>CM060424.1:193890164-195346164 GCA_030545235.1 Helianthus tuberosus
TTTGTGGATGTTGGAGACATAGATCGACTCCGTGTGGGTGGATGCTATCTGCCCGTCATCCTCATTATTATCATGGAGTCCAAAAATAGCATTTACCCTGGTATCGGTCTCTTCTCCTCATCCAAACCTTTTTCAAGAACAAAGAAGACAAAATGACATATGGGTGTCATCAGTCCATCTTTCTTGAAATTTTTCCATCTCATGCAGCAAAATCTTACTCACCTCACCTAACAAACAATTCAGCGAAAATTCATGCAGAACATTACTGAGTATTAAAAGAAAAGATGTTTGCCAACGTTGATTTCTCTCAACTTTTTGGCGTTTTACATTGAGTTGTATTTTTTAGGAACCACTGTGTTTTTTGTGTGTTTTTTTGGTGTGATAAACGGAAGGTGGTGAGACGTTTTTATTTATAGGATTTTTTTGGCGCGTAGTTTAGGCGGGATATTATTTTTATAACAAAAAATGTAATTAACATTTATCCGGATGTGAGGCTTGGCGGTTATACATTATGGCGTTTCACATTTTGTGGCACTTTGTAGCCTGAGAGCTTAAATAAAAACACAGAAAAAACTACGCAATGATAAAATTGGCGTTTTGTATTTATTTGGCGTTTTATATTTCAACGGCGTTTTATGTGAGAAATGATGTTTTACTTTTTTTACCCGTAATGAGGCGCGTCCACGTAATAAAATTGATGTTATTTACGAAAACGCCACCGCGCCAATCTAGTCCATAGATTGTTTTGATCGGACGATCCATAACCGTTCTCACACTTTCCACCGTTTTCTCTAAATCCTGGCCATATATATATATGGAGAGGATCATGAGAAAAACTACATCTAAATGCGAAAACTAGAAAACTAACTAAAAAAGCCTAAAAAGCTAAAAAACATAACAATTTTTTTTTACAAATTTTTATAAAAAAGCGCTATTTTTTATATATAAAAAAAATTCAAAATTTTTTTTTGTTGTACCGCACATGTACGTTATATGTGTACTACACATGTGCATTATAACCGTAATAGTGCACATGTGCAATACAACAAAATTTTTGATTTTTTGATTTTTTATTTTATGAACCATACATAAAATATAGCGATTTTTTATAAAAAAATGTAAAAAAAAATTTTGGTATGTTTTTTAGGCTTTTTTAGTTAGTTTTTTGGTTTTCTCATTTAAACTAGTTTTCTCATGATCCATCCCCTATATATATATATATATATATAGGGCAAGGATAGTGTAAAAAGGGCCTAAAGTGTGAGAAGTGTATTATAACACTATATATAATACTATATAACACCATATAAACACCGTATGACCATATGTAACACCATATAATACCATATAACATTATGTAACACTATATAACATTATATAACAAATATAACACTATACATCTATCATAGACATGCTATCAGACAACCTATAGTGTTATATTTGTTATATAATGATATATAGTCTTACATAGTGTTATATGGTATTATATGGTGTTACATATTGTTATACGGTGTTTATATGGTGTTATATAGTATTATATATAGTGTTATAATACACTTCTCACACTTCACTTTTTACAGGATCCTCTACCTATATATATATATATATATAGGGTAAGGTTCATGCGAGAACCACCTTTATTGCGAGAACCGCGAGAACCAATGTGAACACAACCTAAAATAGCTAAAAAAAACCTAAAAAACCTAACCCCCCCAAGCTAAATGCTAAAAACTAAACCCCCCCCCCCCCCCACCCAAAAAAAAAAAAAAACCTAAACCCCCCTCTCCCATCCCCCAAAAACCTAACCCCCCCCCCCCCCAAGCTAAAATGCTAAAAACTAAACCCCCAAAAAACCTAAAAAAATAAAAACACACAAATTTTTTTTAATATTTTTTACATTAAAATCGCTACTTTTAGTAGCAAAAATATTTAAAAAAAAAATAAATAATTTGTGTGTTTTTTAGCTATTTTTAGGTATTTTTGGTTGTGTTCACATTGGTTCTCGCGGTTCTCGCAATAAAGGGTATATATATAAGAGAAGGGGCTCATCCTCCACTCTTAACCCATCCCTTGGAGCTCATCCCCACACCCGATGACGTGGCTGCCTACGTGATGAATCATCCTTAAGAGACTACTCTCCTCCACACCTTATGGTCTAAATATATTTATATACGCTACATTCTCCATGCTAGGGAATAGTGCCAGGTTATTGCCAGACACTCCCCTATTGGCCTGAATAAAATAAGATTTTATTCCTACTTAAAAACTACGAATATGCCCCCTTGTTAAAAATTACGATTTTGCCCTCTGTTAAAAACTACAATATTGCCATCCTTTTAGCTTTTGACAAATTACGCTTTTACCCCAGTTCAAAGTTATGTTTTTGCCCTCAGTTCAAAATTACAGTCTTGCCATCGTTTTTTTGTGCAAAATTATGGAAGTGTTTTTCTAATTGATTGACTTGATATAATTTTTATTCGTGTCAGGCAATTGCCTAGCATTCGCTTATTTGTCTTGACCAGTTTTGTCCCAACTCAAAATTACAGTGTTACTATCGTTTTATTATTTTTTTTCTAGCAAAAAAAATCTATAATAGGGTTTTTCTAATTGATTGATTGATGTAAGCTATGAATATATGATTAGAACTCTTGTTATTATTAAATAACTAGCGTAATTTTCAAGATATGTAATGAATTGCTTCTTATTCGGGTACTTGGGGTATTCTTCGGGGAAGGGTAAATTCGGAAGTTGGCAGAATTTTTTCGGGAGGTGAAGTTTTAGTCGATTGTAGGTTCGTTTTTGCCAAAGAGAAGCAATGCAATCTTCTCTTTCGATTACTACAAAAGGAACGCCTTGTTCCTTTAGACAGGCGGAGACTGCAAGCCCTGAAGGCCCAACTCCCACTATTACCGGGCCGTTGACCCAAACACACCGGCCCGCTACGTTTTCCTCATGAAAACCAAACATTTTGGAGATTAATTGTGCTACAGAAATGGTACTTTGGAGGTTACTTGTGATGCAAGAAAATGCTATTTTGGAAAGAAGATTGTTGTTTGAATGAAGAAGTGGGAAAGAGGTATATATCTTCATATATAATAAATCAGCCTTTTAAAATCCTAGGTGTCACAAATCTAACCCCCCCCCCCTTTCATTTGATCCAACGTGTCATCATATGAAGCCTCCTCTTTCATTTGATCCTATGTGTCATTTTCTGAGTTTTTTCCTTTTTTTTTTAGAAAACCTAAAGTCAAATCTGGGGAAGTGGTTGCCGACAAATGTCAGACGGGGTATGCCTTTCCAGCTTTCCTCAAACCACTAATCTCATTCAAAATTCAAAATTCAAATTCATTCCCAAATCAGATGTGGAAAACAAATTCCAAAACCCAGAGAAAAGAGTATGAGAGAAGAGACGAGAGGAGAGTTGAAGGGGATCCAGGCAAATCATCGTCGTCAATCTGTCTCTCTGTAAGTACGATCGTAATCCTAGCTTGCATATACACATGTTTCCATCGGTTACATATCTCAATTATTAACTTTCTACACGTTAAATTCGCATTAAGTTCGCTTTCAATTAACCCTAGCGTTATTCGTTTCGCATCATTCCATTGACGTTTTTGTTTCAGTTTGTTGAACAAAGAGTTTAGATTTGAACAATCGAATGGACACGAATAGCGGTTTAAATTGAAGAAATTATGATTCCGGTGTACGTAGTGGATATGAATTTCCCGGTGTAGATGTGTGTTTTGCTGTGTAATCTGTAAGTTTTTGTTCTCGGATCGATCGATTTTGTTCGTTTTGAGTTATTTGTTTTATGTGTTTAATATGCATTGTAATTTGTATAATTGTATGTGTGTAGTGTTTCTGTAGAGTTTGAGATCAAGAGCTTGGTGTTGAGCATGTAGTGAAGTAACAGGAAGGAATCATGTTTGGTTCTAGCAATCGTAAGTTTCGTCTCTCTTCGTTTTGAATCGAATATACTGACTGAGATTTGCTGCAAAATGTTATTTGCGGTTTTGCGTATTTGTGTATTTCTGTTTTCAACGGGATGTTTTTTTGTTAAGTTATTTGATGTTATGATTGAATGCATTATTTCTGCTTTAGTTCTTGCTTTGATTATACAAAAACGTCGCACAAGAGTCTTAATATTGTTATAAATTATAATGTACCATTGGTTTTTAGGTCATTGAGCCTTCTGATTTGTTACTATGGTAATGGCACTCCCCATACTTAGAACTGTATGCAAACTGTATTTCTTAAGTAATAAATGACAGTTTTAGACTTATAGTTATTTATTCATGCATTTGCAGAATTGAAGTTTTACATATTCGTGTATTTTTTTTTTCTGCGTTCTTTCACCCACTGATATAAAGTCCTACCTTCAAATGACATTAAAAGGATTTGCTTTTTGCCATAAGAAATGGGTTTTGCACAGGTAACTTGGCACCAAGACATCACTTTTTTTTGTGAGTGTGAATTACCTTTTTAACCAATATACTTGACTCTTTGTATCAAAATCCAAAACAATCATCGTAGTCGGAACAAATTTTCTAAAAAAACCTTATACTTGTAAAATATAAACATTGGCAACCGTAGTACTTGATTTTTAGCTTTACAACAAGTTTAAAATATACGTTCTAAAAGTTTAAAATTCATAATAATTTTAAATTTCATCACCAATTTATAGTAGTTAAAATATGATCAATTACTTGTATTAGCCTGAAAAAAAATTAAGGTTATTTCTATGCATCATCTCAACGCAGTGTTTACTTTGTTAATTTAGTGAAACAAATTGTTATGTGTAAATGATTTAATTTTATTAACTATGGAGTGGATCAGTGTGATATATTTTATTATTTTTAAAGTGCAACTATGATATCATTATGTTTGGAATGACTTTTTGAAATTTGGCATTGCCCCTTCAAACAAATACGTGTGGTACATGGCAATATTTGGGGATTTTCTTGGAGTTGTATCAAATAAATGTTTCTTTAATACAAATTAAAAAGTGTGAAGCATGATGTTACAAAAGTAATTTGCTTCCTTTCTGTTGATTACACTATTTTGTGTCTTCTTAGTTGCTTGAAAGTTTTTTTGTGACAAGGATATGAAACCAAATAATCTTTTGATAGGACCTCATGGATAACTAAAACTTGCACATTTTGGTCTGGCCTGTATATTTGGTAGTCCTGATAGAAGGTTCACTCACCAGGTATTCTTATCATTTCTTATCTAATTATTAAATGTGATACACTCGTAAACATTCCTATTTAACACAATTTCGGATAAAAAAAACTTGACATATGTATGTGTGTGTAACTGTATTATTATTATAATACATTTGAGGACGGGATAGTTTTATTACATAAATTTTAGGGGTTTAAGGGGGCAAAAATGTCTTTTATGAATTTGACTACTTTAATTTTCTTTTACACACACATGCCAATTATGTGATTAGTAGTCTATTTTCCAAATTTTCTGGTTTATATATTTACTAAATGCGTTAAATAAATAGTATGCACAATGGTTGTTGGTTTAGGAATGGGGCTTATGTTTATATATTTTATGAGACAATTTTGACATCACATGATTATATGAGATTAAGATGGAACTTTTCTACTTTTCTCTATTACTTTACAAATAATGTGTTTTGGGTGGCTCAAAATCCAAATTTGAGAATGTGTTGAATGGGGAAATAGAAGCATGCCAACAAATTGCTCAAGAAACAAGTGTGTAGTGGATCTGATATATGCAGGATGGGAGTTAGCAATCCAAACAAGAAAGAAAAGCAGGTGCCAAAGTGGTGAAGCTTAACACTGGCGGTACGTTTGGCATGTTCGGCTTAGCTCAGCGGTACAAGTCTTACTTTTAAAATTTTTTTCTTCATACAGGTGTGTCATATTGACAACAATTATGCGCTTTTCTAATGGGCAGCCTATAATACACAACCATGCTACACATTAGTTAACGTGTGTCTTTCTTTATATATAATATAACTGTCACATAGACCTGGTTTGAACATTTGGGCCCAAAAACAAACTTCGCATGGTTAAAAGGCAATATGTAGTGTAGATTTCATTTCCCTTTCTAAACGATGATGACTAGGTGATAAGATGAGTGGGTTGGGTAACAGGTCGAACCATGTAATTTTCTAAAATTTTAGAATGGACCGAACTTGCCTGGATGGTTGGGTTGACATTTATTTTTTTTGTCAATTTCTTAAAATACTTTTTAATAAAAAAATAATGTGTTATACATGATTTTGAATACTTATTTTTACAATAGCAATCCAAATTTTTCAATAAATTGTTCGAATAGGAATTCAATTTGGGCTACTTTCAACCTAAAATTTGTTCTGTTTGAAATAAAATATTAACCCATATCAACCTCTTCTGGATCAAAATTGTCTCCTCTATTTTTTACTAACAAAATTAAAACATTTAACTAAAGCTTCTCATAAGTGTTTGATTCTCTCTTCCATATTAGGCTTAAATTAAAATTGAAATGGATCATAAACAATAGCCTATTAGGCTATGGTCCATGAACGAAGCTAAAAATGAGATACTACAAACTATAAAAGATAAGATTAATTCAAACTTTATCATATGAGTGTCATCATTCTTATCATATTTAATGGTTTGATTCATTATTTCTTTTATTTTTGATAGTGTGTGTCGCTATCGAGTGAGCTAGGAGCTACGACTCTACATCATGTTGCCAGAATAGGTGAGTTGTTTTAGGTTATATCATGTTGCCTTTACTGATGGACTACAGGCAGGTGCTAAAGTAAATATTATTACTGGTCGAGCAACCCCCACTACATATCTCTGCTGATATTGGTAAGTCAGAATTGATCACATGCTTGCTTAAAGCTTGCGCTGATCCCTTATTTTTCAGTCACAACCTCATCCCTAGGCTACTATGCCATCAAATGAATTCATTGATAGGTATTTGCATCTGTAACAATGTATTGTTTGTGTCCAATAATAAGAATAGTAATAAAGTGTTGGATATTTATGTTCGGTTCGATAAGTCAACGCTGTTGACCGGGTCTTGACCCGTAAGAGTTACACCGTGGGCAACGAACTAAAATACACTTAACTAATTTAACTGGTAATTACGAACGATACGCAGGTATTGAACTGAGAGACGGGTTCGTAAGTCGGGTGGGACAAGAATACTCTTGTATCGCCATTTGGCACGCACCTAGATTTCGACCAATGACCTTTCATGCAAAGAATCTCCACCACTTGGCCTACATGCAAAGAATGTCCAATTGCATGGCCACCATGTGTTGAGCATGCATGAAGGATCAAAGTCTTTATAAGGGAAGTGTGTGTGGACATAGATGGTTGTTGCAAGTATTTTTAACAAAACTCACACAACACCCACAACCACAACCGGTCCCAACCGCCTCGGGTAGTCCGCCGCCGCCACCGACGCGTCGCCGTCCCACCCTGCCGCCGCCGCTCTCCGCCGGTCGCCGCCGCCTGCACCGCCTGCACCGCTAGCCACCACCGCCGAGACCCGGCTCACATTCGCGTATCTCTCGTTCGTGTAACTAGCACTCGTTTGTTGAACCTCGGAGTCTCAACCGGTTATTCACTAACCGAAGGTATATCTAAACCCCCTATGGTTGATGTTCTATTTCGTGTTTGCATGTTGGTGATCTTGTTCCATTACGGGTGCTCCTTGGTATAAAATGTTCATGTTATTTTGCTGCATTCGCTTCCGTTGCCTAAAATGTGTATATAGTTTTAACTAGTTAAAGTTTATTTTGAATAACCTATTTCTACTTGCATTCTTATTTGTCAAAAATGTTTTGACTAAATCTTTGTAACAAAATAAACACATATTTAATATGAACCGGGTTCATAAAATAAAAGAAAAATTATACCACGGATTTCCTTCAGTTGTATCAGAGCCGATGCTCACCACATGCAAATCGAAACCAGTCCTTTTCACCAGAATAGTAAGTCACAAACTTTAAAAGTCTAAAGTTTTGTGATTTATTTTTATCTTTGGGCTATATATATTTTTGGTCATATTTTAATTGTTAATATTTGGTTGACCAAAATTGCCCAAACTTTCTTTTGGTTATGTTGAATATGTAAATCGGGCCCGGCCTTGTGGTTGTGTTTATATTTGGTTTTGTTCATGGTTTTGACCCGTTTTGCGGCTCAAAGTTGTAATAGAATAGTTTATGGTTTTGGCCCGCTTTGTGGTTCAAAGTTGTAATAGATAAGGTTCTTTGTCTTTGTTATATTTACTTGTTAAATATTGTTGATGCGAAGACCCGAAGAAAACCCGAAGCAAAACCGAATGCCAAGAGGAGTCTTGGAGTTAGTGGGAGTCGCTCAAGACAACAAGATGCACTCAAGTCCATCCTTGTGGTTGTTTTGTGTTTTTTGACCGTGACATCTTGATCTTGCTACTTGGCTCTAGCAAGATCATAATCATGCCCATATGATTTACATATTCATTTTTGCTATTATGGTTGACTTTTGATAAATGTTGTCACACTTCAACCTAATACCAAAATGCTTTCTTTAAAAGCTTTTTTTAAATGAAATCGGGAAAAGCAAGTTCTAGCAACTTGCATATTTTTATAACCACTAGAGTTTTATAGCATGTTTTTCTCACATCTTTAAAACTCATAAACTTAATAGTATTCACTATTAACTTTAATTGGTTATTCCAAGTCGCGACAAACTTAGTTTTGTAGGTTATCTAAAACTAATTGTCCCGAGAGGTGAAAGGGTCTTTTGGTTATGTCGCAAATTTAATATTTAGATTAAAACCGACTATAACGACCCTATTTGGTAAAAATTGAAATCAATGGTCTATACCATCCTACTATTAGTAACACTTGGGGCATAATGCGAACCATCAGTGTTGGAGCCACAGCACGACACTTGGTGTCTAGTTTATCCTTCCAAGGTGCAAGGGTTCCGTCGACACATCCGGTCCTTCCACATGTGACCGTTTTAGGACGACTACTACTTTTCTTCTCGTGTTGCGTGCTCCAGCCGTCTCGAGAACAAAAGTGGCATAGATGAGGCCAAACGTATCAATGCAAGGACAAAGATTGTCCTCGCAGCCTCATAAACCCCGGGAGTTGTGCTTCTCTCACAATTGACAATCGTTGTCAGTCCGCTTAAACCTCTCGCTAATGTTGAATGCCCCAGCTGCCGTTAGAAAGAGCTTCTAACCGGATTCTCGCTCCTTATCGTCTCACTTCACTAAATAAGGAAATACATTAAAAATACTAATTAAATAATTTTTGCTTAACATATGTCATCTGAAAACAACTCCTCTTTTGCTCTCAAGTCCATACTTGAGAAAGACAAATTAAATAACACCAATTTTCTCGAGTGGCACCGCAACTTGAGAATCGTTCTCAAAATGGCAAAAAGGCTTTATGTTTTAGAAACCCCAATCCTAACTGCACCCGAGAACAACACTGTGGTTGCGAAGAAGGCTTTCGACAAACATAAAGAAGATGCCATGGAAGTTGCTTGCCTCATGCAAGCCACCATGTCTCCAGATCTTCAGAAGAATATGGAAGACATGAATGCCTTCGACATGATTGAGCAACTCAAAGGCATGTTTCAGAAACAAGCTGATAAGTGGTAAAATACATATATTTGTCCCGTGTAAATTGTATACTTTTTGTATAGTTATTATTTGTTTTATTTAGCTTTTAGTATTATATTATATTATTTTGTGTTTTGTCAGGTCCTGGCGCGAAAAAGAACTATAAAAGAGCTTAAACATATAAGGGACTAAAAGTTTAAAGATGGCAAAACTTAATTAATTCCTTCATAAGAAAGTTAAATGCAGAATCCTTTGTAATTTCGTGATGATATGGTTGACCAAGACTAAAATTTGTTGACCAAAGGATTTATTGATTTGCATTTGGGCTTGTTGTTTGGTGGTGTGCTGGACGAGCCCAAGCTATAGAGAAAAGCAAAAGAAATATATTGGGCCGCCAAACAAGAATCAAAGACCAGCAAAATTTCATGAATATCATGGAGGGCTTCAATAACTATTTAACTGGTGTGGGCCACGATGCTTTTAGGGAAGGAAGAAAAATTAATTCGTAGAGGAGGGGGCTGCACGGAGAAGATATAGCACGGAAACTTGGAGGTTGCGACATCAGTTTAGACGCACGAAGAACACATCAGAGAAAGAAGAAACGATCATAAGGGCTACACAGTTGGCGATCAAGAGAAAAAAGGTTTATTGGATCGAGCTTCAAGAGTGGGATTTAAGATTCGGGTCGATTAGGCAACGAGTTATTGTTCGGTTTGTTTTACTTTTTGTTTTCAAACTTGATACTATGACTTCTTTGTTATTTGAGACTTGTTTATTATTTTCATTCTTGACTATGTTCCTTGGCTAATTTTCTAAACTACCTAGGTTAGATGATAGTTTGATCAAGTTTGGATTTTTAGCGGTTTTTATTGTTTGTTATGGATTGATCTTTGAAAGTAAATTATCCTAGAATAACTGATTTGGTGCATATGCGTATTTAATTTTGATTGTTGATTATTTGCTGTTTCATATAAATTTTGGTGGATGTCTTTCACATAATGAATTTGTGTTGATTATTCCCATCTTTGCGGGTTCGGGTGATCTTTGGGTAAATCGGCCGATAGCCTTAGAAACAGTAATTAAAATTCAATTAGAATTAAGTATTCTGCTTAACTTGTCGCTGAGAGGCTCGAGTTAGTTAGTAGGTCTCGGTGTAGTATATAGCTAAGACAGGTTTTGAGAAAAGTCGGTTTTAGTTCCCTAATTGCATCTGAGTCTATTAAACCAAGGTAGAATCTAGGATTGCCTTAGACTGTCGCGCTGAGAGGTAGATAGTCATATTAGGGCACTTTTAGAGATGTTAGAGGACTGAGAGGAAGTCTAACAATCGGTGTTCTCAACAGCCTTGTAGGGTTTCCTAGGTTTCTTCCTGAGAAGGGTCGGGAAGTCTTGGCTTGAAATACCTTAGGGTTTAGTATTTTACGATCCCGATTCCATACTACAATAGAACCATTAGAGATCCATTCCTAGTTAAACTGGATTCAAGCCTAGGTAGTCGTAAATCTCATCTGAATCAAGCCTTAGCTCTATTTCGTATTAGTCTAGTTCTTAGTTAATTAATTAGTTTAATATATATTTCCTTAGTTTTTCAGTAACCCCCTCCCCCCCAAACAACAAAACAGTTAAGTACAGTTAGGTTAGAGTCAGTCTAGTCAGAGTCTAGTTAACGTAGTCAGTAGAGTCTCGTGGGTTCGATACTCGGACTTACTTAGGCTATACTGCATTGACCGGTACACTTGCCGGTTGTGTGGTCTAGATTAGAGAGTCTTAGTTTTATAAATTTAAATTTTAGGTGTCTAATTTAGGGTTAATTTAGTTAATATTTATTTGACCACTTCAAGCACATCACAAGCCCGTCAGGAACGCTATGACACCATGAAACAGCTTATAAGCTGTAGAATGCAAGATGGTTCCTCAGTTAGTGCTCATGTCCTCAAGATGAAAGGCTACATCGACCAATTAAACAAACTTGGTTATCCTCTCCAAGATGAGATGGCTGTTGACTTCATTCTCAACTCTCTTTCCAGTCACTATGATCAATTTGTTATGAACTTTAACATGAATGACTGGGTAAAGACAGTACCAGAGCTACATGGGATGCTCAAAACGGCACAGATGAACATTTCCAACAAAGTAAGCCAAGTGTTAATGGTTCGATCTGGTGGTGTTAAAAAGCCCAAAACAAAGAAGAAAAGTTATAACAGCAAAAACAAAGGAAAGGCTCATGTTGCTGCCAAACCTGCCACCAACAAGAGCAAGCAAGCTGTGAAAGCCCCTCTTCCAGAAGAGCGGCAATGCTATAAGTGTAACAAGATGGGGCACTGGAAACGTAACTACCCCGTATATCTTGCCAAGCTCAAACTGAAGAAGGCTAATGGAGAAGGCACTTCTTCAGGTATTCTAATATATGTTATCGAACTTTTCACTGTTTCAAGCAACACATGGGTATTTGATACCGGGTGTGGTTATCACATCATAAATGTCTTGCAGGAGCCTGAGAAGTGGAAGAAACTGAAGCCGGGGGACATGGAGCTCATTGTTGGCGATGGGAAGAGAGTCCCAGTTCTGGCAACTGGCACATTTAATCTTAGATGTCCTTCTGGTCTTGTTGTTGTTTTGAACAATTGTCTTTATGCACCTGGTTTGACCAGGAACATCATTTCAGTTTCGTTACTTTTTGAATAAGGATTTAGATATGTATTTTAATGGTGTTGCTATTTCTGCTTATCTAAATGGCATTTACTATTTTGAGGCTAAACCTCGAAACGGTATCTATGAAATTAATGTTCAGCCTAGCAGTAACATATATCACCTTTCTAAATGTCAGAAAAATGGTGCTAGTGATTCATTCCTATGGCATTGTAGACTTGGCCATATAAGCAAGGCATGCGTAAAATGGCTCCAATCTGAGGGGATTCTTGAATCCACCGGAATGGACTCATTTGATGATTGCGAGTCTTGCTTAGCTGGCAAACTCACCAAGGATCCCTTCACCCATGTTGGTGAACGAGCTAGTGATCTACTAGGACTCATACACTCAGATGTATGTGGTCCTTTTAGAACCATGACTAGGAATCACGAGAGATACTTCGTTACGTTCATCGACGACTATAGTCGATATGCTTATGTCTATCTCATGAAGCATAAGCATGAAACTTTTGAAAAGTTCAAAGAGTTTCAAAACGAAGTTGAAAACCAACTTAATAGAAAGATTAAAATGCTTCTCTCAGATCGAGGTGGTGAATACCTCAGCTTGGAATTTCTCGATCATCTAAAGGAACGTGGAATAGTTTCACAACCCACTCCACCAGGCACACCCCAACTTAATGGGGTATGTGAAAGGAGAAATCGAACCCTACTAAATATGATTCGATCGATGATGTGTAGAACAAATTTACCTCACACCTTTTGGGGTTTTGCTCTTATGACTGCTGCTCGACTCATAAATCTAGCACCGACCAAAAAGGTAAACAAAACTCCATATGAGATATGGCATGGGCATAAGCCGAATTTGAGTTACTTAAGGGTATGGGGGTGTGATGCTTACATCACAAGTGACTCTGATGACAAGCTCAACCCTCGAGGCGAAAAGGTTGTTTTCATCGGATACTATAACCAATGCGGTTATTACTTCTACCATCCTGATGCAAATACGATTTCCATCAAAAGGAAGGCTAAAAGGTTCCTTGAAGATGAACTTCTTAGTCGAGGAACTGGAAGTAACTTAGTAGATCTTGAAGAAGTTCAAGGACTACAAAAAACCGTTGACGAGGTCGGAATGCCTGAACCACAACGAATTGTTGATACCGAATCAGACCCGAACACAAGCCTTCGCAGGAGCATCAGGACTCGTAAAGAACCCAATAGATACCTTTGGCATGTTGAGGGTTCTGAAGTCCTTACAGTAGCCGAGTCTGATGATGAGCCTACTAGTTACAAATCTGCTATTTCTAATCCAGATTCTGCGAAATGGCTAGAGGCCATGGAAGCTGAGATGCAATCCATGCGTAACAATCAAGTCTGGGACTTGGTTGAGCTACCCCCCGAATCTCAGGCAGTAGGGAGCAAATGGGTTTTCAAGAGAAAAACCGACATGCATGGAAATATACAAACCTATAAAGCACGATTAGTAGCGAAAGGTTTCACTCAAACTCAAGGTATTGACTATGATGAAACCTTCTCGCCCGTTGCTATGATCAAATCGATCAGGATATTACTTCTGCGTACTATGATTACGAAATTTGGCAAATGGATGTTAAAACTGCCTTTCTTAATGGACATCTTTCTGAAGATGTTTATGTGGTTCAACCTGACGGTTTTATCGATCCAAAATATCCTAATAGGGTGTGTAAGCTAAATAAGTCCATTTATGGACTCAAGCAAGCATCTCGGAGCTGGAATCTTCGTTTTGACCAGAAAGTCAAAGAGTTTGGTTTTGTCAAGAACGAAGATGAACCTTGTGTTTACAGAAAGGCTAGTGGGAGTGCTATATCATTTCTCATCTTGTATGTAGATGATATATTGATCATTGGAAACAACATCCCCATGCTTAAGGAAATTAAACGTTGGTTGGGATCTTGCTTCGCAATGAAGGATCTTGGAGAAGCTGCTTACATTCTAGGAATCAAGATCTATAAGAATAGATCTAAGCGACTTCTTGGGCTAACTCAGAGCACATACATAGATCAAGTAATGAGACGCTTCAAGATGGAAAACTCCAAGAAAGGAGGTGTTCCAATGACTAAAGGAACCGTCTTGGACAAATCGCAAGCTCCCTCTGAGGACCGTGAGATAAAGCAAATGGAAGCAGTTCCATATGCTTCAGCGATTGGTTCTATCATGTATGCTATGGTATGTACTCGACCAGACGTCTCGTATGCTTTGAGCATGACCAGCCGTTACAAGCAGAGCCGTGGGATTGCCCACTAGACTGTAGTTAAGAACATCCTTAAGTACTTGAGAAGGACAAAAGATATGTTCTTGATATTTGGAGGAGTCAATGAGGAGCTCACTGTAAAATGTTACACTGATGCTAGTTTTCAAACTGATCGAGATACCTCTCGCTCACAAATGGGTTTCGTGTTCACTCTCAACGGGGGAGCTGTCTCATGGAAAAGCTCCAAGCAGAGTGTTGTAGCTGATTCTACCACGGAATCTGAGTACATTGCCGCATCGGATGCCGCAAAGGAAGCTGCTTGGATGAAGAAGTTCATAACCGATCTCGAAGTGGTTCTAAGTATCATGAAACCCATCCAGATATTTTGTGATAACACAGGTGCTATTGCTCAAGCCAAGGAGCCTAGATCACATCACAAAGCCAATCACATTTTGAGAAAGTTTCACTACATACGTGAGATTGTGGAACGTGGAGACATCGTTATAAGCAAAATTGACACAGATTAAAACTTAGCTGACCCATTTACTAAGCCAATGACTCAAGAGAAACATGACCGTCACATGGACGCTATTGGGCTTAGATTAGCTAGTGAAATGTTTTGATTTAGTATTGGATGTACGAACATCAAACAGTTGTATTCCTGTATTCATTTTGATTTACTAGTTAAACGCAATTCTTGAATCCTACAACTGTGTTCGAGTTTGATACGTTTAATCCATGAATCTTGTATTCTAAATTATCCGTAGTCGGTCAGACTCGTGGGAACGACTCTGAATTAAGACTATTCTGATTTTGGACTCAAGGAGTTGACTTCCAAATTCACAGGCCTCATTGTGAATGACGCTGGATGTAACTCACATCAAATCATCTTCATGGATCTTAGTCATAAGATGGTTTTGATCTAGGCATACTCATTTAGTATCCTCTGACCTGAGATACATACTAGAACTTTCGTTTACTAAAGACTATTCTTTGATTAGTGTCAACCGCTGTCGCGTAACTGCCAGTCATAAAGGCATTAGTTGGGAGTGGTTCTGAAGTTCAGTGGGAGTTGTATGTAGTCAAGATGGGATTCTGTACTCTTACATTATATGTAACAGTTAGACATCTGGGCGCCCTCGTTGATTCAAACTGGTGAAGTGTAAGGCCTTACCCAAACTTACTGTGTGTTTGATTGGACCACTTTGATTCTTGAACGAGAACGATAATGATTGAACGCCATATGAGATTGAATCTGATCCATCTCTCATTGTTCAATTGATGTCTTTTACAGAAAGGATAGATGAGAACGATTGCCATAAGTCTATTATCTTCAAGTAGCAAGCCGTTGCTAAAGGGAAGATACCTTGGTTAGTGACTTTAAAGTGTCATGACCTGTTGGGAACAGCTATGTGTAGCTAGAACACCGCTGGCTGTCTGCGTTGAGATCTTATCAGAGACCGTCCAAGTGGGAGCTGTTGGATATTTATGTCTGGTTCGATAAGTCAACGCTACCGACCGGGTCTTGACCCGTAAGAGTTACACCGTGGGCAACAAACTAAAATCCACTTAACTAATTTAACTGGTAATTACGAACGATACGCGGGTATTGAACTGAGAGACGGGTTCGTAAATCGGGTGGGACAAGAATACTCTTGTATCGCCATTTGGCACGCACCTAGATTTCGACCAATGACCTTCCATGCAAAGGATCTCCACCACTTGGCCTACATGCAAAGAATGTCCAATTGCATGGCCACCATGTGTTGAGCATGCATGAAGGATCAAAGTCTTTATAAGGGAAGTGTGTGTGGACATGGATGGTTGTTGCAAGTATTTTTAACAAAACTCACACAACACCCACAACCACAACCGGTCCCAACCGCCTCGGGTAGTCCGCCGCCGCCACCGACGCCTCGCCGGCCCACCCTGCCGCCGCCTGCACCGCCGGCCACCACCGCCGAGATCCGGCTCACATTCGCGTATCTCTCGTTCGTGTAACTAGCACTCGTTCGTTGAACCTCGGTGTCTCAACCGGTTATTCACTAACCGAAGGTATATCTAAACCCCCTATGGTTGATGTTCTATTTCGTGTTTGCATGTTGGTGATCTTGTTCCATTACGGGTGCTCCTTGGTATAAAATGTTCATGTTATTTTGCTGCATTCGCTTCCGTTGCCTAAAATGTGTATATAGTTTTAACTAGTTAAAGTTTATTTTGAATAATCTATTTCTACTTGCATTCTTATTTGTCAAAAATGTTTTGACTAAATCCTTGTAACAAAATAAACACATATTTAATATGAACCGGGTTCATAAAATAAAAGAAAAATTATACCACGGATTTCCTTCATAAAGGACACTTTGCTATTGGTCACTACTTAGTGTCTGCTATTGGTTGAAAGTCGCTCGATAGTCTATTTTGAATGCATAAATCCTCTAAATTCATTATACTAAAAAAGTTGGATTATAATTAGACTATATTTGGCATATTAATTATTTATGAAAATATGAAACCGTTGGGCATAAAGTGTTTCGGGTCAACAGATTCATTCCATATTTGCTTCATTATGTGTTTGCATTCGTCATAATTTTTGGGGTTTGTTGGTTTAGTGTTAGGCTTGCAGATTCATTAAAATGGCACTGCTTGGATTCCCAACATAGTTGAAACATTCACAAAAGTCGCATTGACCGAAAGCGAAAGCATAATGGCTAACCAGAAGTTGATTGATAGACCCAACCCAAACAAAAAGGAAAATATATTCATTCCTTTAATCCTAGCATTTCAAGTAAGTTCTTTAATCTGATATGTGTTCTTGGGCACTGTGCGTTTACGCCATCGAAATATATAGTGCATTATTGTACGTGCTGAACATATGGTAATAAATTTGAGATGATTTTTCTCATATGTTTTCTTTAATCTTGAGATGATTTTTCTCATATGGTAATAAATATTAATATATGCGAAATGAAAGATATACTTATAGTTATCCATGATATGCTTCTTAACAGGTTGTACAAAGTGGTAGCACTAGAAAAGGCCTTGAAAGAAGCCATGGTTCTTGCTGATATTGCTAGAAAGGTATGGGTAATTTTTTATTATGTTGGAGTTCAGAGGGTTGCTCATTACTAATTTCTACTCTGTGTGTTTTTCTTGTAGGCTGATTTTGGAAAGGAAGTATGAGTATCCGAGTGGTTCTTTTGAAGATCTTCGACTTTCAGGTTTGTTCATCTTTTCTTGGTTGTTATTTAGGGGATTTTGTGAATGCCAGTAGATTATTTTGTTAAAATGAAACTGATTGTCAGAATTTGCCTAATCGAACACCATTAGGCCTTTGTTGTTCTTTTGTAACATGATGTGGTATTCTATGTGTTTCAGATCCGTTACCCTTTATTGTTTGGGATTGTTTGTTGCCGCCGATATGTGGGAATTTGTAGTTGGTCAGACTACAAATAAATCATTGGAAGGTAATATTCCTTAATTGTTTGAATCCCATATTTCCTCCTTTATCGTTGGGCTTGTGTATTAATGATTTTCCCATTTTTACTTTTGCTCAAATGGGTTTTCTTTTGAAACGTTTTTCAGGTGAGTTAATGAGTTGCTATCAAGAAGGCAAAACTATAGGCAGACGACGTTGAATATCAACTACAAATCTATTGTAATTAATTATACATGTAGTGGCCGTAATGTTTTGTAATAGGTACCAATTTCCCAACGCATGTGCGACATGAAAACTTTGTAACACACATCCGGTCTTATTAATTGTAATCTTTTAATGATTCAGCTTGCGACTTATATAATTTAAATTGATTTAGAAACAATTGGTATGGATTCTTTATACGTATAACTTTTGAAAACATGTTTTTTTATTTTATTTAACGACATAATTCGATTAATATAAATTAATTTTCTTACCTGAGAAATTCCCGGGTGATAACTTAATATAGTATATAGGGGCCATGGGGTCATGGGGAGGATGGTGGGGTAGGTTGCCATGTGATAACGGGTGGGGGTGGACTTGATGCATTTTGAAGTGGACGTATTTTTTATATGAAAAAATATAAAGGTCTTCAATTATTAATGATTGGATATTGGATATCTATTAAGTTATTCTTATTATTTAATGCTATCTTTTGTTGTTTTATTTTATTATTAGTTATTTATATGATCAAGACAATATCATCATATGATTTATGTACTATACTAGTTGATTTTCCGACCCCGTGTTGCGGCGGGGATCCAATGTCTGCAAAACGCGTGCCCACAACGGTAAACGGATACTGAATATCAAAACATAGATAAAAATGACGTAGTAACGATAGTTACTCCGTCCAAAAAAACAATTTTAAATAATCTGATATATAATAGTAGGACCACACGTCCTACACGTTGGAAATTCGGTTGTTTTCAGTTCAGTTATGACGTTACTAACACTTTAAAATATGGATGAGCTCGGTACCGGTAATGGCACAGAAAGTACCGATCCCGAAAATAATCAAAATTAGGTACCGGCACCGAAAATGCTCGGTACTATATAGTATGGTATTTGAAGGTAAAAATAAGTAAATACATGTATAGTGCTAGACCGGTGTCAAACTTAAAGTAACGACTCTGAAAACGCCAAAAGGTGGGTACCAAATTGGTATCGAAAATGATTTGGTATAGTAAATTTGGTAACGATACCAGTTTGATTACATGATTTGATACCATTTGCTCATCAATAATTTAAATATCCAAGTTAATTTTACATGTTACAATCCATTCAATACAAAAAAAAGACAAAAAAGAAAACAAAAGAAGTTGTGTATATAAAACCTCATTAAAACGAAATATAATTTACTTACCATGTGTATGAAAAACAATCTAAACGGTGCAATTACTTGCGTTGCTACGTGGCATGAGCTCGAAGGTGATGTTAGGAATGAGCTCGGTACCGAAAACCCCCAAAAGTGGGTAGCGATACCGAGTATACCTGGTATGGCACCGGTACGGTACCAGTATTTAAGGGTAAAACCGGTATCGAAAATGTAAAAAGTCGGTACCGAAAATGTACCCGATTTGGTAAATTTGGTACCGGTACCGGCACCGATACCATTGGCTTATCCCTTTGTAGTGTTACTGTTCATTTGGTTTTGTTTTTAATGTATAGGTAACTAGTGGATGCCCCGCCCGCGTTGCGGGGCGATGGCCTAATAATGAGCGAGTGTTAGGCAGCTCATTGACACGAAAAACAATTAAATAGAGTCAATCAATTAAAACAAAACACTATTATAGTTTTGATAAAAAAAAAAACTAAAACAATGGCAATATTGTAATTTTTAACTGAGGGAAAGTTGTATTTTTTGACTGGGGTAAAATCGTAATTTGCCAAAAGCTAAAGTGATGGCAGTACTGTAAATTTTCACAGGGGCAAATTCGTAATTTTGAACTTGGGGTAACAGCGTAATATAAATTTGAACTAAGGGCACAATCGTAATTTTAAGCTGGAGGCAAAACCACAATTTTATTTTGAACTGAGAGCAAAATCGTAATTTTGAGTTGGGGGCAAAAGCATAATTTTATTTTGAACTAAGGAAAAAACGTAATTTTGAACTGAGGGCGAAATCATAATTTTTTAAACGGGAAAAAATCACATTTTTGAACAGAGGGCGAAATCGTAATTTTTAGCCTGGGGCAAAAACAGAAATTTATTTTGGACTGGGGGGCGAAAAGGTAATTCTGAGCTGAGGGCAAAACCACAATTTTATTTTGAATCGAGGGAAAAAGCGTAATTTTGAGCTGGGGACAAAAGCGTAATTTTATTTTGAGCAGGGGGCAAAAACGTAATTTCAAAATGGATATAAAATATTAAGTTGTTTGGGCCAATGGAGGAGTGCCAGGCAAAATCGTAATTTTGAATAGGGGGCAAAATCGTAATTTTGAGATGGGGACGAAAACGTTTTTTTATTTTGAGCTGGGGGCAAAACGCTAATTTTAAACAGATAAAAAAATGTAATTTTAAAATAGATATAAAATAGTAAACTGGTTGGTCTAATGGGGGAGTGCCAGGCAGCTGCCTGACACTATTCCCCCATTTGGTAAATGTAAGTATAGTAAACTAGGTGATGCCCCGCCCGTATTGCGGGGCGATGGTCGAATAATTCTCAACCAATTAAAAAAACAATACTATAGTTTTGCCTGAAAGAAAAAGTAAAAAGAGTGTCAGGCAGCTTGACATGATTTTTAGCTGGGGGCAAAGTCATATTTTTATTTTTATTTGGGGGAAAAATCAAAAAAATTTTCCCGATGGTAAAATCATAATTTTTAGCTAGGAAAAACCATATTTTTATTTTGCACTGGGGGCAAAAAAGTAATTTTGAATTGAGAGTGATATCGTAATTTTGAACCGAGGGAAAATCATAAATTTTAGCTAGGGGCAAAAACATAATTTATTTTGAACTGGGGGCAAATGCGTAATTTTAAACTGGGGGCAAAACCGTAATTTTAAAGTGGGTATAAAATAATAAACTTGTGTAAAATCGTAATTTTGAGTCGGGGGAAAAACAAAATTTTATTTTGAACTGGGGCGAAAATGTAATTTTGGCTGAGGGTAAAAGTGTAATTTTTTTACCGAGGGCGAAATCGTATTTTTTAGCTCGGGGAAAAAGGGTAAATGTATTTTGAAGTTGGGGCATAACCGGTTTTTTAATTGGGGGCAAGAACGTAATTTTAAAGTGGGTATAAAATAATAAACTGGTTGGTCTAATAGGTATTGCCATCCATCTATTTGAACCAATGACAGAGAAACACCATACAGGAGCAAAACCGTAAATTTAAAGTGTTTATAAAATAATAAACTGGTTGGTTTAATGAGAAGAGTCGACCGTCCATTCAAACCAATGATAGGAAGATACTATTCTATTCCCTATTCCCTGGCATCGTATATGTAGATGTTGAAAATGAGACAACAACTCTTTTTATTAGATAATATAGTGGGGTCCACATTGTGTTTGTCCTTCACACTCTTTGGTCATACCCCATCTCCCCCGGGTATATAAGTGTTCCAGTTTTTGGTTCCTCTCATAACATAAAATCTACCTTTCTATCTCAGCCTCCATTTAACAAATCATCCTCAATTAGGAAACAAGATGTTTCAGTCCACCATTGATGTCTATGCCACCGACCCACCCCCTAAAACCAAACTTGTCAACTTCTTCACTGGCGCCTCTTTGATTTTGTGCAGATGCGTTGACCGCATCCTTACTCTAGCAGCAATAGTAGCAATGCCTCTCCACCACCTCTGGGATCACTATTATCCGCGAATAGCTTTTGTGGAAGAAGGTGTGGTCATGCCGCATTCTACACTAGGCTTTCTCATCACTCTTCTCCTTGTTCTTGCAGAAATAAAGGCTCAGGGCCAACCTGGTTTCCCTTTCAAAACTCACCCTCTTCTCGTCAAGCTTTCGGTTGACAGTGTTGTCATGTATGGATTATCTTGCGCAGCCGAACTTGTTGCTTCAGGTCTTGTTCGTGCTTCCGTTTTCGCTATTATTGCTCGATTGGGAAAGATATGTTTCTTGTGCATTTTGGTGATATCTTTGGCATGTTTGTTCTACTTTTGATACTAATTATGCTAGCATGATGTTAAGTTCCTGTATCTTTATATAAAAAAAGGTGTTTTGTTTTCCCATTTATGGGTTTAGTGATTTTCTAATAAAACTAGATTAGAGTTTGTGTGTTGTTTGTTGCAAGGAAAGTAGATTCAGATTGTATCTTGTATGATATGGATTTTGGATGTGAATTTCCATATGCAGTTTGATTTTGTAGAGCCACTTGTTGCTTCAGTTATAAGTTATGTGGATGATGTTGTGTTTTTGTTTTGGTGACTAGGGTAATTACTTCCCACCATGGTATCAGTTGTCTGGACCTATATACCTCTTTAGGGCATATGATGTTGATGATTGATTTATGGCTTGTGTTGTTGGTTATTTGGATGATGTTTATGGCTTGTGTAACAAGGAAGGAAGGATGGTAATTTGAGTGATGTGGTTGTGTATTGGAACTGTGAGCTCAACAATGGCGGATCTAAGAACTTTTTTCACTGGGTTCCTTTTGGTAGATTCTCACTATTTTTTTCCATTTTTTCCAAAAGAATGGGTTCCTGGGAACCCACAAAAGTGGCCTAGATCTGCCCCTGGTGCTCAATCTGTACAAGTTATTGGCAGTATGCCAACAATCTGTCGAAGTGGGAAGTTATGATATATCTTCTCTTCGATGATTGATGATGTGTGTATATGCCTTAGATATGCTCTTCCGTGCTCCCAATTTGGGATATATGATGTTTTGTTTGCATTTTTATCTTCTTAGGGACTAATAACCAAACAATGTTGTTAATTTGGTGTTTTTTGAGGATCTTTTATTTCATAGCGCTATTAGATTTTCCTTTTTAAGTGGTGGACTTTGTAACATCCCCTCATTCACCTTCATGGACCCCTTGTAAGACCTTGGCAGTGAATCTTAGATTACTTCCCACCACAGTTTAATTTGAAATTATGTAGATGAGTATACTATTTCATTCTTCGATGTTTCATATCTGGTATATGAGGTTACATTATATTTAGTGCATTGCCCTGATGGTTGACTTATGCTATATATGCTAACCGAGTTCTGTATATGCTATTTGTTTGGAAAATCCTCTCAATATATCAATTTGGAATTCAGGATTTTGCTCATGGCCTTACCTGATAAATGGTTTCCATGTATGCAAGTCTGTCTAGTTGATACATGTTCTCTCTTTTTCTATATGCTGTTCCGCCACCAAAGGGACTAAGCTTGTTCATTTCATTCTTTCCTTTTATTATTTATATTGTCTGTTTCTTATAAAACTGTTCTTTATTCTATTGCAGTTGAAAACTGATACCACAACCACTAGTACCAAGGCCATAACCACAGCCCACATGGTTGAGTCCATTCTTCTGCACAATCTTTGATTGATCAGCGAGCACCGTTGCTGATGCTTAACCAGGTGCACGTATAGTGTTTTTCTATTGAGATGGTATCATTTGTTTAGAGGGTGTATACCTGGATGCTTATTTGTATCCAGTTTATGTGCTAGTGATGGGCTAGAGAATTGCTAACTCATAGTGCAGAGTTAATAGTCCTTATGTTATCATTCTATAACTTCATATCTGTATTGACTTAGTTTTTGTCCTTTCGAACAATTTTGCTTTATTAAAAAATCGAGCTTCTTTTGAACCTTACACAACGTAGCTTGACTTTTTCAGAGCTTATTGATATATCTCAACTTGAATTAGAATATATGTTCATTAAGTGTATTCTTGTTATTTATAGATTAGTTATATCAATACTAGAGGTGTTCATGATAGGCTAACTGGAAAGCAGTTCACACATACTATCGGTTTGATGTTTTCTTGAACATAAACTTAAAAAGCCGGTTAACTGGCGATTGGTTTACCTTTTTTCTCTGTTTCTTCCCTGGTTAAGTGTAGGGGTGAAACAGGGATATTGGTCATGAAAGTGGAGTTCCATGATGATGGCTCAGTGTTTGTGTGTTGTTCTTAGGAAAGTAGATGATTTTGGATGTGAATCCATATGCAGTTTTATTTTATAAGGCTCCTTATTTCTTCGCTTTGGGTTATGTGGATGATGTTCTGTTTTTGTTTTTGGCAATAGGGTAATTACACCATGGTTTCAATTGTTTGGACCTTTTTAGGACATATAACGTTACATTTGATTTTGTTGATTGACTTATTGGTTACTGGATGATGATTATGGCTGGTTGTAACAAGGAAGGTTGAGGAACCATGGACCTCCTGTAAGACCTTGTTGGTGAGTCTTCAATTGCTTCCCAACTAGTTTTAGTTGTTTGAGGTTCTTTCTAATTCATGCTTCGATGTTATACGTTTAGTAAATGTGGTTTACATGAGATTTTGTACATTTCCTTGCCGCTTGACTTGGGTTACATATTTGCTGTTTGTTCGGATGATACTCCCAAATTATCAATATGGAATTCAGAATTTTGCTCATGATCTCACCTGATAACTAGCTACAATGTATACAAGTTGATATCTGTTCTCTTTATTTTCTATATGCTCTCCGCCACTAAAGTGTCTAAGCTCGTTTGTGACATACTTTCCTTTCATCATTTATATCAGTTATTTCTTATATAACTGTTCTTCTTTATTCTACTGTAGTTCAGAAGCGCAGGGCGTTGAAAATTGACACCACGACCACTACCAAGGCCATAACCACAGTCCACAGTCCATCCTGTGCAGAATCTTTGATTGATCAATGGACACCGTTGCAGATGCTTAACCAGGTGCACCTATGGTGTTTTTCTATTGAAATGGTGGCAGTGTTTTACAGGGTGTATACCAAATACTTATATGTAACCTGTTTATGTGTTGATGATGTGTGTGAGTAGAGAATTGCTAACTCGAAATGCACAGTTGAGAGTCAAATGACCAGTTGTGCTTAATTGATACAAATCATTCATACAAAGTAGTTTGCTTATAACTTTTACTTCATTTCTCTGTAATGATGCTTCCTATACATCTTCTGAACCCTAAAGATAGTAAACGATATTTATAGGATTGCTTGTTCAGATTCTAGGCTTCTGAACCATTAATCATTATGCTGAATTTTGAGTCGTCTCATATCAATTTACCATATGATTATGCTTGTTTTTCTGCAGTTCTATCATTGTTATGTGTTCCTTTGTAACCAAATCCATGAGTTCTATCACTTTTTGGCTCTCTGTGTATTTTGTATTCACATCTCTCTTGTTTTTTCGAATCAGGGTGCCCTTTAGTGACTAAAGCCATGAGTTATGTCAGCAACCCTTTAATTCATCCTTTACATTCCACAGAAGCGTTGCACCAAACAACCTATATCTGCGGTCTGCCATCTTTCGTACTCTTGTGTTGGTCTTGGGTGTGGTTGGAGTGAAAGATCAGGTTGCTCTTGGTTTTCAAGAACACAAGACTGTTAATAGCAGTGTGCTTATGTGGCAGAGCTGCTGCAACTTCCAGACCCACTTAGTGGGATATTTGGCAAGTATGTTCTACATGTGTTTAATATTTAGTTCTTGACATATATGGTCATTATTTTGTCCTATAACTTCATATCTGTATGACTGTACTTACTTAGTTTTTGTGCTTTACCAACTTTTGTTAAAGATATCAATGGCAATATACCAATACTTAATGACAAATTGATCTTAGTCTAGCTTTTGTCCACAAACAGCATAAAGGACCACTTTTGTGTTGTATATATGCACTTCTAAACAAACAAAGAAACCAAATGGTAAACAAAATTAATTGAAGTGAAATTGTGGGGTATATTCACTTTGTCTCTAGGGATGACAATCAAACTAAAACCCTAAGAGTGTCTGTGGTCCCCAACAGTAGCGGATCTAGAACAAAATTCGAGAGGTAACATTAAAAATTTTTATTACCATACTTCATACAATGTAAGCAAAACAAAATAAATAAATAAAAACACAATAATAAATAAAGTTAAACATATACCTAATCGGTTCGTTTGCACCCCTAGTGACAGTGGAGATGCATGGTGCTGCCTGCTGTGGTCGTTGTGTTCACGTTCAGTTCTTCCCCCCCTTCAAATATCAATTCTAACTAGTATTTGGGCTCTAATCTATCATTTTAATTGGACTTTTAACTTATAAATTAAGTAGTGAGATTTTAATAAAACTTTAAGATGACAACGGTGTTAGGCTTTTTAATTTTAAGGAGTAACATAAATTCATAATCTAATTCAGAGGTACTGCATAAATCCAAAATGAATATGAATATAAAAGTATAAACAGAAAAAAAGTTAATAAAGGAGAGCACAATAAACTAGAAAATAAAAGTTAATAGTACAAGAAGTTAAAATTATACTTTTTATAAATATAAACAAAAAGAAATATTAAACAAAAAGCGGCCACATGGTCACATGACTGCATAGTCCACCAAACTCCAAAGAATCTTAGACAACAGTACACAAAGGGGTATAAAAACAACCTTTCTGTCGCAACCTCCACATATAAAAACCTTCACATTTCTTTTCTCTCTTACACAATCAACCTTTCTATCTCAACCTCCATTAAACCAACCTTCCTAAAAAAAGAAAAAAAGGATGTGTCAGTTTACCATTGATACATCTGTTGCCGACCCACAACCTAAAACCAAACTTCTCAACTTCTTCATTGGAGCATGTTTGATTTTGTACCGATGTGTCGACCACATTTTTACACTAGCAGCAACAACAATACGCAGTCGTCTAGTGACGCCTGTCCATAACCTTTGGGATAACTATTACCCGCTAGTAGCAGCTGTGGAAGAACGTATCATCATGCCGCGTTCTGCATTAAGCTTTATTATCACCCTTCTCATTGCTTTTGCAGAAATCAAGTCGCAGGGCCAACCTGAGTTCCCTTTTAAAACTCACCCTCACCATGTCAGGTTCTCCATTACTAGTCTCTTGATGTACGGTTTGTTTTGCGCAGCCGAACTTGTTGCTTCAGGTCTTGATCGCACTTCCACGTTTGCTGTTGTTGCTAGATTGGGGAAAATATGTTCCTTGTGCGTTTTGGCGACATCTTTGGCTTGCTTATTTTATTTTTGATACTAATAATAATAATAATGCTTGCCGTGTGTTAAGTTCCTGTATCTTTAAGACTTTAAATATAAAAGGTGTTCATGTTCCCATTTCTGGGTTTAGTGATTTTCTCATTAACCAAGTCAATTTAAAAATAAAAAAACCAAAGGACCAAAATTATCAAAAAGAAATAACAACCAGAAACTGTAAAAACAGCAATCAACAGAATCAAAGATAAGAAAACAACACTATAAAAAATCAAACATCACAGACGATCATGCATAATCGGTAGGTGTACCTGGAAGTTGCAGCAGCTCTGCCACAGAAACTAATCCATTCATAAGCTCATCGATAACATCAGTCTTGTGTTATTTTTGGAATAGAAAACTAGATTTCTAGAAAACCAAGTGGCAATCTGATCTTCCATACCAAATACACCCCAAGACCATCACTAGAGTACCATAGATGACAGATAAAAGAGACCGTGGCTTTAGTCACAAAAGGGCACCCTGGTTCTGGAAACAAGAGAAAAGGAATGCAAATAACATTTATGATAGGAATCGTAGTACGCAATGGGTAGATAAATTTGAAATGAAACAGTAAACGGATAGATCTGCCAGTATCCTAATGTACATCTTGGCTTCCACAACCAAAATTGTCGTTTCTGCTGAAGGTCTGATCACACTTCCGTTTATGTTATTGCTGCTTCATTGGGAAAAATAGGCTCGTTGTGCATTTCGGTGGCATTGAGCCACCAATTACTTACTACGATGGTTACAGGACTAAATATTGCAGCAGAAATCATGCATAGCCATGATAATGGCAGTCTTGAGCTCTTGGTAGTTATGATATCTCCACACCCTAGTTCTGAACAATAACAGAGAATATAGCAACTGATCATTTACGAAGACAATCTGAATGATTTGACCTAATTAAGCACAACTTTGGATTTCGAGTTAGCAACTAAAACCACATTCTCTAGCCATACACATCATCAGCAAATAAATAGGATAATGATAATCATTCAGTTATACCACATTCTCTAAACAAATGCTACCATCTGAATAAAAAAGGAATCCATATATGCATCTGCAGTGGTGCTCATTGATCAATCAAAGATTCTGCACAAGGATGAACTAAACCATGTGGGCTGTGGTTATGGTCTCAGTTTTCAAATTCTTAGAGCCTTTTGCTTCTGAACTACAATAGAATAATAAAGAAAGGTTACATGAGACACCAACACTACATACAAAAAGTGGGCACAAACATCAGCTTGCATGTTTGGAAACAAGTTATCAAGTGAGGCCATGAGCAAAAAACTAAAATCAACATCTATAATTTGAGGGCATCGTTCAATTGGCAACTAGAGGACACATATATACATCGTAGAACGCCCAAGTCAACTGGCAAAGCAATGTACAAAATCTCATGTAAACCAAATATACCAAATGTATAACATCGAAGCACGAACTAGTACACTCATAAACAACTATAACTTGTTGGGAAGTAACTAGAGATTCACTTACAAGAGGTTCATGGTTCACAATCACAATCAAGGTGAATGAGGGGATGTTACAATTCCACCACTCAAAGAAAAATCTAATAGCTATGAAATAAAAGATCCTCGTAAAACACCAAAAGAACAGATAAACAACATTCTTTGGTTACTGTTCCTAATAAAGCAAAAGGCAAACCTAACAACAGACAGAACATGTCTAAACATAACTTCCCACTTTGACATCCGAACTAACAAAACATGAAATAAACTAGTAGTGGGAAGTTAGTTTTAGCACACTACGATGGATAGTTCAAATGCACAACCGCATCACTCAAATTCCTTATTACAACAAGCCATAACCATCATCCAAATAACCAACAAGTGTCCTAAAAAGGTACCATCGTGGGAAACAATTACGCCCTAGTCACAAAAACAAAACGTCATACATATAACCCATAATTAAGTGAAGCCATAAGAGGCTCCACATATCAAACTGCATATACTCCGGTTTCATGACATAATCTACTTTACTTGGAACAACACATAAACTCAGTCTGACACACCCTTGTTACAACAAGCATAACAATCATCCAAATAACCAACACCTCAATCCACAAAATCAAATGTAACCGTATATGCCCTAAATAGGTGTAGATAGGTCCAAACATCATCCACTTAAGCCAAAAGTGAAGCGAAGCAATAAGAGGCTCTACGAAATTGAAGGATATACGGAGCTCATGGTCCACGTCCAAAATCTATATGACATGAGAGGCAATTTGTTTGAATCTACTTTACTTGGAACAACACACAAACTCTAACCCATCATGGTGGAACATATATATACTCCAGTTTCATGAGCTAATCACTTATATACCCCTAGAAAACCCCAAGAAAGAGTAGGAAACATGCCTTTGATATCATGTAAGAGTAAGAAACCTTACAACAACAGTTGTAGAAATTTGTATATATATATATATATATATATATGAACCATATTACAAGGAGTTACATGAGAAATAGACTATCATAATGCATATAATACATACACCAAACTATTATGTTGTAATAAGAACACACCTTTTATTCTATAATAATTACACAAGAACCTAGCATCTTGCAAGCATGATTACTATCAAAAGTACAATAAACAGGCCAACGATATAACCAAAATGCACAAGGAACCTATTTTTCCCAATCGAGCAACAATAGCAAGAACGCAAGCGCGATGAATACCAACAACAGAAACAATAAGACCAACTGCGCACGCCAAGCCGTACAAGAGGAGACAAGCAATCGAAAACCGGACGAGCTTAGGATGGGTTTCAAAGGGGAAGCCGGGTTGCCCCTGCGACTTGATTTGTGCAAGAGCAAGGAGAGTATTGATGAGAAAGGTTAGTGTAGAATACGGCATGACCACACCTTGTTCCACTGCTGCTACTCGCCGGTAATAGAGAGCCCAGGGGTACGGGATAGGCGCCATTAGATCACCACCTATCTGTCTAGCTGCTAGAGTAAGAACGTTGAGGCATTGGAGCAGAATCAAATAGGCATTGGTGAAGAATGTAATAATTTTGGTTTTTGTGGGGTGTGGCTCGGCAACGGCGTACTGTATCATCATTTTTTTTAAAGAAGCGGTCGATGGAGGACTCACATACCCAAAACCTTTCTGATATTTATAGTCCCTGTCAGGCTTTGTCTCTCTTTTGCCGCTTGTGGGGTTTTCTTTCGTTTGGCGCATGTGGGCTGTTTTCTTTTCCACACTGAATTTTTAAGAAGTTTCTTCCTCGCCGGGTTGCAAATTTTACACTTAGCACCCTTGGCAGGATGATAACACAGAGACATATTCGAGCTTTAAATTAACTGCCTTAAAATAATTTATATAAAAAATACAAAATAATAATAATTATATAATGACTACCTAATCTCTTACCAAGCCTCCACCTTAACGGAAAACGACCCCTTTGCACCCTCTGGAAGGATGATAACACATAGACGTATTGGAGCTTTTTGGCATGATGATAACACATAGGCTTATTGGAGCTTTAAATTGTATAATAATTTTTTTATTCAGATAAAACTAAATAAATTAAAAATATCAGACAACTTAAATAAACTAACAAAGTATAAATAATCTAACTTATAATAAAAGACTCCAAATAATGCCACATGTCATTCTCTCCCTCAACCTTAAAAAAATTATTTATATTTAATTAATATATTTCATTTAATATTAATAACTAATATATAGATATCACTTATCTTTATCCTTATTTTTATATTATAATAAAGGATTTAAAAAAAATAAAAATATTAGGATTTAAAGAAAATTAAAAATATTGCATTAAATAATTCTTCAGTTACTGAAATATGAAAATACCGAGAAATAAAATTCCTCAAACAATTGGTAAATCAAAACACTATATATTGTAAAATATTTGAGAAAAGACTAGAAATACTTTTTTATTTTTTTTCAAATCGTGTATTAAATATTGCTGTATGTTTGAAAAAAGACCAGAAATAGTTTTCCAATTTTTTTTTGGTTATAAATTGAATATAGATGTATGTTTGGGACAACGATTAGGGGTGTTCTTCTGTTTTTTTCTCCGGGTTTTAAGTTTTTTTTTTTGTTCGAGTTGTTCGGGTTTTTGACTTGAAGAAAGTGACCTGATAACCGACTTATTTAAGGTTCCCGTTGGTCGGGTCCGTGTTAGCTCGATTCGGGTTGTTCGGTTTTCAAGTTTAGATGTAAAATGGAAAAAATGTCTTAACCTAATAAACGTAGGAAACGATTTTGACTCTTAATTACACCAATTTAATGGCTAAAATTAATTAAACAACAATTTAGTAAATACTTAAAATTTAGTAAAGATCTAGAAGGATGTAGGGGTAAATTAGTATAGTGATTTTTTTAAATATATAACAACATAATTATTGGCAAAAGTGTGATTATACATTTTTAAAAAAATATATAAAAGGTATATCAATAGGGCACTTATATTAAAGAGAAAAAAATGTTCAATTTTGTTGTATATTATTTTTAAACGTATTTATAAAATACTATCTATATCAAAGTATTCATTATATTATTATTATATATAGTATAATTTAATTAAAATTCATTTGTCACAAGTGCATAACTTACATTCTATTTTTAAAAACACTTACAATCTTAATATCATTATTTTTATTTTTTTAGAGTTATTGTTTTACAGCTTTATATGATAAGATAGATTGTAGCGACTCAAAAAAGAGGTGAAAACTTAGGAAAATATATTTGGATAGCTGAAAATGTAAATTCTTTTTGTTTCACATTTTATGTAATACGTCATTTGACTGATGATGATTATACACACACTTATGATTTATATTTTTTTCGATATTCAACCCGTGTAAGCTCAGGGGTTGTAAACTAGTAAATCTAATATAAATAAATAATAACTAAAAACCACTACTAGAAAATGAGGTTAATGCAACATTTTAAATGCAATCTTTTTCAATTGTATTGTATTTAAGTCTAATGCAACTTAGTTCACTATAAAGGTTGTATTAGAAGATCTACTACAACATTTTTCATAAAAAAGTTGCTTAATTTATATACTATAAATGAGCAAGTTTTGTATGTATAAGATGTTGTACCTTATGTTTTGGATGGTTTAAAAAAAAGAGTTAATTGCCAAAATCATCCTCGAGGTTTGGGCACATTTGCCATTTTCATCCAAAATGACACTTTTGTACCAAATTACCCCCAACGTTTGTAACTTTTTGCCATTTTCATCCAAACCACTAACTTAGTTTATTTTTTCTGTTAAGTTGAGAATATTTGGATGAAACTGACAAATATATAACCATACTCAAACCCTTTTTAATTTCTTTTATTTAATTATTTTTGTTACATATATAATAAAAAAGACTATACATGGAGTTTTTAGAAAAAAAAAATTAATAGTTTTGTCACATAATTTTTATAAATTTTCATCCAAATCACTAAGTCAGTTTATTTTTTCTGTTAAGGTGAATGATGTTTTAAATTTTATAAATTAAGACAAAAATTAATTTACAGCTTCTTTATATAAATCAGTTTTATAAAGAGAAAACGACATTGGTGTGAAACACATAACAATCGATTACAACTTTTAGTATTTATTAGTTGTAGAGATAGAAAAAATTGTAAAACGTTACATATTTTTTAAATGTGTTGAGCACCTAAGAAATATGTTGGTAGAAACAAAATATTTATTTAATTAAGATTATGAGGGTAACTAACTAATACTTATTCTGAGTGGCTTGAGTAAAGAAACTTTTGGTTCATAGCATTATAATTACAATTTGGTGGGTAATTTTAAGATTTGGTAACGATACGTTGTTTGATAGGGGGGGGGGGGGCACTGGCTTCTGTTTTTCCTTAGGAGCAAATTTAAAAGAGTAGAAGATAAATTACAAACTTGGTACATATGATAAGATTTTTTTATTTGACCTTTTTCAATAAGGTCACCAGCATTTTAGTTTTATAAAATTTAGAGATTTAAGTAGATTTTATTTTTATAAAACTGATTTATATAAAAAATTAGAAATTAATTTGGGTCTAAGTTTATAAACATTCTTCACCTTAACAGAAAAATTAACTTAGTTAGTGGTTGAATGAAAATTTATAAAAATTATGTGACAAAACTATTATTTTTTTCATATAAATATTGCATGTATATTCTTTTTTATTATATATGTAACAAAATTAATTAAATAAAAGAAATTTAAAAGAGCTTGAGTAAATTGCCAAAATCGTCCCTGTGGTTTTATATTTGCCAATTTCATCCAAATATCCTCAACTTAACAGAAAAAATAAGCTAAGTTAGTGGTTTGGATGAAAATGGCAAAAAGTTACAAACGTTGGGGGTAAATTGATACAAAAGTGTCATTTTGGACGAAAAGGGCAAACTTGCCTAAACCTCAGGGACGATTTTGGCAATTAACTCAAAATTTTTTTTACTTTCAACCCAAATATTTGAATTTCTTGCAATTTTAGCTTCACAAAATTGATTTTTTTACTCGAAAACCAAAACTTTTCTTCTTTTACAATTAATTGGCTAAGCTTATTGGAATGACTTATTTACTTATTTGCTTATTTGAAAAGCAAATAAGTCATAATGGAATGACTTATTTACTTATTCCTCTCACATAATAAGCTAATCCAAACACCTTTTAACTTTTCAAAAAGTAAATAAGTCACTAAAATAAGCTTAGCCAAACAGCCCCTAAACTCAAATTTTTTATATTTAACTTTGGTCCTCTATATTTTTTTATCTTTTGCAGATTTTCGTTTTACATTTTGTACTAAATTTTGTGAGTTATCATGAATCCACGTGTGTGTAGTTCTACATTTTTATGTTTTGTTCATAATTTTGCGAGGTAATACGGCGCAACGTCCATGTGTAGTTCAAGATTTTACGTATATTGTTTTTCATTTCATTGGTTCGTCGCAATACGTGAGTCATTGATTGACTTTGTTATTTTTTTATATGTTCCATCTTTCAGTTTCTTACAATTTTAACCTCACAAAAATGATTTCCTTTTTTACTTTTAACCCAATTTTTTTTAACTTTACAACCTTTTTACTTTTAACTTTGGTCCCCTTTACTTTTCATTGTTGCCAAATTTTCGTTTTACGTTTTGTACTAAATTTTGCGAGTTAACACAGTGCAACGTGCGTGTGTGATTCAACGTTTTTAAGTTTCATTCATAATTTTCCGAGATAACGTGAAGCAACGTCCATGTGTTGTTCAATGTTTTTATGTCTATTTTTTTTCTCATTTGACAGGTTCGTCGTAACGCATGAGTCCTAGATCGACTTAGTTATTTCTTTTTAATGTTCTACGTTTCGGTCTATTTCTTTGCTTTAACACGCCGCAACTTCAGCGTTGGTGGTCGCTGACGGTTGTGTGAGATTGGTGCTATTTGACCTGCTTTTATGCCCCCACTGCAACGCGGTGGTGCTTAATTCTAGTTTTATTAAAATTGAAACCTTTTTATTTATAAGTTGCAAATTTTACTAAATGTTGCAACCTTTTTTTGAAGTGTTGCAAATTTTATTGAAATTTACAACTTTTGTTAAAAAAGGTTACATTGTTAAATCTTATATACTAATTCTTATTTTAAAAGGTTGCGTAATTCTGAAAAATGACAAAATTGTATAAAAAGTTTGGATATATAGATTGTAAATAGCTTCCTAAATTGTTCTAGTGATATTTGGGGGGTGTTTGGGATTGCTTTTAACTTATGACTTATTAACTTTTATAAGTCATAAGTCACAAATCCTAACTTCTCATTTTCTCTTTTCAAAGCATAAAATTCCTTCTCAACATATTATCTAAACACTATCAAAATGACTTGTTAACTTTTACAAGTCACTAAGTTAAAAGTAGCTCCAAAATAAGCTAAACCATACACCCTAGTAATATTCTTTTATAATATAATACATATGGGATTAATTTTCTGCGTATATCAAGAAATAAAAAAAAATAACTCTTTAATACTTTTATAAAAAAATAACAAACGCATCTCATGAAATCATAAAAACTTTACTTTATAAACTATTATTTTATAACTTCGTTAGAAACACTTGAGACGAAACCCGCAGGCCTAACCCACAAACAAAAAAAAGATTAAAGTCATAAATCTAGTTTTTGTTTTACAAGTGTTACGTAGGCCTACCCCCTACCCCACAAACATAAAAAAGATTACTGTCATAAATCTAGTTTTTGTTTTACAAGTGTTAGATAACCTTATTTCATAAACATTTCATAAGATTACCATGTAACTTTTTTTCCATTTATAAAAAATTATATATGTATAAAGTATATCGTACATTACGGCTTAACGTACTTCACGTACGACAACGTGCGTGATTTGTTCTATAACATGCGTGATTAATGTTTTCAATATGCGTGATTATTGTGTTTTAACATGCGTGATTTTGGATTTTTGAGTTATAACGTGCGTGATTTTAAAATGAACGTGCGTAATTATCTTTCGTACGTGATGTACATTAAGCCGTAATGTACGTTAACCTTCCCCTATATATATATAGGAAGGTTCAAATGAAAACCACTATTATTGTGAAAACTCGAAAACTAATTAAAAAAGCAAAAAAAACATACCAATTTTTTTTGTAGTGCACATGTGTATGTGTACTACACATGTGTACTACAAAAAAAAAAATTTCAAAAAAAGTTTTTTTTTAATTTATAAAAACCTGCGATTTTTATAAAAAAAATTTGGTGTGTTTTTTAGGCTTTTTTTAGTTAGTTTTCGAGTTTTCACAATAAAAGTGGTTTTCATTTGAACCATCCTCTATATATATATATATATATATATATATAGAGGTAAGATCAAATAAAAAGTTGATTTTGCCTAAGTAGGATGAGAAGGAATCTTAACAATTCATTTTTCAAATCAATGGTTAAGATAAAAGTGTAGGAGAAATGAGGAGTGCAAGGGTATCTTGGGAAAATCCTATTTATAGACTTTCTCTCTCCACATGCATATATTCCATCCCCATTTTTTAAACGTTCATAATTTTTTTGTACGACATTATTTTTTCATAAAAATTTCAACATAAAATCGAGCGTCTTTTTATCTTTAATTTGAGTACCATATTGCTATATAAAATATGAAGACTAAAAAACCCCACTAAAATGTGTTGTATTTATATGTTGTATAATATTTTTTTTGTGCTGGATTTTTGTACTATATTTTTGTGCTAAATTTTTTGTGCTGGATTTTTTTTTCTCAATTTTTTGTGCTGGATTTTTTTGTACTACATTTTTTTAATGAATTTTTTCGTGCTATATTTTTTGTACTAGATTTTTTTGTGCTATTTTTTTGTACTACATTTTTTGTGCTATATATTTTTGTACTATATTTTTTTTGTACTAGATTTTTTTTTGTATTTTAAAAAAACAAAAGGGGTGCCACATGTCATTTTCACTCCTATTTATAAGGACCAAAATGCCCTTCATTCCTACTTATTAGGAGTGTCACATGTTATCATCATAATCCTTCTTAGGCTACTTAGGCAAAATTCACTTTTTAGTGGATCCTTCCCCTCTATATATATATATATATATAGAGAGAGAGAGAGAGAGAGAGTAGGAGTTGGGTGGAAAGTCTATTTTTCCTAGAAAGTCTACGAAGCAATGAGAATTGGACATGTGGCATTGAGTTATTTTAACTAAAAGGGCAACTATGTAATTTCACATTTTAATTTTATTTTTGGAATTTATTTTTCATTAACTAACATTCCATGATTTTCGGAATTTTTGTTGTTTTCGAATTCAAATCTGGAGGTCAATGTGTTTATCTGGAAAACTATCAGCAGGTCTTGGTGATGTGTTTTACCAGTCAGAGAGGTTGAAGTCAGTGTGTTTTAACACTCTTAAGTCAATATATAATCAGGTTGTGTTTTAACAGTTCTTTTGCATTTTTAACACTCTGAATGTGTTTTATGTTGTTGTCTATGTCACATTACATCACGTTGTGTTTTTTGATGATTAAATTACATCATAATGTGTTTTACAACAGGTTGTTTTATACTGAAGTTTAACAAATCTGATTGTGTTTTAAGTCAGCAGATTTGCTAAAGGATTCTTGATATTGTGTTTTAAAAGCAAGCAGATTTCTTGACATTGTGTTTTAACAGCAAGCAGATTTCTTGACGCTGTGTTTTAACAGCAAGCAGATTTCTTGACGTTGTGTTTTAACAGCAAGCAGATTGCTGGAGGATTCCTGACATTGTGTTTTAACAGCAAGCAGATTTCTTGACATTGTGTTTTAACAGCATGCAGATTTCCTTGACGTTGTGTTTTAACAACAAGCAGATTGCTGGACATTGTGTTTTAACAGTAAGCAGATTTCTTGACGCTGTGTTTTAACAGCAAGCAGATTTCTTGACGCCGTGTTTTACCATCCATGCTGGTAATCCTTCCATTTATCAAGAACGACTCAGAAACCACGGTACAAGCCTCTCTACAATCATCAATTAAAACAGCAAAAACGCAGCCAAGTTACAAGCAGATTACGACCGAAAACGTATATGCACTTCAAGAACTTTAATCACAACACAAGATATGAATACCTAGTGAAGAAAAGGGGTATGAACAAGCTTTGGAACCGAAATCTGAATGCTTTTTGGGGTCCTGTTTTGCGTCGCCAGCAGCAAGGGGAAAGAGATCGGTTTAGAGAGGGAGAGAGAGAGAGAGAGAGAGAGAAAGAAGGGGAAATCGCATGATTTTAGGGATTTGGTTATTGATATGGCAGTTTCTTGACTTATTTAAAACACTTCCAATTACCAAAATACCCTCACTATATTAAAAGTCTATAATTATATAACTCAGATATTACGAAATTGCCATCCATTTGATCTAAGTCATTAAACACACCAATCGGATGACCCAAATCGCTTCCTAGACTTTCTAGGAAAAACACACTTTCCGCAGAAACCCTACTATATATATATATATATATATTGGAAGGTTCAAATTAAAACCACTAGTTATTGTGAAAACTCAAAAACTAATTAAAAAAGCCAAAAAAACATACCAATTTTTTTTGCATAACAATTTTCGCAGGTTTTTTTATATAAAAAAATTTAAAAAAAAAATTTGTAGTGCACATGTGTAATACTACACATGTGTATGTGTACTACAATTTTTTTTTTTTGAAATTTTTTTTATATATAAAAACCTGCGATTTTTATAAAAAATTGAATTTTTTTTTCTGGTGTGTTTTTTAGGGTTTTTTTAGTTAGTTTTTAAGTTTTCACAATTAAAGTGGTTTTCATTTGAACCATCCCCATATATATATATATATATATATATAAGGGTAAGATCAAATAAAAAGTTAATTTTCCTTAAGTAGGATGAGAAGAAATCTTAACCATTTATTTTTCAAATCAATGGTTAAGATGAAAGGGTAGAAGAAATGAGTAGGGCCATGGTATCTTAGGAAAATCTTATTTATGAACTTTCTCTCTCCACATGCAAGACATATGCATATTCCACCCTCATTTTTTAAACGTTCATAATTTTTTTATACGACATTATTTTTTCATAAAAAATTCACCGTAAAATCGAGCGCCTTTTTATCTTTAATTTGAGTACCATATTGCTATATAAAATATGAAGACTAAAAAACCCACTTAAATGTGTTGTATTTCTATGTTGTATAACATTTTTTGTGCTTAATTTTTGTACTATATTTTTGTGCTGAATTTTTTGCCTTAAATTTTTTTTCCTCAATTTTTTGTGCTGAATTTTTTTGTACTACATTTTTTTGCTGAATTTTTTTGCGTTATATTTTTTTGTACTAGATTGTTTTATGCTATATTTCTTTGTACTACATTTTTGTACTAGATTTTTTGTGCTAGATTTTTTTATACTAATTTTTTTGTGCTAGATTTTTTTGTACTAGATTTTTTTTGTTGTATTTTTAAAAAACAAAAGGGGTGCCACATGTTATTTTCACTCCTATTTATAAGGATCAAAATGCCCTTCATTCCTACTTATTAGGAGTGCCACATGTCATCATCACAATTCTTTTTAGGCTACTTAGGTAAAATCCACTTTTTAGTGGATCCTTCCCCATATATATATATATATATAGGGGTAGGTTAACATATAAAAGGGCTTATCATACTTCACGTACGCTACGCTTCCAACCGTCCGATCAGGGGAATAATCACGCTTTGGACATGTAATCACGCATGGGGGTTAGTTTTTTTGGGAAAATCACGCATGGAACCAAAAATAACGCACGTTATATTGATAAAAAATGTAATTACGCATGTTATATCCTTTGTCACGTACGATAATGTAGGATAAGCCTTTTTGTACATTATACTTTCTCTCTCTCTCTATATATATATATAGGGGTAAGATCAAATAAAAAGTTTATTTTGCCTAAGTAGGATGAGAAGAAATCTTAACCATTCATTTTTTAAATCAATGGTTAAGATGAAAGTGTAGGAGAAGGGAGGAGTGCAAGGGTATCTTGAGAAAATCCTATTTATGGACTTTCTCTCTTCACATGCAAGGCACATGCATATTCCACCCCTGTTTTTTAAACGTTCATAACTTTTTTATACGACATTATTTTTTCATAAAAATTTCACCGTAAAATCGAGCGTCTTTTTATCTTTAATTTGAGTACTATATTGCTATATAAAATATGAAGAGGAAAAAACCCACTAAAATGTGTTGTATTTCTATGTTGTATAACATTTTTTTTGCTGGATTTTTGTACTATATTTTTGTGCTAAATTTTTTGTGCTGAATTTTTTTGTCTTAAATTTTTTTTTCTCAATTTTTTGTGTTGGATTTTTTTGTACTATATTTTTTGCTGAATTTTTTTTGCTATATTTTTTTGTACTAGATTTTTTTAGGTATATTTTTTTGTACTAGATTTTTTGTGCTATATTTTTTTGTACTACATTTTTTGTGCTATATTTTTTTGTACTAGATTTTTTGTACTAATTTTTTTGTACTAGATTTTTTTGTTGTATTTTTAAAAAACAAAAGGGGGTGCCACATGTCATTTTTACTCCTATTTATAAGGACCAAAATGCCCTTCATTCCTACTTATTAGGAGTGCCACATGTTATCATCACAATCATTCTTAGGCTACTTAGGCAAAATCCACTTTTTAGTGGATCCTTCCCCTATATATATATAGGGTAAGGTTCATGCGAGAACCACCTTTATTGCGAGAACCGCTAGAACCAATGTGAACACAACCTAAAATAGCTAAAAAAACCTAACCCCCCAAGCTAAATGCTAAAAACTAAAACCCTCAAAAAACCTAAAAAAAAACCAACCCCCCCCCAAGGTAAAATGCTAAAAACTAAGCCCCAAAAAACCTAAAAAAATCTAAAAAAATAAAAAAAAAATCTAAATTTTTTTTAATATTTTTTATGTTAAAATCGCTACTTTTAGTAGCAAAAAAAAATTGTGTGTTTTTTAGCTATTTTTAGGCATTTTTGGTTGTGTTCAGTTTGGTTCTCGCGGTTCTCGCAATAAAGGGTGGTTCCTAACAGATCTTTGTCCTATATATATATAGGGAGGGGCTCATGCGAGAACCACCCTTATTGTGAGAACCAATGTGAACACAACCTAAAATAGCTAAAAAAAACCTAATCCCCAACCCCCCCCCCCCCAAAAAACCTAAACCCCCCACCCCCCCCCCCAAAAAAAAAAAAAAAAACCTAACCCCCCTCCCCCACCCCCCAAAAACCTAAACCCCCCCCCCCCCCCAAGCTAAAATGCTAAAAACTAAACCCCCAAAAAACCTAAAAAAATCTAAAAAAAATCTAAAAAAATAAAAAAAAAATCTAAAATTTTTTTTTTGATTTTTTTAATATTTTTTAGGTTAAAGTCGCTACTTTTCGAAGCCAAAAAAAAAATTAAATTTTTTTTTTTTTGGCTTCGAAAAGTAGCGATTTTAACCTAAAAAATATTAAAAAAATCAAAAAAAAATTTTTTGTGTGATTTTTAGCTATTTTTAGGCATTTTTGGTGTGTTCACATTGGTTCTCGCGGTGCTCACAATAAGAGGTGGTTCTCGCATGATCTTCTCCCTATATATATATATATATACAATGTTGTAGAAGGCGCTAGGCGCTAGTCGGGCGGTGGGGCACCGCCTAGGGATTAATCGGGATTAATCGGAATGGGTTTTCTATGTATAATTTTATAAATTTATATATATATATATAGATAACTTTATACTTTTTATTAATAAATTTACAAGTTTAGGAACCATAATGTAAACTTGTAAAAGATAGAGGGGTTAAATGTTAAAAAACCTAAACTTAATATAACCTAATCCCCACCCACGTATACCATACGCCGCCTCTAACCCATCCTCTCCATCGATTTCATCAGACAACACACAAGAACACATAACTATGCCCAATTTCTCTTATCTAATCAATTAGTTCTTCAATGTGGTTCGATTTTTCACAATAAAGATGTGTTCAGATCCAATTTTGGTTCGAATCAAGGTAAGAACCTTTTCCTCTTCGACTGTTTTGGTTTGATTTTGGCCATTATAATCCGATTTTGACCCACTTCAACTAAAATTTGGGCTCTTGAAGGTGAAAATTTGGGTTTATTAAGTCAAAATACCTGGTCCGATTAGTCCGATTTTGACCGACTTTGACCGATTTTGACTGACTTTTGACCGATTTTGACCTGACCGATTTTTTGACCGACTAGCTCATTTTTAGGCGATGACCCACCGATGAGCGACTAGGCGCCGATTAATCGGCCGCCTAGTCCGATTTCTGCAACACTGTATATATATATATATATATATAAACTCTATTACTTAATTACCTTTCTTGTAAAGTTTCATCCTAAAACTTATGGAGGTGATAGATTTCTAATTTTTTTTACGAAGTAGGAGGGAAATTTTGACTATTTAAATGGGAAATAGAAATTGAAGGAAAATTAGGAGGGAGAAGTAGGGGTGTTTATCGAATCGAATAACAAATTTTCAAATTATTCGAATCGAATTTTTCAAACTTTTTATTTTTTACATGAATTCGTATCTGATTCGATTGGTATTTGAAACTCGAATTCGAATCGAATTCGAACGGAATTCGAACCGAATTCGATTCGAACCGAATTCGATTTAATTTAGATTCACCCTAAACAATAAATTAGAGTTAATTACACAGATGGACCCTGTGGTTTATAGCTAGTTTCACCTTTGGGTACTAACTTTTTTTAATAGGTTTAGGTTTTATGCTTTCAATTTTGTAACACCTTTGTGTACTAACACCAAAATTATCAATATAATGACTAAAATACCCTTCCATTATTTTTAGTTTTATCAATGTAACACCTTTGAATACTAACACCTAATTTTATTTAAGTTTAAATCAATTTTACGAAATCTATTTTTTCTTCTTCTTTTTTTTATATCTCTTAATTACATAAAATCTATTTATTTTTTATTTTTTTATTTATAAATATAAATTAAAAAAAATCAGAAAACGTCCGCTCCATTTTTTATTTATTAATAATATTACTAAATAATACTAGATAAATATCTGACTAATATTATGAATATATAAAAACTCTTAAAAATACAAATTAAATAATGAAACAAATTATATAATAAGAATCTATTAAAATCCATAGCAATCTTGAAAACACACGAATATAATATCTGAAAATTAGTTAAATTAATATATCAAGATATGTAGCATAATCGAGAAAAACTGTTTAAAAATAACTACAACTAATTTAATATATTTTGTAGTAAAATCGTAAAAATGTATAATCTAATCTGATTTGTTTGTTACGATTAATTACTTGGCACATTTTGAGACGGTGTGATTTAACCATGACGTCTCTATTTTATTTTTGTATCTATGTGCTTAGGAAACACTTTAGTTCCGATGAGATACAATCTTTTATTATTATTGTTATTGGTTTTATATTATTTAATCCCATATATTTAAAATTACAAAAAAATTAAAACTAAGTTTTATACATTAAACACGTGTAATACACGGAGTTTTAACCTAATATCTTAATAATAATTTATTTGCACATTACCAACTATAATTATACCTATTGAATTTTTAATTATTTAAGATTTTGAGCAACTTCTATCGTGCTAAATTATTTATCATTTCTTAAAAAATTATATATAAATATTTACTTATAAAAAAATAAAAAAATAAATATATTTTATGTTAATTAAGAGATATAATAGAAAGATGAAAATAAAAAAATTGATTTTGTTAAATTGATTTAAACTTAAATAAAATTAGGTGGTAGTACCCAAAGTTGTTATATTGATAAAATTAAAAAAAAATGGAAGGGTATTTTAGTCATTATATTGATAATTTTGGTGTTAGTACCCAAATATGTTACAAAATTGAAACTATAAAACTTAAATATGTTAAACAAAAGTTAGTACCCAAAGGTGAAACTGGCTATAAACCACAGGGTCCATCTGTGTAATTAACTCAATAAATTATTTTACTTTCTTTTTTTAAAACTACTACAAATAATTATATTCAACATAAAATATAATAATCTGCAAAATTTAATTAACTATCAATATGTTAAAACACCAAAATTTAGAAGATAGGTTGGCTACTGTTAGGGATTTAAGTTAGGTAAAAATTTGGAAATAAGTAGTATGAGCTATTTGTCAGAAGGTTTGGTGATGTTATGAATAATAAACTATCATTTATGAAGGTAGTTCATACTTTGGCCAAGTTTAGAAGTTATATGTGTGTGTATATATATGTTTGTGTGTGTATACATATATTAAAAATATATATGTAAACTTAATTTGAATTTCGTATCGAATCGAATTGAAAATCATAAATTCGTATTCGATTCTAATTTGATTACTAGACTCGAATACGAATCAATTCGAATTCGAACATTTTTAATCTTATTCGAATCGAGTTGAATTTTGAATTTTTCGAATTCGAATCGAATTCTAAACACCCCTAAGGAGAAGTTAGTTTTAAGAGATATGGTGTTGGCTCATGTGGATCCCACCTGAAGAACAGATGATTGAAAGCCAAAACAGTCTACAAACATTTGATCCTTCAATAACAGTGCTTGAACTCATCCTCCCTTCAATGGCAAAGTCATCAAACAACTGCTGCTTTCTAAGGTCTGCTACAAAGCTAAAGTCTACTAGAGGAAACCTCTGATAAAGACAAAGGTCTGCTGGAATCAAAGGCCTGATCACCCTTTGAAGAAGGTCTGCTAAAGCTTCAACGGAGGATAGAGCTCATTCGAGGATAGAGTCATCAGATGTTGTAATAAGTGTTTTGTATTGCAATAGTGTTTAGCTATAGCAGAGTTTAGAGGTTGTTATAGTTGTTAGATGTCATTGTCTAGGTGACGTCAACAAAGATTCCAAAATGGTTTGGATTGTACTATAAATAGAACAGTGCATGTACTGTTCTATTAGATCATTTCACACACTTAGCATTTTGTACGAACAAACTGAGTGATCTAAGGCTGAGGGGGAGTTTGTATTCATGCATACGTGAATTTCAATCATTCAGTACAAAGTATTCATGATGAAAGCAAATCTCTCATTGTTTATGTTTTAAAGTTTACTTCATTCCGCTGCAATTGTTTCATATTTGTTATCATCTTCCATTGTCCATCTTAAACATACACAAACAACTGAAACTCAGATCCTAACAATTGGTATCAGAGCATAGGTCAATCAAATTCGATTTAACAATCAATTTAATATAAAAGATCAGCTCAATTCATTGATATCGTTTGTTCATAGGTAGTTGAAAAACAGAGTTAAACGTTTAATCACGTTTAAAGTTGTTTAATCGAAAAACTTTGTAAAACAACCAAAATGTCTCGAAACACACAAGATCCTCATAACACTAGCACCCTGTATAAGCCACCTATGCTTGTCAGATCTGAGTATAACATGTGGCAATGTAGGATGGGTCATGTACTTGCACAGCAAAACACCGGATGCTAGAAATCGATTATCTTCGGACCACATGTTCCGATGGTGCTGAGTGCAGAAGATCCCAAGGTCCAAGTACCTAAGAAACCTGAGAATTACTCTGAGCAGGATTTTCAGAAAATTGAGTTAGATGCTAAAGCATTCAGTATCGTTGCTACAACACTACCCAATGATATCTATGCTAGCCTGTTACATTGTAACAGTGCAAAGGAGATATAGGATGTACTAAAAGAGCAATTAGATGGTAATGAAGAAGTCATTGAGAACAACAGAGAGGTGTTGAACTAACAATATGAAACGTTTTGTCATGTTAAGGGAGAGTCATTAACCCAACAGTTTGAAAGGTTTTAGTTGCCTGATTAGTGAGCTAAAATGGGTTGATGTAGAATATGCTAATTCAACTTTGAATAGTAGGTTCCTTAGATCATTGCCAGAAAAATGGGACACTATAGCGTTTGTTACTAGAAATTCTGTTGTTTTAAGGAGATGAGTTTGACTCAACTTTATGGTAGGCTCCTCATTTATGAGAGAGAGCTTAATCAGAAAAAGAAGTTACAAGAGTCAGGAAAAGTGGCTGATGACTACTCTTTTGGTAGTACAACACTTTTTGGTCAAGAAGAATCATCTGGTGGTAGTAAGGATCCGAGTTATGATCATTTCATTGACATAACATCTGATGGAGCATTCAACTCTGATTCTTACTCACCCAACTATGCTTTCACAGCAAATGGGGAAAACCAGATCTCTGACAACTTGTCCTTTGAATTAAATGACCTTCAACATTTTGACCCCATAGATCTGGAGGAAATGGACATTTTACATCAACTTGCTTTGTTGAGTGTGAGAACAAGCAAGTTTTACAAGAGAACTGGTAGGAAGTTTCAAGGGTTGCATGGGAACCTAAAAGTTGGGTTGGATAAATAAAAAATTAAGTGTTACAATTGTAATAGGCTTGGTCACTTTGCTAGGGAATGTAGGAGTCAAACCAGTGGTCCTATAATTACTCACCCTAGTCCAAGACCTCAAAATACTATTCAGTGTTCCCAATATACCCCTGCACCTCATTTGCAAAACACTGCTCATTTTGCACACCCTGTAAATACTGTTCCTGTCCAGTATGACCAAACCACTATTCCTCAAATTCAGTATGTTCAAGCTCTAGCACCTCAAGTCCAAGTGCAACCTGCACCACAAGCTGCATAAACATCTGCTCAAGTAGAGGTCAGCCAACAAAACTTCTTTACACAATTGATTGAAGCAGCTTACCTGAGGATTTAACTGATGAAAATTTTACTCTAGTTGCTAATTCTGATAAGAAAACTGATGAATTTTGTTTTATGGCACTAGAAACAATACAAGAAGGATTTGAATCTGAGGAAGTGGAGTCTAAATCTGAGGAGGTAGAAGAAAGTGCTAAAACAGATGTTACAGCTGCAAATGTTGGTGCACAGATGTTAGAAGAAAAGGCTGTTGAACCTCTGACTGACCCATGGGATTTCAGTGTGTGTGATGGTGAATGTGATTGTGTCATGATGGCTGCTGCTAAGGTATCACCTCAAGTTTTAAAAGACTTGTGTTCAGATAAAACATTATTGCTTTTACTAACATCAAAGATGAAAACCTTAGAAAAAAGATCTCAAATGATGAAGTACAATTTGAGAAAACTTTTAAAGAGTTGAAATAAAAAATGTTTGAAAAAGAAAATGAAATCAGCAGTCTAAAACATGAATCAAGCATAGCCAAAGATCAACTCCAAACAATGGTAGAAAAATACCAGAGTTGCAAAAAGGAGCTTGAGTCTACCCAAATCACTTGTGAAAAATGTGTAGAATCTTGTAAAGGTTATGAGTTGATGCTTGAGAAGCAGATCAAAAGCAATGTGACATTTGGCATTGGGTTTAAGAAAAATGACTAAGTTTCTGAAAACATTGCTGTAAATGAATCTGCCTTAGTTGAAGTAATCTCCACAAATCTGGTTGGTTAAGAAATAAAAGTCACTGATAAAAATGGTAAGTAAATTGTTTTAGAAAAACTAGAAGGGTCCTCAACTTTTGAGGAAATTGAGAAATATCAATTTAAACCTACTTGGTCTGATGAATGTGACATTCTTGAAAATTTTAAGCCAATGGATTTTTCCACAATTAAAGGTGTCAAAGCATCCAAGGTCAAAATCATTCCCTTGAAAGACATTCCAGCAGAGGTTATAAACTATGTTGAAAAGGAAGTTGAAAAAGGGAAGAGAAAAGAGAAAGTAAAAAATCTGTTTGTGATTTCTGTGAAAAAAAGAATCATGTCACCAAAGATTGTTTTATTCTAAAAGCATATGACATTAACAAAACAAGTGTGATTGTGCATGCACCTCATTGCACAATTTGTGGGAAAAAAGAATAATCAAACTCAACAGTGTATGTATCTCAAAACTTTTGAGGTTAAAAGAGAAGAGTATACATAAAAAACATAGGAGAGTCCACAAAAATCAACTTCCAAAAACAAACAAACCTTTGTCCCTGTCCAAAAATCTATTACAAAACAGCTGAATGCAACCTCTGTTCCCATAGAGGTTCAAGTAATAGATGCACCACCTGCAAACCAATTCCTAAGAGGATATGATCAACCATTGTACCAAAAGGTCCTTCATGGTTACGAAGCCTACAAAAGGCCATCTAAACCAAAAATGAATAGGCATCCTTATGGTTATCATCATTTGACAGGAGATGGACCTCAGCAGTGGTTACAAAAATCTGTCCAAACATCTGACCAAACCACTGTCTATTCTCCTGGACTTGAGGCTGATATGTCTGTGACCTCATCCAAAGCCATTTTGGCTTTGGAGACCCACCTAAACTAATTTGTTACTTGATGTGCAGGGAGATTCTGCATGCTTAGATAGTTTATGTTAAGTAGATAGTGGAGGCTCCAGGCACATCACTGGATGTAGAGCCCTACTCAAAGATTTCAAAAAAAAAAAAAACATGGAGGGGGTGATATATCCTTTGGTAACAATTTAAAAGGGAAAGTGTTGGGGTCAGGGACTGTTCAGGGTGGGAAACTCAAGTTTGAAAATGTCAATCTTATCGACAATCTTAAATTTAACCTTCTTAGTGTGTCTCAAATGAGTGACAAGGGCTATGAGTCAATCTTCCCTAAGGAAACTTGTAAGATTGTTGGGCCAAAAGTGGTTAAAAAGATTGAGGAAATCATAGCCGGGAGCAAAACACAACTTGTTACTCATAGGAGTGGCAATGTGTATGTGGTTGATATGTTTAAGGATAATCCAATGTCTGATGCCTGTCTGTTCTTAGCTGCCTCTACCAAAGAAACAGAACTATGGCACAGGAGACTTGGGCACACAGATCTTAAAACTATCACCACACTCGCAAAACAAGACCTTGTAAGAGGTCCACCAAAACTTTTTACTTGTGATGAGCATTGTATTTCTTGTTTAAAAGGCAAACAATATAAAGGCTCATACAAGCCCATTGAAGAGTCCAAAACAACCCAGTGTTTACAATTGTTGCACATGGACTTGTTTGGCCCTGTAAAAATCATGAGTTTGAAAAAGAAAAGATATTGTCTTGTTATTGTTGATGATTTTTTAAGGTTTACATGGACTTACTTTTTACACTCCAAAGATGAGACTGCAGGTATTTTGCAAGACTTTGTGAAACAGGTTGAAAAACTATGTGATCTGCCAGTAAAAGTCTTTAGGAGTGATAATGGAACAGAGTTTAGAAACAAGGAGTTGGATGAGTTCTGTGTGTCAAAAGGGATTGTAAGGCAGTACAACATCCCAAGAACGCCAGAACAAAATGGGATGGTTGAAAGGAAAAACGGAACTTTGATAGAAGTTGCCAGAACATTGCTTGCGGATTTAGGTTTACCCTTAACCTTTTGGGCAGAGGCTGTAAACAATGATTGCTTTGTGCAAAACATAGTTTTAATCAACCCCAGGCATCAAAAGACTGCCTATGAAACTCTGTTCAAGATCAAACCACTGATCTCATATTTCAAAATCTTTGGCTGCCCATGCTTCATTTTAAACTTAAAAGATTCAATTTCAAAATTTGCAGCCAAAGTAGATTGTGGTTATTTTCTGGGATACTCAACCACTGCCAAGGCCTACAAAGTGTTTAACACAAGGACTAGGTGTGTGGAAGAGACCTTGAATGTGAAGTTCAATGAACTTTCATCATTAAAAATCCCAGCTAATCCTGTTGAACTGTTTGACCTTGATAAATTTACATTTGAAGATGTGTATGTCAAGACTAACCCTGTAGGTACACCACAATCTTTCCCTCATGATCAAGGAATTGACATTATGATTCCACAATATAAAGTCACTTCCACCACCAGAGAAGCAGATGTTCAAAACAGCTGCCAAAACTCTGCCACTGCTGCATCAACAGTTGTTGATCAAACCTATGCCACTTCATCAAGTCCAACCTCTGTTGACAAAAGTCCATCATCTATAGATAAAGGTCAACACTGTGCCACACCCATTCCTCCACCTCCATCTCCAACAACAGATGTTAGCTCAGATGATTCACTTCTGCAACCTTCACATCTCAATGCCATTGTTCCATACAAGGGGGATCTAATCTTCCTTAAATCTCATCCACCAGACCAAGTTATTAGCAACATCAGTGAAGGGGTTCTCATAAGAAGTCAATCCCAAAACATCTGTCTTTTTGCTGGTTTTCTATCACTCATCCAACCAGTCAAGTACCAAGAGGCACTAAAAGAAAACAGTTGGGTAGAAGCTATGCAAGAGGAGCTCCAACAATTTAAAAGACAACAAGTATGGGAACTTGTACCACTACCAAAGGATGTATGTCCAATTGGCACAAAGTGGTCTTCAAAAACAAAAATGATGAAAGGGGCATTGTTGTAAAAAACAAAGCCAGGTTAGTGGTTCAAGGCTTTAGACAAGAAGAGGGCATAGATTTTGATGAAACCTTTGCTCCTGTAGCAAGACTTGAAGCCATCGGATTGTTCTTGGCCTTTGCTGTCAACCATAACATCAAGGTGTACCAGATGGATAAAAATGTGCATTTTTGTATCCAAAGATTCAAGAAGAGGTATATGTTTGTCAACCTCCTGGTTTTGAAGATGCCATTTATCCTGATCATGTCTACAAGCTCAACAAAGCTTCGTATGGCTTGAAACAAACACCTAGAGCCTGGTATGAAACTCTTTCCACCTTTTTGATTTCCATTGGGTTTACAAGGGGTAAAATTGACAAAACACTATTTTTGAATTGGAAAGGAAGAGATCTGATGATTGTCCAAATTTATGTTGATGACATCATCTTTGGATCGACATGTACCTTCATGTGTGAAGAGTTCAAAAAACTCATGACAGCAGAGTTTGAAATGAGTGCCATGGGTGAACTCCAATGCTTTCTTGGTCTCCAAGTTAAGCAGTTGCAAAATGGAACATTCATTCATCAAATCAAATATGTAAAAGAACTTTTAACCAAATTTGAGATGAATAATTGTAAACCATGTAGTATACCCCTGGAAACCACAAAGCTTGTCACTACTGATGAAAAGGATGACTTGGTTGATCAAACTTTATATAGAAGCATGATTGGGTCTTTTTTGTACCTAACTGCATCTAGGCCAGACATCATGTTTGCAACATGTGTTTGTGCAAGATCCCAGTCAGCACCTAGAAAATATAATCTTATTGCTGTAAAAAGAATATTCAGATACATAAAAGGTGCTCCCACACTTGGTATCTGGTATCCTGCTAATGGGAACATCCAGCTTTCAGTTTTTTTAGATACTGACTTTGCTGGATGTAACACAACAAGGAAGTCCACACCAGGAGGGTGTCAATTTCTAGGCAATTGCTTAGTATCTTGGCAAAGTAAAAATCAAGCAGCGCTTTCCACATCCACTGCTGAAGCAGAATACATTGCTGCTGCAAGCTGTACAGCCCAACTTTTGTGGCTTCAAAATCAACTGCTGGATTTTGGTATAACTGCTTTAAAGATTCCTCTCATGCTAGACAGTCAAACAGCTGAAAACATCATTAAAAATCCAGTATCCCATTCAACCACCAAACATATTGACATCAGACATCACTTTGTGAGGGATTGCTATGAAAAAGGTTTTATTTCTCTACATCATGTTCCAACTAAGGATCAGCTGGCAGATGTGTTAACAAAAGCTTTAGACACGTCTACCTTTAAAAGCTTGATCTCTAGGATTGGCATGCTGAACATGGATTAAAGGCAAAACCTTGTTTTCCATGAATAAAAAGCATTAAAATGTTTTCAGAAAATCAAAAACATGTTTCAGAAAAAAGATTTTCAATAAGGTGTAGCTTTTAAAATAAATAGTCTTACTCCTGAAACTTTTACCCGCCTTATGGCTAAAGAGTCAAATGTTTCCAAAACACAAGCAAAGGGGAATGAGCCTGTTTTAGATGAGTCCACATCTGTTGCTCAAACCTCTGTTGTTGAGCCCAATGCTCCTTGTGATCATGACATCACAACCGGTGTTGTGAAACCCACACCAGCAAAAACCAAAAAGAAACCTGTCAAATCCAAAAAGCCCACCAAAACCAATAAAAAGGGTCATTTGGAAGATGAGATCCTAGAGGTTAACCCAGTGACAACACAAATGTCTCTTGAAACCCCTACTGCTACTTCCTCACAGCAGTTGGAAAGATCTCAACCCATAAGCCAAACTCCTAATGTATCCTCACAAAAGGGTCATGTTGTAAGCACAGGGACACCACATCATGATGCAAACATTTAACTTGAAAGTATGCTTAAAAGCCCCTCTCCCCAAATTCCACCAACAATAATACCTCTGTTTGAAGCAATTGATATTCAGACTCAAAACAGTCCCTCTCACCAACCTATTACTGAGAGTATAACCCATCAAATGACTGTGTCTGAACCTAATCAATCTGCTATCCCACAAACAGTTGAGGAGGTTACACTCCTTGAGTTTTACAAAACTCTTGGTGGTAGTTCAAGTGGAGTAGCCACTACAACTATTGAATCCATTGATTTACAGTTGGACAGTGGTTTCATACTTAAGACTCCCTTGAAGACAACCATTGTTGAGGCTACAACTGTAACCTCTGTTGCAGTGGGAAATCCCCAGAACCAAGAAAAAGGGGCATTTGTTTCTGATGATATGGAGTCTTCTCCTATTGTCAAAACAAATACAACCACCATAGGTGGGAATTCAGATGATCCTATTAAATTAGGTGATGAATTAAGATATAAGGATTTGATGGATAGAATGTCTACCATTGAAACATCTGTTGCTGAAATAAATGATATGATGAAGTAGATGATAGAGATTTCTAAAAGTCAGCCTAGCACTCAGCAAATTGCTGATGAGCTTTGGAAGTCTGTGTAACCCATCCTCCATGCTCAGAAGAATTTGGCTGACAGCAACCACAACACTCACATGGAACTGATCAGAGTTATGGTTGATGCTAGGTATAAAGATACACAAGCAGACATAAGGGGCATTAAAGAACAACTGCTCAAACTTACTGGCTCCTCCCCTGCACCAATATTTGAAAAAGATGATGATGATGATGCCAAAAAGGGGGAGAAAGATTCATTGAGAAAGTTGCCACTTGATTCGAAGGCTAAACCAAGACCCAAGGTGCAACAACACCCAAAGTCTGCTCAACAACTAAAATCTTCTGCTAAAGCTTCAGAAGCCGAAAAAAGGAAAGGGACTGATAAGACCCTAAACAAGATGGCTGAAGAGATAGCTTTGGAAAAGCATAAGAAGCAAGATACAAAGGAAAGTAAAGCTGATAATTGGTTAAAAGAACATGAAGAGTTGAGGAAAAAGGAAAACATTGGTACTTCACAAAGAAGAAAGTCTTTTAGAAATAATAGACCACCAATTACCACCCTTCCTAAAACCACTGCTACTCCTACAAAACCTGTATCCTCCGCTACACCCAAAACCAAACCTTCCCCACAATGACCAACACAAAAGAAGCAAAAGAAAGCTTCACAACCGTCATCACCCATTCACCCAACAGATGCTGATGCAAGAAATGTATCAGCAGATGTTAGCCAAACAGCTGCTGAGTCACTAGAGGTTTCAGCAGATGTTAGCCTATCCTCTGCCATTATCATTTTCAATACACCACCATCAACCCAACCACCTCCAACACCTCAAAGATTCCCTTCACAACCACCTTCACCACCTAAACGTCCTCCACCACAAAAATTCAGTTATGTAAACAAAAGAAAAACTTTTGTTGTACAAGAAGATGATGAGGGGGTTAAATCACCAATCCCCTTATCATCTGCCCCCATTCAAACCATTCCATTCTCATCACTTCCACCTAAATAACCCACTTTGACTCCTCCATTTGGTTCACTACCATCAGTCATCCCCATGGCCGCTCAATATCCACTAGAATTGCTCACAGTTAAAGGTGAAATGGAGTCATTCTAAAAAATAGAGGATCCATAAAAAAGATCCTTCTCATCTCTCTATGGCTACAGGCAGCCTCAAAACTTAGATGAATATCTGAAAATGAAAGCCAAATAGGCTGAGCATATAGCTAAGGAAGATTGCAAAGGGTTGGATGACAGGAAATACCAAGGTCAATTATCACATGAGCTTGGCAAAGTCAGGAAACTTGAAGACTTTGCTAAGAACCTTAGTCAATCCATGTCTGAGAGGCCAATAAATGCCGAGCTTGAAAAGGAACTGAGGGGTGATTATATTGAACACATAATGAAGCACAAGCCTTACAAAGCTACCAGGGCTCAATTCAAAGATTGGTCATCAGATTCACTCAGGTATGAGATAGAAAGAATTACCAAAATGAACAATGACCCTCTAGTAAAGCCAACTCCACCAAATTGGAAGAAAGCCAATCAAGTGGATCCAGATAAGGCATTAAAACTGAAGAGAATTAGAGCAGAGCTTGTGGCTGCTGATTATGGTTCAGCTAGATCAATTTCCAGATGGTCATAACTCAATGTAGTGGAGACCTACAAAAAGTTAGAAGAGCTTAGAACCAAAGATCCTAATCTTCCTCAAAAGCCAGTCTATCCTACAACCACTGCTGCCCTGCCTCAACAGACCCATGCTTCCAAAAAGCTTCTCTCAACATCTGCTTTATCCGCAAGTTCCTTAAAAAAAATTAAAAAGCAAAAGCAAATTGATGAGGAGGATGAGCTGAGGTATGAAGAACATAGAAAAGAGGCATTTAGGTGTCAGCTTGAATTTCACATTGATGATGCTGCTGATCAACTTGCTGCTCAATTAAAAGAAACTATTCAAAAGTTGTCAATCAGACCTCAATCACCAAACTCATCACTAATAAGTCTTGTCCCAAGAGAACCATCTGATCCAAAAATACTAAAGTGGAAGTCAGCCTCAGATACCCACGTATTGACTTTTCTTAGATCAGATGGCGATGTTGAAAGGATAAAATGGAGGCTGCATATGGTCTGAATGCATATGACCTCCTAGATCTTTTGAACCTTCAACTTGAAAGGGATGATGAAGAAGACATGATCTCCTTGGACTTTGAATTATCGTTCAAAGGGCAAAATTGGGAGATGTTGATGAGAAATAAAGATCAAGAATAAAGAAGGGTTTTGGCATCATCTGTTCTAGGGGGAGATTATTGGCTCATGTGGATCCCTCCTGTAGAACAGATGATTGAATGCCAAAACAGTCTACAAACATTTGATCCTTCAATAACAGTGCTTGAACTCATTCTCCCTTCAATGGCAAAGTCATCAAACAACTGATGCTTTCTAAGGTCTGCTACAAAGCTAAAGTCTACTACTCTGATAAAGACAAAGGTTTGCTGGAATCAAAGGTCTGGTCACCCTTTGAAGAAGTTCTTTTAAAGCTTCAATAGAGGATAGAGCTCATCAGAGGATAGAGTCAACAAATGTTGTAATCAGTGTTTTGTATTGTAATCAGTGTTTAGCTATAGCAGAGTTTAGAGGTTGTTATAGTTGTTAGATGTCATTGTCTAGGTGACGTCAGTAAAGATTCCACAGTGGTTTAGATTGCACTATAAATAGAACAGTGCATGTACTGTTCTATTAGATCACTTCACACACTTAGCATTTTGTACGAACAAACTGAGTGATCTAAGGCTGAGGGGGAGTTTGTATTCATGCATACGTGAATTTCAATCATTCAGTATAAAGTATTCATGATGAAAGTAAATCTCTCATTGTTTGTGTTTTAAAGCTTACTTCATTCCGCTGCAATTATTTCATATTTGTTATCATCTTCCATTATCCATCTTAAACATACACAAACAATTGAAACTCAGATCCTAACATATGGTTTATTTTTATTTAAAGTTTATTAAACTATATGACAAAATAAAAGAATCTTACATTAATCAATTACATAAGTTTATTATAAAAACACCTAAATTTAATATTATATTATATTTTACGTGTATGTAAATATCAAACTAATGAATTTAATATGTACCAAAAAGTGTTATAAATTAATATGTGAACATTAACTAATCAAGTTATACTTTATGTATCAATATAGCTTGTAATGGGTCCATTAAAAGTCATGATAACTATTAAGGTCTAAACATGACACTTTAAGATATGTATGATTTATTATTGCATATTATTATGATTTAGTATGGTTCACTACAACTCAATATAGCGTTTTAAGACCTAGTTGACCTGATAAAACCCACCATGGTCCAAAAGAGTCAACGTATTAAGGCCCAATGTAGTCCATTAATATATGTAATAATTTAGGCCTGACCAATAGATTCCATTGTTATATATACTTTTTGTACTTTGAATTCCATTCTGAATCTTTCGTTCAATTCCGTTACTCACACACCTTCGTTTACCCCATGTAAGGTAGCCTTGCTGTTCCATCCTCCAACTTACAAACTCTTCACGGAATTACAAAGGAAAGCTATGCAAAACCGTGAGTACACTTGACCTTTTTTACGCTTTAACACACTTTTGGGTGTAATATGTTTTACTTATCAAAATACACGATTCACACAAACAAACATATCCAATTACTCAATCCACCAAACATGCTATTTGTTATGCTTAGGTTGTTTATGCTAGAATACATACATGCACTCTGTTTGTCATTAACTTAGCTAGCCCACCTTAACAATTATAGGGCTATAGGAGTAGCACGTCGCTCGTCGGGGTATTGTTAAGTTAGTATACTTTACGGTCTCGTTCACTTCGTTAGCGAGGGATGCACGTTATTCTTGTGGACACTCGGGTTTGACCTCTTGTTATGTATGCTAGTTCAACCTTGTATATAAATTGCCATGTTGGATTTAAGACAATCTTTTATACTTATGCTATGTATTTAAACTTGTGTCCTCGCCAACGCTTTTGTGTTGAACTATACTTTTAAACATGTTGCAGGTTGATGATGATGAACATGATGAAATCTAGTATGGGACGACCTTAGAAACTCATATCAAATTACTAGATTTTGTTATCATATGATGATTAAACTTTGTTGAATTTCCTTTCCTTTAATGTACTTTATTTCCTTTTGATGTAATTTGACAATTTTATGATATGAATGAAAACGGTTTTGAATTAATTATTGTCACAATAGTGTTATGAAATCTTTGAGCAATCTCGTTCGTCTCACTCTGATGTTTTCGCCATCGGTTGGGGTGTTGATGTGTGCGAGTGTGTATATGTTTTAATGTATATTTTAAGCCCCTTTTACATGTTTGTCAAGTTTTAAATTTATAAAACACGATATTTTACTAACACCAAACACACATATGGGCAAGTGCACCCATCGTGAGCGTAGTATAGTGTTGGCAAGATACCGAGGTCGTCCAAGGACACAAGAGCTTTTAATACCGGTTTATCCTCAACGTCTAATCAAATCAAAAGGTTAGAAAAATGTTTTTTAAACTAGAAAAAAGAAAAAAACTAACTAAAATGCTGAAAATAAAAATAAAAGTAAAAACAGATAGACAAGATGAAACACTTGGATCCGACTCATGTTTAGTGTAATCTTTGATTATTTCTGCACTTTTGCACTTTTTTAAGAGATTATCTTAGTTATTGTAGTAGGCCCCTCTTTTGAAGGTGACGTTACCCTCAACCCAGTAGTTTGAGTCAGCAAGGATACAATCCTAAAGGGTCGGATTATTGAAAGATAATTAATTAAGTTATTAATGCATATTATGGTAGGCCCCTCTTTTGAAGGTGACGTTACCCTCGGCTAAGTAGGCTAAGTCAGCAGGGATACAGTCCTAAGTAGCCGGGTTAAAGTATTAATAGTAGCTTACATATGAGGGGATCAAAGAATTTGGACCCCCGCCATCCAATACCGGTGGGTATTGAAGGAGGTCCTGCTAAATTTGACCCAGGTCCTTGCAGGATCTATACACTGAACAAGGCAAGACTCTTACCAAACCGTTCCCTTAACCCCCGACCAGGTAGCCAACATATCTCCATATAGACCGTGGAGATATGAATGGTGAAAATCTTTTATTTTATATAGACAGTAAAATAATGCCAAGACACCACGGACAAACGATAAGGAAGAATCACCTTCAACATAAGAAACTAGTTATTAAAGTCATTAATACATAACCAAATAAAAAGTGCGAAAATATTAAAAATAAAAAGTATTACACTAGACACTTGTCTTCACCAAGTGATGTAAGAGACTTAGGCAAACATGGCCTTTGATTGTCAAGAACTCTTACGATCAATCTTGGATCCCGAGACGACTCACACACTCTACGATGGACGATGGATGATGGTGGTGGATGATGGTGTTGTGATGGTGGTGGGTGGTGGGTGAAGTGTGAGAGAGGTGGTGTGCCAAGGGATGGTTTGCAAATGAGCCAAGCACCCCTATTTATAGGCTGAATAGAGACTCGGGCACGGCCCCGTGTCCATTGGGCACAGCCCCGTGTCCACCTTCCTTCTCTTTCTTCATTAATTGCAGTTTGTCTGCATTAGTTGACCATGCCCCCGTGTCCGCTGGGCACGCCCCCGTGTGCAGAAGCGTATCTGTACTATCAAGATTTCCCTAGATTCTGCGAATCTTAGAGTTGACCACGGCCCCGTGTCCGCTGGGCATGCCCCCGTGGTGGGTGATAGAAGCTTCTATAGCTTTGTCTTTTCTGTTGACACTTGGGCACGCCCCCGTGCTCACTGAGCATGGGGTGTGTTCAGGCTTCTGTCTTCTTGTTTTTGCTTGGGAAGATGCTGTCGGGGGGTCGGGTATGCCACGTTTGTTCATTTTCTTGTATTTATGTTGGATTTAGCTGCCTTTTTGCTTCTTTTGTTCATTTGAGCTCATTTAATCCTGAAAATACAAAAGGAAGACAAAAACACACTTTTTCCAACATTAGTACTAAAAAAGGGTTAGTTTTATGCCACATTTGATGTAATTTATATGTTGCATTTTGCGCACATCAAATACCCCCACACTTGAATCTTTGCTTGTACTCAAGCAAAACTCTTTATAATGTGGCTTTACACTCCCAAATGGAATGGGTAGAAGAGAAGGTTTTTGGGCTTGTCATAGAGTGTCAGGATTTCCAAGATTCTTTATTAAGTTCTATTTTTATTTATTTACAATCCTATTCGTCATGATTTATTTAAAACATTACATAAGATAAATTATTTATTAGGGCATAACATGCCTTTTTAAAATTCCATTTATATACAAGTTCACATACCTCACGGGGGATCACTCGAGAGTGGCATTGAACTTACTCCTACCATAAGCTTGCTGTTAGTGCACTATGTGTGTGGCCATAGATAGAAATCTAACTGTACATGTAAAGTCTAGTGTCTTGAGTCTGTAAAATACCGGACAGAGATTTCACTAGGTGTCGTTAGGCAATGTCAGGTCAGTATACGGTACGGCACGATGTGAAGAAACTGAGCAAGATCCAAAGTGATGTCATCATTATGCAATGATGACATCATATACAATATCATTATGCAATGTCACGAAATCATCACATTTGATTTCGTACGAAATGGGATGCATGCATGGATTTGATTTCGCACGAAATACAAGCTTATTTGATTTCGTACGAAATACAGGATTGAAATTCCTTTGAGAATATAAATGGTCAGCATTGAAATTGGTATTTCATATTGAAATTCTAACATAAGTCCAAAGTTGTTGGGTCACTAAAATTTAGGATTGGTATTTGGGCCAGTAACAAGTTTTGAACAAGTTGGGTTTTAAATTGATATTGGGTAAATTGTTTGAGTCGGATATTTTAAAAGCTTTTGTACCAAAAATTTGTGGGATTTATTCAAGTTGGGATTAGAGTTTAATTAGTTGATTTCGTGGGCTTTGAGACGCAATTTTAAATTGAACAGAACTTGTCATTTGGACTGAACAATTTGGGCTGAAAATTTTCACTTAGTCTTGGATTAAAGATTGTATTTGGGCCGTTTAATAGTGGTCTCGTGAAATCTGGTATATTTGGAACGAGAGTTTTAAAGCGGGTTTGGATTAGTGGAGCGCTTGCTTGTGGATTTCTTGATTACAAATTGTTAGTGGGCTTCGTGAAAGTTGAAATTTGTGGACTTTGAGCTAAAACAATTTTTGAACCAAGTCGTTTGAAGTACACCAGCTTGCACGAATTGTTCAAGTTGGTTGAATTCCAGATTGTGTGTAAACTCAGTTCGTTTGAAGATCTGATTCTGTGAACTTTTAAATCCAAAACATGGATTTTGAAGATGTAATAGCGTATTGTTTTTACGAATCTCAGCAATTCTATCCTGAAAAATTGGAAGAAAAACCAGTTTCAACAGAAGATGTTTCAGAAAAAGCTCCGGTTTTTGATCACTCATCTGATGAAGAGAGTGACAACGATGAAGAGGAAATCCGGAGACTTGAATATTTTAAACAACAACTTTCACCTGAAAATCATAATGGGAAGTTATTTTTTGCAGGCAAAATTGAAAAGATAAAAGAAAAACATGCTTAAAAAAGGAAGAATCAAAAGGCAGCAACTGTTAAAGAAGAGGTCAAAACTGAGAAAGATGAAAAAACAGCAACAGCTGAAGGACAAATCAAACTTGGTGAGAAAAAGCAAGTTGAACAAATTCCAGCTGTCAAGATTGAGAAAGAAGAAGTTGCTGTAAAGATGTCTGGGTGGTGCTCAAAATCTGAAAAATCTGAAGCAGACAATGTCAAACTCTTAAAAGAGGTGGAGAGTTTGACATTGGAAAAAAAAATTTAAAAGAAAAGGAAAAAGTATTACAAAATAAAATAATGTTTGTTGAAAATGAAAAATTAAAAAGTGAAAAAGATTTTCAAAATCAAATAAAAATTTTAGAAAATGAAAAATCTATTTTTGGTAAAAATAATTTGGAGAAACAAATAGCAATAAATTCTCATCTTGAGAAAATCATTCAACTTGAAAAAGAAGCTGAATGTGCTAGAAATAAAGTCAATGACTTAGAAAATCAATTGAAAGGTTTTGTGAATACGTCATCAGTACCAGATCTTATATGTCCAAAACCAATCAATGAAATTCCAATAAGTGACAATGTCACAAATTATGACAAAGTCATAATTGAAGATAGTGATGATAAAGCTGATGATGAAAAAGAGAAAAAGAAAATATTTTTGGAATTAAAAGAAAAATTTAAAGAAACTGTTTTACATTCGACTGAAATAGGTGAATGCTCAAAGCAAAAACCTGTTAAGAAGAATGTAGAACAAAAACAAAATGTTAAAAATTCGAAAAATTTTCAAAACAACAATAAAAGGTCATCAGTTCAGTCATCCAATCATTATAAAAGAACACAAAAATTTGAAAATCAAAACTCACAAAAAGTTGGTAATAAGTAGTGCAGGTTTGACCACATTGCTCAAGCATCAAATCAAGCTTATAGGAGAAGTCATGAGTACTACAAATCAAATCAGTGTTATGATTTGAGTGTTTGGATTGATGGTGGAGATCGGTACGATAACAGGGTGTGTTACAACTGTGGTTTTCAAGGACACATTGCTGTTAACTGCCAGAGACAGAGATTTGAGACAAGAAGATGTTATGAATGTCATATCAGAGGTCATATTGCCAGAGATTGCCCAATGAGATCAAAGAGAAGATCAAGGGTTGAATCTCATAGAGCGGTGAAGAAAACTGTCAAAGTTGAAGAAAAGCCCAAAGAACAGAAAGTGAAATTGTCACAAGGGCAGAAAGACAGACTGAGGAAGAAAGCAAGGGAGTATCTTGAAAGGATTTTGTCCTCGGATACAGCCGAAAAAGCAGATAACAGTTCTGATAAATCGTTTTGCTCTCCAAAGATTGATCAGTCAAGTAAAACGAATTTATCAGATACAAATCTGAGGAAAAAAAAGGATAATTAAGAAAGAAAATGTGGTTAATCAAGTGATTAACAAACCAAAGAAAGTGAAATTTTCACTTTCTGGCGATGAATTTGTTTCTTCAGAAACAAAGGAGCCACGTTTTGGCAATGATTCTGATTCGTCAAAATCAGAGGAGCCACGAGTTGAGCTCAAAAGTGAAAATTCAGTGCCGCCAATGGATGACGTAAACTTTCCACCATTGCGAGCTGAAAATTTTAAACAAAAAGTTGACAAAGTTGAGATTTCAAATCAATTTTTTTCTGAAAAGAAAGATTTCGATGTTGAAAAAGCGTTTAACCCCAATGTTCTAAACATTTTTTGGAAAAATGGTTGACGGAAAAGTCAATGGGGTAAAGGAATTTTATGAATCAAAGAGGAAAACTGATACATTGAGTAAAAATAACTCGGATGAACCCAAGACTGGTCAGGCTTGGGTGTCACCATTCTTTGTATGAAATCCTCACTTGCCGGAACTCCCAGGTTGGTAATTGAGGAGTAGGAATCGGCATCTTCCTTGAGAAATTCACATCTGTGATATTTCGACTTACAAGTGGTTAATCAAGGACATTAAGTTGTACTTGATTTAACTTTCTTACAAGTGGTATTGTTTTTTGTGAAAAACCGAAAAGTGTTAAAGTTTTACAAGTGGATTGTGAAAGGACAATGTGATGAAAACCCCATGTTTGTGAAACGACAAACAAAACTAATTTTCCGGAAAAACCATTTTGATTAAAACAAACTTAAGTGTTTTGAAATCATAATGGGAAAATAGTTTGTTGTCAGGGGGAGTTCTGATTGTTTAAGCCAAGTGGATGGCGAATTGAAGCAATTCTCATCAGTTTGTCATTTTATTTGTACAGTTTATTGTTTTCAAATTTTCCTGAAAAATCAAAATTGAAACACATTTTGATTTTAGGGGGAGTAAGAAAATTTTTAGAAAATTTTGAAAATTTGAAAAATTCATAAACATGATAAAATCTAAAAGGCCAAAAACATTGAAACATTCAAAAAGAGTTTTGTGTAAAAAGAGGAAATGATAGTACATCAGTGGACTATCAGTGCACGCTAGAGAAATGTAAAGTTTTATAAAGTTTTAAACAGTCTCACTAGGGATGTGTCGATAGGCTCAGCTAAGACTAGTAGTTTTACGAAAACGATACAAACATAACACAAAATGCCTAAGTCTAGTGGGAAACACGGTCGAACGCATACTACTTAGTTTTTTCCTTCTTGATTGTGTGCCTGCTCGGTAATTGCTGATTGTCTTAGGACATAAAACTGGTAAGTTTGTGAGCTTTCACAACTTTGCTCAAAAGTCACTGTGATTTTGTGTTTTCTTTTTGCAAAAATTTAAACTTGTTTGATTTCTTTATTTTGATTAAGCATTGGACATCCTCTGCGTATACGGAAGTATCGACCTGGATGTTAATGCATAATCGTTCTGCTTTAGTTTCTTTGGTGTTTCGTTTAAGCTTTGGATCACCTCTGTGTATACGGGAGTATCGAACTGGTGGTTAAAGCCTAAACACTTTCAACTTGTTTTATTTTTCCTTATTTTACTTAAACATTGGACGATCTCTGCGTATACGGGAGTATCGACCTGATCGTTAATGTTTAAGTGTTCTGAGTTGTTTTTGCACAAATCACAGTTGATGAAAGTTTAAAAGCGTTATTCGGGTCAGTGCATTACATGATGAGGGGATATGCTTAGATTGTGGGGCCCATAGGATTTTAGTGCTTTCTAATATACCTTAAACGTATCGGTAAGCATTACGAACATCCTTGAGGAGTTTAAGTGGACCACAATATCGATGATCTAGGGTGAATTGTTTAAAAGCTTTAAGTGATAAAGTTTAGATGAACGGTGCAGCTGATGTGTCTCAATAAACTGATATGATCCTCTAACGCATACTCACAAAAATATGTCTGTAAATATTTCTTTACTGTTTTTCATTAAAAAAATGTGTTTTAGCATAAAATTTTTGAAAAATCAAAAAGATTTTATTTCATCTTATTTTCGGCAACTGATGTTGGAAAGCTGATTTTCAAAAATTCCAAGTGTTAAACATGATGAACGATAGTGGGTTGGGAGAGTTTGTTGGTGATGAGAAATGATTTTGAAACCTGAATTTCAAAATGAAAATTTAAAAAAAAAATCGATAAGTTGGATAATCAAGGTCATTAATTTGAACTTGATCATCTGTGAGGGTTACTGATTTTGATCATGCTTAAAAGTCAAATATGATAATAAACATTTATATGTTTAGAAAACTTTCACCAGTCAAATCTGAACGTTTGAATAATGATAAGATTTGACAGGAAGCTAAATGAAAAGGGGAGCAAGATTAAACGTCAAATCTTAGAAATTCGAGGCATCATTCAAGGGGGAGATTGTGGTTTCACTTGAAGATGTTATCCAAGGCAGTTCAAGACTAAACATCACAGATTTCTAGCTATGTCCAAGGGGGAGATTGTTAGTGCACTATGTGTGTGGCCATAGATAGAAATCTAACTGTACATGTAAAGTCTTGTGTCTTGAGTCTGTAAAATACCGGACATAGATTTCACTAGGTGCGTTAGGCAATGTCAGGTCAGTATACGGTACGGTACGATGTGAAGAAACTGAGCAAGATCCAAAGTGATGTCATCATTATGCAATGATGACATCATATACAATATCATTATGCAATGTCACGAAATCATCACATTTGATTTCGTACGAAATGGGATGCATGCATGGATTTGATTTCACACGAAATACAAGCTTATTTGATTTTCGTACGAAATACAGGATTGTTCAACTATAAATATTCAGTGATCTCATTTCACATGGAATAGCAATCAGAGAACTAATTTCTTACAGAATACAAGTTCTTCAAGTTCATCAGATCTTCATCAAGAACACCTCCGATTACGTCATGTTGATTAGATTTTGAGTGTTCTTTGTAGAGATCGAATTGAAACTTTGTCCGGTTGTCGTCGGTACGTAATAAAACGATAGTTATTTACATTTTCGTGCATGATTACGGTTAGATTTAACGGTTTCCGCACGTTAAATCGAATTCATCGCAGATCTAGTGATCGTTTACGATCCGATCCTGAACGAACACTTGCCAAGCAATCAATCCTCCTCCTTTTTAACTATATACCTTTGTAAATATCAAGAGGACTTTTGGATGAAGGGTTAGGCTTGGGTTAAAGGTAGGTGGTTGGGTTAGTGGTTAGTAAAAAGGCGAAAGGCGTAAAAAGCGTCGGTTTTCGTAAGACTTTTTATTTTTTTGAAGTTTTTATTTTGTTGAAGCCATTATTCAAACAAAGTTATTTTGATAAACTTGTTTGTTTATTTCTCTTTTGCTTCATCATCATCATTTTTTTTTGAAAGTCATAAGAAAAACCGAGCTTGTTACTAAAACAAAGGGTTAAAAAAAAAAAGGTTTTGGTGGGTGAAAGGGTGTTTGTTTTGGGTTATGAAATGAAAAGGTTTAGGCTCAAAGGGGTTAACTAGGGGGATTTTGGGTAGGTGGTAAAAAAAAAAGAAAAATAATGGTGTAGAAATAAAAAGGGTTAGTCCTAATGCCTACGTCATTTACTTACTCGGGTTTAGGTTGGTAAGGACCGGGGATGTATCGTCGTGGCAAGTTCTAGAGTTGTAAGAACCAAGCGGCTATTCACACAAGAAACGAAAAATGAGCATTTAGTTTAAAGATATGTATTTGTATGCTCAATAATGGCTCAAAACTCACTTTTTGTGGGAATGAGTTTTTATGTGATCAAGTATATATAATCAAATTTTAACTAAACTTGTCATGCCGTTTCATAATTTTCTTATGTTGGTTCTTTTTATTAGACGCTGTCGGTTGTAAATTTGTAAAAATATAACCTTTTTTTAGAACTTGAAATTCCCAAATTAAACCTAAGACAAGTAAAAAAAATGAATTTAAAAAAAAAAAAAAATTGGGGTGATTAGCGGTTCCAATAGAGTTTTGTGTAAGGCTTGTATTTAGGACTTGCAAGATTCAAAGTTTTAGCATCCCCCCACACTTAAATTACACATTGTCCTCAATGTGTCCCAAAAATAAGTTTTTAGGTTGATTGAATGTGTAAAAATGTGTGAAAAAGCAAAATTTTATGTTACTGGGCATCTGGACACGGCTCCGTGGTGTCCGGGCACGGCCCCGTGTTCAGATCGCCAGTAACAGAAATTGTCAAAAAGAAACAGAAGCCTGGGCACGGGGGCGTGTTCAGTGAGCACGCCCCGTGTCCAGTTACCTGAACTGGGCATTTTCTGCAGATTGTTGGGCACGGGCCGTATTGGGCGAGCACGGCCCCGTGCTGAACTTGCTGTAATGAAGAAAAATTTGTCGGGTGGCCCTGTTTTTGTGCATGGGGTGCTGGTTCAAGTTTCCCTTGTTATCCTTCACCATCTCGAGTGTGTTTTATTGCTGCAAATTAAAACTAAACTAGAAAACATTAAAATTAATCTAAACTAAGCTAAGGATAGTTCCGCAGACTGCCTCCGTGGTGCGCCACGTTTATAAGGGTCCTTGGCTAGACCCAAAGCCTAGTCATATGTTACCCAAGTGGGATGTTTTGCATCCCATGCTACACCGTCGGAGAGCGTCATCCAAACTTGAGTCTATAACCTTCATGTAGTTGACCGGGTCGTCGTATTCTACTCTTTTTCCAACTCCAAACTTCATTTCCTCGTCCCCAATCCTCAATGTTAGTGTTCCATCATTCATGTCTACCACTGCTTGGGCCGTAGCTAGAAATGGCCTCCCTAGGATGAGTGGTACTTCGGCATCTTCCTCCATATCTAGTATGACAAAGTCGGCCGGAAAGACAAATTCGCCGACTTTGACTAATAGATTTTCAGCGACACCTTGTGGATATTTGACGGATCTATCGGTGAGTTGTATACTAATTTTTGTAGGGCTTGTTTTCCCTAAGCCGAGTCGGTTGAACATTGATGAAGGCATGAGGTTGATGCTAGCCCCAAGATCGGCTAGTGCGTTTCGAATGGGGGATTCCCCAATTGAGCTAGGAATTGTGAAGCTTCCAGGATCAATCTTCTTTTGCGGGAGTTTGTTGAGTAGTAAGGCAGAGCATTCTTCGCCTAAGTTAACTAATTGCAATGATTCAATTTTCCTTTTATGAGTGAGGAAGTCCCTCATGAATTTTGAATATTTAGGCATTTGAGTTAGGACTTCGATAAATGGAATATTAACATGTAATTGTTTTAGTAAATTTTCGAACTTTGCGAATTGCTCATCGGTCTTTTGGCGAAGTAACCGACCGGGGTATGGAATCAGAGGAGTCTTAGTGGGCTCTTGAATTGGAGGGGAAGCCTTCTCTTGTTGGGTTGTGGGTGGCATTGTGGTTTGGTGAGATTGGCTTCTTTCGTTGGTTGGTAATGGCGCCTCCTCGGGACCCACGGTTCGGTTTCTCAATGTGATGAGATGTACTTGCGCCTTTGGGTTGGTTTCGGTATTACTTGGTAACGCGCCTTGTGGTCTCTCGGAGAAATTTTGAGCTATTTGATTTAATTGTTTTTAAATGTTTTGAATGCTAGCTTGTTGATTTCTGAAATTCGATTCCAATTGTTGAAATCGATCCGAGTTTTTCTTTTCGGTGTCGGAGATGAGGCGAGATACAGTATCTTCAAGCCTTTCTCGTCCACCTTGTTGTTGAGAGAAATTTTGTTGTTGTTGAAAGTTTGTTCGTTGGTTTAGATTTTGTTGGTTACTACTATTGCCGGGTTCTCTCCAACCAAGGTTAGGGTGGTTACGCCATCCTTGGTTGTAGGTACCCGTTGGAGGACCCGACGGCCTAGGTCTATTATCAATGTAGTTTACCGATTCTGTTTGATCAGCTATTTCTTTCATACAACTCCAATTTTCATGTGGCCTACCACACCCCTCACAAGCCATGACCGAGGCTGTTTTTGCCATTTCTAGCTTTTTGATTTTTGAAGAAAGGGCATCGATTTGGGCTTGCAAAGAAGTGCTTTCATCAACCTTATGGGCGCCTGGGGCAATAGATTTATTGCCTCGGGGAGTGTGCCACAGAAAATTGGTTTGAGCAATTTCCTCAATTTGATTATAAATTTCATTTGGGCGACGATTACCTAAAAGTCCCCCGGAGCTAGAGTCGAGTGTTTGTCTTGTGTGTGGCAACAACCCATTATAGAAAATGGATACTTGTTGCCATACCGCAAGACCGTGATGAGGACACTTTCTTAGTATCTCCTTGAACCTTTCCCAAGTTTCATACAAGGATTCCCCGTCCTCTTGTGAATATGTATTAATTTCAGTCATTAATTTAGCCGTTTTAGCAGGAGGGAAATACTTATATAGAAACATTTGGGCTAGTTCATCCCAGGTGTTTACCGAGACAACTGGGAGGGTATTAAGCCAAGCCTTAGCTCGGTCTTTTAGTGAAAATGGAAACATGCAAAGGCGGATGGCGTCGTTTGATGCTCCATTGATCCGAAAGGTATCACATATTTCTAAGAAATTAGTAATATGTAGATGGGGATCCTCGTCCGCAAGTCCATGGAAGGTTGCAGAGTTTTGAAGCATCTGTATCAAATGTGGCCGAAGTTCGAAGTTGTTGGCTTCGACATTCGGTGCAATGATAGCGGAGCCTAGATTACCTACGGTGGGGCGTAATTAATCCATGAGAGTACGTTGGTCCGCCATTGGAAGTGGGTCCCACGAAACTTTCTCTTGGTTTTTAGCTTTAAGTCTTTTTCTGAGAAAGCGTTCGGGTTCTTCTAAAGGTTCTTTTATGTCTCTACTAGAACTGGAGCTCATACACTACGTAGAAAGTTCAAATGTGGCGCCTGGGTTCGAAGTCCTACAATAAAAACAGAAAAGAACGTTGGTCAGAAGGTTCACCACGGCCCCGTGCTCAGGTGAACACGGCCCGTGGTCGGAGATACAGTGATTGTTTTCTGGATCCCTGTTACTGGGGAGTTTGACACAACCCTGTGTTGCACCGACACGGCCTCGTGCTCAACTCTCTGTAACTCGGAAAATAAAAACTGCCAGTAACAATGCTGGGCACGGCCCATGTCCGACCAGGCACGGCCCGTGCTGAGCTCTGAAGAAACTAAATAATTAAGAAAAATCCTAAAAAAAACAAAAAAAAAAAAAAACGATTAGGCCGGTGATTCCTAACTTTCTTAAAATCCTTGTGTCCCCGGCAGCGGCGCCAAAAACTTGATGTGTGCGAGTGTGTATATGTTTTAATGTATATTTTAAGCCCTTTTTACACGTTAGTCAAGTTTTAAATTTATAAAACATGATATTTTACTAACACCAAACACACATATGGGCAAGTGCACCTATCGTGAGCGTAGTATAGTGTTGGCAAGATACCAAGGTCGTCCAAGGACACAGGAGCTTTTAATACCGGTTTATCCTCAATGTCTAATCAAATCAAAAGGTTAGAAAAATGTTTTTTAAACTAGAAAAATAAAAACTAACTAAAATGCTGAAAATAAAAATAAAAGTAAAATCAGATAGACAAGATGAATCACTTGGATCCGACTCGTGTTTAGTGTAACCTTTGATTATTTCCGCACTTTTGCACTTTTTAAGAGATTATCTTAGTTATTGTAGTAGGCCCCTCTTTTGAAGGTGACGTTACCCTCAACCTAGTAGTTTGAGTCAGCAATGATACAATCCTAAAGGGTCGGATTATTGAAAGATAATTAATTAAGTTATTAATGCATATTATGGTAGGCCCCTCTTTTGAAGGTGACGTTACCCTCGGCTAAGTAGTCTGAGTCAGCAGGGATACAGTCCTAAGTAGCCGGGTTAAAGTATTAATAGTAGCTTACATATAAGGGGATCAAAGAGTTTGGACCCCCGCCATCCAATACCGGTGGGTATTGAAGGAGGTCCTACTAAATTTGCCCCAGGTCCTTGTAGGATCTATACACTGAACAAGGCAAGACTCTTACCAAACCGTTCCCTTAACCCCCGACCAGGTAGCCAACATATCTCCATATAGACCGTGGAGATATGAATGGTGAAAATCTTTTATTTTATATAGAAAGTAAAATAATGCCAAGACACCACGGACAAACGATAAGGAATAATCACCTTCAACATAAGAATCTAGTTATTAAAGTCATTCATACATAACCAAATAAAAAGTGCGAAAAGATTAAAAATAAAAAGTATTACACTAGACACTTGTCTTTACCAAGTGATGTAAGAGACTTAGGCAAACATGGCCTTTGATTGTCAAGAACTCTTACGATCAAGCTTGGATCCCGAGACGACTCACACACTCTACGATGGACGATGGATGATGGTGGTGGATGATGGTGTTGTGATGGTGGTGGGTGGTGGGTGAAGTGTGAGAGAGGTGGCGTGCCAAGGGATGGTTTGCAAATGAGCCAAGCACCCCTATTTATAGGCTGAACAGAGACTCGGGCACGGCCCCGTGTCCACCTTCCTTCTCTTTCTTCATTAATTGCAGTTTGTCTGCATTAGTTGACCACGCCCCCGTGTCCGCTGGGTACGCCCCCGTGGGCAAAAGCGTATCTGTACTATCAAGATTTCCCCAGATTCTGCGAATCATAGAGTTGACCACGGCCCCGTGTCCGCTGGGCACGCCCCCGTGGTGGGTGATAGAAGCTTCTACAGCGTTGTTTTTTCTGCTGACACTTGGGCACGCCCCCGTGCTCACTGAGCACGGGGCGTGTTCAGCCTTCTGTCTTCTTGTTTTTGCTTGGGAAGATGCGGTCGGGGGGTCGGGCATGCCACGTTTGTTCCTTTTCTTGTATTTATGTTGGATTTAGCTGCCTTTTTGCTTCTTTTGTTCATTTGAGCTCATTTAATCCTGAAAATACAAAAGGAAGACAAAAACACACTTTTTCCAACATTAGTACTAAAAAAGGGTTAGTTTTATGCCACATTTGATGTAATTTATATGTTGCATTTTGCGCACATCAGTGTGACAGTAGCATAACAATCAGATTTCGTTAGGATTTCAAGAACATGAATTGATTACCAGTAACAGGGGAATAAATGATGAACAAGACCTTACATTTTTATAGGAAGAATTTCCTTGTTTTTAGGGGGGGGGGGGGTGATATTGAAGAATGGATACAACGATGTGACGAACTATTCTTAATGGAAGAGACAATTGAACGTTTGGGATGAAGGAGGGAGTTCAGGTGGCAGAGATGTAGATGTTGGTGGAGTTGCATGTGGTGGCGGCTGGTGGTAAGTGGTGGAGGTAGGTGGTGGTGAGAGAGTGTGTGTGTGAAAGGGAGAGAGAGAGAGAGAGACATACAATGGAATGGTGGATAAGAAGGTTGGTGGGTCCCACCTATAATTTTAATATATCTATTTTAGTGTTTTAATTTAATACTAAGGGTATGTTGGTCATTTTACATGGAGTTAATAGAGAAAACTAACGGACATCCACTCTAGGGACTATTGGGGTAACAAACTATCAAATCACATGGAGCATCGGTGTAATTTCCAAAAGTTGGGAACTATAGCTGTTATTTTACAAAACCATAGGGACTATCTGGGCATTTTACTCTATTTTATTTAAACACCCTAAGTCTTTTAACACTTTAATTTTGGACTTTGCTTGTATTAACATTTTGTTTTTCATTTTAGTTTATCATAATTGAAAGTTTATTTAAAATCGCTTATTTCTTTTGGACGGAGTGATTATCTTTACTTTTTTAACGGCTAAAATCACACCAAACTTGCCCTTTGTAAAATTTGAACCCACAACGATTTGGTTGGAGAACATATCACTTGACCACCAGATCCCCATAGAGACAGTGATTATCTTTAATACGTTCTTGTTCATAATACATTTTTATATTCGGTATATTCTTTTCATTGTCGTCACGCGTTCTACATCATGTTGATACCCGCCGTAACGTACGGATGGGAAAACCAACTAGTTTAAACAAATATTTAAACACCCCTACGCCTAGGAAGCTGTCACACCCCAATATTTCCACGTATTACCGATGGGCCCGGTGGGGAGTATCGTGACATAGTCAATATCGTCATAGTCAAACAACACAATTTAATGCACAGCGGAAGCAAAAGATAAAATATTACAAACCGATAGAAAGTAATATCAAAGTATTACAAACGGAATGTAAAGGATCCACAGGCGAATCAAATAAAAGATAATTTTTCAATAGATTTTAACATCTAAGCTTGCAAGACTCTTTATTGATGCTAGGAGTAGCCAGCCTATTCCGTCTAGTACCTGCACTTAACCTTTTTGGAAAATACGTCAGTTTACACTGGTAAATACAATTAACTGAATCATTTTGAAAAGGTTTTAGGAAAATTGATTTGAATGCACATGGCACAAAATAATCTTTTATAACTTGGGATAATTATTTATATATAAACTTGTAAAAGAATTACATGTTTCTTATACGTTCAGTAGCCCGGGTTGACACCGGGTTAAAGATTAATAGACACACCACAGGTATAATGCCCACAAGGTTGATTCCTTTAAGTGGATTACCAGTTTTTACATATGCAACTGTCATGTGTATGCCTACACCCCGTGCTTAGGTCGTGGCCATTTTTATGAATGATGCCAAGGATATCCGGGACATGGTCATTAACCCCCCAAAGGTTTTTAAGCAAACAAAACAGATTAAACGGGTCATTTCAATGCATTAACCTTCATACGATTAACAATTCAATGCCCGACCAAGCGGTATTTTATATACAGATTAAACGGGTCATTTCACATAGCCTTTCTAACAGCTGCGTTAATTACAGTTTTGGAGATTAACTTCATTAACGTTGAGGTTCACATTTGATGCACCATTAACATTTATCGCATCTCTAGCATTGCGACTGTTGTTTGTCTTTTCTGAGTTTTCCATACTCGAAGCTTTGGTATTAAATACCAAATTTAGCAAGTGCTTAGGCAATCCGTACCATGTGTCTCCTTGAATTGTCAAAGGCTCACCATAAGGAGTCTTGATAACTACTTGCTTCTTATCACACACAATATGGGCTTGGTTACAAGACGACCAATCCATTCCTATCACTATATCGAGTCCCTCTATTTTAACGGAAACGAGGGCAGCGGAAAAAAATGATTCCTAATGGATATAAAACATCCATCTAATATTGCTGAAGCAGTCTCTGAGATACCATCGGCTAATTCTACTTCATACTTAACGCTTAGAGTTTTAACATGCATATTTAATAATTTACAAAATCTATTGTCTACGAAAGACTTATCTGTACCCGAATCGAATAATACTCTAGCATAAACATCATTGATAAGGAAAGTACCTGTTGTGACATTGCCATCCCGAACGGCCTTTTGAGCATTTATATGAGAGCCCCCAGCTTTGGTCTTCTTAGCCTCCCCAGGCTTCTTGGTTTTATTTGGGCAATTAGTTTTGATGTACCCTATTTCATTACAACCATAGCAGGTTACGTCCTTTATGTCTTGGCACTCCAAAGTTTTGTGCCCTTCTTTACTACAGATTCCACAAGGCTTAGCTTGTGACTCTAAAGTGTATTTCCCTTTAGTCGCCTTCTTTGGGCAGCGGGTCTTTATGTGCCCCTTCTCGCCACAACCATAGCATGTGGCGTCCTTCAAGTCCTTGTATTCATGAGTCTTGTGATCCATTTCCTTACAGATGCCACATCCCCTGGTCTGTTCACGGAAACATTTTCCGAAGTGCTGCTTCCCGCAGGTTTTACATTTGGGTTTTGCCTCATTTGGCTTGGACTGGTTTGAACCGGCCTTACCCTTTTTGTAACCCTTATTTGGGGTATTTTCGCACTTTCGCTTATGATTCTTTAATACTCGGTCCACGGCTTTGTTTACGGCTGTATCTAACATAGCATGTAACTCGGTGCCTGTTAAGTTTAGTCTTGCATCATTATTCTGATAAACTGGATGATTGTGAGCTTCAGATGAGTCAGCCATGGTGAAGCTTTGAAGGCTACAGACCAAGTAGTAATAATTTGTTTAATTATATAACGTATCGTCGAGTTTGATGATTAAATAGCCATGGTGCAAATAAACCATATAGGCCAATAGATAGTATTAAATTTATTTGATTATGTCTTGCCTTGGTTTTTAAATAAACCATCTTTGGCGTTTAAACGGAATATAATCCTTCATATTTATTAGACATGGGACATAAGTCACGACTGTCAATGTCGCACCAACATTTTATATAGCACAAGGGCCTATTCCAAAGGACTTTTTGATGGCACAGATGCCTTGTCACTAGGGAAATTTTAAAACATAATCAATGATCCTTTGGATCGGAAAATTTCATAGTTCGTTGTTTTGACAAGAAGTTATGAAATAAAACTATCTTTTCCATGTACATATCCTTGCCTGTAGGCATACATTCCAAATGAATGTTTTGATGTATGCATCATGTTCGACGTTTATTAGCCATGATTCCTATTGATCATTTATGCTAAATAAGGGGTTTGGAAAATTCCTAATATAAAGATGACAAGTGTGATTTTATCGCATCACTGTTGTCGGGAGTGTTAACATGTTTTCAGATGTTAACAAGGATCTGAATCTCTTTTTAAACAGGTTTTACCATCATAGCTAGGTCTTTAATGACATTCGAGCTAGGTTATACCCTTTAAGATTCTTTTTAATGTTTAACGCAGAGCAATCTTAAATTGAGAAGTTAACAAGGATCTGAATCTAATTGAGGAACTACCATCTTGGCCGTGTCTTAAAATGACACATGGGCTAGGTCTTGTCCTTTTTAGACTTTCGGTATTATTATAATGGCAGATCTTATAGAAGGAATGAAAATTTTGATTTATTTCATATATTATATTCATATATAATGAAATTTAGATAAAACATTCCAATGATTTCAAAAGAGGTACAGAATTGCCCTAAACGGGGCTTGAAAGAAATAATGTTGTCCACGAAGGGACTGAAAGATAAGTATGCCCTTTTAAGGACTTACTAAGGAAATGAACTTCAGCAAAAGGAGTTTCTTCTTCATTTTATTTCTGAATGTTTTCACCTTGGTTGCACATTTATCCTAGTCGCAGTACGAAGCTCGGCATTCCTAGGCTTCGGAAGGGAAGAATTTCTATTACGGCTTCTTTGCTTGGCGACATATTAAAAATATATAGAATTAAAAGCAATAATTCTCCGAATAGAGATGAGAGTATTCCTATGTTAAGTCTAGACTCAGAAGGTCAAGGAATGTGCTACTATGTCATTGAGATTAAACACAAAAAAGGCTAGTGTTTAATTCACTCAATGTTGGCTCTGATACCAACCTGTCACACCCCGATATTTCCACGTATTACCATTGGGTCCGGTGGGGAGTATCGTGACGTAGTTGATATCGTCATAGTCAAACAACACAATTTAATGCACAGCGGAAGCAAAAGATAAAATATTACAAACCGATAGAAAGTAATATCAAAGTATTACAAACGGAATGTAAAGGATCCACAGGCGGATCAAATAAGAGATAATTGTTCAACAGATTTTAACATCTAAGCTTGCAAGACTCTTTATTGATGCTAGGAGTAGCCAGCCTATTCCGTCTAGTACCTGCACTTAACCTTTTTGGAAAATACGTCAGTTTACACTGGTAAATATAATTAACTGACTCATTTTGAAAAGGTTTTAGGAAAATTGATTTGAATGCACATGGCACAAAATAATCTTTTATAACTTGGGATAATTATTTATATATAAACTTGTAAAAGAATTACATGTTTCTTATACGTTCAGTAGCCCGGGTTGACACCCGGTTAAAGATTAATAGACATACCACAGGTATAATGCCCACAAGGTTGATTCCTTTAAGTGGATTACCAGTTTTTACATATGAACTGTCAGGTGTATGCCTACACCCCGTGCTTAGGTCGTGGCTATTTTTATGAATGATGCCAAGGATATCCGGGACATGGTCATTAACCCCCAAAGGTTTTTAAGCAAACAAAACAGATTAAACAGGTCATTTCAATGCATTAACCTTCGTACGATTAACAATTCAATGCCCAACCAAGCGGTATTTTATATACCGTACCCCAAGCCCGTATAAGGGAAAATAAGTTAAAAGTATTTACTTGAGCAAATTTATACAATTTATCCCAGCCGTATACCACCAAGCAAGTACAGGTAGCTTTTACTTGGCTCCAAAATCTGGAACGAAGGTTTTAACACCCTATTAGATTCCTAACGGGTCTTAATTAAGCCTATGCTTAGACCGGTTAGTTTTAATGGAGGATATACAGTTCAGACGCAAGATTACGCGAAGACCGGATTAGAATGTGGTTTAGACCCGACAAGCTTGTATACTTGTTTAATATGGGTAAACTAGACACATTCTGGAATTTGAGATAACAATGATAAGGTTTGACCCCTTTCGGCTAATTTATTCAAACTAGTTACATAAACCGATCCGAATGGGAAAAGTGCGTAACGGGTAACCAAATGAGTCATGAACATGTTTCCTAAGTTAATATGCCTTAAATATGTTGTGATATCAGCAGGATACCTTCCATTATTCCCTAAACGAATTTAAACTCAAACTATGCCCCGTAGGGGTATTTTGGTCATTTCAAAGGTTATAAAAGAGTTTAAATATTAATCTGAGGTTTAGGTCTGATATAATCAGTAAAAACACTTAATTTAATAAGTTATATCAGTAGGGTATTGCCTATGTGTGAAATTTATCACTTTTAACCCATCTATGCACCGAAGGGGCATTTTGGTAATTTCACATAGGCTTTAAAATGTCAAATCTGGAAATCTGGGTTCAAGACTTTTGCTTACTGTTAAATTATAAAAATTTACTTAAAATATCAGTAGGTATTAAGTCTTATATGTTAAAAATAGATTTAACTCATACTATGCGTTTAAAACGCGTAAAAAGGCGATTTTAAACGATTTCCGGGTTTTATAAGAAAAGCCGATATTTTTATCATTCCATAAGGCTTATAATCTTCTATTTATCATATAAGACCAGTAGAAAAAGGTTTGGTATCAAAATGATTTGTAAAACTCATTTTATAGGCCAAAAAGGGCAAAACCGACAATTACCGAATCAAAGCTAGAACCCTATGTTATGCTCAGCCTAAAAATAAATAAAAATCTTCAAAAATCCCAAAATATTATATTATATCAGTGGGTAAAAAGTTTGGTATCAAAAATTAGGTTTAGATAGGCTTTATGCTAATTATGCCGTTTAATTAATAAAATGTTTTTCATTTACGCTAATAAGCATAACTCCTAACCTAGACCTCAAACTGATGTCAAATTTTTAGGGCAAGTTTATAAATAAGTATTAAAGGTTTCTATCCTCTCGCATTTTCAAAAATCTCGTTTTAAGGTCAAAAGGGCATATTAGACAACATTTAGGCATATAACGGAAACATGCATATGAATCGGATAACTAAGGAACTAAGTTGTATAACCTCAGAGGGTTACACTAATCTATAACCTAGTCCTAATAGAGCTCTAAGGCATTTCTAAAATATGCTACATTGGGTCAGAACTGAAAGTCAAAGCAAAAGTCTACTTTTGCGACTTTCGGTTCCGAACCGAACCTATACTCAAAATCGTTGGGTTGAACATGCTTAAACATGTTCTTATATTAATTACCAAGTTATTTAAGTGTTAAAACATGTTCCATAACTTCAGTATTATTAGTTATGAATTTATTTGTAAAAACTGACTCGTTTAACTTTTTATAAAGAAGTTTGACCCGACAATTGACTGAGTAAACGTGGTAATTAGGAGGTGCCCTTTTGAGGGTTTAACACCTACCTAATTACGGTCACGTAGCCACGTTCGTTGCGAACAATGGCTCGGCCATTTAAAAATCAAAGCGTTTATCGAAAACGCTTGACTTTTCGGCTATAAACGCCAAACTAATGAACTAAGCACGAAGGAACACTTACGAAGGGTCCAAAGGACTGAATGGAGGTTTCCACAAGCTTAGAATCCTCCTTGAATCAGAGAACAAGATCAGAGTGGAAGAGGTGCAAGTTGTAATGAAGTGGGGAAAGGTATTTATAGGTTTTTCAAGACCGTTAAGATCGTTCATCGATAAACGAGCTTTGATCTGGCCCGTACACCTTATACCCACCGTTTTGGCAATCTATGGGCGCCCAAAACAACCCATAGGAAGCTTAAAAACCACTTACAACACCTGGAAACAGCTAGAACAGGCTGTAAACTGATTTTTATAGATCTGGCAGGTTCACTCGGGCCGTGTAAGGTTCAAGGGGAACTTACGCGGGCCGCCTGAGGTTCCCAGTTCAGCAACAAGTTTCTTGAAATTGCAGTTTTGGTCCCTGCATGCTTCTAAGGCCCTTTCCGATGCGTTTGAGGCCCGTTAAACCATTTTTAAGGATCTAAAATGATGCCTAAACATGAGGGACATGAAACATACTCAAGAATATGTCGGATGTCGGTTCGTTTGGTCGTACGGTCGCGTTGTTCGGCTAATTAAGACGAAACACGAACGGACGCGAAAAATGATCCAATTTACGCGATGATTGGAATTTTATTATGCCAATCATTAAAATAAAATATTTTAATGCTTACATAATTTTTTGGATGTTCGGATATATATAGAACGTAAGATATGCGCGAAAATGCAAACTTGTCCACTTTTTGACACTTTTAGTCCCTGCATGACTTAAAAGTTTATTTTTGTGCACGAAACACCTCCAAGCCTATTTCTAAGCTAGGTAAGGGATATTTAGGGTATGTTTAACTTACGATCATATTACGGAAGGTTCGATACCCTACGGATAGGTATACTTTTGCAGTTTGACGCAAATAGTCCTTTAATCGCACAAAGTAGCGCGAAATGTCGTTTAATGATATCCAAGCCTTGCATGGCCCATAATGGGCATTCCAAAGCATGAGTTTAATTATTGCTATGCTCTCGATCGCTTAAATGGTCACCAAAATGAGTAGATTCAAAAGTTGACGCTTTAGGTCCCTCTAATGTGCAAACTTGCGCATATCATCGTTTAATAGCATCGAAGCCTCATCTAATCCATATTAGGCATTCTTGAGAGTATTATTAAACATCACGATGCTTCGGGTTCGCTAAAAGGTCATTCAAAGGTATAATTAATCATATTGACACTTTTAGTCCCTCTAACTTGCAAAGTTGCGCGTAACTTTCCTTATAGGCATAAAAACCTTAGACGGCCAATAATTGGCATTCCCGAGAGTATAATTAAATATCATGAAGTTCCCGGTTTGTTAAAAGGTCACTCAGAGGTAAGAATTAACATGTTGACGCTTTTAACCCTTCATTGCGCAAACTTTCAATTAATTACGCAAACGGCTACACTCGATCATCAAGTGGCTCATTTGTGAATATAAATATCGTACGAGGTTATTCAGAAACTTATTTTAGGTATGCTAACACTTCCAGTCCTTTCATAATCAAAGTTTTTGATTTTTCGAAAAAAATTAGTCCCTTAAATTCTAGGTTTGACTTCATTAGGGTTTATTACACGTGTCAATACATCATTGGACATGATTTTACGAGGTGTTACAGAAGAAAACTAACTTTAATAGTAGGTCATTCTCTCATGATGCCCTATTACTTAATGTTGGGATTGAACCCTACAAAGGAACAGTTGATAAAGCCTAAACTGGTTCAGAACAGTGGATCCATAATAAGCAGTTGTTTGTACATAATCTCTCCCCTTGAAAGTGGCCCTAACAACTGATGACTTGAAGTACTGCTCTTCACAACAACTTCTGATCCAAAAGACTGATGAAGAATCAAAGTGCTGAAGTTCAATCTACTGATCTAATTCAAGTACTGCTGAAGACTTAAAGCATTGCTGGAGCTATAACAGTGGAATGAAGAATCAGTGGTTCAACTTTGTTTTGTATTTGTTTATTATAATCAGTAGTTTATGATCAGTGGTTGTATAGGGCAGTAGTTATAGTTTGTTAGGAGGTTAGATGCCACTTTCATGGTGACGTCAGCCAAAGATGCTCAGTGGTTGTTCTGTACTATAAATAGAACAATATTCTGTACTGTTCTATTAGCTCTCTTCATCACCAAGTCATTCTGTACAAACATTCTAGTGAGCTCAGGCTGAGGGGGAGATTTGTTCATGCATGCATTGTAATTGAGTATTATAATAAATACAATCATTCGATTTCATGTTAAACATGTTTGCTTAAACTTATTCTCTCATTGATTGTGTGTTAAAAGTTTATTTCATATTTCCACTGCAATTTATCTCTGTTTCATCTTCATTCTTATTAAACAAACACAATCTAGCAAACTCAGATCCTAACAATTGGTATCAGAGCTAGGACAGTCAAAATTGATCTAACAATCATTTTAACGTAAAAGTTCAGCTCAATTTCATTGATACTTTCGATTGTTCATTTTTGTTGAAAAACAGAGTAAGGTATAATCACGTTTAAAAGTTGATTATTCAGTGCCTGTAAAACAACCAGAATGGCGTCACAACTATAAGACACTCACAACACTGGTTCACTTTTGAAACCACCTATGTTGGTCAGATCTGAATACAACATCTGGCAGCGTAGGATGGGTCACATCTTAGCTCAACAAAATACAGGGTGTTGGAAGTCGGTTATCTTTGGACCACACGTTCCAATGGTGCCAAGTGCTGAGGATCCAAAAGTTTTTAAACCTAAGAAAATTGAAAACTATTCTGACCAGGATTTTCAAAAAAATTGAACTGGATGCCAAAGCATTTAGCATAGTTGCATCAGGACTCCCAAATGAAATTTATGCTAGGCTGTTACACTGTAACAGTGCCAAGGAGTTGTGGGATGCACTTAAGGAACAGTTTGGTGGTACTGAAAAAGTAATTGAAAACAATAAGGAGGATTTGAATCAATAGTATGAAACCTTTTGTCACATTAAGGGTGAATCATTAACAAAGCAGTTTGAACGTTTTAGCTGTCTCACAAGTGAACTAAAACTTGTTAACGTTGAATTTGCTAAATCAACTCTAAATAGTAGGTTTCTAAGGTCACTTCCTGAAAAATGGGACACAATTGCTTTTGTAACCAGAAATTCAGTTGGGTTTAAAGAGTTGACACTGACTCAACTTCATGGTAGACTCCTCACCTATGAGAGAGAGTTGAACCAGAAAAAGAAGTTACAAGAGTCAGGGAAGGTTGCGGATGACTACACATTTGGTAGCACAACACTTCTTGGTCAAGAGGATTCTGGTAGTAGTAAGGATCAGGGTTATGATCATTATATTGACATAACTGCTGGTGGAGCTTTCAGTAACTCTGATTCTTACTCAACTAACTATGCTTTCACAGCTAGTAGTGAAAATCAGAACCCTGACAGTCAATGCTTTGAACTCAATGATCTCCAGTATTTTGATCCTACTGACCTGGAGGAGATGCACATCCTCCACCAACTTGCACTGCTGAGTGTTAGAACCAGCAAATTTTATAAGAGAACAGGGAGAAAATTTCCAGGGTTACATGGGAATCTTAATGTAGGGTTAGATAAATCAAAGATAAAATGCTACAAGTGTAATAGGTTAGGACACTTTTAGAGAGTGTAGGTCACAAAGTAGTGGACCAATCATAACACACCCTAGTCCAAGACCCCAGAGTTCACAAAACACTGTGCATTATTACCAAAGTACCCCTGTTGCTCATGTAAACACTGCAACCCCTGTAAATCAGTGCATTATGTCCAAACCCCTGCTCCTCAAATACAGTATGTCCAGGCCCCAGCTCCTCAGGTTCAGGTGAAACAAGTTGTACCTCAACAAACTACCCAAACATCTGCTCAAACAGATTAGCAAAGATTCTTTACCCAAGGCTTTGTTGATTGGAGTAGCTTGCCTGATGAATTAGGAGATGAAAATTTTGCTCTATATGCTAAAAATGATGCTTCTAGTGATGATTTCTATTTTGTAGCATTAGAGACTATCTCAGAAGGGCTAGAAACTGAAGAAGGAAAATCCAGTGTAGAAACAGTGGATACAATTGCTGTAGCAATGGTTACATCTGTTGTTGGTGAACAACTGTTGGGAGAAAATTCAGAACCTCTAATAGAACCACTGTCTGACCCCTGGTGTGCTGAAGAAGAAGAGAGGAAGCAAGAAGAGAGTGAGGAGAAAAAGTCAGAAGAAAGTGAATATGTCTGCGATTGTGCCATGATGGCTGCAACTAAGGTATCACCCCAGGTTCTTAAAAATCTTTATACAGACATTGCATCATAGCATTTACAAATGTCAAGGAGGTGAATGAAAACCTTAGAGATAAGATGTTAAATGATGAATTGCAATTTGAAAAATCTTTAAAAGAATTGAAAATCAAATTGTCTGAAAAGGAAAATGAGATTTGCAGCCTCAAACATGAGCATAGCATAACCAAGGACCAAGTTTAGGCAATGATAGAAAAATATCAGGCCTGTAAAAAGGGGTTGGAATCCACCTAAATTACATTTGAAAAATGGGTGGAATCCTGCAAAGGTTATGATGTTATGCTTGAAAAACAGATCAAAAGCAATGTAAAATTTGGTGTAGGTTTTAGAAAACATGACCAAGTTGAAAACACTGCTGCAAATGAATCTGTTCAAACCACTGTTGAAATCATACCCACCAACAAGGATGGTCAAGAAGTGAAAATAACCGATAAAAATGGCAACAAAATCACTCTTGAAAGATCAGTGGACTCCTCAACTTTTTAGGAGATTGAGAAATACCAATTCAAACCCACATGGTCTGATGAGTGTGACCTCCTTGAAAATTTTAAACCCATGGACTTCACAACTATGGATGGTGTCAAAGCTCCAAAGGCCAAGGTCATTCCTCTTAAGGACATCCCAACAGTGGTTCAAAACTCTGTTGCAAAGGAGTCTAAAAAGAAGAAGAAGAGAGAAAAGATTAAAAAATTGTTTTGTGACTTTTGTGAGAAGAAAAATCATTGGACAAAATATTGTTTTCATTTAAAAGCTTATGACATAAACAAAACAAGTACCATTGTGCCTTCAAAAAGCTGCACCATCTGTGGTAAAACAAACCATCTCACTCAGGAATGTGTGTATCTTAAAACCTTTGATGTCAAAAAGGAAGACTACACTTCAAAAACATTCATGAGTTCATCAAGTCCACAAGTCAAGAAACAACCATCTTTTGTGCCTGTCCAAACAGCTGTTACAAAACAGCTGAACCAAAACTCTGTTAAAAGAGAGGTTCAAGTGACAGATGCACCCCCTGCTAACCAATACCAAAGAGGTAAAGGTCAACCACCATACCCGAGGGTCCCACATGTTTACGAGGCTTACAAAAAGCCTTCTAGACCAAAAGTGAACAGGCATCCCTTTGGATATCAACAGTTGATATGAAATGGTCCCCAGCAATGGTTAGAAAAGAATGTGTCAAAAGTTGTTCAAACCCCTGATCTAATCACTGTCCATGTTCCTGAACTTAACTCAGACACTGTTGAGACCCCATCCAAAGCCATATTGGCTTTGGAGACCCTCCTGAACTAATTATTTACTTGATGTGCAGGGAGCTTCTGCATGCTTAAATAGTCTTTGGTATGTAGATAGCGGAGGCTCCAGGCACATGACTGGATGTAGGGCCCTACTTAAAGAATTCAAAACTCATGGAGGGGGTGATATATCTTTTGGTAACAATAGTAAAGGGAAGGTTATGGGTTCTGGTACAGTTCAGTCTGGAAAAGTTAAGTTTGAAAATGTCAAGCTGATAGACAATCTAAAATACAACCTCCTTAGTGTTTCACAAATGAGTGACAAAGGTTATGGATCATTCTTTACTAAGGAGTGTTGTAGGATTGTTGGACCAGAAATGGTTAAAAAGATTGAAAAAATAATAAAAAATGGAAAAACCCAACTTGTTGCTCAAAGGAGTGGCAAAGTTTATGTAGTTGATTTGTCAAAAGAGAGCCCCATGACTGATGCATGTCTGTTCTCAGCTGCCTCTAACAAAGAGATAGAACTATGCCATAGAAGATTGGGGCACACAAATCTCAAGACAATCACTGCTTTGTCAAAATAAGGCCTTTTAAGAGGTCTTCCACAAAAATTGTTCACCTGTCCTGAGCATTGTGTTTCCTTCTTAAAAGGTAAACAACATAAAAGCTCATTTAAGTCCATTGAAGAGTCCAAAACAACCAAGTGTTTGCAAATGCTGCACATGGATCTGTTTGGCCCAGTAAAAGTCATGAGTCTTAAAAAGAAAAGATATTGTTTGGTGATTGTTGATGACTCTTTTAGGTTTACATGGACTTATTTCTTACATTCTAAAGATGAGACTGCAGGCATTTTGCAAGAATTCAAAAATAGGGAGTTGGATGAGTTTTGTGTGTCAAAAGGAATTGTAAGGCAGTACAACATTCCTAGAACACCTAAACAAAAATGGGGTTGTTGAAAGAAAGAACAGAACACTGATTGAGGCTGCCAGGACCATGCTTGCTGATTCAGGTTTGCCATTAACTTTCTGGGCAGAGGCTGTAAACACTGCCTGCTATGTCCAGAACAGAGTTTTGATAAACCCCAGGCATCAAAAGACTGCCAATGAAATTTTGTATAAAATCAAACCACTGATCTCATACTTTAAAGTATTTGGCTGCCCATGTTTCATTTTAAACCTAAAAGATTCAATTTCAAAGTTTGCAGCCAAAGTAGATTGTGGTTATTGTTATGGGTGAAATTCTGAGCCCATATCCTGAATAATACCTTGAATTATATCTTGACTATATGATAAATATTCATACTCAGGATGCTGACTCAGGATATTGGTAACATCCTGGTATGGTATCCTGAGGATTTCTAACGAGTTATGTGCAGGAGTACGAGTTCAAGTTTACAACGTTCATGAAGACCTCTTCCCCTGAAGAATCGGTCCAAGTTGTTCGAAGAAAGACATTGAGGCCGCTTTACTTGGTCTCCAACGTTAACTAAAGAATATTCGGTGGCATCCCCCATTTATAGGAGATTTTGTTTTCATTTCTTAGCTATAAATAGATGGATAAATCAGATTGAATAGGACATCACACTCACTGCTCTCAAGCACCTCTATTCTCTTGCAACTCTCACTCTCTAAAAAAAAGCATTGTAACATTTAGTAGTGACCTGATCAATATCCTGCACTATATCCTGACATTTGAAGTAATAAGAAAAACAAGGCAGCTGCGATTGTCAGCTCCCAAGGTTTTGTGCCGGCGATCTAGATTGATCAAGGGCTTTCCTCGTACATCTCGTGTCACCCTTTACTTTTTGCTCATTGTTTGATTATAGATATAGCTCCATATCCTGAGCTATATCCTGAAACTGTTTTTTTGCAAACAACCAACTCGGCATATTTTCGATACACATTCTTAGCACACTACCTCACTTAACTAATTTGATCACTAAATTGCTTAGGTAATTTTTTACCCAAACAATTTGGCGCCCACCGTGGGGCAAGTGGTGCTATTTCTACTAAAAGCTTTTGCAAAATCATTACTTGGTTTTCTATTTTCAAAACGTTTTGCTACACTATTTTCAATGGCCTCAAGATCAAACATGAGCTCTTCTACCGTGTCTGCTACAACCTCTGCAATAATTGGTTCGGTGCTTCCACCACCTCCTCCAAGTACGCAAGCCTCTTCATAACCTCAGGATATTATCCCTACTCGGAGTGTTCAGGGATCTGCTCCTGTTTTGGCCTCTAATGATGAAATTCTAACTTTATTTGGTAGTATACAGGAACAGATGAAGCAACAGCAGGAGACCAACCAAATGCCGATGAGAGAGATACAACTCTTGAAATCCAGCTCAAGCAGGCCCGCTGAGGATACTGTCACTCCCTTCCCAGCCCAGAGCTTTGAACTTCAGTTCTGTAGTATATACTGAGGATAACATGGGGAATATTGTGCCTAGCCATTCCCAAAGTCATATTCCTGAGATACCCTCCTCGGTTAGGGTGTCAACTATGAGAAGTTCAGGATATGCTTCAGGATATGGCCAGAATCCTCAGACTGGTAACATATCTAATAATAATAATACTCTTGCTACTAATGGTATTGGATCTTTGCAGGATGCAGGTATGACATCAGCACTTTCCAGGGAGCTTCAGAAGTTAAAGGACATGATATCTAGTATACCTGGAGTAGTCCAGCCGATCCCAGAAGTATCCCGGGATAGCCACAAGATATCTCGGTTTGCACATCCTATATGTGATGCTGAGATCCCAAAAAGATTTCAAACCCCCAACATGAAGCTCTATGACGGGACCACGGATCCTGAAGAGCATATTGCCCAGTATAGGGAAAGGATGGAAATCAACCCTATTCCTCCAGATCTCAAGGAAGCATGCCTCTGCAAGGGTTTTGGTTCTACCTTAACAGGATCAGCTTTAAAATGGCTCTTAAACGTTCCTCCTCATTCAATTACATCATTTGCTCACTTAGTCAATTTTTTTAATAGTCAATTTTCTTGCAGTCGAAGTTTTAAAAAACTAACTAGTGATCTCTACAGGATAACTCAGGGACCTCAGGAATCCTTGAGAGATTATGTGAAAAAATTTAGCCAGGAATCCTTAGATATCCCACATCTTGACGTTGCAACAGCTGTGCAGGCTTTCAAGATGGGATTGCAAAAAGATTCTCAGTTTTACCAGGATCTTGTAATGAACCCATGCAGGAACCTGGATGAAGCTCAGAACAGGGCTTTAAGATATATTCGGCTGGAGGATGACAAAAAGATGCAAGAGAGGATGAATTCATCCACAACCTATGAGTCAACCAACAGGAAATCAGAATTCTCGTACAAACCATATCGCTCTAAGCCATATGGCAGGAATGACAACAAGAAAGTGAATGCTATTGAAGACGAGGATCCTGAAGAGTATCTTGAGTTGTCAGAATATTGTTTTTCTGTTAATATACCTGAACTGATGTATGCTATGCAGGGTTTAGGAGACAAAGCAAGATGGCCTAGGAAGAACCAACAAAAAGCTGATTGGAAGGATAAGTCCAAGTGGTGTGCCTTCCATGAGGATTTCGGACATGTTACCGAGGATTGCATTGCTCTGAGGAAAGAAATAAGCTATCTCCTGAGCAAGGGATATCTGAAGGATCTCTTGGGAAGAAAGAAGAATAAGGGGCAGGATACTGAGAAGGATCCTGAACGAGCAGCATCGCCTCTTGCGGATGCCAAGATAATTAACTTTATTTCAGGAGGATCCGACATTTATGGGACTTCATATTCTGCGGCCAAAAGACATGCAAAGGAGGCTAAGGCCGAAAGGGGAGATAAGCCAACCAGGATGACGACCCTCACGACTGATAAAGTGATCACATTCGACAGTGATGACAGGGATAGTATCCAGGATCCTCACCATGATGCTCTGGTAATAACTTTATATGTGGCTAACCATTTTGTACACATGATACTAGTGGATAATGGCAACTACGTTAACAAAATCCAACTAGAGACGTTGAAGAGGATGAATGTATCCCCAATGGATATCACTTCAAAGTCCACTGTACTTGTTGGGTTCAGTGGAGAGGCTAGGAACACTGTGGGAGAGATAAAGTTACCAGTATATGTTGAAGGGGTTAACTCAATGCAACGCTTTTGTATGATGGACTCCTTATCCTGCTATAATATTATATTGGGTAGGCCGTGGATCCATGATATGAAAGCTGTGCCGTCAACCTATCATCAATGCATCAAGATCCCTACTCCTTGGGGGGGGGGGGTTGTCAAGGTGGATAGTGATCAACATGAGGCAAAGGAATGTTACTCATCCTTGATGAAATCCTCAACCAAGCCTAATGCAGCATAGCAATTAAAGATGCAAGCCCAGGATATCGTGGAGGCTTCAGAGCAGGATGTAAAGAAAATTATCCTGGATCAGGATAATCCAGATATCTCGATGCTCATAGGAACCAATATCCCTCAGGATATTGAGGATCAATTGACTAACTTTTCGAAATGTAGGATGTCAACATTCGCGTGGAAGCACGAGGATATGACAGGTATTTCTAAGGATATTATAACTCATAAGCTCGAAATTGACAGGTCATTCAAGCCTGTCCAACAAAAGAGAAGGAAGTTTGCTCCAGAATGAAACATAATTATTCAAGAAGAAGTAGAGAGATTATTGAAATCCAAGATGATTAGGGAGGTCAAATTTCCAAGGTGGCTGACAAATGTAGTTGTGGTGCAAAAGAAAAATGGGAAATGGAGAGTTTGTGTGGATTACACAGACTTGAACAAAGCATGCCCCAAAGATCTGTTTCCTCTACCTCATATTGATTCAATGGTGGATGCTACTGCCGGCCATGAGATGTTAACCTTCATGAATGCATCCTCAGGATTCCAGCAGATCCATATGGAACCTTCAGACCAGGAGGATACTGCTTTCATGACACCAACAAGTATTTATTATTATACTGCTATGTCTTTTGGTTTGAAAAATGCAGGTGGAACGTATCAAAGATTGGTAAACATGATGTTCAAAGACAAGCTGGGGGACACCATGGAGGTATACATCGACGACATGGTAGTAAAATCTAAGAAGGCTGAGGATCACCTACAGGATATTAAGGGAGCACTTGATATCCTGGATCAATATAACATGAAGTTAAATCCTGCTAAGTGCCATTTTGGAGTGGGGGCAAGAAAGTTTTTAGGATATATGGTGACTAAAAGAGGAATAGAAGCAAGCCCAGAACAGATCAAAGCCATGTTGGATATCAAGTCACCTTCCAACATGAAAGATGTGCAAAGATTGATGGGACGAGTAGCAGCATTAAACAGATTTATCTCAAGATCCTCGGAAAAATGCAAGGAATTTTATGATATCATGAAGAAGAATAAGAAATCCGAATGGAGAGAGAAGCATGAAGCAGCCTTGCAGGATTTGAAGCAGTACCTTTCAACTGCACCTCTATTGATGAAGCCTGAGGATGGTGAACCATTATCCCTATACCTCGTAGTATCAGGGAATGCTGTAAGTGTTGTTCTTGTAAAGGATCATGAAGGTCAGCAATATCCTGTCTATTATGTTAGTAAAAGTTTATTAGATGCTGAAACTAGATATTCTCCTTTAGAAAAATTAATATTAGCCCTAGTTATGGCATCAACAAAACTTAGACATTATTTTGAAACACATAGGATTCATGTTAAAACCAATTATCCTGTTAAAAATGTGCTTAGGAAACCTGAGATGTAAGGTAGAATGGCTAAGTGGTCAGTAAAACTGAGTGCCTATGATCTAGTATATGAACCTAGGAATGCCATAAAGTCTCAGGCTTTAGCTAACTTTGTGGCTGATTTCAATAGTGATATTCAAAATGAAGTAGACCTAGAAGTTCAACAACTAGGAGAAACCTCAGAATCTAGGACACTATATACTGATGGTGCATCTACTGTTAGAGGTGTAGGATTGGGTATACTACTAAAATCGCCACAAGGGGACATATTACCCCATGCTATTAGATGTGAATTTCCTGCCACTAATAATGAAGCAGAATATGAAGCTTTGATCGCAGGATTAGAGTTGGCTAGAAACATGAATATTAGGAGTTTGCAAGTATATGTTGATTCCTTGTTAATTACCAATCATTTTAATGGATCCTATGCAGTCAAAGGTGAGAAGTTAATCGAGTATCTCGAAATTCTCAAAAAATTAGCAGGGTATTTCAATGTTTTTACACTTGAATAGGTACCGAGAGAGGATAATGCTGAAGCAGATGCCTTGGCGAACCTAGGATCATCAGTTAGAATACCTGAAGGAACCCAGATACCAATACTTCACATCCTACATCTTGCTGTGGATCTTTTCAAGATTCAGGATAAGGAGGTAACAAGCATTCAGGATCCTGGTCATCATCCTGATGAGGATCTTAAGTCTTGGACGGCTACAATCATGAAATATCTTAAGGAATGACACATCCCAAAGGATGAAAATCCTAAGGCCTTTAGAATGAAGGTATCACGATTCACTATTATAAATGATATTTTGTACAAGAAATCTCTTGCAGGACCATACCTGAGGTGCTTGGAGGATCCCAAAACTAAAGAAGTGCTTCAGGATATACACGAAGGGGATTATGGTAACCACAATGGGGGCAGGTCATTATTCTCGAAAGTATTAAGAACAGGATAATATTGGCCGACGATGAGGAAAGATGCTGCAGAATATGCTCGAAGATGTGATGCATGTCAAAGGCATAGTAATATATTACATCAACCAGCTGAACCACTATATCCTATAGCTTCCCCTTGGCCATTCATGAAGTGGGGGATGGACATAGTAGGAAAATTGCTAAAAGCTCCAGGAGGAAAAGTCTTTATGCTGGCAATGACCGACTATTTTTCTAAATGGGTTGAAGCTGAAGCATTGGTTCAAGTCAGAGACTAGGAAGTAGTATCCTTCATAAAAAGGAATATCCTGACCAAGTTTGGAGTACCAGCCGAGATAATTTGTGACAATGGTTCTCAGTTTATAAGTAAGAGGACTACTGACTTTTGCAAGAGTTGGGGAATCAAAATGATCACATCTACTCCAGTACATCCTCAAGCAAACGGACAAGCAGAATCCTCGAACAAGATAATTGTCAACAACTTGAAGAAGAGACTAGGAGCTAAGAAAGGAAGATTGGCAGAAGAATTACCCTTTGTTTTGTGGGCTGATAGAACAACAATAAAGAGTGCAACTGGCCAAACTCCATTCTCCTTAGTATTTGGAGCAGAAGCAGTGATCCCAACAGAAATGGTGATACCTACAGCAAGATCTAACCTCCGGGATCCTGAGCAGAATCCTGAAGCTTTGTGCTAGGAATTGGACACTGTGGATGAGATAAGAGATGCAGCAAAGCTGAGGATGGCAGCATATCAACTGAGGATATCCAGAGCATATAACAAGAATATAAGAACTAGAAGATTTCAAGTTGGGGATTGGGTGTTAAGAAAGGCTTTTCAGAATACTACTAATCCTGCTGATAGAAAGTAGTTCCAAAGTGGGAAGGACCTATGAGGTTGAATCAGAATCTGGGAAGGGAGCATATCGACTTAAGAATATGGAAGGGGATATGCTACCAAGATCCTGGAATGATATACACTTAAAGTTCTATTTCAAGTGAGTTTAGAATTTAATTTCTAACTCAAGATGGTATGAATTCTATCTCTTCTAGTATATTTAATATTATTTATTCTTTTGAACCCAATACTAACTTAAGCATCGGAGGGGTGTTAGCCAGGATAACACCCACCAGAGTTTACAATTGTTTTGCAGTATATGCTTCAGGATATAGCTCCAGGATACACACTCAGGATATTTCAAAAGATTAGAGGATTGGCCCCCTCTCTCACGTTTAAGGGATCCTGATCCCTTCACAGGTTTAAAGGTATTCGCCTTTCTCACAAATTGGGTTTAAACACCCCACCTGGAGCGCAAGTTATCTAGGGATAGTTCAAGGTAGCGGGACCAGTTCATGTAAAATTGGCTGACAATTTCGTTACTGTTGGCTATATCCTGGATCCTCAAGGTATATGAGGATTGATCACCCACTCTCACGAAAGGGCATTTTCATACTCTCTAAGGTTTAAAGGTTTTCACCTTTCTAAGTTTTGGAGATTATACACTCCTGCCTGTAGCGCATGAAAATCAGGGATTATCCCCAGGATATTAAGGGTTTATCCCTAGAACATTAATGGTTTACCCCCAGGATATTCAGGGTTTATCCTAAGAAATACTAAAGTTTAAGAAGAGGCTTTGAATAAAATATTGCTATGTTTGCATTAAGAATTCCTAAGTCTTCAAATATGTTGAACACATGGGACATACAATTCGAAGGATGGGTTCAGATTCCTAAATATGCACTGGGGACATTCATAAGATAGAAGATTGGAATTGACTCTCTAAGAGTATTTGGTATGATCTCTCCTTTTTATTTTTCTCATTTAACTTAAGTTTTCTAAGTTATGTAGCAGTATCCTGACCAGGATGTCTCTCAGGATACTCTCAGAATATGTTCCCAAAATATTTTCAAGGATGTTCAAAGAAAAGTATTTTCAGAAAAACTTAGGCAATAAAAATATAACTATATTGGATAAGGCCAAAAGAAAGTTATGTTATTAACATAGCAAAAGTTTGTGCTTTTGGTTTCATCTCAAACTGAGATCCATCCACCAAAAGCACAATAAGTTCCTAGTCATATTTACATAACAGTTGAAGGTTTCATCTCAAACCGAGACCCATCCACCTCCAACTGTTATATTGTTCAAAAAGCATGCAGGAAATATAAATTGTTCGAGTGCAGGAAAAGTAAAATGCAGGGAAAGTAAATTGTTTTAGGATTACAGACCAACATTCAAATTTAAAAAAAGTGGGCTCCGGCCTAGGCAACAACATCCATCATCGCCCACTTGAATGCCCTCACATAGCGGCATCTTCACCAGCCTTCTCCGTCTTCTCAGCCTCAGCATCCTGAGCAGCATCCTCGCTAGCATCCTCTCCAGCATCCTTCTTTTCTCCAGCCTTGTCCATCACCTCTGCTGACTTAGAGGATTCACCAGCCCTAGCAGGATATGGCACATGATTGCCTCCAAGCTCCTTTAGCTTTGCCACCCAGGAATCAACCGGCCAGGACGGACACTCAAGGCCTGTCTCCTTGGCCTCATAAGCCATCTTGATACGAGCTTGTAGCAGGGAGATGACAGCCGAATTTTTGATTCCCTCCTGGAAGGAGATCATGGCCTGTTCATGCTCAACTTGGACGGCTGCCAGCTTTACTTCAGCATCCTGAGTGACCTTCTTCAGCTTATCCTCATAGTGCTGGCTCTTGGCTTCAGCAATGGTGCCCTGATTAGCAATAGTGGTCTCAAGCTACTTGTTCCTGGCTTCTTGAAACTTGTTTATACTACAGGCATCAGTGTAGAGATGGAGCAGATGCCGGAGACCCTGCAAGTCAAAATCCAGGTATAAGTTGAAATTTACTAACCAGGATATTCTGTCAAGATATGTACGCAGGATATGGTACTAGGATATTACCTTATTAAGGAAGGATGTCATTGGCTCTAAGGAGTCAGTAAAGCTGAGTTCTTCATAAGAGAACCCTTCGGAGCCTGGAGTGCTGACCTCGGAAACCTTTCTCTTCTTGGAGGTAGAGGCACGAGTTCTTGGGTTGGGTTTAGGAACCGGAACTGGTTTGGAGCTAGTGGTGGTAGGAGTTTCCTTCTTGACATTGACTGGAGTAGGGTAGCTGTCAAGCTCATCGAGGTCCAGGAGGATTGGAATTTTACCGGAGTCTGCACACATGGAGTAACTTAAAAACTCTATTTGAACCATACCAAATAAAAATATGTATGCAGGATATTGAGCAGGATCCTTACCAGACATGTTTGAACTGGATGGTTGGCTTGATGATGCTGGAAATGGGTTGAAGCTTCTTTCAACTTCTGGAAGAAGTCTGATGGTATCGATCCTCTTCTTTGAGTCAGCTAAAGGAGGTGCAAGCTTTCTGAAATCAGCTGTATACAAGAAAGAAAAAGAAAATCAGTTCAGGATATAAGACAGGATCATCCTTAAACCCTAAACCCTACCCTTTCTCAACCACTTCACCGGATAATCCGCTCCACCAGAGATTGAATCTCTTTTTACAAAGAAAAACTTGGATTTCCATTCCTCTTCGTTCCTGGTGGCTCTGAGTATCAGTGGATCGCTGGAGGTGGAGTAGAACAAGAATCGGCAAGAGCCGTGGCATCTAAGCCGGTATGCTAGGGGGAGGTCGTGAACAGAAAGATCAGGGACATGAGTGTTCTTGATTTGATCAAGAACAAGTAAAACTCGCCAAAGCATTGGCATTGTTTGACTAAAACAGATTTTTGTGATATTGAAAAACTCAGTGATAAAGTCAGGAAACGGGAATTGTAGCCCTAAGGTAAAAGATAAAGCATTAAAACACAACCACTCTTCGGAAACCATGTCCGACCGGATTTCCCGATCGAACGGCCGGAACATCGTCCCTTTCGGAAAGATGCCGGAGGTTTTGAGAGCTGACAAATGAGCGCTGTCAAAGGAGCATATTTCTTTCTCCGGATCTTGGAGAATATTCTGGTGAATAAATGAAGGGGCAGAGTCGCCGAAGCTAGATCTGGTTTGTCTCGCCATATGATCGCCGGAATATTGTGAAGAATAGAGGGAAGAAGATGAAGGTGAAAGAGAGGATTTTACCTTTTTGCTTTTCGGATGGAGGTTAAATGAAGATGAGGATGAGAAGTTATAGGGAAGTAATGAGTAAATATAGGCTGAATGGTTACATGTTGTCACATCAAAGTCCTATCTCATAATTGCCTTGGAATACGTAAAAATGTAACCGTTAGGACTCAGGATCCTTAACGGTAACACTTTTGGGGAAAATTGTTATGGGTGAAATTTTGAGCCCATATCCTGAATAATATCTTGAATTATATCTTGACTATATGATAAATATTCATACTCAGGATGCTGACTCAGGATATTGGTAACATCCTGGTATGGTATCCTGAGGATTACTAACGAGTTATGTGCAGGAGTACGAGTTCAAGTTTACAACGTTCATGAAGACCTCTTCCCCTGAAGACTCGGTCCAAGTTGTTTGAAGAAAGACATGGAGGACGCTTTACTTGGTCTCCAACGTTAACTAAAGAATATTCGGTGGGATCCCCCATTTATAGGAGATTTTGTTTTCATTTCTTAGCTATAAATAGATGGATAAATTAGATTGAATAGGACATCACACTCACTTCTCTCAAGCACCTCTATTCTCTCGCAACTCTCACTCTCTAAAAAAAAGCATTGTAACATTTAGTAGCGATCTGATTAATATCCTGGACTGTATCCTGACATTTGAAGTAATAAGAAGAACAAGGCAGCTGCGATTGTCAGCTCCCAAGGTTTTGTGCCGGCGATCTAGATTGATCAAGGGCTTTCCTCATACATCTTGTGTCACCCTTTACTTTTTGTTCATTGTTTGATTATAGATATAGCTCCATATCCTGAGCTATCTCCTGAAACTGTTTTTGCAAACAACCAACTCGGCATATTTTCGATACACATTCTTAGCACACTACCTCACTTAACTAATTTGATCACTAAATTGCTTAGGTAATTTTTGACCAAAACAGTTATCATTTGGGATACTCAACCACTACTAAGGCCTACAAAGTGTTCAACACAAGGACTAAGACAGTGGAAGATATCTTGAATGTAAAGTTCAATGAACTTTCTTCAATGAAAATCCCTACAAACCCTGCTGAGTTATTTGATCTTGATAAATTTACTTTTGAAAATGTTTCTGTCAAGACTAACGGTGCAGGTCCATCTCAACCACCTCCATCAGACAATGGATATGAAATCATCATTCCACAATAGAGGTTTACATCCATTGCTAGAGCAACAGATGTTCAAAACAACTATCAAAGCTCAACCATTGCTACCTCAACAGTTGTTGACCAAAGTAGCCCTTTAACCCCTGCTCCCACATCATCAAACACCGTTGATAAAAATTCTCAAACTATGGATAAAAATCAACATATTTTCACACCAATTCCTCCTATTCCTCCACCTCCATTTCAAGACCCTGTTGGATCATCAAAATCACCAACAATAGTTAGCTCAGATGATTCACATCTGCAGCCCTCACCCTTAAATGCCATTGTTCCATACAAAGGAGTGTTAATCTTCTTGAAGTCTCATCCACCTAACCAAATCATTGGCAACATCAGTGAAGGGGTGCTCACAAGAAGCCAATCCCAAAACATCTATCTTTTTGCTGGCTTTCTATGACTCCATCAATCAGTCAAGTACCAAGAGGCACTAAAAGACAACAGTTGGGTAGAAGCCATGCAGAAAGAGCTCCAATAGTTTAAAAGACAACAAGTATGGGAGCTTGTACCACTGCAAGAGGGTGTGAGTCCTATTGGCACAAAGTGAGTCTTCAAAAACAAAACTGATGAAAGGGGCATTGTTGTCAAGAATAAAGCAAGGCTAGTGGTTCAAGGTTTCAGACAGGAAGAGGGCATTGACTATGATGAAACTTTTGCCCCTGTAGCAAGATTGGAAGCTATCAGACTGTTCCTGGCCTTTGCTGTCAACCACAACATAAAGGTGTATCAAATGGATATCAAATGTGCATTCCTCTATGGTAAGATTCAAGAAGAGGTATATGTTTGTCAACCTCCTGGTTTTGAGGATCCATTTAATCCAAATCATGTCTACAAGCTAAATAAAGCTTTGTATGGCTTGAAACAAGCACCTAGAGCCTGGTATGAAACTCTTTCCACCTTTTTTCTTTCCATTGGTTTCACAAGAGGTAAAATTGATAAAAACATTGTTTTTAAAATGGAGAGGGAAAAATTTGATGATTGTCCAGATTTATGTGGATGACATCATTTTTGGAAGCACATGTCCTAAAATGTGTGAAGAATTCAGACAACTCATGAAAGCTGAGTTTGAGATGAGTGCAATGGGTGAACTACAGTGCTTTCTTGGTCTCCAAGTTAAGCAACTGCAAAATGGTACTTTCATTCATCAAGGCAAATATACCAATCAACTTTTAACCAAATTTGATATGAATGATTGAAAACCATGTAGTACACCCATAGAAGCATGATTTAGGATGATTTGGTTGATCAAACTCTTTATAGAAGCATGATTGGGTCTTTATTGTACCTAACTGCATCTAGGCCAGACATCATGTTTGAAACATGTGTTTGTGCAAGATCCCAATCAGTCCCTAGAAAGTCAAACCTTATTGCAGTAAAAAGGATATTAAGATACCTCAAAGGTGCTCCCACACTTGGTATCTGGTATCCAGCTGATGGAAATATCAAGCTTTCAGGTTTCTCAGACAGTGACTTTGCTGGATGCAATACAACAAGGAAGTCCACTTCAGGAGGGTGCCAACTCCTAGGCAATTGCTTAGTGTCTTGGCAAAGTAAAAAAGCAATCAGTTGTTTCAACATCCACTGCTGAGGCAGAGTATATTGCTGTTGTAAGCTGCACAGCCCAACTGTTATGGCTTCAAAATCAGTTGCTGGATTTTGGTATCACTGCCTTGAAAACACCACTCATGTTGGACAGTCAGGCAGCAAAAAATATCATCAAAAATCCAGTTTCCCATTCAACCACCAAGCACATTGACATCAGACATCATTTTGTGAGGGATTGCTATGAAAAAGGTTTGATTTCTCTGCACCATGTTCCAACTAAAGAACAGTTGGCAGATGTGATAACAAAAGCATTAGACACATCCACCTTTGAAAGCTTGATCTCTAGGATTGGCATGCTTAACATGGAATAACAGGCAAAATCCTGCTTTTCTATGAATAAAGCATTAAAATGTTTTTAGAAAAATCAAAAATCCATACTTAAAAATAGTTAAAAATGAAAAATTTTCATTAATCCTTAAAAGTCTGTCATAACCACTGTTTTGGTTCAAACATCTGATCTATTGTTATCATCCACTGCTGAAAGTCAACCTCTGTTCCTTCATTGTCCTTGTTAATCACAGTTGTCAAACATCAGTTTTTAATCCACTGATGGCTATCCACTAATAGTTAAAAGTCAGCCACTGTCTTCATTTTCACCATTATAAACCACTGATATTGATCATCAGTGGTTTCCTAAACAACTATCATCCATTATTCATCAGAGGTTGTCACGTGGACAGTAATTAGCCATCAGATCTTTGTAACCGCTGCCACGTCAGCATTCACTTTTTCACTTTATAAACCCTGCTCAAAACCCCAAACAGGGTTTTCACTGTCGAATCGAATTCAAAATTCCTTTCAAAAGAAGTTACCATCAAATTCCCTTAAATTATTCATCTTCTTTCTCCTTTCGCAACTATCTTCGAAACATCATGGCTCTCGCTCTAAAAACCCCTCATAACTACCTGTGTACACTTGAGAAAACAAGTCAAAACACAACCTTTCACTCTGTTATTGATGCTCTTTCATCTTCAAAATACAAAACCTTATTGACTTGTAATGCACCTATCTACCTGGATACCCTACGTTATTTCTGGAAAAATGCAGAACTTCAAGTTTAGGACAAAAAGCCCTGGGCTATTACTTCATCGATAAAGGGAATCCAGGTTTTTGTCACACCAAAAGACATTTCTGAGGTTTTTGAAATCAATGATCTTATAGGTAAAAAAATTTTCCCAAAGGAAGAATATCAAACTGATTTGATTGAGAGGGGTATGAGGAACAAATGAAAAAAGATACTTTACAAAAGGGCAGTTTGCCACCTGTCATGAGATTTTTATTCCATACCCTCCTCATGTGTGTTTCAAATAAGACAACAACTTTTAATGAAATACCATTGAAAATCCAATACCTGGGCTATGCTATAATAGCTGAAGTTGATTTTAACTACTCCTAAGAGATTTTCAATGATATGGTCAAAAATGTTAATAATATCAAAGAAAATAAAAAACCATTTCTATTGTTTCCAAGATTTTTAAGTTTTTATTTACAAAAGAAGATTCCAAAAGATAGTGCACATGTGCTTATCCAAGGTAATCCTTTTCAAATAAACAGCCTATCTTCTGAAACTTTTACAAGGCTGTCAAAACCTTCCAAAACACAAACAGAGGAACCTGAGCAGAATTTAGCTGAGAAAACCTCTGCTCCTCAGGTTGATGCTGTTGAGCCCACTGCTCCTGGTGATCACAGCAGCAGACCCACTGCTGTGAAACCCACACCAAAACCCACCAAAAAGCCAATCAAGAAAAAAATCCCCAAAACCCCCCAAACCATCCAAAAGGAATCTTCTAGAAGATGAGATCCCAGAAGTTGTTCATGTGACAACACAAAAGTCACCAATAACCAATGCTGCTACTTCCTCACAGTAGATGGAAGAAAGATCTCAACCTAAGCCTAAAACTCCTCCTGCATCCTCACAAAAGGATCAGGTTGTATGCACAGGGACACCAAATTATGAAGCTCTGGATTCGCTTGAACCATCTTCCACAGCCCTGCTCTCTGGGCAAATTCTCTTTCAACCCCAATCCTCACTTCACAAATTCTACCATCACTTTTACCTCTGTTGAATGCAGTGGATATGGATCAGACACAAATCAGTTCTTCTCAGCCACCTGTCAATGAGAATATACTCCAACAAGTGACTGAGTCTGATTCCTCTATCATTGCTAACCCATCAACAGCTGAGGAGGTTACACCCCATGAGTTACATGTAACTCTTGGTGGTAGTTCAAGTGGAGCAGCAACTACAGGTGTTGAATCCACTGATTTATACCTAGCCAGTTGTTTCGTTACTCAGACTCCCTTGAAGGCAATTTCCTCTTTGGGAACCAAGGTGACTACTAGTGTGTATCCAATACCCACTGGTGTGTTTACTTTGGCAACCTCTGCTGAGGAGAGAAGTCCCCAGTACCAAGAACAAGGGGCACCAGTGGATGATTTTTGGGAAACTTTCCCTAAGTTAACTACTGATACAACCATTGCTAGTGGGAAATCAGATGATCACATTAAGTTGGGTGATGGTTTAAAATATAAAGAATTGGCGGAGAGAGTTGATAAGATTGAAACTTCTGTGGCAGATATCAAAAATATGCTGCAACAGTTGTTACAATCTCAAAAGACTTCATCCACTGCTGCAACATCTGCTCCATCTCCCACTGAGCTATGGCACTTATTTCAACCTATGCTTCATCAACAATGGCAATATGCTGATCAACAACATGAAATTCAGCTCCAAATATTCAGAAACATGATGGAAGCTAGGTACAAGGATACACAAGCTCATATAAAGGCAATCAAGGCCCATTTGCTTCAAACCACTGGCACTTCTCCTCCTATAGTTGTTTTTGTTGAAAATCCTGAAGATACCAAAAAGGGGGAGAAAGGAAAGAAGGGAAAAGAAGGTTTATATCTACCACCGGATCCAATGTCTAAACTTGTGGAAGAAATTCCAAGGCCAGATGGTTCTAAAAAGGTTGATGTGACTCAAAATGCATTTTTTGATCTAAAAGCAAACAAGAAAGAGTCTATGGAAATAAAAGGGTCAAAAAGATTTGAACAAGAGAAGAAAGTTATGATGGAAAAGGAAGAGCAGGGTACTTCAAACACTAAAAAAAGAAGGACTACCAGAAAGGTTAGCCAACCCAAAACCACACCTTCCAAAACCACCAAACATACTCCTCAAATCCCCAAAAGATCCTCACATCAAACCTCCAAACCAACAGATGTTGAAACACCTGTTGTACCAACAGTTGTTGATACTTTAGTGTTCCAACAGATGTTATTTCAACCACTCCCCTCATCATTTCATCAACCACCATTCAACCCACTGCTATACCACAAACTACATCACCATTGTAAACACCACCTGCCATAAAGCAGAAGACAACAGTTGATACATCAACAGTTGTATTGACAACAGTGGTTGAGACACCAGTTGTTTCAACAGCTGTTAGTCTGTCACCATCACCTCACACACTCCAACCCAAGCCATAATTCTATCTGCTCCAAAAATTCAAACAAAATCACCTTCTCCCAAAAAGGTGTATACCAGAAAAAGAAAGTTTCAAGTGCATGATGATGACATACCAGTACCAATTCCATTATCATCCACACCTTACAATGTAATCAAACCCCAACCATTCATTCCTCCAAAATTGGCCAACCCAATCAAAGATCCATCAACATTGGTAGGATTTAATCCTGCTGATGTTGTACCAGTAGCAGCCACCTATCCACCAGAATTGCATGCAGTGAAGAATGAAATGAAATAGTTCTACACAGTGGATGACCCTTCAAAGAGAAAATTCCCATCTCTTGCAGGCTTTAGAGATCATAAAAACATGGATGAATATCTAAAACGAAAAGCCAAGCAAGCTGAATGGAGAGCCAAATATGAATGCAAAGGGCAGGGTGATAATGGCATCTCAAGTCGAATGTAGTTCTTGCTCACCAAGGTTAAACACTTAGAAGACTATGCAAGAGACCTGAGTAAAGAGATGTCCAACCTGCCTCCAGAAGCTGACTTACAAGTAGATCTGAGAAAAGATCTCATAGAATTGATCATGCGTAAAAAAATTTACCCTGCCAAAGCTGAACAATTCCAAGACTGGCCACTCGTTGCTCTCAAAGCTGAACTTAAAAGAATTAAAAGAATAAAAAATGATCCAGGTATGAAAAGAACAACACCAAACTGGAGCAAATACAGTAAGAAAATTGTTGATCTTACCTTGGAGTACAAAAGGAAAAGAGAAGAGTTGGTTATAGCACAATATGGAACAGCCAGGCAGATAGCATGATGGTCAAAACAAAATATTGACCAGACCTACAAAAGGCTGGAATAGCTAAGGAAAAAGGAGCCCACTGCTCCAAATAAACCAGTCTACAAAACCACTGATAAGCCAAAGCAGCAGGCCTCACTTCTGAACACTGTTCACATCATCTAACACCTCTATCATTGAGTTAAACCAAAGAAAAAGGCAAAAACAGATTGATGCAGAAGATAAAGAAAAAAAAGCTGAGTATTTTAAAGAGGCTATCAAAAGAATGGTTCTAGAGGATGCTGACTTAGCAAAGCTTCAAGATATAGCCAAAAAAGGTTCTGAGCAGGCCTCTATCTCCAAACTCATCTAAAATAAAGACTCTCCCGAGAAACCCACTGGATTCAAAAATACTAAAGTGGAAGTCTGATCAAAAGACCCACGTATTGACTTTGCTTAAATCCAGTGGTGAAGTGAAGCATATATCGAGGGAATATGCACTTGGCCTGAGTGTAGAAGATTTACAAGATCTCTTTGAGCTTACACAATGCAGGGATGAGGATGATGAGGATTCCATGAACTTTGAATTACAATTCAAAGTGCAAGTTAGCGAATTCCTGATGAGGCAATAAAGATCTCAAATAATGAAGAGTTTTGGCATCATCTATTCCAGGGGGAGATTGTTGGGATTGAACCCTGCAAAGGAACAATTGATAAAGCCAAAACTGGTTCAGAACAGTGGATCTATAATAAGCAGTTGTTTGTACATAATCTCTTCCCTTGAAAGTGGCCCTAACAACTGATGACTTGAAGTACAGCTGTTTACAACAACTGCTGATCCAAAAGACTGATGAAGAATCAAAGTGCTGAAGCTCAATCTACTGATCTAATTCAAGTACTGCTGAAGACTTAAAGCACTGTTGGAGCTATAATAGTGGAATGAAGAATCAGTGGTTTAACTTTGTTTTGTATTTGTTTATTATAATCAGTAGTTTATGATCAGTGGTTGTATACGGCAGTAGTTAGAGTTTGTTAGGAGGTTAGATGTCACTTTCATGGTGACGTCAGCCAAAGATGCTCAGTGGTTGTTCTGTACTATAAATAGAACAGTATTATGTACTGTTCTATTAGCTCTCTTCATCACCAAGTCATTCTGTACGAACATTCTAGTGAGCTCAGACTGGGGGGGGGGGAGATTTGTGCATGTATGCGTTGTAATTGAGTATTGTAATAAATTCTCTTTCAACCTTAATCCTCACTTCACAAATTCTACCATCACTTTTACCTCTGTTGAATGCAGTGGATATGGATCAGACACAAATCAGTTCTTCTCAGCCACCTGTCAATGAGAATATACTCCAACAAGTCACTGAGTCTGATTCCTCTATCATTGCTAACCCATCAACAGCTGAGGAGGTTACACCCCATGAGTTACATGTAACTCTTGGTGGTAGTTTAAGTGGAGCAGCAACTACAGGTGTTGAATCCACTGATTTATACCTAGCCAGTTGTTTCATTACTCAGACTCCCTTGAAGGCAATTTCCTCTTTGGGAACCATGGTGACTACTAGTGTGTATCCAATACCCACTGGTGTGTTTACTTTGGCAACCTCTGCTGAGGAGAGAAGTCCCCAGTACCAAGAACAAGGGGCATCAGTGGATGATTTTTGGGAAACTTTCCCTAAGTTAACTACTGATATAACCATTTCTAGTTGGAAATTAGATGATCCCATTAAGTTGGGTGATGGTTTAAAATATAAATATTTGGCGGAGAGAGTTGATAAGATTGAAACTTCTGTGGCAGATATAAAAAATATGTTGCAATAGTTGTTACAATCTCAAAAGACTTTATCCACTGCTGCAACATCTGCTCCATCTCCCACTGAGCTATGGCACTTATTTCAACCTATGCTTCATCAACAAAGGCAATATGCTGATCAACAACATGAAATTCAATTCCAAATATTCAGAAACATGATGGAAGCTAGGTACAAGGATACACAAGCTGATATAAAGGAAATCAAGGCCCATTTGCTTCAAACCACTGGCACTTCTCCTCCTACAGTTATTTTTGCTGAAAATCCTGAAGATGCCAAAAAGGGGGAGAAGGGAAAGAAGGGAAAAGAAGGTTTATATCTACCACCAGATCCGATGTCTAAACTTGTGGAAGAAATTCCAAGGCCAGATGGTTCTAAAAAGGTTGATGTGACTCAAAATGCATTTGTTGATCTAAAAGCAAACAAGAAAGAGTCTATGGAAATAAAAGGGTCAAAAAGATTTGAACAAGAGAAGAAAGTTATGATGGAAAAGGAAGAGCAGGGTACTTCAAACACTAAAAGAAGAAGGACTGCCAGAAAGGTTAGCCAACCCAAAACCACACCTTCCAAAACCACCAAACATACTCCTCAAATCCCCAAAAGATCCTCACATCAAACCTCCAAACCAACAGATGTTGAGACACCTGTTGTACCAACAGTTGTTGATACTTTAGTGGTTCCAACAGATGTTATTTCAACCACTGCCCTCTTCATTTCATCAACCACCATTCAACCCACTGCTATACCACAAACTACATCACCATTGTAAACACCACCTGCCATAAAGCATAAGACAACAGTTGATACATCAACAATTGTAGTGACAACAGTGGTTGAGACACCAGTTGTTTCAACAGCTGTTAGTCAGTCACCTATCACCTCACACACTCCTACCCAAGCCATAATTCTCTCTGCTCCAAAAATTCAAACAAAATCACCTTCTCCCAAAAAGGTGTATACCAGAAAAAGAAAGTTTCAGGTGCATGATGATGACCTACCAGCACCAATTCCATTATCATCCACACCTTACAACGTAATCAAACCCCAACCATTCATTCCTCCAAAATTGGCCAACCCAATCAAAGATCCATCAACATTGGTAGGATTTAATCCTGCTGATGTTGTACCAGTAGCAGCCACCTATCCACCAGAATTGCATGCAGTGAAGAATGAAATGAAATAGTTCTACACAGTGGATGACCCTTCAAAGAGAAAATTCCCATCTCTTGCAGGCTTTAGAGATCATAAAAACATAGATGAATATCTAAAACTCAAAGCCAAGCAAACTGAATGGAGAGCCAAATATGAATGCAAAGGGCAGGGTGATAATGGCATCTTAGGTCGAATGCAGTTCTTGCTCACCAAGTTTAAACAAGTAGAAGACTATGCAAGAGACCTGAGTAAAGAGATGTCCAACCTGCCTCCAGATGCTGACTTACAAGTAGATCTGAGAAAAGATCTCATAGAATTGATCATGCGTAAAAAAATTTACCCTGCCAAAGCTGAACAATTCCAAGACTGGCCACTCGTTGCTCTCAAAGCTGAACTTAAAAGAATTAAAGGAATAAAAAAATGATCCAGGTATGAAAAGAACAGCACCAAACTGGAGCAAATACAGTAAGAAAATTGCTGATCTTACCTTAGAGTACAAAAGGAAAAGAGAAGAGTTGGTTGTAGCACAATATGGAACAGCCAGGCAGATAGCCAGATGGTCAAAACAAAATATTGATCAGACCTACAAAAGGCTGGAATAGCTAAGGAAAAAGGAGCCCACTGCTCCAAATAAACCAGTCTACAAAACCACTGATAAGCCAAAGCAGCAGGCCCTCACTTCTGAACACTGTTCACATCATCTGACACCTCTATCATCAAGTTAAACCAAAGAAAAAGGCAAAAACAGACTGATGCAGAAGATAAAGAAAAAAAAAAAGCTGAGTATTTTAAAGAGGCTATCAAAAGAATGGTTCTAGAGGATGCTGACTCAGCAAAGCTTCAAGATATAGCCAAAAAAGGTTCTGAGCAGGCCTCCATCTCCAAACTCATCGAAAATAAAGACTCTCCCAAGAAACCCACTGGATTCAAAAATACTAAAGTTGAAGTCTGATCAAAAGACCCACGTATTGACTCTGCTCAAATCCAGTGGTGAAGTGAAGCATATATCGAGGGAAGATGCACTTGGCCTGAGTGTAGAAGATTTACAAGATCTCCTTGAGCTTACACTATGCAGGGATGAGGATGATGAGGATTCCATGAACTTTGAATTACAATTCAAAGTGCAAGTTAGCGAATTCCTGATGAGGCAATAAAGATCTCAAATAATGAAGAGTTTTGGCATCATCTGTTCCAGGGGGTATTGTTGGGATTGAACCCTACAAAGGAACAGTTGATAAAGCCAAAACTGGTTTACAACAGTGGATCCATAATAAGCAGTTATTTGTACATAATCTCTTCCCTTGAAAGTGGCCCTAACAACTGATGACTTGAAGTACAGCTCTTTACAACAACTGCTGATCCAAAAGACTGATGAAGAATCAAAGTGCTGAAGCTCAATCTACTGATCTAATTCAAGTACTGCTGAAGACTTAAAGCACTGCTGGAGCTATAATAGTGGAATGAAGAATCAGTGGTTTAACTTTGTTTTGTATTTGTTTATTGTAATCAGTAGTTTCTGATCAGTGGTTGTATACGGCAGTAGTTAGAGTTTGTTAGGAGGTTAGATGTCACTTTCATGGTGACGTCAGCCAAAGATGCTCAGTGGTTGTTCTGTACTATAAATAGAACAGTATTCTGTACTGTTCTATTAGCTCTCTTCATCACCAAGTCATTATGTACAAACATTCTAGTGAGCTTAGGTTGAGGGGGAGATTTGTGCATGTATGCATTGTAATTGAGTATTGTAATAAATACAGTCATTCGATTTCATGTTAAACATGTTTGCTTAAACTTATTCTCTCATTGATAGTGTGTTAAAAGTTTATTTCATATTTCCACTGCAATTTATCTCTATTTCATCTTCATTCTTATTAAACAAACACAATCTAGCAACTCAGATCCTAACACTTAATAAGACCCACTTTCTAATGTCGTTGCTCCTTTAGTTAGGTAAGTGCAAATATCTAAGGAATCATGATATTCACACACTCATTCCTTATTTCCACACCCCCAAAGCGTCGCGCTTTGGGCCGCGGCATTTTGGGTTGCTTTTTAGACAAATGGTGATGTGACAGTGGTACGAGGTCAGATTCTGTACCCCAAAGCGTCGCACTTTGGCCAAAACGCCGCGTTTAGGGTTCTTTCTGCAGATAAAAGATGATGTGACACTGATACGAGGTTATATTATGTACGAAGTTGCAGAGAGTGTCACACGTAACCCTAAACGCCGCACTTTGGCCAAAGTATGGCGCTTCGACCCCAATTTCTTGTGCATTTAAGAAGCGGACCATGCATTCTGCTTACATATTAAAAAAATGAGAGGTTATGTCCTGTTGTGTTTTTTTAAATGTGAAATTCTGTTGAGTAGAGCATTTTTCTGTGATTACGATGTCGTAGTTTAGCAACTACCATTTCGGTGTATACTCTAAAGAGTCCGTTGTTCTAGATTCTTATGTGGGAACCACTATTTCTGCCTCATATGATAAACCGATCCCTCCCAACAAGAGGGAGGAGGAGGTTGTATCTGGCATCCGTTATCATGACAATACGGTGCATCTGGACTTGAACATCCCTGTGGAAGACTCGTACGCACAACACTACTATTCAGATTACGGATACGGAGGTGAACCATATCCTCAGGCTGAATATTTGTACGGTCAGCCAAACTATCCCGACCACGGTTATGGTGGTGAGAAGAGCTATGTACAACAAGGCTATCCCGACCATAGTTACGATGGTGAGCAGAGTTATGTACAACAAGACTATCCTGACCATGGTTACGGTGGTGAGCAGAGCTATGTACAACAAGACTATCCCAACCATGGTTATGGTGGTGAGTGGAGCTATGTACAGCAAGACTATTGTGACATCCCGGAAAAAATAGGTATTTTCCTGAGTCGATTCCTTGTGTATTTTATAAAACACTAACTTTGGCTTCGCCTATATCCGTTACTATATACACATTCTAATATGCGTGTAGATATAGTTTATTATAGCGTGATATTATAATGTGTGTATACATACATATATATACATATACATAGGAGAAGGATCTATTAGGAACCACCCTTTATTGCGAGAACTGCGAGAACCAATGTAAACACAACCAAAAAATACCTAGAAAAATCTAAAAAACACCTATTTTTTTTTACTATTTTTTGGAAAAATCGCTATATTTCGTCAATAATAAAAAAAGTTCAAAAAAATGTTTTTTTCGAGTAACAATTATTCATGCACATGTGCTTTTGTATCATTTCTTTGACGAATTCCGAAATTTATTACAAATATTAGACAATTGCACTTTTATTTACAGTACCATTCATAATACACTACTTTTTACTTTAACAATAATAGAAATGCACATGTGCATCTATATGTATGAACTTGTTATAACATTAACAACACTAGAAATGCACATGTGCATCTATATATATGAACATGTTATAACGTGTTTTAGTACACCACTTTGAATACACATTCCCTTTCATCTATCATACCATCCATACTGCACTACCATTACCTCCTACCATCCGTAATACAATACCATTGCTTTTTACCATCCAAAATACAATATTATTACCAATATTTCACTTTATTATATGTACATCAACACCCTTTATACCATCCAAACAACATATTACATCTTAAAGTGACAAATATAATCAAACCATCAACCACTAGATATAACTAACCAAAACACATGTATATGGGCCTACTTCATCATTTAAAATCACAAACTTTTTGTACCAAAACACCTTATTTCATGTTGATACCTATTGATGCACATGTGCCTTTCTAATATTGGTAATGTAAAAAGTAGTGTATTACATATGGTAGTGTAAATTAAAGTGCATTTTTCTACTACTAGTAATATATTATGGAATTCGTCTAAGAAATGATACATATGCACATGTGCATCCATAACTGTTACCCGAAAAAAAAAACTTTTTTTGGTAACAAAATATAGCGATTTTTATTAGAAAAATATTAAAAAAAATTGTAGGTTTTTTGGATTTTTTAGGTATTTTTTTGCGTTCACATTGGTTCTCGCGGTTCTCGCAATAAGGGTGGTTCTCAAATGAACCTTACCCCATATACATATACATATATACATATATATACATATACATATATACATATACATATATACATATATATATATGTATATGTGTGTGTGTATATATATATAACTGATAGCGTCAGACGAAAAACTCGCAAGAACTATCTACTCAGCTGCAGGAGTTATTAGATAAAGGTTTTATCCGTCCCAGTTCATCACCATGAGGAGCTCCAGTATTATTTGTTAAGAAGAAGGATGGAACATTCTGCATGTGTATCGACTATCAAGATCTTAACAAGGTTACGATCAAGAATGGATACCCCTTACCTCGAATTGATGATGTGTTCGATCAGTTGCAAGAGTCGAGTTATTACTCCAAGATCGACTTGAGGTCAGGACACCACCAGAGAAGAAGACATTTCAAAGACAGCTTTCCGCATCTGGAATGGCCACTACGAGTTTTTTGTCATGCCATTTGACTTAACCAATGCATCCGCGATGTTCATGGATCTCATGATCTGCGTGTGTAAACCTTACCTTGACAAGTTTGTCATCGTCTTCATTGATGATGTACTTGTGTACTCAAAAACCAAGGAAGAGCATGAAAAGCATCTACGGTTAGTCCTGGAACTGCTCCAACGGGAGAAATTGTATGCCAAATTTTCTAAGTGCGACTTTTGGATTCGTGAAGTCCAATTCCTTGGACATATAGTAAACGAAAAGGGTATCCATGTTGATCCAGCTAAGATTGAGGCAATCAAAAGTTGGGAGGTGCCTAGGAAGCCAACATAAGTTCCATAATTTTTGGGTCTGGCGGGTTACTATCGCCACTTCATCGAAGGTTTCTCGAAGATCGCGCAGCCACTCAGAACCCTAACTCAGAAGAATACGAAGTATATCTATGGTGATAAGCAAGAAGAAGCATTTCAACTGTTGAAGCAAAAGCTTTATAGTGCACCCATACTATCCCTACCGGAAAGTGACAGGTAGTCCGTAGGACGACCCTTAATTGTTATAAATGGTATTTTAATCCTAAATTTAATTGAGTAATAGTTTAGAATTAGATGACTACGTTTGGTTGTGTTTCAGGTACATTTGGAGCTTAAAATTGTGAAAATGAAGCTTCAAATAGGCGCGACTGGATTGGAGATTGAAAGACGGAGCATAAATGAAGAAAATAATTTATTGGAAGTGAAGAATTAAGAAGGTAGCATGATAAAGGACGAAATTACGAGAATGTTGGCGAAAACGGAGTTGAAATGAAAAAGTTATGAAGAAAACAAAATTGCATGATGGGGCCACCGTAGCATACGGTACTAGCGTAAATTACGATAGCCCGTAGCATTTTTCTTCCACCGTAAGGGAGCAGAGACCCACCGTAGGACTTTGAAAGCTACTGTAAGCTAAAGTAGCACCGTAGCTTACGGTAGGTTCAGCGGAAAACTTGTAACTCCCATGTTTAAAGGCTATTTGATGAGACTTTTGGGTATCCAATCATTGTTGTCGGTTTAGGGACAGTTCTTGGGCGAATTTTGGCTTTGTTCTTGAGTTCTTGAAGATTCCAAACAATTGTTTTATATTTTTGATTTCTATGAACATTGAACTTGATGTTAAGATGATTCACCAAGCTATGAGAGGCTAAACTTGTTGGTGATCATCCTAGATGTAAGGTTTGATTTTGATATTACATTTTTGCCTGAATTTCTAGAATAATAACTTGCAATGTTTGTTTAGTTGTTATGGTGTTTGGATGTTTGTTTGTAAAGTATTGATTCGTGTTTGATTTTAGTCTAAACCATACGTTCTTGGTGCAGTTGGCAATTGGGATATCATGGGAAGGATTAGGGTTGGAAAATAGTTAATTGGTCATCGGGTAACAACCACGCATTCTTGTAATCCGAGTACTTAGTTCCCTTTTATCCCAAACAAGTAATCAAACACAAGCCATGTCTATGTTGTTCTTTCTAGTTGGGTATAAATATTTGTGTTAATAAAAACCTGAAGTCTAGGATGGTCACTATTTCTTAATCTTTTTACAAAACCAATCTTTGATTTGCAATCTAGTTTAGTATAATTTAGTTACTTTAAACCAATCAACCAAAACTCTGAATTTACATTTCTTGCAACTTAGTTTAATTTAGTCTTTTATAAAAGCTATTTAGAAAACACACATTCCACAAACTCCATGTGTTCGATACCCACTTACCGCTAACTATTTAGTAGTATTTGGATTAAATTTGAGTGAGACTTCGACCTCACGTTAAATTTTGGCGCCATTGCCGGGAGTAGTGCAAAACGTGTGTTATCTTTTATAGTTTTAGTTTGTTATTTTTCGGGTTCACGCTGGTTGTGTTTAGTGTGCAGGTATTTACAGGTGCATGCATACTAGAGGCTCTCACAAGCTATCACCACTAGCATTTGATCCGGAAAATGAGCGAACTTTGCGACGAAACAGAGTTTTACTACGAGAAAAAAATTGATACATTGGATCCTCCATTACCACCCACTACGGGTCAAACAACACCATCCACACCTCTACTAAATTCTACTACCATTCCTACACCAACACATGAGTTTAAACCAACCAACACCACCTTACCCACAAGTACCGAAACTGAACATTCTTTTAGCTACAACCCTGCTTCTACTGTTCCACCCTTTTCATCTTTCTTCCCAACATCCAGCCAATCATCATCTTCACAACAAATACCACCACCACATCCATTTCAACCAACTTCATGCACAATCCATACTACCCCTTCATTCCAACAACAATTACAACCGGGGGTATAATATCAAACACCACAATTTTTACAAACTGTGGGAGCTAGAAGAGATGGGTATGATGATGGTTATGATGAAGAGTTTGTGGGTTACGAAGAAGAAGGTTATGTTTATGGGGGTAATGGGGATCAAGGGGACTACACGTATATTCAAGGCCAAGGAATACAAGGATATGGTAGACCTCCTCAACAACAAGTTATTCAACAACAAATTGTTCCACAACAATTGCCATCATAAGGGACACAAATTCAAAGACAAGTACCTCAACAACAACAATTGGGGCAAATGTATCAACCACCGCCTCAACAATTTGTGCCTCAACGACCGATTCAAAGACCAATGGGTCCATCACATCCAAGAGTTCGATTAGGTGTGCCACGAAGACATAACCAAGATGCCGTGAGGGGCATTAAAGCACATTTTCGTCCGGTCATTAGTAATAATCCTTCACCGGTAGTTATTCCTCAAAACAATCATGGGAGGACTTTTGAAGTTAGAATTAATTCCCTCTAAAGTTTACCAAAATATAAGGGATTAGCAACGGAGGAGCCTTATTTTCATTTGGAGGCATATGATTCGATATGCAATACTATCCATGGGCAAGGGTTTTCATCGGATGAGGTCAAGTTGGTACTATTTTAGTTTTTGTTGGAAGATAGAGCGAAGAGATGGTTTTACACTTTACCATCGGCTTCGATTTACACATGGGCGGAGATGCAAGAAAGAGTTTTAGAAGAATTTTTCACGGCCCAAAAGACCAGCGATGCACGAAGAAGTTTGAGAAGCTTTCAACAACAACATGGTGAAATGTTTCATGAAGATTTCGAACAATTCAACTTGATGATCAAGAATTGCCCTCATCATGGGATCGAATTATGGGAATTGTTGAACGCGTTTCATGAAGGGTTGAATTCCGAAGATGCTCATGACTTAATGTATATCACGAATGGTACATTCGGTACCAATTACGAGCAAGACGATTGGGTGTTTTTGGAACAAATGGCGGTCACATCAAAGAGAAAGGCTCAATCATCAAGGAGAGTGAGACCGGCCATTACTAGAACTCAAGTGCATGCGGCGGAGGATGTTAATGTGCAAACTTCCAACCAAATTTATGATATTTGTGCAAATTGCAATGAATTAGCTCATGCGGCTGAACATTTCCTGGGAGGTGAAGGGCAATATGAAGAAGTGAACGTGATTCAAGGTCAAGTGGGCGGTGGTAGAAATTACAATACGAACTCAAATACGTACCACCCCGGATTGCGAAACCATCCAAAATTTCGCTATGGAAATCCGTCTAATCAGGCCAATCCTAATTTCCAAGTAAATCAAGAAAATTTTGTTCCTCGCCAACCATTCAATAATCAAGGATAAGGGCATTTAGGTAGCTTTGTTTTGGTGTCTACGAGTGTGGGATTTGGGGGGTTGGACCTCATAAATTAAATATATGAGCATGGTAGCGAGAGGGGCGGGGGTTTGGACTTTTAGTAGCCATTTTGAGCTTTAAGCCGATCATTTGTTAACCTATGCCTAGTTTCTCAAAAATTCACCCGTATTCAACCCAGTCTAGTAGTGTTAGCATTTTGTATTAGTATGTTTGTTATGTTATGTTTATGTTGAAAAAAAATACAAAAAGAATGAGAATGAGAATAAACATTTGTAGTAGTAGTAAAAAAAGCAACGAAAAAAAAAGAAAAAAATGTTGGGATGTATTGTATATAGATATTTACATTTGTTTAGATAGTAATAAAAAGACCGGGTTGAATCACGTGCGTGTTTTAGCTAATTTGTTAGGCGAAGGACCGATTTAAGTACAAGCTTATTATTGTGCAACCACCCATTGCCGTAAGTGTGTTCTAGCTCATCCTTGCTAGTATTATTTGTCACCAAGAGGAGAGTCATAGTGAGGGGTGTGTTATGCGAGGATTAAGAAAAAGTTAGTAAAATGAGGACATTTGTTTGCTTAATGCATGTTGATCGCTTGGGGAGTTATGAATTGTTTATGATGAGTTGCTTGGGGGCAAGCAACGGTTAAGTGTGGGGATGTGACGGGTAGTCCGTAGGACGAACCTTAAGTGCTATAAATGGTATTTTAATCCTACATTTAATCGAGTAATTGTTTAGAATTAGATGACTACGTTTGCTTGTGATTCGGGTACATTCGCAGCTTAAAAGTGTGGAAATGAAGCATCGAATAGGCGCAGCTGGATTGGAGATTGAAAGACGGAGAATAAATGAAGAAAATAATTCATTGGAAGTGATGAATTAAGAAGGTAACATGATAGAGGATGTAATTACGAGAATGCAGGCGAAAACAGTGAAGAAAATGGAGTTGAAACGAAAAAGTTATGAAGAAAACAAAATTGCATGCTGGGGCCTACTGTAGCTTACGGTACTACCATAAATTACGGTAGCCCCCAGCAGTTTTCTTCCACCGTAAGGCAGTAGAGACCCACCGTAGCACCGTAGCTTACGGTAGGCTCATCGGAAAACTAGTAACTTCCATGTTAAATGGCCATTTGATGAGACTTTTGGGTATCCAATCATTGTTGTCGGTTTTGGGACAGTTCTTGGGCGAATTTTGGCATAGTTCATGAGTTCTTGAAGATTCCAAACAATTGTTTTATGTTTTTTTTATTTCCATGAACATTGAACTTGATGTTAAGATGATTCACCAAGCTATGAGAGGCTAAACTTGTTGGTGATCATCCTAGATGTAAGGTTTGCTTTTGATACTGTGTTTTTACCTGAATTTCTAGAATAATAACTTGCAATGTTTGTTTAGTTGTTATGGTGTTTGGATGTTTGTTTGTAAAGTATTGATTCGTGTTTGAGTTTAGTCTAAACCATACGTTCTTGGTGTCGTTGGCAATTGAGATATCATGGGAGGGATTAGGGTTGGATAATAGTCAATTGGTCATCGGGTAACAACCTCGCATTCTTGTAATCTGAATACTTAGTTCCCTTTTATCATAAACAAGTAATCAAACACGAGCCATGTCTATGTGGTTATTTCTAGTTGGGCATAAATATTAGTGTTGATTAAAACCTGAAGTCTAGGATGGTCACTATTTCTTAATCTTTTTACAAAACCAACCTTTGATTTGCAATCTAGTTTAGTATAATTTAGTTACTTAAAACCAATCAACCAAAACTCTGAATTTACATTTCTTACAACTTAGTTTAATTTAATCTTTTATAAAAGCTATTTAGATAACACATATTCCACAAACTCCCTATGTTCGATACCCACTTACCGCTAACTATATAGTAGTATTTGGATTAAATTTGTGTGAAACTTCGACCTCACATCAGAAAGAACAGACGATTTCGTCGTGTACAGCGACGCTTCAATCCAAGGGCTTGGATGCGTACTCATGCAATGCGAAAAGGTCATCGCGTGTGCGTCCCGACAGCTGAAAGTACACGTAAAGAATTACACCACTCACGATTTGGAACTAGCAGTAGTGGTGTTCGCTCTAAAAATCTGGAGACACTATTTGTATGGTACGAAGTGTACTATCTATACGGATCATAAAAGCCTCCAACACATTTTTAATCAGAAGGAGTTGAACATGCAACAGTATCGTTGGGTCGAGCTCCTGAATGATGATGAATGTGACATCCAGTACCATCCGGGCAAAGCTAATGTGGTAGCCGACGCCCTTAGCCGGAAGGAACACCTGAAACCCAGATGAGGTCGGGCCCTACAACTCACCATTCATTCTGGTGTACCCGAGCATATTTGTAACGCACATATTGAAGTTCATGAAAGAGGAAAACTGACGGGTGGTCTGTAGGACAACCCTTAAACGATATAATTATTTGCACATCTCATACTTGAAATGGTTAATTATTGGAATTTGTTAACTACAAGGTAATTGGTTTTGCAGGTGATAAAGAGCATAAAAGATTGATTTTAAGGTGCTCGGAGAAGAGATGATAGTTGGCGGAAGCAAATGGAAGAGTAAATAGTTAGCAAAGGAAACAAAGGAAACAACTCCAGCTACCGCCGTAGCCTACGGCTCTTGCCGTAAGTTACGGCACCCCTTGATGTGCCTTTCTTTGCCGTAAGCCAGGATTGAAGTGGCGTAGGATTTTTCTGGGCACCGTAGCCTACGGTGGGCGCCATAGGTTACAGTGTTGCCTTGACCGCCAGTTGACTTATTCAGCGCCACAGCTTACGGCCGGTGCCATAGCTTATGGCGCCGTATGACTTTAATGACGTAACTGGCATTTTTTGAGGTTTTTATGATGTCTTTTGGGGTACAATCATTACCATTCGATTACCACTTGTTCTAGAAACGAATTTTGGTGTTCTTGATGCTTGGATACATTTTCTAATCATTCCGTTAGTGTTTTGAATCCATATGAACATTGAACTTATTGTAATGATGATTGTCCAAGCCATGAGTGGCTAAACTTATGGTGATCATCTTTAGTTGAAGGTTTGTCTGAGACATTTATGCTTTGATTCGTATTTCTAGAATAATAGACTTGCTTCTATGGTTTGTTTATTATGGTGTGTGTTTACTTGTTCGTAACTTGTTAATTTGTATGTTAATCTTAGTTTAAACCATACGTTCTTGGTGCCGTTGGCAATCGAGATATCATGGGAGGGATTAGGATTGGGTATTGATTGATTGGTCATCGGGTAATAACCTCGCGTTCTAGGAATCCGAGTACTTAGTTCCCTTTCATCACGACAAGTAATAACACATGAACCATGTCTTTGTGGTTCTTTCTAGTTGAATATTAGCATGAATGTCAAAGCAAACCGGAAACTTAGGATGGTCATGTGTCTCTAAATTGTTTACAAAACCAATTTTCATTTTGCAATTTAATTAGTAACCTTAGTTTTAAAATCAAACAATCCAGCTCTTTGAATTTACTTTCCTTGCAATTAGTTTAATCTTAGTCAATTTAGATATACATTTAGATAACACATATTCCACAAACTCCCTGTGCTCGATACCCACTTACCGCTAGCTAATTAGTTGTAATTGGATTAAATTTGATTGAGTCATCGACCTCACGTCAAATTTTGGCGCCGTTTCTGGGGAGTAGTGCGCAATGTGTGTTATCTTTGATTGTTTTAAGTTTGTTATTTTTCTAGTTTACACTGGGTGTGTTAGTGTGCATGTATTTATAGGTGCATGCATACTAGAGGCTCTCACAAGCTATCACCATTGGCATTTGATCTAGAGATTGAACAAACTTTGAGAAGAAACGGAGTTTCGCTACGCGAAAACAAAATCATTGGTTCACCAACAACACCTACAACACTAGTTACACCGATCAGAGGCATGGATCAATCACAACTACCACCCACTACGGGTCAATCTACACCACCCTTTATACATACATCATCCACACCGTCACCAAATACTATCATTCCTACATCCAAGCCTGAAATTAAACTAACACTACCTTACCTGAAAGTACCCAAACCGAATACTCTTTTAGCTATACTCCTACATCATCAGCCGTTCCACCTTTTTCATCATTTTTCCCAACATCCGGCCAACCATCATCATCACAAATAACACCACCTAATTTAATCCAAACCGGTCCATCTATCACCCACTCCACTCCATTTCAACCACCCTTGCAACCGGGAGTACAATACCAACATCCACAGTTTCTACAAACTCCGTGTGCAAGACAAGACAAGATGGGTTTGATGATGGGTATGATGAAGAATTTGGGGGATATGAAGACGAGGGGTATATGTATGGAGGAGACGGAGAGCAAGGAGATTACACTTATGTTCAAGGTCAAAATCAAGGGATGCAAGGTGTTGGTAGAATTCCTCAACAACAAATGGTTCAACAAATCATACCTCAACAAGTGCCACCACAAGGTCCACAGATTCAAAGGCAAATTCAACAACAACAAAATGTGAGGCCGATGTTTCAGCCACCTTTGCAACAATTCGGGCCTCCAAGACCACAAGTTCAGAGACCAATGGGTCCCGTACATCCAAGAGTTCGATTGGGTGTACCGCGAAGACATATTCGAGAGCCCGTGAGAGGTATAGAGGCACACTTTAGGCCGGTGATTACCAACAATCCGTCACCAATTATCATTCCTCAAAACAACCAAGGAAGGACTTTTGAAGTTAGAACAAACTCTCTACAAAGTTTACCGAAGTATAAGGGTCTAGCAATGGAAGAGCCCTATTTTCATTTGGAAGCATATGATTCGATATGCAATACTATCGGTGGTCAAGGGTTTTCATCGGATGAAGTGAAGTTGGTACTTTTCCAATTTTCTCTAGAAGACAAGGAGAAAAAGTGCTTCTACACCTTACCTTCGGCATCTATTTACACATGGGCAGAAATGCAATAAATCTTTTTAGAAGAATTCTTTACCGCCCAAAAGACTAATGATGCAAGGAGAAGTTTGAGAAGTTTTCAACAACAACAAGGTGTCATATTTCATGAAGAATTTGAACGCTTTAATTTGATGATAAATAATTGCCCTCATCATGGGATAGAGCTATGCGAGTTATTGAATGCATTTCACGAGGGGTTATGTTCCGAAGATGCTCGTGATTTGATGTCTATTACAAATGGTACATTCGGTACCAATTATGAGCAAGATGATTGGATGTTTTTGGAACAAATGGCGGTCATATCAAAAAGGAAAGCTCAATTGTCAAGGAGAGCATGACCGGCCATTACCCGAACTCAAGTGCATGCAGTGGAAGATGCTAATGTAGAAACAAGTAATCAAATCTATGATGCTTGTGCACTTTGCAATGAATTGGGGTATGCGGCTGAAAATTACCAAGGATTGGAAGGGAAATATGAGGAGGTGAATGCATTACAAGGTCAAGGTGTGGGTGGTAGAAATTACAACATGAATTCAAATACTTACCACCCCGGGTTACGAAACCACCCGAATTTTCGATATGGGAATCCTTCAAACCAAGCCAACCCGAATTTTCAAGGAAGTCAAGGTAACTTTGTTCCATGCCAACCATTCAATAATCAAGGAGGGTATCGAGGCAGGAACAACCAAGGTTTTCAAAGACAATATCAAACGATTCAAGAGCATGGTGGGTCTTCGGGTGGAAATGAAGTGATGGAAATATTGAAGGCGATGCAAATAGAGATGCAAAAGAGGAATCAAATGGATGATGCTCGCATTCAAAAGGATGAGATCCGTGATAAGGCGATTCAATCTTTGACCACCCAAATGGGTTAACTCGGAACCGAAGTGGCGGACTTGAAAAAAGGTAAAGGTCAACTACCAAGCGACACTAAGGTAAACCCTTCACATAATTCATCTCGTGGTAATAATATTAATATTAATCATGTGAGTGTTTTGAGAAGTGGGAAAGAGTATAAAACCAATCCTTCACCGGATTTGGTTGATGGGGTGGTTGAAGATATAACGGGTCAAGAGAGTGATGATGAAAATGAAGCACCTAAAAATTCTTCTAAAAAACCCAATTTTGAAAATCCCGTAATTAATGAAGAAACAAAAGATAATAATGAGGAAAGGGGATCTAGTCAAGTTCCATTTCCTTCGGCTTTACTAGATCCGGGTAAAAAGAATTTCATTTCAAAACGAGATCCTCAAAAAGAAGAGATGTGGGAGGTGTTCAAACAAGTGAAAATAAACCTTCCATTACTTGAAGCAATCAAGCAAGTACCCGCTTATGCAAAATTTTTAAAAGAATTGTGTACCCAAAAGAGGCAACAAAAAGTGCCTAAACGGGTTGATTTGACTGAGCAGGTAAGTGCGGTTCTAAAAGGAGATCTTCCGCCTAAGCTACAAGATCCGGGAACGCCCCTTATCAATATTCAAGTTGGAAATTTTCAAACGGCGAGGGCGTTACTTGATCTTGGAGCCGGAGTAAGTATTTTACCGGGGGGGCTTATATGACCAATACGATTTTGGTCCTTTGAAGCGAGTTGAGACAACGATGGTTTTAGCCGATTTGTCCCATAAGCTTCCCCGAGGTATTGTGCGGGATGTTATAGTAAAAGTTGATGAATTTTATTATCCTGTTGATTTTCTTGTGTTATATTACTCATCCACGGACCCAATTCAACAACAAAATGTTATTTTAGGTCGGCTCTTTTTGAACACCGCTTATGCCATAATTGATTGTCGATATGGTATGGTCGACATGACATTTGGTAATAGAAAAATGAGATTAAATGTTTTTACTAACGGCTCTAATTCTTTTGGTAGTGATGAGCGTTACTTAGCAAATATCATTGACGGATGCGACCCGCATGAATATGAAGAAGATATTTTGGAACCATGCGTTTGTGATTGTTCTTTGCAGGTTCATATGTGTGCATTGAGGATGGAAGAAAAGGAGCAAGAGGCTCTAGCGGTTAAGGAAGGAAGAGTGCCATTGACCCACCAAATCGAAAATTTGCTGGTGGAGATTGATTCGGGTACAAAACCATCTTTAGAGTGTCCACCAAACGTGGAATTGAAGGATCTACCAAAGCATTTGAAGTATGCTTTCTTGGGGGAGAATGACACCTTACCGGTGATCATTGCTTCTAATTTGGAGGTAGCTCAAGAAGAAAGCTTCTTGCGGGTGTTGAAGGCTCATAAGGCAGCCATTGGATGGACGATAGCCGACTTGAAAGGTATTAGTCGATCCATTGTCATGCATAAAATTATTACAAATGAAGATGCAAAGCCTACTCACGAAACACAAAGAAGGTTGAACCCGAATTTGAGAGAGGTTGTGAAGAAAGAAGTGATAAAATGGTTGGATGCGGGGATCATTTACCCCATTTCGGATAGTGCGTGGGTAAGTCCGACTCAGGTAGTGCCTAAAAAGGCCGGCATTCAGGTAATTAAAGATGAACAAGGCGAGCAAATTGCCACCCGACCGGTCACCGGGTGGCGAGTTTGCATTGATTATAGGAAATTAAACGCCGCTACCTCTAAAGACCATTTCCCATTACTCTTCATTGACCAAATTATTGAAAAACTTTCGGGTCAAAAATATTATTGTTTTTTGGATGGGTACTCGGGTTATAATCAAATTGCAATCCACCCGGATGAGCAACACAAAACCACGTTTACATGTTCTTATGGTACATTTGCTTTTCGACGAATGTCATTCGGACTATGTAATGCCCCGACCACTTTTCAACGATGTATGATGAGCATTTTTCTGACATGGTCGGGAATCTCTTGAAGTGTTTATGGATGATTTTCCATGTTTGGACCAAGTTTTGAGTCTTGTCTTGATGAATTAGAAAAAAGTTTTAAAAAGATGTGTTGAGACAAACTTGGTGTTAAGTTGGGAAAAAAGTCACTTTATGGTTCAAGAGGGTATTGTGTTGGATCATGTGATTTCGGACCGGGGGATGGAGGTAGACAAAGCAAAAATTTGGGTAATTTCATCTCTACCTCCATCAAAGAATGTTAAGGGGGTGAGATCATTTTTAGGACATGCTGGATTCTATAGAAGGTTTATCAAAGGTTTTAGTGTGATTACAAAACCTATATGTAATTTATTATTGAAAGATCTCCCTTTTGATTTTACTAACGAATGTTTGCAAGAGTTTAATGTTTTGAAGGAACAGTTGGTGAAAGCTCCTATCTTGCAACCACCGGATTGGTCCAAGTCGTTTGAAATTATGTGTGATGCTAGCGATACAACCATTGGAGCGGTTTTGGGTCAAAGAGTTGACAACAAGCCAGTGGTAATTTATTACGCAAGTAAAACTCTGTCTGAGGCGCAATTGAATTACACCATAACGGAAAAAGAATTATTAGCGGTAGTGAATGCCTTGGACAAGTTTCGATCTTACATGTGGAGGAGCAAGGTGATCGTTTATTCGGACCATAGTGCGGTTCGATATTTGATGGAAAAGAAAGATGCTAAGCCCTGGTTGATTCGTTGGGTGCTTTTGTTTCAAGAATTTGATCTAAAAATTCGGGACAAGAAAGGTTGTGAAAATGTTGTGGCGGATCATTTGTCCCGAATTCCGTTAGAAGGTATCGACGATCCGAGTGAAATTAATGAACGATTTCCCGATGAGCAACTTTTATCTGTTTCGACCGCACCTTGGTATGCTCATTATGTTAACTATTTGGCCAAGGGTGCAATCCCAAGTCATTGGACTAAGAAACGAAGGCAACAATTTTTGGTCCAAGTCAAGCAATACATATGGGATGAACCGGATCTCTTCAAGATTGGGCCCGATCAAGTGATAGGAAGATGTGTTCCTGAAACAGAGGTATTGGAGATTTTGACCCATGCTCACTCGTCGGCATGTGGAGGTCATTTTAGTGGGCACAAAATGGGTTATAGGGTTTTAACTTGTGGGTTTTATTGGCCTAAAATTTTTAAGGATGCTTGTGAATTTGCCCGTAATTGTGTAAGTTGTCAAAAAGTGGGATGTATCTCAAAGTGGGACGAAATGCCTCTATAACCAATCTTGGTGGTTGAGGTATTTGATGTATAGGGAATAGATTTCATGGGTCCTTTTCCAAATTCGAACGGGTTTTTGTATATCTTGGTTGCGGTAGATTACGTGTCTAAGTGGATTGAAGCAATCGCAACAAGGACCAATGATCATTCTGTGGTATGTAAGTTTGTCCAATCTAACGTTTTTTATCGATTTGGGATTCCGCGGGTCATAATTAGTGACGGTGGTTCACATTTTAAAAACTTTAATTTTGGGAAATTGTTGAAAAGATATAATATGAATCCCCAAATCGCTACTCGTTACCACCCTCAAACTAGTGGACAAGTTGAAGTGTCAAATGGACAAATTAAGGAGATTTTGATGAAAACGGTGAGGGTGGATAGGAAGGATTGGTCGAGTAAGTTAGATGATGCACTTTGGGCATACCGAACGACTTACAAAACGCCAATTGGTACAACTCCGTATCGGATGGTTTATGGAAAAGGTTGTCATTACTAATGGAGTTGGCTCACCGGGCACTATGGGCAATAAAACGGTGAATGCAGATTATGATGAAACGGGTCGAATTCGGAAGCTCCAATTGAGTGAGATTGAAGAGATACGGGATGAAGCGTAAGAGTGTGCATTCGCATATAAAGACAAGCTCAAGAAGGTTCACGATGCAAAGATAAGAAAAAGAACTTTTGAAGTGGGTCAAAAAGTATAAAGTATGGTTGTACAATTCGCGATTGAAGTTGTTTGCGGGCAAATTGAGGAGTAAATGGATGGGTCCTTATGTCATCACGCGTGTGGGCAAGTTTGGGGATGTAGATATCCGAGATATTCAAACCAACATGAAGCAAACGGTAAATGGGCACCAGCTCAAACTGTACTTGGAAGGGAATGATATTAACAATCTCGAGCTTGACAAAGTGGGCTACATCTTGCGCCCGTTGGATGATAAAGAAGTTTGAAAGAGGCCCAGGTTTGATAATGTATATATGTATTTTAAGTAGTTTAGGTAGTTTGCTTTTAAAATAATTACCGTATCTGCTTAAACTTGTGTTCGAGACAAGTGTGGGGAAATTCGTACGAATTGCTCTTACATAGTGTTGAGGACAACACGGGTTTTTATTGGGGGGTAGGGTATAATTTTCATGTTTTTGAAAAATTAAAAAAACTGTAAAAATTATAAATTTAGAAAAATGAAAAAGAAAAAGAAAAAAATACATAAAAGTTTGCAAAGTTTAGAAGTGTCGAGCCCCAGATGCCCACTGTAAGCTACGGTCCTAGGCGTAGCTTACGGTGGCCATTGAGAGAAAAAAAACTCTTACGGCGCTTTGAAACTGCCTTACAACAGAAAATTGGAACACATTTCACCGTAACCTACGGTCAGAGCCGTAGGCTACTGCTGGCAGTGGGTCAAGTGGGGAGCTGGGCAGTTTTTTGTCGGCAGTTTAAAAAAAATTAAATTAATAAATGAACAATAATAACTCACGAGAGTACCTCCCCAACCACAACTTTCCTGCCATTACACCCCATCCACAAAATTTCTCTAACACTTCTTTTCATCTTCTTCATCCCTCACAAAACCCTAGTTCACCCCTAATCTCCATAACTTCAATTCTCCATAATTTCCTCATATTTCCATCAAATCAAGTGATTTTTGAGTCAATATTGGCTAAAATTTCACAAGGAATCCAGATTTGTGGTTGCATTGCAAAGATTCCCTTGTTTTGGTGGTCGATTTTGGACATAAAGGTCCGAAAATTATAGGTTTTTTTGTGGAAGAGTTCTTGTTTTCTAGGAAGTTCTTGTGTGTCTTGCATCACTAACTCAAGGTATGTGATTTCTCACTATTTTTGTTGGTGCATTATGGATTGAAGGTTATTGATTTTACTTGTTCATAAACACACTTGCTTAGACATGTTTGATTATGTGAATATTGTTAGTTTGTTAAGAATGTGGGTATAGATGTAGATGATGTCTAGTTGAAAATTTTTGGGAAATCTTTATATTGTAGAGACATCATGCCCAAAGTTTGTTTGAAAAGATACAATTTTTGTGTTCCTACATCTATAACCATAGTGTCAAGCAAGTGTGGGGAGGTCGTTGAATGTGAACTTATACGGGTTTTGTGTGTTTTTATGATGTGTGTAGGAGATGGGAAAGAGTAAAGGGAAAGGAGCCGCAAGTTCTTCGAGCCAACCTGAAGCGGAAGCACAACAAAAGAAGAGAAAATTGGTCCGGGTGGGCGACCCGGACTCGGAAGAGGATGCTCCACCGAGGGGCCCGAAACCGGATTGGACATCCGGGTCCTTACTCGATCAACCCGTTGAATGGCAAACCGATTTATTCAATGAGCAGATGAACAAGTTACAACAACGTAAGAAGGCGTTTATTTGCGAAAAGGAAATCAAAGAAGTTGACTTTGGGCCTTTCAGGATCACGGATAAATTCAAGGCATTAGGATGGGAAGCGGCTTTGAAATGTTATGATGGAGAGGTGAAAAATCTTTATGATAGAAAGATACAATAGTGGATGGCCACTCTCACATGCCCTCCGTTCAAGGCCCCGTTAAAAATGAAGCTTATTGGGATGGTTAATGGGGTAACTGTTGAAATGTCTTATGATTCTCTTCGTCGAATTGCAAAGTTCGATAGCAAGCCGTCGAATCAATACATCTTCCCACGGCTAGAGGATCTATACTTTAACCCCCAAATCATCCACAATGGCAACGTATGCTTGACTATCTCTTTGTTCTGGGTACCACACACGGGAAGCTATTGAAAAGAAATTTGAGGATCGAGGCAAAGTTAATGTTGGTTTTGGGTACGCAGAATGTTATCCCAAGGCGGGGTGACAAGGTAGAAGTGAGGTTTGCGGAGGTGCCGGTTCTCTATATTTTGATGAATGGGTCGCCACTTGTCCCATTTTGATTTTTGGTGTTGAATAATATCTGGATCGGGCGGAACAGTGGGGAGCGAAAGATTGTCCCACATTGTCGATTAGTCACTGCTTTAATGAAGTTATATGGGGCGATCAGAGCTGAAGATAAAGGATCGTACAAGAAGTTCAAACCATTTGACATAAAACATTTGGGACCGGGTTGGGAGTCTAAGGAGTCAGAGAGATATCATAAGTTGAAGAGTGATGGAAAACGGTGGAGGGTATTGAAGGAGGATACTCGTCCATTATGACCGGGTGAGGCTGATGAGCCTGAGAGTAGCGATGGGGATGAGAGTGGCGATGACGACTATCGAGAGGACATGTTTACAGTGGATGTAGAGATGGGGGGTGCTGGCCCAAGTGGTGGTGTTCATGGGGTGGGAGCACAATCGGGCTACATTGTGAGTGCATTTGACTGTGCACAGCAGCCATACGACCCATACTGGGCTCATTCAGGAAATATGGAGCAAGTGGTCGAACAAAGGCGGCCCCCCACATTCGCCGATTGGTCTGAGCCAAATCAGATGCTATTCGATCAACAAACATATATGGGAGCTAGTATGGAAAGGGCTCTTAAGCAGAGTTATGACTGGTAGGAGTAGTGGAATTGAGCCCATATGTACGCCCATCAGGAGGAAATGAACAATCATTATCTGGATGATCGCCAGAGACGTATGCACGACGCTAGGCATTCAGGCCAGCCGGTTATATCAGACCCACCTATTGTGGATTACTCCACATTACCACCATACGATGGTAGTGTTACATACCCCACCCCACCATTGCACCATTCACAGTGGGTCACATACGGGCATGGGTCATCAACAAGCCGGCAAGGAAGGTGATCAGGGAGGTAGCAGTAGTGGCGCATTTGGATTCGAAGAGTTTGCAGATATGATGACATCTATCTTCGGGCCTCCGCAGCCGAGATTTTATTGATCAGGTCGTGTCTCATTTCACCTTGTATATTTGTGTACATTATTATGTTTGATGTTTTGGTTGGGAGGTTGGGTGGTGTTTGATAGGTTGATGTGTTATGGGATGTGAAAGTTTGTGGTGTTTTAAGTTTAAAAAAAAAAAGAAATTTGTGGTTTAAGAAAGTAAGCAAAAAATGGATGTTCTTGATGAAAGCGATCTTCCCTTCAAAACCATACATTGGGGACAATGTATCCCAAGTGTGGGGTCTGGGGATGAGGGAAAATTTTTGAAAAAAAAATTGTGAAAATCGTTAAATTTTTAAAAAATCAAGTGAAAATGGTCCAAATTGAAAATTTGATTACTAAACCGCATGATACATCGGCAACCCATATCCCCTTGTTCTTTCTTGGTGAGAGTTGTGCCACCTCTTTGAATGTATTAGAACTATTTTTCTTTGATGAGAGTGGCAATGGGTGGTGGATGCATTAGAACTTGTGCTTAGATGCAGTTCGAGGCCTTAGCTTTGCATGAATGTAAAAAGGATAAAGGCACTTAGGTAGCCTCGTCAAGGTGTGTGCGAGTGTGGGAATTGGGGGGGTTAGACCTCAGGAATTACAAATATGAGCATGGTAGCGAGAGGGGTTGGGGTTTGGACTTTTAGTAGCCACTTTGAGCTTAAGCCAATCGTTTGTTAACCCTTGCCTAGTTCCTAAAAAAATTCACTCGTATTCGACGCGGTCTAGTAGTTTTGGCATTTAGTAGGAGTATGTATATTATGTGAAGTTTCAATTGTAAGTTTATTTTGAAAAACAAAATATGATGAAAAGAAAAAAAGCAATAAAAAAAGAGAGTAGTTGATGTATTTTATATAGTTCTTTGGGTTAGATAGAAATAAAAGACCGAATCGAATCATTAGCTACTACATATATCTCTATTTCCTACCCGTATGCTAGCCGCGTTACAACCTTTGAAGCCCCTTTGATTTGCATTCATATTTAGCGCATTCTTTAGGCGAAGAGCCGATTTGAGTACAATCATATTATTGTTCTTTTACCCATTTGCCTTGAGTATGATCTAGCTTCTTTTTGCTAGTTATTCTTGTCACCGAGAAGAGAGTATTATGAGGGGTGTGTTATGTCGGGTTTAGGAAAGAATCAGTAAAAGAGGACATGAGTTGCTTGGTTTTTACTTGATCGATTGATTAAATGGGTTTTGTCAAATGGGTTGCTTGGGACAAGTAACGGGTAAGTGTGGGGATGTGATGGGTGGTCCGTAGGACAAACCTTAAACGATATAATTATGTGCACATCTCATACTTGAAATGGTTAATTATTGGAATTTGTTAACTACGAGATAATTGGTTTTGCAGGTGATAAAGAGCATAAAAGATTGATTTTAAGGTGCTCGGAGAAGAGATGATAGTTGGCGGAAGCAAATGGAAGAATAAAGAGTTAACAAAGGAAACAAAGGAAACAACTCCAGCTACCGCCGTAGCCTACGGCTCTTGCCGTAGGTTACGGCACCCCCTGAAGTCCCTTTCTTTGCCGTAAGCCAGGATTGAAGTGGCGTAGGATTTATCTGGGCCCCGTAGCCTACGGCTGGAGCCGTAGGTTACGGTGTTGCCTTGACTGCCAGTTGACTTATTCAGCGCCGTGGCTTACGGCCGGTGCCGTGGCTTACGGCGCCGTATGACTTTAATGACGTAACTACCATTTTATTGAGGTTTTTATGATGTCTTTTGGGGTACAATCATTACCATTCGGTTACCACTTGTTCCAGAAACGAATTTTGGTGTTCTTGATGCTTGGAGACATTTTCTAATCATTCCGTTAGTGTTTTGAATCCATATGAACATTGAACTTATTATGATGATGATTGTCCAAGCCATGTGAGGCTAAACTTATGGTTATCATCTTTAGTTGAAGGTTTGTCTGAGACGTTTATGCTTTGATTCATATTTCTAGAATCATAGACTTGCTTCTATGGTTTGCTTATTATGGTGTGTGTTTACTTGTTCGTAATTTGTTAATTTATATGTTAATCTTAGTTTAAACCATACTTTCTTTGTGCCATTGGCAATCGAGATATCATGGGAGGGATTAGGATTGGGTATTGATTGATTGGTCATCAGGTAACAACCTCGCGTTCTAGGAATCCGAGTACTTAGTTCCCTTTCATCACGACAAGTAATAACACATGAACCATATAATGTGGTTCTTTCTAGTTGAAGATTAGCATGAATATCAAAGCAAACCGGAAACTTAGGATGGTCATTTGTCTATAAATTGTTTACAAAACCAATTCTCATTTTGCAATTTAATTAGTAACCTTAGTTTTAAAATAAAATAATCCAACTCTTTGAATTTACTTTCCTTGCAATTAGTTTAATCTTAGTCAATTTAGATAACATATATTCCACAAACTCCTTGTGTTCGATTACCACTTACCGCTAGCTAATTAGTTGTAATTGGATTAAATTTGATTGAGTCATCGACCTCACATCAAAAACCTAAAAGCTGAGTCTTTACGCAAGATGGAGCGTGATTGGGAAATAAAAGCTGATGGCACAAGATACTTCATGAACAACATATGGGTTCCCCTTTATGGGAGTCTGAGGGAGCTCATAGTGGATGAAGCCCACAAATCTAGATACTCTATCCATTCGGGTTCGGATAAGATGTATTAGGACCTTAAAACAACACTGGTGGCCAAACATGAAAGCGGAAATTGCCATCTATGTGAGCAAATGTCTGATTTGCTCAAAGGTAAAAGCTGAAAATCAGAATCCGTAGGGGTTACTACAGCAACCGAAGATCCCAGTGTTGAAATGGGAACAAATTGTGAAGAAAAAGCGATCTAATTGGACCAAAGTCAATCAGGTCGGTGGTTTTGCCTCTGCATAAAAGGGTTAATCTCCTCGTTGATTCGATGGTTAGCTAACTTCTCTCTGCGGCGATCACTGCAAAACAGAAAGCCGTTAGACTCGCCACGGGGAGAATGGGGGTTTTCTTCGTGACCACCATCCGGCGTGAGAATAAGTACAGTGATCTCTAGGAAGAAGATGTAGTAAAAGTGAGAGTAGATGAAGGTAACTTGCGAGATCATACATGCAGTACCTTATTTGTAGCTGGTTTTTGGTGGGAAAATGGTGTAATGGAAAGACTAACGGAAATCACTTTTCTGTTAGCGGTTATTCTACTTTCCGTTAATAGTTAACTTCATATCCATGCACACGGATTCTGAGCTTAATCAACAGCTGGGGATATGCCACGTGGAAAGTGGTTTTATGTAGATCCCCTTTCAAGTTAGTGCCATCATCGTGATTTAGATGAGCATCCATGATTGTGCCACGTCACAGTTAGTTATAACCGAATGACCATGCACGATGAGCATTTAAATCCTTCTAGAAGATCTACAACTGTAAACCTTTATGCCTTTGCCACGTGTCTATTTTGTTATGACAGAAAAGATTCCTTTATTCAAGTCTTGACTTCGGGCGTGCGGGGATGCTTAGGATTTTATCTTCAAGCCTAACTATGCCCTTGCGCGAGCCCGCGCAAGGGTGTTAGTTCAATTCATCGACTTAGATCAGACTGTTGCCAATCTGATGGTTACCGCGCGTTATGACGGATATACTCAAGGGTACGCGGAATGCACCCAACATGTTACTGTTGCGTTAAAGGTTGATTGGGACAACAGTAGATCTGCGACGCGCGGAGTTGATACTGGAGCTACTCATGATGCCGCTAAGGCAGAATATAACAACTGTGTGCCTTCCAGTGATGGATTTGGTAACCGCTGCACGTCAGTCTGAAGACTTTGTGGCGCAACTGAAGGATATACTCCCAGATGAAGCGGATGACGATGAAGACTTAGAATAGGTCTTCTTGTATTTTGTAGTTGTTGAATGTTTGTTTGGATAGGTTTGGGATGTGGATCCCGTTTTTAATACTTTGTTATTGCGCTGTTGCGCAAGTAACTTTTGCGAATGCGCTGCCGCGCATGTAGTTTTTGTTAATGCGCTGCTGCGCAAGTAACTTTTTATGAATGGTATGTTCTAATTACAATTTTTAGATGAGTACAATTACTTTGTTTAGGTAAGAGAAATAAATATGGTATAAAGCTCATGTGTGAACGTAGGGCTGGACCTTCGTAGTACCTGTGACTGCGGATCGTTCATGAGACCATAGTGTTTTTGTGCTTACCAAAAGAAATTCCATGCATTTGCAATAAAACATAGAGGTAATGTAACAGACTTTGTATTGATTCGGATAAGGCGCAGAGGCCATGTAGCACAAAGCTGCTATTAGGATAAATAAGAAACTTAATTTATTGTGCATGTAAATAGTCCTTGTGCCATAAGTTGACAAGTTGAAGAACCTGCCAAATATGAAGGAAACTATGATTACATGCGCGCTGAACTGTCCTGGACCCTTAGGTTTGTTTAGCTATTTTGTTGCTTGGCCCCTCGTCTCCATGTGTAATCTTCTTGATTTATTTGCGCACGTTCTGAACTAGATGGGTAAGCTCTCCACTCTTGAGTGCTTTTTTCTATTTCGGTGCACAGACTGATGCAGTTATTCGTGGTGTGTCCATTATCCTTGTGGTACTCACAGTAGAGGCTTGGATCTTGTCCTCTCTTGTTTTTCATTGGAAGTGGTGTTTTGAACTGGTAATCCTCGGTGCTGAGCACTTCCGCATGTGTCTTGGTAAGAGGTGTCCACTGCCTTTCGCCATTTTCTTGTTTAGCTTTTTTTTGGGTTGTGATCTTGTTGATTGTCGTGCGGGCGTCATCTGAAGAGTATGCGCTTGAAGTTGAGTCTTTCAAGTTTTTCTTGAATTTCCGACCATTGCTTCCGCTCATGTCTTGAGGGCGATTTTGGGCAGTGGTGGTCTGTTGGAACTTAAATTGCGCTCTGTTTGAGCATAGACCTTGGCTACTGCCATTAACTTTTTCCAGCTTTTCAGCAATCCTTCAGTCACCGACAACGCTTTGATCATATCATTGCACCTTACCGCGTATTTGAACTGATCGGATTAAGTGTTCATGCACATCACCAATTTCCAACACTTCCTTGTTATACCGCGTGATGAAATCTTCCAGGCTTTCATCATCCCTCCGCCAGATGTTCATGACATCGGTGGAATCTCGAACATATTGGTGCTGCTGACTGAAATGAACCAGAAATTTTTCCTTAATATCAATCCAGGATGTTAACTTACCTATTGGTAGATTATCAAACCAAAGGCACGCGGCACCTGTAAGGGTTTGAACAAACAAGTGGCACCACATAGGTAGTGTCCATTCGTCGACTAGCCCCGCGCTGTGAACACGCGCAGGTGATCATCAGGATCTGATAATCCATTGAACTTTCCCACATTTGAAGGTAACTTTGCCCGCTCGAGGGGCGCCGGTGCAATCTCTCTGACAAACTTTGAGTTTTCGGCAGCTTCTACTGGTCGATAAATCAGATTGTAGTCATACTCCGCCTCTGGGTGTAAACCACACGGATTTTTGGTTTGTAACTTGCATGATCTCTTTGTATTTGATTGAAAACACTTGTGTTGTCGTCTTAATTATACGTTTTGTCATATTCATCAGTTTGGTTGTCCCGCTTTTGTGAGAAACGCGGGCCCAAACATGAATGAACCGATATGCGTTTTTTAGAGTACTGCTTTTCATGGTGATCTCGCCATTGAGATCCAGAATGAGTAGACTCATATCTGGTGTTAGATTTAGAATTGACTTCTGTATCTTCAACTAACATGTATAACGGTGAATCATAATGTAACACTCGAGGTGCGGATGGAGCTCACACCTGAGCTGCAGATCTACGCGTCTATGGTGCTGGTTGAGCAGTTTGTGCACAAAGCTGTGCATAAACGGCGTTCAACACACTTTGGGACTTAATGTACCAAGAGATCGGAGTCTCGCCGGGAGGCAGAATGGAGCTGATTGGGATTTCAGACTGTACCCCTGGTGAAACAGGATTATTTATATGATTAATGTTCTGAACATCGTTATCATCTGATGCTTCTTCCACAATCCCCTCGAAACGGGAAGCATGAGCAAAATTGCCCCTGTTCTCTAGTCGAGGGCCTGGTGGATAATTCGACGGAGCTTCTGCCATTGAAAACAGAAGAGAAGAAATGAATCGATCGAAAAGATGAAGAATGAAAATAGAAGAATCGGTGGGCGCCAATGAATAAACAGCGATCTAATTGGACCGGAGTAAATTAGATTGCGGGTTTTGCCTCTTCATAAAAGGGTTAATCTCCTCGTCGATTTGATGGTTAGCTAACTTCTCTCTCCGGTGATCACTGCAAAACAGAAAGCCGTTAGACTCGCCACGGGGAGAATATGGGTTCTCTCCATAACCACCCTCTGGCGTGAGAATAAGTACAGTGATCTCGAGGAAGAAGATGTAGTAAAAGTGAGAGTAGGTGAAGGTAACTTGTGAGATCATACCTGCAGTACCTTATTTATAGCCGGTTTTTGGCGGGAAGATGGTGTAATGGAAGAGTAACGAAAAGCACTTTTCCGTTAGCGCTTATTCTACTTTCCGTTAATAGTTAACTTCACATCCATGCACACGGATTGTGAGCATGATCAACGGTTGGGGAGGTGCCATGTGGAAAGTGGTTTTGTGTAGATCCCCTTTCAAGTTAGTACCGTCATCGTCATTTAGACGAGCGTCCATGATTGTGCCACGTCACAGTTAGTTATAACCGAATGACCATGCACGTTGAGCATTTAAATCATTCTAGAAGATCTACAGCTGTAAACCTTTATGCCTTTGGCACGTGTCTATTTTATTGTAACAGAAAAGATTCCTTTATTCAAGTCTTAACTTCGGGCACGCGGGGATGCTTAGGATTTTATCTTCAAGCCTAACTATGCCCTTGCGCGAGCCCACGCAAGGGTGCGTATTTGTCCCTCTTTTTCTCTGGCGCATGGTTATCGATGACTGTTCTCTTCCATTTATTGTTTAGAACCGCTATGCGGCCGCTCAGGGTCTTATTCAAGATGCTCTTGGATTAAGGCTAAGGTATGGTCCTATGCGCTTGCGCAAGGTTTTTGGGACCATACCCCTTCAAATTGCTATGGATTCTATTACAAGCTTGCCAAGAACACCTAGAGGGAACAATACCATCTGGGTAATCGTAGATCAACTAACTAAATCAGCACACTTCTTAGCCATCAAGGAAACGGACAAGTTTAACACACTTGCTGCGATCTATATGAAGGAGATAGTTGCCAGGCACGGAGTGCCTGTGTCAATAATATCCAACCGTGACCCACGATTCGCATCTCAAATGTGGCAATTAGCACAAAAAGCTCTAGGCTCACGCGTAGTGATGAGTACATACCATCCTTAGACAGATGGTCAAAGTAAACGAACCATTCAGACCCTTGAAGACATGCTTAGGGCATGTGTTATCGATTTTGGCAACAGTTGGGAGAGACACCTGCCATTAGTAGAATTTTCTTATAACAAAAGCTATCACACGAGTATACAGGCAGCACTGTTTGAAGCGCTATATAGCCAGAAATGTAGGTCGCCAATGTGTTGGATGCAAGTTGGTGACAGTCAGCTCACAGGTCCTGAGTAGATACTTGAAACAACCGAAACGATTGTGCAAATCAGAAACCGCATGGTGGCAGCTCGCGACTCTCAGAAGAGCTATGCCGATCAGCGTCGTAAACCACTGGAATTTCAGGTAAGCGATAGAGTTCTACTGAAGATGTTACCCTGGAAGGGTGTGATTCGTTTTGGGAAACGAGGTAAACTAAACCCACACTACGTAGGACCGTTTGAAATCACGAAGAATACTGGGCCAGTAGCGTATGAACTAAACCTTCCTGATGAAATCAGCGGAGTTCACAATGTTTTTCACGTTTCAAATCTGAAGAATGTTTGGCGGATGAAACACTAGTCGTTCCATTGGACGAGATCCACGTGGACGTACAACTACGGTTCATTGAAGAACCAATCGAGATCATCGACAAAGAGGTCAAGACTCGAAGACACAGCAAGATACCCATCGTTAAAGTTTGTTGGAACTCTAAGCATGGACCGGAGTTCACGTGGGAAAGAGAGGACCAAATTAAAGACAAGTACCCTCACCTTTTTAAAACCGAAGCACCAGTTTCAGTTAACACACAATGAATTTCGGTACAAAATTCTTTCGACGGGGGGATGATGTGACAGCTTGGGAAAACCAAATACTAACTTAGCAACTTAACTTGTGTTTACTCAATTTTCAGGACAAAAATTCTTTCAACTAGGGGATAATGTGACATCCCGGAAAAAAAAAGTATTTTCCTGAGTCGATTCCTTGTGTATTTTATAAAACACGAACTTTGGCTTCGCCTATATCCGTTACTATATACACATTATAATATGCGTGTAGATATAGTTTATTATAACGTGTTATTATAATGGGTGTGTGTGTGTGTATATATATATATATATACTACTGATAGCACGAGACGAATAACTTGCAACAAGAATCCATATTATGTTGAACTGACCTGAACCGTTGTGTCATTGAATCAAGGCATAAGCTCACTTTTCGTTACGAACCACTCGCGAAACCCGAAACTTATAAGGTACATTATTAATCTATTGTACACCTATATTAGATAAGTATGTGTAAAAAAAAAAACCTAGGAAACAAATTAAACAATCGTTGCCACCTTCTCCCTTCCTTGCGTTTCAACATGTAGCCCACCCTTCTTTTTTTTCTTGGGTTCGGCCCAGCTAACAAACCCCAGCCCAACTCTAATATGAATATGACTTAGGATTTATATACTTGATGTGCTTATTGATAAATCTAATATGAAACCACCATAAAACTGATATGAATAGTGTAGAGGCGTCATATAACGGTAAAACACGATAGAGAAACCCGGAAAACTCATTTTGTTAAAATATATGTGAAAACAGATTCTGTCTAATAGTTATAGCCAACTTCAGTTGGCTGTAACCAGGTTGAAACTTAACTAAAACTAGATTTTCTTGAGTCTATAACGTGCTATTTAGAAATACGCTTCTAATGGCACTGGAATCAAGATTTTTGGACGTCGTTTTCTATTTTAAATAAATTATTTTGTTTTAGCAATTAAAGCTGCGTTTTTCTGCAGATTTTACATGTTATGTTTTGGGTCATAACTTGATAAATACTTAGAGTTAGACCATGAAATTTATATTGTAGGTGGCCTTAGGCGTCTGTGCAAACCTCCAACTAGAATTATATCAATCAGAAACACAAGGAATTTTAAATGACTTTTTCCGTGAGATGCAGTCAGAAAGTGACGGATCTGATTGCTGCAGTAAATGATTTTTATTGAATTTTTGGTAAAGAAATAGACTCTAAAAATTTAACCCAAGGCCAATGCCTCTGAGGGGCACGTCACATAAAAAAATCGTAATTTTTGCAAGCCAGTAAATACAGTAAACGGACATCCTAAAACAGCCTATTTTCAGTAAAATTTGTTATGCATGAATCATGTACGTATAAGAACCGAACTTGCAATTTTTACTATCCGTGCTTGCTTGATAATTGTATAATGTCATGTCTCATATCGTAGGATGGGTTATGAATATGTGTATGAAACCATATGATAGAAGTGCTATGTGATGACTTGTTTGAGTGCTACTTGCAAGATATGTGTAGGACTTGCATGATTGCATAAACAATCACTAATAAACCATGGTAACTATAAGAGGGCGTGGTTGATCGTCCTTGCTTGCATACATGTAACTTTAATCTTAGCGAGCAATACACAGGCAGGGGCGGACCTATTAACAAACATCGGGTTCCCAGGAATCCATTCGGTTTTTAATTTTAGTGCAAATCTATATAAAAGGAGAACTCCCAATGACATAAGAAAAGCCAATGACATAAGAAAAGATGATGTGGCAGCCATGGAGGCTGTCCAACAAGGTTTTTCTTATGTCATTACTGCATCATAAACCTTAATATATAAAATCACATTAATTTTCAAAGGTCTAGCCCACTTTCAAATTTCAAAGGTCTGACCCACATTCAAATTTCAAACCTCTGGCCACATACAAAAGGGCAAAGCTTTATACACACTTCAAACCTTTGCCATAAAAACCTCTGCCCATATTCAAAATTCAAAATCCTGGCTTTAGATTCAAAATTCAAACCATATACGTATATAACATACATTTCTGGCTCCACTTTCAAAATTCAATCCATCTCTCTCAAATCTTCAGACGATACGTATAGCAACATACATCTTTAAACTGAAAAAGCCCTAGGTCACCGAGATATGACACCGTTCAATGAGCAGATTCCATCGGAATAACGATGCGAGATAACTGCCTTGGCTCCGATCGCATCAGATCCATCATAGGAAGACCGCCACCGTCTTCCATTCTGATTGATCAGTCACTCGAAGTTGAACAAATTTGAGTCTTCGATCATCTTTGTTACCAAGGTTTTTCTTCTAATTTGTCGATCAATTGTTGTTGTTGTTTAGCTTTGTGAAATGCATGTGTTTATTGGTTGATTGATGAGTAAATCGCATTAAGTTGATGTTATTTCAGATTTTGTTCTAATTTTGCCATCAGAATCTGATTGAATTCTTGGTTAATTTGGTACTTAACTTGAAGCCAACAATTTCGACAACTATTCAAATCCGTTTAGGGTTAATGAAGAAGAAGATGAGGATAGGTTTTTTTCCTAGACGTTTGTTGTTGATAGATCGTTTTTTTAATTTGAATTGTAGGTTACTTTGTTAGATCATGTAGACATCCCAGAGGTCTTCTTGTGACTCACGAGAGGACGAAAGAGATATATTTGGTATACTGTTTATTTTCACTTATTGCTTGATTACAAACATAAACCAGAACTGTTAACTTGATGCTTATTAATTGTTTTATGCTTTTTTTCCTCATTTCAATGAGATTAAACAAATACAAGAAGCCTTATTGGATTTTATGAAGGCATCAAAAACAAAGAAAAGACCGACTGACTGGAAAAAATTATCACTTGAGAGCTCTGGTAACCCTATTTTCTAATTATGCTATATAAAAAATTAACTTGAACTAACAAATTTATTGTGGTTTTTTTGTTTTCAGGCTATACTTGACAAGAACTTGTTTTCATGATCTAACCTTTTAAGACTTTGAAACATACTCTTATTCAAAATCAATTACACTCATCTTCTTATCTGTCGTTCCTCCCCATTCATCCTCTTCTCTGACGTTTAAGCATAGTCATCTATAAAATACAGCGTTACAAGAGTCGAGCCAGGATGAAGTCGAGATTTGTACATAAAGTAAGCTCTTGAATTGTGAGTTTATTTTATTTTGAATTTTTTTTACGAACAGGCATGCGAGATCCTAATGGAGCTAGCAAAGGATGAAAACACTATTGGGTTTCAATTTCTGATTGTAAAGAGACCAAAGTACCCTTGAGAAAAAAAGTTAAAAATTGAATGATTTTCCAACACTTGAATGCAGATAAAAGAAGCCGAATGGGGGTCCTATTTGTAGACGAAGCATACCATTTGATACCAATGAAAAAATCAGACGACAAAGATTACGGTTTAGAAGCCCTTGAAGAAATAATGTCGATTTGTACATAAAGTAAGCTCTTGAACTGTGAATTTATTTTATTTTGAATTTTTTTATGAACAGGCCATGCGAGATCCTAATGGAGCTAGCAAAGGATGAAAACACTGTTGGGTTTCAATTCCTGATTGTAAAGAGACCAAACTGGTATGTAGCTCTTATTTCAATTTCTGATTGTAAAGATACCAAAGTACCGTTGAGAAAAAAAGTTAAAAATTGAATGATTTTCCAACACTTGAATGCAGATAAAAGAAGCCGAAGGGGGGAACCTATTTGTAGACCAAGCATACCGTTTGATACCAATGCAAAAATCAACAGACAAAGATTACGGTTTAGAAGCCCTTGAAGAAATAATGTCGGTTATGGATAACGGTAAAGTGATAGTTGTATTCGCAGGCTATAGTGAGCTAATGAAATGCGTGATCACTTCTAACGAAGGTTTTTGTAGATGCATGACAAAGTTTTTCACTTTCGACGAGTTTATGACCGGATATTTAGCCAAGATTCTTCATTTGAAGATGAATAATCACACGGAGGGTAGTTTATAATCAAACAGCGTTACAAGAGTCGAGCGAGGATGAAGTCGAGATTTGTACATAAAGTAAACTCTTGACCACTGTGAATTTATTTTATTTTAAATTTTTTTATGAACAGGTCATCCGAGATCCTAATGGAGCTAGCAAAGGATGAAAACACTGTTGGGTTTCAATTTCTGATTGTAAAGAGACCAAACTGGTATGTAGCTCTTATTTCAATTTCTAATTGTAAAGAGACCAAAGTACCGTTGAGAAAAAAAGTTAAAAATTGAATGATTTTCCAACACTTGAATGAAGATAAAAGAAGTCGAAGGAGAGGGGGGATCCTATTTGTAGACCAAGCATACCATTTGATACTAATGCAAAAATCAACAGACAAAGATTACAGTTTAGAAGCCCTTGAAGAAAGAATGTCGGTTATGGATAACGGTAAATTGGTAGTCATATCCGCTGGCTATAGTGAGCTAATGAAAATCGTGATCACTTCTAACCAAGGTTTTTGTAAACGCGTGACAAAGTTTTTCACTTCCGACGAGTCTATGACCGAAGATTTAGCCAAGATTCTTCATTTGAAGATGAATAATCAAACGAAGGGTAGTTTATAATCAAACAGCGTTACAAGAGTCGAGCGAGGATGAAGTCGAGATTTGAACATAAAGTAAACTCTTGACCACTTTGAATTTATGTTATTTTGATTTTTTTTATGAACAGGTCATCCGAGATCCTAATGGAGCTAGCAAAGGATGAAAACACTGTTGGGTTTCAATTTCTGATTGTATAGAGACCAAACTAGTATGTAGCTCTTATTTCAATTTCTGATTGTAAAGAGACCAAAGTACACTTGAGAAAAAAAAGTTAAAAATTGAATGATTTTCCAAAACTTGAATGCAGATAAAAGAAGCCGAAGGGGGGGGGGGATCCTATTTGTAGACCAAGCATACCGTTTGATACCAATGCAAAAGTCAACAGACAAAGATTACGGTTTAGAAGCCCTTGAAGAAATAATGTCGGTTATGGATAACGGTAAATTGGTAGTCATATTCGCTGGCTAAAGTGAGCTAATGAAACGCGTGATCACTTCTAACGAAGGTTTTTGTAGACGCGTGACAATTTTTTTCACTTTCGACGAGTTTATGGCCGAAGATTTAGCCAAGATTCTTCATTTGAAGATGAATAATCAAACGGAGGGTAGTTTATAATCAAACAACGTTACAAGAGTCGAGCGAGGATGAAGTCGAGATTTGTATATAAAGTAAACTCTTGACCACTGTGAATTTGTTTTATTTTGAATTGTTTTATGAATAGGTCATGCGAGATCCTAATGGAGCTACCAAAGGATGAAAACACTGTTGGGTTTCAATTTCTGATTGTAAAGAGACCAAACTGGTATGTAGCACTTATTTCATTTTCTGATCGTAAAGAGACCAAAGTACCCTTGAGAAAAAAAGTTAAAAATTGAACAATTTTCCAACACTTGAATGCAGATAAAAGAAGCCGAAAAGGGGGATCCTATTTGTAGACCAAGCATACCGTTTGATACCAATGCAAAAATTAGACGACAAAAATTACGGTTTAGAAGCCCTTGAAGAAATAATGTCGGGTATGGATAACGGTAAAGTGGTAGTTATATTCGCGGGTTATAGTGAGCCAATGAAATGCATGATCACTTCTAATGAAGGTTTTTGTAGACGCGTGACAAAGTTTTTCACTTTCTACGACTTTATGACCGAATATTTAGCCAAGATTCTTCATTTGAAGATGAATAATGAACCGAAGGGTAATTTATTATACGGGTTTAAGTTGGATCCTTAATGTAGAGTTGAAAATGTCGAGAATTTGATAAAGACCGAAACTAGTGACAAACAGAGGAAAGAGATGAATGCGGGGTTGGTAGATCAATTGTTAGTTAATGCGCATGAGAATCTTGATTTGAGACTTAGTTTTGATTGTGTCGATACCGATGAGTTGTTGACGATCACTTTAGAAGATCTGAAAAACGGGCTCAGGTTAATTTCGCGATGATAAATTGTTATTTTTTTAATCTTTTCGATAGCTTCCGAATGAATCTAGATGAGATTAATTCTATTGTGTGTGGACTGTGGACTTAAGTAATTTTGTTGCATGATTTTTTTTATTTTATATACAAGTTTGTTTTAGTAGATTGAGTTAGATGATATAAAGAGGGTTATGTAGCTGCCTTATGAAACTATTATTTGCATGTAATTTTGAGAATGAAAAATATTGATGGATATGAAATTTGATGCCTATTTTGGTTTCGTTTTTGAACAATTTATATACTTTTTTTATGATGATACAGGGTAGATTTACAGAGTAATGTATATACAACGATGTAGGTATTTAACTAAAGTGATTGAGTTTTGATTAACGAAAACAACGTGATTTGCCCTTTTATATAAAGTATAGATAGGGCTTGAAATCGAGATATTTAGGATTATTTGTCTGTTTTGTGCAATGGATTGTTTATGTTAGAAAAACAAATAGTGTTTGAAACCACTGTTGGGTTAAAACAGTGTATTGAAACTACTTTTGAAACCACTGTTGGGTCAGCAGATGGATGAAAACAACTCTTTAAAACCACTATTAGGTTAAAACAGTGTTTTGTGGAGAAAACAGTGGTTGAAACCACTGTTGGGTTTAAACGGTGGTTTGAAACCATTGTTGGGTTAAAACAGTGTTTTATGGAGAAAACAGATGTTCAAACCACTATTGGGTTAAAACACTGGTTTGACTTTGGTCAAACAGACTTTTGAACCACTAAAAGAGTGCTGGAACAGTTGGCTTCCACCCTAAGGCTAGGAGTTCCTTCTCAATTTGCTTACTATCTGGGCGTTCATTATTATAGAAAAAAAAACAGGTGTGGATTGCGTGGTGTTAATCTTGGTGTAGGAAAAACAAATATCCAAAGAATAAGGGAACCGATGCCTATTTGTAAGGTCTCTCATCAAAGTTTAGCTATTTGTTTTGATAGCCTAAAATGATAGCCAAAGAATAACGGAACCGATGCCTATTTGTAGGCTATATATATAGTTGTACTAGATTAATTTAATGTAATTATGTCTGAAAACAGTTTACATTGTCAATGGGTGGGTACTCCTTTTTACGGATAGGAGAATGGAAATAGTCATATGTAATTGATATATTAACCGATGATCTATATTTATAGTTATCTATTATTTATAATATATAACTAGTGTACAATATCTATATACCTATCTATACTTTCTATTAAAATGTGTTATGCATGGTTTTCTAAAAACCACTCGTGTATGCACACGGGTCTTACTACTAGTATATATAACAAACTGAAAAGGAACTCATAAGTAAAATATAAAGGGAACCCATAAACAAAAAAACTTTGGTTCTCCACTGGTTAATCTGCGTTATTCTTCCCAAGACACCCGGGTTTGAATCCCATATGAGGCAATTATTAATCTTTTTGTTCGGTTTTTTTTAATTTCTATTTTTATTTTTTTCTTTAATGTAAAACCCATTTGGAGTTACAACAAAACAAACTCATAACAAAAGAAAAACAGCAGTGAACAAGTGAACAACAATCATCAGTGGTGCCTCCACCTTCAGCGACCACCTCCGCTCGCTCTAGCCATCTTCCTCTGTTGACAGTCGTCCACCTTCACCGAATGCGTAGGTCTTTCCCATCACTTGACTCTAAGCAATTAGGATGTTAATTTGGGTATGATTTGATTTCATAATAAGTTAAGAGTATTTAGAACTGGATTGAATTTTGGTTTATCTTTTACATCAGCAAAGAAATTTGGGATATGTGTTCTAGATTAATTTAATGATTTGAAACTAATAAGGTTTTGACTTTTGATTTAATTGAGTTGAGAATCCGAGTAGGGTTGTTTTTCTATATCAGAAGCTCCCCTTTGTTCATCTATCTCAAGTCGTGTTTTTGATTCTTGATGTTGGTGCTCAGTTTTTATGCATTTTATTGATTTGATTTTGAGCTAAGAATTATCAAACTTTATATGAACTAATTATAGTGAGTTTTGATTTATCGGAAAAATTTTTATGCATAATCAAATTTTGAATTGTCCGGTGAGTTTAATGGTTTGAAAACATTGATTTTGAAAGACCCAAAATTTTTGTATCGTACTTTTATTATGTGATGAACCTTACCCGATCGAACTGCCAAACCGACCCAAAATTTTTTATGTTCAGTCATATGAAATGGGAGTATCTAATAAAGTGAACCCAGTGAAAAAGATTTATGGATCCGCCACTATACACAGGTGAGTTCACGGTCCCTACATTTAAACGTTTTGAAACATAGGGAAGGAAACACGAGCACATTACGGTAATGTAATGCCTATCCGTTATAAGATTAGAACACTTTTATTTAATAGAACATTTTTATATTGTTATGGTCACAAAGTAGCATTATCACATAAATTCCTTGTAAACCTGGGACCGTTAGTATTGGGATTAATAGCGGGGGAATTTTGAGTAGTACTACTGGGCCCGACAAGCTCCACAAGAGCTAGTCGCGCTAGCTATACCGGTAATGGTCACCGGGTGTAGAATTAGCCTAACTTACCACCATGGTCAGTGATAGACCTGGCAAACAAAGGCAATAGCAGTCAGATTCGGTTTCGAACTCTTTCGTGACGTAACGCGGGTTAGCTATATTGAAATATAAAAATAACATATTAAATACTAATAATTACTATTCGGGTTGAATAGCGGAAACTTGTGAAACATGTTATAACCATGAACTATATATTTGAACTCACTCATCTTAATTGACTGACACTTGTTTCTTTCGTGTTTCCCCCAGGTCGCTAAGGTACTTGCAACGACTAGGTGTACAACATGGTGTCAAAAACATTTTCATTTGGTAAACGTTGCATTTTCTTATTTATTTTCCGTTTGATTGGGCATTTGTTTTAACGCACGTTTTTACTTTACATTTGATACGTTTCCACATTTCTTTTGAATTGTTGGTGGTTTGTTAAAACTATTTTTCTCATATAGAGGTCATTCGAGATGACTGGTGTCTAGATCCTGATTTGTCACGCACCTCGTGGTAACACCCCGCATGTGGATTTTTGAAGGTGTGACAACTATCCCAACTAGGAAGAGGGGGTGAGCAGGACGACGAATGTTCTTACCCAATTACATTTTCTTTTGATACAAACCAGACCTTTTCGTCACGTGATGAGTTGGTGGATTATGTAAAGAAGATGGGATAGGACAATGGCTACGTCATTGTGAATAAAAGGTCGAATAAAAGAGGAAGTAATTTCAAGGTTTGGTTTCAATGCAGTCTTGGTGGGGAGTACAAGAGTGTAGCTACAGTGAGGAAAACATGTAGCAAGAAAATAGGTTCCCTATTTGAGTTGATGGGGTTTACAGAAACAAAGGGAAGTGTTTGAAAGATAGAGGTGACGAACGCGAGGCACAACCACACTTCTATTGAAAACTTGGAGGGTCACGCGTATGCGAGAAGGTTTTCTTCGGAGGATAAAAGACTGAATGAGCAGCTGGCAGAGCAAGATATTCCAAACCGTAGCATCTGGCGTATGTTGACGAAAAAGAACCCAGATAAAAGATTATTCCGAAAGATGTACACAATGTTGTTCAGAAGATCAATGTCGGAAAGAGGGTCGGAGAAGCTCCAATGCAACAACTCGAAAACCTTCTTGTCGAAAAAGATTTCACCTATTACATGCGCAAAAATGAGACCACGAACGCATGTGAACATATCGTCTTTGTCCACAAACTTTCATTTACCATGTGGTGTTCGTTCCCGTGTGTGCTCATGATTGACGTCACCTACAAAACAAACTTGTATACTCTTCTGTTTGTGCAAGTCGTAGGTATGACTTGGACAAACCAGGCATTTTCGGTTGCTCGTGCGTTAATTTCTGTAGAGAAGGCAGAAAACTACATATGGGTGTTGGAGAGGATCAAGTCTATGTTGGTGGACTGGATGGAGTCGTGTGTCAATAAGTGTCATCATAACAGACAGGGACTTGGCGCTAATGAACGCGTATGAAAAAGTTTTCCCAAAAGCGAATAAGTATCTTTGTCGGTTCCATATTCATCAAAATAACAATAAGAACAGCAAGGAGAAATTCACTGAGAAAGGGTGGAAAGAATTTATTCGTTCGTTTTCGACATTGTGTGAGCCTTCCACAGAGGAAATATACAGTTATAATTTGGCAAACCTTAAAGCACAGCTGAAAGAAGTTGGTCGTGGAGGTGAGTATCTCTTACATAATTATTTAAATACTTTTTACATACATACATACTTAGATACTGTGGCATTTGCACATTTCAATCATTGTACATATCCGAACATTTTCGTATTCAATAAAATCTTGTATTTTATTTATTAATTTGCATAGTTTCAATCGTTGAACAATTTCGATCATTTTCGTATTCAATAAAATGTTATATTTTATTTACAAAATACATGATCGTATGATTGAGCGAAACGACATTCACGACACTACTGGAACAAATCTAAGCATCACATAACTTGAAACCTTCTTAAATTTAACTAAGGGATTAGAATCGTCAAAACACCAAACTCAAGGTCTTGGGACTAAAAATACCAAAAACCTTAAGTTACCATGTTGTGCCACCTAGCAAGACACTTTCCTTAATCTCCTCAAACTTCCTTATCTATAAATACCCCTTTGAAACTTCATTTTTCTTCACACTAACTCAAATTACAAACACTTCACTTAGAAATCTTATAAAGAGCATCTTTTTCCTCACTTTGAGCTTTCTTTTCTCTTCTTTTGGAGAAGTCCTCTAAAGCAAGTAAGTCTCTTTCTTTAGTTATTTCCTTAAACTTTTAGTTCCGTAGCTTATTTCCGTCCAAACCCGTATTTTTACACATAGTAAAAATAAAAAAAGGAACACATAAGTGTTTTTCCTGTTTTGGACAGATTCCGTGTTGTTACTTTAACCGAGCATAACTTCTTCAAAACTTAACAAAACAAAGTAAACCCTTACATTTTGGGTAAATTCATTGAAATATGATTCCAACGATGTAAGATGCATCTATAAACACCTCTGTTTGGACCCTCAAATGTCTAAAAACAAACCGAAGGTCAAAACTGGACAGTTTGTGAAAATCAATGTTATTGACCATTTTCCAGGTCCCAAACAGAAAAAACTTTCTAAGTGAAAGTTGTAGAGAACACTTTAGTTTAGTAGACTGAAAATTTTTATAATTTTTAGACAAAGTTTGCTATTTTTAACGTATTTTACAAAACAACACAGAAGGCTGACAAAATTCCGATCTTCCAAAAACATCTAAACTTCTTCAAAGTTATGATGTTTCCATAACCCACATTCATCTACAAACATTATCACAACAAAACTTTGATGAACAAATCCTTATTTTTAGTACACACTTGAGCTTTGTTTAATCCATTGAACGAGAACTCATACGCAATCCCAAGTGAGTACATAGTTCCCCTCTTTTATGTTTTTAAATGTTTTAGGGTGATTCATAAGTGCCTATTACTATTTTCAAGATTTCAAAAAAAATATATATGGTTTATATATACAAAATGATTTTCAACGTGAGTACATAGCTCCCCACTTTTACGTTTTCTAAATGTTTTTGCGGTGACTCATATGTGCTAAACCGTTTTCAAGTTTTCAAAACAAAGTCTATGGTTTATATATAACACTACGATTTCAATAATGTGGTAAACTTGTTGGTGCGTTATCCATGACACGAATGACATTAATTAGCTTTGGCTGAGCCGACCAGTAGTATGTTATAGTACCATAGGACTGAAAATCCTGTTACTAGACTTTCCACTGGATTTGGTGGAATTTTGGGGAACGATAGAAACTGATTATTTTAACAAACCCTTTGGTGGTTTGTTAGTCAATTTAAAGAGACCCTTTGGTGGTCTAGACGAGTCAACACAGGTTTGAATGTATTCATTAAAGAACGACCACAGTTTTCACAATTAAAACACGGACGATTTGTTTATAAAAAACAAGGAAAATTGGTTTATAACACGTACAATTCGTTTATAACACGGACGATTGGTTTATAACATGGACGATTGGACGATTGGTTTATGGTAAGCAATTTGGATAACGAGACGGGTGTAATATGTTAAAAGCATGGTGGATACGCCGATGATACTTCCTATATATAATTGCTTTTATTGTATTACATACCTTAGCGTTATCCAAATTACTTCAACAAGGACAAATGTGTTGAACGAGACACGCAATTATTTTTCACTTAAAATATAAACCATCCAATGTTTTCTTTTAAATCGATTTACCACTCAGTTTTACAAAAAGAAATGCTTTGGTCAAGATTCATGGCTGCAAGGTTTTTATAAACTTAAACCAGGTTGTTTTAGTTGGTTAAACATATTGCAATATCAAACACTTTTTGATACAAGGTTTTCATTTATCGACTCTCATAGTCGAACAAGGTATTGCAATAACAAATACAAAGCCATGAATTTGAAACACACAAAACCTATGTACTCGCCAGCTTTTTATGCTGACTGACTTTTCACATATGTTTCAAGAGCCAATGTATGATGATTTGATTGCATACTTCACATAGGATGGATGTGGGCCTTAGTGACTTTAAAACTTGAAAGACAGTTTGTTTGTACTTTGTTTATGTTACCCAAAGACAATGTAATCTATTAATGAAATAAAGAAAAACTTTAAATACCATGTGTTGTGAAACAATTTCTTGTAACGTGACTCCCCGAGGTTTCCGCCGCGGTTTGTTGTTTTACGCAATCGGGGTGTTACAGAGATTGGTATCAGGGCCATGATTATAGGGAATTAGGTTATTAGTAATACTTTTGACCTAGACTAACCTTTCTAGGACCTTAGCGCAAGTTATCTTGTGTTTAGATTCTTAATACAATACCATCACCTATCCTTAGATGATTACCAAAACAATACAAAAGTCATAAATTCTTTCCAAAACTCTTACAAAGAAATCATCCATCCTTAGATGATTTACTTTTTGGCTTTAAGCCTTTGATGTTTTCAAAATCTCGTTAAAGTTTGGGTTTTAATGATGTGAACACGTGCAATCTGGAAGGGTGGATGCCTGTACCCTGAGTTTTCTGTCTAAGGCTAGAGTATTCGTACAAATCCGCATTATCGGACTAGTCACTCTTACCTGGGAACTCTTGGGGTGAGTGTCCACTTATAGGCTAAAGCATGTCTTCATGATACATTATAAAGACCCATTTACTTTGATTAGTCACTGTGTGTCATTTGTTTGTTTTAAGTAACGAACAAATGATCACAATCCTTATGCTTCGTCGATATTTTTAACGTCTCTTTTGATTATCCAATGTCAATCTCTCATATTTTCTCTCAAATTTCCTTCTCTTTTAGAATTCCTCCTTGATGTAATGCTACTCAAGATGCCAATATGGCGGCTATGATTGCTCAGCAGATAGCTGATGTACTCCCAACCTCGTGACCCAACTAAACTAAGCCAACAACAACAATAATAACAACAATGCACCTACTCTGTTCAACTATAAACAATTTAGTTTGGCTAAACCACTCAAGTTTACTAGGTCTAAAGAAGCTACTGGGCTCCTACAGTGGTTTGAGAGTCTCGAAAGCACATTCCGTTATGTTCAATTTCCGAACGAGCGCAAGTCGAGTTTGCATCGAGTGTGTTCCAAAAGAGGGCACATACGTGAAGGAATGGAATTAAGAGAGATAGGGGTGCCGATGTCGCGATGGCTCAAACGTGGGAAGAGCTTAGAGCTCTCATGATGAAGGAATTTTGACCACGTCACAAACAACGGGCGCAAGAGAATGAATTCCATGTTTTGAAACAAGATAGTGGAGAGCATCGTGCCTACACTGACCGATACGAGGAAATGAGCCTACTATGTCCCACCATGGTCACTCCGTTTGATAAAGTGATCGAGAGATACATTGATGGCTTGCCTGACCCAGTTCAGGACATTGTCACTGGTAGCAATCCCACTACTGTTAGACAGGCTATCGAAGTAGCTGCTACTCTGCCTGAGTCTCAAGTCAGAAAAGGGAAACTGTTTTGCAAGGGCGACAAGAAATAAGCAGCTAAGACCACTCAGGAGAAAACCAAGCAAAACAAAGCCAAACCTTCCAAGAAATCGAGGAAACGTAAGGTTTCACAAAAAAAATTTGTGGTTGCTCAACCCAACCAAGCCACTCAAAACCAACCAGCTCAACCTCCTGTGAGGAAACCTTATGCTGGTACTGCACCGGTGTGCAACCGGTGCAATGGTCACCACCAAGCTCACCTACAGTGCCGTCAATGCACTTCATGTGGGCGATTTGGTCATGTGGCAAATGTTTGTCATTCTGCTCCGAATCAAGCTAACCCGAACCTTATTCAACCTTAAGGAAACCCTGCTAGACCTCCATTCCCACCTGGTTCTTGCTACAACTGTGGCGAGATGGGTCACTTTAGAAACAATTGCCCGAAACTTGCAAATGCAAATCCAGCTCGTGGACGCGCATTCAACATCAAAGCTAACGAGGCTCGTGCTGATAACGAAGTAGTTAACGGTACGTTTCTTTTTAACAATCTTCCTGCTTCTGTTCTTTTTTATTCGGGTGCCGATAGAATCTTTCTATCACTAGCCTTCGAACCTTTGCTTTCAATGACTAGAACAAAACTTGGAAAGCCCTTAACGGTAGAGATAGCTAGTAGTGAACCCCTTGTGCTCGACTCTGTCATTCGTGGTTGCCAACTGGACCTCAATAACCACCTTTTTTCCATTGACCTCACGCCAATGCAACTCAGGAGTTTTGACGTTATCATAGGAATGGATTGGCTAACCAAACACCATGCGGAGGTGATCTGTTTCGATAAGATTGTTTGTATGCCCCTTTGGTCTAGTGAAATCTTAGAGGTTCGTGGAGAGAAAACCACTAGTAGCCTAAAACTCATGACCTGTACCCAAGCCCAAAAATACCTACGAAAGAATTATGTGGTCTTCTTGGCACATATCATAGAGAAGAAAGGCAAGAGCAAGAGCGTTCAAGACATCCCTATTGTTCGAGATTATCCTGAGGTGTTTCCTGAAGAACTACCTGGTTTACCCCCAGCACGTCAAGTCGAGTTTCGTATAGACCTTATACCTGGTGCCAATCCTATAGCCAAATCACCTTACCGTCTTGCATCGCCCGAGATGCAAGAGTTATCAAAACAACTCCAGGAACTATCTAACAAAGGATTCATTCGTCGAAGCTTTTCACCTTGGGGCACTCCTGTCCTGTTTGTGAAAAAGAAGGATATATCATTCCACATGTGCATCAATTATCGTATGCTCAACAAACTCACAATCAAAAATCGATATCTACTACCTCGCATTGATGTTCTCTTTGATCAAATGCAAGGCGCTACATGTTTCTCAAAGATCGATCTGCATTCTGGGTATCATCATTGTTTTCATCGACGACATCTTGATTTATTCAAAGTATCGAGCCGATCATGAACAACATCTTCGTCTGACGATGGAACTCCTAAAGAAGGAACAACTTTTTTCCAAGTTATCCAAGTATGAATTTTGGCTTAAGGAAGTTCATTTCTTGGGTCACATAGTTAACGGTAAGGGATACATGTGGATCCTTCCAAAATCGCTACAATTAAGGATTGGAATACACCCACTACCCCCACAGAAGTTCGCTCATTTCTCGGTCTTGTTGGATATTATCATCAATTCATCGCGAACTTCTCAAAGATCACGGTTCCCCTCATTGCTTTGACTCAAAAGAATATGTCTTTTGAGTGGGGACCCAAACAAAAGGAATCTTTTCAAACCTTAAAGCAAAAACTCTGTGATGCTCCTGTTTTATCTTTACCCAATGCAACGATGATTTTGTTATCTATTGTGACGCCACAAATTGAGGCCTTGGTTGTGTTCTCATGCAACGAAACAAAGTCATAGCCTACGCGTCAAGACAATTAAAAATCCACGAGAAAAAACTACAGAACTCATGATCTTGAGTTAGGTGCTGTAGTTTTTGCTCTCAAAATTTGGAGACAATACCTTTATGGTACGAAATGTGTGGTTTTCACAGACCACAAAAGTCTCCAACACATATTCAATCAAACGAAGCTAAACATGAGACAACGACGTTGGGTAGAACTCCTGAACAACTACGACTGCGAGATTCGCTACCATCCAGGCAAGGCGATGTCGTAGCCGATACACTTAGTCGTAAGGAACGTGTCAAGCTACATTGTGTTCGAGTTCAATCTGATATCTAAACACGTATCTTCCAAGCACAACGTACATGTGTAACCCAAATCTTGTTGAAAAATGAGCTGCCACATAGTCTTGAACTTCAACTTGAAACGAAAGACAATGGGTTACTCTATTACATGAACCGTTTGTGGGTTCCAAGTCAAGACAATCTCCGCACCTTATTGATGGACGAAACTCATAAGTCTCGTTATTCAATCCATCCTGGTGCAGAGAAAATGTACAAGGATCTTCGTACCTAGTATTGGTGGCCGGGTTTGAAGAAGGACATAGCCTTGAATGTGTCCAAATGCCTAACTTATCTTAAAGTCAAGGCTGAACATCAGCATCCATCTGGTTTACTTGAACAACTAGAAATACCGGTATGGAAGTGGGAGAACATTGCGATGGATCTCATCACTAAACTACCGCGCACTTCTAGAGGTCATGATGCCATTTGGGTAGTCATTGATCGTCTAACAAAGTCAGCACACTTTTTTCCGATTCGTGAGGAGCTATCTACTGACAAACTTGCCAAGATCTATGTTGATGAGATAGTATCCCGTCATGGTGTTCCTTTGAACATCATATCAGATCGTGATGCTCGATTCTTGTAATACCCTAAGACGTTTTAACCAAAAGACGCAGCGGAAATACATATCGTAAAATTTCTTTCTTATTAAATATCCTTTCATACTTTTCAATCATTTAAAACAACTTCTTTAGAAGAATTATATCATTCATCCTTCATTTTGTAAATCAAATATAACGTATTGATACAAATTAAATGATCACCCATTCCGTACAATCCATGCATCTCTAACTCAATCTTTAAATCTCTTGTCCTTCATGCTGATAATCCATAATTACATGCAACCTGCGGTCACCACATACATTCGCATCATTAGTAAACCTTACATATATATATTTCTAAGATTCATAATTATGGCGTCTCATCTCGTTCTATTCTCATATGCATTCCATTCATTTATCCTTTTGAATTCCAGCAGTTCTTCTTGGTATCTAATCTTTAGTGAGTCAACAATAATGTACCTGCACTTCATTTCAATCTCAAAAGCAACCCAGTTAACATCGTTAATACTGATGTATATCAACTCCATAAGTACTTACATGTTTCATAGGAGAGTTCACACGTTCAAATACCCATGGTTTAGTAATGCGCATACATCTTATCTAATCCAAACCATTCATGTATAATAAATTTTACTTCATACAATTACCACTCTTTACAAACTCTTACTTACAGTTTACATTCTTACATGTTTAAGTGAACAAGTCTTAGTTACATACTACCATACATGTAAGTCTTGTAAATAACAACTTACGTGCACACTCCTTTCTACACATGCTTACTTATAATTTCCATCTACTGAAAGGCAATTAAATCTATACGTACATGCCCAAATACTTATTTTGTACCCACGCATACTCGCTTACATGCCCCATTCTTACTCATACCTTATAATCGATTTTTAATAGCTTTCGGTTACATTTCTGAATCCTAAAGATGAATTCATGTAACGCTCTGCATTTTCGCACTTTCTTATTTTAGCAAGACGTGCTGTACTTTTCGTATTTAGACACTTGTACCCTCTTTGTAATCGACTTTCGTTCCGTTGTAATTCGAGACTATTGATCATAATGAAAACGAAGCTATTTTGTGTATCCATATTAAACTTATGTGCAACTGTTAATCAATTTCTCGTTTGAACGAAATATTATTCAAGGATTCTTGATTCTATATTTATCGACAATTGATACTCGGATCCAAATTCTCGAACTCGAAAGCTTTGTGAAATGAATAATCGTTTAAAGATTTTTATTCATTTATAAATATGGTTAATTACCTAGCCTATTTTATTTAATTAACTAAATTAATTAATTTTACTATTCAAAAGTTTATTTTACAATATCTAGTTAGTCTCGTTAGATATTAAAGTTAGTAAACTAACCTAGTTAGTTTGTAATATAAAGTTAGTTCCTTCTTTTAAACTATATAACTTGGTTAATTAAAGTTCAGGGGTAGATTGTGTATTAAATGAAAGTATAAGGTTTTTAAGTAAAATAAATAAATAAAAAGCTGCTGACCACGGGACTCGAACCCGAGTTAACAGCCCCACCAAACACGCGCCTAACCAGCTGAGCTAGGACTCCTTATTGAACTAAACCCGGATCAGCAAACCCTTAAACTCTCGCGGTCGACCAGCGCGTTGAAACCATTCCCAGCTCGTTATTTTAGCGCAATTTTTGTTGTTTTTTAGTTTTAAACTCACTTATAACATTAAATATCCAACCACCAACTAACCTAATCACTCCCTATAAATACCAAACCTCTTCCAAGCCATTTACACTTTTCTAATCACTCTAAACACTCTCAAATTCCCTATAATTAGCTGCTAATTTGAAGATTCGAGCAGAAACAACAACCTTCACAAAAGTATGCATAACTCACTCATTTCTTATCCAATTCACTCGATTTTTTTCCTACTTCTTTGGATTGACCTTAGCTACGTTTCCATTTGTTAAACTTAGTAAAGTTGAGTTAATCTCATCTCAAACCTATATCCTAATGCTCATAATCAATCGAATGATTAGTTAGGCTTAAAAACAAGGTTGAGAAATGTTAAATCAGAGGTTAAAACCTTACAAACATTTTGTTTTAGTTAGGGTTTTACCCACAAGAAGTGTTCAAGCTTGAAGCTTGATGAATGTGTGATTGTTAGACTAGCTTGGGCTATCATTCATAAAAAACTACTCACTTCTTGATGTTTTCTCATAGATTAGTTGTTGTATTTCATTATTCTTGTAAGTTCATGACCCTCCTTGTTATTCATAACAACAAGCGTAGTGGTGAACAATAGAGGTACCTAAAGGGAAGCTTTGTTCTTCCTACCTCATGCATGAATTCCATGTCTCTTAGAGGTGCCTAAATGAAGACTTTAATCTTCTACCTCATGCTTGACATATATGATATAATATACACTATGTAATACTTATGTGACAACCAAATAATCGAACTCTTGGTGACGAACTAATGGACATTCGTCAAGCTAGTAGATGTATCATCTTAGGCCTTGACAACTTGTCACGATTCTAATGGAACCTTGTTCCATGAAAACATTTAAACTCTTTTAGAGTTTCATAGTGTCAAGAACAAGTGTCATAGGTGTTAGATGATTATTTTCATATGGTTATTTTCATGTTATTTAAACTCCAAATCCCTAGAACCTTATGTAAACACCTCTTAAACTCCAAATTGAACACATTCAACTTTCTAGCCTCAACAACTTCGTCACATTGATAATCGGAAAGCATATGCAATTTTGTGAGTATACTCGAACCCATTTTACTTTTTAAACACTTTTGGGTGCAACATGTATTCTATGTAAAAACACGAAAACACTTGAAACTATTTGAATCACATTCTATCCAAATTGAAACATGTTAATCTCCGGCTAGTCTATTGGGAGTGAAACTTTGAACAATTTGATGCTTGTTAATCTCGTATGCTACGTAAACTATTTGTGTTGATATATGCTTATTAACTTTGCTAGCCCACCTTAACAATTATAGCACTATAGGAGTAATGAACCGCCCACGGGTCTTGGGGTATTGTTAAGTTAAACATGTTACCTCCCGCGATATTTTGGGATAGGCTATTTTAACGCATTGGATTCTTGGGTTTGAACATATTGTTACACAATCTCAGCGTACTAGTAACTTGCATATTGTTGTTCATGTTGGATACTAGCACGTTAAACAATTTTATTCTATGTTATACTATGTATCAAACTTGTATACTCGCCTTTGCTTTCGCATTGAACTCTATTTTAATACATGTTGTAGGTTCGATAGACAAGATGATGCTAAGTGAAGGAACAAGATTTAGGTGGACTTAGAAACATATTTAGATTAATCTATTTTGTCAATGTATCTTTGAAACAATGTTGTCTTATTTGATTTTTGTATGAAATTTTTAGCAATGTTATGAAATTTGAATTTAATCTATATTGTCACATAGCGTTATGATGTTTTGAGCAATTTGTTCGTCTCATCCTGATGTTTCCGCCATCGGTTGGGGTGTGACAATTCAATACTCATCCATACTTCACAAAAACCATTTGGTAAGATTGAGGTACCATATGGATGTATAATAGGGCTTGGAACGGGTTCACGGGGTCCGAAATCGAAGAAAAACAAAGAAATAACTTTGCTGGTGGAACCCCACCATAACCTACGGTATCCACCGTAGCTTATGGTGGCTGGGAATTCCTCTACGGAGTGGGTTGACTGGCTTACGTTGGAAGTAGTGGCATCACCACCTACCGCAGCTTACGGTGGCTACCGTAAGCTATAGTAGAGCCCAGTTCAACAACTTATGTTTTCTATTTACTTTTGTAAACAACCGTTAGGCCTCCGAATTTCTTTCCCGTTTTCATATTTCCATGACGTAAATTATCCATATTCAAGTCCCATATCCTTCTAATTTCTTAATCATAAAATCAAATTAACTATTACATAACACTAAATTACTTTCCGCGTTTTGACCCATTTGAATTCACCATGCACTTTCCGTTGCTTTTGAACTATAAGCAACATACTACAACATTCTTTCCCATTTACTATAAGCAACATACTACAACATTCTTTCCCATTTACTATAAGCAACATACTACATGACTCCCAACCTTCATACAACAGACTTTAATTATGTATTAAGAAGTGAGGTTCCGGAATTCACTTACCTTATGCGTCCATGTTCGAGCTCGTCTTCTTGCCTTCCTTTGACTCGTTAGCCATCCGTGCTTGAGTCCTTGCCAATGTAAATTCCTATTCTTTCATGCCGTCATTTTCATAACTTGTTTGTTTGCATGTTCATCCAAATCGATAATCATTTCAACTTCTTAGTTGCATTACTTTCATTTACCAATCATTCACTAACATGCATAGCTCAATTCACTGAAAATAGGTTGTTTTGGGATGTCCGTTTACTATACTTACGAGCTTGCAAAAATTATGATCTTTTTATGTAACGTGCCCCTCGGAGGGATTATCCTTGTGTTAAATTTTTAGAGTCTAACTCTCTGCCAAAAATTTACAAAAAAATCATTTACTAAGTAGCAATCAAATTCGTCACTTTCTAACTGCAGCCCACAGAAAAATTCATTTAAAAATCTTCGATTATCCGATTGACATAATTCCAGTTGGAGATTTTCATGACCTCCTGAAGCTACCTACAGTAAAAAATTTGAGATCATAACTCAATTCCTGAAGCTGCCTACAATAAAAATTTGAGATCATAACTCAATTCCTAAATTGAGTTATGACATTCGCAATGGGCTGCAAATTCTGCCAGAAAACGCAGCCTGAACCTTCGATACAGAAAAATTCATAAAACGTTCAATTTTCGTCGAAAAAATGAAATTCCAGTTGGGTTTGAAAGGTTTTTCCTAGAAGTTCATAACAGACTCAATCAACATCAGTTTTTGACAAGATTTGACCCGGTTATAGCCGATTAAATTCGGATGTAACTTTCTGGACAGATTTGTGACAACTGTCAATTATCCGTGTATCCGTACAATAATTAAACAATAATTTGTATCTTAATGACTGTGCTTGATTTGAATTAATGACATGAATGATTTCTGATTTTTATCATATATATACAAGTGCATGACATGTTGCATGATTATTTCTCATTATTGCATGCAACACAATATGACTCAATTAGTGCACCAAACAAAGTTAGCATAGTTATCAGACAAAGTAGAAGTACTGACAGGAGTTCAGTACTCAGACAGACATGATGTTAAGACACAGAATGAGCCGAAACCAAGAGTTCCACTAGTATAGTGTGTAGGAAAGTAAGGATCATAAAACTGGCTTCCTAGTGATAGTTTAAATGCAAGAAAGTGCCTAAAACTCTCAAAAACTGCAGAATTCTGCATATTTCAGCATTCTAACACTAAAATATAATGCAGAATTATGGTTTAATGGTCCAGAATACCTTCCTAAGTATTGGGAATCAAAACTTTCATAAAAGGGAACACAAAGCACACTAAATTGCGTAGTTTAGCACCTTAACGAACCAGTAACCAACCGAACAACCGGACACTACCCGAAACATCAAATTTTCACTAGAAGCAACGTTTTAACATTTTCGAGCTAGTTATGGTCACCGAACATCATAACACATCTTATAAACATATGACACTCATAACACTAAACCTTATACTTATAATCTAACTAGACCATCTAACTTATCTTTGAATCCCAACTAGTACCCCCCCTCCTCATTCGACGGTCACCCTATAGGGACCCACCCGATGATTTTTCCTTGTTTGTTTAATAGATTTGCTAAACATTTTTGAAACATAAGAACCCTTGGTTATATAGATGTTGGGAAGTCATTGTTTAAAACCACAAGATCACACTACAAACTCATTTTCACCATTTCACCAACACCCTCACTTCCTTTCCTTCTTCCTTGTTCTCGGCTCCCACACACCACACTTTAACCTCCATTTTCAGTCCATTAACAACCAATCCAAGGTGATTTAAGGGTGCTAGGAGCTAAGTTAAGAAGCTTGAAGGCATTGGAACTTGATGGACCACTCCTTGGAGCTTTTATCCACCTTATTCATCATCTTCTTCATCTTTGATTCTTCCCTAGCCATTGTGCTAGTAGTAAACCTCTTATAACTTGATTTTACTTCCCATTTTAGTGGTTAAAAGATTATGTAAGTTGTTAATCATAAGAATCATAAAGAAACAAGAAGATGATCTTTCACTTAAAGCTTAATAACATAAGAATCTATGTTGATTTAGTGTATGTATGATACTTGATTGTTGATTTCTTGTGATTATGATGTTGATCATCATAAGAAGCTTGCTAGATTGTGATTAAACACATGATCTAGCAAGTGAGATGATGAATCTTGTGAAAATCAAAATGATCATCCTTTATGTGGATCATGAACTTGAAAATGAAGGTGTTTTAGAGTGTGATGATGATTGATACATGTTATAAGTCTTGTAAATGGATGATTACAGAAATAATTTTCTCAAGAAACCAAAGTTATTTACAAGATTTACAAAATCATGATTTTTAAAGAAACTAATCATGTTTTAAGAGTTGAATCAAAGCTAGAAACATGTTGTTAACAAGAAGAATACAAGAAAAATCATTTTTAGAAAATCATCTTGTATGTTGTAAAAGACTAAATTTTTCAAGAATGAGATTTATAAACAAATAACCATATTTTTAGGGGTAACTAAACTTACTTAACAACATATTAAGTTACTACAAACTTTTACAAAATTTCAAGTTCATGATGTAGTGCAAATTGCATGATTTTGGCTCATGGTAAGTCTTGATTGAATTGTTGGTGATTAATGATGATTTTTAAAAGAAAATGATATGCTTTTTAAAGCATGGAAACCTCCATTTTTAAGGAGAAACTATGGCAATTTTTTTGTAGAAATTAAACACTTAGAAATTTATTTTTAAACAAGTGTTTACAAATAAATTTTGATCATGGTTTTCATATAAAAACTTGCCATAATCTTTGTTACAAAAATTACAAATATTGGAGGTTGATTTTTGATAAATAAAAGTGACTAAGTATATATTTAGGAAAATATATATTTAGTGTCACAATTTGTGTGTTACTTCTATATTATGTGTATTAGTTATATTATTTTTAGGAACTTGAAAATAATATAACTTACCAAAATACCAAAAATTGTAATACAAAATAATACTAAAATTCCAAGAAAATAAATATATGGATTATACCCGAATATTGGACAAACCGAACAAGGACTATGGACTATATATATATATATATATTCCGGAATTAAATTCATATATTTTGACAAATGAGTTAAACGGTATTTTGGAAACCAAAAGAACGGAAACTATGGTTTTTTCAACTATTACAAAATATATCATATTTTATCAATTAGAAAATATATTATTTTTGAGTGGAGAAAAGTATATATATTTTCTTGAACAATTAGAAGATATACTATTTTTGAAGAAAATGTATATTTTCTTAAACAAATTAAGAATATATTATTTTGGGTGAAAAATGGAATTATAAATATTTTCTAAGTTAATCTTGAAAATATATTATTTTTTAGGTATATATGAAAGTATAATTATTTTTGCCAAGAAAGAATTACAGATATTTTTTCAATAAAAGTTTTCTTAAAATACATATATTTTAAGAATATAAATTGGTGAATTTTTATTCGAATTAAAAATAGTATTCCGGAAAATTAAATACAAGATTAAGTATAAAATACTTAATAAACACAATGAAAATACGTATTCTCGTACGTACAAATACACACCAGAATACGCCACCAATACTTGGCAAAATACACAAACCTACAATTACACAAGTATAAGCATGCCCATACTTGGGAAATATTCATGAAGGATTACAAAACAAAACAAATTAAAATATATTATTTTAACAAATATTGCAAAGATTTGAAAAATATAATTTAAGTTAAAATATTATTATTTTAACCAATAATTTTATACTTGGGAATAATATAAAGTACATCAAGACGTAACTCAAAGAATGTTAAGTCATAACAACTAAGACTAAGAGTCGTTACACGACCTAGCCGTCTAATAAAATATAACACGTGTGTAGGTAGTTGCACGACACCAAGACAAGGCCTTTGAGTTTACACCGGACAGAAGAACGCAAAATCGTGAGTTCATGTCCCCCTTTTCTTTTAACTGTTTTCAGTTTTATAACTTCGGGGGTGAAATACATGTTACAACTATTTCAATGATTTCAAATGGTATGGTTAGCTAAGGAATGAACTGTTAGATCATGTGAATGGGTAGGTGCACACTTAAGACCGAGGTACATGAGTGATAGATCTATTTGGGTGTTGCGAGCCCCACCCCTAGGCCAGAAGTGGCCGAAAGTGGTGACTATGTCTTCCAGCTGGAGGCCCGGTACAAAATCCGCTAGGTTTAAGCCTTCCTGCACCGTTGCACACATATTAATGACCTTACAAATCATTAATTGATCTGTTCATAGACGCTTTCATACCGGTTTACAAAGACATACATACAAATGTTTTCAAGGTTATATGTGCACACATACAAAAACACATGAACTCGCTCAACTTTTGTTGATGTTTTCAAATTATATGTATTTCAGGAAATTGATGGATCTGGCGAAGTCTAAAAGGTTTCAAGAAGTGTTACAAGAAATGATGTCATCCGAACTTTTGAAGGTTTTGACTTGGATGTTTTATCTTAGATAAGACATACGAGTCAAAGCCTTGGTTTTATGTGTCTTTTGTTAAAGTCCTTCATGGAACTTAAAACATTTGGTTGGTTGTATGTTAAACTTCAAGTCTTTGGTTGGTAATAAACAATGTGGTTTGTATTATTTTGGATCATATTAATGGATGAACATCATGGTTTTAATCATATAGTTGTTTGTTATAGTTGAATGCAATGATATTAAGCAAGTCACACATCATACGCTTCCGCAAAAAGTCAGGGTGTGACAAGATTCTGTTTCATCAAATCTCTTCTAATAATCTCACATTTGCATTTCATCAAACACGTGGTGTGCATACCATCAATAAAACATAATGTACAAGTAGTTATAGCACATTCTTCCTAATTCATCCATGGATTAACATAATATTTCACAAATCATTTTCATAACCATACACCATATATTTTATATCAAATTATCTAACTAAATACTTTCTATAACACTACTTAAACATCAACATAACACAATTTATCACAAAACTTCACTAAACTTCATTTTCCTACAAATTCCAAGTGGGTTTTACCCCAACTCATCACTACAACCAAAATTAAACATATAACAACTTCCACACATTGAAATTAACTAACATTCATGTTCAATTTCATAATACGTTTGCGGATTACACATAACCCACTTTATCAAACATCACCAAAACATAAAATTCAACTTACTTGGTGTTAAAAACACTTAAATGATTATAAATCTTAGTTCATGCATCCATTTAACCCTCAATTACCCTTCTAATTTGGCAGATTTTGTGATATTTAGGGCTTGTTCTTCTTTCTTGTTCTTGATGTTGCACACACACACTCATATGTCTGATGTGTGTGTTTTGATTTAAGTTTATAAATTTCACTTTTTAATTCCCCAAGTTTGGCCCCTTAAGTATTAAGTATTATATTTTATGGCTAAATCTTTATTAACATGCACTTTTATCTTATCATAATCGGATTTTGGGGTGTTACAAGTTTAGCCCCTCATGTTTGCGATTCTTTCTTCTTGCCACAAAACTTTATTCTCTACTATTAGTCTTATAATTTTGACTAATTCAAATAACTTAGTTATTTTTATTTCATGCCATAGAACAAGAAAACATTCCATTATATTAAAATTCGATTTTTAGGGTGTTACAATTCTCATCTAACTTTTGGAGGACCATGCAATCTGCCATGGGAACCAAACTCAATCTAAGCACTGCTTATCGTCCTCAAACGGATGGACAATCCAAAAGGACGATACAAACACTGGAGGATATGCTTAGGGCCTATGTGATCGACTTTGGTGGTAGTTGGGATTCGCATCTACCTTTGATCGAATTCTCCTACAACAATAGTTATCACACTAGCATCAACATGGCGCCTTTTGAAGCTCTATACGATCGAAAATGTCGTTCACCTGTCTGTTGGAATGAAATCGATGAAGCTCAGCTCACTTGACCTGAACTCATTTTGTAAACAACAAACAAAGTCAATAAAATTCGCGATAACCTTTTGACAGCTAGAAGCAGTCAAAAGAGTTATGTGGACAAACGACGCAAGCCCTTGGAATTCCAAGTTGGTGATCACATCCTTCTCAAGGTATCCCCTTGGAAAGGTGTGGTTAGATTTGGAAACAAAGGAAAACTTGCACCTCGATATGCGTGACCATTTAAGATTGTTGAGAGAATCAGAAAGGTAGCCTACAAACTTGATCTACCCCCTGAACTTGGGAACATTCACCCAACATTCCACGTGTCCAACTTGAAAAGGTGTTTAGCCGACGGAAATCTCCACATCCCTCTCGATGAAATTTGCGTTGATAACACTATACACTTTGTCGAGAAACCTGTGGAGATTATGGACCGTGAAGTCAAGAAACTCAAGCACAGACAAATACCAATTGTTAAAGTTCGTTGGGAATCCAAACGTGGCCCATAGTTTACTTAGGGAAGAATGTGAAAGTGAAATATCCACAACTTTTTCTCACAAGTTTCCTCTAATTAAATTTTGGGACGAAATTTCCTAAAGTAGGGAAGAATGTGACATTTGCACATTTCAATCATTGTACAATTCCGAACATTTTCGTATTCAATAAAATCTTGTATTTATTTACGAATTTGCATACTTTCAATCGTTGAACAATTTCGATCATTTTCGTATTCAATAAAATGTTATATTTTATTTACGAAATATAATCGTATGATCGAGCGAAACGATATTCACGACACTACCGGAACAAATCTAAGCATCACATAACTTGAAACCTTCCTAAATTTAACTGAGGGATTAGAACCGTCAAAACACCAACTCAAGGTCTAGGGACTAAAAATACCAAAAACCTTAAGTTATCATGTTGTGCCATCTAGCAAGACACAAATCTCGCCTAAGACACTCATGAACACTTGTCTTACCCATGTTTTGCCACCTTTCACCATTTTGCCACACTTATTCTAGTCTTGACACATAAGGGGACACTAATCCTCATCTTAGAACACCTTGGGACACTTGTCTTGATCTCCTCAAACTTTCGTATCTATAATTACCCCTTTGAAACTTCATTTTTCTTCACACCAACTCAAATTACAAATACTTTACTTAGAAATATTATAAAGAGCTTCTTCCTCACTTTGAGCCTTCTCTTCTATTCTTTTGGAGAAGTCCTCTAACGCGTAAGTCTCCTTCTTTAGTTATTTCCTTAAGCTTTTAGTTTCATAGCTTATTTCCATCCAAACCCGTATTTTTACACATAGTAAAAATACCAAAAGGAACACATAAGTGTTTTTCCTGTTTTGGACAGATTCCGTGTTGTTACCTTAACCAATCATAACTTGGTCAAAACTTAACAAAACAAAGTAAACCCTTATATTTTGAGTAAATTCATTGAAATAAGATTCCAACGATGTAAGATGCATCTATAAACACCTCTGTTTGGACCCTCAAATGTCTAAAAACAAACCGAAGGTCAAAACTGGACAGTTTGTAAAGATCAATGTTTTGACCATTTTCCGGGTCCCAAACAGAAAAACTTTCTAAATGAAAGTTGTAGAGCACATTTTGATTTAGTTAACCATAAATTTTATAATTTTTAGACATTTTTTTCTATTTTTAACGTATTTTACAAAAACAATACAGAAGGCTGCCAAAATTCATATCTTCTAAAAACATCTAAACTTCTTCAAAGTTATGATGTTTCCATAACCCACATTCATCCACAAACATTATCACAACAAAACTTTGATGAACAACTCCTTATTTTTAGGATACACTTGAGCTTTGTTTAATCCATTGAACGAGGACTCATATGGAATCCCATGTGAGTACATAGTTCCTCTTTTTTATGTTTTTAAATGTTTTGGGATGATCATATGTGCCTATTACTATTTTCAAGATTTCAAAACAGTATATATGGTTTATATATACAAAATTATTTTCAACGTGAGTACATAGCTCCCTTCTTTAACATTTTCTAAATGTTTTTGGGGTGACTCGTATGTGCTAAACCATTTTCAAGTTTTCAAAACAAAGTCTATGGTTTATGTATAACACTACCATTTCAGTAATGTGGTAAACTTGTTGGTGCGTTATCCATGACACGAATGACATTCATTAGATTTGGCCGAGCTGACCAGTAGTATGTTATGTACCATAGGATTGACAATCCCGTTACCAGACTTTCCACTGGATTTGGTGGAAGTTTGGGGAACGACAGAAACTGTTTATTTTAACAAACCCTTTGGTGGTTTGTTAGTCGATTTCAAGAGACCCTTTGGTGGTCTAGACGAGTCAACACAAGTTTGAATGTATTCATTAAAAAACGACCATAGTTTTCACAATTAAAACACGGACGATTTGTTTATACAAAACAAGGACGATTGGTTTATGACACAGACGATTTGTTTATAACACGGACGATTGGTTTATAACACAGACGATTGGACGATTGGTTTATGGTAAGTAATTTAGATAACGAGACGGGTGTAATATGATAAAAGCATGGTGGATATGCCGATGGTACCTCCTATATATAAGTGCTTTTATTGTATTACACACCTTAGCGTTATCCAAATTACTTCAACAAAGACAAATGGTTTTGAACGAGACACGCAACAATTTTTCACTTAAAGATATAAACCATACAATGTTTTCTTTTAAATCGATTTGTCACTCGGTTTTGCAAAAAGAAATGCTTTTGTCAAGATTCATGGCTACAAGGTTTTTAAAACTTAAACCAACTTGTTTTAGTTGGTTAAATATATTGCAATATCAAACACTTACACTTTTTGATACAAGGTTTTCATTTATCGACTCTCGTAGTCGAACAAGGTATTGCAATAACAAATACAAAGCCATGAATTTGACACACACAAAACCTATGTACTCGCCAGCTTTTTTATGCTGACTATCTCTTCATATATGTTTCGGGAGCTAATGTATGATGATTTGATTGCATACTTCACATTGGATGGACGCGGGCCTTAGTGACTTTAAAACTTGAAAGTCATTTTGTTTGTACTTTGTTTATGTTACCCAAAGACAATGTAATCTATTAATGAAATAAAGCAAACCATTAAATACCATGTGTTGTGAAACAATTTCATGTAACGTGACTCCCCGATGTTTCCGCCACGGTTTGTTGTTTTGCGCGATCGGGTATTACAGATACATACCTAATAAGTTATGTTTATATTTTTAGAGTTTTTTGAGTATATGAATAAATCATGGTTGGATCCGTACCATGAAAAGTTTGTAGCTGCATGGACTTACAAGACACTTAACTTTCACCAGACTACAACCAATAGAGGTGAGGGCATTCATGCATTGCTAAAAGGTCACCTTCCAAGTCATCGCAACACGTTGGTTAAACTTGTGGGGTTTGTTGATCATATTGTTGAGAAACAATATACGGAGATTAAAAGAGGTTTTGAAACAAGCCTTAGAAAAATAATGAACCACCACAAGGTTCACCCCATGCTTGCAAATGTACTTCGAAAGGTTTCATTATATGATATTGAGCTTATGGCTTTCGAGCTACGGCGTAAGGAAGACGGTTGAGAGCCTACGGTGCAACTTGTGGTTGCCATCTTTTTACCAGTTGTGGTTTGCCATGTGCTTGTTGTTTAGAAAAGTTTGAAAAAAACGGTATGTTTACATTGACTCTTGGGTATTATTATAACAACCCTCCTAAAATTCTTAAAACACTCCCATATGTCGTAAAATGCACCCCGTATACGAAAACGGACCCGAAATACCTTTATTTTACAAAAATTAAATAAAAAAGATTTATGGGGCGCTCGCCGGGCGCGACCCCCTTGGCTACATTATTCGCGGGCCGCGACCCCCTTGACACCAGGAGCAACCCCAGGCCGCCATGTGTCCCAGTCGTGTCGAAGCTAGTCGTTGATTCAGCAGCCCTAGGGCCTACCCTAGAGGCTCTCGTGGGGCCCTAGGGCCTACCCTATAAATAGAGGAGATCGGCTTCAGTTGTTTCTCGTTCTAAAATTCGAAAATCTCTCTCAATTTCTGAATATTAGAAATAATTCTCGGGTATAATACCCACTAAAAAGCGAAGCTCTACCTCGTTGTAAGTATTATAACCCCTGGTTACGTATTAGTTACCCTGCCCGATTGATCTAGAGCTCCGTAACGCATGTCCATGCTCTGCCCGACTTAGTCGTTGGAGTTCTATCTCGGGAGGAAGGTATAGCTAATGTAAATTGGGTTATTATACTAACGCGTGTGCATTGTTTAATTTAATAGATTATAACTAGGAAGTCACATGGAAGTACCTAAATTAGCAATGTGAATTAATCCTCTTTTTGTAAACCCGTTTTGTAAACTGTTTTTACAAAACCTCAATTATTTAAATTACAATTCACAGTGATTGAGTATTTGTAAATCTACAATTATCGTCGGTATGTTGGGGGTTTTGTATATATTACTTGTTACTACACTGTGAGTAGTAGCATGACCACATGTCAGGATTCACAGTACCGTGGGTGGTAATTAAAGTAGATGTAAACAAATGTAATTGTGGGTTACCCTCAATGCTGTAAAATGATAAAACTTGTTTTGATTAAACTGGGATTCACTCGCCACTATTTCTTACTGATAAAACTTTTTAAAACGCGTTTCAAGTAACAAAATGTGAAAGCCAATAGAAGCCAGCTGGAGAGCACTGAAGGCTTGGAAAAGTGGCTATAAAAGTTACCTAAATAAAGAAGAAGTGTTATTTTAATAAATTAGGGTTTATCCCTATAAAAATGTTGTGATGGAAACTTGGGATTTTCTCATGTATTTATTATTATAAAAAATATGGTGTTTTACTCTGATAAACTATTTCCTAACCATGTTACTGATGTAAATTTCCGCTGCCAAATTAATAAACACCGATACCACCATCTCTGCGTGCTCGCGGTCGCCCGCCTCTCGGGGCAGGGGTTGGGGGTTGCGACAGAATGTGGTATCAGAGCTACAGCCACTGATTTCAGCCATAGAAGTGTTCTGCTGACACCAAAATTTTATCCATTATGTTAGTAAATAATCTACGTGATTACGTGCATATCTATATATTATTGTTTTGTGTTATTTGACAATTTGTTAGTTTACAATATGAGTGATCAAGGTCTGCCAGACACCTATCGTCACCTATCTATTTCTCCTAGAGATGAAGGAACTTCCTCCCAGCCTACTCCCTCGGTGTATTCAGCTGACACTGAAGAGGGAATCTTCATATTTAAGGAGCAATCCGAAGAACCATTCCCTACAAAAAAGAGAGGATGGTTCAGTCGGGGAGCACACGAGCGTAGGAAGCGAATGAGAAAACTGCAACAACAAAGGGCTTTAGCAGCATTAAATAGAGAGATGAACGCCCAGACCCAAGATATAGTCAATAGGCGATTGGCCAACTTTCACATACTAGCCACCACTACCACATATCCAAACTTAGACTAAATCATTGCACCACCGCTACTACCACTGTTCCCAACCAAACCCATGGAAATAGAACCTAACCCAAGAGACCAGATTCCCATACCCGCATTCGACCCAAACAAAATCCCTAGAGTCCCAGCACCCAATCCTTTAGCTTATGACCCATGGGAAGAAGAACATAGGGATTATCGAGAACTCTATCCACAGGAGGAACCCATACCAAACCCATTAGCACCATATACCAACCTTGACCCTCTAGATCCATATTGGGATGCCGATCAGTATGTTCGGGAAATACTAGAAAACCCGTACCCATATGGAGAACCGATACCCTAGTACCTTGACCCAATACCCGCACCACCACCCATGAGTACCGAAAACGTGCAGGAATTCCGCACATTTGGTGAGGGGTTAGTGGATGAAGGAGAGAGAATCAAACAAATAGGAGAGAAGCTCGTATGGAAATACGATGAGCGAAATATGCAGTACTGGATGAACCCCTAGTAGTAATAATAATATATATATATATATATATATATATATATATATATATATATATATATATATATATATATATATATATATAAATGCGTGTAGTTTGAAAAAAAAACACAATTAAAATAGATAACCTAATACTTACTGATGCATAACTAGTAGTGTACTTCAAATTCCAGTTGCAGCTTGTAATAGATATAGATATGTATGAAATAGAGTAAATGTCGCAATGATCGATGGTTTTAACCAATGTGTTGTTTGTACAAATTGTTGGCATTAAATCTTGTTATGTGATATTATACCTGGCAAATGTTTGTAATCCAGATGGACAACGAAATGAATCAAGAAAACCCGAATAACGATAATAACGGGAACCAAATAGATAACAGTGTCATTCAACATATAGTGGCACAAGGAATTATAGACGCTATGCCATATATTTTCAAGACTACTAAAGAAGCGGAAAATAATAAAACTAATAGTGGAAGTAAACGACTACCTAATGAACCCAGTCACAGCGTAAACAATGGACTGTTACATCAATTGCCTATTCCAAAAAGAAGAAGAACCATGTCATATGGTTGTTCTTACAAAGAATTCTGGTCTTGCAAACCAATAGAATTCTCTGGAAATGAAGGAGCCATTGCAGCTTTACGTTGGATAGAAAAGACAGTGGCCGTCTTAAAAATAAGTAAATGTGTAGAGGAAGATAAAATCATGTTTGTTTCCAATCTTTTTAAGAATGCAGCTCTAGATTGGTGGAATACTATTCTCCAGTCTGGGGGAAGTGATAGAGTCTATAATATATAATGGACTGAGTTTAAGAACAAGGTTGAAAGAAAATTCTGTACTCCCAATGAAAAAGAACAAATTGCTAATAAGTTCTTAAACCTTAGAATGACTGGAGTAGACTCCAAGGGTTACATTACCATATTTTTCAAATATGCTAGAATAGTGCCAACCCTAGCCTCACTAGAACCAGTATTAATCTCCCGTTACATCTGGGGATTAATCAGTGAGATTAGACACGTAGTCAAGGCAGCTAGGCCCCAAACCATAGAAGAAGCTGTAGAACTAGCTAATACCTTGACTGATGAATTAGTACGTACACAAGAAGAAAATCAGAGGAAGAACCTAGTCCAAAAGCTTACCCATAAATTTCGCTACGGTAATTCCAACCGTGGGAAAAGCATAGTTCTACTTCTACACCTTAATGTAAGTCCTGCAAGAAGAAGCATTCGGGAAGATGTTCCACATACTGCAACTTCTGCAAAATACCTGGACATAAGAAAGAAGACTGCAGGAAGAAACCCAGTAATGGAATATGCTTCAATTGTGGCGAGAAGGGGCATATCAAACCGAACTGTCCGAAACTAGCTCCAGCCATGAACAACAAAACTACTAAGAATGCTAGAGCATTTGTTTTAAATGCAGAAGAAGCCAAAATGATTCCAGACATGATTGCCGGTACGTTTTTAGTTAATGATGTTTTTGCTAAAGTATTATTTGACTCTGGTGCGAACCAAAGTTTTATTAATACTTCATTCTGCAAACTTCTCAATCAACCATTAACTAAACTTCAACAAGAATGTCTGGTAGAAAAGGCCAATGGAGAATCCATTAAGATTACTGAAATCCTGCAGGGAGCAAGAATATAAATTTTTAACCATAATTTTATTGCTAACCTTTATCCAATGAATCTGGCTGGATTTGATATTGTATTAGGAATGGATTGGTTAGTAGCCAATAAAGCCAGTATTCTATGTGATCAAAAGTCAATACAAGTAAGTTCACCAAAGGGTGAAAAGATCACAATTAAAGGAGACAAGCCAACTAGATCTACGAAGTTCATCTCTGTGATGAAAACAGCGAGCTATGCAAGAAAAGGATCACTAGTGTATATGATTTCTATAATCATTGACACTAAAGGAAAAGAATTGAATGATATTCCCGTAGTATCTCAATTCTTAGTTGTTTTTCCAGAAGAGTTACCCGGACTGCCACCAGATAGAGAAGTCGAATTCAGAATTCACCTATTACCAGGAACAGCACCAATTGCCAAGGCACCTTACTGTTTGGCACCAGCAGAGATGCAAGAATTAAAGAAACAGTTGGACGAACTTCTGGAGAAAAGATTCATACAACCAAGTTCATCACCATGGGGAGCACCAATCTTGTTTGTCAAGAAGAAAGGCGGATCAATGCGTATGTGCATTGATTACCGAGAATTGAACAAAGTCACGATTAAAAATAGGTACCCATTACCAAGAATCAATGATCTGTTTGATCAATTGCAAGGAGCTCGTTTCTTTTCTAAGGTCGATTTACGCTCAGGATATCATCAATTGAAAGTACAGGAAGAGGACATTCCTAAAACTGCTTTCAGAACAAGGTATGGCCATTATGAATTTACAGTCATGCCATTTGGTTTACCAATGCCCCAGCTGCATTTATGGACATGATGAACAGAATATGTAAACCATATCTGGATAAATTCATAATCGTCTTTATAGATGATATTCTCATTTACTCCAAGAGTAAAGAGGAGCATGCAACGCATCTGCATGCACTTCTTACATTATTGAGAAAGGAAAAGCTTTATGCTAAATTTTCGAAATGTGAATTTTGGTTACAAAAAGTACAACGTTGGACACTTAGTTAATCATGAAGGAATTCATGTGGATCCCACAAAGATCGACGCAATTACTAAAAGTAAAGTCCCTGAATCACCAACGGAGGTGAGAAGTTTTCTCGGACTGGCAGGTTATTATAGACGGTTTATCCGAGATTTCTCTAGAATAGCCATTCCTTTAACAAAACTAACCTGTAAATCAGTTAAGTTTAAATGGGGACCAAAACAGGATGAAGCCTTTAGAATTCTTAAGCAAAGATTAACCAACACACCTATACTCGCATTACCAGAAGGAACTGAAGACTTTGTAGTCTATTGTGATGCTTCTAAGTTAGGTTATGGATATGTGTTGATGCAACGTCAAAAAGTTATAGCCTATGCCTCTAGACAACTTAAGAATCATGAGGAAAATTATACAACCCATGACCTAGAGTTAGGAGCCATAATTTTTGCCCTTAAAATTTGGAGACATTACCTGTATGGTAGTAAGTTTACCATTTTTACCGATCATAAGAGTTTAAGATATGTTTTCAGGCAAAAAGAGTTAAATATGAGACAGAGACGCTGGATGGAAATACTTAATGATTAAGATTGTAATATCCAGCATCATGCAGGAAAGGCTAATATAGTAGCTGATGCATTAAGTCGAAAGTATCATGAAAAGCCAAAAAGAGTACGTTCTCTCAAATTAAATATGCAGATAGATTTAAATGAGCAAATTAGAAAAATACAGGAATCAGTAATCAAGGACGATACTAACAAATTAAAAGGAATGATTAAGGAATTAGAACAAGGAATATTTGGAATTTGGAGATCCCATAAGAAAAGAATTTGGATACCCAAACAAGAAAACCTACGCCACCAAATGTTAGAAGAAGCCCAAAAGTCTAAGTATACGATACATCCTGGTAGTGATAAAATGTATCAAGACTTAAGAAAGAATTTCTGGTGGATAGGAATGAAAAAGAATATAGCAGCCTATTGTTGCCAAGTGTTTAACTTGTTCACAGGTTAAGGCTGAACATCAGAAACCCTCAGGTTTATTGCAGCAATTAGAAATGCCAATATGGAAATGGGAATTGATAACAATGGACTTTGTTACCAAATTACCCAAGACACGAAAAGGAAATGATACAATCTGGGTGATTGTAGACAGATTAACCAAGTTCGCTCATTTCTTACCAATGAAGGAAACTTTCAGTATGGAACAATTAGCCAAGTTATATGTAAATGAAATAGTTTCATTACATGGAATTCCTTTATCTATTGTTTCTGATAGAGATAGTTGTTTTATTTCTCATTTTTGGACTAGATTCCAAAAAGCAATAAGAACCAAGTTAAATCTAAGCACATCTTATCATCCTTAAACGGATGGACAAAGCGAAAGGACAATACAGACAATGGAAGATATGCTTAGAGCTTGTGTAATTGATTTCAGAGGAAACTGGGACGATCATTTACCATTAACAGAATTTTCCTACAATAACAGTTATCATACCAGTATCAATGCTGCATCATTTGAAGCACTTTATGGACGAAACTGCCGAACCCCAGTCTGTTGGGCAGAAATTGGAGAAAAACAACTATTTGGACCAGAAATAGTACAAGAAACAACAGACAAGATTATTCAAGTCAAGGAAAGACTAAATGTCACACCCCGACCACGTAAAACAACAAAATGTGGCGGAAACGTCGGAGAGTGTTGTAACAGAATCATTGTTTCACAACCATGGGATAAATAATTTTGTTTTATTGAATAATGAACTCATTGTTTTAGTACAACCAGATAAGTACAACTATTATCTTTCAAGTTTTAAAGTCGCTAAGGCATGAGTCCATCCTAAGTGTAGCATCAGTCATCACAAAGCAGCACCTGAAACATGTGTAAAAATAGGTACGTCAGCATAAAAATGCCTGTGAGATACATAGGTTTTAGTTGTAATTAGGATTCATGACTTATGAGTTTAAAGAAAATGTTTTAATAAGAGTAGTCATGATCCTTGAAAAAGGTTTTCTTTTATAAATCATTTATAAGAAATCAGATGGTATAAAATAATAACATATAGGAAATTAAATAAGTAAGTGAAATGAGTTTGTATAAAGTATATTGTTTGAAAAACAATATTTTGATAAAAAGGTTTATAGTATATATAAGAATATACTTTGGTTTTAAGAAAGTCGAATAGGCAATAAATCAAAATATATTTCGGTTCCAAAATCGTTAAACAGATAGTGTATTAAATATACTTTGGTTCTCAAAATAATCGTTTTTGATAGTATATCAAAAGTATACTTTGGATTTATGAATAACATATTAAACTATGTTTTGGTTGAATAAATAACATATTTAAAATATGTTTTGGTAGTTAATAACATATCAAAATATGTTTTGGATTTGATAAATAACATATCAAAATATGTTTTGGTTTGTTAACAAAATATATATGTTGGTTTTGTACAATACCACACATGAGAGTATATCAAACTATACTTTTGGGAGTATATCAAAATATACAATAAAAGTGTGATTTAAGAATTCATTCAGACCAAGTGCATCAAACTACACCTTTGAGACTATAGGAATACCACAAAGGCAATCCCTATTTGGATGGAGAAACAAATTGGTTTCAGACATTCCATGACAACAGGAATGGGGTGTCTAATCCTATAGCGCTATATCATACTACCAACCGGTCCGGTGAACAAAATAAGTACTATTCCAAACATTTATTTCATAATCTTAGAAAATCAGTGTTTAAACCATAAATAATCATTCAGTTTGTCAAAAGATAAGTACTACTACGTATAATCAATTATACTTTGAAATCATGAACATAACAAATAGGTACACATGCTTCACCACAAACATTGAAAACAGTAAAAGAGGGGACTATGTACTCACCTTCGGGTGCGTTTTTAAATGTTAACACAATCTCTCAAATTGTTTATCCGCCCTAAATTAAATAAGAATGATTTTAATAATAAAAAACCCACACTTTGACATGCAAAATACTACTTATATTATTTCTGTTTTAATATATATGCAACTGGACTGTTTTCGGATATTTAAATAAAATGGTTAACTTATTCCAAAAATTCCCAAATTTTTACAGAACGTCTCACACGAACCAAATATTATTGTGTAAAAATATCGGGGTTCAATTTATTATCAGTATTTTATAAAAATTCATTTTCCGAACTGAAGTCAGATTCCTCTTTTTCTGACCGCAGTCCACGGAATAATTTATTTAAAATTCCTCGTAAGTCCGATTTAGGAAATTCCAGTGGGATAATTACAAATACATCAGTTTTCATCTACTGTATAAATTTCATGAGTTGATTCAACATAGATTTCCAGTTATGACTAAAAACATATCACTCATTTTCAGCAGCAAAAATGCAGCTTGAGCTGCTGTTACAAAATGACCCTTTAAAAATAGTAAACGACCTCGAAAAATTACGATTCTAGTGCCATTTGATAAGTTTTTCGAAAATACACAATTTAGGCTTCAGAAAATCAGTTTTTCGATCTGTTATGGTCCGGTTACAGCCCTATGAAGTCGGCTGAAAAAGTAACTCAGCATGTTCTTTCATAACTTAAATGTTACTAGATCGTATTAACAAGTGTCCGAACAACGGGTTTATCAAGAAATCAGCGATTAATCGTCATGGATGCTTTAACCAACCCTAAACCCACAACATTTCCGCTTCATGTTTCATTCTTATATAAACATTATGTAACTTTTATGTTCATGGTTTTTGTTTAACACCTTTTTGTGTTCTAATGAAATAAACATCATTCTACAAATATTAGCCATAAAAAGTAAGATGATCAAGGGTAAACCGAGACTTACTACTAGCACAAGGCTAGGGTAGAATTCTAGTGCAAAGTTGATGAGAAAAAGATGATGAAAAAGACTTGAACAAAGCTCCTTTGGAAACCCCTCAACTTGCAACTTCCATGGATGAACTTCAAAGCTTAGAATGGAACTTGTAATTGATGAAGATGAAGATGGAGAGAGAGGGAGATGGGGGACGGTTCATGAGGGAGGAGAGAGAGATGTTGTGTAGTGTAAGTAAAGTGAAAATATATAGGCCATGATCTCCAACAAATCTCCATGATCACACAATATCTAATTAAATCCAAGTGTATCAAGAAAGATCAAAAGAAATATTTGCAAGATCTTGAAAAAAAATATGGTGGGTCCCTCATGGATATGACCGAAATTTGAAAGGGGGGAGGGGGTGAAGTGTAATTTTGATGGTATACTTGATAAAAGTAGGTGTTTAACTGGGTACCGGGTATTTTATCTAGCGTTTAAACCTCGGTTTATGACGTTCTAAATTATTTTTATTATTCTATAAAAATAAACTCGGCAGAATATTACTAAAAATAAATTTCAGTTGCCAAGACTGGCTGTGTTGTCCGCGTTTTGCAGTAGAAGCACTGTGTTGCGCAGAAACACGCGGTACGCGCTTAAACTTGGAAAAATAACATTTTTAAGCGTTTTAATTTATTTTTCGACACGGACCTGATTAAAAATAAATTTTAATCATAACAGAATATTTTCAGGATTCAGAAATTATCCGGGCGGTCACTAACGTTCGTTTCGTAGTTTTGTCGTAATAGCTCTTTAGTTCAAATAAACATGTTTTTGCCATACCGAATCATTCCAAGCTTATTTCTAAGTTATGTAAAGGATATTTAGGGTATGTTTAGCTCACGTCACAGTTCCGGAGTGTATGTCGCGTTAAACTGATTGTGTTAATGCACCAGTTTTGCGTATAACCTTCCAGAAAGTGATTTAAAGCCCGAAATCAAACAAGAATTGATATGTGCAAATGATACACATTTTTTTAATACAAATCCCAAGTATGAAATACAATATTTAATTGGTTTGGTTATTTGTTTGATGGTTGAAGTGACACAGGTGTCACAGTCTCCCCTACTTTAGGAAATTTCGTCCCGAAATTTAATTCTAGAGGATACTTGTGAAGATAGTTGTGACGGTTTTGCTTTCAAATAAATCCATTGTACCCTTAAGTAAAACTCTGGGCCCTGTTAGGATTCTTAGCGAAATTGTCAACCCTCAAAGTGAAGTCTTTGTAGTAGCAAAACATGGAGTTTTGGACTACGGATGAAAGAACGTTTCTCATGAAGATTCATCATAGGAAACTTGGTGTGTGCTTGAGATCAGAATTGGGGAGTGTAAGAATAGATGACATTGGTCAAGGTCCAAGACTTCTCTCGTACCATTTACTCTTGTCGCTATAGGTCTTAACACATGACAAAACTCCCTGTGGTTTCTGTGCACTGAATTCCATAATTATGTAGGCCTCCATAATTACGTAATTCCTTGCACAGTCCGCACAGTTCATTTCATAATGCGATGCGTAGGGGGAAAATCAATTGAATATACATGAAGCGACTTGACTAGACCACCAAAGGGTCTTTTTAACTAGATCAACGAACGAGCTTTTTAACTAGATCAACACATGATCTTCTTAACTAGACCGTTGTATAATCTTCTTTAAATAGACCACTTTAAAGGGATCTTTTCAATTATATCATCTCATGATATTCCTAACCAGATTTTCAAAATCAATCTGTTTAACCAGACCATTCAAGAGGTCCAATTATAGAATAGTACTTTATAACCCAAGGGACTTAACTACAATGTTGAAGTCCATTAAGGATTTAAGATAGTACCTTTGGATATCCTATTATGAATCTCTCATATGAGATATGGAGGATTCTGTGAGGATTTGGATGGATCACATGTAAACACAAAACATTTAAGAGAACACATAAGCACAAAACACATAGTCACAAAATTAATCAATTTGATTTGTTGTCTTTGGATACGGGTATTTAAAGCACACCAGGAATCCAATCCGTGGATTTCATTTGGTACCTTAAACACAAGAATCTAACTATGGAGATAGAAAGATCTTAAGAGGAGATTAGCTTTGTTTCTTAAAAGAAACGAGTATTTAAGATTCTTGGGGAGATCACAAGTGATCATAAAAGTGACAGAACCATACGAGTAGTTTGTCCTTGTGTTGGCATCATAAGGTTGTATCAAACATTCACACAATCGTATCAGTTTTGCAAAAATAAAAACGACGAATTTTTATTTATATAACAACTGACTTGTCTTTAAATGTCAAAAGATAACAACCAAAAGAAATAACAAAACACTAATTGTTCACTGCTGCATCATTGTTCACGTTTGCCTCATTGATGTTAAAGACTCGTCCACGCGCTGGAGGTATGTTAACAAGTCTTGGGCAATTGTTTCTGTAGTGAGTGAGGTCACCACAGTTATAACATGACCCCGGTGGGAACCGTGCTTGAATAGCAGCAGGGTTTGCAGCAGCTTGATTTGCATAACGGCAAACATTGATCAAATGTCCCAACCGCCCACAGTGGGTACATTTGTCGCATTGCTCTTGCTCCAGATGATGACGGTTGCATTTATTGCACAAAGGTGCGGTACCGACATAGTTTTGCCTTTTGCGAGGTTGTGCAGGCTGGTTTGGTGCAACCTGTTTGTCTTGAGCAGTTATGGCGTAGTTTTGAGAGGCTTTGCGCTTCTTCTTCTTGGATACCTCAGCCTGTTTTTCCTTTGGCTCAGCTTGAGCAGCCTTGTCAGATGGTCTTGGGTCGCCTTTTTGAAAAAGCTTACCCTTCTTGATGTGGGATTCAGTTAGGGTGGCAGACAATTCAATGGCTTGTCTGACAGTAGTAGGGTTACTGCCAGTAACAATATCCTGAATTAGGTCAGGAAGACCATCAATATATTTCTCGATCGCCTTATCCACAGGAGTAACCATAGTTGGGCATAACAAGCTTAGCTCCTCATACCTATCAGTATACGCCCGGTGCTCGCCACTATCCTGTTTCAAGTCATCAAACTCCCTTTCCAAAGCTCGCAGTTCATGACGAGGATAAAACTCCCTCATCATAAGAGTCCTAAGTTCAGCCCATGTTTGTGCTAGAGAAACTTCTGCACCACGGTCTCTCATAACCCCGTTCCACCATGTAAGCGCCCTCTTCTGAAACACGCTTGATGCAAACTCGACTTTGCGATTATCAGGACACTGAACGTGACGGAAAGTATTCTCAATGCTCTCGAACCATTGAAGAAGCCCCGTTGCTCCCTCAGAACCACTAAACTTGAGCGGTTTAGCCGAGTTGAAACTCTTGAAGTTACAAGGAGCATTGTTGTTGTTGTTGGCTTGGTTCCATTGAGCAAGAAGATTTGGGAACGCAGTAGCCATTTGCTGCGCGATAATTTCTGCCAGTTCGGCATTTGGTATTTGATTTTCGCGTCGAGGAGGCATTCTAAAAAGAGGAAACATGAGAGTAAACGAGTGAGAAGGTTAGATGAAAAGAATGAGACGAAATAAAAATCGGCAAAAGCAAAGATGGTGGTCATTCGTCCGTATCACAAAGCAACCAACGACACATAGTGACTAATCAAAGTAAATGGGTCAAAAATAATGCTTCGCGAAGACATGCTCGCCTATAAGTGAACACTCACCCCAAGAGTTCCCAGGTAAGAGTGACTGGTCCGATTATGTGGATTTGTACGAACACTCTTGCCTTAGACAGAAAACTCAGGGTAAAGGCATTCACGCTTCCAGTTTGCACGTGTTCACGCTATTTAGAACCCAAAACTTTGACGAGATTTTGAAAACTTGGAAGGTTTAAGAGATTGATGATTCACTTTGGCTTTGTGCCTTCCATTATGCTATGTTTTTGGTAATCACCTAAGGATAGGTGAAGTGCATGTTTTAAAATCTAAACACAAGACAACTTGTGTCGGGGTCCTAGAAAGGTTATAGTCTAGGTCAAAATTTTACTAATAACCTAATTCCCTATAACCATTGGCTCTGATACCAACTCTTCTGTCACACCCCGACCACGTAAAACAACAAAACGTGGCGGAAACGTCGGAGAGTGTTGTAACAGAATCATTGTTTCACAACCATGGGATAAATAATTTTGTTTTATTGAATAATGAACTCATTGTTTTAGTACAACCAGATAAGTACAACTATTATCTTTCAAGTTTTAAAGTCGCTAAGGCATGAGTCCATCCTAAGTGTAGCATCAGTCATCACAAAGCAGCACCTGAAACATGTGTAAAAATAGGTACGTCAGCATAAAAATGCCTGTGAGATACATAGGTTTTAGTTGTAATTAGGATTCATGACTTATGAGTTTAAAGAAAATGTTTTAATAAGAGTAGTCATGATCCTTGAAAAAGGTTTTCTTTTATAAATCATTTATAAGAAATCAGATGGTATAAAATAATAACACAGGAAATTAAATAAGTAAGTGAAATGAGTTTGTATAAAGTATATTGTTTGAAAAACAATATTTTGATAAAAAGGTTTAAAGTATATATAAGAATATACTTTGGTTTTAAGAAAGTCGAATAGGCAATAAATCAAAATATATTTCGGTTCCAAAATCGTTAAACAGATAGTGTATTAAATATACTTTGGTTGTCAAAATAATCGTTTTTGATAGTATATCAAAAGTATACTTTGGATTTATGAATAACATATTAAACTATGTTTTGGTTGAATAAATAACATATTTAAAATATTAGAAGGATAGGACCACTAGCTTGTCAGCTAGCTTTTGAAATTATTAGAAGGATAGGACCACTAGCTTGTCAGCTACAACTGCCAGAGGAAATGGCAGGAATACATGATGTATTTCATGTATGTAATCTCAATAAATGCTTAGCAGATGATCATTAGTAGTACCTCTTAAGGACATAGAGGTAAATGAGAAACTTAAGTTTGTAGAGAAACCCCTACAGATTGAAGAAAAAAAGATCAAGAATCTCAAACACAAGAGATTAGTTCTAGTCAAAGTGAAATGGGATTCCAAGAGAGGACCAGAATACACTTGGGAGCTTGAATCAGAGATGCAGAGGAAATATCCACACCTGTTCCAGTAGACCTCGAGGACGAGTTCTAAAACAAGGTGGGGAGGATATAACAACTCTCCTAAAATTCTTAAAACACTCCCATATGTCCTAAAATGCACCCTGTATGCGAAAAACGGCCCCGAAATACCTTTACTTTACAAAAATTAAATAAAAACAAGATTTATGGGGCGCTCGCGGGGCGCGACCCCCTTGACACCAGGCGTAACCCTAGGCTGCCACGTGTCCTAGTCGTGTCGAAGCTAGCCGTTGATTCAGCAACCCTAGGGCCTACCCTAGAGGCTCTCGCTGGGCGCGAAGACCCCCCTTGTTTCTCTCGCGGGGAGCGAGAAAGTGGCTAATCAGCCCTATAAATAGAGGAGATTGGCTTCAGTTGTTTCTCGTTCAAAAATTCAAAATTCTCTCTCAATTTCTGAATATTAGAAAAAATTCTCGGGTATAATACCCACTAAAAAGAGAAGCTCTGCCTCGTTGTAAGTATTGTAACCCCTAGTTACGTATTAGTTACCCTGCCCGATTGATCTAGAGCTCCGTAACGCATGTCCAGGCTCTGCCCGACTTAGTCATTGGAGTTCTGTCTCGGGAGGACGATATAGCTAATGTAAATTGGGTTATTATACTAACGCGTGTGCATTGGTTAATTTAATAGATTATAACCTGGTCACAAGGAAATACCTAATTAGCAACGTGAGTTAATCCTCTTTTTGTAAACCCTTTTTGTAAACTATTTTTACAAAACCTCAATTATTTAAATTACAATTCACAGTGATTGAGTATTTGTATATCAACAATTATCGTCGGTATGTTGGGGTTTTGTATATATTACTTGTTACTACACTGTGAGTAGTAGCATGACCACAAGTCAGGATTGACAGTACCATGGGTGGTAATTAAAGTAGATGTAAACAAATGTAATTGTGGGTTGCCCTTAATGCTGTAAAATGATAAAACTTGTTTTGATTAAACTGGGATTCACTCGCCAGTATTTCTTGTTGATAAAACTTTTTAAAACGCGTTTCACGTAACAAAATGTGAAAGCCAATAGAAGTTAGCTGAGAGCACCGAATTCTTGGAAAGGTGGCTATAAAAGTTACCTAAATAAGGAAGAAGTTTTATTTTAATAAATTAGGGTTTATCCCTATAAAATGTTGTGATGGAAACTTGGGATTTTCCCGTGTATTTATTTTTATAATAAATATGGTGTTTTACTCTGATAAACTACTTTCTAACTACGGTCCTGATGTAAATTTTCGTTGCCAAATTAATAAACACCGATACCACCATCACTGCGTGCTCGCGGCCGCCCGCCTTCCGGGGCAGGGGTCGGGGTTGCGACAATTATGATTTCACTACCTAATTTACAACCATATGTTTTCGTTCATAGGGGCAAATCTGAATCAATTTGATAGACGTGTTGTAGAAGAGGCTTGACTTCAAGCCGGCAAGGAGTAGGAATGAAGATATCGATGTAGACAGGGAATTTGAAAAACTCAAACAATAAATCAATCCAACACCTCCTCAAGTGAAAAAAAAAAAGCTACTTGGAAAAATTTAAACAAATCATCATGCCAGGCAACAATACCAAAAAACCTCTTGTTGTTCAAATGAACACCCGTGGTCGTCCAACATTAAAGACGCAAGAACAAAGGATGGTAGAAGCTGCAAGGAAAAGCTCGTATATACCGTCCGCAGAAAGTGGATTCGATGCCTCGTACAATCTTCCTTGTCACAGCGCCTACGTATCATCCCAAGACTCTCGAAGACAAAATAAACAACAACTACTTAACCTTCACCCCGATTTCCCAAATATCACGTTGGGTCCTAAGTCAGACATAGCTATCGGGAACTATGGATGTCAAATTCCAAAAGTGTTTCACCCATACATCTGAAAAATAAAGGATGTGAAACCAGATGGTCACTACGGGTTTCGATCGGTAGTTGTGGGGTTAGGACAGAAACAAACAAAGTATTTGTCTATCTAGAGACAACTTTTAATGGAGTTGCGTATGAACGAGGGTATTTGGAGGCAAGTCTTCGATCCAAAAAAACCTAGGACATTATGATGAGTTGTTCAACATGATAAGTTTTCAGGGAGTGGGTAAAGCAGAGCCCAAAAATTATATGGCAATGCCTGAGACGGGATTTCTTATTGCTCAAAGATATGGTGTGATTGTTCACACGTTGGACATTCATGGCAGCGACACAATTTTCCTTTTGTTAGGCGGTCCGGATGAAGCTGAGGAGCCTCATCAAGTGGTTGCGGTTGTGTCCGTCGACGGTGGACATTTCATCCACGTAAAGCTGGAAGAATCCTATCCAATGCCTCCCCTGAACTATCTTTGGACTTTGAAAAGAACAGAGAGTGCAGCAGCCTTGCATGAGTTATACAAGGAACGGATCGACGCATATCAAAGGCTAATGTACCCACCCGTTGACCTTAATCTTTTCCCAGGTGTTCAAGATATAGGTTAAGTATGTATAATTGTAATCCAACTAAATTAGTTATAATCCAAAAGTGTGTTTGTCATTGTTATTGTTAAAAAGATGTGCTTCTATCATGTGTCATGCCCGCCTGAATCTCACCCACATGACCCGTACAGCCAAAATACGCCATAATACGAACAGTGGAGACATAATACGCCATAACAAACAGTCTACGCACTAATACGACACTTACAGACAATCTACGCTATAATACGACACTTACAGACGGTAAACGTCAAGATACCGAATGTCACAGACACGGCCCGCACGGCTAAATTACGCGATAGTACGGAACAATAGTGACAATAAACGTCATAATATGATATTTAATGACAAAATACATCAAATACTGATCTGGTAGGACGTGTATACATACAACACGGCACGTTGGACTACAAGTGAAATCAAAACATAATATGACGAAATCATGGAATACGGCCACACATGTGACCGAACTTATCTAGATCGTGTTGTATAGACCATAAACTTCGTAAAATGACTTGTAATGGCAAAATACATCACGATACAACAAGTATAGGTGCATTTTTGAATTAAAATGATTTTTTTAAAAAATTAACCCCCCCCCCCCCAAAACGCCCCGCTTTGGCCAAAGCGGGGCACTTTGAGTTTCAAAACTTACAGTTTGGCCCAAAGCGTAGCAGCTTTGGCCAAAAATGTAACATTTGAACCTAAAATGCTCTGCTTTGGCCAAAGCGGGCGCTTTGGTTTGAATGTATAAAACCAAAGCGTGCAGCTTTGGCCAAACTCACCCAAACACGTAAACACACACACATAAGGTGCAACAACACAGACCCTCCGAGACCTCGATTCAAGACCATTTTCATCGATTCGACTTCTATAAGGTTAGATTACTAGTCCCCAATCATTTACACTTCATTAATTTTAGAAAAATTTGAGTTTTGATTACTTATTTGGGTTGGGGAGTTCTGCTGGTGGGTTTTTATGAAGAACAAAGGGGGGTAAAGCGCCCAACTTAGCCCAAAGCGCGGCGCTTTGCCCTTTTTTTTCTTTTTTAAATTATAAATTTGTTTTTAAAAATAAACAATGTCGAATCCGTAACCCGCGTTGGTCTGTAACGAGCGTCGAAACATAACCGGTCGTAAATATATAGTATTTTTATTATTTAGTCGAAGTCATCTGTAACGCGCGTAGGTCCGTAACGAGCTTCGAAACATAACCGGTTGTAAATATATAATATTTTTATTATTTAGTCGAAGTCGTCCGTAACGCGCGTAGGTTCGTAACGAGCGTCGATTCTGTAACAAGTCGTAAATATATAATAGTTTTATTAATTAGTCGAAGTGGTCCGTAACGCGCGTACGTCCGTAATGAGCGTCGAAACGTAACAAGTCGTAAATATATAATAGTTTTATTATTTAGTTGAAGTCGTCCATAACGTGTGTAGGTCCGTAACGAGCGTTGAAACGTAACAAGATATAATATTTTTCTATTTTGTCGTAGTCGTCCGTAACGCGCGTAGGTCCGTAACGAGCGTCGAAACGTAACAAGTCGTAAATACATAATATTTTTTATTCAGTCGAAGTCGTCTGTAACTCGTTTTTAAATTTTTTATTAAATTGTTTTTAAAAATTGTATTTAAAAATTGTTTTTAGTTTTGTATTTTTTGACACACATATATGGATATTGATATGGATTTCGACCCGTACGTGGAGCATGATGAGGAGCCGGTCGCACTTGATCCCCTACACGGTCACGTGTACCTGGCGTTCCCGATGGGGTCAGACAGGCATGAGAGGTGCGCGAAGTTGCGCACCATGAACATAGGGGGCATGTCGGGATTGATTGGGAGCTTTTGGAGACAGTGGAGGAGGCCACGAGGGCAAGGGAGATTATTAGGTTGGATGCCCCGTTTGCGCGGTTGTTCCAGACCGCGTTGGAGGACTCGTATCGTGAGATTACGGTCGAGTTCATTTCCATATTTATATACGCGCCGCATCCGGAGGATTACGTGGAGGACCCAGACCATGTCGTGTACGAGATCACTTTTCGTCTGGTCGGGCAAGAGTTTGGGATGAGGCAGCGGGACTTTTCCGTCCGTTCAGGTTTGTACACTACGGCCGGGCTTGATACAAATGTTTATACGCAGGGGTTTGGTGCCTTAGACAGACAGGCCCTTATTAGTTTCTGGATGGCTATTACGAGGGTTCCCTTTGGGAAATACTCGTAAAAGGCCACCTGCATCAGAGACCCCGTGTACGGATACCTCCACCGCATCATTGGGTCATCGATCGTGCCCCGGTATCACAGCCAGGACAAGGTCAACATGGGTGACCTTTTCTTTCTCTACTTCCTGTTGCGGCCTCATCCGTGCGCGCTCGTTGCGTGCCTGGCGGAGTACTTTGCTGCCGCTTATCATAGGCAGGAGCGCGGTAGGCTCTTTGACGGGTTCTACGTTACAGCGATCGCGCGCTCTTTAAGGATCATGCCCGAGAGTGACCCACTGTTGTCCCGGCCATTCCATTGACTAGATTAGGCCGGGTGTCAGTATCCAGAATGCGTTTGACGCACACATTTCACGGGATCGGCCTGTGCTTTCGGACGCGCGATTACCAGATTTGGGTGCCCGAGATGTTGCTAGAGGTGATACCAGTAGTCATTGAGATTAGGGACGCGATACTAGCGCCTCCGGCTGTTCAGGAGGTGGCTCTCCAGGCTCAGCGATAGGCTCTAGGTCTGGATGAGCCTGAGGATCACGATCAAGCTCAGCCTCCGCCTCCGCGTGGTTCTCCTCCGGCGGATCACGTCATTGACGACGAGATCCCACCATCGCCGTCACCTCCGCACCCGCCGCAGTACCCACAGCACGTCATTGCAGACCTGCCTCCTGCTGTGCAGGCGGTGGCTCAGGACTTCGATCGGCGCCTCCGACGTGCTGACGCCCGGCAGAGGTGGATCATACAGACGCTCATGTAGATCGTGGATCATTTGGGATTGCTGTGACAACCCTCACTAAACCAGGTATCCGTACGACTTAATTAATAATTAATTACTGCTTAATTACTGTGCTTGTTTGAAATTACTGATGAACTGCTACTTGATTTCTGATACATGCATATACCTGCATCATACTTTACTTACCGTCACTACATTATTTACATGCTGAACCTTAGTGACAAACATGATGCACAAAAAGCACAGTAGCACTATAAACGGATAACCTATTGAACATGCTGATAAAGCCAGCATCAGGCAGACACTGCCTCTAAGGCCTGTATGAGCCAGAAATATTTTACTACACTAGTGGTGAGTGTAGGGATACAAGGGTTGTAGAACTGCGTCTCTAGGAATAAGTTACAATGTCTGGATGTGCCTAAAACGTGCTCTAGGCACAAAAACTCAGCACTTTAATAAACAATCCAGCTTTTAGCTAACTAATAAAGTGCCAAAACATGAGGAAAATATTCCCGACACTTTGGAGGAATAAGTTGTGTCACTAAAAATAATAATAACGACACTTTAAAGCTTGTTTAACGCTTTAACGGATTACTATCCAACCAAACAACCGGACTATACCCGGAACATGAAAATATTGTCATTAACATAGTTTTTTTTCTGAGCCAGTTAGGGTCCCCGTATACCCTAACACCCGTCACAACGCACTACATGCTAGTAAATGGTTTAATCTCCTAAATACCTAACTAATACTTATCTATTTAGTTACAATCTAACTAGGAGACCCCCCCCCTAACCGAACCGTCCCCTTGGGGGACACCCTTGTCCTATTTGTTGATTATAATAATCAAGTGTGCTTAATATCTAGATGACACATTAACCATTGGTTAATTTGGAAAGAATTGTCTATAAGTTCATGACATAGCACAACATAACCTTCACCACAACTCATAACACTTGAGCACACTCTCTCCCTCTCTAATAACTCTCGGCCGAACACCCCTATCCATCCATCAATTTTTCGAGCTTTGATCTTGCCATTCCAAGTATCTACAAGTGTTAAGGATCACCTACAAGGAAGCTTGGTGCAATCGGAAGGCGAAGGACCTCACTCTATTGCTTTTATCCACTCATTTTGTGTCTAGATTCTTCCCTAGCCTCGAGCTAGTAGTAAGTTGCTTGAATCACACTCTCGAACTATTTTGAAGTGGTTAAAATGTTATGTAACGACTAAAACTCGTAAACATACAAGTTGATACATAAAAGTCTACTAAAAATGCTAGTAATGGTGGTTAAAAGCTTGAATGTTGTGTAAATCTTGTAGTATTTGATTTGTGTAGTTATTTGGACCCGATCTATGTTGTGGTAGCTCGGATCATCGTTTAACCCGGATTGGTCATGATCTTGGATCATGACATAAGGTTGTTTTGGAAGTAACAAGGGTTAAGTGATGAAACTCTACCACACATCAAACTTGAACTTGTGTAAAAATGATTTTACTTACGAAATAGTGTTTAAAACTAGTAGATCTATGGATCTACAAGCGGTATTTTCAAAGGACCGAGTGTCGAAGAAACCATATTTTTCTAAAAATGGATCTTACATGAGCAAGAATGATTTTTAGAACACACAAGTGAGTAAACACTTGTGTAGCACTAAGTTTCGACAAAATAACTATCTTTGTAAAAATTGATAAGAAGTTGTAAAGATGGGATTTCTTTAAAAACGGGGTTTTTACGAAACCGAATTGATTTATATAAAGATCCACTAAAAGTAATGGAATTTACTTTATATTCTTGGATAAAACGCAAGTTCATGTAATTTATGCGATATACATATTTATTTACTAGTTTGTTGTTTTGGACATTGTTTTGATTGAATGAAAAGAATGTTGGTTTGATTTATGAAAGAAAATGATACGCTTGAAAGCGTGGCCACCTCCAGTTACAGGGGAAACTCTGGCGAAATTTTTCCAAAAGCCTAACACTTAGAAATATTTTCACTATAAGTGTTAGAAATACTTTTCGACTTGTTTTCAAATTATAGATTTCGCCACGACTTTATTTACAAAACATCGGAGGTGGGATTTCACAAAATAAAACTTGGTAAATATATATTTAGTATATATTTTTCATAAAGTCACTTGATATGTGTTTATGATTATTTTATGAAAATACTAGTATTATTTTTAGGGTAAAAATAATACTATCGAATGTTAATGGATCCAAAATAAGATGAACGTCTCTACGATAAATATATAAGTTACACCGGTAATTATTATTACCACTAGATCATTTAAAACGTAACTTACGCATTTTGAGAAAATATGACTTAACGCGTATTTTTGTCAAGGTATTATTTTGGGAAAATTATGTAATAGAAAATATAATATTTTTTAGAAGAATATTTATATTTTGGGAGTTAGAAATAAAATATATTTTAAGTGAGACTTAATAATATATTTCGAACACACATGTATTAAATCCCCCATCCTTGGGAAGGAAAATGATTACCAAGTATTTACTAAATGTAAACACGAAATAGTTGTCTAACTATTTCCCAAAAACTTAAACCATAAAGCTAAGGCACGGCCGTCCGTCTAATAGAATTAGTACGTGTAGGTCGTCACACAGCTGCTTGATCAGGAGACATACTTGGTAGAGACGCACCACTGTGAGTTCATGTCCCCCTTTTCTCTTAACTGTTTTCAGTTTTCTAAACTGCGGGGGTGAAATACATGTTACTATGATTACGAGTACTTTATACATGGTATGGTTAGCGTAAGGAGGGTTACTACTTAGATCATGTGAGTGGGTAGGCGGGAACTGGAGGCCATTAATCCTCATTGTAGGACCGAGGGACGTAAGCGGTAGATCTATCTGGGTGTAGCGAGCCCAACTCCAGGTCCAACAGTACGGGCCTCGGGGTGACTTTGTGCCCAACGCAAAATCCGCTAGGTTTGAGTCTTCCTACTTGCACTTCACACATATCAATGGCCTTGCAAACCATTGGTGATCTCTTTTTCCTTATTTGCTACATACCAGGGATTTTTATATTTACAAGTGTTTTACATACTCACTACACATGAACTCACTCAACATTATTGTTGATTTTTCAACTTAGATGTATTTCAGGGAATTAAAGGATCTGGCGCGGTAAGACATGTTTTCCCGCTGCACTAGTTACGAGGTCATCCGGGTTTGGGGAATGTGACTCTTTCCTGGACAAGTCACAGTCCTTAAACTGTGTTTATGTTATGTTGATGTTTGTGTTTGTTGAACAATGTCGTTAGGATGTGTTTCCGTTAAGACAATGTTGTTGTGTTTGGTTTTTTTTTTTTTTAAACTTAATTAAATGGAAGATCTTGCATGGTTTTATTTCATATAGCTTTGTTATAGTTAAGCTATGGTATTAAGAAGTCACACCAAAATAACCACGCTTCCACAAAGCCAGGGTGTGACAGCTTGGTATCAGAGCTCTGATCATAGCGAACTAGGATTCCTTCTCGAGTCTAGACTATGATCACTAGGGCTCTCACGAAAACATTTTTACTGCATACCACTTAAGTCCAGATCCAAAACGTTTTTACAAACAAATGTTGAGCACATTTTATTTATTATTTATAGGCTCAGTCTGGAAAGGTTGAGGCTCGGTCTGGGAAGCCGAGGCTCGGTCTGGGAGACCGAGGTAGTTGGCTAGTGGGACTAGGAGAATTGGCTAGTGGGACTAGGAAGAGCAGTCTGGGAGGCTGGGAGGCTAGTGGGACTAGGAGAATTATTTGATTGCTTACTTGGTGACTAATGTGCTTACCTGATTGTATGACTGATTATTTGTGCACATTTATGTTTATGTTACAGACACCATGGACACCTCTGGCACAGGTGACTCAGACACCACAGGACCTAGACCTATAGTATCAGATGACCTAGAGTCTTCAGAGCACGAGGTCCACACATCCGACGTTACTAGCACGGACGAGGACGACTTTCAGCCCTTTGCTTTACCTGATGGTGCTGATGAGCTCGCTGATAGCCCTTTGGTCGGGGACCTACCGTTAGTGGAGATCCCTGCTCCCATACCCTTAGCTGTTTATCCTGCTTACGATTTGCTTCTCGACGCCGACGATGATGGCGACGTCGATCTGTATGATGATGAGCCCTTAGAGGAGGATGTTCAGGGCGAGGCCCTTCTTGCTGCTGGTGATCTCTTGATGATCGCAGATGCTCCCGCCGAGGAGTCACCCGCTCACTCTCCGGTCCCAGACTCTTTCGAGTCTGTGGCCTCCGCACCTTCACACACCCAGAGTGCGCAGCGCTTCTCACATGGATCATATCCCGACCAGGCATCCTCTGTTGCCCCTATTCCTAGTTTTGCTTTCGACCACGATGATGTGGAGGATTCCGATCCTGTCTTTCCCCTAGGATTCGACCCAGATCAGGATATAGAGTTTATACCCATGGATCAGCCTATGGAGGATCCAGTCGACCCAGTAGACCCAGTTGATCCCATCGACCCCGAGTTTGATTTTGGGATGGCCTTTGATGACCCCGAGCCTGCCATGGCCCCTGAGCAGGTAGCCGCTCTAGACCCTGCGTTGGAGCACGACCCAGTTCATGCTGACGCACCTATTATTGAGCCTGTCATTGCTGACCCACCTATTGATGATCACCCAGTGGATGCTCCGTTGTTGGAGGGCGATCATGTCATTGCTGCTGATCATGTTGATCCCCCACTTATTGCTGATGCACCAGTTGACCCTCTTGTTGCACCTCACCATGATCCTATGCCAGTTCAGTTTGATCGTGCACTTTTTGAGGCACATATGGACCCACAAGATGAGCACGCCCAGCATGGGTGGATTCCTGCTGATGACGAGGTCCCACCTATTCCCCCTCAGATCACTGATACCCGTCACATTGATACCTCCTTTTCATTTCCTCGGTTTACACCTCCAGCGCGACCTGGAGAGGGTTCTTCGGCTCACCCTTTTGGACATGTACCGGTATCTATCCCTGCTATACCACCGTCTGCTACTTTTCCCCCTGTTTCTCCATTTCATGTGGCACCTTTTGATCCCACCAGTGAGCCGTTTCTCTGGTCATCACCACCTGCCATGACACCGACCGACCCTTACCATCCTTTCCATATGGGGTATGCTATAGAGGACGTTTTGATATCGATTGTTGTCCAGCAGGAGGCACTCACACGGCGCATTCAGGAGCTTGAGAGAGCTCAGCCGCCGCCGTGCCAGTGTCAGGGTCAGACCCACCCTGCTTCTTCGCAGCACTCTCGACCATTGTTACCTTACTATGCTGCACGCCTTTTGGCACTTGAGCAGCAGGTTGCTTCTTGGGTGCGTACCCAGAGAGCCATGGAGGAGGACTGGCTCCAGTTGCGTCGTTTTTTTTACACTCACTTTCCCCCTCCTCCACCGCCATCTGTGTAGGGCTCTTCAGTACCGTATGGGTAGACGCTGGTGAGAAGACGGCGATTGCTTTTGACTGCACAGCATTTTTGGAGACTACATTATGATTCTGACTTTTGTTGACATGTATTTGATGTACTGACACTGATTTGATATAGTTTTTGGACTAGGGTGATGTAGCCCTTAGTCGACTGATGTTGTATGACACTGTGATGTACTTGTACGCTTACTATGTGGTCTCAATATATGGAAATCGCAGTATTCTCATCATATTTGATGCTTGATTTGGTTATTTATATTCTATGACATGGGATGTTGTGTGATTGATGTTTGTGACATGGGATGTTGGGTGATTGATATGATTATAACATGAGATGTTATGTACTATTACTATCATAATAAAGCGTATGCATTATAACATGGGATCTTTACTATGGCCTGACCGACGTAAACCCATCTTTTAGAAGATGCCGCCGAGACGTCAAACGCCGATGCCTACCAATGAGGCAGAACTCCAACAAATCATCGCTGCTGCCATCGCGCAATACGCCGCCTCGCAAGGAGGACCCAGCGGAAGCAGCTCAAACAACAATGGCAACAACAATCCACCTCATGGTAATACTAAGTCATTTAGACATACCATGACCTAATTGGATATCTATAGCAATGATGCTAATGCCGATCACATGTTATAATGTATGTGCAGGGTGCACCTACAAGCAGTTTCTAGACTGCAAACCGGTCAACTTTGATGGCACAGGAGGTGCTGTCGCCTTTGTTCGTTGGGCTGAGAAAACTGAATCTGTTCTTCGCATGAGCAAATGCGCACTAGATCAGCAAGTCACCTATATCTCGGGGCTATTCTTGGATGGAGCCCTCTCTTGGTGGAATTTGCAAGTACAGACACTTGGTGAAGCTGCTGCCTATGCGCTAACCTGGACCGAACTGAAGGAACTTATGCGCAAAAAGTACTGCTCTCACGCGGAAATCCAAAGATTGGAAACTGAGTTCTGGCATTTGAAAATGGAAGGTCCAAAGATCGCAGAATACGTTCAGAGGTTCCATGACTTATCGCATGTGGTACCCTACATGGTCACTCCGGAGTTCAAGCGGATTGAACGTTTCATTTGGGGATTAGCTCCTCAAATCATAAGCATGGTGACCTCATCCAAGCCTGCGACAATTACTGAGGCAATTGATCTGAGCGTAGCTCTCACTGAGGAGGCGATCCGCCTAAACAAGTTTTCTAATGTTGAGCAAAGGAAGAAGGAGACTCATGTAGAGTCGTCCGGGGATAACAAAAGGAAATTCTCGAATTTCAAACAAGGCACAAGCAGTGATGGCAGGAAAGGAGAACCAAGCGCACCGGTTCAAGCTATGACTGGTACTAGAAGGAAAGGAAATGGATATATGGGTGCACATCCCAAGTGTAACTCTTGCCAACACCATCACCCTGGCCGATGCAGGCCAAAAGTATGTGAAGCTTGTGGAAAGACTGGTCACTTGAAGGATTCTTGCTGGGCTAGTGCTGGCCGGGGAGGCCAAGGAGGATTTGGGAATAGAAATAATAATCGTGGTGGTATTGGAAATCGCCCACAGGGGAACAATGGAGGAAACGGGAATCGAGGCAACAATGTGAATCAAGCTGGTAATGCGAACCAAAACAACAATCAAGCTGGGAATGGAGCAGGAAATGGTCAAAGAATGGGTTGTTTTAACTGTGGTGACATTGGGCATTTTAAAAGGAACTGCCCAGAGTTGAACCAAGCCCGTGGAAGAGTGTTCCATATCGAAGCGAGGGAAGCGCGCCAGGATCCCAATGTCGTTACTGGTACGTTCCCTGTGAACCAACGCTATGCATCCGTTTTATTTGATACTGGTGCCGATTATAGTTTCGTATCGTTAGAATTTAAGAATATGCTTGGTTTAACCGCTAGTAAGTTAGATATTCCCTACTCAATCGAATTGGCCAATGGGAAGTTAGTAGAAGCCAATGAAGTTGTCAGAGGCTGTGTGATCGAATTGGGAGAGCGTGAGTTTGCTCTGGATCTACTACCAGTCCAGCTAGGGAGCTTTGACGTAGTAGTAGGAATGGATTGGTTATCAGGCAACAAGGCTGAGATAGTTGTAGACAAGAAAGCTGCAGAACCGAAGAGGGTGAAACAATCGTGGTTCATGGGGAGAAGCGTGATACGCCGTTAAGAATTATCAGCTGCCTGAAAGCGCGAAAGTGTTTGCAGAAAGGATGTGCTGCCTTCCTGGCACACCTTGTAGACAAGAAAGCTGCAGAACCGAAGATCGAAGACATCCCTGTCGTGAGGGAATATCCAGAAGTCTTCCCAGAGGACTTGCCTGGACTGCCACCTCAGAGGCAAGTAGAGTTTCACATCGATTTAGTTCCAGGCGCCGCGCCTGTGGCTAAGGCACCTTATAGACTTGCTCCGTCTGAGATGCAGGAACTGTCAACACAACTTCAAGAGTTGTTAGACAAGGGATTTATCCGACCAAGCTTCTCACCTTGGGGAGCTCCAGTTTTGTTTGTCAAGAAGAAGGACGGTAGTTTTTGTATGTGTATTGACTACCGGGAGTTGAACAAGCTGACGATCAAGAATAGATACCCTCTGCCAAGGATTGATGATCTGTTTGACCAACTGCAAGGCTCAAGCTTTTATTCAAAGATCGATCTTCGATCTGGATACCATCAGTTAAGGATACAAGAGGAGAGTATCCCAAAGACAGCCTTCAGAACTCGTTATGGGCACTACGAGTTCCTAGTTATGCCGTTTGGGTTAACAAACGCACCTGTAGTATTCATGGATTTGATGAATAGAGTTTGCAAGCCGTACTTGGATAAGTTCGTGATAGTGTTCATCGATGATATCTTGATTTATTCAAAGACGAAGGCTGAGCATGAGCAACACCTAAGAGCTATTTTGGAGCTGCTGAAGAAAGAACAGTTGTATGCTAAGTTCTCTAAGTGCGAGTTTTGGCTACGAGAAGTACAATTCCTTGGGCACGTGGTAAATGGAGATGGAATCCACGTGGATCCCACCAAGATCGAAGCGATTAAGAATTGGGAAACGCCAAAGACGCCAACCGAGATTCGACAATTCTTGGGTTTGGCTGGCTACTATCGAAGGTTCATTGAGGATTTTTCTAAGGTCGCTCAACCATTGACGCTCCTCACTCAGAAGGATAAGAAGTTTGATTGGGGAATCAAACAGGAAGAAGCGTTTCAGCTGTTGAAGGATAAGCTCTGCAATGCGCCAATCTTAGCACTACCAGAAGGTACAGATGATTTCGTGGTATACTGTGACGCCTCACGTCAAGGATTGGGTTGTGTGTTGATGCAACGCCAAAAGGTTATTGCTTACGCATCGCGTCAATTGAAAGTACATGAAAAGAACTATACCACACATGATTTGGAACTTGGCTCAGTGGTTTTTGCATTAAAGATCTGGAGACACTACCTTTATGGTACAAAGTGTACAATTTTTACAGATCACAAGAGCCTACAACACATATTCAACCAGAAGGAGCTGAATATGAGGCAAAGACGTTGGGTTGAGTTGCTGAACGATTACGACTGCGAGATAAAGTATCATCCAGGGAAGGCGAATGTGGTCGCCGATGCCCTAAGTCGAAAGGAGAGGATCAAGCCCATAAGGGTTAGGGCTTTAGAAATGATTATCCGAACCGATCTTTCCTTGCGCATTCGTGCCGCGCAGAAAGAAGCTCTCAAGGAAGGAAACCTTGAAGAAGAATATCTCCGTGGGATGGAGAAGCTACTGGTACCAAACGAGGAAGGAACGTTATGTTTTGAGAAAAGGATTTGGGTTCCTTTGTTTGGAGGTTTAAGGAAGGTTATTTTCAATGAAGCTCACAAGTCGCGGTACTCTATCCACCCTGGAGCGGATAAGATGTACCAGGATCTCAAAGATTATTATTGGTGGCCTAGGATGAAAGGCGATGTTGCTGTTTATGTGAGCAAATGTTTAACATGCGCTAAGGTTAAAGCCGAATATCAGAAGCCTTCAGGACTTCTGCAACAACCTGAGATTCCCAAGTGGAAATGGGAACAAATCTCAATGGATTTTATTACAAAGTTGCCAAGAACGCCAAGAGGCCATGACACTATTTGGGTAATAGTGGATCGATTAACAAAGTCAGCACACTTTCTGCCAATCAAAGAGAAGGATAACACTAGCAAATTGGCTGAAATTTACATGAGAGAGATCGTCGCACGTCATGGAGTGCCTCTCTCGATCATCTCTGATAGAGACGGAAGGTTTGTGTCAAGGATATGGCAATCCTTCCAAGAAGCTTTTGGCTCACAATTAAATCTGAGCACTGCGTTTCATCCACAAACCGACAGGCAAAGCGAGCGGACGATACAGACTTTGGAAGACATGCTGAGAGCGTGTGTTATGGATTTGGGCGGTAGCTGGGACAAGCATTTGCCTTTGGTCGAATTTTCATACAACAACAGCTACCACACCAGTATTGGTGCCGCGCCATTCGAAGCTCTTTACGGACGCAAGTGTCGATCACCCCTATGTTGGGCTGACGCAGGTGATAGACAGCTTGTTGGTCCCGAAATCGTCCAAGAGACGACAGACAAGATTGCGCAGATCCGAAAACGCATCGAAGCAGCTCGTGAAAGACAGAAAGCCTATGCAGATCCAAACCGGAAACACTTGGATTTCCAAGTTGGAGATATGGTTTTATTGAAAGTTTCACCCTGGAAGGGTGTGGCACGCTTCGGAAAGCGTGGAAAGTTAAATTCGCGCTACATTGGTCCTTTCAGAATTTTGGAAAGAATAGGACTAGTAGCATACAAGCTGGACTTACCTGCCGAGCTGAATGGAGTTCACGATACATTTCATGTATCCAACCTGAAGAAAAGTCCAACTCAAGATAACATTGCCATTCCCATCGACGAGATTCGTGTTGACGACACGCTCCATTTCGTTGAAGAACCGGTTGAGGTTACGGATTGGAAAGTAAACAAGACCCGCCAGAGCAGTGTCAAGCTCGTCAAAGTTTGTTGGAATGCCAGACATGGTCCTGAATACACCTGGGAGCGTGAGGACCGGATGAAAGAGAAATACCCTCAACTATTTCCTAAGAACCCTGCATCTACAAGCAGAACTTAAAATTTCGGGACGAAAGTTTTCTAACGGGGGGAGAATGTGACAACCCTCACTAAACCAGGTATCCGTACGACTTAATTAATAATTAATTACTGCTTAATTACTGTGCTTGTTTGAAATTACTGATGAACTGCTACTTGATTTCTGATACATGCATATACCTGCATCATACTTTACTTACCGTCACTACATTATTTACATGCTGAACCTTAGTGACAAACATGATGCACAAAAAGCACAGTAGCACTATAAACGGATAACCTATTGAACATGCTGATAAAGCCAGCATCAGGCAGACACTACCTCTAAGGCCTGTATGAGCCAGAAATATTTTACTACACTAGTGGTGAGTGTAGGGATACAAGGGTTGTAGAACTGCGTCTCTAGGAATAAGTTACAATGACTGGATGTGCCTAAAATGTGCTCTAAGCACAAAAACTCAGCACTTTAATAAACAATCCAGCTTTTAGCTAACTAATAAAGTGCCAAAACATGAGGAAAATATTCCCGACACTTTGGAGGAATAAGTTGTGTCACTAAAAATAATAATAACGACACTTTAAAGCTTGTTTAACGCTTTAACGGATTACTATCCAACCAAACAACCGGACTATACCCGGAACATGAAAATATTGTCATTAACATAGTTTTTTTTCTGAGCCAGTTAGGGTCCCCGTATACCCTAACACCCGTCACAACGCACTACATGCTAGTAAATGGTTTAATCTCCTAAATACCTAACTAATACTTATCTATTTAGTTACAATCTAACTAGGAGACCCCCCCCCCCTAACCGAACCGTCCCCTTGGGGGACACCCTTGTCCTATTTGTTGATTATAATAATCAAGTGTGCTTAATATCTAGATGACACATTAACCATTGGTTAATTTGGAAAGAATTGTCTATAAGTTCATGACATAGCACAACATAACCTTCACCACAACTCATAACACTTGAGCACACTCTCTCCCTCTCTAATAACTCTCGGCCGAACACCCCTATCCATCCATCAATTTTTCGAGCTTTGATCTTGCCATTCCAAGTATCTACAAGTGTTAAGGATCACCTACAAGGAAGCTTGGTGCAATCGGAAGGCGAAGGACCTCACTCTATTGCTTTTATCCACTCATTTTGTGTCTAGATTCTTCCCTAGCCTCGAGCTAGTAGTAAGTTGCTTGAATCACACTCTCGAACTATTTTGAAGTGGTTAAAATGTTATGTAACGACTAAAACTCGTAAACATACAAGTTGATACATAAAAGTCTACTAAAAATGCTAGTAATGGTGGTTAAAAGCTTGAATGTTGTGTAAATCTTGTAGTATTTGATTTGTGTAGTTATTTGGACCCGATCTATGTTGTGGTAGCTCGGATCATCGTTTAACCCGGATTGGTCATGATCTTGGATCATGACATAAGGTTGTTTTGGAAGTAACAAGGGTTAAGTGATGAAACTCTACCACACATCAAACTTGAACTTGTGTAAAAATGATTTTACTTACGAAATAGTGTTTAAAACTAGTAGATCTATGGATCTACAAGCGGTATTTTCAAAGGACCGAGTGTCGAAGAAACCATATTTTTCTAAAAATGGATCTTACATGAGCAAGAATGATTTTTAGAACACACAAGTGAGTAAACACTTGTGTAGCACTAAGTTTCGACAAAATAACTATCTTTGTAAAAATTGATAAGAAGTTGTAAAGATGGGATTTCTTTAAAAACGGGGTTTTTACGAAACCGGATTGATTTATATAAAGATCCACTAAAAGTAATGGAATTTACTTTATATTCTTGGATAAAACGCAAGTTCATGTAATTTATGCGATATACCTATTTATTTACTAGTTTGTTGTTTTGGACATTGTTTTGATTGAATGAAAAGAATGTTGGTTTGATTTATGAAAGAAAATGATACGCTTGAAAGCGTGGCCACCTCCAGTTACAGGGGAAACTCTGGCGAAATTTTTCCAAAAACCTAACACTTAGAAATATTTTCACTATAAGTGTTAGAAATACTTTTCGACTTGTTTTCAAATTATAGATTTCGCCACGACTTTATTTACAAAACATCAGAGGTGGGATTTCACAAAATAAAACTTGGTAAATATATATTTAGTATATATTTTTCATAAAGTCACTTGATATGTGTTTATGATTATTTTATGAAAATACTAGTATTATTTTTAGGGTAAAAATAATACTATCGAATGTTAATGGATCCAAAATAAGACGAACGTCTCTACGATAAATATATAAGTTACACCGGTAATTATTATTACCACTCGATCATTTAAAACGTAACTTACGCACTTTGAGAAAATATGACTTAACGCGTATTTTTGTCAAGGTATTATTTTGGGAAAATTATGTAATAGAAAATATAATATTTTTTAGAAGAATATTTATATTTTGGGAGTTAGAAATAAAATATAATTTAAGTGAGACTTAATAATATATTTCGAACACACATGTATTAAATCCCCTATCCTTGGGAAGGAAAATGATTACCAAGTATTTACTAAATGTAAACACGAAATAGTTGTCTAACTATTTCCCAAAAACTTAAACCATAAAGCTAAGGCACGGCCGTCCGTCTAATAGAATTAGTACGTGTAGGTCGTCACACAGCTGCTTGATCAGGAGACATACTTGGTAGAGACGCACCACTGTGAGTTCATGTCCCCCTTTTCTCTTAACTGTTTTCAGTTTTCTAAACTGCGGGGGTGAAATACATGTTACTATGATTACGAGTACTTTATACATGGTATGGTTAGCGTAAGGAGGGTTACTACTTAGATCATGTGAGTGGGTAGGCGGGAACTGGAGGCCATTAATCCTCATTGTAGGACCGAGGGACGTAAGCGGTAGATCTATCTGGGTGTAGCGAGCCCAACTCCAGGTCCAACAGTACGGGCCTCGGGGTGACTTTGTGCCCAACGCAAAATCCGCTAGGTTTGAGTCTTCCTACTTGCACTTCACACATATCAATGGCCTTGCAAACCATTGGTGATCTCTTTTTCCTTATTTGCTACATACCAGGGATTTTTATATTTACAAGTGTTTTACATATTCACTACACATGAACTCGCTCAACATTATTGTTGATTTTTCAACTTACATGTATTTCAGGGAATTAAAGGATCTGGCGCGGTATGACACGTTTTCCCGCTGCACTAGTTACGAGGTCATCCGGGTTTGGGGAATGTGACTCTTTCCTGGACAAGTCACAGTCCTTAAACTGTGTTTATGTTATGTTGATGTTTGTGTTTGTTGAACAATGTCGTTAGGATGTGTTTCCGTTAAGACAATGTTGTTGTGTTTGGTTTTTCTTTTTTAAACTTAATTAAATGGATGATCTTGCATGGTTTTATTTCATATAGCTTTGTTATGGTTAAGCTATGGTATTAAGAAGTCACACCAAAATAACCACGCTTCCGCAAAGCCAGGGTGTGACAATTGCCGCCGAAGCCACTGCCACCGTCCCCATCGCCAAAAGATCAGTAGCTTTTGTCTTTATTTTGTATTAGACATTCAATTGTACTTTTGTATTAGACATTCAGTTTGTACTTATGTTTTGTATATACAAACTGATTTTATATATATTTATGCGGTAGACCTTTTTTTACACGATGTTTGTTTCAATTGTTTGCGTTTATTTCATACGTCTCTTTCGTAACTTATTGTGCGTTGTTTTAATTAAACATGTCCGTGTAATGTAACAAAATAAAATCGGTTAACATTTATAATAACAATGACACAATGAAACGTATCTTATAAACGATTGTTATAAATTAACTATAACCGGTACACTCACGTTAAACGACCGTTATAAATCAGCTTTAAATTATATATGTTTTATAAAAACAAAACAAAAATCTACAATTTTTCAACAAAAAAACACAACCAAACAACAAACCAACACCCCATTTTTTCGACCAAAACCTCACTTTTCCCCCAAAAATGAACAGTCAGACCTAAACGTCCCGCTTTGGCCAAAGCGGGGCACTTCGGTACCAGTCAACAGACTTGTCAGTTCTTGTCTGTTGACTTTATACCAAAGTGCATCGCTTTGGACAAAATGAGGCGTTTCAGTGTGAATAGCCTGAGCCTATATGAAACGCCCTTTCAAAATTCCTTTCCTTCCGAAAAGATATTCCGTAGCCCTTAGCAATGAATATTAATGGGAAAAATGGATTACAAAACTTATTCGAAAATGATTATTAACGTAAAAAATGGATTGAAAACTTATTTATCTTGCGAAGATTACCATTAAGCAAGTTTTACGTGTTTCGAATCGAATTTTGCACCCCTTATAAAATCTCATGTACGTGCGACAAATTTTGCGGGTTTCTTTTTACAAGTTCAATATCAAATTTACTAAAAAGTAATCTTAGCTTTGTAATTGTCCTTTTTCGTGTGGAATGAAATTTAATTAGAAGTCAAAAAAAAAAAATCTTAGCTTCATTTTTAATACATCTAGGCCGTCGAGAAGCTTTTAACAAGCTCATATATAAATACAATTATTTATGCAAAATTTAAAAACTAACTTGTGTTTGGCTGCCTAGTTGTGAGGTTGGTTTGTTTGTGTTAAAAATTTTCCTTCCAAAAAAAAAAAAAAAACCTTATTTAAATAGATAAGCAGAGGATAGTGTAGAGTAACATATTGCATCTACACACATTCCCTTAGGGTCTATTTATGCGTAGGATAGTGGGGGCGGGAGGGGGCAGCCGACCCCCCGAACTTTTCGCTCAATAGTGGAGAGTATATAGTTTTCGTATAGAAATTTTTGTGTATATACGTTTTCGACCCTCCGTTTTATAGAATTTTTTTGGTGTGTACGTTTTCGACCCCCCGGTCGAAAATCTCAAGCTTCGCCATGAGCAGGATAGAGTGGAGTAACATATTGCATCGATACAGATTCATTTGAAAACTAACTCAGTATGATTCTATATTTGTTTGGATTTTGCTGTATTTAGTTGATGTATGTAACATTACCATCGCATTATGTATTATGATATAATTTTTGAATAATATTACAAGTGACTTCTACAATAGAAATTTATTTAATGTTTAGCATTTTAAAAGACAGTGAACAGAAAACCTAAAATTTGAATTAAACCTTTTTTTCGTATAAAACTAAGGGGTTGAATTTGGTTACATAATATGTTATTATTGTTGGAACTGTGGTAATGTTTAATTTTTATATAGTTTTTTTTTTGTTTAAGGTGTGAATTATTCGCGAATGTCGGGAGTTCTAGCATACGTTGTCTTAACCAGGTCCACGCTAGAGAGCCCACTCGCACAATAGATCCCTAATTTAAACACCTCAATGAGAAACCGCCTATCACCTAGACTCGAACTTAAGACCTGGAGGGGAGAAATCACCCGGGCCCACCAAAGGTGAAACTTAAATACCCGTGACCACCACTAGAACACTAGTTATGGTTCAATAGAGAAGTTGGAGACGCCGGGATTAGAACTCGCGTCTCGTTGTTGTTTAAGCTAGGGATTAGAACTCGCGTCTCATATGTGGACATGTATCAATCATGTTGTCTTTATGCATAATTTGAGATAAATGATGTAGTTTCCAATAAATATTTATCAGAGTCAGTAACGTGAACATACCATAGTAACTAATTGTTTAATTAATTTTAAATAATTTAAGATAAGTGATGTAGTTTCTAATAAATATTTATTAAAGTCACTATTATATATATTAACAGAAACAGGCGCTTCAAGTTTTTTAATATTCATTTTTTCTAAGGTTTCATATTATATTGGTTAATTACATAATTTGATTTAAAACATATTTTTATATAACTTTTAACATATAATCAAAGTATCCGTTATCAAACAGGAAACCATAAAAATTAATGTATGTATTGGTGTTGTTCGGTTCAGTTTGGTATAATATGGTAGCAATACGGTGTCAGTTTATCAAAACCAAAAACAAAAAAAATAAAACCGGCACCCATACAAAAAATTTTCAATCGGTTTCGATTTGGTTTGGTAGCGACACGAAGGACCATGAATAGTAAATAATTTTTTAAGTATTTGTTTTAGTTTGTTAATTGTATTTTACTTTTTATTTAATATGATATTTTTGCTAATAACTTGCGTTTGTTAAATTTAAAAAAAAAATGATCCAAAGACGCAACTATGTTTGATCGATGTAAAATGTGTGGTGATTGCTATATCATCCAAACAACATTGATAGCGGTACCATGTTCGTTTTTTTTGTTTTCGATCGATGTAAAATGTGTGGTGATTGCTATATCGAATGTCTATATCGTACCGATATGAAAACAAACCAAATTGATATCGGCTGAAATGCCACCGCGAAGCGCCGTGCAAATCAACTAGTTATAAATATATCATAGTGACTGATCGTTTAATTAATTCTAACAAAAGTGTTATATGTTAATTAAAATAAAATAGCTAGCTTTCAATTAGGTCATATCCTTAGCAATCCAGAAATGGAATTCTAGCAAAAAAAAAAAAAAATTATGTGCCCCCTCAGAACGCGGAGTAATTATATATTATAGAAATGACTTTTGGGGATATTACCCTAAAGACTTAAAGGACAAATTTAGCCACCGACCAATGTCTCTGTTTTTGTCCACATATGTCGGTGGTGTTTTCCCAAATAGTAATCTATACACTGCTCCATTCACACACACAGTCTTACCCGCCTTTTCACTTCCCACCAGGCCACCATGTGCAACTCACGCCCCACCATATCATCCTCTATATATAAACAATTTCAGTACGTATAGGTTAGCTTAGAATACTAATATGAAACAACTTTTGCCGTGTTGCCTGTTTTCTTTCTCAAAAGAAACCCATATAATTAATTCATTTCAACACTTATTAATGTTTTGGGATATCTTTGAATTGTTGTTATATGGAGTGAGGTGTTTAATTGTAATCAACTAATCATCATTAGCAACTGAATAATGGAGAAGTATTATTTGTTGTTGTTATTGGTCTATGGGTGATGTAAAGAAGTTACATATCCATCCTTTTTATTAGAGAAACGAGTAAAGAATATTGTTAAGAAAAAATATTTTTTTTGACACAATAGTTAAATCGTATGCCAACTACTATAATATACTAGCTAAACGAAGAATAGTATATGCCCATTTTATGCAACTCTTCACAATTACTCATTTTTCTAATGACAAGGATGGAACAGAATGTGTTTTTTTGCTGCTTTTCTTTTTTCGTTTTGTTGGTTTAGCCAGTGGTATGCTCTTGATTCTTTATAGTACTTTCTTAGTTTGTTGGAGGTGGGTTGTACCTGAACGTTTTCTAATGCATGAGAGTTAAAATATCTGGATTTTGCCTTTAGTGGATTGGGTTAGTTTATGCACGCCAACTGTTTGTTTATTTGCTTGACTCAAAAGTGTTTTATTTTTGTAATTCTTTGATGGCTTGGATTACAACTTGCACGACAATTGGTTAGTTGTTGAATTGTTAGTAGTGAATACATGTTTATCATGGTTTCGGCCTTTCATGTTTTGGATTATAACATCCACGCCAACTATTTGTGTTTATGCATGAAAGAAAAATTGTTTTTTATTAAACATTTAGTGTGTTCTAGGTATACCAGTTCTTTAGCATTTCTTTATGTGGCCTTTGTTTTGATACCTGTAAGTTTAAGTTCAGAGCTTAGAGAGGCCTTTCAGTGATGTCTTCGGTATCTTTTTTCCTTTTATCTTCGAAAAATACTATCTTCTTTCATTTCATACAACTTTTTTTGTAGTTTTACTTTTTGTATATTTGCAGATACTTGATAAGGCTGCGAGTCTCAATGAACCACATTTATATACGAGTCGAATTGAGAGTTCTGAGCTTCTACGAAGTATGTTACTTTATAATGTTATGGTCTTCATCTTAAGTTTAGCAAATCATGAATCTTATTTCATACAAAGATTCAATTGATGATCTCAAAATGAATGGTATATAGGAAAAATCGTAATCCATAGTTTTAACTTAATTTTACAGCCTTTAAATACGAGAATGCAGAAACTCAAAAGACGATCATGAGGCTGGAACAAGCTGTTGCTACTGCTGCGTTTGTAAAAGGAGATATTAAATCACATGGAGCTTTTGCTATTTTACAAGGGATGCATATGAAGTATTGTTTTATGAGTGGTAAAATGACGATTTCTCAGTTCCATTTTTTTAATTATATTTCTCATTCTTTCTTTTTCACAGATCATAAATTTAGGAAAAAGATTGCACTAATTACGTTTAAAGTTTAATCTAAATTATATTGTTGCATATGAAATATATTGATGTTTCATTGTGTAATGCAAGGAATGGTACTCTTGAGCCTGCATAAATAATACAAGTGATGAGAAGTTTTTGAAGACAAATCAAAGTGCATAGAGCATATTATAGTTTCTAAGAAACCCAACCAAATTAAGAAGTCCAATTTCTCTTTAAAGTATACAAGTCAACTTAAAACGTTTCGTCGTAAAGTTGGCTTTGGATTGAATGGGTCAAACTTTAAACCTTGATATGAATATGTCTTTTTATTACACGTGTCAGTTTTTCTTTTATACACGTTTTATGCTTTTTTATACGTTTCTTATGTATGAGTTGGGTCACATATAAATACGTTATGATTGTACAATTTAAATTCTATTACCTTGCATTTTGATCCAACCGCAATGCTATTATATCGGATATGTCAAAACACACGTTTTCATATGGTGCACGCATTACATGACGCTTATACTTATCCGTTCAATGTTTGCACTGTACCCGCGCCGCAACGCGCGCGAGTCTAAGTACTAGTTCTTTGATGAATATTCAAAGTGGGGGTAAAAGCAATGGATGGATGATGGGGCAGCGGGGAAATTGCAAGTCATTTAGACAGATTAAATAAAAAAATTTTGAAAAAAAGAGGGTCATTAAATACACTCTAAAATCTTAGTTATACATTTTTCCTTTGCTCTCTTTATATCATGTGTAGTGGTAGGGAAATATAATGTCCTCACCTTTAGACGTTTTACGTCATGTGACGGTCCAGTCAGCATGTAGGTATTGTGGGTTCTTATGTTAAAAATGATGTAGTGGGGCTTGAAATCTTGTGGGGCATTATATTCTAATAGAATTAAAGAAAAAATAAAAATAAAAACCATAAACAAAATCTTATTGGCCAAAGATTGGGAAGGTGTGCGACAATGACGTTTTATAAAGCACGTTTCCGGCAATTTTTTTGGAAAAAATGCCCAGGGGCGTTTTTTTGGGAAAAAACGCCAAACACCCCCCCCCCCCCCACTACGGGTGGTCTTGTGAATAAAAAACTTCGAAAAGAGAGGGTCATTAAGTACACTTTCAATGTAACAATTAGAGCCTATTAGCAATGTACATAGAAGAATGGGATAATATTTTCTTATTCATTGATATATCTACACCATATACAAATGCCACTATATATAGGCACATACATTAATACAAAAGAAATAAAAAAATAGGAGTTATGTATGTGGAGAGTCACCATATAAATGATATATTCATAACACTCTCATTTGACTATCCACATACCTTTAATACGCTTGGTGATGCTGCCTCGTTAAAAACCTTGCTAGGAAAACTCGATGGGACAACACCATAGCTAAGGAAAAAAGAATGCAGCGCGTTGTCTCCCCGTGATACTTATGGTTCAGTTATGTTGCCTCATTAACAACCTTACTATGAAAACCCTATTGGAACAAAACTTAGTAAAGAGAAAAAGAGTGCAAATTACATAATACACCCCCCCCCCCCTCATTTGAACATGTATTCTCTAAGTGACTGGTGTGGAACTTCAGTAGAAGTTGCTAAAAACTTTTGTGGTTGATGATTAGTTGCTTGATCCTTTTACGTGCAAATATTTATGTTGAGAAAGATGGTATATGATCTTCATATGTGACTTCCGGTACCTCCTCTCGTAAGAAAATACCATAATATCCATAAATATGTTTTGTTACATTCTTTGCATCTATAAGACTAGCAAAACTTGTTTTCATCAGTTAGTAAAATTTAGTCTCATATCCTGCATACCTTTGATGTATCGAAATAGTTGTTGTAACTAATTCCAATGTCTCCTTGCTTAACACATGTTATATCATGTGAATAAATTTATATAAAAGATTTATAATAATTCATAGATAACAGGAAATATTAATGCATAATTGAAATTAACTACGGTACTTCTCAACCAAAATTTTCAATTTCTTTAATTGGAGATGATAAGGTTTATTTTCTATATCAAGTAATGAACAACCTTTAACGTACTTTAAGTATGAACTTTGTTCATAGTAAAATGTTGAAACAGCTTCCGAATGTACTTTGATGGATTGATAAAAAAATCGTCACACATGACTCGAACTACAGGTCCAGCAATAATTACATTGTGTCAAGGTCTTTCAAAAATTCTCTCTCTAAAAGCTCGACAGTTTCTCTCAATGATGTGTATATCATCACTCTAAACTATGATTATAGCAAACTTTTAGAAGTGAAATTTTGATAAAGATATGGCTAATTTAATCAAACTTATATCCCTCTTTATCACAGTATCTCATGAGTTATAAAACACTCAACCCGATAATTTTAGTCCAAACATATTTTGTTAACTACACAGATAACGCTCTTAAGATATTGATATTAATGCTTCCAGCATCATCAATCCATTATTCATTTTTTCATTTTGACCAATTATGCATGTACATTCACTCTTTAAGAGATTTGGTACATAAACTTTATCATTTAGAAAATCAAATTCAATTAGAACATCGATAACATCAAATTCACTTCCAATGCATATTGTACCATTCTTAAACATTAAGATATTAAAGTCACCAAGTTCTATTTATCCTTTGCATATGTGTTGCTGCATAGAATTACATCCTACGATGTCTCAGATTACTCTAAGCACTCAACTGCTTTAGGAAACTCATCAGGAGTTCCAATCAGAGTCAACATATTAAATAAGCAAACTTTAATATGTATATAATAATCATAGTTTTCTTGAGAAGTTACTTTACATGATTTTGATAATATAAATTCATCATGGAGCTTCATGTAAATTTTAGTATCAAATGATACACAACATCCATAAGACACATAACAATTCTCTCTTTGTATTAAGCTTAGCAGCGAGTCGATTATACAACATTCTACTCTACTATTTTAGTCTATATAAATTTGTTCTTCACTTTATAAAGATACATTGCCAAGATCTTGAGATTTAGGCATTTATAATCATTCACATACTTCTGTCCACTTTGACTAATCATATATGTGCATACACTCTTTAGGAGCTCCATCACATAAATTTCCTCATTGATTTCTATATCATATGCAAGGATGTCTTAAACATTTGCTTCATTTGTAAAATCCATATTGTACCATGTGTACACTGTGTACATTAAGATGTCATAATAACTAGGTACACATTTTCTATGTATGTTTATTGGAGTATTGGTGCACAATAATTACATTCATAAGATGTTTCAATTAACCTTTTAAGCACTCAAATGCTTTAGGATACTCATGGGGAGTTCCAGTTGTATCCAATTCAATAACATATACAACATGTGTACGTATTCAGATCCAAATTAATATAATAATCATAATATTCTCGAGAACTTACTTTATATGATTTAGTATCAAGTGATACATTGTGCAAAAACGTGTATGCCCGGACACGCTAACTGGCTCACACGAGGCTGCCCTAGGCCCAACGTGTTAGAAGTAAATCAGCCTAACTCAGCGGCAAGGAGATTGGCGCTTAGGATCGAATCGAACCTGCGACCTTGAGCTTATTGTGCAAATCTCACTCCCCCTTAACCAACTGAGCTGCACGGCGGGGACAATATCAAGTGATACATAACTTTCATAAGACGCATGTCAATTCTCTTTTATATATTAATAGACTAATAAGATACTGGACAGTTAAAACATCCACCATGGGAGAATACGTCTCCTCATAATCAGTCATAAGTCTTTGTAAAAATTCTTATGCCAACAATTTTGACTTATCTCACTTAATTTGATTTTCACATGATTCGCATAAAAGACACATTTATATCCAACATATTTTACAACTTTAGTTGTATGGACTGTTGGTCCAGAAACTTTCTATTTCATTAGAGAACTAAACACTGCCTTATTTGCGTCTTTCAATTTTGGCCAATCATTTCTTAATATTCATTCATGGGCAGATCTTAAATCTTATTCTCATCATTTAATCATTTTAAGCGCTACATTATATACAAAAGTATAACGACGTTGATTTTTATTTCAATTCCATATCTTAGACATGATACAACTTATCGAGATCTCTTTACTTTCAGGTACCTGAGGTTCTTCTTGAACCATCATGTCTACTGTCTCTTTAGGAGATCTTATTACTATAACCTCGACTTGACCATCTTAATTACTTGCACCACTTTTTGAGGAATTTTATTATTGGAATTAACTAGTCTACCACGCCTTAGGTGTGCAATAGACTCATTACAAAATATGTGGTTGTCCTCTTAGGATACAAATATAACTGGAGCATAAGCAATTGATTATGTTACTTACTTAGTCATTCTATTTAGGTCAGTGAACTTGTCTTGTAATTTGTTCTTTAATATTGGTAAATGAATTATCCTTTGAACTTCTGATTCACCGTTTATAGTTTGAGGATCAAGATGACATGATAATTCATTCCAATTTTCACTTTTCAACTGCTTGTTATCTCCCCCTAATGTTGGGAACATTCATTCACAAAAGTGAAAACCAATGAGTGTTATTTAACAAGTAGAACCTATTAGCAATGTATAGAGAAGAATGGGAGAATGGGAGAATGTTTTCTTATTCATTGATATATCCACACCATATACAAATGCCACTATATACAGGCACATACATTAATACAAAAGAAATCAAAGAGATAGGAGTTATGTATGTGGAGAGTCACCATATAAATGATACATTCATAACATTTAAATCTTATTTATACATTTTTCCTTTGCTCTCTTTATGTATGTATGTATGTATGTATGTATGTATGTATGTATGTATGTATGTATGTATGTATATAGAGGAAGGATGTATTAGTATTAACACGTTAAAGTGCCCTCTTTTAACTCGTTGACCTAGGGAAAACAACTTTTGACTTCTTGTACCATATAAAAACTAGTTTTTTTTACCCGACGAGTGTTTTGGTGCGTTGTACGCGACGTGATGAATTATAGACTACAATCAATCATACTTGTTTCCAAACTAAATTTATGTTCAAATGTAGATTGATCCGAATTCATATAGTTGAGTGAAAATGTATTATATTTGACCCGACTTGTTTCCAAACAAAATTTATGTCGAAACGTGGAACAAACGTACATAAAATAAACATGTGTGGTGGTGTTGTACACGATGTGATAAAGTATAGACTACAATCGATCCAACTCGTTTTTGTTAATTGATAAACATGTACAGAGAAAAAGTGGCTGGAGTTTAATTAGTATGAAAGATATAAGAAAAGTAAATGCATAAAGCTAAATGGGCAATAAACCCGATACAAAAAAGAGCCTAAGCATCCCCTCAAAAACTCACAATGCAATAGTAATAAGCATTCAGAAAACGAAACCGAGAAGCCGACTGAGCCTTGGTCAAATATCAGTAATCTGCAAGGCTGATGGGACAAATGGAAGCAAGATGGTCCCGAGCTATAAATGATGACGAGTGAAATGACAATCAATCTTAATATGCTTTGTCCGTTCATGAAAAACTGAATTCTTTGCAATTTGCATAGCACTTTTCTTATCACAATGTAGAGGAGTAGGCTAAGAATTATTAACTCTCATATCTGCAAGAAGCAAACGTAACCAAACAATCTCACATTTAGTCATTACCATAGCACGATACTCCGTCTGAGTAGAAGATCCAGAAACAACATCTTGTTTCTTACGTTAACATGATATTAAAGAATCACCAAGGAAAACACAGAAACCGGTGGTGGATTACGACCATTAGGATTGCTATCCCAATCAGCATCTCTATAAGCACGTAGCTCTAGAGAAGATGTCGAAGGAAACAAGAGACTTTGAAACTGAGTGACACGAAGATATCTCAGAATATGAAGAACAGCTCCCTAGTGGACAAAAATAGGAGTGGTAACAAATTAACTAACCACATGAAAAGCATGAGGTATATGCGGGTGAGTAATTGTAAGATAAACCAAACTACTATCAGATAAAGGAACACCATCACTAGAAGAATATCGTGCATTGGTTTCAAGAGGAGTTTGTACAGTTCTACTATCAGTAAGTCATGCCCGCAGCAACAATCAGATATATATTTTGTCTGAGAAAAAAAGGTATCCTTTCTATGACTGAGTCACCACAATTCCCAAAAAATATAACGTAGCAAGCCTAAATCCTTCATACCAAACTGGTGGGCCAACTCATACTTCAATGACTCAATGCACATATAAAGACAAAAGAATGCATCCTGAACTCGTACATCGAACAATAATGCTGAATCGTGATTACTAGGCAGAAAACCAAAAGAGGTAATCACTGTAGAGAAGTTCTCAAACCAAGCAGGGGGCTTGTTTTAGACCATATAACGTTTTTCGAAGCCGGCAAACTTAACCTGGCTTATGAGAAATACCTGGGGGAGGATTCATGTAGACTTCCTCATGAGGATCACCATTTAGAAAAGCATTATTAACATCCATGTCACGGCCACCGGCCCGGTTTGACCCGGTTCAGGAGCCACGGGACAGAAAATCCCGTGGTATTTATTTAATTAAGTTGACAACGGAAGATTTTAGCAGGATCTTTTTAAAACTGAAAATGCTTGACTATTTTATTTCATAATTCGGAATAAAACCCCGGTAGTTTACAATAAGGTGATTTCACTGGGAAATCTTTATTTTACAAAACATGTTTCTTTATTTACATTGAGCCACTTCCTTAAGCTTGTAGTGCTTCGCGGCACTTATCCTGGATCACAACAGATTACCTGAAACATGTTTGAAAAAGGTTTTGTCAGCGGGGAAATACTGGTGAATCATTATTTTTACTAAAACGATGCGTTGTTATAATTTACAGTATTAAGAGCGATTACAATGTTTATACATATCAACCATCTACCCACGATATTTATCACTCGACCACCTATTGGCTATCTCGTTGTCCAATGGTGTCTGTGATTATGGTCATATCACCCCTTGGCTAACTCGTTGTCCAATGGTGACGGTTATCAAGTATTGTATACAAAACCCCACATACCGGCTGTAATTTGGAGATTACAAAGACTTAATCCCTGTAATTATAACTTTGAAAACAATCATGATTTTAAAAGTAATTTGGTAAAAAGAGAATGACTCACTTTGCAAGTTTAATCAGGCAGAGTTTAGCCTACTGATAAGCCTGTTAACCTAATTCAAATAACAATGCACACGAACTAGGTTAGTAACTAATACAGCATTTACGATAACTAACGAGATGAAAACCTTCACAACGAATGACAAAGCATGATACTTAAACATCCATCAAATTCACGACGAATGACAAAGCATAACCCTAATTTGGGCAACACTTAAACATCCATTGGATAGTTTTCATCGATCGGACATTGAATCGTAGTAGCGATCGAGTTATTACCCTGTTATCGCGGCAGAATTCGTGTTATGTGTGTGTTTCTGTAGTATCTGGACGATATCTCAGTGCATGAATCGAACTTTAACGTCGAACCAACGCGTAATTGCAAGTGCCAATGTCTACTATATATACTGGAAAAAGGGCGCCCTCGCGTGGCGCGAGGGGCCTTCGCGTGGCGCGAGGGGTACCACCCTAGCATAGGGTAGTCCCGTGTCCCAGTAGCTCAGGTGAGTTGGTCGTTCGTTCGAATTCTTTTTACACGTAAAACTGTATAGATAATACTAACGGGAATTTACCCCCCCCCCCTGAGTTTTAGGGGGCCTGATCCTGATTCCGATTGTTCTGAAAATTTTAGGGTTTATGCAGAATTACTTGGGGGTCTTAATTAGGGTATCCTTTTGGATAAAATAATATAATAAATAGGACTTTTGATAAAAATCTCGTCCTCGAGATTTATTGGAATAAGTGAGGATATTTCCGCTTCATTTCTGATTCCAGCTCCCAAGTGTATTCAGGTCCTCTCTTTGAATTCCACTTGACTTTGACCAGCACTAGTCGTTTGTGCTTGAGAATCTTGATCTTTCGGTCTTCTATTTGAAGTGGTTTCTCTACGAACTTTAACTTTTCATTTACCTCTACATCTTGAAGAGGTACTACCAGGGATTCGTCTGATAAACATTTCTTGAGATTGGATACATGAAATACGTCATGTACTCAAGCTAGTTCTTCTGGTAGTTGTAAACGATAAGCAACTGGTCCTATATGTTGGATCACTGGAAATGGTCCTATGTATCGTGGACTGAGCTTTCCTTTCTTACCGAACCGAACTACTCCTTTCCAAGGAGAAACTTTTAAAAGTACCTTATCTCCGACTTGAAATTCCAGTAGCTTGCGTCGATTATCGGCATAACTCTTTTGACGATCTCGAGCAGTCTTTAGTCTTTCCTTAATTTGAGTGATCTTGTCGGTGGTTTCTTGTACTATTTCAGGACCGGATAATTGACTTTCTCCTATTTCTGCCCAACAAACCGGAGTTCTGCACTTTCGTCCATACAGTGCTTCGAATGGGGCAGCTTCGATGCTTGCATGATAACTATTATTATAGGAGAATTCAATTAAAGGTAGGTGGTCGTCCCAATTTCCACCAAAATCTATCACACATGCTCGGAGCATGTCTTCCAGGGTTTGTATCGTCCTCTCACTTTGTCCGTCAGTTTGAGGATGATATGCCGTACTTAAATTTAGTCGTGTTCCCATTACTTTCTGGAAACTTGTCCAGAAACGAGAAGTGAAACGACTATCCCTATCCGATACAATGGAGAGTGGAACTCCATGTAAGGATACTACTTCGTCTACATACAACTTGGCTAACCTTTCCATGCTAAAGGTTTCCTTCATGGGTAGAAAATGAGCTGATTTGGTTAATCGATCCCCAATTACCCAAATCGCGTCATTACCTTTTCTGGTTTTGGGTAACTTAGTAACAAAGTCCATTGTTAGGAGTTCCCATTTCCATACAGGAATTTCTAATTGTTGAAGTAGTCCCGAAGGATTCTGATGTTCTGTCTTAACTTGTGAACAAGTAAGACATTTAGAAACATATCTAGCTATGTCCTTTTTCATACCTATCCACCAGATATTATTTCTTAAATCTTGGTACATTTTATTGTTACCAGGATGCATGGTATACCTAGATTTATGAGCTTCTTCTAAAATCTTATTTCTTAATTCTCCTTGCTTAGGTACCTAAATCCTTTTCTTATGGAATCTCCAAATTCCATCATTTCCTTGTTCTAATTCTTTTACTCGTCCTTTCATTCCTTCAGCATCTTCTTCGATTGCTGTTTCTTGAACATTCTTCAGTTGTTCCATTAAATCTAATTGTAGATTTAATCAAAGGGCACGAACTCGTCGTTGTTTCTCATGATACTTACGACTTAAGGCATCTGCAACTACGTTTGCCTTTCCTTCGTGATACTGGATATCACAGTCGTAGTCGCTTAGGATTTCCATCCATCTCCTTTGTCTCATGTTTAACTCGTTTTTCCCAAATATGTATCTTAAACTCTTATGATCCGTATAGACAGTAAACTTACTTCCATACAGATAATGTCTCCAAAGCTTAATGGCAAAAATTATGGCTCCTAATGTAACAACCCTAGGTAAAACCAACACCCTTATAATAATTCCGACACTCAAAGTATATTGTAGAATGTCTCAATATGTCTTATGTTACACCCCGTATGTGAAAACCAAGCCACAAGTATGTTATAACATTTAAAATAAATGAAAATGAAATATTGAGTTGAGGCGGGCCGCGTAGACCCACCCCAACATTTCACGCGGGCGGTATCAAGGTTGAGACCGGACTTCATTGATTACTTAAGTTGATACGGGCCGCGTAAGCTTTAGCTTACTCTTACGCGGGCCGCTAGAGATCATTAAACGCGGATACATCCTGAGCTGACACGTGTCGACATCGTGGTGGGTCTACTTGGTGACCGGGACAAGCTACACGTTGACCACATGTTGACGCGGGCCGCGTAAGCCCCGCTTGTATGTTACGCGGGCCGCGTGAGAGTCGAATATCAGCCCTATAAATAGAACGCATAAGTTTTCGTTTTCCGTCGCTCATTCTCAATTCTCAAATCACAATTTCTGTAGTAGAGTTATAATACGCGGGTATTATACCCCCTAATCAGCGAGGTTCTGCTCCGTTGTAAGTATTATAACCCCAGTTTTGTAATAGTTACGTGGCCCAATTGATTTAGGGTTCCGTAACAACTGTCGTGGTTCTGCCCGACGTAGTTGTTGGAATGCCGTGTCGGGGAGGGTATCATTAATATTTTCAAAGGGTTATGATACTAACCAATGTACATTTGTATAAATTATAGATTATATCCAGGAAACCCTTACGAGAAGCCTAAGATAGCAATGTGAGTTTATCCTCTTTTTGTTAATGTTTTTGGAATATTTTACAAAACCTTAATTATTTTACAATGCAATTAAGCGGTGATTGAGTCTTTGTAGTTCTTCAATTACTGCCGGTATGTTGGGGTTTTGTATACAAAATTTACTACATTGTGAGTAGTAAGTCAAGGTTGACAGTACGTTACCATTGGACAATGAGTTAGCCAATGTGTAATATGACCCACAAGTCAGTGGATTGATAGTACTAAATGGAGTAATTGTGTAGACATAAACAATGTGATCGCTCTCAATACTGTTTTAATTGATAAAATGTTTCTTGATTAAACTGGGATTCACTCACCAGTATTTCCGACTGACAAATGTTTTTAAAACGCGTTTCAGGTAACCCAATGTGACAGCCAATTAGTAAAAAGCCAGCTGGAGAGCACTGAAGGCTTGGAAAAAAAATGTGGCTATAAAAGTTACCTAATAAACGATGTTTTAAATTTAATAAAATAGGTTTTATCCCTATAAGTGTATTGTAATAAGAAACTTGGGTTTTGCCCATGTTATTATTAATATCAAATATGGTGGTTTTACTCTGATAAATATTTCCTAACTACGGTCATGATGAAAAATTCCGCTTCCAAATTAGACAAACATTGCGATACCACCGAAACTGGCTCGCGGCCGCCCGTTCCCGGGACTCAGGGATCGGGGGTGGCGACAGAAGGTGGTATCAGAGCCTAGCCACTGGTCTGAGCCAAAGAAGTGTTCTGCTGACACTTAAATTCTAAAATTTAGTGTTAGGAAATAAATTACAGAAATACGTGCATAACTGTATTTATTTGTTATGTGTTTTTTACTATCTGTTAGTTTACAGTATGAGTGATCAAGGACCCTCAGACATGAGTCGTCAGTTGTCTGAATCACCTAGGATTGAAGGTACCTCTTCACAGCCTGCCCTCTCTGGGTATACTGCTGATCAGGAAGAAAGAGTGTTTGCTTTTAAAGCTCAGTCAGAAGAGCCATTCCCTCATAAGAAACGAGGATGGTTCAGTAAGGAAGCCTTTGCTCGTAGGAAGAGAATGCGAAAGTTGCAACAGCAAAGAGCCTTAGCAGCTATTAAGCGAGAGACAGATGCCCATAATCAGGATATGCTTAATAGAAGCCTAGCTAATTTCCATATCTTAGCTACAACTACTGCTGACCCAAGTCTGGAACAATTAGTAGCCCCACAACCACAAAACCCAGATCAACCTATGGAGATAGAAAACCAGGAAAACCAAGTGGAGATGCATGACTTTAATCCAGAAGAAATTCCTAGGATACCTACACCAAACCCCCTCGACCCAAATTACGACCCCTGGTGGGACGATAATAGGGATTTTGTGCAACGTTACCCTATCCAGGAATACCCACCCATACAGAACATAGAAGCCTACCCAGGTATGGACCCTTTAGATCCCTATTACCATAATAACTACATTAGGGAGATCTTAGAGGATCCTTACCAATTTCAGGAACTTTCACCCCCATATCAGGAACCCGCACCCCAGATTCCAAACCCAGTCCGAGAACCTGCACCCCCAATGAGTGCAGAAAACGTCCAAGAACTTAGGACTTTTGGGGAGGAAATTTTAGAGAGCAGTGAGAGAATGCGTCAGGTGGGAGAGCATCTCGTATGGAAATACGATGAGCGCAATATGGATTTTTGGATAAATCCATATCCGTGAAAGTGAGAATTGAGGAAATGGTAGTAATAATAATAAAATAAAATAAAAATAAAATAAAATATGTGTGTACGGATGCATAGTACTATTAGTGTAATTTTCTTTCTGTTGGTATTGTAATCTTTATTTCAGTACTAGTGTGTAATAGACGCATAGTATATGAAAATAGAGTACAAGTCGCAATGATCGACGTTTTTGGCTAGATTGCGTGTCATGTGATTTACTATATTAACTATTATTTGTGATATTAATATGGGGTAAATGTTTAAAATTCAGATGGCTGACGAAGAAAATCAAGGAAATCTGAATAACGATAATCAGAGTAACATTAACGTGGTTAATGAAAATCCAAGCATCAATAACAATGGAAATCAAGTGGATAATAGTGCTATCCAACACATAGTGGCACAAGGAATTATAGATGCAATGCCATTTATTCTTCAAACGGTTCAAGAAGCGAATAATAAAAGTAAACATAGCAGTAAGCGACCAACTGAACCAGAACACAGCGTGAACAATGGACCATTACTTCAAATGCCCATTCCCAAAAGAAGAAGAACTGTGTCTTACGGTTGTTCTTACAAAGAATTCTGGTCTTGTAAACCAATAGAATTCTCGGGCAATGAAGAACCTATTGCAGCTCTACGCTGGATAGAAAAGACTGAGGCTGTTCTGAAAATAAGTAAATGTGCGGAAGAGGACAAGATAATGTTTGCTTCCAATCTATTTAAGAATGCAGCCTTAGAATGGTGGAACACTATCCTTCAGTCTAGAGGAAGTGATAAGGTTTATAGTATGGATTGGGAAGAATTTAGGAATATGGTAGAAAGGAAATTCTGCCCTCCAAATGAAAAGGAGCAGATATCAAATAAATTCCTAAACCTTAGGATGACTGGTGTGGATAGTAAGGGGTACACGAAGTTATTCTTTGAATATGCTAGAATAGTGCCAACCCTTGCTTCACCAGAACCGGTGTTAATCTCCCGTTATATCTGGGGATTAATTGGAGAGATTAGACATGTAGTCAAGGCAGCTAGACCTCAAACTATAGAAGAAGCTGTAGAACTAGCAAATACCTTGACAGATGAATTAATCCGTACTAGAAAAGAAGACCAGAGGAAAAACCTAACCCAAAGACTTACTCACGAATTTCGTTCTGGAAATTATAGTCGTAAGAATATGGGTTCTACTTCTGCGTCATATTGCAAGGTCTGCAAGAAAAAGCATTCGGGAAAATGTTCCGCTCTCTGCAATTATTGCAAGATGCCAGGACATAAGGAAGAAAATTGCAAGAGGAAATCCAGTAATGGATTATGCTACAACTGTGGAGAAAAAGGTCATATCAAGCCAAACTATCCGAAATTGGCCCCAGCTGCAAACAACAAGAATACTAAAAATGCTAGAGCATTTGTTCTGACTACAGAAGAAGCCAAGATGATCCCAGACGTTATAGCTGGTACGTTTTTAGTTAATGATGTATTTGCTAAAGTATTATTTGAATCTGGTGCGAACCAAAGTTTTATTAATACTTCGTTTTGCAAAATTCTAAATCAGTCATTAACTAAACTACCATAAGAATGTCTAGTAGAAACAGCTAATGGAGAAACTATTAGGATTTCTGAAAATCTTGCAGGGAGCAAGAATAGAAATTTTTAACCAAATGTTTATAGCAAACCTATATCCCATGAATCTGGCAGGATTCGATATTGTTTTAGGAATGGATTGGTTAATAGCCAATAAAGTCAATATTTTATGTGATCAAAAGTCAATTCAAGTAAATTCACCAAAAGGTAAAACAATCACAATTAAAGGAGATAAGCCCTCTAGATCCACAAAATTCATATATGTGATGAAAACTGCAAGTTGTATAAGAAAAGGTTCTATAGTGTATTTGATTTCCATAATCACTAACACTAAAGGAAAAGATTTAAAAGATATTCCAGTAGTGTCTCAGTTTTCAGAAGTATTTCCAGAAGAATTACCAGGACTACCTCCAGACAGAGAAGTTGAATTCAGAATTCACCTGCTACCAGGAACATCACCAATTTCCAAAGCACCTTATCGTTTGGCACCTGCAGAAATGCAAGAATTGAAGAAACAATTAGATGAATTGTTAGAGAAAGGATTTATACAGCCAAGTTCGTCGCCATGGGGAGCGTCGATACTGTTCATTAAAAAGAAAGACGGATCAATGCGTATGTGCATTGACTACCGTGAATTGAACAAGGTCACGATTAAGAATCAGTACCCATTACCGAGAATCGATGATCTGTTTGATCAACTGCAAGGAGCTCAATTTTTCTCAAAAATTGATTTAAGGTCAGGATATCATCAATTAAAGGTACAGGAAGAGGACATTCCTAAAACCGCATTCAGAACGAGGTATGGCCATTATGAATTTACTGTCATGCCATTTGGTTTAACCAATGCCCCAGCAGCATTTATGGACATGATGAACCGAATATGTAAGCCATATTTGGATAAATTCATAATTGTTTTCATAGATGATATTCTAATTTACTCTAAGAGTAAAGAAGATCATGCAAAGCATTTGCACGCACTTTTAAGTCTATTAAGAAAGGAAAAGCTTTACGCTAAATTCTCTAAGTGCGAGTTTTGGTTAGAACAGGTACAATTCCTTGGACATTTAGTTAACCATGAAGGAATTCATGTAGATCCAACAAAAATTAAGGCAATTACTAAATGGAAAACCCCTGAATCACCAACCGAGGTTAGAAGTTTCTTAGGATTGGCCGGATATTATAGAAGATTTATTCAAGATTTCTCTAGAATTGCCATTCCCTTAACTAAGCTAACCTGTAAATCTGTTAAGTTTAAATGTGGATTAAAACAAGAAGAAGCCTTTAGAATCCTTAAGCAAAGATTAACCCATACACCCATATTAGCATTACCAAAAGGAACTGAAGACTTTGTAGTCTATTGTGATGCTTCTAAATTAGGTTATGGATGTGTATTGATGCAACGACAAAAGGTTATAGCTTACGCATCTAGACAACTTAAAAATCATGAAGAGAACTATTCAACCCATGATTTAGAGTTAGGAGCTATAATTTTTGCTCTTAAGATTTGGAGACATTACCTTTATGGTAGTAAGTTTACCATATTCACTGATCATAAGAGTTTAAGGTATATCTTCAAGCAAAAAGAGTTAAATATGAGACAAAGACGCTGGATGGAGATGCTTAGTGATTATGATTGTGATATCCAGTATCATGAAGGAAAAGCAAATGTAGTGGCAGATGCTTTAAGCCGAAAATATCATGAAAAACCAAAAAGGGTACATTCTCTTAAATTAAATCTGCAAGTAGATTTAAATAATCAAATAAGAGAAGCACAAGAATCAGTAATCAAGGATGATTCTGAAAAATTAAAAGGTATGTTGAAAGAATTAAAACAAGGAACAGACGGAATTTGGAGATTTCATGAAAAGAGAATGTGGATACCTAAATTAGGAAACCTACGTCATCGTATACTAGAAGAGGCCCATAAGTCTAAATATACGATGCATCCAGGAAATGATAAAATGTACCAGGATTTAAGGAAAAATTTCTGGTGGATAGGAATGAAGAAAGACATAGCAGCTTATGTTTCTAAATGTTTAACTTGCTCACAAGTTAAGGCTGAACACCAGAAACCCTCAGGTTTGTTACAGCAATTAGAAATGCCAGTGTAGAAATGGGAATTAATAACAATGGATTTTGTTACTAAATTACCCAAAATAAAGAAATGAAATGATACAATCTGGGTGATTGTAGATAGACTAACCAAGTCAGCTCATTTCCTACCAATGAAGGAAACAATTAGTATGGAACAATTAGCTAAATTATATGTAAATGAAATTGTTTCTTTACATGGTATTCCTTTATCAATTGTTTCTGATAGGTATAGCCGATTTACCTCTCATTTTTGGTCAAGTTTCCAAAAAGCTATGGGAACCAAGTTAAAGTTAAGCACCGCTTATCATCCTCAAACGGACGGACAAAGTGAAAGGACAATTCAGACAATGGAAGACATGCTTTGAGCTTGTGTAATTGATTTTGGAGGTAATTGGGACGATCACTTACCATTAATAGAATTTTCTTATAATAATAGTTATCACTCAAGTATAAATGCTGCACCATTCGAAGCACTTTATGGACGAAAGTGCCGAACCCCAGTCTGTTGGGCAGAAATTGGGGAAAAACAACTATCTGGACCTGAGATAGTGCAAGAGACAACTGACAAAATTATTCACGTCAAGGAACGACTGAAAGCCGCACGTGATCGACAAAAGAGCTATGCTAATAACCGACGCAATCCATTGGAGTTTCAAGTAGGAGATAAAGTATTGTTAAAGGTCTCTCCTTGGAAAGGAGTGGTAAGATTCATCAAAAGATGAAAGCTAAGTCCCAGGTATATTGGACCTTTTGAGATTATTAGAAGAATAGGACCTGTAGCCTATCAGCTTCAACTGCCAGAGGAAATGGCAGGGATACATGATGTGTTTCATGTATCTAATCTCAAGAAGTGTTTAGCTGATGAATCACTGATAGTACCTCTTAAGGATATAGAGGTAAATGAACAACTCAAGTTTGTAGAAAGATCTCTACAAATTGAAGATAGGAAAGTTAAGAATCTCAAACACAAGAGACTAGTTCTAGTCATAGTGAAGTGGGACTCCAAAAGAGGACCAGAGTACACATGGGAGCTTGAATCAGAAATGCAAAGGAAATACCCGCATTCGTTTCAGTAGATCTCGAGGAAGAGCTCTAAAACAAGGTGGGGAGAATGTAACAACCCTCGGTAAAACCAACACCCTTATAATAATTCCGACACTCTAAGTATATTGTAGAATGTCTCAATATGTCTTATGTTACACCCCGTATGTGAAAACCAAGCCCCAAGTATGTTATAACATTTAAATAAATGAAAAACATGAAATATTGAGTTGAGGCGGGCCGCGTAGACCCACCCCAACATTTCACGCGGGCGGTATCAGGGTTGAGACCAGACTTCACTGATTTCTTAAGTTGATACGGGCCGCGTAAGCTTTAGCTTACTCTTACGCGGGCCGCTAGAGATCATTAAACGCGGATACATCCTGAGCTGACACATGTCGACATCATGGCGGGTCTACTTAGTGACCGGGACAAGCTACACGTTAACCACATGTTGACGCGGGCCGCGTAAGACCCGCTTGTATGTTACGCGGGCCGCATGAGAGTCGAATATCAACCCTATAAATAGAACGCATCAGTTTTCGTTTTCCGTCGCTCATTCTCAATTCTCAAATCACAATTTCTGTAGTAGAGTTATAATACGCGGGTATTATACCCCCTAATTAGCGAGGTTCTGCTCTGTTGTAAGTATTATAACCCCAGTTTTGTAATAGTTACGCTGCCCGATTGATTTAGGGTTCCGTAACAACTGTCGTGGTTCTGCCCGACGTAGTTGTTGGAATGCCGTCTCAGGGAGGGTATCATTAATATTTTCAAAGAGTTATGATACTAACCAATGTACATTTGTATAAATTATAGATTATATCCAGGAAACCCTTACGAGAAGCCTAAGATAGCAATGTGAGTTTATCCTCTTTTTGTTAATGTTTTTGGAATATTTTACAAAACCTTAATTATTTTACAATGCAATTAAGCGGTGATTGAGTATTTGTAGTTCTTCAATTACTGCCGGTATGTTGGGGTTTTGTATACAAAATTTACTACACTGTGAGTAGTAAGTCAAGGTTGACAGTACGTTACCATTGGACAATGAGTTAGCCAATGTGTAATATGACCCACAAGTCAGTGGATTGATAGTACCAAATGGAGTAATTGTGTAGACATAAACAATGTGATCGCTCTCAATACTGTTTTAATTGATAAAATGTTTCTTGATTAAAATGGGATTCACTCACCAGTATTTTTGACTGACAAATGTTTTTAAAACGCGTTTCAGGTAACCCAATGTGACAGCCAATTAGTAAAAAGCCAGCTGGAGAGCACTGAAGGCTTGGAAAAAAAATGTGGCTATAAAAGTTACCTAATAAACGATGTTTTAAATTTAATAAAATAGGGTTTATCCCTATAAGTGTATTGTAATAAGAAACTTGGGTTTTGCCCATGTTATTATTAATATCAAATATGGTGGTTTTACTCTGATACATATTTCCTAACTACGGTCCTGATGAAAAATTCCGCTGCCAAATTAGACAAACATTGCGATACCACCGAAACTGGCTCGCGGCCGCCCGTTCCCGGGACTCAGGGATCGGGGGTGGCGACACCTAACTCTAAATCATGAGTCGTATAGTTTTCTTCGTGCTTTTTCAATTGTCTTGAAGCATACGCAATTACCTTCTTGCGTTGCATTAGCACACATCCTAATCCTAGCTTTGAAGCATCACAGTAAACTTCAAAATCTTCTGTTCCTTCTGGTAGGGCTAGAATTGAAGTATTTGTTAACTTTTGCTTCAAAATCCTAAAAGCCTCTTCTTGCCTAGGTCCCCATTCAAACTTAACCGCTTTACAGGTTAGCTTAGTTAATGGTACCGCTATCTTGGAAAAATCCTTAATGAATCGTCTATAATATCCGGCTAACCCTAGAAAACTTCTAATTTCCATGGCTGATTGTGGAACCTTCCTTTTTGGTGATAGCTTCTATTTTAGCAGGGTCTACATTAATACCTTCGTGATTTACCATGTGTCCTAAAAATTGCACTTCTTGCAGCCAAAATTCACACTTCGAGAGTTTGGCGTAAAGCTTTTCTTTTCTTAACAACGTTAAAAGTGCATACAGGTGCTCACAATGCTCTTCCTGGCTTATGGAATAAATAAGTATATCATCGATGAAGACAATTACAAATTTATCTAAATATGGTTTACAGATCCTATTCATCATGTCCATAAATGCTGCAGGTGCATTTGTTAATCCAAAGGGCATGACTGTAAACTCGTAATGACCATACCTAGTTCTAAAAGCAGTCTTAGGTATGTCTTCTTTTTGTACCTTCAATTGATGATATCCGGAGCGTAAATCTATCTTAGAAAAGTACCTAGCTCCTTGAAGTTGATCGAAAAGATCATCAATTCTAGGTAATGGGTATCGATTCTTAATTGTAACTTTATTCAGTTCTCTATAATCGATACACATTCTCATCGAACCATCTTTCTTCTTTACGAACAACACTGGTGCTCCCCAAGGGGATGAACTAGGTTGTATGAATCCTTTACTTAGTAATTCATCTAATTGCCTTTTTAGTTCTAACATTTCTATGGGTGCCAACCGATAAGGTGCCTTGGCTATCGGTGTAGTTCCGGGAATTAGATGAATTCTAAATTCTACTTCCCTGTCGGGTGGTAATCCTGGGAGTTCTTCTGGGAATATATCTGGGTATTCTAAGACTACAGGAATTTCCTTAAGTTCCTTTCCCTTAGTGCTAATGATTACCGAAATCGTATACACTATTCCTTGCTTTCGTTCATAACTAGCAACTTTCATTACTGAAATGAACTTCATCGGTTTTCGCGGCTTATCTCCTGTAACCATGATTACTTCTCCGGTGGGTGCCCGAATTTCTATGGAGTTAGTATCACAAAGGATTCGAGCATGGTTGGCTACTAACCAATCCATTCCTAACACAACATCGAACCCAGCTAAATTCATTGGTAATAGGTTTGCATGAAATTTATGACCTGAAAATTCTATATTTTCTTTTTGCAAAACCTTATCTATGTTAACAGAATTCCCATCTGCCGTTTCGACTGTAAAAATCTGCCTAAGGTTGGTTAAGGGTAAGTTAAGAGCTTGGCAGAATGAAGTATTTATAAAACTTTGGTTTGCACCAGAGTCAAATAATACTTTTGCGTAAACGTTGTGAACTAGGAACGTACCAGCTATCACATCTGGAATGAGTTCTGCCTCCTGAGTAGTTAATTGGAAGGCTCGAACATTCTTCTTGGTAGCTCCGTCGGCCGGTTTGGCTTTATTGTATGCTGGTTTAACCAATTTAGGGCATTCTGGTTTGAAATGTCCCGGTTCTCCACAGTTATAACAGATCCTTGTTTTCTTTCTGCAGTCTTCTTCGCGACGTCCTACAACTTTGCAAAAGTTGCAGGTTACATTACATTTTCCATAATGTTTCTTTCTGCAATTCCTGCAGAATGGCGGAGTTGAGGATTGTCCCGTTCCTCTTTTCTTGAAGTTGCTATTATTACCCACACGAAATCCTTGGGTAATTTTTTGAGCCCGTTCCTTTTTCCTATTTTCATCTCTTGTGCGTACCAGCTCGTCAGTTAGGGTGTTAGCTAATTCTACTGCATCGTCAATAGTGCGAGGTCTCGCAGCTTTAATGATATTATGGATTTCGCCAATCAATCCCCAAATATAGCGAGAAATAAGTACCGGTTCTGGCGAACCCAGTGTTGGTACCACTCTAGCATATTCGAAGAATGTCGAAGTATATCCTCGACAATCTACACCCACCATCCGATGGTTCAGGAATTTATTTGCCATTTGTTCTTTTTCGTATTCAGGACAGAATTTTCTTTCTATTAGCTGCTTAAATTCCTCCCAACTCATGGCATAGGCCATATTTCTTCCTTTGGCTTGAAGTACCGTATTCCACCATTCTAACGCCCCTTCTTTAAAGAGATGTGACACATATATAACCTTGTCTTCCTCAGCACATTTACTTATCATGAGTACTGCTTCAGTTTTCTCCAACCAACGCACTGCCGCAGTTGCCCCTTCATTGCCTGCGAACTCAGCAGGTTTACAGGCAAGAAATTCTTTGTAGGTGTAACCAGGCGTTGCAGCTTTCATTCTTTTTAGACCTGGGGCTTGCAGTATGTTATTGTTATTATTATTAGTATGGTTGCCGCCTCCGTTTACACTATTACTGAAATTGTCACTGTATGTGCGTTTGCTAGGAATAATTTGTTGAGGTTCAACTGGATTTCTAGCAGCAGCAAGTATTGCTGGAATAGCATTGGCTATCCCTTGAGCAACGATATTCTCGATATCTTGCCTATTCAGAAAGTGATCTTCATTGTTATGCTCAGATTGATTAACTTCATTATCGGGTTCATTACCCGTGTGTGCCATCTGGTAATTTAATTTATATAATTGATTAGTATAGAATAAATAACAATTATACACAAAACAATCATACAAATTTCACAACACACATATATATATCCAAAATTATCGATTTCTCGATTTCCCTTTTTATATATCATATTATGCATCCGTACACACTGTTATTTTTCAGAGTTTTATTTTTATCTTACAAGATTATATTTTTATTACTATTATTATTATTATTATTATTATACAATCACAGCTACGTTCTCACATCATCCCTTCTGCTGATATTTCAGAAACGACGCTCCCTCTCGTCATACTTCCAAGAGATTTGCTCTCCCACCTCCCGAATCCTATTCCCTGCACCTATCAGCTCCTCGCCAAAAAGGCGGAGTTCAGCTAAGTTTTCATTACTCATTGGTGGGTTTGGTATAGGTTCTGGGTTGAACTGAGGGAAAAAGGTATAAGGGTTATTAAGGAGGTTTTGAAACTGCCAGTCGTTAGTTCACCACTCATCCATTTCTCCTAAAGGTTGGGTATGGATTAAAGGTTCTGGAATGGCTGGTTCCAAATTTATTGGAAGTTGAGTTTCGGCAGGATAAGGGTAAAGGTTGGTATTGATAGGTCTAATGATATCACAGCTTGCCAATATGCGATCCAACTCCTCTTGTAATGGCAACTCCTCAACTTGTTTAGAACTCTCCCCAATTTCCATTTCTACTTGCCTAGAACCTTCCCCGATCATAATTCCTTTTCCTTTATCTATGGGATTCTCTATTTTGGGAACCTTTCTAGTTGCTGGTTTCCTCCTATGTACACGCCTCCATCCTACGAATCTTCTCCTTTTCTTGGGCTTCGATTTCTCCGGTGGTGGAGCGTGGAATTCCATAGGTTCTTCTATATCGGGTATGTAACCAGTAAAGTCTCTGGAAACTTCTACTTTCACTGGAAAGAGATTTAGATTCTGAAGGGCTTCAGATAACTCATTCATGTTGTTTAGCATATATGCAAAATGCACAAAAATGCTAAGTTAAAATTTTATAACAAAATTTCACAGATAAACCTTTAAGTATTATTGCATACCGTGTGACTAATTTAATATAAAGGACAACTGACAATTAAAACATACTAGGGTTTATTGTAACTTATTTATTTACTGGGTAAAGTTTTCTTTTAGAGTTTCTGGATTGTAGATGATATGAGTGCTAGAACTGGGCCAGGGTATTTAAACATTAGCATTTACTGCTACAATGGCTAACATATAGAGATCTGTCCATTTTTCATCTAATTCGTCTTCCCATGGTGGGTTATTGCCTATTTTCTGTGTCTCCTTAGGCATCTTTACTTCTTTTGGTTGTGGTTTCTTTCTTTTCTCCTGACTTTTCCTAATAATCAAACTTCTTTTATTATGAGAAAGTGGTTCCTCAAATTGTGCCTTACGGACAAATATTCATTCCTCAGTATCTGTTGGGTATTTTGAGGATGAAGTTCCTTTTTCTCTCGGTGAAGTATCTAATTTATGATAGATATCCGAAAGTCTTTGCTTACCCATACTGTAAACAAATATTTAAATAATAAAACACATAATCACAAAATGGCAATCAGTAAAATTAAGTATTTTCTAAATACTTAATAGGCTTAAATCAGTGGCTCTGATACCACCTTTTTCTGTCACGACCCCCAGCCCGGTTTGACCCGGTTCAGGAGCTGCGGGACAGAAAATCCCGTGGTATTTATTTAATTAAGTTGACAGCGGAAGATTTTAGCAGGATCTTTTTAAAACTGAAAATGCTTGACTATTTTATTTCATAATTCGGAATAAAACCCCGGTAGTTTACAATAAGGTGATTTCACTGGGAAATCTTTATTTTACAAAACATGTTTCTTTATTTACATTGAGCCATTTCCTTAAGCTTGTAGTGCTTCGCGGCACTTATCCTGGATCACAACAGATTACCAGAAACTTGTTAACCTAATTCAAATAACAATGCACACGAACTAGGTTAGTAACTTTGAAAACAATCATGATTTTAAAAGTAATTTGGTAAAAAGAGAATGACTCACTTTGCAAGTTTAATCAGGCAGAGTTTAGCCTACTGATAAGCTTGTTAACCTAATTCAAATAACAATGCACACGAACTAGGTTAGTAACTAATATAGCATTTACGATAACTCACGAGATGAAAACCTTCACAACGAATGACAATGCGCGATACTTACACATCCATCGAATTCACGACAAATGACAAAGCATAACCCTAATTTGGGCAGCACTTAAACATCCATTGGATAGTTTTCATCGATCGGACATTGAATCTTAGTAGCGATCGAGTTATTACCCTGTTATCGCGGCAGAATTCGTGTTATGTATGTGTTTCTGTAGTATCTGGATGATATCTCAGTGCATGATTCAAATTTTAACGTCGAACCCGCGTAATTGCAAGTGCCAATGTCTACTATATATACTGGAAAAAGGGCGCCCTCGCGTGGCGCGAGGGGCCTTCGCGTGGCGCGAGGGGTACCACCCTAGCATAGGGTAGCCCCGTGTCCCAGTAGCTCAGGTGAGTTGGTCGTTCATTCGAATTCTTTTTACACGTAAAACTGTTTAGATAATACTAACGGGAATTTACCCCCCTGAATTTTAGGGGCCCTGATCCTGATTCCGATTGTTCTAAAAATTTTAGGGTTTATGCAGGATTACTTGGGAGTCTTAATTAGGGTCTCCTTTTGGACAAAATAATATAATAAATAGGACTTTTGATGAGAGTTGTTACAATCCATTTGACAAATCTTCCACTAACGAATAGAAACAGCTATGAGCGTATAAATTTAGTAATCATTTTTGCCACCAGGGCAAATCTCTCCTCATAATCCATACCATACTATTGTGAGTATCCTTTTTCTACAACTCTGGCCTTATATTGTTCAACAGACCCATCAGATTTGTTTTAATCCTATATACCTAACGATAACCAATTATATGTTTACCAGGTGGTAGCGAAACTAAATCCCATTTATGTGTCTGATGAAGAGTAGGATCTCTTCAACCATAGCATTCTACTAGAGAGGACTAGAGACAATCTCTCTATACAATTCAGGTTCAGATAAATGATGTATATTTGCAATAAAAGAAGCAAATGGAGCTGAGTAAGTAGAGTAGGAAAAATCTGGTTGTTTAGTGGACTTACATTAACGAGTGGACCTACTCAGAGGTGGAGCTATCTCAATAGACGAAGGAGTTGTCTCAGACATAACCAGACCGGAAGTTGTGTCTGACGATGAATGGGTGACTTGAACTGACCCATCAGGTTCTATTGGTCCATGAGATGCAGTAGATTTAGCTGGAACATCAGACGATGCGTATACATCAATGTCACAATCAAAAGGATCAATACTCAGAAGATCTGACTTTGGTACACTGTGCGATTTGGATGGAATAAAATATAAATATGCTCGAGGAAGAAAACATTCCTCAAAACGTATAACTTCTTACTCACAGGATCAAAACAATGATATCCTTTTTGTCTAATGCCATAACCTTTCGGATTACTAGCATAAACCAAGAATACACATAAGTCTGCCTTATTTGATAATTTGTCTCGTTCAACATGAGGACAGAGAACAAAGCTAGTACATCCAAAAACCCTTAATATTTCGTAATTTGGGAGTTCACCATATAGTTTCTCAAAAGAAGACATCCCAAAATTATGAGCAATATGGATCTGATTAATCATATATTGGGCAGTTAGGAGTGCTTCTCCCAAAAACACTCAGAACATCAGCACATAGATGTTGGTGCATACGTCTGTCGACTTCGTCTTGTATCGAGTCTTGCATTGCTCAGGGCACAAAGTTCAAGAAATCAAGTGAAATTGCTGATTCCGCTTGAAGTGTGCTGATTTCGTTTGGATGGTAATTTCGCTTGTAATGTGATTCCGCTTGAGTCATGTTCAAGCGGAATCAGAAATCTATAAATAGGTGATAGGTTGTGTCAGTTGAAGCGGAATTAGGTTGTGTGTTTCCGATGGTGAAGCTCTGTCGAAGTGTCTTCAGAACTGTAATCGTATCAGAATCAATATACAAGACAGTTTTAGTGAATATCTTGCTGAATTCAACTCATTATGTCTGTTTCCGCCTTTCATTTTGAGTAGAACACCTCTGATCGACTAATCTCGGGTCCGACAACGATCCTACATGTGGTATCAGAGCTCAGGAGGAGGAGTTCTGCAGATTTCAGCTTGATTTCATCTCATTTTCTTACTTCTATACTTTCTTTTATAAATTGAACAAGTTTTAACGGTTAAAATGGCCTGAATTTTTCACAACATAAGCGTAATCCTGTTTTAACAAACCCTTGAAAATATCAGATCAAAATTCAAAGTAAAAAATGACAAAAATGGGCCAAACAGTTAATTCCGCTTGAAAAGTTTTAAACGGAATCAGTGATTCCGCTTGAAAAACATAATTCCATTTGGTGATTCCGCTTCAAATTGGTGATTCCGTTTGAGTTTCAAGCGAAATTAGTTGATTTCGCTTCAAGTTGTTGATTCCGTTTGAAAATAGTGTTTTCAAGCGAAATAAGATATTCCGCTTGAAAAGGTATTTCGCTTGAAAGTTCAAACGAAATCAGTGATTCCGCTTGAACTTCTAATCCCGCTTGAAACCTTAATTCCGTTTGAAGTTGTATGCAGGTTAATTTCGTTTGAAGTTGGTAATCTTGTTTGAAGTGATCCCGTTTGAAGAATCTAATTTCGTTTGAAAATGTCTGACGAAGAATTTTACAACGCGTTTGCTACATCCCCGACTACTCCGGCTACCATTGCTCATAACATGAACTTGGAAAACGAAACTGGAACGTTGCAAAAACCCCAGAAACTTATGGGAATTGAAGAGTACCATGGCTGGAAAAATCATTTTGAGAATTGGGTTCAGGCAAACCATCTAAGAGCTTGGGAAAGCATTGAAACAAAATATGTTAGACCACAGACTGCTTTGAAAGTTGATAAAATCATTTCAGAATTCACAGACAATGAGAGAGACAGTTATAAAGGAGAGAAAATGATGATTAGTCTTCTACAACAAGCTGTCAAAGAAGACATCTTTATTTTGCTTCAGCATAATGGTAGTGCATTTTCGATTTGGGAGGCACTTGAGAAGAAGTTTGAAGGAAGTACAGAGATGCTCAAGAGTAAAGCATCTCTGCTGAAAAAGGAGTTTGAGTTGTTTACAAGTATGCCAGGGGAGACTACAAAGACTCTTATTGAGAGATATTGTCATCTTGTGCGTACCATGTCTCAGTTGAAAATTACTAAAACTCCAGCAGAATGGGTTGAAAAGTTAGCTGATGCATTACCGCAGAAAGAATGGGGTACATATCTCATGATCTTAAAGAATTCTGGAGAATTTAGCAGATTGTCAATTAGACAGTTTATTGAAAAGCTTGAGGCACAGGATCTTGAACAACAAAAGATTGCCAGAATGAACAGCTCAAGCAATCAACAAGACATAAAATTGTACTGTAAAGGAAATATTCAAACTGTTGAAGCAAGTCCTAAGATCCAAATAGCTTTTAGTGCAGGAAATTCATCTGGACCAGTCAGTAAAAGTTCAATCAACACTAGTGGATTTTCAAATGTTAATCCTCCAAGTGTTCAAAATGCAAATGTTGGAAATGGACATATGATTCAGTGCAATGTTGCGTTATATCTTTAAAATGGTCAGAATTTTTCTGAAGAAGTTGTTAAAAGTCATATGGGATTACTAGTTACTGCTTTGGAATCGTATGAAGGATTGATTGCTGGAAGAATTGGTAATCCTAGGCTAACAAAGGAAGATTACGATCAGATCGATGCAGAAGAATTGGAGCTCATGGACATCAAATGGTGTCTAGCTAGTGTCTTGCGAAGAGCTGAAAAGTTCAAAATGATTACAGGAAGAAATGACTTTTTGGATGCTCATGTTTCAGCTTTGGGTTTTGATAAATCTAAAGTTACTTGTTTTCGATGCAGGGAGAAAGGTCATTTCAAAAGAGAATGCAAAAATCAAGAAGCAAATGGAGCAAAGAATCCGTTTGGTGGTCATGATTACTATCGAAAAGCCATATATCAACAAGTTGCTCATCAACCGCATCAACAAAAGGATTCACAAACTGCTCATGGGAAAATGATCGAAGATGCAAATAAGAAAGCTTATTATGGTATCATTGATCAAGATGATGAGAAATTGGCTCCAGGTTTTAGCTGGGATACGTTTGTGGATGAGAATAGGGAGTTTAAAGCTTTCATTGCTCAAATTGTTCAAAAGCCAGAATTGATGAAAGAATGGATAGCAGTGTTATCTGATGAAGAAGAAAGTCAAGATGAAGAATCTGTTTCTTCTGAAAATAGTTCAACAAATACTAGTGATGATGATGAAGAAGTTGAACAGATAAACATTGGAAAAACTCATTTATCTTCTGACAGTTTTGAATTTTATTTTGCAGAAAAATTGAAGAAACTTAAAGAGAGAAAAGCTGCTAAAGAAACGAAAGAAGTTAAGGTTGTTGAAAAGATTGTTGAAGTGGAAAAGGTAGTTGAAGTCGAGAAGATTGTGGAAATTGAAAAGATTGTTGAAGTCACAAAACCTTGTCTTACATATTTGGAACCTTGCAAACAATGTGAAGATAAAGATAAAAGGTTTAGTGAGCTTGAAAAGTTGAAAGAGAAGTTGCTGTTTGATGTTAAGAATGTAAAAGAGTCATACGATGTATTAAACAGAATGGTGAATAGTTTGCAGAAAACTAACTCCGAAAGAGAAGATACTTTGACAATGATGAATGCAACAATGATGTCGAAGCAGAAAGAGATAAATTTTTACATTGAAGAATGTGCGAAATGGAAGCAAGAGTTGGAAACTGAGAAAGCTAAAAATGAAAGAATCAGACGATTACTAAGAAGTTATTCGAGTTCTGATTACTTAATTGACAGAATTTATCCAACTGTTGCAGGTTTTGAATTGTTTGAAGATAAGAAGTCAAAGAAAAAGGATACTGGTAAGAAACAGAGTGTCAGTTATAATAAGTGTCCGCCTCCAATTTTGGAAGGGTATTCGTCTAGAAAACCGAATGAGGAACAAGTAAAAAAGGCAGTCAATATAAAGTTGGAGTCCGAGATAACCGATGTATTACCAGACAATATTGACATCACATTCACAGCGTCCGACATAGATCATGAGTATTAGTTAATAAAAAGGATGGTCGATCAAGTGTTGGATAAGGATGAGGAGTCCGAGTCTGGGAGTTCGAGTTCGTCTGTCAAGAGTTCAAAGTCTTCGGGAAAACGAGTGTATAGTAAAGAATTTTTGTTGTCAAAATCTAATTTGAATGACGAAACATTTGAAGTTGCATATACTTTGAATGATTCTGACAAATTATATTTTGATAAAGAATTTCCAATAAGAGGTGTGAAAACTGAAATGATAAACAAGGTTTTCAAATTGACAGAAATTAATATTTCTGAAATAAAAGATGTAAATCTTTCTGGAAAATCTAAGCCTTACACCTCAAGAATCAAACAAAAATTAAACAAGAAAATGGGTTACAGTTATGGTTCAGGTTATCGAAAGAAACCAAACCATAACGTTAATTTCAAAAAGAAAGGACTTGGTTTTATTCCACCAGAAAATTATAAAAATGAGAAAATTTCTAAAAATACAAAATTTGTGTCAGGAATGTCTGCTGAGGATGAAAAGAAGAGTTCCTTCTGGAGACAGTCAAATCAGGAATTTCTTGCTGAAAAGAAGAAAACTGAAGCTCATCAGAGAAAAGAGATAAGAACCTGTTATAGGTGTCAAGAAGTTGGTCATATAGCTTGGAACTGTCCTAAGGCAACCAACACAAAACAGGGAGTCTCTGAAAAACTCAAAGATATAGTTGTTGATAAAACCGAACCACCAACTGAAAGGTTTAAAGTGTTTAAAAATTCAAAATATGAAGTTGGTGAGTGTTCGAAAAGGTTTTACAAACGAAGGGGAAATCTTGACAACCAAGCTTGGGTTGTTAAGAAATCAGATGTAAAATCTGGCGATGAATCTGATTCCACAAAATCAGAAGAGCCACAAGTTGTTAAAAATGGTGAAAACTCAGTGCCTCCAATGGATGATGTTCATTTTCCACCATTGAGGACTGAGAACTTTAAATCAAAAGTTGGGAAAGTTGAGATCTCAAATCAATTTTATTTTGAAAAGAATGAATTTGATGTTGAAAAAGTGTTTAATGGAAATGTTAAAAAGATTTTTGGGAAAATGGTCGAGGGAAAGGCTAAAGGGGTAAAAGAATTTTACGAATCAAAGAAGGCAACTTACAGCCCAACCCCTTGTGAACTTGAGAAAGTCACACCCAAGGAAGGTCAGGCTTGGGTGTCCATTCTATTTGTTTGAAAAACCTGACTTGCCGGAGCTCCTAGGTTGGTAAGTGTGGAGCAGGAATCGGCATCTTTCTTGAGAAATATCACAGATGTGTATGATGGTTGTTAAATGATATTTTGACTTACAAGTGGTAAATCAGGGACATTAAGTTGTACTTGATTTTCTACAAAATGATTGGAGAACGATGTGATGAACCCCTAATTTTACAAGTGGTAAAATCAACGAAACTTATTTTCCGGAAAAATCATTTTGATTAAAACAAACTTAAGTATTTTGAAATCATTATGAGAAAATAGTTTGTTGTAAGGGGGAGTTCTGATTGTTTATGCCAAGTGGATGGCGAAGTGAAGTGATTCGATATTAGTTGTCAATTTACTTGTACAGTTTGTTTTCAAATTTCCTTAAATGATTTTGAATTTTAGGGGGAGTAAGAATTTTCAGTAAATCCAAAAACATTAGAAAATTTGAAAAAGACAAAAACATGATAAATTCAAAATGAGTTTTGGTGTCGAAAAAGAGGAAATGATAGTACATCAGTAGACAGTTACAGTATGCTAAAGAAATATAATGATTAAATAGCATTAAACGGTCTCACTGATGATATGCCGATAGGTTTTTACACATTTAGTAAGCTTTTTCGGAATATAAACTTAAATTCAAACTTGCTTATTTCGTGGGGAACACTACTTGGATATATAGGTAACCCCTGAAATCTCGTTTGAAAGGTCCCTCTTTCTGAGATACTAGGTCTTTATACTCAGTGATATCTGGGGTATTAGCCCGGGACTTCTGATTTTGCGGAAGCAATGGCCTAGTCCCCGGAGAATACTTTACTGCTTGCTTGAAATATAGCGCCGCCCTCAGCAAAAATGATGAAACAATAAAATTGATAATCATGTGCTGTTGTAAAAAAAGATCCTCTAAAGGGGACCCACCAAAAGTCGAGCCGTCATCTCTCTGCTGAACGGAAGTTCTGACCTGAGCTCTCACGGTTTCGTATTTAACCCCTTACAAATATCATCTGTGGTATACTCACCTGTAAGACTGAATATTAGGATCAGGATACGGGAGTATATTCAAGAGGTGGGACACATGAATGAGTTTAAGTCCTTAATACACCTAATTCGTATCCTGAATCAGTTGAAATTTGTGTGAAAATTTAAGTGGATCAGTATATCGGCAATCTAAGTGAATTGTTTAATTCTTAATGTGTAACTAAGCTCAACGGTACTTGTGACTTGTCAAAAACTGATATGATCCTCTTACACAAACTCACAAAAATATTGTTTGTATATATTTCTTTACTGTATTTCACTTCATTTAAAAATACAAAAAGATTTTCAGTGTGTTTTAGCATAAATTTTTGAAAAATCTAAAAAGATTTTCGACAACTGATGTTGGAGAACTGTTTTTCAAAATTCCAAGTGCTAAACATGATGAGCATGTGGTGAGGGGGAGTGTGTGTATAAATGAGAAAAGATTTTGAATATTTGTCTACATGTGGTTCATCAGTTATTAACATTGTTAAATCATCCTGGTTAAATTTGAGGGAGAGTCTGGATATATAAATTTTGTAAAATGTTAAATTTGTGAAAATTTACTTTTGGGTAGAGGATGTGCAGGATAGCCTGGATTCTGAAGTCTGAGTATAGAGCCAGGTCATGATCCTGATCCTGTGAAAGCCAGATTGCAATCAACATCCGAGGATAGATGAGATTATTCGAGGGGAGTCTGTTGATGCTGAAGAGGAGAAGAATGAGATAAAGTTTGAGGATGCCTACATTATCAGATACTTTGAAGAGAAGCCCAAAGACTGATAAAGACTGAAGACGTTGAAGACTCAACACTTAAGACTCGTCAACATCCGAGGGGGAGTCTGTTGGTGCATACGTCTGTCGACTTCGTCTTGTATCGAGTCTTGCATTGCTCAGGGCACAAAGTTCAAGAAATCAAGTGAAATTGCTGATTCCGCTTGAAGTGTGCTGATTTCGTTTGGATGGTAATTTCGCTTGAGTCATGTTCAAGCAGAATCAGAAATCTATAAATAGGTGATAGGTTGTGTCAGTTGAAGCGGAATTTGGTTGTGTGTTTCCGACGGCGAAGCTCTGTCGAAGTGTCTTCAGAACTGTAATCGTATCAGAATCAATATACAAGACAGTTTTAGTGAATATCTTGCTGAATTCAACTCATTATGTCTGTTTCCGCCTTTCATTTTGAGTAGAACACCTCTGATCGACTCATCTCGGGTCCGACAACGATCCTACAATAGAAGAAACGAGCGAGCAATTTTCATAAGATGAAGATGTTTCCTTTCAACAACACCACTCTGTTGAGGGGTGTCGGTACAAGATGCATGGTGTATTGTACCATCTGACACAAGTAACCAGCTAAAAGGATTGGAGGTATATTCACCCTTTGGTAACATCAAAAGCACTTTATCACAGCCGAATGTTGCGTTTTAACATAGGCTCTAAAATCTTCGTAAATGCCAAAGAATTCAGATTCACACTTCATAAGATACACCTAGGTATAACAAGTACAATCACCTATAAAAGATACATTATAAATTGACCCACCCTTAGTGGAGACTGGTGTCGGACCCCACACATCAGAATGCATAATATCAAAAGGAGCAGCAGAACGAGATACACTTTTTCAAAAGGTGAGAATTTAGCTAGTTTGCAATCACTACAATCAGAGATGTCACAAATGTTCAATTGGCCCAAAGCACCTGTAGAAACCAAAAACTGTAAACATGATGCTAACACATGTCCTAGATGAGAATGCCATCGATAAAAATTAGGAGATGAATGACGCAAGTGAAAAGATAACAAGTCAACACTAGAAGCAACCACACCAATTTCTTTGAGACTATCCAAGATATAAAGTTCACTTACCCTATGACCGGTCCCAATCACCCTCAAAGAACGCGAATCCAGTACACCACAAAAAAAAATAAAAGAACACCTAATGGCCAGATTTGAACAATTGACTAACTGAAACAAGGTTTAAGTGTAAATAAAGCCCAAGAACACACACAAACAAGCAAGATATCACTGTTTAATGCTCAATATGTATTCCAGCAGAGTATTGTTACAAATGTTTACAAGAATGCCCTCTCTCCACTAGAACTGTGCTCTTTTAAATGAAACAGAGTGTGCATGCTGCTATTTATATCACATAGCAGCAACACTTACATCGAAATAGAACAAGAACAACAAAATATAACGAAACAGTTTGGACATCATCGAAATACAATTTAAACATGATGTTCATTATCGAAACACTATGAGTACTCCTTAACATCGAAATAGAACTTGTTGACTTGCTTCATCTTCAATCGTAACATGTTCACTTTTGCCATCATCCATATCGAAACAACTTTGAATATAATATGATCATCATTATCAAAATAGCTTTTGGAGTATTTGAACTAGACTCTATCGAACAGCCTTGGGAACTCATCATCGAAACAACAGATTTTATAAGGAAATACATTGGATCGAAATAGACAATTAATTGTGTATTTCGATTATGCTTGTTCCAGATCACAATCATTATATATTGTTATATTTAGATGTCCTTTGGTGTTTCTATTTCGATAGCCTTGTAGTTCAATATATATTTCATGGATTTCATTACATGCCATTCACATATATTAACAGGAGGAAGTTAATAATGTGATCATGATACACGCGATGAACCGAACCGCGCCACATCCACACGACAGGTGCATCAACATCTTTTAAATTTAATAAATAAGCGACTAGATAAAGCTATCTAATTAAATCTAACAATTATCCCTAAATAATTCACCAAAAATTATCTATAATCCTTTTTATCTTTGTCTCCTAATTCAAGATTAAAGGTGGCAAACCTGACCCACTGACCGAATTATGGGCTTGTTTGGACTTTTAAATTTTAGGCAAGGGGTTATTCTGGGCTCTTTGTAAAAATTGATGGGTCGTTTTGGTAAAACCAAAACAAGGAAAAAGTTTGGAGTAGGTCAGGATGGGTTACATGGGGAAAGAGAACGGGTCAGAATGCGTGATATCAGAAAAGGGTACGCCGTCACAAATCAACTTGCAGAACCATAATGGCAGGGAACTCCGTCAACTGCGGCACCATCAGAAAACCAGAGAAAACGTTCATATGGACGTTCCCAGCTCTGTCTCTGGCGAAACCAATCATAACTCCTGCAAATCACTTCGATCTTCTCCAAATCGAAGTGAATTGCGAACACTAACCACTGCGAGTCTTTGATCAAATCTAATTGGATTACGGATTCTCTACAACTTGCTGACTGTGGATTTCAAAGCAGGTGAACTAAAGTTTCAAGATTTGCGCTCAAAATTTACGATACTTGGAATCTCAAAGTGGACATTAATTCAAATTGGTGAAATTCAATGTATTATTAAAAAACAAACCATTACATGCGTTGTTGTTTGAATATGTTAGGGTGTGATCAGATATTTTTCTCTGAGATAATGAAGGAAGCTTCTGGTGTAGCTGGAAGTTTTAGTTCTAGGGTTAGGCATCTTATTCATCTTCATTTCACCGGTGGTTTGCAGAGATGTTTACTGCACTTGTTTCAGTGTTTTAAGGATGATCAACAAGCACTTGTGCAGGAAGGAAGAATGTTAATTGGTTATGTTATTATGAATGTTATAGCTCTTAAGAAAATTCTTAAGAAGTATGATAAAGTACGCTAAGATATTATCACTTTGTTTTTTAAGTTATTTATTTTTGACGGTGGTGTTCACTGTTCATGGTTCGGTTCAGTCGGTTTGACAAATGTCTTGCCAAACCGGTAATTATGGTTTTTAGGAAAGGGTCATGCTATTTACACACGGCCAAAATTATTTTCACACCTCAAAGCGCCGCGCTTTGGCCATAGCGCGGCGCTTAGCTCGACAAAAGGTGACTTGATTGACGTTTGAGACATGAGTTACTGTTTGAGAGACATAAAGCTGATTACGAGGTTTGTCGTTAACCCTAAGCGCCGCGCTTTGGCCATAGCGCGGCGCTTCGACCCCAAATTTTCCCTTTTAAAAGCAAGCTGCTGAGACAGTACCTTTAATGTTCGAGACATAAAGCACTCATTGCTTACAAACATATGGGGGTTTTGTTGTTTGTCGATTTCCAAATTACTTGTGTTTCTTCAAAATAACGCGCGGTTTTGCTGTATTAGTTACGTGTCTTGAAAAAACGATGTCGTGGTTAAGCAACTATCTTTTCGGTCCATATTCTGACGAGTCAGTTGTTCCTGATTCTTACGAGGGGACCGCTATTTCTGACTCGTATGAGAAACCGGTCTCGTCCAACTTGAAGGAGGCAGAGGTTGTATCTGGCATTCGTTATCGTGATAACATGGTGACGCTGGATTTGAATACCCCTGTGGAGGACCCTTACGCACAACAAGGTTATTCGAATTTCGGTTACGGTGGCGAGCACAGCTTTGTACAGCAGGAGTGTTATCCAAATCACAGTTACGGTTGTCAACAGAGCTTTGAACATCAAGTCTATTCGGACCTCGGTGACGATGGTGAGCCGGAGAATGTGTCTGTTGACGAGGAAGGCTGTTACCCGGTTACATTTTCGTTTGATACAACGCAGACCTTTTCGTCACGTAAAGAGTTGGTGCGTTGGGTACAAGACACGGCAAAAGACAATGGTTACCTCATTGTGATTAAGAGGTCGAATAAACGAAGAGAGAATTACAAGATTTGGTTTCAATGTACTTTTGGTGGGGAGCATAAGAGTATAGCTACACAGAGGAAAACGGGTAGCAAGAAAATAGGCTGCCCGTTCGAGATGATCGGGTTTTCGGAATCATCCGGAAGTGTTTGGAGGATCGAGGTGACGAAGGCGAAGCATAACCACACTCCTATTGAAAACTTAGAGGGTCACGCGTATGCGAGAAGGCTTTCTTCGGAGGATACAAAATTGGTTAAGGAGCTGGCAGAGCAAGATATTCCCAACCAAAGTATCTGGCGAACGCTGACGAAAAACAATCCGGCTAGAAAGCTTATTCCGAAAGATATATACAACGCTGTTCAGAAGATCAACGCCGGAAAAAATGTCGGTAAGTCTCCGATGCAAAAACTTGAAAACATTCTTCTCGAAAAAGATTACACTTATTACATGCGCACGAATGAGATATCGAACGCAGTTGAAGATGTCTTCTTTGTTCACAAAAAATCATTCACTATGTGGTGTGCCTTCCCGCATGTGCTAATGATTGACGCCACCTACAAAACAAACATGTACAACCTGCCATTTGTTCAGATCGTAGGCATGACGTCGACAAACAAATCGTTTACGGCTGCTTGTGCGGTAATTTCCGCTGAGAAGTTAGAGAACTACCTATGGGTGTTGCAGAGGATCAAGTCTATGCTGGTAGGATGTATGGAACCGCGCGTGAGTTTAACAGACAGGGAATTTGCGCTAATTAACGCGTGTGAACAAGTTTTTCCAAAAGCGCATAAGTATCTTTGTCGGTTCCATATTCAACAAAATATTAATAAGAACAGCAAGAGGAAATTCTCTGACAAGCAGTGGAAAGAATTCGTACGTACATTTTGGACATTGTGCGAGTCTACGACCAAGGAAATATACATGTATAACTTGGAAAACCTTGAAGCACAGCTGAAAGAAGATGGCCGTGAACGTGAGTATTTCTTACATAATTATGTTCAAATTTTATATAATAACAAAAACTGACTATTTACGTTATTTAATTTCAGAGGTTTTTGATTATTTGATGAAATCCTGGTTGGATCCGTACCGTGAAAAGTTTGTATCTTGCTGGATTAACAAAACTATTAACTTTCACCAAACTACGACCAACAGGGTTGAGGGCATGCATGCAACACTAAAAAGTCACTTTCCAAGTCATCGCAACACACTAGATAAACTTGTACTGTATGTTGATCATGTTGTTGATAGACAATACGCCGAGATTAGTAGTAGCTTTGAAACAAGCCTCCGAAAAGTGATGAAGCACCACAAGGATCATCCCATGCTTGCAAATATTCTCAGAAAGGTTTCAATATTTGTAAGTCCCGTAAACCGGATCTTTCAATGATATCAAACCTAATCTTGTGAGAGTGCGGAAACCAAACACAAGATGATTCAAGACAAACCGAAAAATATGAAAAACGAAGAACAATACCGGAATCACTTTCAACACTTGCACACGATTCTATTACTTGAAAAGCAAAACCGTCTAGTACAAGTGCTCACAACCAAATTCGCCTCTCTCTCTAGCTCTCTAGAAGTTGTAACAATGAAGTTCAAACCCTAAAACAAGTTAGAAACTTGTTTATATACCTACTAAAGCCCACTTCCCTACATGGGCTCCCCTTGGGCCTGCATGGCCCACATGGCCTAAAGCTTAGCCCAAGTGACCTATAAAGGTCCACAACCTAATATAAACTAACCCGGTATAGCCCAGCTCGTAACCATAACCCGTTGTGTTAATTTGATGCGTCAGTCTCACACTTTAGGGCCTAACAATCTCCCCCTAGACTGATGCCATCAAATTGTCTTCATAGCATGAATTCAGCAACGTCTTCAACGAAGTCTATGGTTGTCTCTATGCTGCAGATGTTGTGGAAGTTCTTGACTTCTGAACTCTCAGCACTGGGTCTCTTTCTTCAGCTCTTGTGGTTCGCTTCATATCAGGATCTCGATCAGTTTTGCTTGAAAATCTTTGTCAAAAAGAATGTAAGAGGAGGATTCTCAACAGCTCTTTTCTTCTTCAGTCTTTTTCTTTCAAGCAAGTTCACGGTACTTCTTCAAATGTACTTTCACTGTCAGACGGCGTTTCGTATCCGATTCTTTTGACTCAGTTACATCTTGTTGTTGAGTTGCTTCAGGTTTCTTCAGCAACTAACAGCATCTCAGTCTTCATCAACCCCTGTTCTTGATTGAAATCAAGTTCTGCACATGCTCACAAACTCATAAGCAAACATTTCTTATGCAACAGGGAGAGTACCGTATGAACACTAGGTACATCCAAGTACTTGTACTCGAATTTCACAATTTAAACTCTTTCAAATTTTATGATTAGTCAAATCTTCAAGAACGGTTACATTTTTAATTTTAAGAAAAACAAATAAACATCCTATTTTTGGATTTTTGGTTTTATAGAAAAGCAAGACACTATTTTTTTTATTTTTGAATTTTTTTAAGAACTAAAAACAAATAAAAACTCAAAATATAAACAACTACCATAATATACAATTACAATTGCAATGGGATCAAAATTCGTTCTCAGGCAGACTAAGGAACACTTTTCAGTACGAGCCTAATCAAACTGGTCTATGCGATTGCCAATATGTTTGTCCACTTAAACTTTAACGCTCAACTTTCAATTTTTCAACTTCGTGATATGCTTTAGGTAATATTATACTATTATACCCGTGTGTCCCATTCCAAGGCATACCCCCGCGATCAAGGTAAGCACAACGATTCATCGTAGCAGGTGAGTATACTGATGTCATCCTTTAAGATATCCTGACTGTGTCTAGGTCTGCATATAATCTGTTTTATCATGTTTTGATTTCTTAACAATGAACACCCAAATAAATACTAATCAAATCCTGGAAATATAAACAGCACACTCTATCATGCAAGTATCTTCCCTACCACATGTTTCACAAGTCCAATCCAGATCTCTGAAATCTTAACTGGGAATAGATTGAGAAGAGAACAGAATAGATCTTAAGCAGAGATGGTATAATATACAGATCAAATGAGTTTTTCTCAGTTTGATATAGGTTTCTTGGGTTTCTTTTGGGCACTTGAGGGCCTCTTTCGGGTGTATAATTGATCTACAGAGTGACAACGTACAGCTAGGTCAGCATGTATCTGGATGCAGCAGAAGCTGTCGTTGCCTAGCACCTCCAGGTCAGCATATATCTGGATGCAGCAGAGGAGATACACGACTTTTTCAGAGAAGATTTCAGAGTCAGACCAAAATTGTGTGTATCGGGACAACATACAGACATTTAAAGAGAAATGAGCTAATTCCAAGTGATTTTCTTTCCTGAGGTCATGTACTAATTTAGTTCTAAACAGAACAGCCAATGTTTCCAGTCTTTAAGGATAGAGCCTACCAACACATCGTGCTAAAGTCAAACTATTTCAATACTTGTCTTACATGAGTCAGCCCTTCACCATAATGTGAAAATTCATTTACGGAAGTACAGCCAAGATATCCCCGGATGATTCAACAACATAAAGACCCGAAACCTCAGACGTTGGCTATCTATCAACACAAGATTTAAGACCATAAAATCATACGCCGTTGGTATGTTACCCACATGGTACATAGTTCGTTATGTTTATATCACTTAGTATCTTTTATCATGTTGAGCGTCAAGCCTATCGACATATCGCAGTAGATCCTAGTCTTTTCTGCTATGGCACCTTACGTGTGTTAGTCAAAACCCTTTAACACGAACATTTATTTCACTTCCCATATCATGCAATTTATCTTTTTGGCTTTTTCATTTTTCAATTGTTTTTGTATTTTTCTCATTTTCTCCCCCTAAAACAATACATATTTACAGCAAACTCTTTCTGTATTTTCTGAGTTTTCTCCCCATAAACTCTATATCTATCTATATGTTCCTCTCCCCCCCCCCCCCCTCTAAATTTGTGCATAAATCTTGTATTTTTGCGCAAATTTACCATTTACTAGAGAAAGGACACTTTATATACAAAATAATGAACTAAGAAAGAGAAAAAATATATATATATTTTTGCTTAACCGTTCTGTCATCAGATTGAAGACTAATCAATATTCAAATCAAAGTACTGAATTTAAACGGTACCTTTTGCTGATCTTATCTTACTTCTCTTATCTCCGCCAAAGGAAACATATCATCTGTAAAAAAAAATTGAACTTTTTGCAACAGTGAAATGTTACCCGTTTTTATCTCTGGAACAACCGCTATCAACATTCCAGAGATTGTCAACAGCTCCTCCTTAGTTGTTCCTGAAAATTAAGGAGATTAGTAAGACATGGGTACCCAGGCCATCGTGGTCCTGGGATTTCCTGAAGCATCAAAATAAGACACTTCCTTTAAACATAAGTCCCCTTTAATTTCAAGAATTGGAGACGTTGCTGCTTTAGATTTGGGTTTCCAAATCTGTTTCGATTTAACAAACGTGTTTGTTGCCTTCGGTTGAACAACTTTAGCTGTTTTTGGTTTATTTGTTTTAGAAAAACGTTTTTTATCCTGAGAAGCTTTGCGTTTGTTTTTAGCAGCGTTCCAATCCCCATCAGAAGGTTTAACCTTGGGATTCACATTCTTCATTGCCTTAGGTGATGATACCTTCATTGGCTTAGAATGGTAGTTATCCTTTGGTGTAACCCTCTGATTTTGCTTATAATAGGGTGCATAGGGACGATGTGTGCAGTTCCGAGCAATGTGACCAGCAATGCCGCAATTGAAGCATGTTTGTCTCTTAACGTAGAAGGCATTCTGTTCAGCTTGCGTAGCTCTTGCAGGCCCTGAAGGATGAACTGGTCCTTTCTGTGCTTGTTTTTGTTGCACATTTCTGACAAACGAGGATGAATTTGGATGTCTATACTTGTCGTTTGTAGGGGCCTTCTATGGTGGAGATTTCTTTTGATTCTTCTTGTTTTGTTTAGACTGCAAGTCTTGTTCAGAAATCTCACCAGTCTTTCCGAAAGCTTTGTTAGCACAGTCAAATGCATATTTCTCACATTTGCCATTACTGACTGGCTTAACAAAAGCATTTTTCACATCACGGGTCTTTTGAGGACTATTGTTTCCCGTTGAGGACTGTGGAGAGCCTGATCATCTGTGATGTTTAGGCTTCTTATTTCCACGTCCTTTACCTGCTCGCTTCGGCTCTTGTTGCTTGATCTGAACCTTTTCATCACTAACAAAAGGCTCAGATTGTTCAGCTTGCGTACTTGGAGCCTTGTTCACGTCAGTTTTCACTTCATCAGCTTTGGTAGGATCCGAGACTTCTGGTTTATCAGATGAAACACCATACTCAGCAGAATCATTAGACGAGTTATCAGCACATGAGTGAGTGTTGGCATTTCGTTGCACTTTTGGACAATGAACACAATTTCTAGCAATGTGTCCAGGAATTCCACAGTTGAAACATGTCTGTCGTTTCAATGTATGGAGATTCTGAGAGCTAGCAGCATTAGCTGATTTGATGGTTCTAGATGACCGAGCTTGCGTTGCCTGTGTTCCATGTGCCTTATCTGAGTTCTTCTGTACCTGTTGATCAGAACTAGCACAAGCATGAGATATAGACGGATGATGAGATTCATCCTTCTCACTTTTATTATGATCATTTTGAAAAACCGGTGTTTCAGTTTCATCTTTATTTTCAGAAACATTTTTCGGTGACTGTTCATTTATTTCAACTCCCTTTTCTTCTTTAATAGATTCAGATTCAGTTTCAATTTTAGAACAAGTTGAAATTTCATCAACACATTTTTCGTCTGAGTTTGATAATGGTTCCTTTTCAACCTCGGTTTCCAATGGGGTCCCACTAGGTTCAACATTAGGGACGTCCCCTGAGACCGATTCAGAAGAAGAATCAGAACACTGTTGATTTTCTTGAGAAGAAGTTTCAGTGGTTTCACTGAATGTATCCTGAGGGACCTCACCTGTCACACTATCATCAGCTGAAGAGTTAGAAACATTAGAATCACAATTTTCAGCTACTGAAAAACATCCATCATCACACACATTATTCAAAGATTCATCACAAGCATTCACAGTTTTGCCTGAAACATAACTATGAAACGAGTTCAAAAACGATTGTCCAAACACACAACCAGAATCAGTTTTATCAAAAGTAGATTTAGAAAAATCAGAATCTAAAGGTTGTTCATTCCCAAACATATCTCCCCATCTTACTTCAGGTACTTCATCTGCACATGATGAAGAAAGGTTAGGATCAAAAGTACCCTTGGACACAAAACAAACTGGTTTAACCACCTGTTTTTCAACAGGTCTGACATTTACTGATGGCTTACAGTTTTTGGGACCATAAGTCATTTTGCTTTCATTCATCATCTCCTCCTCAGTCATAGGTAAGTAAGTATAATTGTCATTATAAGGAGGAGGAGCCTGATTAAAACCCAATCCCAACCCTTTCCTTTTCTGGTATGCTAGCTGTTGATTACACAGGTTTTTGACTAATTTGCTGGAAGAATCAATTTTTTTTAATATTTAGCTCATTTATTTGATATCTATCTCTGATATCCTCCAGTTCTTTAGTCACATTGCATAGTTTTTCTTTAACCATGAAGAGTTGGGCTGTTGTTACACTAACATCATCCTTGAGTTGGATAATGTCTTTTCGCTGAGCTTCGATTTTCTCCTTAAAAAGTTTTTCATTATTAGCCAAAGTGAAATTTTTCCTTTTAATGTCATTATAGTCTTCGATTAGCTCAGCGTTGTGTATTCTATAGGCTTCAACTCGTTCTCTACATTCAGGAGTACAGAAAACAGAAATTATCTCTTCTTTTGTAATTTCTTGAGCCACTGGTTTGTGAAACATGAATGCCATAATTTCAGCGGGTGGCTGTTACTTTTGTTCTTCTCCTCAAAACACAAACCAAACGAGAACCAGTGTACTCGCTAACTCAAACCTTTGCACGCGAATGAACCCGCTTTCTGAACCGCGCCTCAAAAATCTGTCAAAACTTATCACATCAAACAAACCTTCCTTTTTTTTTATTTTTTTTATTTATTTAACCCCTTTTTATTGTAAAAGAAAACTTATTATTATTATTATTAATATATAAATATATTATAATTAATGATTATGTAATGATTATCTTATGATTAATTTTATAGTTATAATAAATAACTGTCTTCTACGTTCAAAAACAACACCCCGTAACCCTAATTCAAAAACCCAGCCGCCAACAACAGAACTGTCAAAACTGTTCCGACAAACAAACACAGCTGAAGGAACGTTGGATGAAGTTGAACGGAGGATCACGACGATGATTACGAAGGTTGCCGGAGACGTAGTGTGATCGGAGAAGAAGACCAGAGGTGAACGTTGAGGATGACCGGAACGGAGAGGATGACCGGAACGATAATGAATGACAGTGACCGAAGATGATGGTGAACGTTGTGTCTGTAGTAAATGATTGGAGATGTGAATCACGATGATGGCAGAAGCAGGTTGGTCGGATGATGACTCGAGACGAACTCGGAACAAATGATGAACGATGGACTCGAGACCTTTGTTGTCGAGACCTTTGATGTTATGAAGATGGGAGTCGAGACCTCAAGAGATGAGTCGAAACCGTGACTCGGAACCGTGTTGATGACTCGAGAACTCAGAAATGATGATGAAGAGTCGAGATAGGGGTTGCGACTCGAGAACACGTGATTGCGACTGCGGAGGCTGCGACTCAAAAACCTACAACTCGAAATCTTCTGTTGCGACTCGGAACTATGATATCGAAACCACAAAAGATGGGACTCGAGACCTGTGAAGTGAGAGTGACTCGAGACTGTGAAATGAGTGAGTCGAGACCTCTGATAAAGGACTCGAGACGGTGGATGTTTGAAACGGTGGTTACGACACAAGAATAATGAAGGACTCGAGACCTACTTGAGTCGAGAACTCAGATAATTATGAAATCCCACTCGAGACCTTTGGATAGATGAAGTGGAAGACTCGAGACTGTTGCTGATGATGATGAGTCGAGACCGGGTGAAGATGTGTTGATGAAGACGAGACCACTGATCAAGATATTGATGATGATGACTCGAAATGGAATTTTATTCTGCAGATGATATCCACTCAAAATCTCAGTTATAATCAAGAGTGGAAATAATGTGTTGGTGTCGACGAAAAAAGGATAATATTTACGAAAATAACAAATTTCCAAAACAAGTGTCAATTTTCCGAAAAAACTTGGGATTTTTCAAAATTTTCAAATCTTTTTAAAATAAAAAAAATCCCACTAACAGAATTTCGAATGGGTCAAATAGCAAAATATGATGAGTTTTCAATAAAAACCGATGAATATTACGAAGAACACGAAGAACACCAACCCAAAAACAACGAAAATCTTGAATATTTGATATCACACCGAGCCTAGAAATAGGTTCTAATGGCTCTGATACCACTTGTAAGTCCCGTAAACCAGATCTTTCAATGATATCAAACCTAATCTTGTGAGAGTGCGGAAACCAAACACAAGATGATTCAAGACAAACCGAAAAATATGAAAAACGAAGAACAATACCGGAATCACTTTCAACACTTGCACACGATTCTTTTACTTGAAAAGCAAAACCGTCTAGTACAAGTGCTCACAACCAAATTCGCCTCTCTCTCTAGCTCTCTAGAAGTTGTAACAATGAAGTTCAAACCCTAAAACAAGTTAGAAACTTGTTTATATACCTACTAAAGCCCACTTCCCTACATGGGCTTCCCTTGGGCCTGCATGGCCCACATGGCCTAAAGCTTAGCCCAAGTGACCTATAAAGGTCCACAACCTAATATAAACTAACCTGGTATAGCCCAGCTCGTAACCATAACCCGTTGTGTTAATTTGATGCGTCAGTCTCACACTTTAGGGCCTAACAATATTTGCGATTGAGCTTTTGAATATGGAACTAAAACGTAAGGAAGACGGGTTGAGAGCCTACGGTGCAAGCTGTGGTTGCCAACTTTTTACCAGCTGTGGTTTGCCATGTGCCTGTCGTTTGGAAAAGTTGGAAAATAACGGTAATTAATATTTTTGACCTTTTTCGTTATGATTTTGCCACCTAATTTGTTTTCGTCCACAGGTCAGCAAATCCGTATCAATTTGATAGACGTGTTCTGGAAGAAGCTTGACTTCAAGCCTGCAAGGACTAAGATAGAGGATATCGATGTAGATACGGAATTTGAAAAATTGAAACGACAGATCGATCCAACACCCCCTCAAGTGAAAATGAGCTTCTTTGAAAAGTTTCAGCAAATCCTCAATCCAGGGAACAATAACAAAAAACCTCCTGTTGTTCTGAAGAAAACTCGTGGTCGCCCAACATTGAAAACGCAGGAACAAAGGAAGGTTGAAGCCGATAGAAAAAGCTCGTACATTCCGTCGGAAGAAACTTGGGTCGAGGCCTCAGACGATCTTCCCCGTCACAGCTCGTACGTATCATCCCAAGATTCTAGAAGACAAAAGAATACCAAACCGCTCAACCTACACCCTGATTTCCCGATGATCAAGCTCGGTCCTAAGACGGATATAGCGATCCACAACGACGCATCTCAGATTCCCAAAGTGATCCATCCATACATCGTGAGAATAAAGGACGTGGAACCAGATGGTCATTGTGGGTTTCGATCGGTGGCTGTTGGGTTAGGAGTGAAACAAAATACGTATTTGATGATCCGAAAACAACTTAAAATGGAGTTACGTAAGAACGAATCGCTTTGGAGGCAGTTTTTCGATCCGGAAAACATAGGACATTATGATGCGCTGGTTAGACGGATCGATTTCAAGGGGGTGGGACGAGCAGGTATCGAAAATTACATGAAGATGCCTGAGATGGGGTTTCTTATTGCCCAACGATACGGTGTGATTGTTCATACCTTCGACATTCGTGGGAACGATACAATTTTCCCTCTGCTGGGCGGGCCAAACGAAGCTGAGCAACCTCACCTGGTGGTTGAGGTTGTGTTCGTCGACGATGGGCATTTCATACATGTAGAGCTTGGAGGATGTTATCCAATGCCTCCCCCAAACCTACTCTGGACAGCGAACAGAATAGAGCGCGCAGCAGCCTGGCATACATTATACATGGATCAGATCAACGCGTACGAAATGCTTACGTATCGTCCCCCTGACCTTAATGTAACCCCATATGTTCAAGATGTATGTTAAATGTGTTTAATAATAATCACGTTTGTGTTTGTTCAATATATGCGTTACATCACGTTAAAAACCGAATGTCACCGACACGACCCAATCAGATTCAATACGCACTTGTACGACCCAAAATGACAATATACATCATAATACTACAATTAATGAAAAAATACGTCATGTACATGTACGGTAGGCGGCTGATACACATAACAGTACTCATAGGAATACTTGTGCTTTCAAACCAAAATGATACGATATAATGGAATAAGACATCACACGTAACCGATTTGATCCGGAACTTGCAGTATAGTCCATATATATTAAAAAATGATGTATAATGGAAAAAGCGTAAAATTTAGACTATTATCGACGCGTTTGTGAATTAAAAACAATTTTAAAAAATTTAAAAAAGGCCCAAAGCGCCCCGCTTTGACTTAAGAGGGGGGCTTTGCCCTTAAACATGAACCGAAGCGCCCCGCTATGGCCAAAGCGGGGCGCTTTGGTCCCTCGTTTAACCTGAAGCGGGGTGGCTTCTCCCCCATTTCAACACAAAACACAAACACACACACAAAAGGTGCGATTACACACACTCAACTCGCGATCGTGTTTTTCCAGATTTCAAACGCTATTAGGTACGATCGAACTTCATTTATTGTTTTGGTTCAATTTTTATGTTTGATTTTGTTTTGATTTGGGGGGTTTTGATCAGCTGGCTGGGTTCTGTTTTTTAGAACGAAGAACCAAAGCGTCGCGCGGAGGCCAAAGCGGGGCGCTTTGGTTCATGTTTAATTTTTTTTTCTATTATTTATTTATTATTTGTATAATATTATTTGTTTAATATTATTTGTTTATTATTTATTTAAATTGTTTAATAATAGTATTTGTTTATTATTTTTTATTTAATATTATTTGTTTATTATCTTTTATTTAATATTATTTGTTTATTATCTTTTTTTAAATTGTTTAATAATATTATTTGTTTATTATCTTTTATTTAAATTGTTTAATAATATTATTTGTTTATTATCTTTTAAATGTGTAGGGATGGATTTCGATGACGAGATTGAGCATATGGATGCTGAGGGAGAGGTGGGAGATGTGGGAGAGGAGGGAGAGGAGGTATGTCCGTACCTGCAGTTTCCGCAGGGGTTACGGGCGGCGAGGAGATGCGCTAGGTTGCGCACCATGGAGATTGGGGGCATGTAGGGATAGACTGGGACCTGCTGGAGACCGTGGGAGAGGCCGCGCGGACGCGTGATATAGTTGGACTAGATACTCCTTGGTCGCGCCTATTTCAGACAGCGATGGAGGACTCGTACCGTGAGCTTACAATCGAGTTTCTTTCTACGTTTACATACGCGCCGCATCCGGCGGATTACGTGGAGGACCCGGATTTTCCAGTCCACGAGGTTACATTCCGTCTCGCCGGTCAGCAGTTTGTGATGAGTGTGCGGGAGTTTGCTGTCCATACAGGTTTGTACACAGAGCCCGAGCTTTATACTGATTTATATACGCAGGGGGTTAGGCAGATGGACAGGCAGACGCTTATTAGTTTCTGGAGGACCATTTCCAGGGTTCCCTTTGGGAAATCCTGGCAAAAGGCCACCACTATTAGAGACCCCTTGTACCGATACCTGCACCATATTATCGGGTCATCTATCGTGCCGCGGGGTACCAGCAGGGAGAAGGTCAACCTCAGTGACCTTTTCTTTCTATACTGCCTACTTCACGGCCAGACCTGCGATCTAGCAGGCTGCCTGGCAGATTACTTTGCCACAGCATACCACCGGTTAATCTTCTATTTACATCACGTTGGTTTTGGATTGTTTACGTTTAATTCTTATGGCTTTCTGTACATTTTATTTAACGTGTTCGTTTAATTTAACAAAATAAACTAGGTTAACAGTTTATAAAGACGCACTTATATTTTATACGTTCTATAAAATAATGACGTAAAAAACGTAACTATAAAACAACTATGAATTATATGTAATACTAATATTTTATAATAATAATAAAACTCAAATACAATTTTTTCCTCCAAAGTAATCTGCCAGGCAGCCTGCTAGATCGCAGGTCTGGCCGTGAAGTAGGCAGTATAGAAAGAAAAGGTCACTGAGGTTGACCTTCTCCCTGCTGGTACCCCGCGGCACGATAGATGACCCGATAATATGGTGCAGGTATCGGTACAAGGGGTCTCTAATAGTGGTGGCCTTTTGCTAGGATTTCCCAAAGGGAACCCTGGAAATGGCCCTCCAGAAACTAATAAGCATCTGCCTGTCCATCTGCCTAACCCCCTGCGTATATAAATCAGTATCAAGCTCGGGCTCTGTGTACAAACCTGTATGGACAGCAAACTCCCGCACACTCATCACAAACTGCTGACCGACGAGACGGAATGTAACCTCGTGGACTGGAAAATCCGGGTCCTCCACATAATCCGTCGGATGCGGCGCGTATGTAAACGTAGAAAGAAACTCGATCGTAAGCTCACGGTACGAGTCCTCCATCGCTGTCTGAAATAAGCGCAACCAAGGAGTATCTAGTCCAACTATATCACGCGTCCGCGCAGCCTCTCCCACGGTCTCCAGCAGGTCCCAGTCTATCCCTACATGCCCCCCAATCTCCATGGTGCGCAACCTAGCGCATCTCCTCGCCGCCCGTGACCCCTGCGGAAACTGCAGGTACGGACATACCTCCTCTCCCTCCTCTCCCACATCTCCCACCTCTCCCTCAGCGTCCATATGCTCAATCTCGTCATCGGAATCAATCCCTGCACGTTTAAAAGATAATAAACAAATAATATTATTAAACAATTTAAATAAAGATAATAAACAAATAATATTAAATAAAAAATAATAAACAAATACTATTATTAAACAATTTAAATAAATAATAAATAAGTAATATTAAACAAATAATAAATAAATAATAGAAAAAAAAAATTAAACATGAACCAAAGCGCCCCGCTTTGGCCTCCGCGCGACGCTTTGGTTCTTCGTTCTCAAAAACAGAACCCAGCCAGCTGATCAAAACCCCCCAAATCAAACATAAAAATTGAACCAAAACAATAAATGAAGTTCGATCGTACCTAATAGCGTTCGAAATCTGGAAAAACACGATCGCGAGTTGAGTGTGTGTAATCGCACCTTTTGTGTGTGTGTTTCTGTTTTGTGTTGAAATGGGGGAGAAGCCACCCCGCTTCATGTTAAACGAGGGACCAAAGCGCCCCGCTTTGGCCATAGCGGGGCGCTTCGGTTCATGTATAAGGGCAAAGCGCCCCTCTTAGGTCAAAGCGGGGCGCTTTAGGCCTTTTTTAAATTTTTTAAAATTGTTTTTAATTCACAAACGCGTTGATAATAGTCTAAATTTTACGCTTTTTCCATTATACATCATTTTTTAATATATATGGACTATACTGCAAGTTCCGGATCAAATCGGTTACGTGTGATGTCTTATTCCATTATATCGTATCATTTTTGTTTGAAAGCACAAGTACTCCTATGAGTACTGTTATGTGTATCAGCCGCCTACCGTACATGTACATGACGTATTTTTTCATTAATTGTAGTATTATGATGTATATTGTCATTTTGGGTCGTACAAGTGCGTATTGAATCTGATTGGGTCGTGTCGGTGACATTCGGTTTTTAACGTGATGTAACGCATATATTGAACAAACACAAACGTGATTATTATTAAACACATTTAACATACATCTTGAACATATGGGGTTACATTAAGGTCAGGGGGACGATACGTAAGCATTTCGTACGCGTTGATCTGATCCTTGTATAATGTATGCCAGGCTGCTGCGCGCTCTGTTCTGTTCGCTGTCCAGAGTAGGTTTGGGGGAGGCATTGGATAACATCCTCCAAGCTCTACATGTATGAAATGCCCATCGTCGACGAACACAACCGCAACCACCAGGTGAGGTTGCTCAGCTTCGTTTGGCCCGCCCCGCAGAGGGAAAATTGTATCGTTCCCACGAATGTCGAAGGTATGAACAATCACACCGTATCGTTGGGCAAAAAGAAACCCCGTCTCAGGCATCGTCATGTAATTTTCGATACCTGCTCGTCCCACCCCCTTGAAATCGATCCGTCTAACCAGCGCATCATAATGTCCTATGTTTTCCGGATCGAAAAACTGCCTCCAAAGCGATTCGTTCTTACGTAACTCCATTTTAAGTTGTTTTCGGATCATCAAATACGTATTTTGTTTCACTCCTAACCCAACATCCACCGATTGAAACCCACAATGACCATCTGGTTTCACGTCCTTTATTCTCACGATGTATGGATGGATCACTTTGGGAATCTGAGATGTAGTTACGGATCGCTATATCCGTCTTAGGACCGAGCTTGATCATCGGGAAATCAGGGTGTAGGTTGAGCGGTTTGGTATTCTTTTGACTTCTAGAATCTTGGGATGATACGTACGAGCTGTGTCGGGGAAGATCGTCTGAGGCCTCGACCCAAGTTTCTTCCGACGGAATGTACGAGCTTTTTCTATCGGCTTCAACCTTCCTTTGTTCCTGCGTTTTCAATGTTGGGCGACCACGAGTTTTCTTCAGAACAACAGGAGGTTTTTTGTTATTGTTCCCTAGATTGAGGATTTGCTGAAACTTTTCAAAGAAGCTCCTTTTCACTTGAGGGGGTGTTGGATCGATCTGTCGTTTCAATTTTTCAAATTCCGCGTCTACATCGATATCCTCTATCTTAGTCCTTGCAGGCTTGAAGTCAAGCTTCTTCCAGAACACGTCTATCAAATTGATACGGATTTGCTGACCTGTGGGCGAAAACAAATAAGGTGGCAAAATCATAACGACAAAGGTCAAAAATATTAATTACCGTTATTTTCCAACTTTTCCAAACAACATGCACATGGCAAACCACAGCTGGTAAAAAGTTGCCAACCACAGCTTGCACCGTAGGCTCTCAACCCGTCTTCCTTACGTTTTACTTCCATATTCAAAAGCTCATTCGCAAATATTGAAACCTTTCTGAGAATATTTGCAAGCATGGGATGATCCTTGTGGTGCTTCATCACTTTTCAGAGGCTTGTTTCAAAGCTACTACTAATCTCGGCGTATTGTCTATCAACAACATGATCAACATACAGTACAAGTTTATCCAGTGTGTTGCGATGACTTGGAAAGTGACTTTTTAGTGTTGCATGCATGCCCTCAACCCTGTTGGTCGTAGTTTGGTGAAAGTTAATAGTTTTGTTAATCCAGCAAGATACAAACTTTTCATGGTACGGATCCAACCAGGATTTCATCAAATAATCAAAAACCTCTGAAATTAAAAAACGTAAATAGTCAGTTTTTGTTATTATATAAAATTTGAACATAATTATGTAAGAAATACTCACGTTCACGGCCATCTTCTTTCAGCTGTGCTTCAAGTTTTTCCAAGTTATACCTGTATATTTCCTCGGTCGTAGACTCGCACAATGTCCAAAATGTACGTACGAATTCTTTCCACTGCTTGTCAGAGAATTTCCTTTTGCTGTTCTTATTAATATTTTGTTGAATATGGAACCGACAAAGATACTTATGCGCTTTTGGAAAAACTTGTTCACACGCGTTAATTAGCGCAAATTCCCTGTCTGTTAAAATTACGCACGGTTCCATACATCCTACCAGCATAGACTTGATCCTCTGCAACACCCATAGGTAGTTCTCTAACTTCTCAGCGGAAATTACCGCACAAGCAGCCGTAAACGATTTGTTTGTCGACGTCATGCCTACGACCTGAACAAATGGCAGGTTGTACATGTTCGTTTTGTAGGTGGCATCAATCATTAGCACATGCGGGAAGGCACACCACATAGTGAATGATTTTTTGTGAACAAAGAAGACATCTTCAACTGCGTTCGATATCTCATTCGTGCGCATGTAATAAGTGTAATCTTTTTCTAGAAGAATGTTTTCAAGTTTTTGCATCGGAGACTTACCGACATTTTTTCCGGCGTTGATCTTCTGAACAGCGTTGTGTATATCTTTCGGAATAAGCTTTCTAGCCGGATTGTTTTTCGTCAGCGTTCGCCAGATACTTTGGTTGGGAATATCTTGCTCTGCCAGCTCCTTAACCAGTTTTTTATCCTCCAAAGAAAGCCTTCTCGCATACGCGTGACCCTCTAAGTTTTCAATAGGAGTGTGGTTATGCTTCGCCTTCGTCACCTCGATCCTCCAAACACTTTCGGATGATTCCGAAAACCCGATCATCTCGAACGGGCAGCCTATTTTCTTGCTACCCGTTTTCCTCTGTGTAGCTATACTCTTATGCTCCCCACCAAAAGTACATTGAAACCAAATCTTGTAATTCTCTCCTCTTTTATTCGACCTCTTAATCACAATGAGGTAACCATTGTCTTTTGCCGTGTCTTGTACCCAACGCACCAACTCTTTACGTGACGAAAAGGTTTTCGTTGTATCAAACGAAAATGTAACCGGGTAACAGCCTTCCTCGTCAACAGACACATTCTCCGGCTCACCATCGTCACCGAGGTCCGAATAGACTTGATGTTCAAAGCTCTGTTGACAACCGTAACTGTGATTTGGATAACACTCCTGCTGTACAAAGTTGTGCTCGCCACCGTAACCGAAATTCGAATAACCTTGTTGTGCGTAAGGGTCCTCCACAGGGGTATTCAAATCCAGCGTCACCGTGTTATCACGATAACGAATGCCAGATACAACCTCTGCCTCCTTCAAGTTGGACGAGACCGGTTTCTCATACGAGTCAGAAATAGCGGTCCCCTTATAAGAATCAGGAACAACTGACTCGTCAGAATATGGACCGAAAAGATAGTTGCTTAACCACGACGTCGTTTTTTCAAGACACGTAACTAATACAGCAAAACCGCGCGTTATTTTAAAGAAACACAAGTAATTTGGAAATCGACAAACAACAAAACCCCCGTATGTTTGTAAACAATGAGTGCTTTATGTCTCGAACATTAAAGGTACTGTCTCAGCAGCTTGCTTTTAAAAGGGAAAATTTGGGGTCGAAGCGCCGCGCTATGGCCAAAGCGCGGCGCTTAGGGTTAACGACAAACCTCGTAATCAGCTTTATGTCTCTCAAACAGTAACTCATGTCTCAAACGTCAATCAAGTCACCTTTTGTCGAGCTAAGCGCCGCGCTATGGCCAAAGCGCGACGCTTTGAGTGTGCAAAAAGACAAATGGCCAGTGGAGATGAGTTTGTGTTGTTTTTTTTTTAAATAGGTGGGATGTGGGTTAGTTTGGTAGTGTTTTTTGCGGTCATGCTATTTACACACGGCGCCCAAAGACCTGTCAGACCTTGTCTGTTGACTTATCCCAAAGCGCCCCGCTTTGGCCAAAGCGCGGCGCTTTGGGTGTGCAAAAAGACAAATGGCGTGTGCGAATAGACCAGGCCTTAGGAAATTACAAATGAACAAACTAGTTTTAATAGTTGTAGACGATATATATATATATAGGGGACCGCTAAAATAAGAACCACCTCCAGTTGTAAGAACCGCGAGAACTTTTTGATCCGGGGCGAGTTGGACCAAATTTTTTTTCATAAATGTAGATGCTTGTATTATAAACACATTTGTAAAAAAAATTCAAAAAAAAATGTCGTGCGTGTAGTTTTGAACACCACAAGTTTGTGTTTACGGGTCCCGTAAACGCAAACTTTGGGTGCTCAAAACTACACACCCGACATTTTTTTTTTTTTTTTGAATTTTTTTTTACAAATGTGTTTATAATACATGCATCTACGTTTATGAAAAAAAAAAATTGGTCCACCTCGCCCCGTACGGTGTAGTTCTCACGGTTCTTACAACTGGAGGTGGTTCTCATTTTAGCGGTCCCCTATATATATATATATATAGAGAGAGAGAGAGAGAGAGAGAGGAAGGTTAACGTACATTACGGCTTAACGTACATCACGTACGACAGGTAATTACGCACGTTCATTTTAAAATCACGCACGTTATAACTCAAAAATCCAAAATCACGCATGTTGAAACACAATAATCACGCATATTGAAAACATTAATCACGCATGTTATAGAACAAATCACGCACGTTGTCGTACGTGAAGTACGTTAAGCCGTAATGTACGATATACTTTTTCTATATATATATATATATAAAACCATACATTTTCATGTCTAGAGGTGGTTATTGGTGTCAAGTGTCTTTCTAGAAACGATCTCACCTTTTTATTTTATTTTTAGTTTTTTTTTTATTTTTTTTTAATTTTTTTGATTTTTTTAAAATTTTTTTGATTGTTTTTATTATGCCCAAATCCATCTTGACAAAAACCCATCTTGACCTAAACTCATCCTAACCCATTTCTTAATAAACCCATCCTACCCAAACTCATCCTAACCCATACCCATCCTAACCCATTACCCAAACCTGCCCAACACACCCATTTTGCCACCCCTATCCAAGATTAACCTCATCAAGTTTGATAAGAAATTGTTGAAGTGATTTACTATCCTAATTCAAGATTAACCTCATCAAGTTTGATAAGAAATTGTTAAAGTGATTTACTTTCAAATGTAAAGGATGTTTTAAAGGGTTGGTGACAAAACTCATGACTTTAGTCAAAAAGGGCACCCGAAATAAACAAGAGAAAAAGAATACAATTTATATATGTTGAAATAATATGGGTTATTATTTCTCATTCTTTGGGCTCTTATTTATTTACCGGTTTGGGCTTATTCGGTGGCATATTGGCCCAGTTTCATTATCTGATTCTTTTAATGTGTTGAGTTTGTTATTATGATAAAAGTGTAGGGGCTGTTGTGTAAAGTCGCAGGGACTGCGATCTTCTTGAAGAGAAGTTTTGGGCCTGGATATAACATTTTCAAAGGGTTGATATAAAAGCAGTGCATCTGGAGAATTCTATTCATTCACTCCTCAAATTTCACACGCACACTTTCTCTGGTTCTGGTATTAGTCTGTTAGGGTTTGTTAGCGAGTGTTTGTTCAAGTTGTTGTTGAAGATCATATTGTATAATCCCCCAGTTGTGTTTGTGAGAGATTGATCTTCTGGTGTTGATGATCATCTTTGGATGATCATCTGGATATTGTTCTGTATTTTGTATTGTTCTCTGATCTTACTATTGGTAAGATCTGTTGGGTATTTGGGGTTTAATTTCTTTGGGTTGGCTAAATGAGATTTTGTCACAGGTTTTTGTCACTATTTTTGTGTGTTTGATTTCTATCATCCTTTTCATACCATTGTTCTTAACATGGTATCAGAGCCACTATGCTCTTGTTGATGATAGATTGTTCTACCGCTATGTATTCTAGTTTTCTTTGACTGATTATTGGTTGTTGTGTTTTGTTTCTAGGGTTTCTGTGCTCGAAAATCCTTGTTGTCTGCAGATCTGCTTTGATCTGTGATTGTTGAAGGTGCACCTGGATTGTAGGATTGAAACCCTAACTTAGGGTTTCGTTGTGTCTTCTTTCTGATACACTCTGTGTTAGTCTCTGAAACCCTAGAAGGTTTAGGGCAAACTAACCAGTAGTGTTATTTGGGGTATTTTCTATATCGGATCTAGTAGTTCTTGAAAACTACTGATCTGATATCTCTTGGAGCTTTGCACCCACTGTAAGATCGTTCCTATCTTTATCTTTGTTTTTTTTTTGTTTCTGCATCATATTTTGTCTGTGTCTAGGCATCCCCTCTTTACCGGACTAGTCGGGCCGGCACTTGATCGAGTCTACGTGTTATTTGTTGCATAGTCTGATCCTGTGGTGTTGTTATTGTTTGGTTTAAATCTGTTCAGGACTGTATTATTGCTTGTTGTTATCTGGTTTTTTGTTTGATTTTCTTGTTGTAGTTCTAATTGGTATAGGTGTGGCTCCTGAGTAAAGGCTTGTCCAGGCACCATAGAGTGACGAACCTGGAATCTGGTCCCTGACTCATTTTTGCCCTAGGTTGTTATTGTTTGATTGTCTTACATACGTTGTGTTATCTGTTGACAGCTTTTGTGATCTGTTATCTGGTTGTTGTTTCTTGCTTGTGTATTGCCATCATGGGTGATGGTGAAGGTACCTCTGTTACTCTTATTAGCAAGTTAGATATAGGAAACCCCCTTTATCTGCATCCTAGTGACTCTAGTGCCTTGACCATAGTTAGTATCAAACTTAAGGGCACTGAGAATTATGTTGTTTGGTCAAGTGCAATGAAGCTTGCACTAGAAGCTAAAAATAAGTTGGTTTTATAAATGGTAAGTATGAGAAACCTAATGATGATGATATCTTAGCTGCCTAATGGGATAGGTGCAACTCTGTGGTCTTAACTTGGTTATTAAATTCTGTGTCTGAAGAGTTGTTTTTAGGACAAGTCTTCTCCAAACTTGCTTCTGAAGTTTGGACAGACTTGAAAGAAACATATGATAAGGTAGATGGTTCTATTGTCTATGATTTATATAAATGAATTAACTGTATTTCACAAAGTGGTAGTTCTGTGGCTGAGTATTATAATAAGTTGACAACAATGTGGAAGCAGTTTGATGCAATGGTGCATCTGCCATCATGTTCTTGTCAAGCAGCCAAAGACTACAATGATTTTTCAACTTTAATCAAGTTAATGCAATTTCTAATGGGGCTTGATGATGTATATCAGCCTGTGAGGAAAAATTTGTTGACAAGAGAACCATTTCCTTCTGTCAAGGCTGCCTATGCTTTGATCTCTAGAGAAGAGTCACATAGACTCTCTAGTAGTGGATCAAAGAGTCAGTCTGTATCATTTGTAGCTAAGTCAAACCAGCCTAATCAAAACACTGATTCGAGAAGGAGAAACGTTAGGGGACCTAACCCAAACTTAAAATGCACTCATTGTAATATGTTAGGTCATAATATTGATCGTTGTTTTGAGATAATTGGTTATCCACCTGGTATGAAAAAGAGAACTAGTGGGTCCTTTGTTAGAAACAATAGTGGTAATAATACTAATAATCTAGCATGTTATCTGGTCCTTCTAGTTCTGCTATGTCTGCTTTACCTTTTACTCCTGAGCAGATTTCAAAGTTAATGAGTTTAGTTGGTGATAAGTCTGAGGGAGATCAGGTGAAGTCTAATATGGGAGGTATGTCTGCTTGTATGCTTGAGTTTGTTAGTTGTTCAAGTAGTGTGAATTTTAATCATGATTATAATTGGGTTGTCGATTCTAGTGCTAACCAACACATGATTAAAAGTGATAAAGATATGTTTAATTGAATTGATGTTTCTGAGTGTGGGTTGAAGGTCAGTCATCCTAATAGGACAAGTGTTAGTGTGTTAAAAATTGGAGAACTTAGGTTAATTAACAATGTTGTTATAAAGATGTGTTTTATGCACCTGGATATAGTGTTAACCTATTGTCTGTGCACAAGTTAGCCAAGGATAATAAAATTACAGTCTTGTTTAATGAAAAGAATTGTATGTTACAGGATTTGAGGTCAAAGAAAATCCTTACAGGATTTGAGGTCAAAGAAAATCCTGGTGATTGGTAAACAGGAAAATGGATTGTATTTTGTAGGAAAAGATGGTAATTCTGTGAATATGTGTTTTAGTAGTGTTGTTAGGTGAAATTTATGGCACAGTAGGTTAGGCCATCCGTCAAATTAAGTTTTGGCTATTTTAAAAGATAATTTAGGTGTTAACTCTATTGAACATGGTCCATGTGAGATTTGTCATAGGTCTAAACAAGTCAGAGTCCCTTTTCCGCTGAGTGAGCATAAGTCTAAGGAATTAGGTGATCTGATTCACTTAGACTTATAGGGTCCTTATAAAGTTTCTAGTTATGAAGGGTATAAATACTTTTTAACCGTTGTTGATGATTTTTCTAGATCTGTATGGTGTTACCTTCTTAAGAATAAGATGGAAATTTTTGAAAATTTGGAAGTTTTTTTATGAACTCATCTTAACACAGTTTAAAACGAAAGAAAAAGTGTTTAGAAGCGATAATGGCACTGAGTTTGTAAATAATCAAATGTCTGTGTTTTGTAAACCGAAAGGTATTATACATCAAACTTCTTGTTCATATACCCCACGACAAAATGGGGTAGTTGAGCGGAAACATAGGCATCTTTTAAATATAACCAGAGCATTAATGTTTCATGGTGGCCTACCACTGAGGTTTTGGAGTGACTGTGTGCGAACTGTTGTTTACATTATTAACAGGCTACCATTTTCTATGTTGAATGGAAAAAGTCCATATGAGCTTATGTTTAACTTTAAACCCTCTTTGTCCCATTTTAGAAATTTTGGGTGTCTTTGTTTTAGTACTATTTTGAATGAACCTTACAAATTCGCTTATCATGCTTATAAGTGTGTTTTGATAGATTATTCTAATGTAAAAAAGGGTATAAACTTTGGAGTTTGGATGAAAAAAAAGGGTTTTTATTCAAGAGATGTTTAGTTTTATGAACATATGTACCCTTTTAAGTCAAAACAAATTAATGATAATATTATGTTTGATAAAAGTTTAAATCTGTTAAACTTTTTTTATATATATGAGAAAAATACACCTGAAGTTTCTTCTATTCCCGATGATGAAGAGGGCACTACTGAATCTCATAACACAGTCAGTGACGATCAGCAGCCAGTTCCCTCTGCATCTGCCACTCTTGGACAAACTGACTTAGGTCATAGTTTAGAGTCTAGTTGTCACAACCCCCGACCCCTCCCTGGGAGCTGGAGCCGTGAGACTCAGAGCAGATGGTATCGGTGTTTATTAATTTGGCAGCGGAAAGTTTCATCAGGACCGTAGTTAGGAAATATTTTTATGAGAGTTAAACACCATAATATTTAAAATAGATTGATGGGATAAAACCCAAGTTTTACTGATAATACAGTTATAATAAATAAATGGGACAAAACCTGATTTCTTTTCATTTATAATATATTTATAGGGATAAACTCTAATTATTGAAAACAATTCTCCTTTTTATTTAGGTAACTTTTATAGCCACTTTTCTAAGCTTTTAGTGCTCTCCAGCTGGCTTTTATTGGCTTAATACTAAGTTACCTGTAACACGTGTTTAAAACATTTTATCAGCAAGAAATACTGGTGAGTGAATCCCAGTTTAATCAAAACAGTTTAACAATTTAACAGAATTGAGGGCAACCCACAATTACATTTGCTTGATCTAATCAATTACCCAGAGTACTGTCAACCCGACTTGTGGGTCATATTACTCATTGGCTAACTCGCCGTCCAATGGTAACGTCTTACAAATTTTGTATACAAAACCCCAACATACCGATAATAATTGTAGACGTACAAATACTCAATTACTGTTAACACATTTGAGGTTTTGGTAAACATTTTGACTCATAAAAAATTATAAAAAGAGAATGTACTCACAAAAAGGGTTTATAAAAGGGGATTACTCACATTGCTACTTTAGGTATTTCCTTGTGACTTCCTGGTTATAATCTAGTTAAAAAAACAATGCACATGTGTTAGTAAAATAACCCAAATTGTATTAACCGTACAACTCGAGACAGAACTCCAATGACTGAGTTAGGCAAGGCCCTGACATGCATTACGGAGTCCTAAATCAATCCGGTGTACACGCGAGACAGAATTCCAATGACTGAGTCGAGCAGAGCCGACATGCATTACGGAATCATAGATCAATCGTGTAGGGTAATAACTGGGTTATAGTACTTACAACGAGGCAGAGCTTCGCTTCTTAAGGGGGTATTTGACTAGAATTTTCACCTATAAGGAGTTGAGAGATATTCAGAGAAAATGAACAATCGAAATGGCTGAGCTCGGCACTATTTATAGCTGTTCGTCAAGTCTGTCGCGCCCCGCGACAGCTACATCTTCAGCCGTCGCGCCCCGCGAGGGTCATAAAGGAGGTTTAGGGTTTGCTGAGACACTGGTGTCGACGCGTGTCCTGTCACGTGGCATTCAGAGTGTCCGCCAAGCAACAGGCCGTCGCACCCCGCGACAGCTTTTCTTCATCAGTCGCGGCCCGCGAGCGACACTTGAATCCTGTTTTTCTTAATTTTTGCAAGTACGAAGGTATCTCGGGTCCGTTTCTCATGCACGGGGTACGAAAGGAATGTTTTAGGTTCACGTTGAGGGTTATAGGAGAGCTGTTACATCTGGGGTGATAACTGAAGGAAGTACGTGGCTTTGATTTTGTTAGATTTGTTGTCATCTCTATTTGTCCACCTATGTTTAGCTATCTTCGAACATATATATATATATATATATATATATATATATATATATATATATATATAGGGAGAGGATCATGAGAAAACTACATCTAAATGAGAAAACTAGAAAACTAACTAAAAAACCCTAAAAAAAGCTAAAGAAATTTTTTTTTACAATTTTTTTATAAAACAATCGCTATTTTTTATATATAAAAAAAATTCAAAAAAAAAATTTGTTGTACTGCACATGTGCATTATATGTGTATTACACATGTGCACTATATCCGTAATAGTGCACATGTGCAATACAACAAAAACAATTTTTTTATTATTTTTTTTTTTTGAAATTTTTTTTCCATGCATAAAAACTAGTGATTTTTTATAAAAATTTGTAAAAAAGAAATTTGGTACGTTTTTTTGGCTTTTTTAGTTAGTTTTTTGGTTTTCTCATTTAAACTAGTTTTCTCATGATCCATCCCTATATATATATATGTGTGTGTGTGTGTGTGTGAGTATCTTAAGAATTTTTTTAGGAGAGTTGTTATATCCTCCTACCTTTTTTTAAATCTCGTCGTTGAGATTTGAGCTACGATATCTCCTTGAAGTTATATCAAGTCTTGTAGTAAGTAAAAACAGTGTCAAAGTGTCATTGGAAGCTTTTAATGGACGGAAATTTCGAGCTCTTGTCTGTTGGGCAGAAATTTGGAGAAAAGCGATTTATCTGAACTCGGAATAGTGCAAGAAATAATAGACAAGATAATTTAAAGCAATAAGAGGTTATCAGACGAGTTACGTAGATAACAGATAAAAACCTTTTCAAGTGGGAGATAAGGTTAAAAGTTTCTCTATTGGAAAGGAGTAGTTAGATTCGTGAAAGAGGGAAGTCAACTTCCAGGTATGTTGGATCATTTATTAAACGAGTCGAACCCGTAGTTTATCAGCTACAACTGACAAAAATGTTGTATGTATGAAATCTTACAAAAACGCTTAGCAGATGAATCCTTAGTGAGATTTTTCTCAGGACATAGAAGAAATTGAGAACATAAAATGTTTTGATTAGTTCCAGGAATTATTAGCTAAAAGGGATACAATTAAGTTTCACCAAATCAATAGAGACATGTGATTTGAATGTAAACGATCTTTAGGGACAATAGGATTGAATGTCAAAAGAGAACTTACTTTGTTTGTTTTAAAAAGATCCCTGAATCAATAATCTTAAGTGAAGATAGAAGTATGAAAAATGACTTGTCAATAATCAAACCAAAAATCAGTGACGTTTATTTAAATGGCAAGGATACACCAAACAATTCAATGGATTGTAGTGTATCATGGTCTTAATACATAATTGTATCAAGACTACTTGAATGATGAGTCAAATGAATAACGTATGATTAGCACAAGCTACAAATTTATACAGACACCACAAGGTGTTGTAATGATTGAAAGAATTCACCGATTACGGTGACCAAATGAATTTACCGTTTTCAAAATTTAGCTGAAAGTCTCAAATGAATTGAATCTGGATATTAAAAGATGGGATGTTTAAAATGAAGAAAGAAATGAATATTGTAGGATCAATTCAAAGATGAAAGAGACGTTGGAGGTACGTTGGAATAAGAAATTAAGTACCCTTATCTTAACTCAAAATTGTATTAAGATTGGTTTAGAATAAACAAATAGATAAATTCGTACCTCAGGTGTGAAAATGAAATGAGTCCAAGTTCCACAGGGAAACGCCACCGCAAGGTGTCGAAATTGAAGATTTTAAATAAGTTTACTATGATTCAAACAATGAGATTACCTTGAATATGTTGATCTTAATTCATCATATGGGGTTTTAAATTGAAGGTATATTGTGAACAAGTTCAAACAATTGAGCTTGGTTTGGACATATTCCAACAATGGATATACGTTTTTGACAAGAAATGAAATCCAGTAAGTAACTTTGAAAAGAAAAAGGAGTTTTCCAAGAAATCTGTTGACTTGATATCAAAAGTCAATGTTTTTGCAATTATAGGGATTGTTAAAATGAGTATAACGAAATAAGATTCGAACTTGTGAATAAAAGATCTTTTGAAGTGAACTCACATGAATGACAAGCAGTGCACGTGCAACATATGAATTTGTCAAGAGGTAAGACAAATGAGTGTTGGCTTTATGAAAGAAAAATAAAGACCTTTTATTGATGAAGTTTTGATTGAAATCAAAAGTCAACTAGCTTAAGTATAGTCGAAACATAAGGGTGCTTATTTTAAAAGTTGTCGTTGTCTCCGGTGTTGTAAATATCTATGCGTTCTCCTTAGCTGTATCGGGGTTTCGATCCTCGTTGTCGGGTGCCTTAGATAGTTTCGGGCAGTAGGGACGGATGTGGCCTAGGTCTCCGCATTCGTAACATATGTTCGTTTTTCTTCTACATTCTTCCTCTGCATGTCCAGTTTTCTTACAGAAGTTACAGCGAAGTGTCTTCTTAGAATGGCATTTTCTTGCATGCTTCTTGTTATGGTCGTTGCAGATAGACTGCGTGATTGCCGGTTCTATCTCTTTGTTCTTACATGATTTGTTGGAGCGGAATTCCTTATAAGAATAGCTATAGGTTGTGGTTTTCTTTTGTTTGGAAGATGGATTTTTGATACGAATATCATGACCTCCATTGATATTAGGGTTAGGTTTGAAGTGATGAGTATGCCTACAGTGGATAGTAGGATTCTCGTTTATAGGCACATAAATCTTAATAGCTTCAATAATCGAAGGTATTGAATTCGATATTCCTTGAGCTATTATATTTTCTATAGTGTTTTTATCCAAGGAATTTTCATTACTAGCCTAGATTTCCTGACTATATGCTATATCCTTTGACATATGAATTACAAACATGTTCAGATATAATTATCACAAAACTAAGCAATTATACAGGCAAATTTTGTTTAGCACAATTATAGTTATAGCTTATCAGTAACACATTATGTGTTGATAGATATTATATTTCAAATAAGAATCCAAATGTTTAACTAATTTATTCTGTTTATTCTTTATAATTATTCTGTCTATTCTTATAGATCTACTAAACATAATAAAAGGGAATTCATCAAAGGAATAATATAAATTTTCTGGATTCTTTTTAAAACAATTTAATCTTTAACTGGCAAGTTATCTCATTTTGGTTATAATATATTTAGAACTTGATTCAAATTCTTAATTTATTATATCTATTTATTAAGGAATAAAAATAGATAATACAAAGTCTAGCGTTTTTTATTCTTAAGCAATGAAGTATCATTCTTATATATATATATATATATATATATATATATATGGTGGAGGGTTCATATGAGAAGAAATTTTTTGTAAGAATAAAAAAAGAATTTTCAACCAATAAGAATCATTCATTTTACTTCATCATTCATTTTACTTCATTTAATTTTTGTATTTAATATTAGTGTAAGGGTATATTGGTAAACTTAGATAGATCATTAATTGGTAGTCTTCCTTTTTAATAGCTAATTACATTAAATTTGTAACTTATTTTAAAAAATATATATATAGTTTTTCAAAGAAGAAAAAAAATTAATTTAAAGTGTATGATGAATTACGAGGTGTGTAGGATGAATTACGAGATCTGTAAGATAGATTTCAATATGTGTAGGATAAATTTCAAAACGTATAGGATAAATTTTGTTGTGTGTAGACGAAAATTTTAGTGTGGAGGATGATTGTCTTTATGACTAATTAATTAGTTAAAGATAATAATAAATTAAATGAGAGAAAAACTATTTAATGTTTTACAATTGTATCATTTGTTCTTTTTCTTCTCAATTTAATTTTCTTTTCAAATGAACATCCCCTATATATATATATATAACTTGAATATAGTTTAAGAAATGAATCAAATGCTAAAAATTGTTCCTTTTTGAGATACATATGTTTTAGACCATATAGTTATACGGGACTAAATGTTTTTGTACATATTTTTATCTTATGGGCGAAATATTTGTAATACTGATGCAATATATATGTGTCTGACTTACATATAATTTAAGAAATAGGTTGAAGTTATTTCGGGTTGATATATAGGTATTATGTATTAAAATTGTATGTAGTACTAAGTTATATTCATATTTTATAAATACAGTTTTGTAAATATTTTAATATTTAGTACAAACACTTATTTACAATAATATAAACAGATTAATCAGAAACGTCGAACATTGCGACTTTTACTCTTTCCATATATATATATATATATATATATATATATATATATGCATCTATTACAAACTACAACTGGCAAATATACTAGTAGTTATGCATCCGTATCTCATTTTAGTCTAATTAGGTATATTACGTTCAACATACTTCCACGAATGATTTTCTCCTATTGTTCGAATTCTATTTCCTTCCATTACTATTTTGTCACTTAATGGGTGAAGTTCTTCCAAATTTCCTGGCTCATAGGTGGCATGGGTGCTAGTACTAGGTCAGGGTGTTGAGGGATAGGTTGTTCATAAGGGTATGAGTTTTCTTGGTGGAGATCTAATTCCATTGGTTGGTCCTGGTTTGGCTCTATCATTTGTTGATTTGGGAATAGTGACGGTTCAGCTATTTGATTTAAGTTAGCATCTACTGCCGTAGTGGCTAACATATGGAGATTTGCCCATTGCCTATCTAATTTCTCTTCCCATGGTGGTCTATTGCCTATTCCCTGAGTTTGTGCATTTATTTCCTTATTAGCTCTGACTATCGCTCTCTTTTGTGATTTCTTCCTTTTCTTTATTCTCTCTTGAACTCCTCCACTAAACCAATCTCTTTTCTTAGTAGTAAAGGGTTCCTTGGGCTGGGCCTTAAATATAAATGTTCCTTTCTCAGTATCGGCTGAGTATCCTGAGGGATCTGGCTGAGATAATGTTCCCTTATCTTTTGGTGAATTATCTAAGTGGTGATAAGTGCTAGAAGTTCCTTGCGTACTCATACTATAAACTAATAAATAGTCAAATAGCATATCACACATAATCACATAATTTATTTCCTAACACATAATTTTGATATTTCAGTGTCAGCAGAGCACTTCCTTGACTTAAATTAGCGGTTGTAGCTTTGATACCACCTTCTATCACAACCCCGACCCATCCCCGGGAGCGGGAGCCGTGAGACTCAGAGCAGATGGTATCGGTGTTTATTAATTTGGCAGCGGAAAGTTTCATTAGGACCGTAGTTAGGAAATATTTTTATCAGAGTTAAACACCATAATATTTAAAATAGATTGATGGGATAAAACCCAAGTTTTACTGATAATACAGTTATAATAAATAATGGGACAAAACCCGATTTCTTTTCATTTATAATATATTTATAGGGATAAGCTCTAATTATTGAAAACAATTCTCCTTTTTATTTAGGTAACTTTTATTGCAAGTTTTCTAAGCTTTTAGTGCTCTCCAGCAGGCTTTTATTACCTTCATACTAAGTTACCTGTAACACATGTTTAAAACATTTTATCAGCTAGAAATACTGGTGAGTGAATCCCAGTTTAATCAAAACAGTTTAAAACTTTAACAGAATTGAGGGCAACTCGCAATTACATTTGCTTGATCTAATCAATTACCCAAAGTACTGTCAACCCGACTTGTGGGTCATATTACTCATTGGTTTACACTTCGTCCAATGGTAACGTCTTACAAATTTTGTATACAAAACCCCAACATACCAATAATAATTGTAGATGTACAATTTCTCAATTACTGTTAACACATTTGAGGTTTTGGTAAACATTTTGACTCATAAAAATTTATAAAAAGAGAATGTACCCAGAAAAAGGGTTTATAAAAGGGGATTACTCACATTGCTACTTTAGGTATTTCCTTGTGACTTCCTGGTTATAATCTAGTTAAATAAACAATGCACATGTGTTAGTAAAATAACCCAATTGTATTAACCGTACAGCTCGAGACAGAACTCCAATGACTGAGTCAGGCAAGGCCCTGACTTGCATTACTGTAACACCTCGTAAAATTGTGTCCAACGATGTGTTGACACGTGTAATAAACCCTAATGAAGTCAAACGTTGACTATGAGGGACTAATTTCGTCAAAAATCGAAAACCTTGAAAATAGAAGGACTGAAAGTGACAACATACCTAAACTAGGCCTTTGAGTGACCTTATACAATGTCCGTATTCTCAAATGTGCCACTTGTTGGAAGAGATGAGCCGTTTGCGTAATTATTTGAAAGTTTGCGCGACGAAGGGTTAAAAGTGTCAACATGTTAATTATTACCTCTGAGTGACCTTTTAACAAACCGAGAACCTCATGATGCTTGATCATACTCTCGGGAATCCCTATATGGACTATGTCAGACTTTGATATCGATAAATGATATTACGCACAACTTGTGCTTAAAAAGGACTAAACTCGTCAACGAGTGAAACTACGCTTATGAGATGTCTTTTGACCGAACCGGGAACTCAATTATGCTCAGTTAAACTCCCAGGTGTGCCGTAGATTGGCCACTAACACTTTCACACCTTATAATGAAAAATATACATGGAACTAGAATGTAATGTGACATATATGTCACTATTGAAGGTTTAAAAAAACACTTAAAACACATCAGGGACCAGAACTGTAAATCTGCCAAATTGATGTGTCTGGGCCGGACAGCCTCGCGGGCCGCGAAGCCCACATGGCCTGCTGTCGCGGGCCTCCAGAACACACACAGCAACAGCAGAATTTTGTTTTGTTGTTTTAAAGTCCCTTGTTCTCCGCACAAAGGCTTCTAAACCATCTAATTGAAACTCGGGACTTGTATACAGATTTAAACATCTGGTTTTACACTTGTTATGATCCTAGTATTACTTGGAGAACACACTTACACATGGCAATCATCCAAACAACCCTCAAAAACTATATATAGGAGTATTGTTCATCCATTTCATTTGTACCTTTCCTTCTTTTCTTCTCCTCTCAAATTCTGGAGGTTCCTGACCAAAAATGAAACTCATTCTAGTAGAAAAGATTGTTAGGACCCTTTGTAAGTGTCTTAGTCCCCTCTTTAGTTCAGATTTCTTAATTAAAAACCGAAAAGTCAAAGTTACGTAAATTAGCTTTGACTCTCGGTTTAAACTCAAATGGTCCAGCCATTGTTCGAAATGAATACGGTTATATGACCGTAATTAGGTAGGTGATAATCCCTTAAGAGGGCACCTCCTAATTATTTCGTTTGCTTAGTTAATTGTCGGGTCAAACTATTTAGTTAAAAAGTCAAACTAGTCAAGTTTTTAAATAAAAGTATAATCTGATAAAACAGAAGGTGTAAGCTATATTTTATCACTTAAGTAACTTGGTAAATAATATTAGAACATGTCTAAACATGTTCAACCCGACAATTCTGAGTTTAGGGTCGGTTCGCAACCGAAAGTCGCAAAAACTTGACTTTTGCTTTGACTTTCAGTTCTGACCCAATTAAGTTTAAATCCTTTATGTTTTAAGCTTCCATTAGGACCATATTATGTTGTAGTATAGCCCTCTGAGGTTATATTACCTGGTCATTAGTATTCTGAATTATATGTTAGTTTCCGTTATTATGCATATAAATGCCCATTATGCCCTTAGGTTATAAAAACGAGATTTTTCAAAATGTGAGAGGACAAAAATCTTTATTACTGATATATAAGTATGTCACAAAATTTGACATCAGTTTCTGGTCTCAAACTAAAGTTATGCAAGATATCGTAAAATGAAACTTTTTGTTAATTAAATTGCATTTTTAGCGTAAATCATATTTAAGTCCAATTTTTGGTACCAAACTTATTACCCACTGTTATGATATAATTTTTAGGGATTTTTGGAATTTTTGGTCAGATTTTATACTGACCGTAATATAGAGTTCTTGTGTAAATTCGGTAATTGACGATAATGCCATTTTCATTAATAAAATGAGATTTACATATCAATAACATACCAAACCTTTTCCTGCTGATTTTATATGATAAATAAAATATTTTACACAGTTAAGGCTGATCACAATCTTAGAATTTCATAAACATCTCGAATATCGTCAATTATCGACGTTTACGCTAATTAGGCGCATAGTATGGTTTAAAACCATATTTAGCACCTAAGACTTGTTACCTACTGATTTTATAAATAAATTTTAATACTTTAATAGTAAGTATAAGTTTTGAACTCAGACTTCCAATTTTGTCCCTAAAAGCATATGTGAAATGACCAAAATGCCCCTACGGTGCATAGTTTGGCCATAAATGGTGAACCTCACATATCTATGATATCTTACTGATATACCATGATAAAATAAATATTTTTACTAAATGTTTTAGACGTGAACCTCAGCTTTCTTTAAAACCTCTTTTATAAATATTAAAATTACCAAAATGCCCCTACAGGACTTAATTTGGTTTTAAATACTTTTCGGGCATATATGTTAACATCCTACTGATGTGTTAACATATTTTAAGCATAATAACATAAGGGACTTGTATATGGTTCATTTGGTTGCCCGTTATGCATTTACGCGTTTGGATCGGTTTACGTAACTAGTTTACGTAAGTTTGCCGAAACGGGTTTAACCTTATCGTTTATACTTCAAAATCCAGAATGTACTTAGTTTACCCATATTATACAAGTCTTCGTACTTGTTGGGTCTAAATTACATTATATTCCGGTCATCGCTTAATCTAGCGTATCGTACCGTTTTAGATACTTTAAGCTAGCCGGTCTAAGTCTACGACTTAAATAAGACCGTTAGCGTTCTGACTTGGTTACATATTACCATCACTCCAGACTAGAGCCACCCGGTAAAAGCTACCTGCATTTAGTTAGAATGGATACGACTGAGTTATTTTGCTGTGAATCAAGTATTAGCTCAGGTAAATACTTTTAACTTATTTTCCGTTATACGGGCTTTGGATACGGTATTTAATAATACCACTTGGTCGGGTATGAAATCATTTAATCGGATTGTGATTAAGAAATTTACATAACCCGTTTTAATCTGTTTTGTTTGATAACATAAACATTGGGGTTAATACGACCGTGTCTTGGATATCCTTGGCTCATTTCATTTGTAAATGACCACGACCTATGCACGGGGTGTAGGCATACACATGACAGATGCAAATGCTAAATAACCCACATGTTGGGGATAACTCCTTTGTGAGTTTTATAGTGGTGAGCCGGTTAATCATGACCGGCTTCCAAACCTGCCCCATATGTATGACAAACATATAAAACTGTATACAAGATTTTTATAAAGATTGTCCCAAGTTATAAATGGTTTTGTGCCTTGTGCGCCTAAATCAATTTTCATAAACTCTTTTCAAAAGAGTCAATTAATTGTATTTACCAGTGAAAACTGACGTATTTTCCAAAGACTAAGTGACAGGTACTACTCATAATAGGCTGGGAGTTGCTCGGCGTCGAAATAGAGGATCTTGCAAATCCTTAAAGATGCCTTAAAGTCTGCTAAACTTCATTTTATACATTGTGTAAAGATCCACCTGTGGATTTGATATTACAGGCTCGTCTATAATAAATACTTTGATATTTTCAGACATTGAGTTTGTAATAATATTTTATATTCCAAGACTTCCGTTGTGCTATAATTATGTTAATTGACTATGATGATATCAACTACGTCACGATACTCCCCACCGGGCCCACCGGTGATATGTGGAAATATCGGGGTGTGACAATTACGGAGTCCTAAATCAATCAGGTGTACACACGAGACAGAATTCCAATGACTGAGTCGGGCGGAGCTGACATGCATTAAGGAATCCTATATCAATCGTGTAGGGTAATAACAAGTTATAATACTTACAACGAGGCAGAGCTTCGCTTCTTAAGGGGGTATTTGACTAGAATTTTCTCCTATAAGGAGTTGAGAGAGATTTAGAGAAAATGAACAATCGAAATGGCTGAGTTCGGAACTATTTATAGCTGTTCGTCAAGTCCGTCGCGCTCCGCGACAACTTCATCTTCAGCCGTCGCGCCCTGCGAGGGCTATAAAAGGCGGTTTAGGGTTTGCTGAGTCATCACTGGTGTCGACGCATGTCCTGCCACGTGGCATTCAGAGGGTCCGCAAAGCAACAGGCTGTCGCGGCCCGCGACAGCTTTGTCTTCATCTGTCACGGCCCGCGAGCGACACTTGAATCTTGTTTTTCTTGATTTTTGCAAGTACGAAGGTATCTCGGGTCCGTTTCTCATGCACGGGGTACGTAAGGAATGTTTTAGGGTCACGTTGAGGGTTTTAGGAGAGCTGTTACATCTGGGGTGATAACTGAAAGAAGTACGTGGCTTTGATTTTGTTAGATTTGTTGTCATCTCTATTTGCCTACCTATGTTTAGCTATCTTCGGACATATATATATATATATATATATATAATCACGCTAAAATGAAAACACCTCGAGTTGTAAGAACCGTGAGAACTACACCGTACGGGGCGAGTTGGACCAATTTTTTATGATAGTCGACGGAAACCACAATAACATTTCTTATGATAGTCGACGGAAAAAATTCGGTTTGACATTTCTTCATTTTCTTATATCATTTCATCCACACCATTAACTTCTCCCCCCCCCCCATGCCGTGGCCAGCCCCATGTCACCTGCCTAACGCCCACAACCGCGCCGGGGTGTGGCGGTGTGCAGGGGGTGGTTTGGCTGGCGTGGCAACGAAAACGCCCCTTGGCGCGATGATAACACATAGACTTATAGTGACCAAACCATGATTCAGATTGTAACAACTTTTATTATTAGGGTTTTGGATAAATTTTTGGTTTATGATGGTTTCTCACTAGGATGAGCCGATTGAGCAAATTTGTTTTTATTCATTATATACGCGAACGGTTCCTACAAATTCCTCATCCTTCATACGACATGCATAACAATCATCCAAATAACCAACACCTCAATCCACAAAATCAAATGCAACCGTATATGCCCTAAATAGGTGTAGATAGGTCCAAACATCATCCACTTAAGCCAAAAGTGAAGTGAAGCATTAAGAGGCTCTACGAAATCGAAGGATATATGGAGCTCATGGTCCACGTCCAAAATCTATATGACATGAGAGGCAATTTGTTTGAATCTACTTTACTTGGAACATCACACAAACTCTAACCCATCATGGTGGAACATATATATACTCCAGTTTCATGAGCTAATCACTTATAAACCCCTAGAAAACCCCAAGAAAGAGTAGGAAACATGACTTTGATATCATGTAAGAGTAAGAAACCTTACAACTAACAGTTGTAGAAATTTGTATATATATATGAACCATATTACAAGGAGTTACATGAGAAATAGACTATTATATACATACACCAAACTATTATTTTGTTGTAATAAAGAACACACCTTTTATTCTATAATAATTATACAAGAACCTAGCATCTTGGAAGCATGATTACTATCAAAAGTACAATAAACAGGCCAACGATATCACCAAAATGCACAAGGAACCTATTTTTCCCAATCAAGGCATAATAGCAAGAACGCAAGCGCGATGAATACCTACAGCAGAAACAATAAGATCAACCGCGCACGCCAAGCCGTACATGAGGAGACAAGCAATCGAAAACCGGACGAGCTGAGGATGGGTTTCATAGGGGAAGCCGGGTTGCCCCTGCGACTTGATTTGTGCAAGAGCAAGGAGAGTATTGATGAGAAAGGTTAGTGTAGAATGCGGCATGACCACACCTTGTTCCACTGCTGCTTCTCGCCGGTAATAGAGAGCCCAGGGGTGCGGGATAGGCGCCACTAGATCACCACCTATCTGTCTAGCTGCTAGAGTAAGAACGTTGAGGCATTGGAGCAGAATCAAATAGGCATTGGTGAAGAATGTAATAACTTTGGTTTTTGTGGGGTGTGGCTCGGCAATGGCGTACTGTATCATCATTTTTTTTTAATTAAGAAGCGCTCGATGGAGGACTCACACACCCAAAACCTTTCTTTCTGATAATGTAGGAAACTCAAATTCAAATATTTATAGCCCCTGTCAGGCTTTGACTCTCTTTTGCGCTTGTGGGGTTTTCTTTCTTTTTCGCATGTGGGCCCTTTGCTTTCTACACTGAATTTTTAAGAAACTATCTATCTTCTCTGTGTGGCCTGAGACTCACCTGACAGCTGGTTTTAATAAGCAAATTACGAAAAGGCCCTCATTACTGTGTGGCCATGAATTACAAACTAAGGGAGAATTACATATATCCCCCTATTTACCAACCTAATTACATATATACCCAACCTAAAATCTAAATTACATATATCCCCTTCTCAACCAAGATGACAAAAATACCCTTTAATTTAATGAAATATATCACCATGACTCTTCTCCTACCGGGCAATCCTCCACTCCATAAAAACCTAAGCTTTACTGTCGCCGGAGATTCGAACCAGCAATGTTGGCGTTTCCAACCACCAGTCACCAGCGATTCCATCCATAAGCGACCAGAATTCCAACCAGGTTCGTTCGTAAGCGATTCCAACGAGAAGCATTTCCGACCAAGTTCATTCACCGGCGGTTTTATATGGTTTCGATTTGTTGGTTCAGTTAACAAATATTCAGGTTATGGATTATGCATTGATTTTTGTATGTAACGAGTGAACGCTAACCCGCGCGTTGCAGCGGGATGTCAATTACGAAAGTCTTTGGTATCACTTTATTAGATATGAAAACATAAAGCATTCTTTTCATTTTGCCTAACCTCCAGCCTATAACACCACACTAAGGCGTTTTGTTCAAACATCTTTTTTAACGGGAGTACAATACGCAATATATTTATCCACATAATAATGTATGCATTTTTAAACTTTCTTGTATGTATGTTTTAATGGTTGTACGATCATAAATGAAGTTTAATGAATAATGATATTTCCATCACTACAACTGAATTATTCTTGAACACCCCAAATCAAACTATTCAAGTATGAAGAAAAAAATTTAGACAAAACTATAATAAACAACAATAGAAGCAGCAACATGTCAAAAATCATCACCAACACATCAACCATTTTAATATTATCCCAAATTAACATGGACCAAAAGTTAAGAAACCATTTTAATCATGTTAATAGCAACTGAAACAATAAGATGAGATAATACAATCATTGATTAACCAAATAATATTCATGACTGAAGGTCATTTACAATTTGGTTCAAGATCATCTAGCATTGACAAAAACCATATATCAATAGCTACCTCTTGTAGGAAGATCAAGGTTCAATTCTTGAGAGGTGTAATTTAGTATAGTATTAAAGGGTGGGAAAGTTTAGTTGTTCAAAAAAAATAGTTACCAGACCAATGTCATTATTGATCATCCTAACCTTGGCACTCATCTGAACTTCCCCTTGACTAAACTTTGTCTCTTGGATGGCTTCACTTTATCTTCACAATATACTCTTCAATGTGGGGGCACCAACGGGACGGGTTTAGATAATCTCAACTATAAATCTGATAATAAAAGCTTGTCACAAACCCAGCCCAAAGCCCGTCAGACATCTATCGGGTGTATATTCGTCGGGTATTGGGTATACTCACGGGTTTTGGGTATACCTGCGGGTTTATTAAAATTACCCGTTATAACTATCACATCATATAAATTCTTCTCATTCTATATCTATATTATGTGAACTCAAAACAAAACAAAATAAACAAAGAGTTGCAACAGATCACTAATTAAAAATCAGATTAGATAAAACTAACAGTTGCAAAAACTAATAAATACTCTCATGCTTGAACTAAGATATTCACTTAATTTACATATTTAGAAATACTGAGTGGTCGTGATGCCATAATATAATAGGTGAATCTAGTTGTGGTGGTTTGTCCAATAAAAATAATAACCATCGATTATTATGTAGACATTCTCTAATTCTTGTTTGATTGCTCATTAAATAAACAGATTAGAGACATCATTAAGATTTAAGAAGCTACTTTTACCAATGGTGACACAATCATGGACGCATATAACAGCTAAAAATTTATATCACTTCACTTGCTTTACACATAATCAAATTTGACATGCACATATTTAGAAAATAAAAAAAAAGAAATCATCGGGTAATCAGGTCGTATATCACCAATTCACCATATGTATGTGAGAAATCAATATTAAAGATAAATGATAAATCAATAATATCAACTATAACAGCTAACAAAGTCGGCTAACAAAACACTTTAATTACCATATGAACTAGTTGATTTTCCGCCCACGCGTTGCGGCGGGGACCCTATGACTACAAAACGCGTGTCAGCAACAGCAAGCAGATACCGAATATCAAAATATAAATAAAAATGACGTTGTAAGGATAGTCACTCCGTCCTAAAAAAACAATTTTAAATAACATAATATATAATAATAGGACCCACACGTCCTACACGTTGGAAACTCGGTTGTTTTCAGTTCAGTTATTATGGTGCTAACACGTTAAAATACGGATGAGTTCGGTACCGGTAACGGCACCGAAAGTACCGATCCGAAAAATCATCGAATTTAGGTACCGGCACCGAAAATGTTCGGTACAATACGATATGGTATTTGAAGGTAAAAATCAATAAATACAACTAAGATGCTAGACCGGTGTCGAACCGAAAGTAACGATTCTGAAAACGCCAAAAGGTGGGTACCAAATTGGTACCGAAAATGATTTGGTATAGTAAATTTGGTACCGATACGATACCGGTTTGATTACACGATTTGATACGATTTGCTCATCAATAATCTAAACATCCAAGTTAATTTTACATGCTACAATTCATTCATTACAGAAAAAGACAAGAAAGAAAGCAAAATAAGTTGTTGTGTATATAAAACTCCATTCAAATGAAATACAGTTTACTTACTGTGTGTATGAAAAGTAATCTAAACGGGGCAATTACTTGCATTGCTATGTTGCTACAGGATTACCTGGAACGGTATGGTACGGTTCGATACCAGTCGGTACTGGTACGACACCGGTATTTGAGGGTAAAAACCGGTGAATACCGGAGCCGAAACGGTACCGAAAATACACCCGGTTTGATAAATTTGGTACAGGTACCGGTACCCGATACCAATTACTCATCCCCTAACAATTTTACTGTTCATTGAGTTCTCTTTTTAATATATAGGTTATGTGAGAAAACAGAATTGATTACCAAGTATAGAATGCATCTGATCCCAAACTCATCAGAGTGCCACAAAAAAAAAAGCAGATTCGAAACTTCAATCGAAATAACCACACCCGAAATGGCTCCAAATAACGCACACATTCTCTCTTTCTGGACCAATCAAAGCACCTAACAAAGTACCAATTGCAGATTCAAAACACCAACCATCAACTTCAATCAATACCCAAAAAGATGATCAAAAGTGTTAATATTTTCCAGTAATTCCAAACTACATAACGTTTCTTCAAAAGGCACCAAATTCACCCTAACATAACAACTTTGCAATCAAGAACATATAAATTGGGATCAAATAAGAGAACACATAAATACCCAATTCAAACAAAGGAAAACCCAAATCAAATAAGTATAAAATTATCCACACTAAACGTACCGAATGCGAAGTAAAGGTGAAAATTGCAGAAAAGATGTTCCCAACAATCGTGGGAAATTAATACAATACGCCATGGTTGCCGTGAAAATACCATAAGATTCAATAGTGGTTCCAACATCATAAGCGAACCCCTTATTCGATCCCTTTTGCAGCCCATCTCCTCCCTTGTAAATGCATCTTTTTATACCCACAATCCTGATACCCTGTAACCGAAGACATCAAGAAGTACTCCGATTAAACATGTAGAATCGTTCCTAATATTCGAATGACAAATAATGAAAACAAACCCTAGAATATTGCTGTCAAAAGGGACGAAGAGTGTGCGATATAGATCGTTTGTAAGTGCTTCAAGTAAACCCTACAGTTTCGATTTCGATTACAGGAGATTGAATCAAAATCCTTTCATGGGCTATATGTATAATAGAAAGAGACTGAATCAAAATCGATTACAGGAGATTGAATCAAAATTAATACAATTCGCACCCTAATATGCTAAACAGACATTCTTCTTGTATAAAACGGTGTGGTTGAAAAGACGCGAAGGTTCGTTTAGCCGTTGGTGACCAAAGTTACTTTTTGTATAAGGGTGTAATTCTCCCCTTATTGAATGGGTTGGTGCAAAGGATTGAATCAACCTGTATGGGTTATCTATGGCTCAAATTGACGCAAATCAGTCTTGGTATTTCCAGACATTTCTTTTTCTTGAACCCATTGGCCACAGAACTTGGATTAAACAGATGATGTTTTTTTAAGAAAGAACAAGGTTACCAATTGCTCCTATAAGAAACTGGTTTGCAAACAAGGTTTTTTGTAGATTGCAATAGCTTATATCAATGGCAAATGAAAATGAAAATGAATGCCAAATTAAAATGTCTTTGCTGCTCAACGATGTTGATATTTTAAAATAGGATTGACTATAACAAACCTGTTAGAATTTGATAAATTTGTAATTTAATAGTTTTAGTAAAAGAGGGGCAAAATAGGTATTCAACAATTAATTTTTAATAAAATATACTAAAATGGGTAAATTTGTTATTTTTAGTTTTAAGGAAGGGGATATATGTAATTTAATTTTTAGATTGGGTATATATGTAATAAATGAAGTTTGTAGGGGGGTATATGTAATTGCCCCAAAAACTAGTATCAACATTAATAATTTGAGGGTATCGTTCAATTGGCAACTATAGAACACATACATCGTATAACGCCCAAGTCAACCGGCAAAGCAATGTACCAAATGTATAACATCGAAGCATGAAGTAGTTGTTAAGTGTGAATCCACTTCAAGCAATAAGAACACTTCAAGCAATATGAAGATAGAAATGGATGGGCAGTTCAGACTTTATATGTGAACACAAATCTCGTTCTTAACTTTTCCTTCTGTCCAATCTATATATAAGAGATATCTCTGTATTTGTAAAACTTGTAACACACAAGAAAGAAATAACAATTCCTAGTTACCGAGAGTGGACGTAGGTCAGAGCCGGACCGAACCACTATAAATCTTTGTGTTGTTCTTGTGATTGAGCGTGCGTGAGTTGATTGTGTTCGTGTGATACCGTTCGATCCTAACAACTGGTATCAGAGCTCAGGCTCTTGATCGACTCACACGAACAGAAGAAGAAAGATACTGACCTATACCAAAGTTCCGATCAGAGACCGCTGCCACCCACACCACCGTCGCCGCTGCAAACCACCGCCGCCGCCGCCGCCGCTGGAGTTCATCCCGACGCCGCCGCTGGAGTTCATCTCCGGCTGTTCGCGTGTTCGTGGTTCAGTCCGGCTCCTTAAGATCGATTTCTCTTGTTCGACGGTTGAATTTCTTGAGGAGGAGGACCAGTGTGTGTTTTTTTTTTTCTCAATTTGGGAAAGAAAGAAAGAAGAGGTATTGGTGCCTTTGTTGAGTATGAAACCTTTGTTGAGTTGAAGAAAAAAAGTAAACATTTCTTTTTGTTTTTTTTAACAAGTCCACAAGCTTTTTTTTTTGACAAAGAAGGCCCCTCAAGATTTTCAATTACCATTTCAAGCTTGAAACAGATAAGTTTCTTGTTCCAATTATTGCTTTCGCTCGTATAAATTACCACTTAACAGTACGAACCTGTTCGGTTAGCAGTAATTTGGTAATTTGTTAAAATGACGGAAGAAGAAAAAGTCAGGGTAAATGTATTTGACGGGAAGAATTTTGGATGGTGGAAGATGCAAATTAAAGATTTGCTGATACAGAAAGAATTGGATGCTGCTCTAGAACCTCCTCCTACACCAGTACCGGGTAATTGGGCATCAATTGACAAGAAGGCGATGTCAACGATACGGCTTACGTTATCCATGAATGTTAGGTATAACATTACAGAACAAACCACGGCGCGTGGAATTATGGAAGCCTTGACCAACATGTACGAGAAGCCGTCTCCTGCAAATAAGCTGTTCTTAATTCGGGAGTTAGTCAACACTCGAATGAAAGAGGGAAGTTCTGTCACTGAGCATATTAATCTATTTAAATCTCATTTGACACGTTTGTCGTCAGTGAATTTTAAGATAGATGATGAATTACAGGCTTGTTTATTATTGTCCTCATTACCTGACAGCTGGTCAGGAACGATCACAGTAGTCACTGGATCGATTGAGACACTCACATTCAGTAAGGTTCGGGATTTAATACTGAATGAGGATTCCAGAAGGAGGAACTCTGGAGAAACAAGCTCGTTGCTCAGTACTGAAAGAAGAGGGAGAAGTAATAACAGAGGAGGAAACAAGGGAAGGTCGACGTCTAAACGAAGAAGCAAGTCGAGACCTGCAAAGCCAAGAAAAGATATACAGTGTTGGAACTGTAAGGAATTTGGTCACTTCAGAAGTCAGTGCACACAACCTTCTAGAGATAAACAGGAGGTGAATGCTACCACAGCCTCAGATTCAGAAGATGCACTTATCTGCTGTGTCGAAAATACTGTTGAAGACTGGATTATGGATTCAGGAGCATCATTTCATGCTACGTCTAGCACGAAGAAGATGAAGAATCTACGAACAGGTAACTTTGGTAAAGTTCGTTTGGCTAATAATCATAGTCTAGACATTACAGGGATTGGAGACATAAAGTTGAAGACGTCATTGGGAACAATCTGGATCCTAAAAGATGTTCGGGTTATTCCGGGATTGAAGAGGATGTTAATATCCATCGGTCAGCTTGATGATCAGGGATATGATGTTTACTTCGGTAAAGGATAATGGAAAGTTGTCAAAGGCTGTATGGTTGTTGCTAGAGGAAAGAAGCAAGGTACTTTATACATGGTTGAAGTACCAACTGACGGAGTGAATGCAGTATCTAGTGAGCCGAGTAAGTCAAAGTTATGGCATCAAAGACTCGGTCACATGAGTAAAAAGGGGATGAAGATGCTTGTTACCAGGGGAAAGCTTCTAGAATTGAAGCATGTCGAATCTGAATTCTGTGAACCATGCATTCTCGGGAAGAAAAAGAAGGTTACTTTTCTGAAGAAAGGGAGAGCACCTAAAGCTCAAAAGTTGGAGTTGATTCATTCAGATGTGTATGGACCGACATCAGTAACTTCACTTGGTGGAGCTCGCTACTTTGTGACTTTCATTGATGATTCAACACGCAAGGTATGGGTTTACTTTCTTAAACATAAATCTGAAGTTTTCGATACTTTTAAGAAATGGAAATCTGCTGTTGAACTTGAAACTGGTTTGAAGGTGAAGTGCTTGAAGTCTGACAACGGTGGTGAATACATCAGCAAGGAGTTTACAGATTATTGTGCTGATAGAGGGATCAAGATGATAAATACAGTTCCAGGAACTCCGCAACAGAATGGGGTTGCAGAGAGGATGAACAGAACATTATGTGAAAGAGCCAGAAGTATGAGGTTGAATGCAGGGCTCCCAAAGATGTTCTGGGCTGATGCAATTAATACAACAACCTATCTTATCAATCGTGGGCCTTCAGTACCATTGGGTTTCAAGATTCCTCAAGAAGAATGGAAGGGTAAGGCAGTTGAGTATGATCACCTGAAAATCTTCGGGTGCAGTGCTTATGATATCAATCCTGAAGGTGACAAGTTAGATGCTAAAGTAAAGAAGTACATCTTCATTGGATATGGAGGTGATAAGATGGGCTATAGGCTTTGGGATTCTGAAAACAGAAAGGTAGTCCGAAGCAAGCATGTAGAGTTCAATGAAGCAGAGCTGTACAAAGATAGAAACATCAAAGGACCAGAAATTCAGAAAGAATATGTTGAATTTGAAAGTGGTGAAACAAGAAAAGAAGCTTCAGTCGACATTCCAGAAAATGGGAATGAGTCAAGCGACAGTGGGAGCTTAGGGGGTGATTCTAGTAATGATTCTGTAGAAGAAGAAGAAGAAGAGGTCGCTCCTCAAATTCCAGAATCCCCAGAAACTCCTTAGTTTCAACCAAGAAGATCCTCCAGAGTCATTAGACCACCAGACAGATATTCACCATCCGTCAATTACATTCTTTTGACAGAAAATGGTGAACCCCAGTGTTACTCAGAAGCCATGGGGTTGAAAGATTCATTGCAGTGGGAGTTAGCAATGAAAGATGAGATGAAGTCTCTTGAGAAGAACAAGACCTGGCAATTAACAAAGCTTCCAGCTGGGAAGAAGGCTCTTCAAAACAAATGGGTCTTCAGGGTCAAAGATGAACATGATGGTACCAAACGGTACAAAGCAAGATTAGTAGTCAAGGATTTTCAACAAAAAGAGGGAATTGATTTCAATGAAATATTCTCTCCAGTGGTGAAGATGACTACCATCAGACTTGTTCTCAGCATCGTAGCAGCAGAAGGCTTGCATCTAGAGCAGCTAGATGTCAAGACGGCATTTGTACACGGTGACCTAGATGAAGACATCTACATGCACAACCAGAAGGTTTTCAGGTTAAAGGCAAAGAAAACTTGGTGTGTAAGTTGAAGAAGAGTTTGTATGGTCTGAAACAAGAGCCCAGACAATGGTATTTGAAGTTTGATAACTTCATGGGAAGAGTCGGTTACAAGAGATGTGACAATGACCATTGTTGTTACATCAAGAGGTTTAAGGGTTCTTATATCATTCTACTACTCTATGTGGATGATATGTTGATTGCAGGTTCAGACATGATAGAGATCAAGAAGTTGAAGAAGCAAATGTCTGAAGAGTTTGAGTTGAAAGACTTGGGAGCTGCAAACCAAATACTCGGGATGAGTATTTTCAGAAACAAAGAAGATGGTTCTTTGACACTTTCTCAAGAAAAGTACATTAAGAAAGTGTTAGAGAAATTCAGCCTTAAAGAAGCCAAGATTAGGAGCACACCTTTGGGAAGTCACTTTAAGCTTTCTAAAGATCAGTCACCCAAATCAGATGAAGACATGGAAGAAATGGCTAAAGTTCCGTATGCATCTGCAGTTGGTAGCCTCATGTATGCAATGGTATGCACGAGACCAGATATAGCTCATGCAGTGGGAGTTGTTAGTCAGTTCATGTCCAATCCGGGGAGAGAACACTGGGAAGCAGTTAAATGGTTGCTGAGATACTTGAAGGGAACTTCAAAGATGGCATTGCATTTTAAGAAGAAAGATGTTATTCTGAAGGGTTTTGCAGATGCAGACCTTGGCGGGTGTAAAGATTCATTCAAAAGCACCACAGGGTATGTCTTTACAGTGGGAGACACTGCGGTAAGTTGGATGTCCAAACTACATAAAAGTGTTGCCCTTTCAACCACAGAAGCAGAGTATATGGCAGTTGCTGAAGCTAGCAAATAGCTTATATGGTTGAAGAATTTTCTCAACGAACTTGGCAAAGAACAAGATGATTGTACACTATTATGTGACAATCAAAGTGCAATTCATCTTGCAAAGAATCCTGTCTTCCAGTCGAAGACGAAACACATACAGCTGAGATATCATTTTATCAGAGAGCAAGTTAGAGATGGCACTCTGAAGTTGAAGAAGATCAAAGGAACAGAAAATCCAGCTGATATGTTGACTAAGGTTGTCACCTTAGAGAAGTTGAAGCTTTGCACAACTTCAACTGGCCTTCAGGATAACTGAAGAGAAGGCCGGGTAACTAGGAAGATACTAAAGATCAAAAGTTTTTACAGATATACTGATGCACAGTTGAAGCACAGGTGAAGATTATTCCGTGGCTTCAAGTGGGAGATTGTTAAGTGTGAATCCACTTCAAGCAATAAGAACACTTCAAGCAATATGAAGATAGAAATGGATGGGCAGTTCAGACTTTATATGTGAACACGAATCTCGTTCTTAACTTTTCCTTCTATCCAATCTATATATAAGAGATATCTCTGTATTTGTAAAACTTGTAACACACAAGAAAGAAATAACAATTCCTATTTACCGAGAGAGGACGTAGGTCAGAGCCGGACCGAACCACTATAAATCTTTGTGTTGTTGTTGTGATTGAGCGTGCGTGAGTTGATTGTGTTCGTGTGATACCGTTCGATCCTAACAGTAGTACACCCATAAACAACTATAACTTGTTGGGAAGTAACCGAAGATTCACTTACAAGGGGTCCATGGTTCACACTCGCAATCAAGGTGAATGGGGGGATGTTGCAACGTCCACCACTCAAAGAAAATTCTAATAGCTATGAAACGTAAAACACCAAAAGAACAGATAAACAACATTCTTTGGTTATTGTTCCTAATAAAGCAAAAGGCAAATATAACACCAGATAGAACATGCCTAAAGAATGTACACACATCATCAAAGAGAAGATATAGCATAACTTCCCACTTTGACATCCGAATTAACAAAACATGAAATAAACGAGTAGTGGGAAGTTAGTTTTAGCACACAACGATGGATAGTTCAAATGCACAACCACATCACTCAAATTCCTTATTACAACAAGGCATAACCATCATCCAAATAACCAACAAGTGTCCTAAAAAGGTACCATCGTGGGAAACAATTACGCCCTAGTCACAAAAACAAAACGTCATACATATAACCCATAATTAAGTGAAGCCATAAGAGGCTCCACATATCAAACTGCATATACTTTCATGAGATAATCTACTTTACTTGGAACAACACACAAACTCAGTCAGACACGTCATCATGATTGGAACATATACTCCAGTTTCATGAGAAAATCACTAAACCCCTAAATACGAAAAATAACACACCTTTTATTATATAATAATACTGCAAGCATAATTGGTATCAAAGGTACAATAAACAGGCTAAAGATATCACCAAAATGCACAAGGAACCTATTTTTCCCAATCGAGGAACAATAGCAAGAACGCAAGCGCGATGAAGGCCTTCAGAAGAAACAATAAGATCAACCGCACACGCCAAGCCGTACATGAGGAGACAAGCAATCGAAAACCGGACAAGCTGAGGATGAGTTTCAAAGGGGAAGCCGGGTTGCCCCTGTGACTTGATTTGTGCAAAGCAAGGAGGGTATTGATGAGAATGGTTAGTGTAGAATACGACACCTTCTTCCACTACTGCTACTCGCTGGTAATAGCGAGCCCAGGGGGTGTGGGATAGGCGCCAATAGATCACAACATATATTTCTAGCTGCTAGAGTACGAACGTTAATGCATTGGAGCAAACAGAAATAGGCCTTGGTGAAGAATGTATTAAGTTTGGTTTTTGTGGGGTGTGGCTCGGCAATGGTGTACTGTGTCATCGTCTTTTTTTTTTAACGGCCAACGAATCCTCCAAATGGGCTACTGGCGAAATTCACCACATCGGGATACACTCGCCTCCGAACCGGGGAAAACCCTCACCTAGGGCCGAAGCCCGTGAACACTCGCCCGAAGGCACGACAGTGCGGTGAGGTAAAACCCGCTCAGTTCAAGGATCGAACTAGCGATCTCCACCTATTCGCCTAGTCTCCCATCATCACCAGGTGCCGCAGAAAATAATGCAAAGGGCAGGAATCGAACTTGGGTCCCTTAGAACACCAAGTCTCTCCCTTACCACTCCACCACCACCTTATTGACGTGTCATCGTCTTTTTAATTAAGAAAATGAGCATGTTCGTGTTGGTTCGTTTTTAACCTAAACGAATAGTTTATGAATGTAAATGAGCAAAAATGAGCATAATAAAACACACATAAACGAATCTAACTTAACATTAATGAACACATACGAATAAGTCTAATACATCATAATTCATAAAAAAACACATATAAATTAGTGGTTCAAAATACATGATTCAGTTAAGTAGTTTTTTATATAAACTGGTGATCAGTTACAATACGTTTCATTGGAAATCCCATTTATTAATTAGTTATATATATATAAGTAGTTAGAATGCCTTTTTATGTTTATATTTATATAAATATAACTAGTTATATATTTATTTAAATTTTAAACGAAGAAACATAAATGAACATGAATGAACGGACATAAACGGGCGTTCATGAAGATAAATGAACAAACAAAACATGTGTTCGTATTTGTTTATTTAATTAAATGATAAAAAACTTTGTTCATGTTTGTTCGTTTAGTTAAATAAACGAACTTCACGTCGAACTGTTCAAGAACAGTTCATGAACATTCGGTTCGTTTATAGGCCTAACGATCCTCAACCACAAAAACATTATCTTTTTCTACTATTTCTTGTGTTTCTGTTTATTTCAGTGTCATCTGTTTTTGTAATTTACTGTTTTCTTTCATTTCTTTATTGTAATTGTAATTCGTAATAAAATTGTTTTTATTCATTATATACGCACACGGTTCCTACAAATTTCTCATCCTATTAAAACAAGCATAACAATCATCCAAATAACCAACACCCCAATCCGTACAAAATCAAATGTAACCGTATATGCCCTAAATAGGTGTAGATAGGTCCAAACATCATCCACATAAGCCAAAAGTGAAGCGAAGCAATAAGAGGCTCTACGAAATCGAAGGATATATGGAGCTCATGGTCCACGTCCAAAATCTATATGACATGAGAGGCAATTTGTTTGAATCTGCTTTACTTGGAACAACACACAAACTCTAAACCATCATGGTGGAACATATACTCCAGTTTCATGAGCTAATCACTTATAAAACCCTAGAAAACCCCAAGAAAAAGTAGGAAACATGACTTTGATATCATGTAAGAGTAACAAACCTTACAACTAACAGTTGTAGAAATTTGTATATATATATATATGAACCATATTACAAGGAGTTACATGAGAAATAGACTATTATAATACATACACCAAACTATTATTTTGTTGTAATAAGAACACACCTTTTATTCTATAATAATTATACAAGAACCTAGCATCTTGGAAGCATGATTACTATCAAAAGTACAATAAACAGGCCAACGATATCACCAAAATGCACAAGGAACCTATTTTTCCCAATCGAGCAACAATAGCAAGAACGCAAGCGCGATGAATACCAACAACATAAACAATAAGATCAACTGCGCACGCCAAGCCGTACCTGAGGAGACAAGCAATCGAAAACCGAACGAGCTGAGGATGGGTTTCATAGGGGAAGCCAGGTTGCCCCTGCGATTGATTTGTGCAAGAGCAAGGAGAGTATTGATGAGAAAGGTTAGTGTAGAATGCGGCATGATGACACCTTCTTCCACTACAGCTACTCGCTGGTAATAGCGAGCCCAGGGGTGTGGGATAGGCGCCACTAGATCACCACCTATCTTTCTAGCTGCTAGAGTAACGATGTTGAAGCATTGGAGCAAAATCAAATAGGCGTTGGTGAAGAATGTAATAACTTTGGTTTTTGTGGGATGTGGCTCGGCAATGGCGTACTGGATCATCATATTTTTTTTTCAATTTAAGAAGTGCTCGATGGAGGACTCACTCACTCACACACCCAAAACCTTTTTTTTCAATTTATAGCCCCTGTTGTTGGGAAACAAGCGGTCTCAAAGATTCCCAACAACCCTCCCAAAGCTAACAATAGAGAAATATATCTGAACACAAGAATATACGTGGAAACTCCAAAACCGGAGAAAAACCACCGGCCCCCAGAGAGAAAGATCCACTATGCGACAAATTTTTACAATCACACAGACTAATCTCTCAAGCCTCCCCCCGCCCAATTACAACCACACTCTCCGAAGCGTTTAACTAAAACCTTCCTATACTCTAAGACAAGAGAACTAGAAAAGAAAGAAGGAACCAAACACTTCAAGTGTATTTTTGGTTGGGGCACTTTGAAACCAAAGCCTTGGACTCCTTTTATAAGCTTGGAGTCCTCCCAAGCTTTCATCCTTGCACCGATGTGGGATGGGCACATTTTTCATATAGCCAAAAAACCTAACAAATCTCCACCTTGGATATATGAAAAAAAAAACAACCACATCAAAGGAACACCGTCTTCAACCGACGATCATACTCCACCATAAAAGAGTATCTCCACTTAGAATAGACCATTCTAAGAATTTCTTCTCGGCACATGTTGAAAGACCTGCTGAAAATTTATGGTGCAACTTCCCCGCTTGGCATACCCGGAAGTTCATCAGCCATCAACATCAATTTTTCACCACACATCTTGCATCTATGCCAACCCAATGCCCATGTGTAAATCCGTGAACCCGCTAACAAAATTGCATCCCCTTTCATGGTAGCGCGGGCATACCACAGGGATGACATAACTTCAAAAGAAATCATCACCGTCAACAACGACAGAGACATTGTTAGCTGACTTGGAGCTGTTTGCCGAATCTGCTCCACCTGGACAATTTCTCTTGACATGCCCAGACTGTCCACACTTCCAGAATACAGGAATCTTCTGTGAGTGCTTCTTCTTCCCGTTCCCGCATATTAAAACCGTTCCTTCTGACGAAGTATGACCGCTACTTCCCAGTCTTTTCTCTTCAGACAATAGCTTCTCAGTAACATCCGCATACTTCAGGGTCTCTTTCCCATACATCAGAATGGGCTTCATATACTCATAAGAAGATGTCAAAGATAATATGAGCCTCAGTGCTTTATCCTCATCTTCAACCTTCACTCCAATAGCCTCCAGTTCTGACACGATATTATTAAGAACACTTAGATGATCTGAAATTTTTGTATCTCCATCCATACGAAGGGTATGAAACTATTCCTTGAGATACAACCGATTTGAGATGCCTTTGCCTTGATACAACTGCTCAAGCTTCTCCCACAAATCCTTTGCAGTTGATTTCCCATGCACATTTGCAAGAACATTCTTTGCTAGACACAAACGAATCGCACTTGCCGCTCTCAAATCCAAATCTTCCCATTCTTCATCATCGTCTTTACTGGTTCCGCTTGAATCCTTGCTTGAAACAGGGGTCGGTTTCCCCCTCAACGCCTTGTGTAACCCAGATTGAATCAACACATCCTTGACTTGAACTTGCCACAAACCAAAGTTGAATCTTCCATCATATTTCTCTACGTCGAACCTCATGGGACTGTATTTCGACATCGTATCTGTATCTTCAAAACCAGTATTGTATACTATAAAATATGCACCAAGCCTATAAGCAGTACACCCAACAAAGGATTCCCAGGAAAGAGAGGTGGGTCACAATGGACACACTTAAGTACCAAGTCTTTCCTAGCCAGAACCTTCCCAGGATAAAATGCGTATATCCAGCTCCTGTATAATTCTATCGTATACAAAATAGTCAACCAAATCCTCGTTTCTGATGTGGAAGATCAGACTAAGCTGCAACCACAGAGCATACTACGAACCTTCAAAATACCAAGACACCCTCCAAGAAAATCCGTTTCTGATGTGGAAGATCAGATTAGGCTGCAACCACAGAGCATACTACGAACCTTCTAAACCGAGACCTCTCCCAAAACCTGGAGCTCTGATACCACTTGTTGGGAAACAAGCGGTCTCAAAGATTCCCAACAACCCTCTCAAAGCTAACAATAGAGAAATATATCTGAACACAAGAATATACGTGGAAACTCCAAAACCGGAGAACTAAAACCTTCCTACACTCTAAGACAAGAGAACTAGAAAAGAAAGAAGAAACCAAACACTTCAAGTGTATTTTTGGTTTGGGCACTTTGAAACCAAAGCCTTGGACTCCTTTTATAAGCTTGGAGTCCTCCCAAGCTTTCATCCTTGCACCGATGTGGGATGGGCACATTTTTTATATAGCCAAAAAACCTAACACCTGTCGGGCTTTGTCTCTCTTTTTGCGCTTGTGGGCCCTTTTCTTTGCTACACTTTCTCTTGTGCTCTTTCTTTGTTTTTTGCGCTACACTTTCGCTTGTGCTGTTTCTTTGTTTTTTGCGCTTGTGGGCCCTTATCTTTGCTACACAGAGCTTTTATGAAGTTTCGTGCATGGTTGCAAATTTTACACTATTAATGGAAAAACGACCTCTTGGCATGATGATATAACACATAGACTAATTGAAACTTTAAATTAACTGTTTTTAAATAATTTATATATAAATACAAAATAACAATAATAATAATAATAATTATATAATGATTACCTAATCGCCAACCAAGCAGGGGCGTACCCACCTATTGCCTAAGGTGGGCAGACGCACCCTTTAAAAAAAATTTACTGCTAAATTTCTGGTAAAATCCCGACCCCACCCCTTAAAAATTTTCGTCCACACCCGTTGGAAATTTTCAACCGCCCTCCTTAAAAAACAAAAATCTTATGAATTTATAAAAAAATAATGTAAACACTGATTTTTTTAAAATACAACCTAATTAACTTTACACTTAACTAATTAACTTTCAGTTGACCGTATTAACTTTCTCTTAACCTTTAGCCCAATAAACACTCCATAACCCAAGCCCAACCCAATCTAATAATCTAATTTGAACTAAAATATATAACCCAACCCACCGTCCTTTCCCCTTTTTGCTCGTCCTACTCTTTGTTTTGTGATCCCAGACCCACGACACCAACAACAGCGCACAACAAGTCTTCATCAGGCTGCAGCAGCTTCGGATTTCGGCGGAGAATAGTAAATTCCAGCCACCAAACTCACGAAAACAACATCTTCATCACTCTTTCGGGGTATGGTTCGATTATTTTGTTGTTTTCTTGTTTTATTTGGTTTTTAGGTGAAATAAAATTGTTAAAAAAGTTTAAAATTTTAGCTGTTTTTTAAAACATTAGTTGGCTGATTTTGTTGTTTTAGTTAAAGTTTAGTGTATTTAAATGGTTAGTTACAAGGAATCAACAATTAAAACTAGGGCTTGATTTTAAAGTTGGAAATTATGAAGTTTGGTGATGATTGTTTAACTGCTTAGTGTTGAAAATTAGTTCTATATGTTATATAGAGAAAGAATTGCTTAGAAAAGTACCTCTAGATGATGTTTTGAATAGATTTCAAAAAATGAAAACCCGTCGAGCGACATTTTAAATATGTTTGTAACGACGTTTAACGTGTATTTAATTATTATATAAATTTTAGCTTGATGTTCTTTTGTTTTAGATGACACGACACGAACCGACCTGATACGACCTGATATGAACCGATTTTTTTCTATACCTAAGGGACTAAAATCTTTAAAAATATCCCGCATCCAATGAAAAAATTCATGGGTCCGCCACTGCAACCACGCTTCTCCCATTACCCATTACCCAATACTATAATTTACAACATTTTTAGGCATAGAAGTGTTGTACCTTGTGCTTTGGGAGTTTTTTTTTTTTTAAAGAATTAAATTTTTACTTTTAACCCAAAACAATTTGATTCTTTATTTTGAACTCAAAACTATTTGATTTTTTTTTTTACTTTTAACCCTAAAACTGATTTTTTTTTTTACTTTTAACCCTAAAACTTTTCATCTCTTGCAATTCAATTTCACAATTTTTTTACTTTCAACTTTGGTCCTCTATACTTTCTTATTTTTCGCAAAATTTTTGTTTTACATTCCGTTCTAAATTTTGCGAGTTAACACGGCTCAACATGCGTGTTTTGTTAAACGTTTTACGTCGTCTATCTTTTTTCGTTTGACAGGTTCATCGCAACGCGCGGATCCTAGATCGACTTAGTTATTCTTTTATATGTTTTACGTTTCGGTTTAATTTCATCGCATTAGCACGACACAATTTTAGTGTTGGTGGTCGCTAAACATTGGTGTTTGCCCCCGCCTCAACGCGGGGGTGCTTGATACTAGTTACATCTATTTTGGATATTTTTTGGTGAGAAAAAAGTATGCCTACTTGTCAGCAGTGTGTCTTCACCTTTTTCTCGACCAAGCCCCTAACCAAGCATTTTTATTATTCGTTGTTGTATAATAATTTTTTATTGATATAAAAATAAATAAACTAAAAAAAATCAGACAATTTAAATAAACTAACAAAGTATAAATAATAATAATAATAATAATAATAATAATAATAATATAAATAATAACTAATAAGTAAAAAATCCAAATAAAATACAAGCTTACATAGGCTTTTTAATGTTATCATCGAAAAATTTAAACTTTTCATAAGAAAAAAAGGTCAAGTATATGACAAGAAAAATTTTAACTTCTCATAAGAAAAAAAGGCCAAGTATGAAAAGACAAGAAAAGAAACCCTCCTCAACTCATACATGTCAGGCGAACAATACAGAATGTGATGTTATGATGATTTAGTATAGATAGATATTTAAAAGTTTATAACTTAATCTAGAATAGTATTATTTAAAAAATAAAAATGATATACAAGTAAAACCCCACCCCATAATGAAAAACAATACAGAATCTGATGTTATGATGATTTAGCAGTTTTCACGGGAGGGGAATGTTGAACAATATTCACATATCCCCTAGTCTTAACTCTTAACACAGTCTTCTTCTCTTCTACAAATTACACATGTCAGACTTAATGAGGTAACCACTTGTAAATTAGGTCCCCGTACGAAAAGGCCCACACCTATCAATCATAATGCTTGGCCCAAGATAGAAAGGAACAAGTGTTCCTAAAAACACAAGAAAATTAAGAACCAAGGTGAATATATAATGATTGATACCACTTGTTTTAAGAACTCGAAGAAAAATATCTTAATATTCTAAGTTAGGCATACAATACAACATGTATTTTAAAATATACTGTAGATTATACGGTTACAAATGTTAAGATTTTGACCATCTGAACATACACTCTTATGACATGTGCCTAATTGTTTTCACCACATAGAGATAAACTCGTCTCCGAACTGAGGAAAACACTCACCTAGCGCCGAAGCCCGTGAACACTCACCCGAAGGCACGCCAGTGCAGTGAGGTAAAACCCGCTCAGTCCAAGGATCGTACTAGTGAACGCTGTTTAGTCGTCCAGTCTCCCATCATCACTAGGTACCGCCGGAACTAAATGGTGGGGGAAGGAATCGAACATGGGTCACCTAGAATACCAGAATGTGCCTAATTGTTAGATGGAGTAAACTTATATCAACATTTATATAAAAATATGAGTAAAGTACAGTTTCAGTCCCTGGGGTTTACACTCAATCACAGGTTCAATCCTCATTTGAAAAAAAAATCAATATTCCAATCCCAGTGGTTGTCAACTGATTCAATCAAGCACTGGTGCAAACTGTCGTTAGTCAACCGGTAGGTGACTTGGGCATTAAAGTCTTATTACTTCTAAAACGAAGGGCAATATGGTAATTTCGCAATTTAGAAACCGTTTTAACAAATACCATCCCTGTTAAATCCCTCATCTGCACATTTATATCCTTCCATCTTCTCCGGTAAGGGAACGCTAGTTGCAGGTGGAATTGAAGCTTTAGGACGATAATGGCTAGGGGTTTTTGGAGAGTGAGACCCGATGACATCTACATTGACCCTAAAGATTATTATGGTAAGTTATTTTGTCTCTGTTTTTGAAGTTTCATGTCAAACTGTGCATGAAATTGAAGGTTAAAAATGTCTAGTGGGAACAGAGTGTGTTTGAGTTGTAATTAATTGTTGGTTTTTTTGGGGTTTGACAAACGTCGATGAACCTACAAAGTTCAGTATTAAGGTGTACCACGGTGGTGAGTTTAGTGACAGCCCTTGTCGATCATACATGGGTGGTAAGTATAATTTCATAGATTGTGCTGATATTGATGATTTTGGCATGGACGTACTAGTGGAAATGGTTAAGCAGATTGGTTGTTTTGTTGACATGGTATTTTACTTCCATTTTAAAATTCCGTATGTATGTTTGGATTTGGGTTTGAAGTTTTGGGTAGTGATAGTGATTTTTTAAGCTTGTTTGAGCATGTCCGTGGTGGAGTAAAACTGATTGAAATTTATGTTGAACTGTCACACCCCAACCGATGGCGGAAACATCGGGATGAGACGAACAAAATCGCTCAAAAGCATCATAACACTATTGTGACATAATTTAAATCAAATTTCATAAATGACTATAACCAAATACAATGTTTCAGATAAGGACAAATTGTAGCATCATATCATGATAATGTTTATTATTCAAATGAGTTTCTAAGTCCATCCTAACTTGATTTCTTCATCACTTCGTCTATCAACCTGCAACATGTATTAAAATAACATCAACAAAAATGTTGGCGAGTATACAAGTTTGATACATAACATAAAGTAGAATAAAAGATTTAAATACTCATATCCAACATGAACAACATAATACAAGTTACTAATATACTGAAACGGTGTCACCATATGTCAAACCCAAGTTTCCAACGCAAACACCCCAAGACTCACTTAAGGGCGGTGCGTACTCCTATAGCATAGGAGTTTAATGAGTATAAGAAGTCTAACAAGTCTCACAAGTTTAATAAGTCTCAGAAGTTTAATAAGTTTAACAAGGTTAATGAGCATATAGACACGAAAAGTTTACATGGCATACGAGATTAACAAGCATCAAATTGTTTCATGTTTAAAAATGGATAGAGTGTGCATATAACAAGTTTCAAGTGTTGCGTGTTTTTGTATAGAATACATGTTGCACCCAAAGTGTTTAAAAGTAAAAATGGGATCGAGTATACTCACATTGGTTGCGTATGAAGATTTCTTGAAATAACGCACGAGTAAGATTGAGAAAGTCCAAGAGAACGAGTGAGAAACGATTACCCTAAATATCATAACAGATCTCATTATTATTTATAACTTAAATAAACTTATTATTTTGATAATTTATCTAAATATTAACCTTTAATGTTATAAAAATAATTGTTAATTAATTATTTAGATATGGATTTTTATCTAATTATATCTCGTTAATATTTATATATGACAAAAGATTGTAATGTCATTTGACTAAGTGAAGTTCAAAAAGGAATTAAATTATTAAACATCTAATTATTACATGCCTCAATTTTTGTTACTGCTTTATTAGAATAGAAAAGGGATTAAACAAACAAAATCATTCGGGTTCACTGATTGTTAAAACGGAAAAGAATGATAGAAGAATTTAAGGTTTAAAAATAAAGATATAAATCTCGAATCATCAATTGACACACAAACTAACTGAGCTATAACAGCAACTTTGAAAAATCATGGTTTTACTTTCATTTATACTCTGAATCTTTAATTATCTTCTTCTTTACAAAAGAAAATATGTAAACTGTTGTAGTATTTATTTGAATGTTTATAAGGCTCAACAAGTATTAATGAAGGAATGAAAATAACAAAAGTAGGAAAATATACCGAAACAGTGAACGAACAACATGACGTTGTTCCGGCGAACTCGGTCTCTCCGGTGTAACTCCGGTTACGGTGGCTGAGGAGGGTTGTCAAGCATGAGGTTAAATCGAGAGTTAATCATGTCAACAGAATAACGAAGGGACGGAAATATAATACCGAAACAACGATTCGTAGGTTCCGTCGAAACTCCGGCCAGAGTGTGGGTGATACTAAATGAAACGATAACAACGAAGGAGGCCGCGGTTGACTTCTCCGGTTCCGGCAACTCCCGCAACAGCTTCGATATTCCGGCGAAGTGAAACTATGCTCGAAAGGTGCTGTGGTGTCGAGACAAAGGCAGGTGGTGGTAGTATTTATATAGGTTTCACAAGTCTCGCAAGTAGGGAAAGGATTTGTGATTGATCGAAAAAAAGAAACGCGTAACGATCCGGACAAATCAGCGAAAGTGTAAAAGGAAGTTATGGCTGTCACTTAACTGAGTTTGGCGGCAAACTTGGAAGAAGGGTTTCAAAGGTGAAATGTGTATATGACTCCTAGTAATTTAAGTGGGGACCTTAAATTTAAATGATGGATTTATTTATATATACAAAGCACACTTCATACATACATAAATTATATATTGAGTACGAAGCAAATAATAAGGTTTGCATTACCATTCTTTTCTAAATTGTAAATTATTAGTTTAAATGTTGACTATATATATATTAAGTAAAATATTATTTTGATCCATTAAACCCATAAATTAGAGGTGGCAAAATAAACCCATCAACTAAATTTTGGGTCAAAATGGGCATTTAAAATAACAGTTTGGGTTATCTTGGGCCATAAGTAAATTGTTAGTAGATCTAGATGGGCCAAAGTACATTAAACATAATCACAAGATGGGTCAGGATGGGTAAGACATTATCACCGAGCAGGTCAGGATGGGTAAGACTAGGGTGGGTAAGACTAGGGTTTCTATCTCGCTAATCAACAATCAATCGCTCTTCTGTTCGCTACTTCAGTTAGGGTTCTTCTCTTTAACCCTTTTTTTCTCTTTAAATCTCACTCGAATTTCCAGCTGGCATTCTCTGATCTTATCAATTTCTCATCTGGGTCTGGCATTCTCTGATCTCAGCTGACATTATCGTGATTTTAAGGTACCATTTTGATTTCAACCGCTTGTTTTTGTAATTAACAATTTGGGGTTTCTAAAAATTGTGTTTCGTTAAATGGGTATCAAAGATTTTGAATTATTTGTGGAGTTTTTGTTGAGAATTTTGTGGATTCTGCATATTCTATTCTTGATTCTTGCTTTTCTATAAGCGATTTTTTTAAGATTTGGGATTGCCTTTGAATCTAAATCTTTGACACATGATTTTATTGCTTTCATGGCTATTTTTTCGTATATTGCTTTGACATATGATTTTATTGCTTTCATGCCTTTGAAACATTTTTATATGGTGGCGAACACGAATCTGCAAATGAATTCTGCAGACTGATTCTGCAGCGAACACAGACCTCGAACAGATTATATCGACTGATTTGCAGCAACTGATTATAACGACTTAAAAAAATCAGATTCTGCAGCGGCGAATATACGAATCTGCAGCGACTAAACCATAGTCACATGATTCGCGGTTCGTTCCGGTACGGGAACGTGGAACGGGATCGCAATTCGCTAGGTCCCTAAAATTCGGTTCGAGGGGGTAGGCTCATTTCGGATCGCTCCGGTACGATGTACCATATAATGTGGTACGATGTACCGGTTAAACTTTGTTCTATTTTTATAGATTTATAAGTTTAAGGAGAAAATGTAAACTAGTGAAAATAGAGAGTTATGTCAGAAAACACAAACTAATTTTTCACTTTTTATGTAAAGTTTACAAGTTTTAGAGATTAAGTGTTAACTAGTAAAATATAAAGGGGTTAAGTGTTAAAACACCTAAAGTTAATTAAACCCTAGAAGGCTTAAACGCAGTAAAGCACCGCTGCACTTCCTGGTCTCCGGCTACCGGCAGAAATTGCCGCTCTCCTTGCTTGCCGCTCATCTCCTCTAAATCCGGCGACTTTCCAATCAATTATTTGAACAATAAATTGTATTCGATGTTCCCATTTAATATCGAAACGTGTTTCGCAAATTAGCAACTCGCGATCCCTAAATCAACAGGTAGGAAACGATTAGCTGTTCGGAACACTAATTTTAATGCCGAATTCGCGATTTGTAGTGTTCCCGGAACACATTCATACCGCAAATCGGTACGGACGATCCGGATCGTAGATCGTAGGATATCCAGCGATTTATGTGAGTATGGGAAAACTATTCAAAATTAGTTGTTTTCTATTTTGGTTGCTGGCTTTCTTGGTTCCCCCTCTCTCACTTATTTATTCTTTTTTTGTTATGGTCCAACATTATGCTAATTAGATTATGTTTGTGGTTAGGGATTTTAGGCTATACAATTCTTGTTCTGTACATGAAATTTGTACAGCACTTGGGGTTTATTAGGTTATCGTTTAAATGGTTTTATTTTCATGGCTTTAATTCATGTTGTTTGGTCTCAAGTCACTTGCAGATGTTAGAGCAAATTACAAATCATGGGTTGGTAGACGGGCAACAAGCTGCGCCGCCACCCCCTTTTGAATTGCAAATCCTACTCGGCTAAACACATAACTATGGCCTACAGACACTGTCGCATGCGCAAGTGCTGCCTTTTGAACCCGCTTCAAGAAACCGGATGCCACAGGGGCCAGACAACCAAAGGTATCGAACGCGAAAGGAAGGAAGGCATGTTGATTATCTATGCAGGCCTGCTCGTGCTTGGATATTTTCCCCGCCTCAGCCTTCCGCGCCGCTTGCCCTGAAACAAAACCACTGCCCCTGAAACCGGCAAGAGGCGACACCCCCGTGAGATCAATGCAAGCATGCTTACCCCCGGACCATCCAAAAACCAGCACATCGGCTGGTCGAAGGGAAGACCTCCCCTCCTTCGGGTCCGTTAGGAAATTAACCGGAGCCTCTTTTTTAGCAGCGATACCAGCTCGCTTGAGAACGTCAAACAACACATCTCTAACCAGATCGTGTCTGTACTTAAAGCCAGGAAGCTCTTTGCAGTGAAGGGCATGTTCCCCGAAGCTATCAAGACACGCCTTCCGACAAACAGGGCATGGTTCATCCTCAGGGTACAACGGTATCATCAAACGATATTTGAGGACATACCGATATTCTACTGCCGACATACATTGCCCCAATCCCTCGATCGGGATAACAGTAAGGAAATCTTGAGCGTGGGGGGCTCGTAAACAATCAAAAACAGCTTTTTGCTGAGGGGATAACCCGAAAACACCATTGATTTCCTTCACGGTTTTACCATAAAAAGCACTCGCCAAAATAGTTTGAGATTCACGGGGGGCGGTGTCTTTATTAGCAAAACCGCCAAGGTCAACATCAGGAAGAATGGTTTGTAAACCATCCAACGCAGCCCTAAATTCCGAATCCAAATCACCCATACAACAAGCTCGCAGAATATGATCTTGAAGTTCCAAAGATTGCACTCTGGAGGCCACGAAGGCAAAAGACGAGACATCCCCCGCCGAAAGTAATCCAAGCCCACCCTCCTTGATTGGCAAGGAAGCCAATCGCCATTGCAAGTCCCCAAAGAACGGCCCCCCGCCAACCACAATATCATCAATGGCTTGCCGAAGTCCTTCATCAAACAAAGTAACAGCCGCTCCAACGTAAGATGGTTGACATGTGCGGAGACCAAAGATAAGCTTGGCAACTCCCATGCACGAACGCAGTAAAAGGAGTTCACATTGTGGATTCTTAAGTTGCGGGAGTACCCTCATGAGATCGACAGCCCGGGAGGCCCTCTTAACAGCCAGGTCACTAATGAAGTCCCGATCACGGCTGACGGCACCCCCTAATAACTTGACTCCCAGCTTAGGCCTCCCAATATCCTCTGGGAACAACCCCGCAGCAAACTTCTCCCCATTGCACGATGGCCAGAACAATTCAGTCTTCCGAACATTTAGTTGGAGCCCCAAAGAAGGGCCTTCCCTTGAGATAACTTCTAAAGCTTTAGCCACTTCACGAACAGGACCAATAATCGTACCATCATCAAGGTACCAAGCATGAAAAAGCAGGTGACACTACTCTTGGACCCGGGTAATGAGGGGGTGTAAAGCCAGAGCAAACAGTAAAGGTCCTAGCGGATCCCCCTGCTGAGCCCCGGTGGTAGACCAAATGCAGTTATCCCCTACGTAAAGCCTAGCAGGTTGACCATACAAAAAATTCACCCATGGGGATAGGGACGGACAAACTCGATGCACCTCCTTTAACATTGCCGACCTATCCACCAGGTTAAACGCATTAGAAAAGTCAATGGTCAGCATGACCAACGATCCATCTGCATGATAGCAATCAAGAAACCTATTTGCACTATGGAGAACCGCTTCTGCCCCATTGGGGATTCCAACCCCAAATTGGAAGTCCCTCAAGTAGTTAACCATATCTTCCCTAAGACGGTGCATTGCCACCTTAGAGACAAGCCGTCCCAAATAGCCCTAACTGCGATCGGTCGTACCCCATTGTCCGGCTTAAGAAGAGGGGTTAGAGGGGCCGAGGCAACAAATTCTGCCAGAGAAGCCGGACACCGTCCAGCCAGCCAAAGATTAACCACCCCCATGATAGCTTGAAGAACCCCACCTGCAACAACAGATCCTTCTCCGCACAGAGCATCAAGAAGATGCTGAGCCCGTAACCCGTCTCTACCAAACGAGGTCCCTTTCGGAAATGATTTAATACCCCCTAAGACATCCTCCACATCTACCACCAACGATTGATCAGCGAACAATGGGCCTGGCAACAAGGGAGGAGGCAAAACAGGATGTTTATCAAGCAAAGCCTGCACGGTAGCGCCATTACAGGGGGCTACCCCAGAAGAAGAGAGAACTTTCACAGCAGCATAATATCATATCTTAATGTTTATTTGATAATTCGCTTACAAAGAGATTAGATGTTTGGCTGGATATAATCTAACACTTTTTGATTCAGAGTCGAGTTTATGATACTATCATTTTTTTTATTTTTTTTATTTTTTTCGTTTTTTATTTTTTTAAATTTTTTTCGTTTTTTAAATATTTTTTTATTTTTATAATTTTTTTTTCATTTTGTATAATTTTTTTCAGTTTTTATTATTATTGATTTATTCTCAACCCATCCTGACCCGAACCCATCCTGACCCGAATCTATCCTGACCCAAATCCATCCTGACCTGCTTCTTTCTTTTACCCATCTTAACCCAAACTCATTCTAACCCAAACCCATCTTGACCCAACAACCAATCCAATCCAACCCATTCATTTTGCCACCTCTACCATAAATAAAAGACTAAATCAATTAAAGAAAAATCCTTTAACTGGTTATTCATTTCGTGAAAAATTCTGAGGTTTCAAAGGTTAGGATCCAGATTTTAAAAACGGGTCGGATTTCGGGAATCCATTTTGACGGATGTTACATGAACACTGGACGTCTTGTCTGTTGATGACATCTTGTGATGAAGAAGTCATCACATAGAGTTCCCATTGTCCTCCTCCTGAAAGCCAAGATGCAAAAGTGCATGATGCTACCTTTGTTGATCTGTTTGAATGTCATTACCATGATACTGAAAATGTAGATGAAGATGATCAGGAAGAGAGTGATCAAGCAGGTGAGGAGAATGAGGAAAATGATAAGGATGAGGAGGAAGCTGATCAAGAAGAAAAATACCAAGAAGGTGGTGATGCAAATGTTCAAGATGATCCTGATTATTGCAACATCTATAGCACCACGCGAGAAGAGTCGCGAGTGGTGCACTCATGGGGATATCTTTTACCTGTACTGCCTTATATGGGGGAGATGTGCGCCCTCCATCACTACCTAGCCCAGTGGTTCGCGACGGCGTTCCACAGGCAGGACATGTCTGTGCTGTACGGGGGGGGGGGGGGGGGGGTACATAACACGTATCGCCGTCTCTTTGGGCCTTGTTCCCCAGCAGGACCAGTTATTCTCGGATGGGGGCATGGTGGAGCCGAGCTTGTTGACCCGTGCTACCCTGATCGGCATGCACATGACGCGTGACTTCCCGGGGCTCGGTCTGCGACTTATAGGAGGGCACACGCAGGTCTTCGCCCCCGTCGCTCTCCCAGACGTGCTACTGGAGTTGTTTCCGGAGCCGGCACAGGGTGAGGGTCAGCCGGCAGATGGTGATGCCGCAGAGGGCGACGGCGGCGATGACTCCGATGACGACGATGGTCACCACGTTGAGCCACCACCATCTCCTCCACCGCGTCCATTTCCGTTAGGTGCTCCGGCACAGCAGGCGCAGCCACATGGGGTGCCTCAGTACCCCCAACGCGTATTCAACGACGAGCTCGATCCATCTGTGGCACGTGTGTTGGCTGAGTTGGAGGACCGGATGCAGGCGCGGATGGGGGCCGCTCACGGCCGTATGGAGCGTCTTCTCATTGAGGCGATCCAGGCATTCCGGCGTGGTGAGCAATCCGGTTCGGATCAGGGGGTGTGGAGCTCAGGCACTGCGGGGGCGGGGCCCTCAGGCACCACTCAGGATCCATAGCTTTAGGATCGTTGTACTTTTGTTGTATTTTAACGGTTTATGTATTTTGAACAATTTCCTGTGTATATACAAACTTATTATGTAATTAAATTTGCAGTTTCAGTTTATTTGTATTTGTGATTGTTTATTTTAACTGTTTAGATTGGTATGCTTGGTTAAGTACAATCGATAATACAATATTAAGTTAAAAATGTGATACGGTACGATATAAAAATAATACGATACTTAACGATATAAAAATAATAAAGATTTTAAAACTTATTAAAATAAAAATAACTAATAATAAACACTAATAACAAACCCAAAACACAAAATCTCAACACAACACACAAAAAATAAACTTCAAAAATTCACGGTGCCAATACGCATCGTATAGGCCTATACGATGCGTATGATGCCAGTCGCCAGACAACACCTGCACCTGTTAGGCTGCAATGTTTTTTAACTTTTTCAATACGCATCGTATAGCGCTATACGATGCGTATTATACGATGCGTATTATACGATGCGTATGATGCCAGCCGCCAGACAACACCTGTACCTGTTAGGCTGCAATGTTTTTTAACTTTTTCAATACGCATCGTATACGCTATACGATGCGTATTGTAGATCTAGTGTGTGCAAATAAATAATGAGGTGTTGGAATAGAATTCCCCTTACTATTAACCTTCTGTCACACACACAAGCAAAAGAAAAGATTCTTGCTGCTATTAATCATGTGAAGGGGCACAATACGAAGTGCTTCCTATCCACTCGCTATTCAACAAAAATGCTCAGAATTTTTGAAAAAGATGATGAAAACTTTTGATGAATTTGCTTGAGGAATTTTGCAGATAAGAGACATTTTTCAAATCAAAAGAATATATACCAAGAACATTCAACCAATTAAAACTATAATGAAAATCAAAGTTGAAAAAAATTGTTTCTTTAAGCTCTCTCGTAATCTCTTTTCAATCACTGCACGTTTTTATTCCTCAATAGAATCCTTATGTATTCACAGGTATATCTAAATATTCAAATTATGTCAAGTAGATAAACTTCTAAAAAAAATAGGGATATTTCCTAATACAAATTTTCAAAAAATAAAAAATACAAGGGTTGATTGTAATTATTTACAAACTTTAGGAGGGAGTGCAACCAGTAAAATAAAAAAAAAAATGAGAGTGCATTTAGAAACAAGCTAAAAGAAATTTACCGTTCAAACAAAAAATTATCAGTTACTTTTATTTACTTATATTTAGGCCACTTAATTTGTCATATGTGGTTCCTATGTTTTAACCCTATTCTCTCTCTCTCTCTCTCTCTCTCTCTCTCTCTCTCTATATATATACACACTAGTTATGATTATTTTGGTTGTGTTTGTAGATTCAATCGGCGGAGAAAATTATGGCAGGATTATTCGATAAGCAAGCAGAGACATATTTGGATGCTCGACCAACTTATCCTGGCGACTGGTATTCTATGTTAGCTGATCGGACTTCCTCTCACTCCCTTGCGGGGATGTCGGAACCGGCAACGGTGAAGCCGCTATCGGTGTTAGTCTCTCTTCTGAATCAATTCAATCCTTTTTACTAATTTTCCTGTGACTAGATCCGATCCAATAAACATGATCCGATTGCATGCCCTCCTCAAACGGCCGTTTGAGGTTTAATTAAACGGGCGTCTTTTATGTCAAATCATAGCCCCTGAATTCAAACGGCAGTTTGGATATCCATATGTCAAATCATATGTTAAAATCATAGTCCCCTGAATTTCAAACGGCTGTTTGCTTATACGTCAAACGACCTTTGACGTTAAATCAAACGCCGTTTGTTTGACTTTTATGGTCAAATCATAGCCCCTAAATTTCAAACTGCCGTTTGCATATATGTTAAACACTTGTCTACAAGTCCGTATGTTAAATCATAGCCCCTTTGATGGTTTTGTAAAAATGATCCAGGTAGCGGAGCATTACGAGCAAGTGATTGGGACTGACGTGAGCGAAGCTCAACTCAAACTCGCGAAGTCTCATCCAAGAGTTCGATACCTTCACACGCCGTTGTCATTGCCAGACGATGAGTTAGTTAAGTTGATCGGCGGTGAAAACTGTGTGGATCTGGTGACTGTTGCTCAAGCGGTACACTGGTTTGACCTCCCGCGATTCTACTCTGTGGTCAACCGCGTACTAAGAAAGCCAGACGGTGTATTAGCCGTTTGGGGATACAATGACTTTGCCATAACCCCCGAAATTGACGCGGCGCTTAAGCGTTTTCATGACACTACTCTTCCTTACTGGAACAAAAACATAAACTACGTGTTTGATGGTTATCGAACCTTGCCTTTCCCCTTTGATAGCATCGGGTTAGGGTCTGAAGGAAGCCCATTGACACTAGACATACCGAAAGAGTTGTCATTCGAGGGGATTTTAGGCATGCTCAAGTCTTGGTCTGCGGTTGTCACCGCTAAGGAGAGAGGAGTTGAGTTATTGGCTGAAAATGTGGTCACAGAACTTGAACATGTGTGGGGCGGATCCAAGTTGGTTAGGCCCGTCGTGTACAAGGGTTTCATGCTTGCAGGTAAAGTCCGCCGCTAAGTGACTCTTGATCACTCTATGAAAGATACAAGATTGTGTATTTGATAACTACTTATGATTTCAAATTTAGTTTCAGTACAATGTTTTGTTTAACAAAAAGTTATAACTGAAAATGCACAATTGAATAACCAAACTAGTGAATTGTCAAATTGTCAACATGGTTTGCGTATGGGTATACAAGGATATACTAGCAGGAGAATGACAAATAACAAATTATTCATAAAAAAAAAAGTTTTCACTAGCCACTTGTTAATTTCATGGAGTGGAAATATTTTGATAACTTCATGGTAAATTGGGGGCTATTTTGTGATTTTATGCAAGCTCTTTTCTTCTTTTTGTTGTTTGCTTATAAGTTAAAAGTTATAACTCACTTGGCCAGAATCTACTATAAAGCTTCTTAAATAAACCACTACCAATTTTAACTCCAAATTTAGCATTTGTCAACATTTACTAAGAGTCATAGATTATGAGTCTAAACGACAAATTAATGAATAATTCGTTAATGAACTACTTGATTTGTAAAAAATAATTGGTTATAAACTTATAATATATTTTTCATATATAGAATTATAGTTATGTGCATATATATATACACATACGCATAGTTATAATTGTATATAAATAAAATAATTAATAAACAAGCCGAGTTATGAGAGGAGCTCAAAATACCACTTACGAGCCGATCTCAGAATGAGCCAAGTTATGTATTAGCTCTCTTAAGTTAAACTAACTGTGTTTTGAGCTTAGACAATCTCAAACCCGCCTTAGATTGGCTTGTTGACACTCATAATAAATAGTAATAGTTTATTTTTAAGTAATAAAATGATGAGAACAATTAACCAAATCTTTTAGCTTAAACAATTACTCATAATTTCCGTGTCAAAATTGTGAACTTGGATCGCGTTTGAGCATATATAAAAAAATACTTCCAGAAAAATGACAACTAACAAATTATTTTAAACATAAATTATTATTTTTATTTCTTTATAAAGAAGTAGTTACTTTTCATATCGAACCCTCGTAAAACCCATAATTCCACTAAAAGACAATTTTATGTATTTTTTGTATTGTAAAACAATGTTAACCATAATGAAACAATTTAGTACCAATGGTTGTAAGTAATTTGTAAGGTGAGGCCCAAGGCCCATAAATGTGAAACATACTAAAGGCCCATAGCCCAAACAAAGTAAAAGACAAACTATAAGAAAACATATAATAACTCCAACAAAAGCATGTAAAGCCCACATCCAGTAGAGCCCGATCTTCATCCACATTTTGAACCATGTATATGATAAGGCCCGCATATGAAGCCCAAGCCAATTAAGATATTTAATGTAGATAAACCAAGCATCCCCAATTTTTCTGTAAATCCAAGTTCCATACAAAAGAACCGGACCATACAAACCAATTTTCACGGCCCATAATCATCCACGACTCAAGACAAACCTAAAAAAACATACATAACCAAACAATTATCGGCCCAAGGGAAAATTTAAACAAGCCCAGTCCAGAATCCTTGGTACCAAATGTATCCTCGGCCCAAGAATCTGATTACAACCCAATTCTTAAACCAGGTGCTCAACCCCATTAGCCCAAGTACAAGTGACCTGAGATTAAACTCATTTCTCAGGCCCAATATGGAATACAAACCATAAGACCCATAATCATATTCATACATATCGATCATAAAATAACATTTCATGAAACACTTTATAAAGCCCAATCCAAAATCCATAACATAAACTGATCCAAGGCCCAAATAAAGTTAACCAATAAAAGTTTGTTGTCTGCGATTACGGGCATGAGTGACCTTTTGCATATGAGTGTACCTAGGTGGCCAGGCTTTGTTGGACGTTAAAAAAGTAAAATTAGTTTAGGATTAAGTGACATTAGTAAAAAAATGATATAAAAGTTTTCTAAAAGGAAGCAGAGGTGTTCCCAGACAATTACGACGACTCCCAAACAAAAATATCAAATCTTTGATCTCGTCGTTATCAAATTCATCGGAATCTGATTTCAATTTACTTTCTATGCTCTTTGCATCGTCGCAACACTTTCACCTTTTTGGACACCCGAGCTCCAAATTTTGTTGGTACACCGATTTAGGGTTTTCGGTCGTAGCACTTGCTTCCGCTCGAGATTAAGGTAATGTTTACGTTTTGATCCTTGGTTTAATTTCTTATTTTAGTCCTCTTTATTTTATAAAACCTCTTTAGTATTTGTTTTACGTTGATTGTGTACCAATTTATGATATCTATATCTAGGGATGGCAATAGGTCAGGTTTGGGTTGGGTATTGGTAATCTCATACCCATACTCGGTTGTAAAATCGTGTCCCATACCCAACCCAATACCTGTCGGGTATCGAGTATACCCATTAGTTTGTTAAAAGATATATGTTAGGATTTCCAAATACATTTTTTTACTATTATAATTATTCTGTAATTTTATTTATACAACAACTATTATAAATTAAAAACATACATTACATACATATAGGTTTTATCATAAATTAATAATTATAAAAAACATACATTACATACATATAGGTTTTATCATAAATTAATAATAACTTTATAATAGTTATACACATATTTGTATATACTTCACAACATACAAAATATAAATACAATTATCAAATCCATATACTAAAAGAAAATTTATTTTTTTCACATTATGAATATACTAAAATAAATCACTAATAGATAAGGGTTAATGGAAAATAAACATATAAATTAAACAATCCGGATATATGATTGGGTATATAGTTCAGGTAAATGGGTAAGTGGTTTCAGGTAATCGGGTCGGGTATCACCTAATCCCATACCCGACCCATACCCGCGAAAATTTTTAAAACTAATCCCATACCCGACCCAATACTCGTCGGGTATCAGGTATACCCGTCTCATTTGTGTCGAGTTTCGGATATACCCGTCGGGCCCATCCCTATCTATATCCTTTGTGGTTTAAACAAAATTAATATTTAGGACCCGAGCTTTGTGGAAGGACTGTTAAACCGAATGAAAAGTAGATGTAAAATTATACCAAAACGTAAAACGTAGATAAGATTAAAAGAATAATTAATTCGACTAAGGACTCGCGCGTTGTGACGGGGATGTTAAACGCGAAAATATTAACATAAAAACGTTAAACCACACGTGCGTTGCAGCATGTTAACTAGCAAAAATATAGACCGAAACATTAAATATAAGTTTTGTAAAGATGAAAAGTATAGAGGACGGAAGTTGAAATGGAAAATTGTTGAGGATAAAAATAAAAAAAGTTTGTGACAAAATTGTTAAAAATGAGAAGTACAGTGATTAAAAGTAAAAAAAAAAATTGAAAAAAAAAATCAACAAAGTACAAACTCTAATGCATAATAAAGTTGGTATTTAATTATATACTAGTCTTAAGTTTCCTGCGTTGCAGCAGGGGCGTAAAACTATACCAACTAGCACTAACATCACAACACTGCCAACGATCACCATCACTGGAAAGTCACCTAAAAGAATAAAAGTGGTTGTTTCGACTTTAACTTGGGACGTAACACATATAAATATAAAAAAAATATATATTTAACCAAAGTTGAAAACAAAAAAGATAACTAGTTCAATCAAGGTTCATAGTCCATCAATCATCGTTATGGCATAAGGTAATTAACATTCTGATCCATCATCATCATCATCGATTTTACGTCAAATGTGTACATCGCAACTTTTAATGGGTTGATAATGATAGCTATTGAGAACGATATATTAGAGAGTATGAATTAGGAAAACTTGATCGACAACTTTTCTTCTGATGATACCATGGGTCTTACGATTCATTTACCTATATAATATAAGTTAATTTGCTATGATAATTTTATCTTGTTTATTATTAATACACGTTTCACTAATGAATTTTGTGTATATATAAGTTTCTATTTTAAGTGATGGTTTTTTACTAGTCGCACAATAACTCTGAAATCTTAAAGACGACACCACTTAGTAGGTTCGTTACTGAACTGATGTGAGTTTTAGAAACTACCCTAACAACCTTACTTTAACAATAAACTCGTAATTTGGAGCTTACTAAGAAATGACGATTTGAAAAGTCACCATTTCTATTTCTAATTTCTATTTCTAACTTATTTAAAACGCAACTTTAGGAATAGTATACTTTCATTTATTTTTATTTTGATACTAAACTTTTTCTTATGGTAACGTTTTATTTTAGTTAGTTTTGTCACTAAACTTTTTCTTTAAGGTTTTAATTTCCATTTTTTTATTTATTTATTTTTTTCATTTTCACATAAACCTTCTAAATTATGTGGACGATAGAAATTGTCCATCATATTTTATTTAAACACCCTAGGTTTTTAACACTTTAATTTTGGGCTTTGCTTCTATTAACGTTTTGTTTTTAATTTTAGTTTATTATAATTGAAAGTTTATTTAAGATCGCTTATTTTTTCGGACGAAGTGGTTACCTTTACTTTTTTTAACGGCTAAAATCACTTCAAACTTGCCCTTTGCAGGTTTTGAGCCCAGAACGATTTGGTGGGGAACATAGCACTTTACCACCAGATCCCCTTAGGGACAGTGATTATCTTTACTACGTTCTTGTTCATAATACATTTTGATATTCGGTATATTCTTTTCATTGCCGTCACGCGTTCTACATTATGTTAATACCCGCCGTAACATACGGATGGAAAAACCAACTAGTTTAAACAAATATTTAAACAACCCTACGCCTAGGGAGCAAACTAACTTTAATAGTAGGTCATTCTCTCATGCTGCCCTATTACTTAATAAGACCCACCTTCAAATATCGTTGCTCCTTTAATTAGGTATAAGTGCAAATATCTGAAACGCCCTTTCAAAATTCCTTTCCTTCCGAAAAGATATTCCTTATACCCTAGCAATGAATATAAATGGGAAAAAATGGATTACAAAACTTATTCGAAAATGATTAATAACGTAAAAAAATGGATTGAAAACTTATTTATCTTGCGAAGATGATTACCATTAAGCAAGTTTTAGGTGTTTCGAATCGAATTTTGCACCCCTAATAAAATCTCATGTACGTGCAACAAATTTTGCTAGTTTCTTTTTACAAGTTCAATATCAAATTTATATAATCTTAAAAGGAAATGTCGGTGCACCATTCTTTTGACAATAATGCCCTTTGTCACTCTACTCTCTTTTATGTCTGTGTGAAGATGTCGATACACAAAAACCCTAAACCGACGATTCACCGGCATCTTCATCTTCCAAACCTCACCGCCGTTCCCGAAGAGTCAGCAGATTCTCACGGCCGATTCAACCGGAAATCGAATCAGCCGTTCTTCCTACTCCAACACGCAACTTCAGAGGCTCCGATTTTCCGGAAATTAGCCTCGATTGGTTCTCTTCTCATGAAACCCTAATTCTACCCCCAATCAGATCTCTTCAATCTGTATTTACAAATCGCTACAAGATCTATCCCCCTTTATTCTAATCTCTCTCTTCGTCTGCCTACGTTTTCTGCAATCGATTCACCGAATTGTTTCGTGTATATTGTCGTTCAGGTAAGCAGCTTTCGTATATTGATCTATTTTTTGCATACTGAATCCTAAACGATGAAGATAATACGTATCGATTGTGATGGGATGTTTTTGTTTATAGGGGTATGATGTTTTTCTCAACTGGCTTCATCTTATTTTTTCTTGATTTTTTTAACATTATATAGGATAAAGATCTTTCTTGATGTTAGCTATTTAAAGAAGTGTGGTCCAAAAGATGTCGAAAGGTTACAACAAGATGACCTGCTTGCATTATTATATATTTATTTTAACTTTAATAAAGTTGTGTTGTACCTTATTTAAATGCTTATTAGGTTTCCGTATGATGTTTAATGATAGATTTTATACATATTTGTTACAGTAAAGATGTTGAAAGGTTAAAACAAGATGACCTGGGTTGGGTTGACATGTAAACCCATTTGTCCAATTTCTACCTTTTTTTTATAAATAATTAATGCGATGCATATGATTAGAAAAAAAATGACCCGTATAGAAGTGAGAGGGGTTGAGGGATTTGGAATTCTAGACGGATGGTGAGGTGTCCGGAATTCAGTTTGATCTGAATTTAGAGCGGATGAACATACTTATGGACATGAATTGAACTTCACACCTCACTCAATATTGATTACCTAAATCATGTTTTCATGGCTGTACATATAAAGATAATTCGTTTTAAATGAAATTAAATCCTGATAATAAGTATGATATCATGTTTTTCATTTTCATATTTGTTCATATGAACTTGCAGATGGCAGAAGTAGCAAAGGACTTAACCGCCGGAACGATAGGTTGTGCAGTTTGTTCATATGAACTTGCAGATTGCAGAAGTAGCAAAGGACTTAACCGCCGGAACGATAGGTTGTACAGTTTGTTCATATGAACTTGCAGATTGCAGAAGTAGCAAAGGATTTAACCGCCGGAACAATAGGCTATACGGTTTGTTCATATCAACTTACAGATGGCAGATCATGGTGAATATTTACACAGAGATGTTTGTTCAGTGGCTAAGGCTGCTGAGTGTCCGCGCTAATGATATTCCAAATATTGAAATCTTAAAGGTATTTTTACGTTTAGTTTCTTAGCATCATTACATTCTTACTTGACTTTATTATAATAATTATTGTTATTAAATCAGGTAACTAATCGGGTGGACCAAGATAACCTGATTGCACTTGGAGTTGATAAGCCATTAGCTCAAGTTTGTTCAGAAAATGGCTTGCACCTATTTAAAACCAAGGTTCATGTAAGGATAGCTTCTTCACCTCGGCCTCGGTTTCCGGGACCCTAAGCGCTATAGAGAGCTTTGCGCCTTTTAAAACCAAGGTTCATGTAAGTTGAATAATAATGAAGTTAATGAGCAGTCCAAGGAAGTCAAATGAATGGAAAGGCGTGAAGATGCCTTGATGCAAGAGAAAAAGACGCTTGAGTGCACTCACAGGCTGCAAACCACCGGTGTCGATCCTCCTAAAGAAAAGGTGCGTGCTATTCTTAGATAAATAATTGCTCTCATGATAATGTTCAGGTTCTTTTTATAAACAGAAATTATCTACAGATTCTTGGGCAAAAGATTGATCCGATTGTTAGCGATCATGAGGAGGATCCATACAAGAAAGACAGTAAGTAATCAGATTAGTGACTCTGAGGTAAAATTTGATACTTAATTTGTTAGTTGTATGTTGTTGTTGTTGTTGTGTTTGTAGAGTGGTTACATGAGGTGTTAGTGAAATGAAGTGTGTTTGTTTAGTGCTTTTGGTTTATTGATTAAGAATAATGCTAATTTTCGAAGAGAATTTCGTGAAACTAGACCTTATGGAAGGATTAGCCCGAAGCTGGATTATCAATTAGACAACAAAGTATAGAACCAGTGACACAGCCATATAGATTTGAGAGTATTTCATTTGTTCATTGTGATATGAGATCACTTAAATGAAGTGTGTTTGTTTAATGATTTTGATATAAAGTATAAATACGAGTTAATTTAACTTTCGATGCCGCCGCAACGCGCGGCGGGTCAAAATCCTAGTTTACTACTTAAAATTAATCTTAGCTTCATTTTTTAATTGCTCGTCCAGAAGCTTTTAACAAGCTCGTATACAAATACAATTATTTATGCAAAATTTAAAACTATTTTTTTCGCTATGCAAATTTGGTTTCAAACTTATTTTCATAGATGAGGAGGATAGTGTAGAGTAACATATTACATCTAAACACATTCCTTTAGGGTCTATTTATAGATGAGCAGGATAGAATGGAGTAACATATTGCATCGATATTTGTTTGAAAACTAACTCACTATGATTCTATATTTGTTTGGATTTTGCTGTATTTAGTTGATGTATGTAACATTACCATAGCATTATGTATTATGGTATAATTTTTGAATAATATTACAAGTGACTTCTACAATAGAAATTTATTTAATGTTTATATATGTTTCTAAAAGAAAACCAACCTAGCATTTTAAAAGACAGTGAATAGAAAACCTAAAATTTGAATTAAACCATTTTTCGTGTAAAACTAAGTGGTTGAATTTGGTTACATAATATGTTATTATAGTTGGAACTGTGGTAATGTTTATATAGTAATATTCTCATATGTGGAGATGGACCAATCATGTTATCTTTATGCATAATTTGAGATAAATGACGCAGTTTCCAATAAATATGTATCAAAGTCAGTAACGTGAACATACCATAGTGACTAATCGTTTAAATAATTTAAGATAAGTGATGTAGTTTCCAATAAATATTTGTCAAAGTCACTATTATAAATATATCATAGTGACTAATCGTTTAATTAATTCTAAAAGACGTGTTATATGTTAGCTAAAATAAAATAGCTAGCTTCCAAGTGTTATATGTTAACTAAAATAAAGTAGCTAGCTTCCAATTAGATCATATGCTTTGCAATCCCGAAATGGAATTCTAGCAAAAAAATTAAAAAAAAAATTAAAACTGTCTTCTTTTAAGGTTTTGTGCCCCCTCAGAACGCGGAGGGGCAGATAATTATATATTATAAAAATGACTTTTGGGGATATTCCTTGATCAATATTTAAGGTGGGGGTAAAAGCAATGGATGGATGAGGGGGCAGATTGAAAGTCATTTAGACAGACTCAATAAAAAAGCTTTTGAAAAAAACGAGTTAAATGTAATTTTAGTTCTTGTGGTTTAAGTTATTTTGTTAATTTAGTATAAAGGTTTTATTTTTCTTCAATGATCTAAAAATGTTTCACCGTTACCATTTTAGTACACTATGTTAACTTCATCCATTATTTCTGTTAATGAGAAAGGCAATTCGGTTCTAGTTAATAGAATTACATATAAAATGACCGAATTGCCATTTTCGTCAACAAAAATAATGGATGAAGTTAACACAGTGGACTAAAATGACAACGATGAAACATTTTTGAACCCACAGGTGAAAAATGAAACCTCTGAACTAAACTGACAAAATAGCCCAAACAATAGAGACTAAAATAGCATTTAACTCAAAAAAGAGGGTCATTAAATACACTCTCAAATTTTATTTATATATTTTTCCTTTGCTCTCTTTATGAATAAAAAACTTCGAAAAGAGAGGGTCATAAGTACACTTTCAAATCTTATTTATACATTTTTCCTTTGCTTTCTTTATGTATGTAGAGGAAGGATGTATTAATATTAACACCTTAAAGTGTTCTCTTTTAACTCGTAGGGAAACCAACTTTCGACTTCTTGTACCATATAAAAACTAGTTTTTTTTAACCCACCGTGTGTTTTGGCGCCCTGTACGCGATGTGATGAATTATAGATTACCTGACTCGTTTCCAAACTAAATTTATGTTCAAACGTAGAGTGATTGATCGGAGTGTCGCGCTCTGGTCAAAAATAATATTTATAAGCTCGAATTACCCTTAACTATGAGTTAGCGGTAGTACGGGGTCGATCCACGAAGAGTCTGTGGTTTGTGTACGGATGTGATTAATTGTAAAGGGTGTCACTTTTATGAAGCTTGCAAATGGTTTAAATTGAATGTTTGTTTGTTTGAAGAGATGTCGGATTAAACCGACAAGTTTGTTTTTAATTACCTAACTATGAAAACTGGAATGATTGCACCAAACTTGATTGATTGGTACAAAACAATAATATTAAAACAAGGTTCACACCCGGTTCGGTAATTGAAGTCCAAGGGTTTCTACACGTTTTAGATTCAACTTAATTGCATAAATGACTAAGGAACTTAGTGTCGTGTGGCTTAGGTGCCAAGAGCTATCAACGTCGTAGAAGACGGACCGCAATGCACTTCGTCACAAAGAACATGTAAATTCTAACCTAGACAAGGCATAATTGCACATAAACATTTCGCAAAGTCAAATTTAATTTTCACTCGATAATTCACGAATACGATACAAATGCAAGACAATTATCATAGGTTTCAAAATCAAATTACAATTTGTCACAAATCAAACTCAATAATTTTTAACCCTAGAAACTTACAAAAACCTACACCGGGGTGAAACCCGAAGAGACTAACTGCTCATGGTGAACGGAGCGTAATCAACGGATGATGAGAACTCGAACATTGACATCTTGAAGCTTTGAGGGGTGAGGATGATGAGGGTTAGGGTTTGTGGTGGATTATGGAGGTGGATGGATTATGGATTGGATAATGATAATGGTGGCGGATTAGGTTTAGGATCAAGGTTTTTGATGGTGGATGATTGATGTTGATTGAGATGAATTGGAAATGGGTCGGATGATGATCTTGGCTCCAAAGATGAGATTCAAACTCCCAAAACTCGTAACTCCTTCAAAAGACCCCAAAATTGGCTATATAACTCCTACAAAACATCAAACAACCAAAATTCGCGTCGGATGTAAAGCCTCGCTTTTTGTAACTTTCCGTACTTAGAAAGTTTGTCGTGTATTTCTATTTTTGGAAACTTGTTTCTCTTGTTGTTGTATTTCGTTTCAAACCATTGTAATCTGAGACTCCGATCGTAATAAAAATTGATCATCTATTAAGAATTATATGTGGTTTTATTCATACTTGTTTATTCATTTAAACTCACATACACGCTCGATACATATTTAGTTTACGAAAAAACAATTGTAAATACGAATTTTATACACTTTACGCTTGCAACTACTTGATTTTATATTCACAATACTTAATCCATACTCGTATACATGTTTACTATTTGATATCATGTTAAATATACAAGATTTAACTTAAAACACACCATATACCAAAGTAAAGGGACCAAAGTTGTAAAAAATGAAAGGTTGCTCGGTGGATGTGCGTCGTGACCCGCGCACGGGTCTTGAATCTCTTTCGTGACCCGCGGCAAGTATCAATCCGCATCAGTCCCTTACCAGCTCGCGCATTGGTCACTTTTGGGCACTATTCTCCTAACTAACTCCTTAATTACACTCTTTAACACTAACCCTAATATCCCCACTATAAATACACCATCTCTCACTCTCATTTTCACTTTCCAAACCATCTAAACTCTCACAAATCCTCTCTAAATCCTCCAAATTCACTGAAGTTTGGCAGAAAGTTCTAAGTCTTTCAAAGTGAGTTCTAGCTCACTTCTTTCTTCAAACTTGCTTGTTTCTTCTTCTAAATGACTTGTATAACCTCTAGGAAGGTTTTCACAAGATTACCATGGTAATCTAAGGTGAAACCTCACCACATTTGAGGTACAAAGTGACTGTTATTTTCTGTTTTGAACATTCTTCTTGTAACTATAGGAAGGTTTTCACAAGATTACCATGCTGACACAATAACCTGCTGTCTACGCGAATTCCATCGACGCAGGTGCGTCAGTGACGGCCCTAGGGGCGTCGGCGACGGCCCTTGTAGGGTGTCGTTTCCTGTTTTGTTAATTTCGCGTCCCCGGTTGATCCCGTTCACTCCCGATGCTCCGTAAAGCTTCCAAATAGCTCCTTAAACTCCGTTAGACCTGCAAAATACAATTCTAATCAAAAGTAGGCCATTCGAAACTAAATGTTATGTAAAAACTTATACTTAAACACAATAAAGCACCAGTTTTCAACCACATATCACATCCCCACACTTGTCTTTTGCTTGCCCTCAAGCAAATCTGCTTTTCACTTTCACGTAGGTCAAACAAGAGATACAATTCCCATTTTCGAATTCAAGTTAAGGTCTAAGGTCATGCCCTGTAGCACCTCGTGTTTCTGAAGTCAAAATCAAAGTAAAGGTCAAAGTCAACGACCGATTTCGCGACTTGACTTGTAGTGAATTTCTTGTATGTGTTTATTTTAGTTGTATTATGTGGAGTAAGTGTCAATAATTACAATAATCGACGTGTGTTATTCGCTATTTAATCGACATACGACTGTGAACTATAGGAAGTAACAATGCGATAAAGTCAACTAAACGCTAATCAATCTAATTTAATCGACATCGAATCGCAATCGAACTCGCAACTCGAATTACGCTTTTGATTATTTTTATACGTGTGTGTGTGCCTTATGTGTTACTTGTACATGTTTATATATGTTAAGGGTGATAATCAATCGAAACGCAATCGCAATCGAACTCAATCGCAATCGAGATAGTATGATAATTGGTGGAGAAAAAACAGTGCGAGATATCAGTAGTTGGGATTAAAAGTAATTTGACTAAGAAAGTCTATCGCATCGAAACGCTCGCAATCGCAATCGAAACAGCAAAAATCGTCGCACCGAACACTCGAACCAAGTGCTATCCGGCTGGATTGTCATCCGACTGGATTGCCATCCGAGCGAGGTGACATACGACCGGACTGTCATCCGGGCGAGATGCCATCCGACCGGCCAGCCCCTTTCCACTTTGGGTATCCTATAAATACCCCATGTCACTTTCATTCTTTCCACTTTTGGCAAGTGACGTCCGACCAGCTCGTGTTCCTAGCTTTTTCTCTGATTTCTCACAATCCCGGTAAGATCTCGTCCTAAATCTTGTACTTCATTGATCTACACGCACTCCTACACCTTTCTATCTTTTAAATCTTAACTTTTAACCGTGAAATCATCAAGATTCAAGGTGTTCTAGGATGACGTCATCGTGTGTTCTTGAAGAACTTCATGTTTTGGCCTCAATCCACCAAGAACAACTTAGATCTAATCGATTTCCACATAAACAAACAAAGATCTTTCATAGATCTAAACATATTCATGGTAAAAAGGAGTGAGAGAAGGTTTTCCAACTTTCTTTCAACTGTTTTACACTCAATGCACTTAAAACCGATAGAATCGGAACTTGTGCCGGCTTACTACGCATTGTCGTGGTTGTGTTGGTTCAAGATCCGTATTCTATCCACGAGATTATCGATTACGGGTTAAACATGGAACGTCGTCTCGAACCGTCCACTGATCGGGTTTGGGTGATTTCTGTCCGATCAGGAGCACCAAGTATTGACGAGGTTTCTGTTGCTTGACACGTTGTCAAAATATATCGATAAAACGACAAACTATCAAAAACAACCAAGTGTAAGACGAACAGGTTAACCAGGACCGGATGACCGTCTGAGCGGACTGCTGTCCGAACGGACAGCCACCCGACCGACCGACCGGCCACCCGCACGGCTTACACCTTGGGTCCCACACTTAACTATTTTGCCAACGATTTAAGTCTAGTTGTTGAACGAGTTGTTGTCTGACCGGACTACCATCCTAACGGACAGCCATCCGAACCATGAGACAATTGGACTTTAACACTTAAACAATTTTCAACATGTTCAATTCACAAAGGATGCCACCCGAACGGACAACCGTCCGAGCGAGTGACAACCTGCTGTGAACTTGTTCTCACTGAGGAACCTCGCCATTCGAGTCACCGTCCGACCGACCGACCTGGAAGGTGGAGATACTTCAATGTTTTCAAAATGCTACAACGAAAACTTCAAAGGTCAAGCCATCATACACAAACAATCCTTCTCATAGGAAGAAACAATCCACTCGAATAGTCATCCGACCGGACTACCATCTGACCGAATAACCATCCGAACAGATTGTCATCCGCACGAACTGGCCGTCCGACCGGATTACCATCCGACCGAACTGCTATCCGAGCCACTCACACCTTGCATCGTTTTACGCGTCGCTTATCGTTATGCTATCGTTCTGATCAGGCTAATCCTACTCTCTAGTGCTCCCTTCAATCCATCCATCGCTGTGAGTATACTCGATCCCTTTTTGATTTACACACTTTTGGGTGTTATATACGTTACTTATTCTAAATCACATCGAACACACTACGCAATACTTTAAACGCTAATCGTTACCGCATGCTATACGTGGCTTAATGAATGCTTGTTTGTTATGTTTACATATGGAATGTTGTCTACCTGCCTTAGCAACGATAGTACTATTAGTTTGGACTCAGCACCCGTTCACTCGGGGGTTGTTAAGGACAATTATTTGCATGGATTACAGTGGTGATCATGTATTACGAAATGCCTTGGGCAATCAACCCGCAGTCATTGGTATCGATAGGTTCATGTCGATAACTAACATGCCTCATTTCACTCTGTGTACGTGCTGGTTATGGGTAACGCTTTCGAACTCTATATGCTATTATCAAACTTGTATGCTCACATTTACACTATGTGTATTGACTTTTATTTTAACGTATGTGACAGGTGCTTAGGATGCTTATCTGCTAGGAAATCGAGGCTAGAATAAGGCTCTAGAGGCCAACAAATAGTTGTCTGTACAAATGAAATCAAGGGTCTCTAGAAGCAGATAAACAATTGGGCTATTTGAAAAATCTGAGTTGTCAGAATAGAACTATTTGCCTAGATTTTGTCTGTAATAATTTGTTTACCTTTTGAGACATGGTATGGGTCATGTTACTTTAAATTGATTGGTAATGATAATTGTTATGGAAACTTCTGGACAATCTATTTCGCTCAGTGCCATGCCCCGATTTTTCCGCCATCGGTTGGGGTGTGATAGATTGGTATCAGAGCCATAACTATAGGGAATTAGGCAAGACACGACCTAGTCCGGGTCGATGTCTTCGAGACCTAGTCTATAGTTAGGAACCAACAGACCGACTTGTGCAAATCCGTTAGGGATTATGTATGAGCTTATTGCTATATCTCGCTATTCTCGCCTATGCTACACTATCACTGCACTCGAATTTTCAAATACGGATGAGCAATTAAGTCGAGATTAGGTGTGAAAACCGCAAACTCTCGACTGAATAGCTTGTTCAACCCCCCACAATTTTACCTACAAACACGAGAATTTGCATTGAACCAGGAGTGAAATCCATACTTTGACGCATAATTCTCACCAATTTTATCAAAACAGGAACGAGGTTGTTAAGCTAGGGGTGAAACCCTAACCTTGATGACTTGATTCCGACTTTTATTTGGTTTTACAAAACTCTCACCAAAGTCTCGACGGACTCCAACGACCTGAAGTCACGATATGACTAACGGGATGTGTGCCAAGCGCCCAAGAATCGAGGCAAAAAGCACAGTCCTGAAGGTCAAAATGTGTACGTCAAGTCCTTGTGAATAGTTGAACCACTTTGGGTAGTCAATATCTATTAGCCGCAGACGATCTATTTCCCGATTTTTATGTGTTTCGATTCTGAGCCCGCAACTGCTGACTCTGATGATTCGTCGATTTTATGTGTCTTATGTGAATTTACCTGTTGATGTGTTTTAAATTTTGGAGACTTGTTCGATTTTTGCTTACACTACGATCGACACGCACGACTCGCACTGCATTTCTATCTCAAAACGCTGACAAATCGCTAAACTATGGACGACCTTATGCTACGATTATACGCTTATACTATGCTACTTGATATGTTAATCACGATCGCTATTTTCGAACGCTCGCAAACCGTAAATGGTAGGATCCTGTATTCTGAGGCAGTCAGAATGCTCTACGTGTCTCTATATGCTCCTATGTGCCTCTGTGATCACATGCGTATGTGCTTCTGTGCTTCTGTGTCCTACGTGCTTATGTGTTTCTGTGCCCTACATGTTTATGTGCTTCTGTGTTTACGTGAATATGTGATTATGTGCCTATGTGTTTATGTGATACATATTACACTGTATTCCTAAGCTTTAGTAAGTATTAGACGTGTGAGGTGAGATTCGACTATGATGTGTCCGAGACCTATGACGATGTCTGTTGCAGACAATGTCAACTGGACCATCATTTGGATCCCGTCACCCACGACTCTCTCATCAAGAACAGAGGGACAAACGGCTTGCTGCCATACTTGTGTAACAACTCTCACTAAAAAGTCCTAATTATTACTTTAATTGATTATTAGGAAACCCTAACTAAGACACCCAAGTGATTCCGCACAAACCCTAAAATTTTCGGAATAATCGGAATCAGGATTAGGGCCCCTAAAACTAAAGGGGGGTTAAACCCTAGTGGACGATTATCCACTTAAAACGTTGGCAGCAAGGAATTATCGAAAAGTGTCAACTCAGCTAAGCTAGTCCCAATCGTGGCTACCTTATAGCCTATTTTCAAACCATATGCATCGTAGGGGTTTATAGCCTACGATGCGCAGGCTTGTTAAAATCGCATACGCATCGTATGTGTTTTATGGCTACAATGCGTAGGGCTGACCAAAATTCAGCTATAAATAGAGGACATTGGCACTTGCTTTCTGGACATTCAACGTCGAAAGAATTCACACTAATACACTGAGATACGAACTGATATTCCAAAATTACACCCTCGGGTCTCGAAATTCTGCCGCAAAACAGGGTATTAGCACAATCGCTGCTACGATTCATTTTTCCGACGATCAATATATCCAATGGATGTTTAAGTGCCGCCCACATTAGGGTTATACTTTGTCGTTCGTCGTTAACTCGATGGATGAAGTATTGCACTTTGTCGTTCGTTGTGAGAATTTGATCTCGTGAGTTATCGTAAATGCTGGATTGATTACTAACTCAGTTTTGTGTGCATTGTTATTTATATTAGGTTAACAAGGCTAATTCATAGATTAGACTCTGTCCGTATTAAATCAGCAATGTGAGTCATTCTCTCTTTTTATCAAATATATTTACAAAATCATGTTATTTTCAAAGTTATAATTACGGGGATTAAGTCTTTGTAATCACCAAGTTACAGCCGGTATGTGGGGTTTTGTATACATTACTTGATAATCGTCACCATTGGGGCAGCCAATTGGGGGATATGACCATAGTCACAGATTCGGTCGAGTGACAAATACCGTGGGTAGTTGGTTTGATAATAGAAACATTGTAATCGCTCTTAATACTGTAAATTATAACAAATGTGTCATTTTAGTAAATAGAATGATTCACTCAGTATTTCCCGCTGACAAAACCTTTTTCAAACATGTTTCAGGTGATCTGTTGTAATTCAGGAAAAGTGCTGGGGAGCATTTCAAGCTTAAGATAATGGCTCATTATAAAAATAAAGAAATAAGTTTTGTAACATAACGATTTCGTAGTAAAATCATAATATTGTAAATTATCGGGGTTTTATCCCGAATTGTGAAATAAAATAATCGGGGAAAATTTTAGCTTTAAACGATCCTGATGAAAACTTCCGCTGTTAAACTTAATTAATTAAATACCGCAGTATTTCTGTCCCGCGGCTCCTGAAACGGGTCAAACCGGGTCGGGGGCCGTGACAGAAAAAGGTGGTATCAGAGCCACTGAGTTAAGCTAATTAAGTATTTAGAAATACTTAATTTTTTTTCCTGATTACTATTATGTGATTATGTGTTTTATTAACTGGCTATTTGTTAGTTACAGTATGGGTAAGCAAAAGCTGTCAAGCATCTATCTTAAATTAGATAGATCATCCAATGAAAAGGGAAGTTCATCCCGAACCAAATCCTCGAATCAGGCTGAAATTCCTGAAGAAGGAATATTTGTGCGAAAGGCACAATACGAGGAATCACTTTCTCCTAGAAGGAGGGAGATGATTATTAAGAAAAGTAAAGAGAAAATCCGAGAAAAGAAGATTAAACGGGAAACCCAGGAATTAATTGATAAATCACCTTGGGAAGATAAGCTAGATGAGAAATGGGCAAATTTATATATGCTAGCTACAGTAGCAGAAAATATAAATCTTTAAATATTTTAAAGTTTTAGCACATTACCCTTACAATTTAGAAACCCTGTGCAATAAATAAAATTTCAAACCCTAAGTGTGTTTTCCAGTTATCTTTGTAATAAACTAGTACACAGTATGTAATAAATTAAAAGGTTATTTATAAATTTTAACTTAGTATTTTATGCATTTTGCATATATGCTACATCAGCATGAGTAAGATATCTGAAGCCTTTCAGAACCTCAATCTTTACCCAGTGAAAATAGAAGCTTCCAAAGAAGTTACTGGATACTTTCCCGATGTAGAACAACCGGTAGAATTCAAGGTTCCTCCTTTGAACAAGCCAAAACGAAAGAAAAGAAAGAATTACGTATGGGGAAGTCGTATACGTAAGAAAAAGCCAGCTACAAAACTTCCCAAAATAAACAATCCTCTGAAAAAGGGAAAAGAAATTATAACCGGAGAAAGTTCTAAACAACAGGAAATAGAACCTGAAGACAAAGAAGAGGTTAAGGAGATAGGAATACAGATGGAGGAAGGTACTAAAGAAATAGTAATGGAAGTTGGGCAAGGCTCTAGACCAACTCAGATAGAAATCGGAGAGAGCTCCAATCCAAACCAGGAAAGGACTTTTCAAGATGAGATAGATTTCCTATTGGCAAGCTGTGAAACCATTCAGCCTGTCAATACTAATATTTTTACTTATCCTCTTGAAAACCAACTCCCTATGAATTGGGAGCCAGTAATTCCAGACCCAATAGTCCACTCCCAACCCATAGGAATGGACGAATGGTGGATGAACGATTGGCAATTTCAAAATATTGTCAACGATCCTTATTCTTTTCTTCCACAATTCGATCCAGAACCCCTACCTAATCCACCCATGAGTAATGAAAACATGGTTGAACTTCGCCATTTTGGTGAAGAGTTGATGGATGCGGGAAATAGAATTAGGGAAATAGGGGGACAAATTGCTTGGAAGTACGATGAGAGGGAACTGTGTTTTTAGGACGACAAGTGACGAGAGATAGTACGATGGTAAAACGTTGGTTGTATAAAAATAATAGTAAAAGTAGTCTGTAAAATAATTACGAATAAAACTCTGTAAATATTGGTGTGTAATGATGCATACTATACTAGATATAAAATGAAATCGAGAAATCGATTGTTTTGATTATACTTGTATAATAAAATTTTCTGATTATTTGTATATAATTGTTATTTAGCAGATACTAATAAAATTTATATATATATTATCAGATGGCAAACAGTGGTAATGAACCTATAAATGAAGTTAATCAGTCTGAGCAACATCCAGGAGATCAATATATGACTCGACAAGATATCGAAAACATTGTTGCTCAAGGGATAGCCAATGCTATTCCAGCATTCGTTGCTGCTATAAAGAATCCAATCGAACCGCAACAAATTGTCCCTAGTAAACATATTACTGAAGATAACTTCAGTAATAGTGTAAACGGAGGCAATAATCATGTAGAGCATAATAGGGAACCACATCAAGCTCCATTACCCAAGAAAATGAAAGCCGCAATGCCTGGTTGCACTTTCAAAGAATTCCTTGCTTGTAAACCCACTGAATTTGCAGGCAATGAAGGAGCAACTGCATCACTGCGTTGGTTAGAGAAAACCGAAGCAGTTATTGCAATAAGTAAATGTGGTAAAGATGATCAAGTCATGTACGCATCAAATCTCTTCAAAGAAGGTGCACTCGAATGGTGGAACACTGTGTTACAATCAAAAGGAAGAGTAATAGCTTATGCTATGACTTGGGAAGAATTTAAGGGTTTTGTGGAAAGAAAATTCTGTCCCGAGTATGAAAAGGAACAGATGACGAATAAGTTTCTAAATCATCGGATGATGAGTGTAGATTGTCGCGGTTATACATCGACATTCTTTGAATATGCTAGAGTGGTACCTACACTGGCTTCGCCAGAACCAGTACTCATTTCTCGCTATATTTGGGGGCTAATTAGCGAAATCCGCAATATTGTTAAAGCTGCGAGACCTCGCACTATTGATGATGCGGTAGAATTAGCTAATACTCTAACCGATGAACTGGTGCGCACAAGAGATGAAGATAGGAAAAAGGCACTAGCTCAGAAAATTACCCAAGGATTTCGTGTGGGTAATAATAACAGCTTCAAGAGAAAAGGAACAGGGCAATCTCCAGCTCCGTCATTCTGCAGGAAATACAAAAAGAAACATTATGGAAGATGCGATATCACTTGCAATTTTTGCAAAACTATAGGACATCGTGAAGAAAACTGCAAAAAGAAAACCGTAATATGTTTTAACTGTGGAGAAGCAGGGCATTATAAAACAGAATGTCCTAAATTGGTTAAACCAGTAGACAACAAACCCAAGGCAACCGAAGGAACTACTAAGAAGAATGCCAGGGCATTTCAGCTGACCACTCAAGAAGCATAACTCATTCCGGATGTGATAGCGGGTACGTTCTTAGTTCACAACGTATACGCAAAAGTATTATTTGACTCTGGTGCAAACCAAAGTTTTATAAATACTTTATTCTGCCAAGCTCTTAAGTTACCTTTAACCAACATTAGGCAGATTTTTACAGTCGAAACCGCAGATGGGAATTCAGTTAAAATAAATCAGGTTTTGCAAAAAGTAGAAATAGAACTTTCAGGTCATAAATTTTCTGCAAATTTATTACCTATGAAATTAGCTGAATTCGATGTCGTGTTAGGAATGGATTGGTTAATAGCCAACCATGCTCGAATTCTTTGTGATAGGAATTCCATAGAAATTCAGGCACCTACCGGAGAAGTACTGATGATCACAGGAGATAAACCACGAAAACCCATGAAGTTCATATCGGTAATGAAAGTTGCTAATTATGAACGAAAACAAGGAATAGTGTATATGATTTCAGTAATCATTAGCACTAAAGGTAAAGATCTTAAGGAAATACCAGTAGTCTCAGAATATTCTGATGTATTTCTAGAAGATTTACCAGGATTACCTCCAGATAGGGAAGTAGAATTTAGGATTCATCTAATTCCAGGAACTACACCGATAGCCAAGGCACCTTATCGGTTAGCACCCACAGAAATGTTAGAACTGAAAAAGCAATTAGATGAATTACTAAGTAAAGGATTCATACAACCTAGCTCATCCCCTTGGGGAGCGCCAGTGTTGTTTGTAAAGAAAAAGGATGGTTCAATGAGAATGTGTATCGATTATAGAGAATTGAATAAGGTTACAATTAAGAATCGATATCCATTACCTAGGATTGATGATCTTTTTGATCAACTTCAGGGGGCTAGATATTTTTCTAAGATAGATTTACGCTCCGGATATCATCAATTGAAGGTACAAAAAGAAGACATACCTAAAACTGCTTTCAGAACTAGGTATGGTCATTACGAGTTTACAGTCATGCCCTTTGGATTAACGAATGCACCTGCAGCATTCATGGACATGATGAATAGGTTCTGTAAACCGTACTTGGATAAATTTGTAATTGTCTTCATAGACGACATACTTATTTATTCCAAAAGTCAGGACGAACATTGTTAGCACTTGCATGCACTCTTAACTTTGTTAAGAAAAGAAAAGCTGTACGCCAAATTCTCGAAATGCGAATTTTGGCTAAAGGAAGTGCAATTCCTAGGACACATGGTGAATCACGAAGGTATTCACGTAGATCCTGCTAAGATAGAGGCAATTACCAATTGGAAGGTTCCACAAACAGCAATGGAAATTAGAAGTTTTATAGGTTTAGCTGGATATTATAGACGGTTTATTAAGGATTTTTCCAAGATAGCTGTACCATTAACTAAGCTAACCTGTAAAGCCACTAAGTTTGAGTGGGGACTTAAACAAGAAGAAGCTTTTAGAATCCTGAAACAGAAATTAACAAATGCACCAATCTTAGCCTTACCAGAAGGAACTGAAGATTTTGAAGTATATTGTGATGCTTCAAAATTAGGATTTGGATGTGTGCTTATGCAACGCAAGAAAGTAATTGCGTATGCATCAAGGCAATTGAAAAAGCACGAAGAAAACTATACGACTCATGATTTAGAATTAGGAGCCGTAATTTTTGCCCTTAAGATTTGGAGACATTATCTGTACGGAAGTAAGTTTACTATCTATACAGATCATAAGAGTTTAAGATATATATTTGGGCAAAAAGAGTTAAATATGAGGCAAAGGAGATGGATGGAAATCTTAAGCCACTACGACTGTGATATTCAATATCATGAAGGAAAAGCAAATGTAGTTGCAGATGCTTTAAGTCGTAAGTATTATGAGAAACAACGACGAGTTCGTGCTCTCAGATTAAATCTACAAATAGATTTAATAAAACAATTGAAGAATGTTCAAATTACAGCAATCAAAGATGATGCTGAAGGAATGAAAGGACGAATAAAGGAATTAGAACAAGGAGCAGATGGAATTTGGAGATTCCATAAAAGTAGAATTTGGGTACCTAAGCAAGGAGACTTAAGACCTAAGATTTTAGAAGAAGCACATAAATCTAGGTATACTATTCATCCAGGAAACAATAAGATGTACCAAGATTTAAGAAAGAACTTTTGGTGGATAGGAATGAAAAAGGACATAGCAAGATATGTTTCTAAATGTCTTACTTGTTCACAAGTTAAGGCAGAACATCAGAAACCTTCAGGATTACTACAACAATTAGAAATGCCAGTATGGAAATGGGAACTTATAACAATGGATTTTGTTACTAAGTTACCCAAAACCAGAAAAGGTAATGATGCGATTTGGGTAATTGTGGATCGATTAACCAAATCAGCTCACTTTCTACCTATGAAAGAAACCTTTAGCATGGAAAGACTGGCTAAATTGTATGTAGATGAAGTTGTATCCTTACATGGAGTTCCACTCTCCATTGTTTCGGATAGAGATAGTCGTTTTACTTCCCATTTCTGGAAAAGTTTCCAGCAAGCTATGGGAACTCGACTAAATTTAAGCACTACATATCATCCACAAACAGACGGACAAAGTGAAAGGACAATCCAAACTCTAGAAGACATGCTCCGAGCATGTGTAATAGATTTTGGTGGAAGTTGGGATGATCACTTACCATTAATTGAATTCTCCTATAATAATAGTTATCATTCAAGCATTGAAACTGCTCCGTTTGAAGCACTATATGGAAGAAAGTGCAGAACTCCAGTTTGTTGGGCAGAAATAGGAGAAAGTCAATTATCAGGTCCTGAAATAGTGCAAGAGACGACTGATAAGATTACTCAAATCAAGGAAAGGTTGAAGACAGCTCGGGATCGCCAGAAGAGTTATGCAGACAATAGATGCAAGCCGTTAGAATTCCAAGTTGGAGACAGAGTACTGTTAAAAGTTTCTCCTTGGAAAGGAGTGGTGAGATTCGGTAAGAAAGGAAAGCTAAGTCCCAGATACGTAGGACCATTTCCAGTGATCCAACGTATAGGACCAGTAGCTTATCGTTTACAACTACCAGAAGAACTAGTTGGAGTACATGATATATTTCATGTATCCAATCTCAAGAAATGTCTAGCAGATGAATCTCTGGTAGTACCTCTTCAAGACATAGAGATAAACGAAAAGTTAAAATTTGTGGAGAAACCTATTCAGATAGAAGACAGAAAAGTGAAGTTTCTCAAGCACAAACGCCTAGTGCTAGTTAAAGTAAAGTGGGACTCAAAGAGGGGAGCTGAATACACTTGGGAACTGGAATCAGAAATGAAGCGAAAATATCCACATTTATTCCAGTAAATCTCGAGGACGAGATTTTTATTAAGGTGGGGAGAATGTAACAACTCTCACTAAAAAGTCCTAATTATTACTTTAATTGATTATTAGGAAACCCTAACTAAGACACCCAAGTGATTCCGCACAAACCCTAAAATTTTCGGAATAATCGGAATCAGGATTAGGGCCCCTAAAACTAAAGGGGGGTTAAACCCTAGTGGACGATTATCCACTTAAAACGTTGGCAGCAAGGAATTATCGAGAAGTGTCAACTCAGCTAAGCTAGTCCCAATCGTGGCTACCCTATAGCCTATTTTCAAACCATACGCATCGTAGGGGTTTATAGCCTACGATGCGCAGGCTTGTTAAAATCGCATACGCATCGTATGTGTTTTATGGCTACGATGCGTAGGGCTGACCAAAATTCAGCTATAAATAGAGGACATTGGCACTTGCTTTCTGGACATTCAACGTCGAAAGAATTCACACTAATACACTGAGATACGAACTGATATTCCAAAATTACACCCTCGGGTCTCGAAATTCTGCCGCAAAACAGGGTATTAGCACAATCGCTGCTACGATTCATTTTTCCGACGATCAATATATCCAATGGATGTTTAAGTGCCACCCACATTAGGGTTATACTTTGTCGTTCGTCGTTAACTCGATGGATGAAGTATTGCACTTTGTCGTTCGTTGTGAGAATTTGATCTCGTGAGTTATCGTAAATGCTGGATTGATTACTAACCCAGTTTTGTGTGCATTGTTATTTATATTAGGTTAACAAGGCTAATTCATAGATTAGACTCTGTCCGTATTAAATCAGCAATGTGAGTCATTCTCTCTTTTTATCAAATATATTTACAAAATCATGTTATTTTCAAAGTTATAATTACGGGGATTAAGTCTTTGTAATCACCAAGTTACAGCCGGTATGTGTGGTTTTGTATACATTACTTGATAATCGTCACCATTGGGGCAGCCAATTGGGGGATATGACCATAGTCACAGATTCGGTCGAGTGACAAATACCGTGGGTAGTTGGTTTGATAATAGAAACATTGTAATCGCTCTTAATACTGTAAATTATAACAAATGTGTCATTTTAGTAAATAGAATGATTCACTCAGTATTTCCCGCTGACAAAACCTTTTTCAAACATGTTTCAGGTGATCTGTTGTAATTCAGGAAAAGTGCTGGGGAGCATTTCAAGCTTAAGATAGTGGCTCATTATAAAAATAAAGAAATAAGTTTTGTAACATAACGATTTCGTAGTAAAATCATAATATTGTAAATTATCGGGGTTTTATCCCGAATTGTGAAATAAAATAATCGGGGAAAATTTTAGCTTTAAACGATCCTGATGAAAACTTCCGCTGTTAAACTTAATTAATTAAATACCGCAGTATTTCTGTCCCGCGGCTCCTGAAACGGGTCAAACCGGGTCGGGGGCCGTGACAACTTGCGAAACAAGTGGCCAAGGTTGTGCCTCAGATCGTGAGTGAGATTTACGAGAACGTCAGCAAATCATCTGAGGAGTCGAGAACCGAAGCTCCTAAAGTTGCTACCAAGACTGCTTTCAGCTTCAAGCAGTTCAAGGCTTGTGGTCCAAAGGAATTCACTGGAGAAGATGGCCCAATGGCTATTTTTCAATGGTTCGATTCCATCGAAGTCACTCTGCGCCAAAGCGGCTGTCCTGAAAATCTTCGTACCCTAAACGCTACCGGCGTCTTCCAGTCCCGCGCATTAGACTGGTGGACGGCGAGAGAAACAAACGCGAGAATGATGCAGCTTATGAGCTGACTTGGAAAGAGTTGAAAGCCATCATGATAGACGAATTCTGCCCTCCCCATGAACGCCAAAAGCTGGAGGACGAGTTTTGGAACATAAAGCAGAAGGATAGAGACAACTCTGCCCTGACTGCTCACTTTAAGCAGCTCAGCATCATTTGTCCCGATCAAGTGAAGACGTCTGACATGGCCATCAAGAAATACATCCGAGCTCTACCCGACTGTGTTGCGGATTTTGTGCAGGCCGCAAAGACCACAACGATTGAAGAAACTTACTTGCTTGCCGCTGAAATTAACGACAAGCGGGTAAAAGCTGGTGTTTGGGATAAAGCTTCAAAGAGCCTGCATCAAGTCACCGCCGTACCAACTGCTGAAACCGCCACTGCTCAATCGTCCAAGTCCTCACGCCGCAAGAAGAAGAACAACAACAGCAGCTCCAGCAACAAGAACTGTGCTGTCACTACCACTGCTGCTCCTCTCCAGGCCGTACCCGCCCAGCAGCAGCATCTCCACCGTCCAGCACCAGTTACTTATTCACTACCAGCAAAGCGTGCATACACAAGCCCCCACCCGGCTTGCCCAACATGTTCTTATCATCACCCGGTGGATCTCGCCTGTCGTTTCTGCGCTCACTGCAACATGTACGGCCACTTCACTACTAACTGCCGTACCGGTCATCGTCAGGCGCCAGCTCAAGCCACTGTTCATCAAGCTCTGCTCCCAGCCCCGCAAGGCCAACAAGCGGCTCAGGCACCCGCGATCAACGCCCGAGTCTGCTTCGTATGTGGTGATCCCAACCACTTTGCGAACATGTGCCCGAACAGGGTTGTGAAACAAGAGCCCCAGCAGCAGCAGCAACACCAGCAGCAACAGCCACAACAGCAGCAACAAGCCGCACGCGCCAGAACATTCAACATCAATGTGCGCCAAGCCCAGGCTGACAACAACGTGGTCAATGGTACGTTCCTTGTGAATGGTATTTATGCTTCATGTTTGTTTGATACTGGAGCCGATAATTGCTTTGTGTCGTTCGAATTCGAGAAGCTCCTTAGTCGTAAACGCTCCCATCTCCCCTCGACTTTCGATGTTGAAGTTGCCACTGGAAGAACTGTCGCCCTTAATTATGTTCTTCGTGATTGTACTCTCGAGCTCAACAATCATATCTTCCCAATCGACCTTATTCCGATGCAACCCGGAAGTTTTGATGTCATAGTAGGCATGGACTTTCTTCGCGAAAACCATGCTGAAGTTGTGTGCTTTGAAAAGATGATTCGATTCTCGCTCGCGAATGGTGATTTATTGTGTGTCTACGGTGAAACTGCTTCGAAGGGTCTCAAACTCATGTCATGTGTCCAAGCTAGCAAGTATCTCCGCAAGGAATACAGAGCTTTCTTGGCTAACATTGTAGTAGCGGAGAAGGAAAAGAAAGGAAAGACAGAGGTGAAAGACGTTCATGTGGTTCGTGAATTTCCTAACGTGTTCCCTGACGACCTTCCCGGTTTACCACCAAGTCGTGATATCGATTTTCGTATTGACCTCATTCCTGGAGCCAATCCTGTAGCCAAAGCTCCTTACCAACTCGGACCGTCCGAAATGCGCGAACTCTCGAACCAACTCCAGGAATTACTTGAGAAAGGCTTCATTCGCCCGAGCACCTCTCCTTGGGGCGCGCCAGTCCTTTTCGTCAAAAAGAAGGATGGGTCGTTCAGGATGTGCATCGACTATCGGGAATTGAATAAGCTAACCATCAAGAACTGCTATCCCCTGCCTCGCATTGATGACTTGTTTGATCAGCTACAAGGTGCTACGTGCTTCTCAAAGATCGATTTACGCTCAGGCTATCACCAACTACGCATTCAAGAGGAAGATATACCCAAAACCGCTTTTCGTACTCGATACGGCCACTACGAATTCGTTGTTATGCCTTTTGGTCTAACCAACGCACCCGCGGTTTTCATGGATCTGATGAATCGCGTGTGTAAACCATATCTCGATCATTTCGTCATCGTGTTCATCGACGATGTCTTGATCTATTCCAAATCGAAAGCCGAACACGCGCAACATCTACGTTTGGTTCTCAAGCTACTCCAGGGGAATCGACTCTATGTCAAGTTCTCCAAGTGTGAATTCTGGTTGGAGGAGGTTCAGTTTCTGGGTCACATTGTCAATAGTCAGGGTATTCACGTCGATCCAGCGAAGATTGAAGCAGTTAAGAGTTGGATTACACCTAAGAACCCGTCTGAAGTCCATTCTTTTCTCGGACTAGCGGGCTATTATCGACGATTTATCGAAGGATTCTCAAAGATCGCTGTGCCGCTTACCGCTCTCACGCATAAAGACAAGCCTTTTGTTTGGGGAACCGAACAAGAGTCTGCTTTCCAAACTCTCAAGCACATGCTTTGCAATGCTCCTGTTCTCACATTGCCCGACGGAAACGACGACTTCATTGTCTATTGTGATGTTTCCAACCTTGGTCTTGGTTGTGTTCTTATGCAGCGGGACAAGGTTATAGCTTACGCGTCTCGTCAGCTCAAAATCCACGAGAAGAACTATACAACCCATGATCTCGAGCTAGGCGCAGTTGTTTTTGCGTTAAAGATTTGGCGACACTACCTATATGGTACAAAGTGTACGATCTTCACCGATCATAGGAGCCTACAACATATCTTTGATCAGAAAGAACTTAATATGCGTCAACGCCGATGGGTAGAACTTCTCAACGATTACGATTGTGAGATTCGTTATCACCCAGGCAAAGCAAATGTTGTTGCTGACGCTCTCAGCAGACGGAGTTATTTGCTCAGCATTCGCAATGTCCAAGCCTAATACAATCTCAAAACCCTCATCCGTGAAGCTCAGCATGCATGTTTTAATGAACGCACTCTGAAGAAGGAAAGAATCTATCACGATGGAGCTCAACTTGTGAACAAGTCGAATGGGATATTCCACTTTCTGGACCGAATTTGGATCCCTAAACGGACCGATTTGCGACAGATTTTGATGGACGAAGCCCACAAATCCCGGTATTCTATTCATCCCTGTGCCGACAAAATGTACTAGGATCTTCGCTACAAGTACTGGTGGCCAGGCATGAAAAGGGATATTGCTCTCTACGTTGGAAAGTGCCTGACTTGTGCAAGAGTCAAGGCTGAACACCAAAGACCCTCTGGCTTACTCGAACAACCTCCGATCCCTATGTGGAGGTGGGAGAGTATAGCTATGGACTTCATAACAAAGCTTCCGCACACGTCATCAGGTCACGACAGCATCTGGGTTGTTGTTGACCGGTTGACCAAATCAGCTCACTTTTTGCCAATACGGGAAGACTACAAGGTAGAACGATTAGCCCGAATCTACACCAACGAGATCATTTGTAATCATGGGACGCCTCACGACATCATCTCTGACCGTGATGCTCGATTTACCTCGCGACTGTGGGAAACTTTTCAAACGGCTCTCAGTACATCGCTTAATCTAAGTACCGCATTCCACCCTCAAACCGACGGTCAGACTGAAAGAACGATCCGTACTCTTGAAGATATGCTCCGTTCGTGTGTCATAGACTTCGGTGGTAATTGGGATACATACCTGTCGTTAGTCGAATTCTCGTATAATAACAGTTATCATTCCAGCATTCAGATGGCACCATTCGAGGCTTTATAAGGAAGAAAATGTCAATCGCCTATTATGTGGCACGAGATCAGTCACTCGCAATTAACCGGTCCTGAGCTATTACAAGAAACGACTGACAAAGTCCTCCAAATTCGAGACAACTTGTTGAAAGCCCGAAGTCGACAGAAAAGTTACGCCGATAGACGACGCAAGCCCCTTGAATTTGACGTTGGCGACTACGTACTCCTAAAGGTATCACCTTGGAAGGGTGTAGTCAGATTCGGCAAGAAAGGGAAACTAGCGCCTCGATATGTTGGACCTTTTAAGATTCTGGAAAGGATCGGAAAAGTCGCCTACAGACTCGAACTACCGGAGGAGCTTAGTAATGTCCACCCGACTTTCCATGTGTCAAACCTCTGAAAGTGCCTGGCCAAGCATGATTTAATTGTACCTCTCGATGACCTCCAAGTAAACGAAACACTACACTTCATGGAGAAGCCTGTCGAAATCATGGATCGCCAAATCATGATTTAATTGTACCTCTCGCATTCCTATTGTGAAATTCCGATGGGAAGGCAAACGAGGCGCAGAGTTCACTTGGGAACTCGAAAGCGACATGAAGGCGAAGTACCCGCAGTTGTTTGTTATGGCTTCGGCCTAATTTCGGGACGAAATTCCCTCAACTAGGGGAGGCTGTAACACCCCGTGTTTCTGAAGTCAAAATCAAAGTCAAGGTCAAATTCAACGACCGATTTCGCGACTTGACTTGTAGTGAATTTCTTGTATGTGTTTATTTTAGTTGTATTATGTGGAGTAAGTGTCAATAATTACAATAATCGATGTGTGTTATTCGCTATTTAATCGACATACGACTGTGAACTATAGGAAGTAACAATGCGATAAAGTCAACTAAAAGCTAATCAATCTAATTTAATCGACATCGAATCGCAATCGAACTCGCAACTCGAATTACGCTTTTGATTATTGTTATACGTGTGTGTGTGGCTTATGTGTTACTTGTGCATGTTTATTTATGTTAAGGGTGATAATCAATCGAAACGCAAATGAAACTGAATCGCAATCGAACTCAATCGCAATCGAGATAGTATGATAATTGGTGGAGAAAAGACAGTGCGAGATATGAGTAGTTAGGATTAAAAGTAATTTAACTAAGAAAATCTATCTTATCAAAACGCTCGCAATCGCAATCGAAACAGCAAAAATCGTCGCACCGAACACTCGAACCAAGTGCCATCCGGCCGGATTGCCATCCGACCGGGTTGCCATCCGAGCGAGGTGACATCCTACCGGACTGTCATCCGGGCGAGATGCCATCCGACCGGCCAGCCCCTTTCCACTTTGGGTATCCTATAAATACCCCATGTCACTTTCATTCTTTCCACTTTTGGCAAGTGACGTCCGACCAGCTCGTGTTCCTTGCGTTTTCTCTTATTTCTCACAATCCCGGTAAGGTCTCGTCCTAAATCTTGTACTTCCTTGATCTACACGCAATCCTACACCTTTCTATCTTTTAAATCTTAACTTTTAACCATGAAATCATCAAGATTCAAGGTGTTCTAGGATGACGTCATCATGTGTTCTTGAAGAACTTCATGTATTGGCCTCAATCCACCAAGAAACAACTTAGATCTAATCGATTTCCACATAAACAAACAAAGATCTTTCATAGATCTAAACATATTCACGGTAAAAAGGAGTGAGAGAAGGTTTTCCAACTTTCTTTCAACTCTTTTACACTCAATGCACTTAAAACCGATATAATCGGAACTTGTGCCGGCTTACTACGCATTATCGTGGTTGTGTTGGTTCATGATCCGTATTCTATCCACGAGATTATCGATTACGGGTTAAACATGGAACGTCGTCTCGAACCGTCCACTAATCGGGTTTGGGTGATTCCTGTCCGATCAGGAGCACCAAGTATTGACGAGGTTTCTGTTGCTTGACACGTTGTCAAAATATCTCGATAAAACGACAAACTATCAAAAACAACCAAGTGTAAGAGGAACAGGTTAACCAGGACCGGATGACCGTTCGAGCAGACTGATGTCCGAACGGACAGCCACCCGACCGACCGGCCACCCGCACGGCTTACACCTTGGGTCCCAAACTTAACTATTTTGCCAACGATTTAAGTCTGGTTGTTGAACGAGTTGTTGTCCGACCGAACTACCATCCGAACGGACAGCCATCCGAACCATGAGACAATTGGACCTTAACACTTAAACAATTTTCAACATGTTCAATTCATAAAGGATGCCACCCGAACGGAAAACCGTCCGAGCGAGTGACAACCTGCTGTGAACTTGTTCTCTCTGAGGAGCGTCGCTATTCGATTCGCCGTCTGACCGGACGACCGTCCGACCGACCGACCTGGAAGGTAGAGATACTTCAATGTTTTCAAAATGTTACAACGAAAACTTCAAAGGTCAAGCCATCATACACAAACACATCCTTCTCATAGGAAGAAACAATCCACTCGAATAGTCATCCGACCGAACTACCATCCGACCGGATAACCATCCGAATGGATTGTCATCTGCATGAACTGGCCGTCCGACCGGATTACCATCTGACCGAACTGCTGTCCGAGCCACTCACACCTTGCATCGTTTTACGCGTCGCTTATCGTTATGCTATCGTTCTGATCAGGCTAACCCTACTCTCTAGCGCTCCCTTCAATCCATCCATCGCTGTGAGTATACTGGATTCCTTTTTGCTTTACGCACTTTTGGGTGTTACATACGTTACTTATTCTAAATCACATCGAATACCCTACGCAATACTTTAAACGCTAACCGTTACCGCATGCTATACGTGGCTTAATGAATGCTTGTTTGTTATGTTTACACATGGAATGCTGTCTACCTGCCTTAGCAACGATAGTACTATTAGTTTGGACTCAGCACCCGTTCACTCGGGGGTTGTTAAGGACAATTATTTGCATGGATTACAGTGGTGATCATGTATTACGAACTGCCTTGGGCAGTCAACCCGCAGTCATTGGTATCGATAGGTTCATGTCGATAACTAACATGCCTCATTTCACTCTGTGTACGTGCTGGTTATGCGTAACGCTTTCGAACTCTATATGCTATTATCAAACTTGTATGCTCACCTTTACACTATGTGTATTGACTTTTATTTTAACGTATGTGACAGGTGCTTAGGATGCTTATCTGCTAGGAAATCGAGGCTAGAATAAGGCTCTAGAGGCCAACAAATATTTGTCTGTACAAATGAAATCAAGGGTCTCTAGAAGCAGATAAACAATTGGGCTATTTGAAAAATCTGAGTTGTCAGTATAGAACTATTTGCCTAGATTTTGTATGTAATAATTTGTTTACCTTTTGAGACATGGTATGGGACATGTTACTTTAAATTGATTGGTAATGATAATTGTTATGGAAACTTCTGGACAATCTGTTTCGCTCAGTGCCATGCCCCGATATTTCCACCGTCGGTTGGGGTGTGACATGCCCTGTTCATGATTTTCACCATTTTTGAAATATTTAGCGGTAAACGATTAATAACATAAAAATGGTTATCCAAGATTAGCTCGCCCTTGAAACTAACATATCCTACATATCCCTCACAATGTGGTCTCCACTCGGTTTAAAATTTAGCTAATAGTGATGCATTAACACTTTTTATGTAATCACTCAAACCGATTAGAACACATACCCGCATAGGCTTGCAACTCAATCATTCTCCACCACCGAACACGAATACTAAGCACAAGTCAAAAGGTCTTTAAGGGTTGTAACGGGGATAGGTTAAAGGTGTGGAATAGGATATTTTCGAAAGTGGCTAAGGTGATGAAAATTCGATTCTTATTACAAAGACTACTACACAAACTAACTACGAGCGTCAAACTACAAGGAAAAATTTTCGCCTTTTATTCAACAAACTATTAATGCATATTTTTGTCCTTTTTCACCACAATTTTCTGCTATTTTTTATGATATTTTCTGAATTTTCATTTTTTTAATATGAACAAAACTATACAAAACAAACTAGACCTAAAATCGAATTTTCATCACACGGTTAAGGTTTAACGGTCAAAGGCTAAACGGGTTGATCAGACGAAAGGTTTAGGCTCAAATTTGGCGACTAAGGGATTGATTTTGGGTAAGGTGTAACATCCCTTTTTTTTACAACATTTCAACATAATTTGATGCGAAACATAGGTCCCATATTTTTTTTATGAAATCATTGATTAATTTCAATATCTATAACTAATCATAGTGTCCTTATTTATAAAGAAAAATCAAATATAATGACTTTGTTTCATAAACCAGTAGTTCCCAGAATGACCCATAACAACATATTAAATATTTGAACTAAACTTATAATTGTGATGTTCTTGTTTCATCCGAGCACTTGATAATCGATCTCCATTCAATGTGAGATTTGCAATTCAAATATATATATATATATATATAACCTTCCAGCCGTTAGAGGAAAATCTCAACTTTTATAGAATCCATCATGTTTATATGTTATAAGCGATCTTAACTCCCGTCTTCTTTACCACACGAGGATTCTTTATTCTCAATCATATACCTGGAATATCATAAAATAGACAATTAGTATAAACCATGTGAGTGATCGTCATCAACAAACTATTTAGAGAACATTAAACACCATAGTTATTTTGGAGCCATTGAACATCTAAATCAACTCCAATACATCTTCACCACCAACATCAAAATAATAAAATATGAATTATAGGTTCAATCGTTTCCCCCGTGATGAAATCATTCACTTCACATTTATCCACTTTAAACCATACGATCATCAGCGTATGGCACGCCTTTTTTTGTTGTTGCAATTTTGCGTATGATAGTGAATTCCCATGGCCAAAGTATAACAAGCTTTGAGCAGCGTAGGTGGCAATGTTCGCAGCGTATAATACTCTCCTCTCTTCTTTATTTCAGACTCAAATGGGTCACAATGTAAAAATTTGTCTCTTGCGGAAACCTTATACCCCTATGAGTTCAATATTACATTTACTAACAGTACATCTTGAGCACACTAAACTTGTAGAATTACATCAACATTTGACATGTTGACGTATATTACCTTCATTATACCATATAATATTGCATAGATATCATAAAACTAATATTTATTTACAGCTCATTTTGAACAAAAGCCATCCTTGATTGCTTATTAATTCCATTCGAACCACAAAAGAGTTCTTTATACAACAACAATATATAATTTCAACCAAATTAAAATCAACTATCAATCAGTAGCGGAGTTATATATATATATATATATATATATATATATATATAATCATATATATTTATTATACTCCTTATTTAATTCACTACAACGTCCAATTATGTTCACATTATTTCTTCTACCCCTAGAATTAACTTTCACTACAATGATCTTACCATATTTACATATTTTCGTTTGTAGATATAGCTTACTTTACCCATTCAAGAATTAATGAACCACCTTCATTCATCAGGTCCAATTCAAGCATAGTACTAATATGTACTAATTAGGAATCAATCATAATCTTTCATGCAATCTAAAATGCATTTACTTACCTCTTTCTTCATTGCATTTGTCTCTCTATATGTTGTTCCAGGTCATACACTATACTACATCAATAGTTAAACTCCTGACTCATACTTGTCTGTACCCGAACTTCTCAAGTCCGCATAAGAATATATATGTATATATATTCGCAAATACTCACATATCAAATTAGATTATAATTGAACGAGAACCAATGTTAATAGAATATGAAATACTTAAAGTGAAATTTGAAGTTTGATTCAAATCCGCTCACCTTCGCCCGTAGGAATGTTGTTACCTTGTTACCAGTTAGTTAGACCCTTTGTCTTTAGAGATATGCTACACCTGCCTTGACAACAAGTAAATCTCTGAAACAAATAGAACACATAATATGTATATTCATTTCATTTAAAACATGAATATTTATCCCCCCATATCTTAACATGTGTTCTTTACTCACACTTATACATTCACCATTGGTCATTAGCTTATTTTCGCCTATTTGACCCGTTATTACCCAACGTAGATAATCTATGGGTCATTATTACCAATTTAAATTCATGGCACATTACTTTTAAATCACCAGTTAGCAATGGCCGCGGTTGTAAATTAAACCATTTTAGATCCATTCACCAAAATAACCCACTTGAAGTATTAACCCTTCCCTTGATCCAACTGAGCTGAATATTACACTTTCATATTGCATCCCTTTCTATAACACCAAGGTTTATCATAGCTTTATGCTCACTAATTCAACCATTATATCATAATGCCATTCAGGTTTTTCTTTTCACTATTTTATATTAATTTAGACATTTAATCAAACAATTTGTGGGTATAAACTTCAACTCACATTTAAATATCGATACGAACTTCCCTAATCCCTTTTATTTAAAGATGACCATCTGGTTATAAACCCCCAACATTACCATCTTTTAAGCCTTAGAACAAAATCACCATTGTTCTAGATCCATAAGTTCATAATTTACTACAACGTCTAATTATAATCAGATTCGATCTTTTGTCATACACACATTCCATCCCACCCTACTAATTTTTATAAATTAGTAGCCAAACCATAACATGTAACATAAATCTATATCTCTATAGTTACTTTGAATCATCCTAACATGTCAATTAGGGTTTCCACACTAAAATCGAGCACCATTAACCCTAGATCACATGTCTTTTGGAAACCACAAACCACAGGAACCCTAACCCATTGAATTTCATTAACACAAGATTAAAGATTACCTGCCAGGAACCTCATAAATTGATAGAAGATAGTAGAATTCAGTCTTAATCTCCCAAATTGCAAACCCATTGGTGAAATTGACTTCCTCCTTTGAGGATTCTTCTTCTCGTCAACAAGCAGGGCTTGTGACCCCCTCCTCTGATTTTACCCTCAGTTCTATTTTGGATCTCACCCAATTTAACCCCATTTACAACAAGGTTTAATTAGAAAAACAATTCCAGTCCTCAAGGTTATAAATTAAACTATAAACAACCTTTGATAATTTATGAAATTTTATTATGAACTCTAATTATCTCATCTGATATTTTTCTCCAACACTCGAAACCTTTTTAAAAGTCATTCAATGACTTTCATCATATACGATTTCACAATAAGTAAACTCGTTACCAGGCTATTATTTATATATAAAGAAATATATTATAAACTTCGAAGAAAAATCGAGATGTTACGTAAGGATAAGATAAATGGTGTAAAAAGAAAAGGTTTACCTAATGCCTTAATCATTCTCGTGCTCGTATTCGGTCTATCGTCTTAAACGCATCAAAAGTTGCAAGTTCTACAATGCGTTACTAATGGCACACTCAAACAAGAAATATATATATATCTATAATGTGTAAAAGTGGCTCAAAATCTCATGTAAAAGGGTAGGATATGTGATATGCAAAATACATTAGTTTCTTAAGCGGATTATTCCCAATTAACCACCCGTTAAATACCCGTCATGTTAATAATTCGAACCTGACCATGACAATAGACCAAATGGGTTATGCCATCCCTTATTAATTTAGTTACTTGTGCTTTTTAGATTGCTCGAACAAAGACATTTTGAAAATTTTTTGAAATTTTTCCCCCATCCCCACACTTGAAGTCAACATTGTCCTCAATGTGTAGTGTTTAAATGAAGGGTCAAAATCGAAAACTTTTTCTCCCCATCCCCACATTTGAGGTCAAAATTGTCCTCAATGTGTAAGAATGCGGCTTTTAAATAGCACAAGGGATGTGACACGACCAACTTCCCAAATATCACCCCGCCCAATAATGTACACAATACAATCCACTTATTAAACTAACTACTAATCAAAGCTAAAAAGAAACATATGCACCTTGTTGTCGCTTGTTCCTCGTGTGCTCCATATTGTTCAATGAAAATGGTCGTCCGCATGAACATAGTGTACCTACAAGTCTTAATCCTCGTGTAGAAGCAAGCTTCCCACAACCATCAAAACTTATTAGTTAACCATTTTACCATTTTTAATAAAGAACTTACCAAGTCATATTTTTATTTAACTTTGATTTTTCTTGTGGAAAATAAATTTACAACAACAAACCTAACTCACTTTCGTAGAAATCACGGTGGCATTTAGCATATGCACACAAGCCCTTTAAACCTCCCGATAGCTCGTGAGGACGAGGAGGTCTCGTGAGGGTTATATAGGGAACACACCCACAAAGTTCATTTAACTAATAGACAAAATGTAAACTACTATAAAATTAAATAAAAACAATAAAAACAAAACGAAATAACAGGAAATAACTAAAAATTATACAACAACTGACTTACCACCTCATGGTGGTCGAATGGCATGCTTGTCACCCACGAACTCTTCCAAATCACCCACCAATGATTCATACCATCTATTCCCAAATGGGCCCAACTTCCTTAACTCCTCTTCTTTCTTCTTTTCTTGAGGCGACTTTTCCGCCTTCATCCTCTTGACCGGTTTCTTCTTTGATTCTCCAAACCTACCGACTATAGCACATATCTTTTTGTTTGGATTCATATCCTTCTTAGGATACTTATCCCCACCGAGCGGGTTAGTAAATTTAGGAAAAACATTCAAAATTAGTTTCCGGTCCCCGAATTTCATGGTCACCATTCCCGTTGCATAATTTATTATGGCATTAGCAGTTGCCAGGAACGGTCTACCCAGTATGACTATCGGTTGTGTGTCCTCAACATAAAAGGTGATACTTTGTTAACATACGTTGCGGTTTTGATCTCGTGAAATCATTGAAGTTTGATTTGATTTCTTACACTAATACGTATTACAGTTGTATCTAGGAACTAGAACTTACCCGGAGGCTTTAAGAAAACTTAGCAATTAATCAGTTAAACAGCTAAGTCAGCTAAGAAATTAAACACTTAAGTATGCTAAACAACTAAGTTAGCTAAATAGTTAAACAACCAAGTCAACTAAATAGCTAAGTAAACTAAACAGTTAAACAACTAAGTAAACTCAATAGCTAAACAACTAAGGAAACTTAATAGGTGATGAAACTTAATAAGTAAGGAAACTTAATGGGTAAGGAAACTTCCTAGCTAAGAAGGGAATCTGCCTTACCTGTGAATAGGGAAACCATGGCCTTCATTCTTGTTCATTCCTTCATTCTTTTCTCTCTCGACTTCTTATACGTTGGTGTAATGAAACCGTGTATCACCAATATGATACTTTGTCTGATTGATCAGGAAACCAACCAATGAACGCTGAAGCTCTGGCTAAATAAGGCGAGACTTTGTGAAACTACGTTGTGGTTTTTATCTCGTGATCATCGTTAGGATTGATTCTGTTTTACACTAATACATATTATACTTTGTTAATTTAGAAGTTTAATTATCAGAAGGCTCAAAACCATAGACTTACTGTTAAATTAGATGCTTAATTATCAGAAGACTCAGAACTATAGACTTACAAGGTGAGTCATTCTCTTTTTCCTCACAACAACATTGTGAATAATTCTCTTTTATCAAATACTTTCAAAACCCTAAATGTTTTCCAATTGTTACTTATATTTACAATGATTAAGTTTTTGTATTCTTACGGTAAAACTACTGTCAGTATATGGGGTTTTATATACATTACTTGATAAGCTTTGCTATTGGACAATTGAGGGCCAATAATGATATGACCACAGTCACAGGGACTGTCGAATGACAAATATCAGTGGATAGTTGTAAGATATAAATAAATGTAAAAACCCTTAATGTTGTAAAGAAAGTGTCTTTTTGTACAAATGAATGAAGTCACCAGTATTTCCCGCTGATCAAATATTTTTAAAATGTTTCAGGTGATTTACAGTAAATCCGAATAAGATTTATTATGTGTCACCAAAAGTCTGAAAGGAGTAGCTTGTTTTATCAATTGAATTAAGAAACGTTGTTTTATATTTTAGGCTTTATCCCCTATTAAAAGCTTTTCTGTAAAATGTGGGTTTTATCCCCATTTGTTATAAATAAATTCCGTTGTTTATAAACTCTGATTTTTTTCCTAACTCAATGATCCTGATGAAATTTCCGTTGCACTGTTTTCAGAATAACCACTGGTAGCAGTTCAACTGTTCACGGCTCTCGTCCAGGGTGTGGTCGGGGGTTGTGACATCGACCAATTTACACATTAATGATAGTACATAAAACAATGATTCATACCTTGATGACGATGATGACCATATAAATGACCCCAATGACAACTTAAGTGAAATGTTACATGACACAGAGACTAACTAGTTTAATACTCGTCCAGTGGACGAGATACGTTTAACAACGTAACAGAAAAAAAGATAATCTATATTAAGTACACACAAATTTAAACAACATTATAAACAAAAACACATTCTTGAATTTATAAAAGAAACGTACCTGTTCCCAATCTTAAACTATGACCTCCAAAGCTTGGAATTCCGAGTCTTTGACAACCAAACTAAACTCTTGATTCCATTGAGGATTCAAGTCTAAGGAATTCTTTAATCAAACATCTATAGAGAAAAAAAAATAAATGAAAACCTAAAATCGAAAGAAATATCTATCAAATTGCACATTAAGTGGTTTTATTTATTCCTAACATTTTTTAGATTTATATTATCCAGCCAGAGTTATTTCTATACTGAAGTTAGTAATATAATTAATCATTTTTTCTAACATAAAGATGGAATATATTTAATCACAAAAATAAAAAAAATGTACGGACACACAAGCAAGACACTCCAAGGCTACTATACACCACCAGGAGATGTTCCGATTAAACGAAGCCCACAATGCAAACAAATCCTCATCGATTAGCCTGCATATAATATCCTTTTGATTTTTGAAAATGCAAATATTATCCACACCATTTGAACCGGTTTTTGTCTACTATGCACCCACCCATCCGCTCTGAAGCTTGTAACCCATACATGAACACATAGAATTCTTTTGTGGCTGCTAGTATTCTACGACACCATCTGGCCCGTATCTTGTCTGCAATGAACCAATCCAGGAAGTTTGATGACCTAAGGTCTTAAAGTTTCTCATTCAAAGCATATTATGTCAAAACCACTTAAATAGTTTTATACCCGTCCGGTAGACGGGTATTACTTTATGTTATGACATAAGTACACTTGAATGAAGCAAGTCAAAAGGGTTAAACAATTTAAGAAGCCAAGAAGGTCGAAAGTTGTCTAATGTATATTTGAATGCCTACAACATCCTAAATCCTTTTATTAAAAAGAAAGTACATCACTTCTAAATTTAATTAGTTCATATATAATATCAAGCAAGTAAGCAACAAAACAATAAACTCTTAGATGCTAAGCCAAACACAACTTGGCCGAACTTGCAAATAGTATTTTTCATCAAATATGATTACAAAATTTAAACTATTTCAACAATAACATATATTATTTGAAAAAACTATTTAGAATTGTTTATGACTTTAATATATACATTGGGAAACTTTTGGTTCATTTGACTTACCATGACCCGTTTCCTTTTTGGTTCACTTGACTTACCATGACCCGTTTCTTTTTTGGTTCGTTTGACTTACCATTTGACCCATTCAAAAATACTCATTAACATGTTTATATCTTTTATGGTTGATCTCCTCAATAAAGAATTGTGTGGAACTGAATAGTTGAAATATACCAATAGAATTTGGCAGAAGTTTTCTCTAGAATTATATCAACTTCACTTGCTATCTTTTTGCCAATAGAAACAACCCTACTAAAGAGAGCCCAGATTTCACTTAAGTGCCCTACTGACTATAGTTTTCCACCATCTTCAGCATGTCAATAACATGAAAAAAAAAAGCAGATGTAATAAGAACATGTTTTAAGAAATCAATTGGGTAATTAACCAACATAATCCATGTTTGTTCTTTTAATCCATGTGTTTTTTCCATCTTATTTCTATTATTAATAATGAGGGTAATACTGTACATTAATCTCAAAATTATATCAATATATAGTATAATAGTTTATATTAGATATCATCACAGTTTACTCAATCTATCCCAAATGAATTCGCTAGTTCATTGTTTTTTTCTATAACCATATTAGTTGTCAAATGTCTTTCCTAAACATTATTTGACCATGTTCATATCTTAAAACATCAAATATCTAAAAAAATAGAGATTAAAGAACAATCAGTAGGTTTTTATATTTGATCACTCAAAATAGTTATCTTTTCTCTATCAATTTTCTTGGGAGAAAAACATTAGAAAAGGTAAATAGTTGAAAATTATACACATATCTTAATCTTTTTCAGGGAAAAAAGAACTGTGATGAACTTATTAAGTAAAAACATTTGCTAGAAGAAATAAGACATGATCTTACTTGAAACTTGAAAAATATTCCTTGATGATAGCTAACATTGCAAAAGAGTTTTGTTTAAGCATATACTCAACCAAAGTAAAAATAATGAACTTGACTATCATAAGCCCTACCAACAATTGCTGCATTTGAGGGTAATACTCTACAATCTATGTGCTTATAAAAATGACAACCATTACACAGTGATAAGGAAATATATTGCAAAATTAAGAAAATAATAAAGATCTTAGAATATGAACATACCTCCTTACAAAACAGCTCTCTTACATTATTCTTAGTTAAACTTCGCTTTTCAAACTCAAACTCAAGTTTTGAAATCGGCCATTTGGAAGGTTCAGATTCCAAATTCACTAACCCAAAAAACACGGATCAGCTAATGCCTGCTAATACATTTCACAATATCAATGTAACACCCATCCATTTAATTCATTTATTTAATCTTACGAAATGTAAAATTTATAAACAAAATATTTAAACTAACAAAAACTTAGTCGGTAGATTAAGTTTTACTTCATCATAGTGTTTAACATAGTCAAATAACTAGTTTCAAACATAAGTCGTTCAGTAGTGATTACAAAACTACATAGTTTAGCTAGAGTTAATTAATGCGGAGGCATCCAAAAGTTTTGTGTTCGGTTCTTGAAGCATCAACTTGATCGTCATCCACATGCTTGTTATACCTGAAACTTGAGATTTTAATCAAAAATAAATGTTAGAGTTCTTAGAAATATTGCTTAATCGAAACTACGCTTAAAGACGGTTTCGATTAGCTAGAATATGTGAAACTTAACAAGAATGTTTAGGTTCTACCGTAACTTACGGTATCTACCGTAAGTTACGGTAGATGCTGGAAAACTCTGATCTGCCGTAAGGCAGTAAGAGACTGCCGTAACCCTTTTTATATCTACCGTAAGTTACGATATATACCGTAACTTACGGTAGTCCCTGTAAGTTCATGTTTTGATTGATTTGATTGTTTAGCCCAAACCAAACTCTTGGATTTCTCATTCTTACAAACCAACATGTTAAATTCTCATATTCTAATATGTCGTTTATCAACAATAACAAAAGACCAATTTACTATATTACGAAGCATTCGCCACGCATTAATCGATTATTCGACCCGTTTGGCTCATCTACGGAATCCTCCATTATGATGACTACCAACAAGTTCTAACGAATCCTGGTCTTATTAATCAATATAGCGAACATTAGCGCTTTAAATTAAGATAACCTTTATTCTACAATTCACTATACCTATGCAAATTATCAAAGTTTACCCAATGTAATGAATCAAGTTACATACCTTCAAAGTACGCCCTTCAAACGCACGTCGCCACCGCCTTGTCCACTCGATGTTCCGGTGTCCTTTCCTATAGAGTTCAATCACATCACGTTTAGAACTCTTTTTAATTCATATATCGCACAATTTGCCAAAACATCGAAATTTTGCGTTTTAACTTTAAAATTTCAGGTTTAAGTCTTCTTTGAGGCATTTATACAAACACCTTAAAGGCAGAATTTTAAATAATTCATTAACAAGCTCATAACTTGTCATATAACCCGAATTTTCATAAATCAAACTATCTAGCACAAATATTTGCCTTTATAATTCTGAAATAACTTTACATATGTCAAATTACACTAAAACAACCCCAAATTTCCTAGTGTTTATCAAGTTCTACATAACCCACTAGTCACCTACAATGATGACCATGGATTTCACTAGAATTTAGCATAATTTCAACATGTACTTGTCTAGGGTTTACTCCTAGACATTTTAATGTTCCTAATTCATCTACAAATCACACATGCATCATCAGATTTCAAGTTCTCTAAATTCATGAGAATTTCAAGTAGAGAATTTTTGTCAAATTTTACATACCTTATGATCTCCTTGCAATGGGGATCATTAATCTATGCTCGATTTTCGTTTTGGACTTGGTTTGATCCTTCAATTTGTGAGATTAGTGAATGTTAGGGTTTTGAGAGTGGGGGTCGCCCTTCTCCTGCCTGTGATCGAACCAGACCCTCAAATGGGGTGTTTTTTTTATTAAACTTAATAATATAAGTTTCAATTTTAACAACATAGGCCCCTCCACCTTTATTTAGTTTATATCTTTGACACTTTTAAATTCATTCATGTTTTAAAACGAGGCAACTAACTAACTGGGTTATTTGTTCCTAGTTAGCTCATTCCCGTCTATTTTATACTTATATAATGCTAATAATAAGCCTTTTTAAATTTCGGGGTGTTACAAGTCCACCCCCCTTAAAAAGGGTTTCGTCCCCGAAACCAAAATACATACCAAATAACGTAGGGTAGAGCCGTTGCATTTCCTCTTCGGACTCCCAGGTGGTATCCGAACCTTTCTTATGTTCCCATTTAACCTTCACTTGGTTGATCTCCTTGTTCCTTAAAGTCTTCACCTTGCGATCTAAAATCGCAATCGGCTTCACTGAGTAATTAAGACTATTATCCACCTCGATGTCCTCGTAGTGGATATGAGTAGTTTCGTCAGCCAGACATTTTCGGAGGTGTGACACGTGGAATGTGCTATGTATCCCACTCAACTCCTCGGGCAGTTCGAGACGGTATGCTACCTTACCAACCCGTTATAGTATTTTGAATGGCCCAATAAACCTTAGGCTCAACTTTCCTCTTTTTCTAAATCGAATTATTCCTTTCCACGGCCATACTTTCAACATTACTTTATCGCCCACTTGAAATTCAATCTGCCTCCTTCGTTTATCCGCATACGACTTTTGTCGATCCTGCGCCACTTTTAAGTGAGTTCGGACCAAGTCGATCTTCTCATTCGTAGCTCGGATTATATTAGTATGTGCTAGTTCACGTAGACCCACTTCTCCCCAACACACCGGGGTTCGGCACTTCCTACCATATAACATTTCATACGAGGCCATTCCTATGCTCGCGTGATAGCTATTGTTATATGAAAATTCGGCCAAGGGTAGATAGACATCCCAGCTACATCCGAAGTCGATAATGCAAGCCCGCAACATATCCTCCAACGTCTGTATTGTTCTTTCGCTTTGCCCATCCGTTTGTGGATGGTAGGCAGTGCTAATGAACAGTTTAGTTCCCATTTGTTCTTGGAATTCACGCCAAAAATTTGAGGTAAACCGAGTATCTCGGTCAGACACAATGGATATCGGTACTCCATGACGTGACACGATTTCATTGGTGTATACCTCTGACATTTTCTCGGATGTATAAGTCTCACGAATCGGAATGAAGTGAGCACTTTTCATCAATCTATCCACGACTACCCATATAGCATCAAACCCGCGGTTGGTTTTGGGCAATTTAGTCAGCAAGTCCATTGTGATTTGTTCCCATTTCCAAACTGGGATATCCAATGGTTACATTTTACCATATGGTTTCTGGTGTTCCGCCTTGACTTGTAAGCAAGTCAAGCACTTCTCCACATATTTCACCACATCCCTCTTCATTCCGGGCCACCAATAATTTTGTTTCAGGTCATGGTACATCTTGGTCGTACCCGGATGAATAGAATATCGGGATTTATGAGCTTCATCAAGTAGAAGCATCTTCACCCCACAAGTATTTGGAACCCATATTCTTCCGGATCGAGTCGTCAACCCGTTCTTTCCATCCGACAAATCTTTTAACTGACCGATTATTCTTTCCTTCTTCCAGTTCTCTTCTTTCACTGCTTCTACTTGTGCTTCTCGGATACGTTCAAGTATACCCGAGGTCACCACAAGCTGCATCGATCTTACTCGTATTGGGACATAGTCCGCTTTTCTGCTCAGAGCATCCACCACCACATTTGCTTTTCCAGGATGGTAGTGTATTTCACAGTCGAAATCCTTCATCGTTTCTAACCATCGCCTATGTCGCATGTTTAACTCCTTCTGATCGAAGAAGTATTTTAGGCTCTTGTGATCGGTGAATATGGTGCACTTTACCCCATACAAATAGTGTCTCCATATTTTTAACGCAAACACCACCGCAGCTAATTCGAGATCATGCATTGGATATTTCTTTTCATGTATTTTCAATTGCCTCGAGGCATAAGCTATGACTTTGCCCCATTGCATCAAAACGCATCCGAGCCCCGATAATGAGGCATCCGAGTAAACCACTAAGTCTTCGACTCCGTCTGGCAATGTTAATACTGGAGCTTGAGTTAGCTTCTCTTTTAGCGTTTGAAACACCCTTTCTTGTTCAACACCCCAAGTGAACTTCTCCCCCTTCCGGGTTAACTTGGTTAACGGCGACGCAATCTTGGAGAAATCTTGAATGAATCTCCTATAGTACCCCGCAAGCCCTAAGACTCTTCTAATCTCCGAAGGGTTCTTTAGGGAATTCCATTTCGACATAGCCTCGATCTTTGATGGATCTACCAATATTCCATCGGCACTTATGATGTGGCCGAGGAATTTCACCTCTCGTAACCAAAAGGCGCACTTAGAGAATTTCGCATACAACCTTTCTCGTCTAAGTGTCTCTAACACCTCTTGTAAGTGGTGCGCATGATCGGCTTCACTTTTCGAATACACCAAAATATCATCGATGAACACGATGACCGATTTATCCAGCATTGGCTTGCAAACCCGATTCATTAGGTCCATGAAAGCCGCGGGTGCATTTGTTAGCCCAAATGACATTACGAGGAACTCGTAATGTCCGTATCGCGTGCGGAAAGCCATCTTCGGCACATCTTCCTCCTTGACCTTTAGTTGGTGATACCCCGATCTAAGGTCAATCTTTGAAAACCAGTCCGCACCCTGTAATTGGTCGAATAGATCATCTATCCTCGGAAGCGGGTATCGGTTCTTTACCGTGAGTTTGTTTAACTCCCGGTAATCAATACACATGCGCATGCTTCCGTCTTTCTTTTTCAGGAACAATACCGGTGCGCCCCAAGGAGACACACTCGGCCTTATGAATCCTTTGTCAAGCAGGTCTTGAATCTGGGACATCAACTCTTGCAATTCCGACGGCGCGAGTCGGTACGGTGCTCTAGCTACGGGTTTTGCGCCCGGAATCAATTCGATTCCAAACTCTATTTCCCGTTCGGGCGGTATCCCCGGCAAATCCTCCGGAAACACATCTTCATAATCCCATGCTACCGGTACATCTTCAATCTTCAGTGATTCTTTTTCGGGCTCAATTGCGTATATCATAAATGCCTTGCATCCTTGCTTCATAAGCTTGTGAGCTTTCATCATCGAGCATATTATGGGGTTACCTCCTTTTTCGTCATAGATAGTGACGTGTTTTCCGCTCGGAGATGTTAGCTTTATCTCCTTACGAAAACACACGACCTTTACGTGGTGCTGAGATAACCAATCCATCCCTACGACTACTTGAAATTCTCCCATTGACATCGGGATTAGGCCTATCAAGTATTCTTCATCATCGATGCTTAGTTTGCAGCCTCGACAAAAATCACAAACTATAAAACTCTTGTTGTCCCCTATTTCAACTTCTAAGGGCACAACTAATTTCGTCAATACAAATGAAGGATGTCGAATAAACCCATGTGAAATACAGGATTTATTCGCACCCGTATCAAATAATACACGTGCGGGGATCGAGTTTATTGCGAATATACCTGAGACCACATCGGGTTCTGTCTTTGCTTCAACTGCTGTAAGTTGGAAGGACCTAGCTTTCGCCTTTGGAGCTTCCGTTGGAGATTCTTTAGTGTATCTCTTTCCAACCAATTCTGGGCATTCAGACTTTCTGTGGCCGGGCTGATAACATTTATAGCAAACGGAAACCTTTCCGGGACATAACGACGCGGTGTGTCCCGTCTTCCCACATACCGGACACGGTTTGTCTTTGAAGCGGCACTCACCCTTGTGCCCCTTTCCACACACCTTGCAACTTGGCGACCCACCTTTAGCATCAACCTTCTTTCCCGATTCTCCAGTTCGAGCTTTCTTTGTAGGGCTTGGATTCACATCCTGTGCCCTTCGCTCACCCCTTTCAACTTGTTTCTTCAGCTCGATTTCCCGTTCCCGAGCAACGTTTATGATCCCGGTAATGAACTCCCTATATTCGGCGCTCAACATGTTATAGTAGTAGTATATCTTTTGTTCCTCATTCATCACCAATTCACTGCAAAACTTCATCTTATCCATAAATGTCGTTGTAATCTTGTCTATGGTCTCGCCCTTGTGCCTAAGTTGCATGAACTCTTCCTTGATTTTTTTAATGACCGCCTTGGGACTATGATGTTTAAGAAATGGCGTCTTAAACTCCTCCCATGTCATGGCCCTTGCCGCTTCGGCCCCTATTTCATTCTTTTTATTGTCCCACCAATCATTGGCTTGTCCTCTCAACTGACCCGTTCCGTAAGCAACAAAGTCACTTTCGTCGCAATGGGTCCTTTCAAACACCCCTTCAACGTCGCCCAACCATCTTTGGCAAATTATCGGGTCAACCTCCCCGTTGTAGATTGGCGGTTTACATGCCATAAATTCTTTGTATGAACACCCTTTACGTTCTCCCGATTTCTCCTTCATAAGGTTGATACTATCCTCCAACCTTTTGACTCGTTCCTCAACAAGTGACAACACCGTGTTTTGAATTTTGTCTATAAACCCGGATAGACTACTTTCAATTGCCTTCCCCACTTCTTCGGCAATTATCTCTTTCATTTGTTCGGTGCTTGTCTGCACCGGATCATCATCGTTTCTTTCTGACATTTTGAAACTGAAATGTTTACATTAAACGTTAAACATTTCATTTATAACATTGCTTCATTTGTTTCGGTTTAGCCAAGTTCCTAACTTGCTTTAACCGTTCACATTTGGTACACTTTCCGGGTTTGAGTGAATTAACACACTCTTCCCATGCACGTCAATTCACTTCTCATTTCTTACATAAGATATAATCTATTAAAATTATAAGTTAATTCTTACCGGACGATCAATCAAGCTTGAACCGAACACTTTGTTGACAACCTTAAGCTCTGATTACCAACTTGTAACACCCATCCATTTAATTCATTTATTTAATCTTACGAAATGTAAAATTTATAAACAAAATATTTAAACTAACAAAAACTTAGTTGGTAGACTAAGTTTTACTTCATCATAGTGTTTAACATAGTCAAATAACTAGTTTCAAACATAAGTCGTTCAGTAGTGATTACAAAACTACATAGTTTAGCTAGAGTTAATTAATGCGGAAGCATCCAAAAGTTTTGTGTTCGGTTCTTGAAGCATCAACTTGATCGTCATCCACATGCTTGTTATACCTGAAACTGGAGATTTTAATAAAAAATAAATGTTAGAGTTCTTAGAAATATTGCTTAATCGAAACTACGCTTAAAGACGGTTTCGATTAGCTAGAATATGCAAAACTTAACAAGAATGTTTAGGTTCTACCGTAACTTACGGTATCTACCGTAAGTTACGGTAGATGCTGGAAAACACTGATCTGCCGTAAGGCAGTAAGAGACTGCCGTAACCCTTTTTATATATACCGTAAGTTACGGTATATACCGTAACTTACGGTAGTCCCTGTAAGTTCATGTTTTGATTGATTTGATTATTTAGCCCAAACCAAACTCTTGGATTTCTCATTCTTACAAACCAACATGTTAAATTCTCGTATTCTAATATGCCGTTTATCAACAATAACAAAAGACCAATTTACTATATTACGAAGCATTCGCCACGCATTAATCGATTATTCGACCCGTTTGGCTCATCTACGGAATCATCCATTATGATGACTACCAACAAGTTCTAACCAATCTTGGTCTTATTAATCAATATAGCGAACATTATCGCTTTAAATTAAGATAACCTTTATTTTACAATTCACTATACCTGTGCAAATTATCAAAGTTTACCCAATGTAACGAATCATGTTACATACCTTCAAAGTACGCCCTTCAAACGCACGTTACCACCGGCTTGTCCACTCGATGTTCCGGTGTCCTTTCCTATAGAGTTCAATCACATCACGTTTAGAACTCTTTTTAATTCATATATCGCACAATTTGCCAAAACATCGAAATTATGCGTTTTAACTTTAAAATTTCAGGTTTAAGTCTTCTTTGAGGCATTTATACAAACACGTTAAGGGCATAATTTTAAATAATTCATTAACAAGCTCATAACTTATCATATAACCCGAATTTTCATAAATCAAACTATCTAGCACAAATATTTGCCTTTATAATTTTGAAATAACTTTACATATGTCAAATTACACTAGAACAACCCCAAATTTCCTAGTGTTTATCAAGTTCTACATAACCCACTAGTCACCTACAATGGTGACCATGGATTTCACTAGAATTTAGCATAATTTCAACATGTACTTGTCTAGGGTTTACTCCTAGACATTTTAATGTTCCTAATTCATCTACAAATCACACATGCATCGTCAGATTTCAAGTTCTCTAAATTCATGAGAATTTCAAGTAGAGAATTTTTGTCAAATTTTACATACCTTATGATCTCCTTGCAATGGGGATCATTAATCTATGCTCGATTTTCATTTTGGACTTGGTTTGATCCTTCAATTTGTGAGATTAGTGAATGTTAGGGTTTTGAGAGTGGGGGTCGCCCTTCTCCTGCCTGTGATCGAACCAGACCCTCAAATGGGGTGTTTTTTTTATTAAACTTAATAATATAAGCTTCAATTTTAACAACATAGGCCCCTCCACCTTTATTTAGTTTATATCTTTGACACTTTTAAATTCATTCATGTTTTAAAATGAGGTAACTAACTAACTGGGTTATTTGTTCCTAGTTAGCTCATTCCCGTCTATTTTATACTTATATAATGCTAATAATAAGCCTTTTTAAATTTCGGGGTGTTACAATCAATAAACAATACTATCATCTACACTGAACAGCCTCAAATGAATGTGCCTTATGGAAAGATGCAAAGAGGAAAACTAGAATCAAATTAGTGCCGACAATATTAGTGAAATATACAAACAAATAATGAATCATATACTTGAAATTGGGAAGCATGAATGTCAGTTTGGAAGAATGAATCACATAATTTCCCAATTAAATCCATAACCTCGAGCATGTACAGTGGATTCAATTAATTGTTCCTAGTAAAAATGTATTCTACAAATCAAGTAATTGATGAATGAGTTGAATTAGACCTACACACCGACTATATCATTCATTTTGAATCAACAGAAATTGCTAAAAATAACAAATGACATAAAAGGGATAGACACAAATAAAGCAAAAGCCACATCAAATGTAGAAGAAAAGGGTAAAATTAAAAATGGGTAATGACGATACCTTGTGAAAGAGACACATTCATGTCATGTGACACAAGTGAAATTACAACCGATTTGGAAGACGGGAGGAAGAAGACTACCGCTTATTTCTCATCTTTGTTCACTACTCGAGCGGTTCTTCAAGAATGCTTCAATTGAAGATAGGAATTTTAGTTTGCAGGGCCTGTACATTATATAACAGGACTCCTCAACTGAATTGACAGGGAGATGATGGACAGAAAAAAGTGGAGGTAACCACCAGTTGAAGGAACCGATTAGAACTGCTCTGAACCGCCACTACAACGGTTAATTTTGCGAGTTGAAGTATCCCAGGTTTGTAGGATCTTGATTGGGGAGACAATGGTCAGGAAAATTAGGAGGTATCCACCATAGTTATGGAGATAATGGGCAGGAGAATTAGGAGAAAACCACCAGCTAAGGTAACTGTCCTGAACCGCTCTGAACTGTCACCACAACAATTATTATTGTGAGTTTAAGTGGCTGAGATTTAATCTCAGCCAAATCCAATGGTCAAGGTTAATATATATATATATATATATATATATATATATATATATATATATATATACACACACATAGAAAAAGTATATCGTACATTACGGTTAACGTACTTCACGTACAACAACGTGCGTGATTTGTTCTATAACATGCATGATTAATGTTTTCAATATGCGTGATTATTTTGTTTCAAGATGCGTGATTTTGGATTTTTGAGTTATAACATGCGTGATTTTAAAATGAACGTGCGTAATTACCGTAGTCGTACGTGATGTACGTTAAATCGTAATGTACGTTAACCTTCCTATATATATATATATATATTGGGTGGGGTTCAGCTAAAAAGTTCATTTTTCTTACAAAGTGTACAAAACCATAAAACACCACAATTTCAGCTATAAAACACACTTAAAACCCACAAATATCAGAGTGAAGATCACTAAAACACAACAACCAAACCCTAACAGTCAATAAAAACTTCAAACACACCATCATAGAACTATGAATATAAAACACAATATGATAATCAACATAAAACACACTAATGTTAGTCGTTCGATAATCAAAGCCTTATCTGCCAAAATACAACACAAAACCCACAAATATGGCGTTTTAGTAATCTTCACTTTGTTATTTGTGGGTTGTGAGTGTGTTTTATGGTTAACATTATGGTGTTTTATAACTTTTTACACTTTGTAGGAAAAATAGACTTTGTAGCCGGCCAACTGTCACCCTATATTATATATATATATATATATATATATATATATATATATATATATATATATATATATATATATATATATATATAGAAACGGGTTCAGGAGAGAACGGTGAAAAGTGTGAGAACGGATCCTGGCCCAACACGTGGCAGGGGGCCCTAATTGTTATGCGGGGGTACGATTGTCCTTTTATACGTTCCCTCCTTATTCGCGTTATAAAAATCTCGCAAATTAAAACTTCAAAGATTTATTGTTAGCTGTTACCTCCTTTGCAAGCTTTCTCAGATCTATGGCGTTTAACGTGGATTCTGTTCGACAAAGTAAAATTCGTTGGCGTTTTCTATTTTTAGTTCCAGCAAATCATGCAACAGATATGGCGTTTTGTTCTTTTATCATTGTTCTATAACGTTTTTTTGTATTATTATTTTTATAATGTGTTGTATGATTTTCAATAGCGTTATTTCAATTATGCAATTTAATCACGTTTTAATTGATATTTAATCTATTATTAAGAACTGCAATTGGAGTTTTCTTCAATATTAATTTTAATTGTCGTTTACGTTCTAGTGTATTTCTTATGTTTTTACGATCATTGGCTTTTTTTCATCTATTTTATTAGTTTTGAATTTTATTTAGTAGTATTTGTGAATATCAGTTATTACTATTTTGTTAATTTGTGTAAACATTAGTTTTGTTAATTTTGGCGTTTTCATTATGATGTTATATTTTGTTAATTAATTATGTTGTTAAGTGTTTTTAATTATTCATCTTATGGCTTTTTTATCATGTCGTTTTTAAATTATGTGTTTATTATGTATTGTTTATTATTCAATTAATGGCGTTATACTGTATAATGTTATTATGAGACATCACTCTGTATTCCTGATTTTTCTGTTCCTCCCTGTGTTTTCTCAGACGAAGTCTCTTCCTCAAGTCAAAGGCATTGCCTCAAAACTGGATTACCATTTATCATTCCTGATGTCAGTGAAGAATTAAAGCCCTGAAAGGACATGGAATTCTCAAGCCTTGATGATTGTTATTCAATGTATGTTATGTATGCCAAGGAGTGTGGGTTTTCAGTCAGGAAAGGGACTACAAAGACAAACTCTAAAGGTGTCTTACATATTAAGTATTTCTTGTATACGAGAGCTGGGGTATATAAGGACAAGAAGGTTGATACGTTGGACCCCAATCAAAAGGAGCGAGTAGTGCGATCTAACTTTTCAAAGAGGACTGATTGTGGTGCACTGTTATGTGCACTTTTTGAGGATGGATCTTGGAAGGTGTATAAGTTTGTCGAGGAGCACAATCATGAACTTGTTGAACGTCCTGATAAGCATTTTCTTCCAACTGAACGACACCTCACTCAGCTCCAGAAGCATGTTATACACAGCATGTCTAAGCTGAATTTGGGTCCTGTCAAGGCGTTTAATGTTATGAAGACTTGTTTTGATGGTTTTGAAGACGTGGGTGCAAGCAAAGTTGAATTTAAGAATTATAAGAGGCAAATTAACTTGTTCATAGGGGAATATGATGCCGATATGGTTGTGAAACATTTGAATAAAAAACATTCTCAGCCTAATTTCTCGTATGATTACATCACAGACGAAGAGAATCGTTTGAAGGGTCTTTTTTGGTGTGACGATCAAGCCAAACGTAATTACCACGTGTTTGGTGATGTGATTTCGTTTGACGCCACGTATCGTTCCAACAAGTTATATTTTATAATTTAACTTCTTTGTTTTTGGCGTTTTATTAATTTACATGCAATGGTGTTTTTATATTTTACATGCAATGGCGTTTTATTAGCTTACATGCAATGGCGTTTTATTAGTTTACATTCAATGGCGTTTTATTATTGTTTCATTTCTCATGGCGTTTTCATATGCAGACTCTATGGTGTTTGTAACGTTCACTGGTATAGACAATCATCACTGCAATGTTACATTTGGTGCAGCATTGTTGGCTTCGGAAACTGCTGATACGTATATTTGGTTGTTAAGAGTTTTTCTAAAAGCTGTTGGTTCTCAACCAAAAGTTGTTGTCACTGACCAAGATCCAGCGATGAAGAAGGCTATTTCTGTTGTATTTGTTGACATGAGGCATCGGTTATGCATGTGGCATATGATGCATAAACTTTCTCTGAAGGTTGTTATGCTTTTTTTTATCTTTGGCGTTTTAGGATACACTGCATTTTAAAATACATGGCGTTTTGTACCTTGTTACTGTTTTTTTAATTAAGTTTTGTCTTTTGTTTTTTTATTTATGCATGGCGTTTTCGTGTTATTTATAGGTTGGTGTTAGGCTATGCAATTCCACCAATTTTAAAGAACGTATTTGTGGTGTTGTGTGGACGGATATTCTCACACCTAAAGAGTTTGAATCAGAATATGAAGCGGTTATCGCAGAATTCAATTTAGAAGATAATGACTGTCTATCAGATATTTTTGCACTTAGGGAATCTTGGATCCCTGCATACTATAGAATGGAGCATATGTCTGGTCTTATGCGAACGACATCCAGGTCGGAGAGTGAGAATCATTTTTTTGGTCAAGTGTGCAATTCGAAAGCTACTCTTGTTGAGTTCATAACGCATTATGAGACTGCAATAGAAGCACATCGTCACACACATCGTAAAAATGATCATGAATCTCGATACAAAAGACCCCAGTTGAAGAGTAGTTACAAATTGTTGGAAGGGCAAGCTGTTGATATATACACAAAAAGTATTTTTTGTGACGTTCAAGCTGAGCTTATTGGAGTTGCGGATTGCATAAATCAATGATACGAAGAACAGCCTGATGGGTTTGTTAAGTTTTATGTAAATGACTTCCAACAGCCTTGTACATCCTTATTTGAGGTAAATAATGGCATTTTGGTTTTTATGGCGTTTTCTGTTAATGGAGTTTTATCGTATGCAATGTTTTTTTTTCTTTTTTAGACAAACATTCTATGCATGGCATTATAGAGATATTGTTTTTGGCGTTTTTCAGGTAATGTTCCGTAAGTCTGATTGCACATGCATTTGCTCATGCAGGCATTTTGAACAGTTTGGTTTGCTATGTAGACATATATTCTATGTTTTGAAACTTATGGACATTAGGGAATTTCCAAAACAATACATTCTGAATAGATGGCACAAAGAGGCCTCCCCAAACTGCTCTCCTGAATTCTCAATTAGTCGTGAATATATGACTGAGCTTGATCCTGATATGCAAAGTATGATGCGAGATATTATTTATTCAACCGAATACACTTTGAACCGTTTATCTGGTAATAAAGAGGAGTTATCCTTATACAAGGATCATGTTCAATCTTATATGAAGAAGGTTCAAGATATGCAGATTGTTGCTCCTCCCGCTAGTTCTAGGGATAGATTTGCCGAGATAACGGGTCAATATAAAAACGACAAGAATCCGCTTAGAGTACATGTAGGTTATAAATCCAAAGGTTCTGGTTCTCGGAAGCGCCTGAAATCTAAACAGGAGATAGCAATCGACAAAAAGAAATCAAAGTCGAAACCCGGGGCCAAAGAAAGATAGTGTCAGAACTGCAAAGCCTATGGACACTACGCATCAACATGCAAACAGGCCGTAATTAAAAGAAGATCGACAAGGTCTTCGAGAGCCAGTGAAGAGTAGTTTGGCATTTTGTATTTGTCATTCTTACAGAACACATACAGATGGTTTTCGAGAGCCAGTGCAGAGTAGTTTGGCTTTTTTTTTATTTCAATCCTATAGAACACAAACATTTCTCAGTTTGGCGTTTTAAATCATTTTTTTGCATCTTTTTCTTTTTTCTACCTCTTTATTCATAACATGCTACTTCGAAGTTAAATAACAAACAATATAAGATCGGGCAAGGAAATCAAACGCCAAAAAAAAAAAACAATAATGCCACTAAATAAAACTACCATAAACTTCTAATTTTGGTCGTGCTAAACTCAATAATGTTTTGCTGAACGAAATGGATAACATTGTTAATCCTCAGTCAAGAAAGATGTGTAACAATGTTATCCATCCCGTTTAGCTAAACTTTATAGAGAACAAAAACAGAATCTCCATTAAATGGCTTTTTTGAAGTTTTGGGGTTTTTGTAGGTTTTGGCGTTTATATTGAGGATCTTGCTCATTACATAGAGCGAAGGTTTATTGAGAAAATAGTGTATATCAAAGAAACATGGATTTGAATCTTTGATATTTTGGTTTTTTGGCGTTTATAAGATGAGTGGTATAGAGGAAAATATAGGTTTTTGTGGTTTTAGTGTGGATTTTAATAGTTCTGAGAGTTTGTTTATATAGGAAGTTTTTGGCGTGATTTTTATTACAGTAAATGCTAGTAATAAAGTTCCGTCGTTTTAGTACTGTTTGTTCAGCTTTATCGGTTAAAAAACAAAGTTTGGTGTTTTATATCTATGGCGTTATATTATGATGAAGTGTGCTATGTGAGTTGAGGCGTGATGTCTGCAAAATGCAACATATAAATTACATCAAATGTGGCATAAAACTAACCCTTTTTTAGTACTAATGTTGGAAAAGTGTGTTTTTATCTTCCTTTTGTATTTCTAGGGTTAAAAGAGCTTAATTGAACAAAAGAAGCCAAAATGCAGCTAAAATTAACAATAATACAAGAAAAGGAATAAATGTGGCATGCCCGACCCCTCGACAACATCTCCCCAAGCAAGAACAAGAGAACAGAAGGCTGAACACGCCCCGTCACAAGAAAAGGAATAAATGTGGCATGCCCGACCCCTTGGCAAACCACCTCTCTCACATTTCACCCACCCACCACCACCATCACAACCCACATCCACCACCATCATCCATCATCCCTCAAAGAGTGTGTGAGTAGTCTCGGGATCCAAAATTGATCGTAAGAGTTCTTGACAATCAAAGGCCATGTTTACCTAAGTCTCTTACATCACTTGGTGAAGACAAGCATTTAGTGTAATACTTTTTATTTTTAATCTTTTCGCACTTTTTATTTGGTTATGTATTAATGACTTTAATAACTAGTTTCTTATGTTCAAGGTGAGTCTTCCTTATAATTTGTCCGTGGTGTCTTGGCATTATTATACTGTCTATATAAAATAAAAGATTTACACCATTCATATCTCCATGGTCGATATGGAGATATGTTGGCTACCTGGTCGGGGGTTAAGGGAATGGTTTGGTAAGAGTCTTGCCTTATTCAGTGTATAGATCCTGCAAGGACCTAGGTCAAGCTTAGTAGGACCTCCTTCAATACCCACTGGTATTGGATGGCTGGGGTCCGAATTTCTTGATCCCCTCATATGTAAACTACTATTAAAACATTAAACCGGCTACTTAGGATTGTATCTCTGCTGACTCAAACTACTTAGCCGAGGGTAACGTCACCTTCAAAAGAGGGGCCCACCACATTACGCATTAATAACTTAATTAATTATCTTTTAATAATCCAACCATTTAGGATTGTATCCTTGCTGACTCAAACTACTGGGTTGAGGGTAAAGTCCCTTTCAAAAGAGGGGCCTACTACTATAACTAAGATAATCTCTTAAAAAGTGCAAAAGTGCGGAAATAATCAAAGGTTACACTAAAGGCGAGTCGGATCCAAGTGATTCATCTTGTCTATCTGTTTTTATTTTTATTTTTATCTTTAAGCATTTTTAGTTTTTTTATTTTCTAGTTTAAAATCTTTTTCTAAAATTTTGATTTGATTAGACGTTGAGGACAAACCGGTACTAAAAGCTCTTGTGTCCTTAGACGACCTCGGTATCTTACCAACGCTATACTACGCTCACGATGGGTGCACTTGCCTATAAGTGTGTCTAGTGTTAGTAAAATATCGTGTTTTATAAATTAAAAACTTGACTAAAGTGTAAAAGGGCTAAAAATATACATAAATATATATATACACCGACACACATCAAGTTTTTGGCGTCGTTTCTGGGGACACAAGGATTTTAAGAAAGCTTAAAATCGACGACCTAATCAATTTTTCAAAACCTTTTTAAAACGCGCGCACATTTTTCTGCATTTTAGTTAGTTTTTACATTTACAGTAGCTTAAACACGGGGCCGTGCTGCATTTGTTTTCATAAAACACCCAGATACAGAGTCTGAACACGGGGTCGTGCTCATTGAACACGCCCCGTGTTCCATAAAAACCAGTCACTTTTATTAAAACACCCAGATACAGATCCTGAACACGGGCCGTGTCCACTGAACACGGGGCCGTGTCCAGCCTCTGTTTCCGTTTTTATTTTTGTTTTCTGGTCTCAAGACTCTGTTGTGGTCTGCTGACTGATTCTTATGGATCAATACTCAGGAGGCTACAACTACACCTATGAGGAGGATGATTATAGGGAAGACTATTGCACCATTTGTGGTGACCCTCACTCGGTACAATATTGTGACCTTTTTCAACCATCCACTTCATACACCTACAATGAGGAGCCCAGGTACGCGCCATCGACTTCATACACATCCTATGAAGACCCAAGGTATGAACCTCCTCCCTCATACTCATATTTTGATGAACCAAGGTATGAGCCTTCATACTCATACTTTGAGGAACCAAGATATGAGCCACCACCTTCATATGCTTATTATGAGGAACCCTGGCTCAACCCACCTCATATGAGTACTATCAAGAACAAAATTACAACCCTTATCAATCATGTACTTACAATGAAGAACAATGGTGTGAACCATCTACTTCCTATGAGTATAATGAGGAACAAAGGATCGAACATCCGGATTCAAGCTTTGAGGATCCTGATCCTTACTCTATCACCGACATAGCCGATAGGATAATAGAACACATTAAAACTATCGAACGTTGCATAAAAGAATCTCGCGCAAGGGAAGAGGAGTCCCGCGCAAGAGAAGAATTAATTCTTAATAAAGAAGAGATAGTTGAAAATGTAAAAATGGAAGAACAAATAAGTGAAAAACCGACACATGAGTTAAACAACGAGAAAGGTGAGTTCGATAACGTTAGAATTCAAGAAGAGTCTAATTTTGAAAAAAAAAATCTCTTGTCACCTTCTTTCGAAAATCATTGTTTAGTACCCGCTCATGCTAAGTTTTTAAAAGAGTTAAATACTAACACTAAAATTGACGAATTGGTAAGCATTAAGTTAACAAATGATCAAACTTCGCTAATAAAAGAAGACCCATTTGAAATTAACATTACACTGGTTCCATGTTTTTTTTCAAAGCTCCTTTATTAGTAATATCACAATTGATAAAGATCTTTGTGTTAATGTAATGCCAAACTACATTTTCGAAAAATTAAGTATTAGTGATTTTTCTCCACTACAAATATCTATTTTTCTATCTAATCAGAAAGTCATGAAATCAATAGGGGTAGTTGAGGATGTCTTGGTCCAAACAAATCAAATGGTAATCCCAACCGACTTCGTCATCCTTGATGACGCTCCGCTAGTGTTGGGACGACCTTTTGTAAGAACCCACGAAGCTTTGAAAAATCGGAAGCAAAACAACTTACCCATTCAATTAGGGGCCTTCAAAAAATGTGTCGATCTTGAGCGATCAATGAAATATCCAATTGGCAATGACGACCCCCTAATTGATGATGAGCCAGAACCACCTGATAAGGCGGGTCTAGCCAAGGATCCTTATAAACGTGGCGCACCACGGAGGCATTCCGCGAAACCATCCTTAGTTTAGTTTAGATTAATTTTTATGCTTTCTAGTTTAGTTTTAATTTACATGAATAAAACACACTCGGGATGGTGAAGGATACTAAGTGAAGCTCGAACCAACACCCCATGCACAAAAACAGAGCCTCCCGACAAATTTTCTTCATTACAGCAAGTTCGGCACAGGCCGTGCTCAGCCAACACGGCCCCGTGCTGAAGTGTCTGCAGAAAATCGCCCAGTTCAGGTAACTGGACACGGGGCTTGTTCGCTGAACACGCCCTCGTGCCCAGGCTTCTGATACTTTTTAATGATTTTTGTTACTGGCAACCTGAACACGGGGCCGTGCCCGGACACCACGGGCCCGTGTCCAGATGCCCAGTAACATAAAAAATTGTTTTTAACACACCTTTTACACATTCAATCAACCTAAAAACTTAGTTTTGAGACACATTGAGGACAATGTGTAATTTAAGTGTGGGGGGATGCTAAAACCTTAAATTTTGCAAGTCCTAATTGCAAGCCTTACACAAAACTCTATTGGAACCGCTAAACACCCCAAATTTTTTCAAAAACTTTTTATTTTTTTTACTTGTCTTGGTTTAATTTGAGAATTACAACTTCTAAAAAGGTTATATTTTTACAAATTTACAACCGATAGCGTCGTGATAAAAAGAACCAACATAAGAAAATTATGAAACGGCATGACAAATCTAGTTAAAATTTGATTATATATACTTGATCACATAAAAATTCATTCTCACAAAAAGTGAGTTTTGAGCCTTTATTGAGCATACAAATACACATCTTTAAATTAAATGCTCATTTTCGTTTCTTGTGTGAATAGCCGCTTGGTTTCTTATGACTCTAGAACTTGCCACGACGATACATTCCTGGTCCTTACCAACTTAAACCCAAGTAAGTAAATGATGGAGGCATTAGGACTAACCCTTTTTATTTCAACACCATTATTATTATTATTTTTTTTTACCACCTACCCAAAATCCCCCTAGTTAACCCCTTTGAGCCTAAACCTTCTCATTTCTTAACTCAAAACAAACACCCTTTTTACCCACCAAAACCCTTTTTATTTAAACCCTTTTATTTTAGTGACAAAGCTCGGTTTTCTTGTGACTTCCTTATCAAAAAAAAATTATAGAGAAGAAAAGAAAAATGAAGTTAGCAATAAACAAACAAAGCTCATCAAAAGAAGGCTTGTTTGAATAATGCTTCATTGGAATAAAAAGTCACAAAAACAAAATGTTTTACGAAAACCGACACTTTTCACGCCTTTCGCCCTTTTTTACTAACCACTAACCCAACCACCTACCTTTAACCCAAGCCTAACCCTTCCCCAAAGTCCTCTTGATATTACAAAGGTGAATAGTTAAAAAGGAGGAGGATTGATAGCTTGGCAAGCTTATGGTAGAAGTAAGTTCCATGCCGCTCTCGAGTGTTTCCCAAAAATACATATTCGGCCGAGTGTTGAGTGATCCCCCATGAGGTATGTGAACTTGTATATAAATGGAATTTTAAAGAGGCATGTTATGCCCAAATAAATAGTTTATCTTAAGTAATGTTCTAAATAAATCATGAGGAATAGGATTGTAAATAAAATAAAAATAAAACCTAATAAAGAATCTTGGAATCCCGACACTCTATGACAAGCCCAAAAACCTTCTCTTCTACCCATTCCATTTGGGAGTGTAAGCCACATTATAAAGAGTTTTGCTTGAGAACAAGCAAAGATTCAAGTGTGGGGGTATTTGATGTGTGCAAAATGCAACATATAAATTACATCAAATGTGGCATAAAACTAACCATTTTTTAGTACTAATGTTGGAAAAAGTGTGTTTTTGTCTTTCTTTTGTATTTTCAGGGTTAAAAGAGCTTAATTGAACAAAAGAAGCAAAAATGCAGCTAAAACTAACAATAATACAAGAAAAGGAATAAACGTGGCATGCCCGACCCCTCGACAGCATCTCCCCAAGCAAGAACAAGAGAACAGAAGGCTGAAAACGCCCCGTGCTCATTGAGCACGGGGGCGTGCCCAAGTGTCTGCAGAAAGGACAAAGTTTTGGAAGCTTCTATCACCCAACACGGGGGCGTGCCCACTGGACACAGGGCCGTGGTCAACGCTAAGATTCGCAAAATCCAGGCAATCTTGATAGTACAGATACGCTTCTGCACACGGGCCGTGCCCAGCAGACACGGGGGCGTGGTCAACTAATGCAGACAAACTGCAATTAATGAAGAAAGAGAAGATGGGTGGACACGAGGCCGTGCCCAATGGACACGGGGCCGTGCCCGGGCTTCTATGCAGGCTATAAATAGGGGTGCTTGGCTCACTTGCAACTCATCCCTTGGCAAAACCACCTCTCTCACATTTCACTCACCCACCACCACCATCACAACCCACATCCACCACCATCATCCCTCATCCCTCAAAGAGTGTGTGAGTAGTCTCGGGATCCAAGATTGATCGTAAGAGTTCTTGACAATCAAAGGCCATGTTTGCCTAAGTCTCTTGCATCACTTGGTGAAGACAAGCATTTAGTGTAATACTTTTTATTTTTAATCTTTTCGCACTTTTTATTTGGTTATGTATTAATGACTTTAATAACTAGTTTCTTATGTTGAAGGTGAGTCTTCCTTATCATTTGTCCATGGTGTCTTGGCATTATTTTACTGTCTATATAAAACAAAAGATTTACACCATTCATATCTCCACGGTCTATATAGAGGTATGTTGGCTACCTGGTCGGGGGTTAAGGGAATGGTTTGGTAAGAGTGTTGCCATGTTCAGTGTATAGATCCTGCAAGGACCTGGGTCAAGCTTAGTAGGACCTCCTTCAATACCCACTGGTATTGGATGGCGGGGGTCCGAATTTCTTGATCCCCTCATATGTAAATTACTATTAAAACATTAACCCCGCTACTTAGGATTGTATCCCTGCTGACTCAAACTACTTAGCCGGGGGTAACGTCACCTTCAAAAGAGGGGCCTACCACATTACGCATTAATAACTTAATTAATTATCTTTCAATAATCCAACCCTTTAGGATTGTATCCTTGCTGACTCAAACTACTGGGTTGAGGGTAACGTCACCTTCAAAAGGGGGGCCTACTACTATAACTAAGATAATCTCTTAAAAAGTGCAAAAGTGCAGAAATAATCAAAGGTTACACTAAAGGCGAGTCGGATCCAAGTGATTCATCTTGTCTATCTGTTTTTATTTTTATTTTTATCTTTCAGCATTTTTAGTTTTTTTATTTTCTAGTTTAAAATCTTTTTCTAAAATTTTGATTTGATTAGACGTTGAGGATAAACTGGTACTAAAAGTTCTTGTGTCCTTGGACGACCTCGGCATCTTACCAACGCTATACTACGCTCACGATGGGTGCACTTGCCCATATGTGTGTCTAGTGTTAGTAAAATATTGTGTTTTATAAAATTAAAACTTGACCAAAGTATACAAAGGGCTAAAAATATACATAAATATATATATACACCGACATACATCAGGCGGGATTTTAATGGCGTGAGTTTGGCGTTTTATGTTAAGTCAAAAAACCCTTTTACCCTTAATGAAGTTCCATATTAATAAAAGTGATTTTATTTACGAAAATGCCACCGCGTCATCTAGTCCATAGATTGTTTTGATCTGACGATCCATAAGCGTTCACTCCGTTCTCACAACTTTTGAGCGTTTTCTCTAAATCCTGACCCTATATATATATATATATATAGAGAGAGAGAGAGAGAGAGGTCAGTTACGTACAATAGGGCTTATCGTACGATACGTACGCGATCATCCCAGCCGTACGATCTGGTGCGAATTCAATCTTCCACATGCGATTTTGTCCATCTACACACCCCATGCCATTTTCACATTACCCCATGCTAGCCATTTTTTCACATGCGATATTCAATATTTCACATGTGATTTTGTCCATCTACACACCCCATGCGATTTTTCACATTACCCCATGCTAGCCATTTTTTCACATGCGGTATTCAATCTTCCACATGCGATTTTGTCCATCTACACACCCCATGACATTTTTCACATTACCCCATGCTAGCCATTTTTTCATATGTGATTTCATTTGCATGGGATTTCAAAACATGCGATTTCATTGCATTTTCAAGCCATGAGATTTCATTTGCCCTTTTATAACATGCGAAGATTGAATTCGCACCAGATCGTATGGCTGGGATGATCGCGTACGTATCGTACGATAAGCTCTATTGTACGTTACACTTTTTCTCTCTCTCTCTATATATATATATAGGAGAAGGATCCGTTAGGAACCACCCTTTATTGCGAGAACCGCGAGAACCAATGTGAACACAACCAAAAATACCAAAAAATAGCTAAAAAACACACAATTTTTTTAATATTTTGTACGTTAAATTCGCTGTATTTCGTTATTAAAAAAAATTGGCTACTAAAAGTAGCGAATTTTAAGTAAAAAATATTAATTTTTTTTTGTGTGTTTTTTTAGGTTTTTTTGGGGGTTTAGTTTTTAGCATTTAGCTTGGGTGGGGGTGGGGGAGGGGGTTTAGGTTTTTTTAGGGAGGGGGGGGTGGGGGGGGGGGGTTAGGTCTTTTTAGGTTTTTTGTTTTTGTTTTTGTTTTTGGGGGGGTTTAGTTATTATCATTTAGCTTGGGGGGGTTAGGTTTTTGGGCGGTGAGGGGTGGGGGTTTAGGTTTTTTAGTTTATTTTGTTGTGTTCTCATTGGTTCTCGTAGTTCTCCCAATAAAGGTGCTTCTCAAATGAACCTTACCCTATATATATATATATATATATATACAATATGGGTGATCTTGAATAAGAAAAATTACAACACCTATTTGAAGATGCAGAAAAACCATTATATAACGTTTCTAAATTCATGAAACTTGATGTTTTGTTGAAGTTGTTTAACTTAAAGTCGAAAAACGAATGGAATGATAAAAGTTTCACAAATCTATTAGTGCTTTTGCATGACATGCTTCCGGAGCACAATAAATTACCAATTTCGACATATCAAGCAAAAAAGTTGATGTGTCCGATTGGATTGGAAGTTGAAAGAATACATGCATGTCCAAATGATTGCATGCTGTATAAAATGGAGTTTGCGAATGAACACAAATGCGTTTTCTACAAAGCATCTAGTTATAAAAGGAAAAAAGATTCGAATGAAGTTGACGATGATGTGACAAAGAATTGGACCACTAGCAAAAATGTTGTGGTATCTCCCTGTTATATCAAGACTGAAAAGGTTGTTTTCAAATGAAAAAGAAGCAAAATTGTTACGTTGGCATTCGGTATAAAACATGTAATTGAAGGAGAACTAAGGCATTTTGCAGATTCACCTAAGTTAAGAAACATTGATAACAAGTATCCAGAATTTGGAAAAAGAAATGAGAAACGTACGGTTTGCGCTTAGTTCAGACGGGATCAATCCTTTTGGGAACATGAGCAATCGTCATAGTACGTGGCTGCTTATTTTATGCATCTACAATCTTCCACAATGATTATGCTTGAAACAAAAATATATCATGATATCGTTGTTGATTAAGGGTCCGAGACAACCTGGTAATGATATTGATGCATATCTGGCTCGTTTGATTGATGACTTAGAAATGCTTTGGACTTCGGGTGTAGACATGAATGATGCTTACAGTAACTGTATACATGGGACATTGACTGTTCCTTCCTGAGGGTCACACATTTTGGAAGAAAATTGTAGACTTTGGTGGAAGCATCGAGGAGGGAACGAAGAGGACACGATTCGATGCATTTTCACAATTCGATGAGGACACGAGCTATCCATTAATAACAATTTTGGCATTCGTTAGTACTAAATATCATACATTAAACCTTAAAATCTCAAGAACTCCACTTTAGGTGCATATAAACTTGTAAAAATGGTTTGACATGATTGTGTTATCAAATTCAAGTATTTAAAGAATTCGGGGTTTTACATAATATGATGGAATTGGAGATCTTGTGTTAAACTAGTATTAGATGCCATTTATTGGTGGGAAATGACGCAAACCTATGTGTATCATGAAATTAGATTATATAATTAACAACTTAATCGGGTCAAGAAATGAGAAGGATACTTAAGTTATAATATGAAGTTAAAAGTGTTGAGAAACAAGTACTAATATGTATAATACCAATAATGATGATGATAATAATAATTATTATTATTTGGAGTTATGTTGAAGTTACTCTATATTTTTTTCACGTATGGACAACAAAAGGTGACATGGTGATCGAAGTTTCAACTAAAAGTATAGTTGCGGCTGACGCATTAAAGGGTGCATGTACTAAAACTAATCTTCAATTAAGGTGGCAAATATCTCTGGCTATAAATGCACACCATTAACTGATCAATCTCTCAAGCTTCACTTAACAAGCCTCTCCTAGACAACTGTAAATTTAAGGAAAAAGGAAAACCATGCTTCCCTCCACCACAAATAACGAAATCCCCGTTACCAACCCACCACCCACAACAATCACCTATGTGATCACTTTGCTCCAATGCCTCAACTACACCCTTACAATAACAGCACGAGCAATTTGTGCTGGTATAGTGGTGCCTGTCCGCCACGTTTGGGCTTACTGTTACCCTCGAGCGGTATTCATGGAAGAACATATCGTCATGCCCCGTTCTGCACTTGCCTTTGTTATTGGCGCTCTCCTTGCATTTGCGGAAATCAAAGCGCAAGGCGAACCTGGTTTCCCTTTTAAAACTCACCCTCAGTTCACCAGGTTATCTCATACCAGTGTCCTAACTTATGGCTTGGCTTGTGCACTCGAACTCGTTGTTTCTGCTATAGGTCTTGATCGCACTTCTGTTTTTGCGATTATTGCTCGACTCGGAAAAATAGCTTCATTGGGCATTTTGGTGGTATCTTTGGGATGTTTATTCTATCTCTGATGTATACCATGAAGGAAATTAAACTTGCAAATAAGACATATTATATCCAACTCATGCACAACCACTACCTAGGCCATGGCCATGCACCACGCACGTGCATGAATCTATCTAAATAACAACAGTAATACATTGTTTTTTTTTTCAAATGCATGTCTAATTTTGGTTTGAGATTACAAATCTAACTTAAAAATTGTGTAACCATTTAAATAACAACAGTAATATAAAGGATAGATAATACAGATGCATTCAAGAAAATATAAATCCTTTTTTTTTTTTTTTTTTTTTTTTTTTTTTTTTTTTTGATAACCGCGGGAACCCGCTTACACGGTAAACCCTCGGGTCCCATAAATCCTTAGTAAATAAGAAATAATTATAATGTTTGGTTATTGTCAGATTGTTAGGCAAAACATATATAATATCATTAATTATTTCCCTTTTTATCATAACCATAGGTAAAGCTAATAAAGCTACACATATAAAGTCATATAAATATAACTTTTAGAACATTTTGCAGTACTGAATCAAGTTGGGTTCGCAGAAAATGGAGTAGGTTATCTGTTTGAAAGCATAAAGTTACGTATTATCAAGCACCAAATCAGTAGTGATTTCTTCTTGAAGTCCACTGATCTTATTTATTATATAGTCAGTAGTCACATATTTTATTATACCAAGTACAAGTGAAGGTCGGGCGGTGGAAAGGTTTATTTTTATGTTTCCTTTTTTATATGTTTTATTATTATAATTATTTCGGCATATATATTGCTTATCGTTTATAGCTTTCAAGTACGCTGTTACGACATGCTTCTTTTTATCTACCTCTAAATATAAACTTTACTTAAAGCTGACTTTGGAATAGTAACGCATAAATAATCAAAGTACAAACGTGCATATCATCAAAGTTGTCACACGGTTTCAGATTTCTTTATATATAAAGTGACTTGGTTTACCATTTTTGTTAGGATAAATTACACTTTTCGTCCTTTATGTTTATACCGGATTGCAACGGATAGCCTTTAACTTCAATAATTATAGTCATAATCGTTTATTTGCAAAACCCGTTACACTCTATGTCCTTTAGCACTAACCAGATTAAAATTTTCAGTTAAGTTTATTCACTTAAGGGTATTTTGGTCAATTCTTGCTTTTATTTAAAGATTTAATAAATAATAAAAAAAAGACAACACTACAACAATCTCTTAGTCTTAGTTCTCTCTCCCCTCTCTCTTCAACCAACTCCCGTTCCCACCACCACCACCCCATGACACCACCAAATTTGAATCAAACAATCGCACCATATCCGGGCACCACTACATCCAAATCAAACACTCACACCAAATCCAACCACCACCATAAACCGAACAAGTTTCGGGAACTAAAGGGTGTTCTTGACTGAAAGTATGTAGGAACCGTTCGCGTAATTAAATAAAATAAAACAAATTCTATAAATACGATTACAATACAGAAATAAGAAAGCTAACAACTATTACAATTACAACTGAAATAAAGACAAATACAAGAAGGAGTAGAAAACAGAAAGGCTGAGTCACGTGTTCAAACACGCTTCCCTTAAAACAAATTCCGAGTCTCCCAGGAGTACTCTGTCACACCCCAACCGATGGCGGAATCATCGGGGCGCGGCACTAGGCGAATCAGATTGCTCAGGAGAATCCATAACAACTATGTTGCGGTAATATTTAATACATTCGTTATCCCATACTAACAAATAATACAATCACATCAGTTATCACAGATTTCTTGTCCTCTCGAACAATACAAATCCGACAACCTAAATTTTAGTTGAGTTTCTAGACTCCCTAGCTTGATTTGGTATAGTCTGCGATCTAACCTGCAACATACGTTAAAATATTTGTCAATACAAAAGTATTGGCGAGTATACAGGTTTGATAAGTATAGCATAATAGATTAAAAGTGCTGCGAATTTCCACATGCACAAACGTAATACACGGCATATATACTCACAAAACTGATACTACCAACTAAGTCCTCGATGCTCGAATGTACGATGGCATAACTAGACCCCGTCGGGCGTAATAGTACTATACTAGTCGTGGTGGGACGTCGCGAGTATAAGCCCTAGCACATATGCAACTAGCATCACGTATATCTATGCATAACAGTTATTCGCAAGTGATAATTCGATTGATTGAATAATTCGTTTGATAAGTTCGATTTGTTAGAAACGTATGTTACACCCAAAATTCGATTAAAAAGGGGTTCAAGTATACTCACAGTGCGTATTTAGCGGGAATACAACTTGTCGGAGTCGGTTGCGAGTACGTTTGTATTGATCCTTGAAGAATAGAGTAAACGATATACGGTTAAGCGAGATTAGCCTTGAAAAGTTACTCATTAGGTCGAAGGGTTCTCATCCGTGCGGGTTGATATGTTATCCGTCCGGATGACATGTTATCCGTCCGGATAACAGGTGATCCGTGCGGATGATGTATAATCCGTGCGGATGAGTGGTGCGTGCGGGTGACATTGTTGTGCGTGCGGATGAGTGTGCGTGCGGATTGACATTGTTGTGCGTGCGGATGAGTGTGCGTGCGGATTGACATTGTTGTCCGTGCGGACTGACATGTCATCCGTGCGGACTGACATGTCATCCGTGCGGACTGACATGTCATCCGTGCGGACTGACATGTCTGTTTCGCACTCTGAACACTGTTTTCGAGTGTTTAACGGGAGAAATACGTTCGTTTTTACTAGGGTAGTGTAATTTCGCACTAACACTTGAAGTTCCGTCAATTCCGACTCGTTCTAACGGCCGGGAATCACCCCGTTCCATCAGATCTGGCCGTTCGTGATGGTTCTTCATGGTTAACTCGAAATCGCACAGATTTAGGTGAGATTTGTCATTAAAACATGTGGAAATCACCCGGATCTGAGTCGTTTATAGTGAAATGAGACCCCAACTTGAAGTTCATAAGAACTCTTGGTGACATCACCTCAAAAGCGCCTCAAATCCGCAGATTTCTCGGTTAGAATTTGAGTTTCGAAAGATAGAATGATGTAGAATCGAGTGTAGATTGTAGAAGTACAAGTTTTAGGTTGAAATCTTACCGGAATCGCGAGGAATCGAGAGAAAGGGTCTTGGAGCGTGTTTGGTTGAATAGGAGCTGTCACATCACTGTTCAAGTGATGCGTCATGATATTTATAGGCAACAGAGGAGAAGAAAAGAGTTCTGGCCCGGATAGCCCATCCGTGCGGATGGCCCATGCGTGCGGATGGCCCATCCGTGCGTATGCCCATCCGTCCGGATAGCTATCCTGACGCGTTGGACTTCTCCGTTTTGATCGTTTTGATAGTTTCCGAAGCGCGTACTTTCCATAATTAATTTATATTATCATTATATTGTTATTATTATCTATATATATCACTAAGGGTCGTATTTAAGTATCCATAATCCAAAGTTTCGATAATTAACCATCGGTTTCCGATTCGAGCATGCGATTATTAGCGACGTTTCACGGCCATCAATGAGGGTAGTATAGGTCCTTTCTTGATGTCATCGTGAACGTTATTTCGTGTAGGGCCACAAAGACTGACGGGGTTCCGTTTACTCGTATTGTCATCATCGTCATGACGACTGGAGCTACAGCACTCACCCGAGGGTCCTTGTTAGCGTTAATTGTTTACGTTCGACACATCACGGCCACTGAGGAGGGTAGAATAGGTCCTCAATGCCTCCGTGAGTGTTAGTGTGATAATAGTGTAGTATAGTGATATTGTATTTCGAAAATATGCGATTATCCTTCGAACAGCGATATATACGATATTGTTACATTATGATCCGAATCTCCGGTGCTAGGCGTAACGAGTATAACAAGTAGTAACAACGCACAAAAGTGCGGGTTGTTACAGTCTCCTCTACTTTAGGAAATTTCGTCCCGAAATTAATCCAATAGGTAGACTTCTAAGAGTTGATCTTGTATAAGTAGCGAAACGGCGAGTGATTTGACCGTAAGTTGACAGCGAGAACGTTTCGAATAAGAGAGATCGACTGCGATAGCGAGAAGGCGACGTAAAGACGAAAGTATTAACTCCACGAGTTGGCATTTCAAGTACCTTGTCTTGTGTAGAATTCGTTAGTTCGTTGCGATTGCAATTTGGAAGGTTTCTCATAACGTTGGGTTAACTGAGTCGATTGTTAACCAATGTTGCAAGAAGCGTTCGTTTTAGATATCAAAAAGGGATTTAGGATGAAAATCTCTGAAAATTTTCCTTTTAACGTGCGGTCAACAGTGTCGATGTTAACCGATTTTGCAAGGAAGTTTAAGTTTCTAACATTTTAAGGAATTCGAAGATGAAAACAAGGGTTACGAAAACTCTCCTATGACATGGGTTCCCATTGAAAGTCTTGTTTTTGATCTTGAGAAAGGTTTTACGGAAAAATTGGACTCATGAAGCTCCCTCCGAACATGGAGTTAAGCTGATTCGATGTTACCTCCACATTGTGAGGAACTTCACTTGTTCCATGGTTTTAATAAAAGTTTTATAAAAATCAGTTTTAACCTTTTGAAAAGGATGATTTAGCATCAAGCCCCACTGGGCACCTTCCCACGGAAATTCGTTAATATGTTTAAAACACTTATATATAGGAAGTACCAGTGGCGTATCCACCATGCTTTGCCCATATTATTCCCGTTTCGTGAGGCAGTGTCAGGTGTGCCGATATGACTCGGATAGAATTACGTTTACTCGACCCAATTGATAGAAAGTCGGACCGAGCATAAGATAGGATCGAATAGATTAATCCAGCGAGTTGATAAGCGAGAAGCGAATAGCGCGTCTTCGATTAGATTCCACATTACACCCACATGGCACGTTTCCACGGGGGTTTGCTAACATGGCGAAACACCATGCTTACCCGGGTTAGCTTTGCCTCGTGAAGCGGTGTCATGTGTACTTAATACCATACAGACTGCAATGAACACCAAGCGAGCGATAAGCGGTAGTTTATACACGATAGGCAATCAGCGATTAGGTGATTAAACGAATAAACACGAGACACTTGTGGTGACGGTGATGATAAACGAAATACAATAATCGGTAGTTGCGTTGCAAGCGATGGAGGCATGCGATTCGATTTACGCGGTTCGGTTCGATTGATTAACACCACAGAATTTAACTAACATTAGACCCCACATGGCCTTTTTCCACGAAAGGTCGCTGATATGACTAAAACGCCCTGCTTTAGTCACATGAGTTTCATCTCGTGAAGCGAGGTCATGCGTGCTAACTTAACACGAATATCACAGCTAACGGTATAGCGATAGATTGATACACAACAAGCGATATAGTTCTCATATTAAGCGACAGAGATTGCGAGATACACATGATAAGCGATTGGAATTTGTCGAGTTCGATTCCTGTTTCGAATAAGCTTAACGTTTCGTTGCGACGCATCATGGCTATCGAGGAGGGTAGAATAGGTCCTTACCCAACAATACCGTGAGCGTTTATTTGCTTGATTGAGATTCGTTGCAACAGACTTACAACCAGTCTTGTGTCGATGCAATCGTTCTGCGAGGTAGACTCCCCAGAGTCCATCGATGAGGCGATTGCATTGCGTTTGCAAACTTACGACCAGTCTTGTGTCGATGCAATTGTTCTGCGAGGTAGACTCCCCAGAGTCCATCGATGAGGCGATTGCATTGCGTTTGCAGACTTACGACAAGTCTTGCGATGATACGGTTTGTTACGCCTTGCGATTGAGTGTAGTGTGTTGAAAATAATCACAATAGTATAATAGGTCTAATAACGTTCAACTCCACGTGGCACCTTCTTCACGGAACTTCGGTAGCATGATAAAGCACACCTTGCCCGACCCCTACTACTTTCATCCCGTGTTTTGGTGTCACCTTTTGTCAAAACGCTATGGCACCTTAGAATTCACTACGATCTCCGTGCACTGACCCAAGTAATCCCGTGTACACCCGCGATTAATCGTTCCTTGCACGTTTATCGTACCTCGTTCTAAAAGTGTAGTGAGGGTAAAACACATTACTTCGTGATATAGTATATAGCATGTGTGTGAATCTAGTCTAAGTGCGACGATTAGAGAGTGAAAGAGAATACGGGGGCAACATTGAGTAATAGAGTAGGTTCAAAGCTTAGAAATAAACGTCGAAAATCGTATCATTACAACTTTATCCTATGCTTGCTAGATGTCGGATGCTGAAGACTTTTGCTGGAGCTGTTGTTGTTGTACTCAAGTTCACGGTTCGATGCGGCAGTTGCGGGTGAAGTGACCGTAACGGTTGCAGTGATTGCAATAGCGACAGTCAGTCCCAACTGGATGATGATAGGTACACGAGTAACACTGAGGATGAGCTCCAGTGTAGGCTCGTTTTGGAACCATCGGAACTGTTCGAAGAGGTTCCGGTTGCAGCAGTTCGGTTGTTGATGAGTTCGGGCTTGAAGTCTTTCGCTTGCGGCTGGGTTTGTCGGTGTCTTGCGAAGAAGTGTCGTCGTTGGAGGATTCGTCTGAAGACTCGCTGGCGGAGTCTTTGGCTGATTTGTCGGAAGATCCGTCGGCAGATTTTTCAGAAGAATCGGCAGCAGATTCGTCCGAAGAATCGTTAGCAGATCCGTCAGAAGAATTGTTAGCTGATTCATTAGAAGAATTGCCAGCAGATTTGTCAGAAGATTCGTCAGTAGATTCACCAGAAGATTCGTCAACATGTTCGCCTGAAGGATTATTGGCGATTGCTTGATGAGCTTGCTTGACAGGATTTCTTGAGAATATCCCTTCCACGAGTCGTTTGTTGTTGATTTCTGCGGCTAAGCGGTAGGTTTCTTCGATGGTAGCAGGCCTTGCAGCTTCGACAAAATCACCCACGCACTCAGGCAAGCCACGAATGTACTTCGCGATGGCCTTCCCCGGAGTGTTGACTTGACTTGGGCAGATTATGCTAAGCTGTTTGAACCTTGCGGTGTAGCCAGCATTGTCACCTTCGGTTTGCTTGATTTCCCAAAATTCGTTTTCCAGCTTCTGAATCTCGTGAGGAGGACAGTACTCTTTCTCCATGAGTTCTTTCAGCTCATTCCAAGAGAGAGCGTAAGCTGTGGAGATCCCACGTTTGTTACGTTCGGCGGTCCACCAGTCGAGTGCTCGCGATTGAAATACTCCGGTGGCGCAAGTAGTACGGAGACTATCGGGACACCCGCTTTGACGAAGGGTAACTTCGATAGAATCGAACCACTGGAGTAGTTGAGTCGCACCTCCTTCACCCGTGAACTCCATCGGGTCACAGGCTTTGAAGTGCTTGTAGAGAAAAGTAGATTGCGGCGCTTCCGTCTTAGAGTCTTCCGAGGCTCGAGAGTTGCTGAGAGAGTGCACTTGAGCGGCAATTCGAGGACTAAGCTTACTCACTTCCTTAATCACAAGTGAAGCAATCCTCTTCTCGGCGCTTCGTTTGGCTTTCCTCTTAGCTACTCGTCTCGAGGTAAAGTTGTTGGAAGGCATCTAGATAGGAAGAGACTTGGGGTGAGATTCGATCATAATGATTTTTGAGTTTTGCGTTGCGATTGAGCGCATTCAAAACTTGGTGCGATAGTATAGTAATACGAATCACATAGGAGCCACGTAGGAATCACGAAATTCCTAAGTTCTCACACAATGACTTGTTTGTTTATACGTATATATATATATAATTATATAGATATAATTTGTAATCATGCACATACAGGTCGATTTAGAATAAGCGAGGTCGCGTTGAAGTGAGAAAACGAGAGCGAATGCGATAGATTATGCATTAGTTTTGTTGCGAACATTCGGTTTTCGTTTTAGATTGCGATGGCTGTGCGGATCGTGCGTTTATAAAGTAGGGAGTGAAAATCGTTACATCGAGAAATCGGTAAGGCGTAAAGTTTCAAAACGTAAATAAGTCCCAATCATTGTAAAATTGGCGGGTCGTATGATAGAGTGCCTCGGGTGTTTTAGGCGTCGACTACCCAAGGTAACCCAACAATATCTAACAAGTTCGAGCATGCGCGTTGACTTAGAGGACTTCATGCTTCCACTGGGATGCAGCTCATGGCATTCGTCTTCCTAGTCATCGCGTGGCTCGAGTTATCGTGATAGTCGAGTCCTTGGTGAGAGCTTTTGTAAACCAGTTTATAGAGAGTGGAACGACTTATTAAGGTACGGGTTTCACCCCTGTCTTAACAGTTTCGTTCCTAATTATGGTTATGCTCTTCGAATAACTTCGTGAGTTCCACTAGATTTAGAAATGGAGACTTTTGTCAAGGTGTGGATGTCACTCCTAACTCGATGAAAGGTTCTCGTGCTAGAAAAAATGCGCTGAGTGAGCGATCTATTCGAGAGTTCTTGGTTTTCACACCTGACCTCGACTGGGTCGCTCGGTTTCGTTATGCGAGTAGTTTCAAAAACATATGTATTGTGTCGGCCCTAGGAAAGGCTAAGTAGTATTTCAGCCTTAGGAAAGGCTTCTTCGTGTGAAGTTGTAGTATGCGGTGTTCACACAAAGTTGTAGCTTTTAGCAATTTCGATCGGGAGTATCAAGTAAACCCAATACAAACCCTACTGGGTTCGTACGAGTCGGCCTGTTGGTACTTAGACTATAGACTAGGTCAGTTTCTAAGACGTCGACCCGGACTAGGTTGAGTCTGACCTAATTCCCTATAGTTATGGCTCTGATACCAATCTGTCACACCCCAACCGATGGCGGAATCATCGGGGCGCGGCACTAGGCGAATCAGATTGCTCAGGAGAATCCATAACAACTATGTTGCGATAATATTTAATACATTCGTTATCCCATACTAACAAATAATACAATCACATCAGTTATCACAGATTTCTTGTCCTCTCGAACAATACAAATCCGACAACCTAAATTTTAGTTGAGTTTCTAGACTCCCTAGCTTGATTTGGTATAGTCTGCGATCTAACCTGCAACATACGTTAAAATATTTGTCAAAACAAAAGTATTGGCGAGTATACAGGTTTGATAAGTATAGCATAATAGATTAAAAGTGCTGCGAATTTCCACATGCATAAACGTAATACACGACATATATACTCACAAAACTGATACTACCAACTAAGTCCTCGATGCTCGAATGTACGATGGCATAACTAGACCCCGTCGGGCGCAATAGTACTATACTAGTCGTGGTGGGACGTCGCGAGTATAAGCCCTAGCACATATGCAACTAGCATCACGTATATCTATGCATAACAGTTATTCGCAAGTGATAATTCGATTGATTGAATAATTCGTTTGATAAGTTCGATTTGTTAGAAACGTATGTTACACCCAAAATTCGATTAAAAAGGGATTCAAGTATACTCACAGTGCGTATTTAGCGGGAATACAACTTGTCGGAGTCGGTTGCGAGTACGTTTGTATTGATCCTTGAAGAATAGAGTAAACGATATACGGTTAAGCGAGATTAGCCTTGAAAAGTTACTCATTAGGTCGAAGGGTTCTCATCCGTGCGGGTTGATATGTTATCCGTCCGGATGACAAGTCATCCGTCCGGATGACATGTTATCCGTCCGGATAACAGGTGATCCGTGCGGATGAGTGGTGCGTGCGGGTGACATTGTTGTGCGTGCGGATTGACATTGTTGTGCGTGCGGATGAGTGTGCGTGCGGATTGACATTGTTGTGCGTGCGGATGAGTGTGCGTGCGGAGTGACATGTCATCCGTGCGGACTGACATGTCATCCGTGCGGACTAACATGTCTGTTTCGCACTCTGAACACTGTTTTCGAGTGTTTAACGGGAGAAATACGTTCGTTTTTACTAGGGTAGTGTAATTTCGCACTAACACTTGAAGTTCCGTCAATTCCGACTCGTTCTAACGGCCGGGAATCACCCCGTTCCATCAGATCTGGCCGTTCGTGATGGTTCTTCATGGTTAACTCGAAATCGCACAGATTTAGGTGAGATTTGTCATTAAAACATGTGGAAATCACCCGGATCTGAGTCGTTTATAGTGAAATGAGACCCCAACTTGAAGTTCATAAGAACTCTTGGTGACATCACCTCAAAAGCGCCTCAAATCCGCAGATTTCTCGGTTAGAATTTGAGTTTCGAAAGATAGAATGATGTAGAATCGAGTGTAGATTGTAGAAGTACAAGTTTTAGGTTGAAATCTTACCGGAATCGCGAGGAATCGAGAGAAAGGGTCTTGGAGCGTGTTTGGTTGAATAGGAGCTGTCACATCACTGTTCAAGTGATGCGTCATGATATTTATAGGCAACAGAGGAGAAGAAAAGAGTTCTGGCCCGGATAGCCCATCCGTGCGGATGGCCCATGCGTGCGGATGGCCCATCCGTGCGTATGCCCATCCGTCCGGATAGCTATCCTGACGCGTTGGACTTCTCCGTTTTGATCGTTTTGATAGTTTCCGAAGCGCGTACTTTCCATAATTAATTTATATTATCATTATATTGTTATTATTATCTATATATATCACTAAGGGTCGTATTTAAGTATCCATAATCCAAAGTTTCGATAATTAACCATCGGTTTCCGATTCGAGCATGCGATTATTAGCGACGTTTCACGGCCATCAATGAGGGTAGTATAGGTCCTTTCTTGATGTCATCGTGAACGTTATTTCGTGTAGGGCCACAAAGACTGACGGGGTTCCGTTTACTCGTATTGTCATCATCGTCATGACGACTGGAGCTACAGCACTCACCCGAGGGTCCTTGTTAGCGTTAATTGTTTACGTTCGACACATCACGGCCACTGAGGAGGGTAGAATAGGTCCTCAATGCCTCCGTGAGTGTTAGTGTGATAATAGTGTAGTATAGTGATATTGTATTTCGAAAATATGCGATTAGCCTTCGAACAGCGATATATACGATATTGTTACATTATGATCCGAATCTCCGGTGCTAGGCATAACGAGTATAACGAGTAGTAACAACGCACAAAAGTGCGGGTTGTTACATACTCGTTTTGTTTCCCAGGGTACAACAGCCGGAGCAGTAGTACTGCCGGAGTTCGCCTACAACCCGAAGGTTACCTTGAACAATGCTTGAAGAAGATCAGAAGATTGTTGAGAGAAAATTCAATTTGCTGTTGTGTTACTGGTGTACCTCTGCTGTGGGTATGGAGCTGTATTTATACAGCTCCTAGGTTGAAACAGTCAAAAACGAATTAAAGAGAGGTTTAATACGTCATTTAATTCTCAGTCAAAGCCTGTTAACTCGTCAGTTACGAAGCTGGACTGAAACTGCACTGCCATTCACTGTTGGAAGCTTCTACTCGCGCGCGCCCAGGTGTGCACGCCCATGCGCGGTGCATCCTCTTGGCTCACAGCCATGCGCGCGTGCGCCTCACTGACTCAGGTCCATGCGCGCGTGCGCCACGTCACCTGTGAGCCTCTACGAGCACGCCACACAGTCGCGCCGTTTTGGCTCACTTTGGTGCGCCGAGCACGACATCTCAGGACCTATGCGAGCCACATTGCGCCTCATCGCCCACGCCACGCGCGCGCGCGCGCGAGCGTGTGCGAGTTAGGGTGCTCCGTACCCTTCCCGAGTACACTAGTGAGTGCTCCCATGAAACAATAAGGATGGAGAGTTCCCACTTAAATACCCCTTTAAGTTCCATCTCTCATCCGATGTGGGACAAGGTGCTAATTTCCCTTTTGTTTCAGCATTGAATGTTCCAAACACCCAACTTTGAGCATCGATATCTCATTCATCTTAGCTCGGTTTTGGACGTGGTTTAGTTCGTTGCGAAGCTCTTCCAACATAGAACACAAACCCACAAATAAATATATAAAACCCGCTCATTTTATTATATTTATTTCTAGTCCAAAATAGGAAAAAATCATTTTCCTATATTTGTGAAAAATGTTGTTTTCACCTATTTTTCCAACAATCCCCCACATGAAAAATGCTATTTTCATCAAATTTCCAACAATCCCCCACATGTATGGAAATGGATCTTTTCCTTACACTTTTCAACGATAAACTTCGACAGTTGAGTATCGCAAGATAGGTAGGTTTCAACCTTTGAACCTTCTTTTGTGAAACATACTTAGCTTACTAGCGGTTTGTAGACGCGATGTCCTTGAACATACCCCCATTTGTGTAAACGAGAATACACTTCACACAATACTCTCCCTGGTTTGGCCAACTCCTCATTGTGGTGCCCTATTATGGTCCTGGAACACTAGCCTGGTTCTGCGAGAGCTCTAGGATTTGCGCACCCCACAAATCCATTTGAAGCGACCCTACTTCTCTCTAACATAGGTGATTCCTCTGAATCATTAAAAGCATCATGGTTATTTGATTTCCCGAAATCGTTAACCTTAATATGCTTAGCCTCACTTCAATGTCACTGATTGGAATGGACTAGGAAGTATATGTAACTCCCTTTTATTTAGTTTTGTTTGGGGTACTCCCCCACAGTGCCTCCGTTTTGGTAATATGATTAAGTTGTCCTATTGAACTTAGATCTTGGGATCCCCAGTCAACTAAGTTAGGTTTCCCTTATATTCCCATTTACCACAGGCTTTAGTCCCATTCCTCTTGACGACGTTTCTACTAACTCTCTGCTTAAGCCTTTTGTAAATGGGTCCGCAATGTTATCCGTTGATCTCACATAATCAATTGTGATAACACCCGTTGAGAGTAGTTGTCGTATCGTGTTATGTCTACGTCACATATGCCTTGATCTGCCATTGTACACCAAGCTCTGAGCTCTACCAATCGCTGATTGGCTATCACAATGTACACATATGGTGGCAAAGGCTTTAGCCATCTTGGAATATCTTCCACGAATTGACGTAGCCATTCCACCTCCTCGCCTGACTTATCCTAGGCGATAAATTCTGATTCCATTGTGGATCTTGCTATCACCGTTTGCTTTGAAGAATTCCAAGCAATAGCAGCTCCTCCAAGTGTAAACACGTAACCACTTGTTGATTTGTTATCTTTATTATCCGATATCCAGTTTGCATCAGTGTATCCTTCGATCACTGCTGGTTGTCGGGTATAATGCAGTCCATAATCTCTTGTGTATCTTATGTATTTAAGCACCCTCGTGATAGCTTTCCAATGATCCGCGCACGGATTGCTGGTGTATCTACTTAACCTACTCACCGCGTAAGCCAAGTCGGGTCTAGTACATGTCATTAGATACATTAGACTGCCAATAATTCTTGAATACTCTAACTGAGCAACTCCATCTCCTTTATTCTTCTTAAGATGTTGGGAGGTATCAACTGGAGTTCGAGCTACACTCGTATCTCCCGAGTTGAATTTTTCAAGAATTTTATCCACATAGTGAGATTGACTTAACACAAGACCATCGTGGGTTCTTATGATCTTTACTCCAAGAATCCCATCAGCTAAACCCATGTCTTTCATGTCAAATCTCGCTTTCAACATGCTTTTAGTAGCTTTGATAATTTTATCATTACTCCCAATGATAAGCATATCGTCTACATAAAGGCATAATATCACATAACCTTCATTTGTGTCTTTGAAATAAACACATTTGTCGCACTCATTTATTTTGAAACCATTGTCAATCATGACATGATCAAACTTTTGGTGCCATTGTTTTGGTGCTTGCTTCAAGCCATACAAAGACTTGACGAGTTTACATACTTTACCCTCTTGACCTGGGGCAGAGAAACCTTCAGGTTGCTCCATGTAAATCTCTTCTTCTAAATCGCCATTTAGAAATGCGGTTTTAACATCCATTTGGTGAACTTCCAAATTTCTTAAAGCCGCTATAGCAAGAACCAATCTAATCGAGGTTATGCGCGTCACAGGCGAGTAGGTATCAAAGTAATCTAGACCTTCCTTTTGTCTAAATCCTTTAATCACCAACCTAGCCTTGTACTTATCAATACTTCCATCAGTTTTCATCTTCCTTTTGAATATCCAACGATATCCAAGTGGTTTGCAACCAGGTGGAAGATCTACTAACTCCCAAGTATGATTTTGCAATATAGAATCTATTTCATTTCTTATTGCTTCTTTCCATTGAGGTCCTTCTGAAGAGGAAACCGCTTCACGATATGTATTGGGCTCGCCCTCAACCATATAGCTAACGAAGTCTGGACCGAAGGATTTTTCAACCCTTGGCCTTTTACTTCGCCTACGATCACTTTCTTCAACCTCAGGTTATTCATGTGTCTTATCATGAACTACCTCATCAACTGGTCTAGATGAGCTTTCACCTACTTCAAAATTAGGTGTTGCTGATGTTGCATGTGTTTGTCTTCTCAAAGGAAACACATTTTCAAAGTAAGACACAACGTTAGGATTCACCTCCATGATAGTGTTTACGTGTACATCAGGATTCTTGGACTCATGTACAAGAAAACGATGTGCACTACTTTGATGTGCATACCCTATAAATATGCAATCAACAGTTTTGGGTCCTATCCTAAGAGCCTTAGGAGGTGGTACAATCACCTTTGCTAGGCACCCCCACACTTTCAAGTATTTGTATGAAGGTTTCTTCCTTTTCCATAACTCATATGGAGTCTCGTCTCTCTTTTTGAGTGGTATCTTGTTCAAAAGATAATTTGCCGAGAGAATGGCTTCCCCCCACATTTCCTGGCTCACCCCAGAACTTATCAACATGGCGTTCATCATTTCTTTCAATGTGCGGTTCTTTCGTTCCGCCACGCCATTTGATTGTGGAGAATAAGGAGGTGTACACTCATGTACAATGCCACTTTTTGCACATAAATCGGCAAAAGGTGCAACATATTCGCCTCCACGGTCGCTTCGCAAAGCTTTTATCTTCTTTTGAAGTTGATTCTCAACTTCATTTTTATACAAGATAAATTTACTTATTGCTTCATCTTTACTTTTTAGTAAATATACATAGTAATATTTAGTACTATCGTCAATAAACGTGATGAAGTACTTATTTCCACCTCTTGTAGGTACCGCTTTTAAATCACAAATATCAGTGTGAAATAAATCAAGGGGTTCGATTATTCATTCAACCGATTTCGATGATGTTCTTGTAAGTTTGGATTCAACGCAAGTTTCACACTTATAGTGTGAATCAATATGGAATGTTGGTATACAATTTAAATTGATTAAACGGCGTATTGAATTAAAATTTACGAGACCTAATCTACCATGCCATTTATTCGAAACAGAAAACTCAAGCATATAAGTAGAAGTAGTAGAAATTTTATTCATGTTCTTCTTGACTGGCATTACATTCAATTTAAACATACCATTTTGGGCATAGCCCTTGCCTACATACATTCCTCGTTTAGTTAGTACAAATTGATCGCTCTCAAAAACTAAACGAAATCCAAACTTATTAAGCAACCAACTAGAGACTAGGCTCTTGCGCAAGTCTGGGACATATAACACGTTGCTTAAAGTGAGCTCCTTCCCTGAAGTCCACTTCAAAATCACCGTTCCTTCACCCTTGATGTCCGCGGTGGCTGTATTTCCCATGTACAGCTTCTCATCTCCCGCAAGCTCCTTGAAGGTGGTAAAGAGGCTCCTGTCTGGGCACACATGACGGGTCGCTCCCGTATCAATCCACCACCCTTTTGGAGTGTTGGTCACAGCATTGACCTCATCCAACATTGCAGTTTTGTCGGAAATCAATGCCACCAAAGGCATTCCGTCTTCATCCACCATGTGCGCGCGCTCGCGCTTTGGTTTCTTGCATTGGTTAGCCCGATGCCCCGGCTCGTCACAGTTGTAACAAGTCCCTTGGAACGTTGGAGGTTTCTTTTTCACACCCCCTTTCTTAGGTCCAAGTTTGCTAGCCTTTGCTTTCTCCTTGTCCTTTTTCCCCTTACCCTTCGCGCCCTTAGAGGATTGTCCATGCTCAACCACGTTTGCGCTAGCAGAAGTTTGCGCATGGCTGCCTTTTAGGGCAATTCTATTGCCCTCTTCAATCCGAAGACGAACAATAAGGTCCTCTAAAGTCATCTCCTTTCGTTTGTGTTAAAGATAATTCTTAAAATCCACCCAACCAGGAGGTAACTTTTCAATCATCGCTGCCACTTGAAATGTCTCGCTAAGTGTCATGCCTTCCGCAAAGATGTCATGTAGTATAATTTGGAATTCTTGGACTTGATTCATAACACTTTTAGAATCAACCATTTTGAAATCCAAGAAACGGGCGACAACAAATTTCTTTGTTCCCGCATCCTCCGTTTTGTACTTTTTCTCCAAAGACTCCCATAATTCTTTGGAAGTCTTGATATTATAGTACACATTATACAATGCATCCGATAGGCCGTTTAACACATAGCCACGACATATGAAATCCGAATGCTTCCACGCATCTACCGCGCACTGTCTTTGTGCGTCGGTCTCCCCTTCCACAAGTTGGGGAGCGGTTTCCGTCAAGAACCTCGCAAGGTTCATGGTGGTCAGGTAGAAGAACATCTTCTGCTGCCACCTTTTGAAGTGTAGACCCGAGAACTTCTCGGGTCGTTCAGCGTGATTGGCCACTGTGGACGCTCCCACAGTGGTGGCGTTAAGAGGGGTTCCCATCACAACATTTGTGGTGTTGTTAACGTTGAAATTTTCGTTCGACATGCTGAAAAAATTAAAATTTAAAGTTTAGTAAAAATTTCTGATTTACACAAAAACCAGAAGTAAACTAGTAAATTTTAATTTGTTACCACAAAATTACTGTTTCAGCTTCTAAGTCCAACTTTGAAGACTAAAAAACAGAAATTTTAATAATTATAACTTACTGATTGGCTTCTAAGTCCAACTTTGAAGACCAAGTCAGAAAGTTTTTAGCAAATTTAAAGACAAAGTCTGAAAGTAACCAGAAAGGTTTTCAACCAAAGTCGCCCCTTTGAAGATGAAAACCAAAAAAAAAATCTGTTTTTAAACACAAACTGAGTGAAAACAAAACTGGTTTGAATCACTTAACAGAATGGTTTTTATTACACGAACGGTGTTTAAAAATTTGTTTTAAGATTGTAGGAACCGTTCGCGTAATTAAATAAAATAAAACAAATTCTATAAATACGATTACAATACAGAAATAAGAAAGCTAACAACTATTACAATTACAACTGAAATAAAGACAAATACAAGAAGGAGTAGAAAACAGAAAGGCTGAGTCACGTGTTCAAACACGCTTCCCTTAAAACAAATTCCGAGTCTCCCAGGAGTACTCGTTTTGTTTCCCAGGGTACAACAGCCGGAGCAGTAGCACTGCCGGAGTTCGCCTACAACCCGAAGGTTACCTTGAACAATGCTTGAAGAAGATCAGAAGATTGTTGAGAGAAAATTCCGTTTGCTGTTGTGTTACTGGTGTACCTCTGCTGTGGGTATGGAGCTGTATACAGCTCCTAGGTTGAAACAGTCAAAAACGAATTAAAGAGAGGTTTAAATTGCATTAAACGTCTTCAATGCAATTTAATACGTCATTTAATTCTCAGTCAAAGCCTGTTAACTCGTCAGTTACGAAGCTGGACTGAAACTGCACTGTCATTCAATGCTGGAAGCTTTTACGCGTGCGCGCGCGCAAGCCACACTGGTGCGCGCGCGCCCAGGTGTGCACGCCCATGCGCGGTGCGTCTTCTTGGCTCACAGCCATGCGCGCGTGCGCCACACTGACTCAGGTCCATGCGCGCGTGCGCCACGTCACCTATGAGCCTCTACGAGCACGCCACACAGTCGCGCCGTTTTGGCTCACTTTGGTGCGCCGCGCACGACACCTCAGGACCTATGCACCATGCGCTACCGCGCGCCTTCGTGCCACGTATACCCGCGCGCGGACTGCCACGTCACGCGCACGTGGTCAAAAATACAAAGGCGGCTCGCGGTGATGCAAGTGTGCGAAGTGCAAAGTGCGCCATCAAAGCGCCACATTGCGCCTCATCGCCCACGTCACGCGCGAGCGTGTGCGAGTGCGAGTTAGGGTGCTCCGCACCCTTCGCGAGTACACTAGTGAGTGCTCCCATGAAACAATAAGGATGGAGAGTTCCCACTTAAATACCCCTTTAAGTTTCATCTCTCATCTGATGTGGGACAAGGTGCTACTTTCCCTTTTGTTTCAGCATTGAATGTTCCAAACACCCAACTTTGAGCATCGATATCTCATTCATCTTAGCTCAGTTTTGGACGTGGTTTAGTTCGTTGCGAAGCTCTTCCAACATAGAACACAAACCCACAAATAAATATATAAAACCCGCTCATTTTATTAAATTTATTTCTAGTCCAAAATAGGAAAAAATCATTTTCCTATATTTGTGAAAAATGCTGTTTTCACCTATTTTTCCAACAATCCCCCACATGAAAAATGCTATTTTCATCAAATTTCCAACAATCCCCCACATGTATGGAAATGGATCTTTTCCTTACACTTTTCAACGATAAACTTCAACAGTTGAGTATCGCAAGATAGGTAGGTTTTAACCTTTGAACCTTCTTTTGTGAAACATACTTAGCTTACTAGCGGTTTGTAGACGCGATGTCCTTGAACATACCCCCATTTGTGTAAACGATAATACACTTCACACAATACTCTCCCTAGTTTGGCCAACTCCTCGTTGTCGTGTCCTATTATGGTCCTGGAACACTAGCCTGGTTCTGCGAGAGCTCTAGGATTTGCGCACCCCACAAATCCATTTGAAGCGCCTACTTCTCTCTAACATAGGTGATTCCTCTGAATCATTAAAAGCATCATGGTTATTTGATTTCCCGAAATCGTTAACCTTAATATGCTTAGCCTCACTTCAATGTCACTGATTGGAATGGACTAGGAAGTATATGTAACTCCCTTTTATTTAGTTTTGTTTGGGGTACTCCCCCACAGTGACTCCGTTTTGGTAATATGATTAAGTTGTCCTATTGAACTTAGATCTTGGGATCCCCAGTCAACTAAGTTAGGTTTCCCTCATATTCCCATTTACCACGGGCTTTAGTCCCATTCCTCTTGACGACGTTTCTACTAACTCTCTGCTTAAGCCTTTTGTAAACGGGTCCGCAATGTTATCCGTTGATCTCACATAATCAATTATGATAACACCCGTTGAGAGTAGTTGTCGTATCGTGTTATGTTTAAGTCGCATATGCCTTGATCTGCCATTGTACATCAAGCTCTGAGCTCTACCAATCGCTGATTGGCTATCACAATGTACACATATGGTGGCAAAGGCTTTGGCCATCTTGGAATATCTTCCACGAATTGACATAGCCATTCCGCCTCCTCGCCTGACTTATCCAAGGCGATAAATTCTGATTCCATTGTGGATCTTGCTATCACCGTTTGCTTAGAAGACTTCCAAGCAATAGCAGCTCCTCCAAGTGTAAACACGTAACCACTTGTTGATTTGGAATCTTTATTATCCGATATCCAGTTTGCATCAGTGTATCCTTCGATCACTGCTGGTTGTCGGGTATAATGCAGTCCATAATCTCTTGTGTATCTTATGTATTTAAGCACCCTCGTGATAGCTTTCCAATGATCCGCGCACGGATTGCTGGTGTATCTACTTAACCTACTCACCGCGTAAGCCAAGTCGGGTCTAGTACATGTCATTAGATACATTAGACTGCCAATAATTCTTGAATACTCTAACTGAGCAACTCCATCTCCTTTATTCTTCTTAAGATGTTGGGAGGTATCAACTGGAGTTCGAGCTACACTCGTATCTCCCGAGTTGAATTTTTCAAGAATTTTATCCACATAGTGAGATTGACTTAACACAAGACCATCTTGGGTTCTTATGATCTTTACTCCAAGAATCACATCAGCTAAACCCATGTCTTTCATGTCAAATCTCGCTTTCAACATGCTTTTAGTAGCTTTGATAATTTTATCATTACTCCCAATGATAAGCATATCGTCTACATAAAGGCATAATATCACATAACCTTCATTTGTGTCTTTGAAATAAACACATTTTTCGCACTCATTTATTTTGAAACCATTGTCAATCATGACATGATCAAACTTTTGGTGCAATTGTTTTGGTGCTTGCTTCAAGCCATACAAAGACTTGATGAGTTTACATACTTTACCCTCTTGACCTGGGGTAGAGAAACCTTCAGGTTGCTCCATGTAAATCTCTTCTTCTAAATCGCCATTTAGAAATGCGGTTTTAACATCCATTTGGTGAACTTCCAAATTTCTTAAAGCCGCTATAGCAAGAACCAATCTAATCGAGGTTATGCGCGTCACAGGCGAGTAGGTATCAAAGTAATCTAGACCTTCCTTTTGTCTAAATCCTTTAATCACCAACCTAGCCTTGTACTTATCAATACTTCCATCAGTTTTCATCTTCCTTTTGAATATCCAACGATATCCAAGTGGTTTGCAACCAGGTGGAAGATCTACTAACTCCCAAGTATGATTTTGCAATATAGAATCTATTTCATTTCTTATTGCTTCTTTCCATTGAGGTCCTTCTGAAGAGGAAACCGCTTCACGATATGTATTGGGCTCGCCCTCAACCATATAGCTAACGAAGTCTGGACCGTAGGATTTTTCAACCCTTGGCCTTTTACTTCGCCTACGATCACTTTCTTCAACCTTAGGTTGTTCATGTGTCTTATCATGAACTACCTCATCAACTGGTCTAGATGAGCTTTCACCTACTTCAAAATTAGGTGTTGCTGACGTTGCATGTGTTTGTCTTCTCAAAGGAAACACATTTTCAAAGTAAGACACAACGTTAGGATTCACCTCCATGATAGTGTTTACGTGTACATCAGGATTCTTGGACTCATGTACAAGAAAATGATGTGCACTACTTTGATGTGCATACCTAATAAATATGCAATCAACAGTTTTGGGTCCTATCCTAAGAGCCTTAGGAGGTGGTACAATCACCTTTGCTAGGCACCCCCACACTTTCAAGTATTTGTATGAAGGTTTCTTCCTTTTCCATAACTCATATGGAGTCTCATCTCTCTTTTTGAGTGGTATCTTGTTCAAAAGATAATTTGCCGAGAGAATGGCTTCCCCCCACATTTCCTGGCTCACCCCAGAACTTATCAACATGGCGTTCATCATTTCTTTCAATGTGCGGTTCTTTCGTTCCGCCACGCCATTTGATTGTGGAGAATAAGGAGGTGTACACTCATGTACAATGCCACTTTTTGCACATAAATCGGCAAAAGGTGCAACATATTCGCCTCCACGGTCGCTTCGCAAAGCCTTTATCTTCTTTTGAAGTTGATTCTTAACTTCATTTTTATACAAGATAAATTTACTTATTGCTTCATCTTTACTTTTTAGTAAATATACATAGTAATATTTAGTACTATCGTCAATAAACGTGATGAAGTACTTATTTCCACCTCTTGTGGGTACCGCTTTTAAATCACAAATATCAGTGTGAAATAAATCAAGGGGTTCGGTTATTCGTTCAACCGATTTCGATGATGTTCTTGTAAGTTTGGATTCAACGCAAGTTTCACACTTATAGTGTGAATCAATATGGAATGTTGGTATACAATTTAAATTGATTAAACGGCGTATTAAATTAAAATTTACGTGACCTAATCTACCATGCCATTTATTCGAATCAGAAAACTCAAGCATATAAGTAGAAGTAGTAGCAATTTTATTCATGTTCTTCTTGACTGCCATTACATTCAATTTAAACATACCATTTTGGGTATAGCCCTTGCCTACATACATTCCTCGTTTAGTTAGTACAAATTGATCGCTCTCAAAAACTAAACGAAATCCAAACTTATTAAGCAACCAACCCGAGACTAGGCTCTTGTGCAAGCCTGGGATATATAACACGTTGCTTAAAGTGAGCTCCTTCCCTGAAGTCCACTTCAAAATCACCGTTCCTTCACCCTTGATGTCCGCAGTGGCTGCATTTCCCAAGTACAGCTTCTCATCTCCCGCAAGCTCCTTGAAGGTGGTAAAGAGGCTCCTGTCTGGGCACACATGACGGGTCGCTCCCGTATCAATCCACCACCCTTTTGGAGTGTTGGTCACAGCATTGACCTCATCCAACATTGCGGTTTTGTCGGAAATCATTGCCACCAAAGGCATTCCGTCTTCATCCACCATGTGCGCACGCTCGCGCTTTGGTTTCTTGCATTGGTTAGCCCGATGCCCCGGCTCGTCACAGTTGTAACAAGTCCCTTGGAACGTTGGAGGTTTCTTTTTCACAACCCCTTTCTTAGGTCCAAGTTTGCTAGCCTTTGCTTTCTCCTTGTCCTTTTTCCCCTTACCCTTCGCGCCCTTAGAGGATTGCCCATGCTCAACCACGTTTGCGCTAGCAGAAGTTTGCGCATGGCTGCCTTTTATGGCAATTCTATTGCCCTCTTCAATCCGAAGACGAACAATATGGTCCTCTAAAGTCATCTCCTTTCGTTTGTGTTTAAGATAATTCTTAAAATCCACCCAACCAGGAGGTAACTTTTCAATCATCGCTGCCACTTGAAATGTCTCGCTAAGTGTCATGCCTTCCGCAAAGATGTCATGTAGTATAATTTGGAATTCTTGGACTTGATTCAAAACACTTTTAGAATCAACCATTTTGAAATCCAAGAAACGGGCGACAACAAATTTCTTTGTTCCCGCATCCTCCGTTTTGTACTTTTTCTCCAAAGACTCCCATAATTCTTTGGAAGTCTTGATATTATAGTACACATTATACAGTGCATCCGATAGGCCGTTTAACACATAGCCACGACATATGAAATCCGAATGCTTCCACGCATCTACCGCGCACTGTCTTTGTGCGTCGGTCTCCCCTTCCACAGGTTGGGGAGCGGTTTCCGTCAAGAACCTCGCAAGGTTCATGGTGGTCAGGTAGAAGAACATCTTCTGCTGCCACCTTTTGAAGTGTAGACCCGAGAACTTCTCGGGTCATTCAGCGTGATTGGCCACTGTGGACGCTCCCACAGTGGTGGCGTTAAGAGGGGTTCCCGTCACAACATTTGTGGTGTTGTTAACGTTGACATTTTCGTTCGACATGATGAAAAAATTAAAATTTAAAGTTTAGTAAAAATTTCTGATTTACACAAAAACCAGAAGTAAACTAGTAAATTTTAATTTGTTACCACAAAATTACTGTTTCAGCTTCTAAGTCCAACTTTGAAGACTAAAAAACAGAAATTTTAATAATTATAACTTACTGATTGGCTTCTAAGTCCAACTTTGAAGACCAAGTCAGAAAGTTTTTAGCAAATTTAAAGACAAAGTCTGAAAGTAACCAGAAAGGTTTTCAACCAAAGTCGCCCCTTTGAAGATGAAAACAAAAAAAAATCTGTTTTTAAACACAAACTGAGTGAAAACAAAACTGGTTTGAATCACTTAACAGAATGGTTTTTATTACACGAACGGTGTTTAAAAATTTGTTTTAAGATTGTAGGAACCGTTCGCGTAATTAAATAAAATAAAACAAATTCTATAAATACGATTACAATACAGAAATAAGAAAGCTAACAACTATTACAATTACAACTGAAATAAAGACAAATACAAGAAGGAGTAGAAAACAGAAAGGTTGAGTCACGTGTTCAAACACGTTTCCCTTAAAACAAATTCCGAGTCTCCTAGGAGTACTCGTTTTGTTTCCCAGGGTACAACAGCCGGAGCAGTAGTACTGCTGGAGTTCGCCTACAACCCGAAGGTTACCTTGAACAATGCTTGAAGAAGATCAGAAGATTGTTGAGAGAAAATTCAGTTTGTTGTTGTGTTACTTGTGTACCTCTGCTGTGGGTATGGAGCTGTATTTATACGTCTTCAATGCTGTAGGTATGGAGCTCCTAGGTTGAAACAGTCAAAAACGAATTAAATAGAGGTTTAAATTGCATTAAACGTCTTCAATGCAATTTAATACGTCATTTAATTCTCAGTCAAGGCCTGTTAACTCGTCAGTTACGAAGCTGGACTGAAACTGCACTGTCATTCAATGCTGGAAGCTTCTACGCGTGCGCGCGCGCAAGCCACACTGGTGCGTCCTCTTGGCTCACAGCCATGCGCGCGTGCGCCTCACTGACTCAGGTCCATGCGCGCGTGCGCCACGTCACTTGTGAGCCTCTACGAGCACGCCACACAGTCGCGCCACGTATACCCGCGCGCACGTGGTCAAAAATACAAAGGCGGCTCTCTCGCGGCTCGCGGTGATGCGAGTGTGCGAAGTGCAAAGTGCGCCATCAAAGTGCCACATTCCGCCTCATCGCCCACGCCACGCGCGCGCGCGCGCGAGCGAGCGTGCGCGAGTGCGAGTTAGGGTGCTCCGCACCCTTCGCGAGTACACTAGTGAGTGCTCCCATGAAACAATAAGGATGGAGAGTTCCCACTTAAATACCCCTTTAAGTTCCATCTCTCATCCGATGTGGGACAAGGTGCTACTTTCCCTTTGGTTTCAGCATTGAATGTTCCAAACACCCAACTTTGAGCATCGATATCTCATTCATCTTAGCTCGGTTTTGGACGTGGTTTAGTTCGTTGCGAAGCTCTTCCAACATAGAACATAAACCCACAAATAAATATATAAAACCCGCTCATTTTATTATATTTATTTCTAGTTCAAAATAGGAAAAAATCATTTTCCTATATTTGTGAAAAATGTTGTTTTCACCTATTTTTCCAACAATCCCCCACATGAAAAATGCTATTTTCATCAAATTTCCAACAAAGTAATGAGCTACTTGCAAAAAAACAATTGTTTTTTACACCTGCAACAAGATTCTAATATTTTTTATAAGGACTCCACTTCCCAAAGCAGAGCAGGCAGAATCATCTTTACAATTTCCATGGCAATTAAAAAACGCAACTTTTTAAAAAATATACCATTGAAATCTAGATCTTGATTTAATTTTACATAGATTAAATATGATCATCGAAACAATTAAAAATTGCATTTGACTTTCCAAAACTCAGATCCTAATTTAAAACAAAAAAAAAAAAATTATGGCCCATGTTAAAGTCTAGCAACATGATAAAAGAAAAAAAAAATAGGGAAACCGAACAAGTTTCACCTTCTCCGATCTGTTCTTGTGATTTCCCTCGGTTCAATTTGATGGTGCCCTTCAGATATGGGAAATACTTACCCAGATCTGTTACAAATTGAGACGGTGGTGGTTTTCGTTGGTGGTGGATGTCAGAGATGGTGGCGGTGGTTGTTGAAGGTGGTTTTCTGTGATGGTGTTGTTAGTTATTGCCGGAGATGGTGGTTGTTACCAAGGTTGGGGTGGGGTATACGGAGGTTGAGTTGGGGTGGTGGTTTCAGGAGATGGAGTGACATGAAATGGCGGTACTGTGGGGGTGTGGGTGGTGGTGGTGGTGGTGATGGCCTGATGATGGTGGTGGTGATGGAGAAAAACTAGACAGAAACAGGGAATTGAGAGAGAGAGAGAAATAGGAGATAGTTGTGTGAGAGAGAGAAGAGTGTCAAATGGGAAGAATCATGGCGTGAAAGGACATAAATGCCCTTATATGGGGTCTATGTGACATCATTTAACGTTTAAAATTAACTAAGTTAGTGTCAAAGGACCTAGGGTGAAATAGTTTTATCAAATAAAGGATTGTGACTGTAATTATTGAAGTTAAAAACTATCCGTTGCAATCTGGTACAAACATAAAGAACGAAAAGTGTAATTTACCCTCTTTGTTATTTTAGTAATAGAATATAGAGTAAAATGACAAAATCGTCCCTGAGGTTTAGATACTTTTACTTGTTACATCAAAAAAAAGAATTTTTGTAATTGGACCATTGATGTTTCATTTTTGTTGTCATTTTCATCCAAATCCTTATCGTTAACACAAGGACGATTTTGGCAATTTACCCGCTTATTTTTTTATTGTTTTTTAATTTTTAAAATTTTCTTTTTTATCTTTAAATAAAACACAATAAATATAATTATATATAGGGTGAGGTTCGGCTATAAAATCCAAATTTCCTAAAAAAGTGTAAAAGATCATAAAACATTATAGAGTAAAGTACAGTTTCAGTCCCTAAGGTTTACATCCAATCGTGGATTCAATCCTCATTTGGAAAAATTTAAAAGTCTAGTCCCTAACGTTGTCAATTTGATTCAATCAGGTCCCTGAGGCAATTTGTCATTACTTCACCGTTTCTGAACTTGTTAAATGACTATAATACCATCCAGAGACCAAAAGTGCAAGTACGAAAATTCTTCTTCTTTATAACTCTCTGCATATTACAACCAGATTCATCACCATCTATTAATTCCCCAAATCTCATTACTGTATTATTCATACAAACTGAGCTTTTTTAAATACGAGACAAATGTATTATGCCAACTATATCACCAGCAAATTTCATTATTCTTACAAGAAACAATTTTATTTGATTCAAATGAATACAACAATATACATTATAAAGTATAGATGTTTGATCAAAAAGAATTTACTGAACATCCTCATGGATATAAATACTTAGCTTATGTGATATAGGAATCAAGTTCCTGTAACATAACAATTTCAACCATCTACTGCCTAAATAAGACATAATTATGTAAAATGGTATAAGAAAAAACAAAATGGGCATGTTTGAACTCAAAAATACTGAAAGAATCATATTTTTTTAACCTTAAGTTTGAACCTTCAAAGGGTTCTTACTTTCCTTCTTCTCTGGTGCATTCAGGCTCATACAAGCAACATGTGGCTTTCTTACTTACTTTTGTTGACTAAAAATAAATATACCCCACCCCTACAGGGAAATCTGAAACTGTCCAAATATACAAATTGTTGTGTTACATACCAAAAGAATTAATCTTCTTACACCGGTCCCAGCAATCAAAAGATAAGCATTTAAAGAATTGTATCGCAAATCTCATTACTATCGACCCAGATGGCATGTGTTTTTTGAATATCTGAAAACAAAACCCAAAAGTAAAATTTCTTAACTGATCTTCACATTTATTGATTCTCTTTAAAAATAGAAGATAACCGATACGAACAAAACCTTGTGCCATGGATAAGCCTTGATCTGTGGGAACTTAAAGTCTGTGTAATGCGGATTCATGCATTTGTTTACAGTGGTGCTTTCGGTAATATATAAAACAAAGACAAGTTGAAAATAAAAAAAAACTGAACATGGGGTTGGTTATGGCTTCTTGGAGCTAACTGAAGTTTGCCCCGGGGACTTGATTGAATCAAATTGACAACATCAGGGACTGGACTGTCGATTTTTTTCAAATAAGGACTAAACCACTAATTAAATGTAAACCCAGGGACTGAAACTGTACTTTACTCAACATTATAATTTCAACCATAAAACACATCTAAAACCTACAAATAACATAGTGAAGACTACTAAAACACCATATTCAAATCATAATAGTCCATAAAAAACTTCAAACACACAATCGTAAAACTATGAATATATAACACAACATACTAATCAACATAAAAAACAAAAATGTTTGTCATTCGATAACCAGAGCCTTATCTTCCAAACCACAAAACACAACCCACATATATGATGTTTTAGTAATCTTCACTTTGTTATTTGTGGGTTTTGGGTGTGTTTTGTGACTATTTACACTTTTTAGAAAATTTGGACTTTTTAGCCAACTCCTATATATACATAAACACATATTTATATTTTTATACACACGTACACTTATTTTTTTATTTTTTACCTTTAAATAAAAATAACAATAAATTAATTATGTTTGATACGACAGGAGAGACATGTGGTACTAATGTTTCATACGGCGTGTCGACTGTAACAATCCGCATTTCATACTTTCTATTTTTAGGAAGTTATATTCGTATTTCATTTCAATCTTTGTAATATCAAGACTTTGATCATAATGGAGACACATTTCAATTTATACTTGTTTTATTCATACATACATGATACTTACCCATTTACATACACCTGTGTTGTATATATGAAACTGAATGACACTTGATATGTATTTTATGTTAGGAATATTATTCATACGCGTCATACATACTTCATACTCATCACAAGCCTATGGACGCCCTAAAAAGCCCTAAAAACACTTAACACAAGAATGAAATTGCATAATTGAACAAATGGCTAAACACCAAGGACCAAAAACCAAAATATTGGGTTTTCAGGAGCTTTACGGACCGTAACCGATCCCATACGGTCTGTATGCCCCCTCTGGGCAAGCAGAATTGTGCAAGACTCACGGATTGGACCTCCTTTCTCATCCAATCACCTTCTAACCTTCTTTAAACCCAAACCCGAATCCCCCACTATAAGTACATGTCTTCCACAACTCCTCCACCCTTTACACACCTCAAAACAACTCTCTAATCCTCTCAACCATCTCAAAAACTCCAAATGAGGCAGATTGTACCAAGTCTCAAAACAGTGAGTTTTGGGCACCTTTTTCTCCATTTCTTCTTGTTCGCTTGTATCAAACTACTTGGATGACATCCAAGGATGTTACCCAAGGTTCACCAAGGCATAACTAAGTGGTACATCTCTTATATGAGGCTCCAAAGTCAATTTTAAATTTTGTTTTGTTCAAAACTTTACAACTTGTTCTTGTTCATGTTTATCTTGTGGACCTTGTTCCCAATCAAACTCATGGTTGTGGGGCTTGTGTATGGTCGATTTCCATAAGATTAGAGGTCCAAATACCTCACTTAGTTACTGTCCTAGAGGTCCCAAGTGACCTACAAAGTGTTGAAACCAAACAAGTCTTCAATCCTCAATGTTGAAAGACTTGTGTTTTGGTAAGGTGTGAACAATGGAAACCTTGGTTCTCCAACTATGATTCCACCTTCTTCACTGGTTTATTCGTTAGATGTTCATATAAGTAGCTTCCAAGAAATCAAAAGTAAGCCAACCTCACCTCATCTTCAATATTTGCCATGTTGGGTATGTACACGTCCTAGTTTTTCTTATTTGGCTACTTAGCAATTTAGATGCTTTTACATTTTTAATCTTATTCATAACCAACCAAAATCATTAACTAAGTGGATGATTTTGTGCTTTTGTGAATCATATAATGAGGTTTGATGGATGAAAATCATCCTACCTCCTTGCTTGACTTTTCATGATATTACTTGACTAACTTAACTATAATACATAAAATATAACTTAGTATAATCCTAAAACCGAGCCCTCGACACCAACCAATTCATGGTTTGATGTTAAGAGTTATGGTAAATATTATCTTAAGTTAAAATTCCTTACAATTGAATTTCCAATGGGTGAATTTGTGCCCATAAAAGACACTTGAACTTAGGGTCCAATTTAAGTGTTTTAGCAAGATAACTTTCGTGTATGTTGACGTGATGTCGTGGTCACAATCAAATTTAATCCAAATACAACTGATTAGCTAGCGGTAAGTGGGTATCGAACACAGGGAGTTTGTGGAATGTATGTTATCTAAGTGTATATCTAACTTGACTAAATTAATCTAATTGCAAATAAAATAAAATTCAAGAGTTGATTTGATTGGATTGGTTTTAAAACTAAAATTAACTAATTAAATTGCAAGAGAAAAGTTTTGGTTGTAAACAAATTAGAGAAAAATGATCATCTTCAGTTTCCGGCTTTGCTTTGACATTTATGCTATCATTCCACTAGAAAGAACTACATAGACATAGTTCATATGTGATTAGTTGCAGTGATGAAAGGGAACTAAGTACTCAGATTCCTAGAATGTGAGGTTGTTACCCGATGATCAATCAACCCTTACCCAAGCCTAACTATACCCATGATATCTCGATTGCCAACGGCACCAAGAACGTATGGTTTCTAATTAGTCTAGCACAAGAATCAACAATTTACTAGCAATCAATCACACACCATAACAAGCAATTCAATAAAGAAAGGAATTGTTATTCTAGAAATACGAAATTCAAGCATAAAGTCTTACAAAACCTTCCACCAAAGATGATCATAGAGTACTTAGCCACTCATGGCTTGAAACAACATCATAGCAATAGTATTATCGTTCATAAAGATCAAAGATAACAAACTTATGATTAAGAAAGTGTTCTTCAAGCTTCCAAGTCTCCAAGATGCTCCAAAATTCGTTCACAATCCAAGTGTAACCGAAAACACATGATTAGACACCATAAAACTCCTTGAAATGGCAATTAAATGTGGAGGTTACAAGTTGGAAATAGTCGGCGCCGTAAGCTACGCCGCCTGCCGTAGCTTACGGCGGCCAGTGGGTCAAAGACGGTCAACAAAGCGCTGTAAGCTACGGCGCTTGCCGTAGCTTACGGCAAGCAGCAATGCTTTGCGGCCAGGACCTACTGTCCTACGGTGATGGTCTTTTTGCATATGTGAAGGCCGTAACCTACGGCAAGAGCCGTAGGTTACGGTGCTGAGTGGGGCTCTTTTCCTTGTTCCTCCATGAAAACTTGTTTTCTTCAAATCTTTGACTCCCCAACTTCTAGCATCCATTCATGCCTCCTAAAACCCGCGTTTTGAACATTGTAACACCTGCACATCAACTTATCTAGTGATTACCAAATTCAAGCAAACAACCGGACAAAGTATGGGATTTTAATCTATTTAACGGCATTAAGGGTTGTCCTACGGACCACCCGTCACATCCCCACACTTACCCGTTGCTTGTCCCAATCAACCCATTATATGCTACTATTTTTAACACTCAAGCGATCAATCATGCAACCCAAGCTAAAATGTGCCGTCCTTCTACTAACTTTCAATCATACCACAAGACACACCCATCACAAAAATCTCTCGGTAACAAGAATTATTAGCATATAATGCTAAACCACTCAATGCGTGTGTGTGTGAGTGTGCGCGACAATAAGCTTGTATAAAAATCAAGTTTCCTCCTATCAAATATCTAGCATGCTTATGAATCAAAGGAACTTACGGGTTGTAACAAGGCTAGGTGCAAAGGTAGGAAAATGGTGGAATACATACGAAAAAACTAATTGATTTGACCCGGTTTTTATTTCTACTACTAACAAAGCAAACACCAAATATATACACAACTTCTTCAAGATTCTCAACTACGATAACAACTACTAAACACTTCTTTTTTTATTTTTTCTCATATTTTTCTATTTTTTTTCATAACATAACAAACTTCAACAATATATACAGGAACATCAACACTACATGCTAAATCTCCTAAACCGGGTCATCTCAAAAGGGTAAAATTTTGTAGGAAGTAGGTTTGGGTCACAACCGAATGGTATAAGGCTCAAACATGGCTTTATAAGGACCAAACCCCCACCCCTCACAATACCAGGCTCATATATGTAAAGTATGAGGTCCAACCCACCAATCCCGCACTCTCACACATCTAGACGAGGCTTCCTAAAAGCCCCCTATCATTTTCAAAAGCATGCTAACTCTAGGATTTAACAAGCATTCATACACAAGTTCTATTAACACGCAACACACATCGCCACTCAAACAAAGAAATGTCTATAACAATCATATGTGGCTCAAATTCTCACCAAGAAAAGACTAGGAAAGGGTGTCGGTGTGTCAAGTGGAACAATATCAAGATTTCAAATTTTGACACTTTTCGCTTGACGTTACAATTTTTTTTTTAAATTCTCAAAAATTCCCCCCATCCCCACACTTGGGATACATTGTCCCAATGTATGGTTTTGAAGGAAAGATCGCTTTAACCAACAACATTAACACAAGCTTTACGTCTCAAACCCCAAACTTCTTTTTGTATTTTTTTTTATGAAAATTCAAACACACCACCACTAACACAACCCATCACATCACATCAACATCAAAACACCACCCTACCTCCCGACCATAACATAAACATACGAGATAAAAACTATACACAAATGTACGAAGGAACAAGATACGACCTGGCTAGTAGTACTTCGGCTGTGGAGGCCCGAAAATGGATGTCATCATGTCGTTCCACTCGCCAAACCCAAAAGCTCCGCTACCGCTACTACTACCTTGATCACCACTTGGATTCGCATGCTGATAACTCATAGCGTGTGGATCCACCCATTGAGAATGATGTAATGGTGGGGTGGGATACGACACACTACCGTCATAAGGTGGCAATGTAGTATAATCCACAACTGGTGGATCCGCTTTGAGTGGTTAGCTCGCATGCCACTGATCATGCAAGCGTCTCTGGCGGTCGTCTAAGTAGCGATTGTTCACTTCTTCCTCATGGGCATACATATGAGCACGGTTCCATTGCTCATTTCTGTCGTAACTTTGCTTAAGAGCTCTCTCTACACTTGCCCCCATAAAAGTTTGCTGATCAAAGAGCATCTGATTCGGTTCAGTCCATTCGCCAAAATTGGGGGGTCGCCTCTGCTCGATAATCTGACCCATATTCCCCGAATGAGCCCAATAGGGGTCATAGGCCTGTTGTGCATAGTCGAATGCACTCCCCACATAACCTGACTGTACACCTGCTCCCTGAACTCCACCTGGGCCAGCGCCCCCTATCTGAGCATCAACCATGAACGTGTCTTCAAAGTAATCATCGTCACCACTTACTTCTTCATCAGTCGTTTCGGGCTCATCAGCTTCGCCCGGTCGTAACGGTCTCGCATCCGCTTTCAACACTCTCCATCTTCTCCCATCTGTCTTCATCTTATGATATCTCTCCGATTCCTTGTACTCCCAACCTGGCCCCAGATTCTTTAGGTCAAACGGCTTAAACCTCTTGTAAGAACCTTTTTCATCGCCTTTGATTGCCCCATATTTCTTCAACAACGCTGTGATCAAACGGCAATGAGGCACAATTTTTCTTTTTCCACTATTTCGGCTTAACCAGATGTTGTTCAACACTAGAAATCGGAAAGGAACCTTGGGAGAACCATGCATCAACATATACAAGATTGGAACCTCTTGAAACCGAACTTCCATCCTATCACCCCGCCGCGGGATGACATTGTATGTACACAAAACCAACAACAACTTCGCCTCCATTCTCAAATTTCGTCTAAACAGTTTCCCATGTGTTGTACCTGGAAGGAAAAGGTAATCCAACATTTGTTGCCATTGAGGATGCTTGTCCAGCTCGTGATAGAGATCTTTGAGGCTTGGGTAGATAAATTGATTGGATGGTAGGTCGTCAAACTTCGCTATTCGGCGCAATGAATCATAAGACATCTCGACCCTTACCCCGTTACATTTTCCAACCAATTTCATCTTTTGTGGTGCCTTAAACGGGGGACATTCGAGTGTAGCCATCCACTCTTGAATCTGACCATCATACATCTTCTTCACCTCGCCATCATAACACTTCAAAGCTGCCCCCCAACCCAGTTCTTTGAACTTTGCCGTTATCCCGAACGACCCAAAATCAGCTTCCCGGATCTCCTTTTCACAAATAAATGCCTCAGCCCTTTGCTTCAACTTGTTCATTTGCTCGTAAAACAAGTCCTCTCTCCATTCCGGGGGCTGGTCTAGTAATGAACCGGTTGTCCATTCCGGATTTGGACCCCTTGGAGGTGCATCCTCCTCCGAGTCCGGGTCTCCTATCCGAGCCAATCTCCTCATCTTTGTTTGTTCCTCTTCCCCTTGAGGTTCGTTAGACGAACTTGCAACCGCTTTACCTTTTGTTTTCACCATGCATACACACATTCACAAACCAACCACAAAACAATTCAAGTTAGTCAATACTCCAAAATCTTCCCCACACTTGCTTCATGTTATGGGTATTAATGTACAAAAACCAAAGATTCATCCTTTCGAACAAAAATTCGGCATGATGTCTCTACAATTCAGAATTTTTCCAAAATATTTCCACTAGACATCAAATACATTCATACCCAAACATTCAATAGCTCAACAATTTCCTATCATCTATCATATACGAACAAGTGTGTAAGCAAAAACGTAATGAAAACTTACAAATCTCAATGTACATCAAAGAATGAATTGAAATTGCATACCTTTGTGTTGTAGAAGATGAGAATAACAAACTCTCCAAGTTCACACAAAAACCCACAAAAAAAACCCAAAATTTCGGCACCCCTATTGCTCAAATCCGACCCCAAAACAAAGGAATCTTCGAGATATGAGTATAAATCTAGATTCCTTGTGAGATTTCACCCAAAATGGACTCAAGAATCACCAAAATCGGGTAAGATTTGAAGGAGATATGAAGTTTTGAAGGTGTGACGAACTAGGTTTTTTTTTTAGAAGAAGAAGAAGAAGAAGAAGAAGAAGAAGAAGGTGAAGAAGGTGTATGTGGTTGGGAATGTTTGATCGATTGTGTGGTTGGGGTGGGTTAAGGTTTTGTTAAAAATATTATTATTATTATATTATTTCCGGTTTTTAATGTTTTTTTTATGTAACCGTCGGCAGGTCCCAACCCCACAACTCACTCGGCGCCGTAGCCTACGGCGATCGCCGTAGGTTTCGGTGACATCTGGGCAAAAACTCCTACCGTAGATCAGTAGCTGGTTGGTGTAAGCTTCTTTTTGGTATGGTGGCCGCCGTAAGCTACGCCCCCCACCGTAGGTTACGACGGGTACTGGGCATTTGTGGGGGGAGCCTAAAACAACTTTCATCAGATTTTTTTTATGTTTTATTCGTTTGTTTTTTTTAGCTTTTTCAAATTTTTAATTTTTATGGTTTTATAATTTTTTCGAAAACATGAAAATTATCCCTACCCCCCGTTAAAAACCCGTGTTGTCCTCAACACTATGTTCGGGAAATTCGTAAAAATTTCCCCACACTTCTTTCAAACACCGGTTTTAAACGGAACTTATTCAAACGAAACAAACTAAACTAAATATGTACAAACACCAAACCTGGGCATCTTTCAAGTTTCTTCATCATCCAATGGGTGTAGAATGTAACCCACTTTGTCGAGCTCGAGATTGTTGATGTCGTTACCTTCCAAATACGGTTTGAGCCGATGCCCGTTCACCGTTTGTTGTTTATTTGTTTGTTCGTCTTCTATATCGACATCACCAAATCTTCCCACTCTTCGGATGATGTAAGGACCCATCCACTTGCTCTTGAGTTTGCCCGCGAACATTTTCAACCTCGAATTATACAACCACACCTTTTGACCCACTTCGAAGTTCTTTTTTCATAGCTTTGCATCATGAACTTTCTTCACTTTGTCTTTATATGCGGAAGCACATTCGTAGGCTTCGTCTCTAATCTCCTCAATCTCATTCAAGTGCAACTTTCTCACTCAACCCGCTTCATCATAATCCGCATTAACAGTTTTGATGGCCCAATGTGCTCGATGTGCTAACTCCATTGAGAGATGGCACCCCTTCCCATACATCATCCGATAAGGGGTGGTACCAATTGGAGTTTTGTAGGCCGTCCGATATGCCCACAACGCATCGTCAAGTTTACTTGACCAATCTTTTCTATCCGTTGTTACCGTCTTCATTAGGATCTCTTTAATTTGATGGTTGGACACTTCAACTTGTCCACTTGTTTGCGGATGATATGGTGTAGCCACGCGGTGATTCACATTGTATCGTTTTAGCAATTTACCGAAATTGAAGTTCTTGAAATGTGAACCGCCATCACTTATTATCACCCTTGGCACACCGAATCGAGTGAAAATGTTGGATTGCACAAACTTACACACCACGGAATGATCATTGGTCCTTGTAGCAATGGCTTCTATCCACTTCGTCATAATCTACCGCAACCAATATATACAAGAACCCATTCGAGTTAGGAAACGGACCCATAAAATCTATTCCCCAAACATCAAACACCTCAACCACCAAAATTGGTTGTAGAGGCATTTCATCCCGCTTCGAGATGCTTCCAACTTTTTGACAGTTTATGCAATTCCGAGCAAACTCGCAAGAATCTTTGAAAATTGTGGGCCAATAAAACCCACATGATAACACCCGATAACCCGTCTTGTTCCCACTAAAATGCCCTCCACATGCCGAAGAATGAGCATGGGTTAAAATCTCTAGAACTTCAGTTTCGGGAACACACCTTCTTATCACTTGATCGGGTCCGGTTTTGAACAAATCCGGTTCATCCCAAATATATTGTTTAACTTGACTCAAGAATTGTTGTCGTCTCTTCTTCGTCCAATGATTCGGAATTGCACCTTTGGCCAAGTAATTCACATAGTGGGCATACCAAGGTGCAACAAAGGTAGACACGGCTAACAATTGTTCATCGGGAAACCGTTCGTTAATCTCACTCCGGTCATCAACACCTTCCAACGGGATCCGGGACAAGTGATCCGCAACAACATTTTCACACCCCTTTTTGTCCCGAATCTCTAGATCGAACTCTTGTAACAGAAGCACCCAACGAATCAACCGGGGCTTTGCATCCTTCTTTTCCATTAAATATCGGACCACACTATGATCCGAATACACGATCACCTTGCTCCCCCAAATGTATGATCTAAACTTGTCCAAGGCATACACCACCGCTAATAATTCTTTCTCGGTTGTGGTGTAATTCAGCTGCGCCTCGGACAAAGTTTTACTTGCATAATAGATTACCACCGGCTTCTTATCAACTCTTTGACCCAAAACCGCTCCAATGGTCATGTCGCTAGCATCACACATAACTTCAAACGGCTTCGACCAATCCGGTGGTTGCAAGATAGGAACCTTCACCAACTGTTCCTTCAACACATGAAACGCTTGCAAACATTCGTCAGTAAAATCAAATGGAACATCTTTCAATAATAAATTACATAAAGGTTTTGTAATTACACTAAAACCCTTAATAAACCTTCTATAGAATCCTGCGTGTCCCAAAAATGATCTCACCCCCTTAACATTCTTTGGTGGGGGTAGAGATGAAATTACCCGAATTTTTGCTTTGTCTACCTCCATTCTCCGGTCCGATATCACGTGTCCTAACACAATACCCTCTTGCACCATAAAATGACTTTTCTCCCAACTAAGCACTAAATTTTTCTCAATACATCGTTTTAAAACTTTTTGTAATTCATTGAGACACGATTCAAAACTAGTGCCAAAAATAGAGAAGTCATCCATAAACACTTCAAGCGACCCTCCAACCATGTCCGAGAAGATACTCATCATACATCGTTGGAAAGTTGCCGGTGCATTACACAAGCCAAATGGCATTCGCAGAAAGGCAAATGTGCCATATGGACAAGTGAAGGTGGTCTTGTGTTGGTCATCCGGGTGTATTGCTATTTGGTTATATCCCGAATACCCATCCAAAAAACAGTAGTATTTTTTACTGGAAAGTTTTTCAATTATTTGATCGATGAAGGGTAACGGGAAATGGTCTTTGGAGGTAGCGGCATTTAATTTTCTATAATCAATGCAAACTCGCCACCCGGTGACCGGGTGGGTGGCAATTTGCTCACCTTGTTCATCTTTTATTACCTGAATCCCTGACTTTTTAGGCACTACCTGAGTCGGACTTACCCATGCACTGTCCGAGATGGGATAAATGATTCCCGCATCCAACCACTTGATCACCTCTTTCTTGACCACCTCTCTCAAGTTTGGGTTCAACCTTCTTTGTGTTTCACGGGTTGGCTTTGCATCTTCACTTGTAATGATTTTATGCATCACAATGGATGGACTAATACCTTTCAAGTCGGCTATCGTCCACCCAATTTCCGCCTTGTAAACCTTCAAAACCCGTATCAATTCCTCCTCTTGAGCTACCGCCAAATTAGAAGCAATGATCACCGGTAAGGTGTCATTCTCCCCCAAAAATGCATACTTTAAATGCTTTGGTAGCTCTTTCAATTCCACACTTGGTGGACATTCCAAAGAAGGCTTTGTACCCGAATCAATTTCCACCGGTAAAGTATCCGTTTGGTGGGTCCATGGTGGTCTTCCTTCTTTCACCGCGAGAGCCTCTTGCTCTTTCTCTTCTAATTCCAACTCACATGCATGTACCTGCAAAGACACATCACAAACACACGAACCCAATATCTCTTCCTCGAACTCCTTTGGGTCGTATCCATTTATGAAATCTGCTAGAAAACACTCATCACCATAAACATTAGTACCGTTAGTAAAAACATTTAATCTCATCTTTCTATTACCGAATGTCATGTCGACCGTACCATATCGACAATCAATAACGGCATGTGCAGTGTTCAAAAATGGCTGACCCAAGATAACATTTTGTTGTTGAATTGGGTCTGCGGATGAGTAGTCTAGCACAAGAAAGTCCACGGGATAATAAAACTCATCAACTTTAACTATCACATCCCGTACAATACCCCGAGGAAGTTTATGAGACAAATCGGCTAATACCACTGTTGTCTCAACCCGTTTCAATGGACCAAAGTCGTATTGGTCATATAACCCCCCAGGTAAGATACTTACTCCGGCTCCAAGATCCAATAACGCCCTTGCGGTTTGAAAATTTCCTACTTGAATATTTATAAGAGGCGTTCCCGGATCTTGTAGCTTAGGTGGAAGATCTCCTTCCAAAACCGCGCTTACCCGCTCCGTCAAGTCAACCAATTTAGGCACTTTTTGTTGCCTCTTTTGTGTACATAATTCCTTTAAAAACTTGGCGTAAGCGGGTACCTGTTTTATTGCTTCAAGTAAAGGAAGATTGATTTTAACTTGTTTGAAAACCTCCCACATTTCTTCCTTTTGAGGACCCCGTTTTGAAATAAAATTTTTCTTACCCGGATCTAATAAAGCCGAGGGAAATGGTACTTGACTAGATCCCTCATCCTCATTTTTCTTTTCGTTTTCTTTATTAATTTCGGGTTTTTCAAAATTGGGTTTTTTAGAAGAAATAATAGTTGGTTCATTTTCTTCCTCACTATCTTGACCCGTTATGTCTTCAACCACCCCATCAACCAAATCCGGTGAAGGATTGGTTTTGTACTCTTTCCCACTTCTCAAAACACTTACATGATGAATATTGACATTGTTACCTCTAGAAGTATTATGAGACGGGTTTGCCTTAGTGTCGCTTGGTAATTGACCTTTGTTTTTCTTCAAGTCCGCCACTTCGGTTGCGAGTTGACCCATTTGGGTGGTCAAAGTTTGAATTGCTTTATCTCGGGCCTCGTCTTTTTGTACACGAGCATCATCCATTTTGTTTCTCTTTTGCATCTCTGCTTGCATGCTCTTCAACATATCCATCATCTCATTTCCACCCGAAGACCCCCCTTGTTCTTGACCCGTTTGATATTGTTTTTGGTACCCTTGATTGTTCCCACCTCGATATCCACTTTGATTGTTGTAAGGTTGGCGCGAACCAAAGTTACCTTGATTTCCTTGAAAATTCGGGTTTGCTTGATTGGAAGGGTTCCCGTACCGAAAATTTGGGTGGTTTCTCAACCCGGGGTGGTAAGTGTTAGAATTCATATTGAAGTTTCTACCACCCCCTCCTTGACCTTGCACAGCATGAACCTCTTCATATTGCCCTTCCACCATTCCTTGGCAATTTTCAGCCGCATGACCTATTTCATTGCAAATAGCACAAACATCATAAATTTGATTAGAGGTTTGAACATTACCATCATCGACCGCATGCACTTGAGTTCGGGTAACGGCCGGTCGTGCTCTCCTTGATGCTTGAGCTTTCCGCTTTGAAGTGATTGCCATTTGCTCCAAGAACTCCCAATCGTCATGTTCGTAGTTTGTACCAAAAGTGCCATTTGTGATGGACATTAAGTCACGAACATCTTCGGCACTCAACCCCTCGTGGAAGGCATTCATTAATTCCCAAAGTTCAATTCCATGGTGAGGGCAATTCTTGATCATCATATTGAAACGCTCAAAGGCTTCATGAAACATTTCCCCTTGTTGTTGTTGAAAACTCCTCAACCCCTTCCTAGCATCATTGGTCTTTTGAGCGGTGTAAAATTCATCTAGGAAAATTTGTTGCATTTCCGCCCAAGTGTAAATAGATGCTGAAGGCAAAGTGTAGAACCACTTCTTTGCCTTGTCCTCCAAAGAAAATTGAAACAATACTAACTTGACATCATCGGCCCAAAAATATTGGCTCCCAAGAGTATTGCAAATTGAGTCATAGGCCTCCAAATGAAAATAAGGTTCCTCTGTTGCTAGACCCTTATATTTCGGCAAACTTTGCAAGGAATTGGTTCTCACTTCAAAAGTCCTCCCTTGATCATTGTGAGGAATAACTACCGGTGAGGGATTGTGAGTGATGACCGGCCAAAAATGTGCTTCAATGCCTCTCGCATGTTCTCTAAGATGCCTTCTTGGCACACCCAACCGAACCCTTGCTCGAATAGGACCCATTGGCCTTTGCATAGGCCCTTGTGGTACATGTGGTTGAAATTGTTGTTGTGGCATCGGTTGGTGTTGAATTGGCCTTTGGAATAGTGGTTGTACATTTTGTGGACGAACTTGTTGCAATGGTATAGGACGTTGCACTTGTGGCCCTTGTGGCCTTGGCCGAATATGTTGTGGTATAATTTGTTGTTGTTGAAACCCACCAACACCTGGCATTCTTTGAGTTTGCCCTTGCACATAAGTAAGTTCTCCTTGTTCCCCATCACCCACATAAGCATATCCTTCTTCCTCATAACCCTCAAAATCTTCATATCCTTCTTCATATCCATCTCCTCCTATACCCGATGATTGCCCAAATGGAAAAGTCGTATATTGAAAACCCGACTGGTTCGATGGTCTAAATGTAGAAGTAGCATGAACAACAGTTGAACCTTGTGGTAATGTATAGGTTAAGGATGATTGACCTGAAACTGGGAACAAATGAGTGAGTGGTGGAATTGTAGTAGAAGGATTAAAAGTGAGTGTAGGCTCTTCTTGAGTGGTAATAGGTTGGGTGGTGTTAGTTGGTGTTACGTCATGAGGTGAAATAGGGTTGGTAGTTGTGTTTGGCATGGTAGTGTTTGGTGAAGGTTGAGTGGAGGATGGTATGAAAGGTGGTATAAGTTCACCCGTGGTGGGTGGTGGTGGATCCATGTATCGAATTGGTGTGATTGGTGTAGTTGGTGAACCGCTTATTCTGTTTTCTCTTAGCAAAATTCTGTTTCCTCTTAATGTTTGGTGAAGGTTGAGTGGAGGATGGTATGAAAGGTGGTATAAGTTCACCCGTGGTGGGTAGTGGTGGATCCATGTATCGAATTGGTGTGATTGGTGTAGTTGGTGTTGTTGGTGAACCGCTTATTCTGTTTTCTCTTAGCAAAATTCTGTTTCCTCTTAATGTTCACTCAATTTCCGGATCAAATACCAATGGTGATAGCTTGTGAGAGCTTCTAGTACGCATGCACCTGTAAATACCTGCACACTAACACACCCAGCGTAAACCAGAAAAATAACAAACTAAAAAGGATAAAAAATAACACACGTTGCGCACTACTCCCCGGCAACGGCGCCAAAATTTGACATGATGTCGTGGTCACAATCAAATTTAATCCAAATACAACTGATTAGCTAGCGGTAAGTGGGTATCGAACACAGGGAGTTTGTGGAATGTATGTTATCTAAGTGTATATCTAACTTGACTAAATTAATCTAATTGCAAATAAAATAAAATTCAAGAGTTGATTTGATTGGATTGGTTTTAAAACTAAAATTAACTAATTAAATTGCAAGAGAAAAGTTTTGGTTGTAAACAAATTAGAGAAAAATGATCATCTTCAGTTTCCGGCTTTGCTTTGACATTTATGCTATCATTCCACTAGAAAGAACTACATAGACATAGTTCATATGTGATTAGTTGCAGTGATGAAAGGGAACTAAGTACTCAGATTCCTAGAATGTGAGGTTGTTACCCGATGATCAATCAACCCTTACCCAAGCCTAACTATACCCATGATATCTCGATTGCCAACGGCACCAAGAACGTATGGTTTCTAATTAGTCTAGCACAAGAATCAACAATTTACTAGCAATCAATCACACACCATAACAAGCAATTCAATAAAGAAAGGAATTGTTATTCTAGAAATACGAAATTCAAGCATAAAGTCTTACAAAACCTTCCACCAAAGATGATCATAGAGTACTTAGCCACTCATGGCTTGAAACAACATCATAGCAATAGTATTATCGTTCATAAAGATCAAAGATAACAAACTTATGATTAAGAAAGTGTTCTTCAAGCTTCCAAGTCTCCAAGATGCTCCAAAATTCGTTCACAATCCAAGTGTAACCGAAAACACATGATTAGACACCATAAAACTCCTTGAAATGGCAATTAAATGCGGAGGTTACAAGTTGGAAATAGTCGGCGCCATAAGCTACGCCGCCTGCCGTAGCTTACGACGACCAGTGGGTCAAAGACGGTCAACAAAGCGCCGTAAGCTACGGCGCTTGCCGTAGCTTACGGCAAGCAGCAATGCTTTACGGCTAGGACCTACTGTCCTACGGCGATGGTCTTTTTGCATATGTGAAGGCCGTAACCTACGGCAAGAGCCGTAGGTTACGGTGCTGAGTGGGGCTCCTTTCCTTGTTCCTCCATGAAAACTTGCTTTCTTCAAATCTTTGACTCCCCAACTTCTAGCATCCACTCATGCCTCCTAAAACCCGCGTTTTGAACATTGTAACACCTTCACATCAACTTATCTAGTGATTACCAAATTCAAGCAAACAACCGGACAAAGTATGGGATTTTAATCTATTTAACGGCATTAAGGGTTGTCCTACGGACCACCCGTCATATGTTCTTGTGTACATACTTTCATATTAATTCCCGACTCTAACTCATACTCATCCTCCATTGACTCACACACCTTCGTTTCCCTGATGTAGGGTAACCTCGGTGTTCCCAAAACCTTCAAGACTAAATTAACTCACGTGTCTGGAAAGCTTTGCAAATCGTGAGTATACTCGATCCCCTTTTCCTTTTAACACACTTTGAGTGCAACATGTAAACTATATTAGAAATCACATAAACATGATCAATCATGTTTACATAATCACTCTATCCATTAAACATGATACTTGTCATACCCTTTATTTATACATGCTATACTCTTTCTTGTGTACTGTTTGCTCATGAACTTTGCAAACCTATCTTAACAATTATAGCTCTATAGGATTAACGCACCACCTGTTCTTGTGGTATTGTTAAGTAATCTATTTCACAACCTTGTCGTTTCGGCGATAAGGATAGGCACGGTTGCGGTATACTTCGGTTTGAGTTATAGTTTACACTTGCAAGTATGTTATGTAACAATGTATGAAAATTGCCATGTTGGATACGAGACAACTTTTATTTATACGTATGCTATGTAACCAAACTTGTATACTCGCCAACCTTGTGTTGAATTTTACTTTAATACATGTTGCAGGAAATTAGTGATGACGCATGAAAAATATTACTTAGGGTGGACTAGAAACACACCAAACTTTAATTTATGTATTTTTGCTTTATGTCATTATGTTTAATTTGCAAGATGTTGTATTTTCCATTCCAAGACAATGTATTCCCGTTTAGTATGAAATGAAATTTGGATTATTTTAACTATTGTCACAATTAGCAAGTAATGAAGTCTCGAGCAATCTCGTTTTTGTCTCACTCCGATGTTTTCGCCATCGGTTGGGTGTGACAGATTGGTATTAGAGCCATAACTATAGGGAATTAGGAAAATTGTTATGCTTTTGACTTAGTCTATAGTTAAAATGTCCCTTATTGACCATTCTATTTTCATGCTTAAAAATACTTGAATTCTCCCCACTTTGCTTCTTATCTTATCTTTTGTCTCAAAATACACATGCCTTCCCTAAGGCAAATTATACTACAAATACAAAGATACGAAGACACTCTCATTCCAAAAACGAGACAATCTCACCAAAATAGGCGTGAAACCCTCACTTTATTGACGATTTTCAATCCGCGTATAGCATTTTTATGAAACTACCATTAAGTTAAGAGTGACATCCTTACCTTAATGACAATGTCACCCTCAAACTCTTGTGGACCCTTACCAAAGAGTTAGAATTTTTCCTTGACTTGACTAGTAAGTACCAACCACGATTAGGGAATGACACCACCAAGATAGGTGTGATATCCAAACCTTGGTGACTAGTCACACTCCTCGATTTTCAAATCCCACCAAGGTCTCGAACTTTTGATTGACTAGGGATATGTAGTAACCAGAAGGGGAAATATGGCTAATCGAAAGTTTCAGAGAAAATATTATACCTATTAGGCCAAAGCATAATTCTCGAAATCAAAAGAAGTTTTGATCACTTTGGCTTAGTCTTAGTTCCATTTCGGGACATTCCAAGTTATATAATTGAATTTTTTTATACTATATCAATTTTTATGTGATTTTAAACTTTGAACCGTTCGAATCGCACAAATATCGCAACCTAAAACGATAATAATACTCGAAGAACTAGCGAGATTCCAAACTCATTCGATGTGATTTAAATTACTATCAATTTGAATATATGTTTCGTTTACGTGAACGTATTTGCAACCTATGTGCTATGTGACACTACATAAAGCTTACATGATATGTGACGTACTACCATGCTAATTGTGCAAATTTATTCAAAGTCCATGTGATCAAGTCTTTGTAACACCCTTGCTATTATTTTAGGGTTTTCGTATTATTTACGTAAATAAACATGTAATTATAATTACATATACATTGAAAAATACCGTTAAATTAAAACATTTTTGGATTTGAAACAATACAATACAATATGTATAAATTCTTCGTTTTTAAATGACGACGAAACCATGTGCGGAAGCTTGTATCTTGATCGTGTTCGGTTCTTCAATGAGCTTAATCTTCATCCGGGACATCTTCGCATTCACCTATGATCAAAACCAACTTAAAAGTTAGTTTCGATATCTTAAATATTAGTATAATCAAGTTCTAGTATTGAACAATCAAAAACAAAATAAAATTTCAGAATTTAGTCTGTCGCGCCACGCGACAAACTCCTCTTGATCTTTCGCGTGCAGCGAGCGCCCTTGCGTGTCGCGCCAGGATTACTGCTCCCTGTCGCGTGTCGCGGGGGAGATGATTTTCCAGCAGTTTTGTTGCTGAAACCTGCATTTTTCCCAGCTATGGTTTTAATCGTAAAACGATCTTTAAAGGGGCATAACTTTTTATCTACAAGTCCGTTTTAGGTGATTCTTTTTCCTACGCGTCCGTAATTAAATTACAGACCCGTTTATCACCTTGGTTTGCATAAAGATCTGATTTATCCAATGTTGGCTCATAAATCCTTTAGGTGATTATTCGACCCGTTTAGCATTATTATTTCACTATATGCTCTAAAAAGAAAATAGTTAATTCCTATCATTTTACCCATCCCGGGCTTGTCAAACCTTAACGTTTTCACTCCCATCCTAGAATTTACGTAGGCGTTTACATTCACCGATTCATTTGTATCTATCTAAGCATTTAACCACAATTTACTTCTAAGTCGATTTTGACCCGCAAATGTTTTTGCCTATACTTTTTATATGTATCTAAGGGTTTCAAAATCAATAAACAACTTTCTAAACAAACTCTAACGGTCGTTTACCCGGTTCTCCCGTTAAGGGCTTTTTGGTCAATTCTAGTATCTTATTTTACGACGAAAGACTCTCACCAATTATTGACCAAATTAGCACTTTTAACTATAACATAATTATACGTACCTGGCTCGGATCAATACATTGACCCGTTTTAATACCTTGTCTCGAAAATTTGCTAATTCATAGCAACGCTAATTCATAAGCCGCTTTATCCTGTAAGCATAAAACTCGACAAGTGCTTATTAGTCGATATTTGTCAAATGGTATCCACATTACCATTTGACCCGTTTTACTCTTTTTATTCTTTAGGCTTGCTTATAGTAACCGTTCAAAAACCCATTTTTATAATTAGCTTTTCATGGCTAATTTACCGTTCTATCTCTTTTTCCATTAAACATGGTTTTTATCATTTATATTAGTTCCGACCCGTATTATTTCGCGTCGGGAACCATATCTTGAATATTATCCTTATTGTATTTGAAACTTATAGGATGAACATTTATTTTACTAAAAGGTGTAAGTTTCACTTACCTTGCATCCGGTTATGTCCTTTTTCCGCCTACTCGATCCGTTTGACCCGCTTCTTTCCCAAGTCTTCATCTAGCTTGTCTAGAGTCAAACTATCATCATCCCAATTTGTAAGACGGTAAGATTAGTCATAATCGTTTACGACTATTCCATCCTACGGGTTTTATGTCGAATTTATCATTTGACCATATCAAAATTATCATTCGATCTAATCATTTGGTCGGTTTGACTTTTTAAAAGTCAATTGACTTATGAACATATTCAAATGCACATTTGGTTCATTGAACTCACTTAGGCATATTTCATCCGAACTCTTAACGAAATCAAATTTTACACACAACCAAGTAAACCGCGATTTCATTCAGGAATTTCATATTACTGAAAAATTGGTTGTTTTTGGTGACTTGTTTAACCTGTTTATAAGTCTTCAAAAATTATGATTTTTTTATGTGGCGTACCCCTCGGAGGGTTAGACCTTGTGTTAAAATTTCAAGATCTAACTCTTTACCAAAAATTCGTAAAAATTCATTTACTAAGCTGCAATCAGATTCGTCACTTCTTACTGCAGCTTACGGAAAAATTCATTTAAAATTCCTCGTTTATCCGATTGACGAAATTCCAATTGGGGATTCTTTTAATCACTTAAAAATTTCTACAATAAGAATTTGAGATCATAACTCAATTCCTAGATTGAGTTATGACATTCGTAATGGGCTGTAAATTCTGCCAGAAAACACAGCTTGAACCTTTGATACGGAAAAATTCATAAAACGCTCAATTTTCGTCGAAAAAATGCGATTCCAGCGGGGTTTTAAAGATATTTCCTGGAATTACATTTTAGACTCAAGAAACACATGTTTTTGTCACGTTTTTTCAGGTTGCAGCCAATACAAGTCGGCTGTAAATTCTGATCAGGAGTTGTTTGAATTCAGCTTTCAATTTAAGCATGTTCTTGACATCATAACACTATTTTTAGCACTCAAAACCCTAAAAACATCTCATACATGAATTTAGTATCAACAAAAATCTGAATCTACTTGAGCTAAGCATGATTTTAACATATACTTGTCTAGGGTTTACTACTAGACACTACTATGTTCATATTTCATCCATATAACAATCATGTATCAACAATTTCTGAATTCTCTAAGTTCATCAGAATTTCAAGTAGAGATTTTCTATCAAATTTCACATACCTTATGACCCCCTTGCAATGGAGATCACCAATCTAGGCTCGGATTTCATTTTGGAATTGATTTTGACCTTCAATTTGTGAATTTTTGGGTGAGTTAGGGTTTTGAAGAAACCTGGTCGCCCCCTTCTGTGTTATGGTCGATCCACACACCAGTGTGTGTGTTGGATTTTTCTTTTATTTGTTTTTAATAAAACTTGTTTCATACTTGGCACTTTTAACCCTCCTATTTTCATGAGGTTTTTATTTTGGGTGTTTCTAACACTCTAATTTATTATCACTAAACTCTTATCTAACTAGGTTAGTTTTATCACTAGTTAGTTTGTCTCGTTAATACCAACGTCGGATTTATAATAAAAGGATTTATATTTTAGGGGTGTTACACACACCCCGTTACCTCGGGTCTTTTATAAGCTTTATTTCCTCCAAAGCTTTGATTCACTTTTTTGTTAATATTAGGCTTACTTATTTAGATCCTAATATTTACTGGGTTTATTTTTATCACTACCGTATTTTACCCGTTTATTTTCGGTTACTTTATTATAATTAATAAACCCTCTTTTGGGGTGTTACAAGTCTACCCGCCTTAAAGAGGTTTCGTCCCCGATACCTTATTTACGTATTTCTTTTAATTTAGATTAAACGAACTTAGTTTCGTTTTCAAGACATTCACTCGTTCTTTTCGATCTAACGTTTTCATTTATATTGACGCGTACGTCTTTCATGTGTAAGGCCCCGCGGCCGTTATTTTTAGCTTATATGCATTATCCTTATTGACCGAGTTGTCACTTGACCACTTAGTCTCATCAATCTGTTAACAAGTTTATTCCGCGCTTGTCTTATATTAACAAGCTCTTTGTATTTGTCATAAAATTTTCTTGACTTTGAAAAGTTTTACCAGCTAGACTAATTAGTCGCCATCACTTCATACCCCGTCACCCGGGTATATTATTTTGCCATCTCTAGCCTTATGTGTGTTTAAGATTTTCTAAACCGCCTTATACTACTTATGTTTGTTAAAACATTGCTTTTGACTAAAAACTAAATTTTTAGTTTACGTTTTCTCTGTCTTATGTCTTTTCCTCATGTCTAGGAATTTCTGTCTAAGTTTTATTCCTGACCGTTATTATTTTACATGGAGAATTGTAACCAGTTTTCCACGCTTTATCCAAGTGACCCGCAAGTTCTTTTACTTAGCCTCGTAAGCTTTTTCTTTAGATTTTCACCTTTTTAAGGTGAGAACCCCAACAATTCGTTTCTTTCTGTTTGTGACCCGAAGGTCTTTTTAGTCCCATAGACTTTAACACTATTTATAATCCCATAGGTTATGATGATCCCGTAGATCGTCTTTTATCCATGTCTATATTCAAATGTATATATATACGTATATAGCGCCAAAGCATCTTTTATTATGTGTGGAATCGTTTATTTTTCGCTTTTGAACTTTAGTTGACCTTGACCGTAGTCTAAGGTTTCATCTATTTACTTTCGGACTATCTTTCCGACTTTATGACTTTTATCTTCATTTACACGTCGGTTTGTCATACGCTTGCCGTTACCCGGTTTCTTTATCTTAGTGTTTTTAACTTTCTTGTTTCGCTAGTTTGCGTTTTTCATATCTACATTCCTTTACAACCCGTCACATAGGTTCATTAATATTTCGCTCTTCCATTATTAGGTTTGCGCTTACTTGCACTACCAAGTTTTTACACTTTATTTATCTCGTTTGACTTATTCGTGTGAGATTTCATTGCTCATGAACGTCAAACTTCATCCTTCATTCGACCCGTTCAACTTTAAAATAGTTGAACGTAGTTATCAAAATTTCCGTTTGCAATTTCTCATCGTCTTTTAGTCATGACTCTTAATCCGAGTCCTTTGACTTTCTATTTCGCGTTCCCGTCTCTTGGTTTACGCATACTTTCAAAATCCTACCCATCTATCGGGTATATTTACCGAAGTTATCATCAAGTAACCATTCTTATATGGTTTTAGACATCATCTTAATTTATTTGATCATCTTAGCGAAATCCATTGCTTTTATATAGTCAAGTCTTTTATTTATTTATTCTACCCCTTTGAATTGTCTGTGTGAATTTCATCACTTATGACAGTCAAACTTTATCTTTATGCCTTAGCATTCTCATTAGTTGATCTGTATTTTCATTTACTTTAATCCTTGTCCTTTCTCTCGGGCTCTTCATTCTAACGTAATACGCTTCCGTCATCCGACTTGCGTCTACGTTTATTATCAAACATCTTGCTTATTTGATTTATTTGGGTACCTTTTAAGTTAGTCCCATTCACCCCGCCCTTACTACATCGGACGTAAATGTGTCCGCTACAAGAAATTCATGGTATCATATGCCACTACTTACTTGGCCAGAGTAAGCGATCAGCACATGATACATATGACCTTTTTATAGCTTTCACATCACACCATATGTAAGTAATGCCTCTATTTATTTCATATCTCTGATTTCATTTAGTAAAACTTTATTTAATTGCAAAACAACAATCATTAGTTTTACTAGTTTTACATTTGAACATATAAAATGTTTTTCTTTTCTATCGAACTATTATATAATCACATTTGTTAATGTGATCGCTACTTTTCTCAATAGCATTATATTGAGAGTTTTTCCACTTGGATAATTACCCCCGTCCAAGTTTTCATATGAACTATTTCTATTATAGTTTTGATATTCATTATCGTGAATAACGCATGTTTCTATTAAACTTCTCTTAGAAACATTATCCTGAATAGATATCCTATTCAGGTTTTATCAGATATATGCAACCGTTATCCCCTACGTGTTTGTTGCATATTACTACTTGTGCAATTAAATTTAAAAGTGTGTACCTGATAATACTAGCCCTTAATGGGCTTTCCTTGCCTTTAGCTTTGTTCGCGATCGTCACGTGATTTAGGTCCTTGATGAGTATGCTCTGCTTGTCATACCTCGGACCGTTCCACCGTCATATCCACAATTCGTTCAACTCTCGTCATCTTCAGATGCGAGTATCCTTCAACTAAACATTTACAAAAGTTAGTAATTTCAACATTAATAAATGCACGTATTGTAATACAAGGCTTTTTACTGCACGTGATTTCGTTAACTATACTAATCATTTTCGTTGGTGTAACGTGTATTACACGATACCCTATGTGTTGTTCACAACACTTTAACCCTACTAAACTATTAACATACATGTACTTACCGGATTTGTGATCAAGCCTCGAACCGAACACTTTATTCTTTTAACCTTGAGCTCTGATTACCAACTTGTAACACCCTTGCTATTATTTTAGGGTTTTCGTATTATTTACGTAAATAAACATGTAATTATAATTACATATACATTGAAAAATACCGTTAAATTAAAACATTTTTGGATTTGAAACAATACAATACAATATGTATAAATTCGTCGTTTTTAAATGACGACGAAACCATGTGCGGAAGCTTGTATCTTGATCGTGTTCGGTTCTTCAATGAGCTTGATCTTCATCCGGGACATCTTCGCATTCACCTATGATCAAAACCAACTTAAAAGTTAGTTTCGATATCTTAAATATTAGTATAATCAAGTTCTAGTATCGAACAATCAAAAACAAAATAAAATTTCAGAATTTAGTATGTCGCGCCACGCGACAAACTCCTCTTAATCTTTCGCGTGTCGCGCCAGGATTACTGCTCCCTGTCGCGTGTCGCGGGGGAGATGATTTTCCAGCAGTTTTGTTGCTGAAACCTGCATTTTTCCCGGCTATGGTTTTAATTGTAAAACAATCTTTAAAGGGGCATAACTTTTTATCTACAAGTCCGTTTTAGGTGATTCTTTTTCCTACGCGTCCGTAATTAAATTACGGACCCGTTTATCACCTTGGTTTGCATAAAAATCTGATTTATCTAATGTTGGCTCATAAATCCTTTAGGTGATTATTCGACCCGTTTGGCATTATTATTTCACTATATGCTCTAAAAAGAAAATAGTTAATTCCTATCATTTTACCCATCCCGGGCTTGTCAAACCTTAACGTTTTCACTCCCATCTAGAGTTTACGTAGGCGTTTACATTCACCGATTCATTTGTATCTATCTAAGCATTTAACCACAATTTACTTATTAGTCTATTTTGACCCACAAACGTTTTTGCCTATACTTTTTATATGTATCTAAGGGTTTCAAAATCAATAAACAAGTTTCTAAACAAACTCTAACGGTCGTTTACCCGGTTCGCCCGTTAAGGGCTTATTGGTCAATTCTAGTCTCTTATTTTACGACGAAAGACTCTCACCAATTATTGACCAAATTAGCACTTTTAACTATAACATAATTATACGTACCTAGCTCGGATCAATACATTGACCCGTTTTAATACCTTGTCTAAAAAATTTGCTAATTCATAGCAACGCTAATTCATAAGCCGCTTTATCCTGTAAGCATAAAACTCAACAAGTGCTTATTAGTCGATATTTGTCAAATGATATCCACATTACCATTTGACCCGTTTTACTCTTTTTATTCTTTAGGCTTGCTTATAGTAACCGTTCAAAAACCCATTTTTATAATTAGCTTTTCATGGCTAATTTACCGTTCTATCTCTTTTACCATTAAACATGGTTTTTATCATTTATATTAGTTCCGACCCAGTATTATTTCGCGTCGGGAACCATATCTTGAATATTATCCTTATTGTATTTGAAACTTATAGGATGAACATTTATTTTACTAAAAGGTGTACGTTTCACTTACCTTGCATCCGGTTATGTCCTTTTTCCACGTACTCGATCCGTTTGACCCGCTTCTTTTCCAAGTCTTCATCTAGCTTGTCTAGAGTCAAACTATCATCATCATAATTTGTAAGACAGTTAGATTAGTCATAATCGTTTACAACTATTCCATCCTACGGGGTTTTATGTCGAATTTATCATTCGACCATATCAAAATTATCATTCGATCTAATCATTTGGTCGGTTTGACTTTTTAAAAGTCAATTGACTTATCAACATATTCAAATGCACATTTGGTTCATTGAACTCATTTAGGCATATTTCATCCGAACTCTTAATGAAATCAAATTTTACACACAACCAAGTAAACCGCGATTTCATTCAGGCATTTCATATTACTGAAAAATGGGCTATTTTTGGTGACTTGTTTAACCTGTTTACAAGTCTTCAAAAATTATGATTTTTTTTATGTGGCGTACCTCTCGGAGGGTTAGACCTTGTGTTAAAATTTCAAGATCTAAATCTATACCAAATATTCATAAAAATTCATTTACTAAGCTGTAATCAGATTCGTCACTTCTGACTGCAGCTTACGGAAAAATTCATTTAAAATTCCTCGTTTATCCGATTGCCGAAATTGCAATTGGAGATTCTTTTAATCACTTAAAACTTTCTACTGTAAGAATTTGAGATCATAACTCAATTCCCAAATTGAGTTATGACATTCGTAATGGGCTGCAAATTCTGCCAGAAAACGCAGCTTGAACCTTTGATACGGAAAAATTCATAAAACGCTCAATTTTCATCGAAAAAATGCGATTCCAGTGGGGTTTTAAAGATATTTCCTGGAATTACATTTTAGACTCAAGAAACACATGTTTTTGTCATGTTTTTTAAGGTTACAGCCAATACAAGTCAGCTGTAAATTCTGATCAGGAGCTGTTTGAATTCAGCTTTCAATTTAAGCATGTTCTTGACATTATAACACTATTTTTAGCAATCAAAACCCTAAAAACATCTCATACATGAATTTAGTATCAACAAAAATCTGAATCTACTTGAGCTAAGCATGATTTTAACATATACTTGTCTAGGGTTTACTCCTAGACACTACTATGTTCATATTTCATCCATATAACAATCATGCATCAACAATTTCTGAATTCTCTAAGTTCATCAGAATTTCAAGTTGAGATTTTCTATCAAATTTCACATACCTTATGACCCCCTTGCAATGGAGATCACCAATCTAGGCTCGGATTTCATTTTGGAATTGATCTTGACCTTCCATTTGTGAATTTTTGGGTGAGTTAGGGTTTTGAAGAAACCTGGTCGCCCCCTTCTGTGTTATGGTCGATCCACACACCAGTGTGTGTGTTGGATTTTTCTTTTATTTGTTTTTAATAAAACTTGTTTCATACTTGGCACTTTTAACCCTCCTATTTTCATGAGGTTTTTATTTTGGGTGTTTCTAACACTCTAATTTATTATCACTAAACTCTTATCTAACTAGGTTAGTTTTATCACTAGTTAGTTTGTCTCGTTAATACCAACGTCGGATTTATAATAAAAGGATTTATATTTTAGGGGTGTTACATACACCCCGTTACCTCGGGTCTTTTATAAGCTTTATTTCCTCCAAAGCTTTGATTCACTTTTTTTTTAATATTAGGCTTACTTATTTAGATCCTAATATTTACTGAGTTTATTTTTATCACTACCGTATTTTACCCGTTTATTTTCGGTTACTTTATTATAATTAATAAACCCATTTTTGGGGTGTTACAGTCTCATCCACTCCTTTACTCAATCTTATAGATGTGGTATTGTTAAGTAATCTATTTCACGACCTTGTCGTTTCAGCGACAAGGATACGCACGATTGCGGTACAATTTGGTTTGACTTATAGTTTACACTTGCTAGTATGTTATGTAACAATGTATGCAAATTGTCATGTTGGACACGAGACAACTTTTATTTACACTTATGCTATGTAACCAAACTTGTATACTCGCCAACCTTGTGTTGACTTTTACTTTAATACATATTGTAGGAAATTTGTGATGACGCATGAAGAATATTACTTGGGGTGGACTAGAAACACACCCAAACTTTAAGTTATGTATTTTTTGCTTTATGCCGTTATGTTTAATTTGCAAGATGTTGTATTTTCCATTCCAAGACAATGTATTCCCGCTTAGTATGATATTAAATTTGGATTGTTTTAATCATTGTGACAATTAGCAAGTTATGAAGTCTTGAGCAATCTCATTTTCGTCTCACTCCGATGTTTCCGCCATTGGTTGGGGTGTGACAGAGACGAGGTATGAGTTTCAAATTAGACGGGGTGGTTGCGACGGCGACGGTGTTGGTGGTGATGATAGAAGTGGAGGTTGAGGTAGAGAAGAGAGAATAATGTGTGTGTATATGTATATACATTGTAATTAATTTATTATATTATTTTTTGTTTAAAAGTAAAAAAGAAAATAAAAAATAAATGTGTGTGTATGTGTGTGTATATATATATTATATTTATAATTATTTTTTTGTTTTCTATCTAAGGAGGTCCCCATCCAAGTACTACTTCCACCTGAACAACGGGACGAGTATGACTAATCTCAATCCATAACCAAATGTAAAATCTTGTTCTATACATGGCCCATTACCCGTCAGGTATTTATCAATGATTTACCCGTCGGGACGGGTTGCGAGTATCAGGTATCCCATTAGTTTGTTAAGAAATATCTGGTGTAATTTTCACACACACACACACACATATGTATATATATATATATATATATATATATATATATATATATATATATGGGTTCTAGAGTGAACACTAGGTTGAGAGTGAACTGTGTGAACTAATCTGAGCCATTGGATTACATTATCTAGATATTTTTAAACAATGGCAATATTGTAATTATAATGTTGTAACTTCTCTTTAAAATAAATGACATAAGGGTATTTGCGTCTTTTGTAAATTGCATTTATTAAACAATATAATCAAAATCCCTAAAATCTCGCTAGTTGCCGTATATACAAGATACACAGCTGTTAGTGTATACAAATGTGTACAGTCTCACTAATATCAGTTTATATCAGATACGCAAATGTTAATTTATACACATGTGTACAGTCTCGCAAACTATCAGTTTATACTAAATACACAGCTGTTAGTTTATACACATGTGTACAGTGTCGTTAACAATCAGTTTATACAAGATACGCAACTGTCAGTTTATACACATGTGTACAAACTTCTATACATTTGTGTATTATATTCAGAAATGGTTACATATGTGTATATTAACAACATATAGTATATTATGCATGCACCCGAGTAGATTTATATAAAAATTATGAAATTAATGAAAACAAAACAAGTCACATGTATGCAAAAATATATAACTTCATCACGTATTCAAAAAAAAAAGTTAATGCCAAAAAATAATTACAATTTCAATCTCAGAGAAATTTTTCAATATTTATTGAAAATTATAAAAATTTAAAAACAATATATTATGATATTTACATATACAGGTAATAAAAAACAATATTTAAGTTAAAACTAAAAAAATCTATGGTTAAAGAAATGAGTGCTACGAATATTTGGAAATTAAATAATTATGTGGTTAATTTTTTCCATTTAATTAAATACAAAAAGGGTATATGTGTAATTTTCATCTTAAATTGATTGCATAAATCATGTTCTCTCTCATAAATTAAATAGGAAAGCAATTTTATAGAAAAATAGATTTAAATCATTATCTTAATAATTGAAATCAGTTACATATTTCCCATTTTAATTCCTTATCCATAATATCTTTCCTATTTTAAATTCATTATACTTGCTCTGTTTAAATGTGATATACACATGTGTATTCTGGTTTTGCCCTGTTTTTAATGCGATGTACACATATGTATATCGTCTGTTTTTGTGATATCTCAGAATTTTTTTTGTATTGATTGTTTGATGTACACTTGTGAATTACTGTACACATATGTACGATGTTAAGTACACATACGTACTGTTCTATTTATATCCAAGTACACATGTGTATACCGTTGAAATATGAAGGTTATGTGGATCTTAAAAATCAAAATTTGAATTCTTGTAAAGAAATCTGAAAAATAAAATTGAAATAAAAGATATTGTGGATAATGAATTTAAAATAGGAAAGATATTATGGATAGGAATTAAAATAGGAAATATGTAACTGATTTCAATTATTAAGATAATGATTTAAATCTAATTTTTTATAAAATTACAATCATACCCTTAACAACTAAAAAGGAAATCAAAGGTCCAGATGAGTTCATACGGTTCACTCTTGGGGGGTTGTTCACTCTAGAACCCTACCCTATGTGTGTGTGTATATATATATATATATATATGTTTGGGATCCTATAAAAAGATGAAACTTATGAGAATGATAAGAAAGAACATGATGAGGATACATGTCATTATTTAATTTATTAGGATAAGGACAATTAAGTAATTTAATTAAAAAAACCTAATTAAAGATAAAGATTATGTTGTAACCATTTTTGGAGTTATTTTAGGAATTCAAATATTTTTTTATTTACGTTCAATCTTTCAATCTTGTTTTCTATGGTTTTTATTTTAGGAATTCAGGTGTCTTGTTTTTGATGGTGTGACTGTGTATACTATATGAAATTTAATAAGATTTATGGTGTTGTTTGTAAAAGGAAAAAGTTAGCCCGTTGAATTTAATGATATTTTTATTGCTAATGGAATGATGTCTTTGTATACTTGTATGGTGTCGTGTTTTTTATGGTGTTTTATTTTAGTTTCATGGGGTTTCTGTATAAGAAAATGTTAGTTTGCTTAATTCAATGGTATTTGTAATGTTATGGTGTCTTACTATAAAACACAATGCCTTGAATCACAGTATAATTAAAACAACATTGTATGAACATAGACAAAACACCATGGACTAAAACATCCAATCGAAACATAATTTTTTTCTCTATATAAGTATAACAATATGGTACTTATATTAAAAAAAAAAAAAAAAAACACTCGTTATTATGGTGTAATTTTTTTTTTCAAAGTTATGTATAAAAAGTTATTGACGTTTAAAAAAGACCGGGTTAACTTGCATATGCATTGCATGTGAGTTTCTGAATTTAAAAATGTTAAATTTACTTTTATACCCTTAATTTAGAAAATTAATTATTTTAGTGGTAAACACTATTTACAATTTTGTCACTATAACCTCAACCATTAGATTATAGATCAAAAGTTGTAGATTTTTTCTTACACTTCTCACAAAACACACTCTTTTTACAATAACTCTACCCTCTCTCTCTCCCTCTATATATATATATATATATAATGTTTTAAGATCTACACAATTTTTTAAAATGTGATTAATAACATACATATCATTATCCCTATAAAAATATTTAAAAATATAAGTGAATTATAGTGCTAGTCTCAAAAAGTAATGTTGTATTTCGTGATATTTAAATATAATCAAAGTATATAAGTTCTCGTGTTGCCACCTTTTTAAGTTGTTTTCAAAATATTTACAACTAGACTGGTTTATTACTAAACAAACAGTGAAGGCAAATAAAAATAAAAGCTGAAAGTTATCAGGTACATATTTCGGATAAACGAGTATTAGTTTTAGGTAATCGGTTCAGGTATCTCTTAATCGTATACCCATGAAATATTTTTTTACAATCTAATACTTGGTCACATATCCATCGGGCATTGAGTATACCTGTCCCGAATGCTTCTTTTGGGTATACATGTCGGGCTTGGGTATCTTTGTCATCCCTACCTAAGCACGCTTAACTATGGAGCTTTCATCTACTCTACAAATAACGTGCCTAAAATGAGTTGGTGATATTTGAGGCGAGTAATGTCTTAAGAACCAATGATTTCTCCAATCCACGTTCTTTTCCATGACTAAAAATCCATGTCGTTCTAACAACACTAGTGCTACTAACAACATTAGTACTACTGATACCATATTTATTTATATGGTTTTCTCGAGGTGTCGATATAAACCAGTGTTGTATTCCAAATAGAGTAAATATAAGTACCGTAAGCTATCACGAGTGCTGGTACATTAGCATGCATGTGCCGCCCACCTTGGGCATAACCTAGGTCCGCCCCTGTTCGTGAACATTCGTTCATTTGCATTCGCTTGTTCATCTTTAAACACCTTGAGCCTTGATTCCATTGGGTAGCTAGTCGGATTACATTCATGCATGCCGGCGATTTGCAATACTTTCTTAGCATATGCCTCCTGTTTTATAGTGATTGAACCAAAATGAGTAACTTCCAAACCCAAATAGTATGTTAATAGGCCTAAATCTTGTATGTCAAACTCCTTTTTCATTTCATCTTTAAACTTATTTATTATTATTATTATTATTATTATTATTATTATTATTATTATTATTATTATTATTATTATGTCCAGCATATTTGAACCCGTGACTATCAAATTATCCACGTATATACCAACTTTGTTACTTATAAGTTTTAGTGAGTTAATTTTCATATTCATGTTTAGTTGTTTGCACTAAGTCGAAGTTGGAAGCACTGGCAGACCCAGGAAATAGCTTCAAGGGGTGCGGGTTAAGGGTTTAACCAAATCTTCAATTGTCGAAGTTGAAACTAATATGTATTTTACCTCGAAAAGTTCTAAAAGCTAAACTTTATTAGTTTAATGTACGGCTTTGTCACAAGGACTAAAGGAGAGCCAAATTGATATAAAGAAATGCAAATGGAGGTCGGTGCAATGTTATTCCAATCTTTCTGGTGCTCAACAATAAAAAAAGTTATTAAAAACCAAATTTATGTGTGGGAAAATTAATTGAAAATATAATTTTTTTTTAAATAAATGATTTATAGTAGCTAGGATGAATGTTTAAAGTAATATGTTTGATGTATAGCTTGATAGAAAAAAAAGGGTAAAATTCGTTTCACATGTGCAAGTGAACAACCAAAGCTTTTTTTTTTTTTTTTCCTTTTTTCTTTTTTTTATTAGAAGTGAATATGTTTAATAAACTTTTTAGTTGTCCGCTACACATAGATATAATTTGGCTCCAAAGAACTAAAATGTTAATGGTAATCCTCATCGCTGAATGCCATTCTTGTTTTGAATAATCTTTTAATTCTACCTTTTCCATTAATAATTATTATAACGTATGGGAATCCATCTCCATTTTGAAAAGAAATTAATGACCTTCCGTTTTCATGAAAGTGTGTCGTTCAAAATAAAAATAAAAAATAAAAAGTTGGTAGATCATCAGATCGATAATACATTGCACTTATCAAGGAAAACGACATATGAAGGTGGGTCCTATAAATATATTAAATAATATCATGTAGTGCTGCATGAGAAGCATGCCACTTTGCTTAAACTTTACTCCATAGGTTAAAGCTTAGGGTGAACGGAGTGGGTGCGGTAAAGGCAGCGGTGGACTCTTTTGCCGTGCGAAGAAAACCGCCGCCAATGATCTTTGCTGCGCGTCGCTTTTTAAATTCGGTGTTTAATCACTGCATGTGGGGATGCAACTTTTTGACCATTGGCTGCACATGAAACCAATCACAATTTTTTTTATGTTTTTTTATATTTAAAAAATAGTTTTCCTCTCTCCAAGAGAGGTGACCACATGCAAGAGGGGACTTAGGCTATGGAGTATGGGTCTTGGGTTGGGGCGTGGGTTGGCTGAAAACGCCCAAGCCACCACCCCGGGGGCTTGGGTTTGGGCGTGGCCCCATTGGCGTGGGTTTGAAGCCGGGCGTGGGGCGGGCTAGTAAGGTGACATGGCAGGCTCTCAATGGCCAAACCAAACTCATGCCCCCAACCCAAGCCCCACCATACCCCATGGGCGTGGGTTTTGGTGGTGGGAGGGCTCCCATTCCATGTGTCAACAAATGTCCCAACCCAAGCCCCCCATACCCCACGACCTTAAAGAGAAGAATTGACATGTCAAGATGTGATTGGATGGGTGAAGAGTTTACCTCTCCTCAAGAGATGACCACCCCTATCACCCTTAAGGGGTGTTCAGATTTTTTTTAATATATTTATTTTTTTGTGCTAGCAACAAGAAGAATATTATAATAGCAAAATTATAAGCTACAGCAAATCAACTAGAGAAAAGTTGCACCAATAAAGCATACATATTGAAATTAATTCAACTATCTTTTTTTTTTTAACGACAAATTTTAGATTATTGACGCACCACTGGAGTATCATCATGACACCAGCGAAACCATCAGTTCGTAATAATGTATTCTTAACCATGTGCGAGCTTCGAAGCATCTTTTGAACAGTTTGTCATTCTTACTTTTCAAAATAAACCAAAGAGTGGCTAGAACAATGAATTGCATAGTATTTTTATATGTCACGTCGCCTTTCACCTTTCAAAAAATTTTAAGTAAATCTTTTATCAAGCTTCTTCGCGTTATCATACATCTTGTCCATGTTTTTTTACCATCTCCCAAATATCAATGGCCGAAGGACATGATAGAAACGGGTGCTTAGTTAACTCATAGTGAACACCATAAAAGGAGCAAACAGTCGATTGGAAATGGACATTCCTTTGTGTTAAAGTGACAATTGTTGGAATCCCATCTTGATCCACCTTGTTATGCATTTCAGTTTTTGAGTGAGTTTATGCACCGTCCCAATTAGTCTTACTTACAAATTGCACTTAGACTTCTTAGAAACTTAAAGTTGTGTCCTGGTAAAGGTTTATTGTTTAAAAAGGAAGATTCTTTTGAACTTGTTGGTTATCCTGATTCAAACTAGGCAAAGTGTTTAGTAACAAGGAAATTGGTTACTGGCTTCTGTATCTTCCGAGGGTCTTCATTGAAATCCTGAAAGAGTAAGAAGCAGAGTGTTGTATCAAGATCCACAAGTGAAACAGAATACCGAGCTATGTGCTCTTCAACCTGTGAACTAATGTGGATCATAAATGTGTTGAGGGAACTTGGTATAAAGTGTTGTTTGCCTGTTAGTTTGTTTTGTGATAGTGAAGTAGTTATTTCTATAGCTGCTAATCCAGTATTTCATAAAAGGACAAAACATTTTGAAATTGAACTACATTTCTTGAGAGAGAAGGTTTCTACTGGTGTTATAAGTCCTTAAAAGGTCAATTCTGAGTTTCAATTGGCTGACATTTTTACCAAGGGTCTTTCTGTATCTCAGCATGAGATATTTTGTGAAAGATTGGGTCTTGTTAACAACGTTCAAACATATGAATGAAGGGGGAGTGTTGAAATAATTTAAGTAATTTATATGTTATTATTGAGGTTAAAAGTGTACAGGTTTCATTGTTGAGGGACTAAAGAACAAAGTATTTGAGGATTGCGATGAAAAGTGATGGTATTTGGAGGGCTTTTATGAAACTTTGTTGAGAGCATATATATAACAAGCTCTTTAGGGTTTCTAGATCATTGTCTCCTTCAGATTGTTACACTTTCTCTCTCTAGTTTGTTAGGGTTTGTCAAGAGATTGTTGTTGTTGATCTCGCATGGTTGTTATTGTGAGATCTTCTATATTTGTATTGTTGATAAACTGATTATATTTATTAGTTGATCAGTGGATTTTGTATTGTTTGAGATCTTACATTTTATAAGATCTAGGGTTTCTGGGTGGAACTTCTTTGGTTTGGGTTAATAAGATTTTCCGATAAGGATTTGTAGACAAACCCAAAAGATTATTCTTTTTTTTTCAAAAAATTAAATCCGATAAGGGTTTAAAAATATTGATGACTTTATTAGAAAACGGACCAGCTTTATTAACAATATAATATTTTCCCGGACTAAATTCATATTAAAAAATGAAAATCATACAAACACACTCCTAAAGAATCGAGTCGAAGCTATCCGTTACACGTAAGTTTATCTCCCCAAATCTCCAACAATTCGATGGCTTGCGCAAGAAATATTTCTGCTCTCAATTTGATCTTTTAAGCCTCTGCATCTTTATTTCCCAGTCCAATCAATTTCTATTGAATAAGCCCATGAAGATACCTGAAGCTCAATATTACATGATAGATTGAGCTTCAGGTATCTTCATGGGCTTATTCAATAGAAATTGATTGGACTGGGAAATAAAGATGCAGAGGCTTAAAAGATCAAATTGAGAGCAGAAATATTTCTTGCGCAAGCCATCGAATTGTTGGAGATTTGGGAAATAAAGATGCAGAGGCTTAAAAGATCAAATTGAGAGCAGAAATATTTCTTGCGCAAGCCATCGAATTGTTGGAGATTTGGGGAGATAAACTTGCGTGTAACAGATAGCTTCGACTCGATTCTTTAGGAGTGTGTTTGTATGATTTTCATTTTTTAATATGAATTTAGTCCGGGAAAATATTAGATTGTTAATAAAGCTGGTCCGTTTTCTAATAAAGTCATCAATATTTTTAAACCCTTATCGGATTTAATTTTTTGAAAAAAAAGGAATAATCTTTTGGGTTTGTCTACAAATCCAAAGTTATTATAGAGTCACATTGTAGAAAATGGTAAATCGGAGCATAACAAACGAAATAACGACAAAACGGTGATGGAAAATCTTATTAACCCAAACCAAAGAACTTCCCCCCAAAAACCCTAGATCTTACAAAATGTAAGATCTCAAACAATACAAAATCCACTGATCAACTAATAAATATAATCAGTTTATCATTAATACGAATATAGAAGATCTCACAATAACAACCATGCGAGATCAACAACAACAATCTCTTGAACAAACCCTAACAAACTAGAGAGAGAAAGTGTAACAATCTGAAGGAGAGAATGATCTAGAAACCCTAAAGAGCTTATTATATATCTGCTCTCAACAAAGCTTCATAAAAGCCCTCCAAATACCATCACTTTTCATCGCAATCCTCAAATACTTTGTTCTTTAGTCCCTCAACAATGAAACCTGTACACTTTTAACCTCAAGAATAACATATAAATGACTTAAATTATTTCAACACTCCCCCTTCATTCATATGTTTGAACATGTTAACAAGACCCAATCTTTCACAAAATATCTCATGCTGAGATACAGAAAGACCCTTGGTAAAAATGTCAGCCAATTGAAACTCAGAATTGACCTTTTAAGGACTTATAACACCAGCAGAAACCTTCTATCTCAAGAAATGTAGATCAATTTCAAAATGTTTTGTCCTTTTATGAAATACTGGATTAGCAGCTATAGAAATAACTACTTCACTATCACAAAACAAACTAACAGGCAAACAACACTTTATACCAAGTTCCCTCAACACACTTATGATCCACATTAGTTCACAGGTTGAAGAGCACATAGCTCGGTATTCTGTTTCACTTGTGGATCTTGATACAACACTCTGCTTCTTACTCTTTCAGGATTTCAATGAAGACCATCGGCAGATACAGAAGCCAGTAACCAATTTCCTTGTTACTAACACTTTGCCTATACACTACAAAAAAAAAAACCATTTAGTGGCACACATTTTTAATGGCATATTGGTTTTGTGCCACTAATTTTTGTTTTTAATGGCACTTTAGGTACTTAGCACATACATTCAGTGGCATTTAACTTTTATGTCACTAATTAAGGCTTTTAGTGTCATTTTGTACGTGCCACCAAAATTTTCTATAGTTTTAATGGCACTTTACCTGTGCCACAAAATTTTTTGAACAACTTTAAAATTTTCACCATTTCTCTCTTTGAAGCCTAAAAATTTCTTCTTCTCTTTCACCAAAAATCAATTTCCCTCCCCAAATCATTTCATATTCCCGCTCATTCCCCTAACCCCTCATTGATTTCCCTCTCACTCTCACCAAAAAATCAATTTCCCCCACTCTAGTTTTTATCTCTCTAAAATCTCGTCCATTGCGTTCACTCTGTTTGAATACGACCACTACAAGAAAAATGAGCAATAGGGGCGACCCCTTTAGTGGCGACAAGCACATGGATCCACTTTTACCCCTTCTTGATTAAACCTGACCGTTGATTAGGGTTCTGATCCAATGAATGGGAAATATAATTATAGGCGGGCTTTTTCCCTCCCATCTATTTTCACCAGTTCTCTCATACGCCCCCAAATATTGCCTCCAGTATTGCAGTATCTCCCCCAAAATCACCACCCATACGAGACCCATCTCCAAAATCACCACCACATACACCAACCGGCACCAGACGCACCCCACCTTCAACCCTTCGTGCATCAGACGCACCCCCACCTTCAACCGCCATCTTCATCCGCGGCTCCGAAACCCCCACCACTGGTCTTCATCACCAACGACGCACCAACATCCAAATCGGTATCTACATTCCTAATTTCTTTGAAATTTCAGTAGATTTGTCTTATTTTTTTAGTTTAACACACATACATTCTAGTCGATTCGGTGGGTCTTTTGACCATTTAGGTTTTGATTCCATGTTGTTTGACTTTTTTTTAGTCAAAGACAAGTGCTGTTAGGGTTTTGGGTCCAGGTCCAGGTGTGGGTTGGGCTTGATTGTTCAGGTTGTTGCAGGGTGCGGGTCCGGGTTCGGGTTCGGGTTGGGTATTCAGCTTGTTGCGGGTGGGTTTTCAGATTGTTGCGGGTCTGGGTGCAGGTTGGGCTTGAGTTTTCAGATGTTGTTGTGGGTTGCCGGTCTGGGTGTGAGTTGGGCTTGGGTATTCAGATTGTTGCGAAAAAGAAATTGTTTTTTTTAAGATTCTTGCATGAAACTTTGGCATTTACATTGCAGCCATTGCTAAAACTTGCATACTTTTTTTAAACTTAACTCATAAAAGTCTTGAGTCTTTGACCTACTGGAGTGGTGAGCATCAAAATTGTCAACTGTACATATGGCGTGATATTTTTTTTCTTGAGTGTAAGTTCTATTAAGTGCTTTCATATTCTTTCTTTAAATTTGTTTAATTGTCATTGTATATTTTGTTTTAGTTTACTTTAAGCTCCTGGTTCTTATGATTATTTAGTTGTGCAAGAAAGTAGAAAAAGGCTGCTTTTTCTATACTTTTCTTTTTGGTACTTTGGTAGGCTCAATAACACTTGTTATCTAATCCTTTTTACAGTTTTTATTGGGCACCCTTTAAGAGTTTAATGATTTAAGCGTTCCATGTGTTATTGCATTTATTGAAGGCTGGGGTTCATCGTTGATAGTGGGAATGTTGCTTAATTATGAATCTCATGCATTGCAGGATTGTAAGTCTTATTCTTATTGTTGCGGAGTTTGATTTTTGTCGTTTATTGTCATTTTTTAACTCCAGTATTTACATCGCTTATCAAAACGAAAGAAACCATCTTTGTTATATGAAGGGCCGCAAACTTCTGATTCGCTTTAGGCCTCCAAAATGGTTGAGCCGGCCCTTCATGGCTGTGAAATATGCATGTACATGGCTGAAAATACGGCTGTACAGGTATGGATATATGCCGGCAAAAAAGGAAATGACTATGTAAAATGAGCTGCAAATATGGCTGTTGGACTTGGAGCCGGTGTACCATGGGTTATGTGCAAGCAAACTGATGCTCCAGTAAACATTGTACCTTCCTACTCTGTTGATTATTCAAATTACATGTGCCAATTTTGACCCATTTACTTGTGATTGATGGGTCAATTCTGTTATTTTTCATGTCTAACGGGTCAAATGGGTATGTAAAAGTCAGATTATTAACCTTATTTTCATGCAGATAATGCGTTTCTTTACTAACCCATGCAAGCCTATTATACTTGCACTTCCGACCCGAAAATAAATCTTACAACATTGGATTTACATGCTATGGATGACACTGAACTTGTCGGAGTGTCGTTCTTTACGGGAGCTTGCCAATCTTATATGTCTCAAGGTATTTTTCTACACACCCTGTTCTTTCTTCCGGTCAAAACGTTGGATTTTGCCGGCACACTTTTATTCTGTCAGTTACAATTTCTCTAAGCATCAAGTTTCCGATATTAAGTGACTAAAACTCAAGATTTGATAGAGCAAATTAAATGCTAATATAGTATTTTATATCACTAATTGCACTTGCTTGGTGGTTTTAATTGATGGCTGGTTCAGTGATTCTGAATGTAAAAATCGACAAAAAAAAGTGAATTAACTAAGTTAAAGCTTTTCCTTTGGTGATATGTTGTTACTGTTATAAATTTGGTTGCCAGATGGTTTGAATGGGATACAATCCAGAGTGAAGATACCAGTGAATTAACTAAGGATTGTACATTGAGGGTGTTCAAGTGGCCTAGCATGGCATTAGTCCTTGATGCGCCGAAGGCTCGTACATCTGTGAAAAAATTAGATTTCAGGTTAACTTTAATTTCTTAGTCCGGCTTTAGATTTTTTTTTATTTTGTCTGATGTTTATTGGTGTTTATCTGTCCCAGTCCAGACGGAAAATATCTTGTGTCGTTGGAAGTGGCCCTGGTAGGGTTTGGGATATCTCATCGTCAATAGCGAAAGTTTCTTTATCAAAAGAAAATGTAAGCATTTATCTCTATGTTTTTAGACCGTGTTTTGCAATTTGCCTACACTAATGAGAGTCACGTGTCGCGTTCAGGATGAAGTTTTGGATTTTGCAAATTTTCACTTAATGGAGAGAGTGATCCCTTTCTCTGTCACTGCAATGCGAGGTAGTCTTCTAGTTCTATTGTTGCTAGCTAAACTTTACTCATACAAGTTATGAACAAGAACTCGTCCATAGTGGTTAATAGCACTCATAGCAAGCGCTATAGCGAATAACGTACTGAAGCACTCATTCATCATTATTTGATTTTGGCCCCTCCATAGTGAGTAAATAGCGGGATTTCAGGTATTTTTTTGTTTTAATATAAATAGCTATAAAATATCCATATACAATGGCTGGATTTTAGGTTTAATGTTAAATATACCTACAGATACACCGTAGGTGGAAGTATTGTGAAGTGGAACACCACAACATGGAAGCGGATAAGCTCAAAGCATGTTGTGCGGGACCCGATCTCTGCCTTCAATGTATCATACGACGGGAAGCTCCTTGCCATGTAAGAGTTTGTTTCTTTTATCGACTTTTGGTTTTATAAGCTTTCAAGTTGCCATATATTTGTGTTAAAGAATAGATGGTAATATGTCTGTAATGCGTTTTTATGCAGACATGAGATAATTCTTATATTGAAAGTTGTTTTTAAGAGTATATTGTAGTGGTGACAAAATGGGTGGGTCAAGCATAGAACAAAACAAGTTTAAGGCAAATGAATATATTCAATACTTCGTTTAGGTTGAGTTGGTTTCTCTCTAGATGGCAGATTATGTCAATTATCATCATTATGTATAGTTGCTTATAAATAAAATAATAAAAGCTTATAGATTATAATAGAAATCCATGCATAGTAGTCAAAGTCGTAGGGCACAAAGGGTTTGCTTGTCACCTAGGCACAAGACACAAGGCAAAAAAAATGCAAGAAAAGGCAATCGTAGGAAAATTATATATGTACCTATGTTGTCAAAAGCGCAAAAAGCGCGCGCCTAGGCACTCGGGCATAGCGAGGCGCACCTATAGCGCCTGATGGTAGCCTAGGCGCAAAAATGTTTTTTTTTTCCGAAAAGACGGTGTTGAGGCGCAAAAACGGTGTTGAGGCGCAACGCATAAGCAGAAAACAAAAGGTATGGTTATGAGATCTAATCATTTGAACATAAATTGTGAAATTTCAGGTTGAATATTGGCTGATGCGGCGACAATAAGGAGTAAGTGCAGGGAACAACTATGAAGTGTGAAATACGATTGCTACGAAAGAGTTAACAGAATGAATATTTTACTCGCACGAAGATTGTGAAAGAGATTCATGAGCGCAATGGAGTTTTGAGTTTTTGTTCAAACATTTTTTTAACAAATTGTTTTGTATGTTTGATATTTAGATTAGGTTGACACTTATTAGTTATTTCTTTGCAAACATTTGGAATCTCTGGAAGATGATTGATTGAACTTTTTAATTGAATTGATTATATTATTATGATTTCTACATTTTACAATTTTATTTTTATTCTTTGATGTAAATAAATAATAATTGTAATCAATAAAAATTAATATGATAAATAATTTGATGTGATTTTTGTGGCAAAAAATATGTGCCATCAAAAGCCAGAAAGTTTGTAGTGGCAGAAAAAACAGTGCCACTAAAAGCCTATATACTTTGTGCGGCAGATTGAAAAAGTGCCACTAAAAGGCTTTAGCGTCAGCGCTTCTAGTGGCACTTTTTTTGTGTGCCGCCCATTCCTACGGGTGTTTTTAGTGGCATTTTTTTGTTTTTTTGTGGCGCTTTTTGTATGTCACTAAATGACATTTTTTTTGTAGTGGTTTGAATCAGGATAACCAACAAGTTCAAAAGAATCTTCCTTTTTAAACAATAAACCTTTACTAGGACACAACTTTAAGTTTCTAAGAAGTCTAAGTGCAATTTGTAAGTAAGACTAATTGGGACGGTGCATAAACTCACTCAAAAACTGAAATGCATAACAAGGTGGATCAAGATGGGATTCCAACAATTGTCACTTTAACAAGAAGGAATGTCCATTTCCAATCGACCGTTTGCTACTTTTATGGTGTTCACTCTGAGTTAACTAAGCACCCGTTTCTATCATGTCCTTCGGCCATTGATATTTGGGAGATGGTAAAAAACATGGACAAGATGTATGATAACGCGAAGAAGCTTGATAAAAGATTTACTTAAAATTTTTTGAAAGGTGAAAGGCGACGTGACATATAAAAATACTATGCAATTTATTGTTCTAGCCACTCTTTGGTTTATTTTGAAAAGTAAGAATGACAAACTGTTCAAAAGATGATTCGAAGCTCGCACATGGTTAAGAATACATTATTACGAACTGGTGGTTTCGCTGGTGTCATGATGATACTCCAGTGGTGCGTCAATAATCTAAAATTTGTTGTTCAAAAAAAAAAGATAGTTGAATTAATTTCAATATGTATGCTTTATTGGTGTAACTTTTCTCTAGTTGATTTGCTGTAGCTTATAATTTTGCTATTATAATATTCTTCTTGTTGCTAGCACAAAAAAATAAATATCTTAAAAAAAATCTAAACACCCCTTAAGGGTGAGAGGGGTGGTCATCTCTTGAGGAGAGGTAAACTCTCCACCCATCCAATCACATATTGACATGTCAATTCTTCTCTCTAAGTCCTCTCTTGCATGTGGTCACCTCTCTTGGAGAGAGGAAAACTATTTTTTAAATATAAAAAACATAAAAAAATTGTGATTGGTTTCATGTGCAGCCAATGGTCAAAAAGTTGCATCCCTTCATGCAGTGATTAAACACCAAATTTAAACAGCGACGCGCGACAAAGATCACCGGCGACGGTGTTCTTCGCACGGCAAAAGAGTCCACCGCTGCCTTTACCGCACCCACTCCGTTCACCCTAAGCTTTAACCTATGGAGTAAAGTTTAAGCAAAGTGGCATGCTTCTCATGCAGCCAGTGACGGACCCAGGAATTTTTCCATTGAGATGCGGAACATTTTTAAAAATTTTAGGCCCCTAGGTATATAAGTAAAAAAATCGGTTCGTATCATGTCGGGTCGGGTCATGTAAAACAAACGAACATCAAACTAAATTTATATAATAATAAAAAACATGTTAAACCTTGTTACAAACATAATTAAAACGTCGACGCCCTGCGGGTTTTCATTTTTTGAAATCTATTCAAAACATCATCTAAAGCTAATTTCTTAAGCAATTCTTTCTCTATTTAATTTTCAACTATTCAATCCCTAGAAATCATAACGTAAGTTGTAATCACCCTAAAAATATATAAGCAACATAATCACCCTAAAAATCATCTAAACAACCATAAACAACGTCAAAACACACAAAATTTCAAACCTATTTAACAACTTTATTACCCTTTTTTCTCCTATAATATCAACCAAAATCATCAAAATAACAAAGAAACTTACCCGTGTTCGGATTCTGGTTAGATTTGTGTCGAACAACGGTGGTATGGTGGCTGATTACGGTGGTCGCTGGCTGCTGGACTGTTGTCGCTGGGTGATGTTATTCGTTGGCAGTGCAGGGACGCAAGAGAGAGAGAGAGCGGGAGAGAATTTCTAAAGGTTTTGGGCTTTAATTATTTTATTATAGTTTGAAATATTGTTAGGTTTGGTTAATGGGCTAGCTAGTTAAGAATTTTAAGTTGGTAAAGGTATGAGTATTTGGGTTTAGTTAGTTAGGTATTAAAAGTTATATAATTTAGGTAGTATTTTTTTTTTTTTAAATAAGAGTTTACTAAAAAAATTAAAATATAAATTGATAACACTTTTTACCTAAGGGGTGAGGACGAAAAATTTCAAGGGGTGCGCTCGAAAAATTCCAAAGGGTGCGGTCGAAAAATTCAAGGGGTGCGGACGGGATTTTCGACGGAACTTAGCACTAAATATTTTTTCCCCGGGGGTGCGCCCGCCCACCTTGGGTCCGCCCCTGCATGCAGCACTACATGATATTATTTAATATATTAATAGGACCCACCTTCATATGTCGTTTTCCTTGATAAGTGCAATGCATTATCGATCTGATGATCTACTAACTTTTTATTTTTATTTTGAACGGCACACTTTCATGAAAACGGTAGGTCATTAATTTCTTTTCAGGATTCCCATACGTTATAATAAGGGTGTACCTATTGGCATACCCATTTCACTATATACACACCTAAAAAGGTATTTTTTTTCTTTATATGCACATACTGCAGTGTTGAACTGTGGCTAAAACGCGGCGTTTTGGTCCGGTTAATCAGAAAAAGACTGACGGGTGTCTGACGGGTCTGTTGACCGGACCAAAACGCCGAGCTTTGGCCGCGTTTTGGTCCTGTCAACCAGACAAAAGATTGACACCCGGTCTGGTTGACAGGACCAAAACGCTGCCAAAGCTCGGCGTTTTGGTCCGGTCAACAGACCCGTCAGACACCCGCCAGTCTTTGTCTGGTTAACCGGAACAAAACGCCGCATTTTGGCCACAGTTCGACACTGCAGGGTGTGCATATAAGGACAAAAACTACCTTTTTGGGTGACTATCTACACACTTGGTGTAGATAGTTTGGCCCTATAATAATTATTAATGGAAAAGGTAGAATTAAAAGATTATTCAAAACAAGAATGGCATTCAGCGATGAGGATTACCATTAACATTTTAGTTCTTTGGAGCCAAATTATATCCATGTGTAGCGGACAACTAAAAAGTTTATTAAACATATTCACTTCTAATAAAAAAAAGGAAAAAAAAAAAAAAAAGCTTTGGTTGTTCACTTACACATGTGAAACGAATTTTACCTTATTTTTTCTATCAAGCTATACATCAAACATATTACTTTAAACATTCATCCTAGCTACTATAAATCATTTATTTAAAAAAAATTATATTTTAAATTAATTTTCCCACACATAAAGTTTGGTTTTTAATAACTTTTTTTATTGTTGAGCACCAGAAAGATTGGAATAACATTGCACCGACCTCCATTTGCATTTCTTTATATCAATTTGGCTCTCCTTTAGTCCTTGTGACAAAGCCGTACATTAAACTAATAAAGTTTAGCTTTTAGAACTTTTCGAGGTAAAATACATATTAGGGTGAAGGGAGTGGTTAAACACTTGAAAGTGGCAAACTTTAAAATCAACCAATGAGAGGGTGCCATGTCAACACGTCTAAAGAGTTTAAACTTTGGTGAAAAGTGTTGGCATTGGTTAAACACTTAAAAGTGGTAAACTTTTTTTTTTTCATTTAAAAAAATTATATATATGTGAGGTGTAGCCGAAATCATTCTTGTCCCCCCAAGTTTGTCGATCGGTGATGCCTTGCCGAAAACCAATGTTTGCCGCGCGGGTTGAAGGGGTGGCGGCGGTGTTGCCGCTCGGCAATCGGCTTTGCCGATTGCTTTGCCGTGCCACTCCCTTCACCCTTAGTTTCAACTTCGACAATTGAAGATTTGGTTAAACCCTTAACCCGCATCCCTTGAAGCTATTTCCTGGGTCTGCCAGTGCTTCCAACTTCGGCTTAGTGCAAACAACTAAACATCAATATGAAAATTAACTCACTAAAAGTTATAAGTAACAAAGTTGGTATATACGTGGATGATTTGATAGTCACGGGTTCAAATATGTTGGACATAATAATATTAAAAAATTTAAAGATGAAATGAAAAAGGAGTTTGACATACAAGATTTAGGCCTATTAACATACTATTTGGGTTTGGAAGTTACTCATTTTGGTTCAATCACTATAAAACAGGAGGCATATGCTAAGAAAGTATTGCAAATCGCCGGCATGCATGAATGTAATCCGACTAGCTACCCAATGGAATCAAGGCTCAAGGTGTTTAAAGATGAACAAGCTCTTGAAGAGAATGGGACATGAACGCTTGAGGGGCTACTCGGGGGTAAAAGGGCTAGACTCAAAGTGGATTACAAAATAAAATACAAACCAGATGGGGAAATCAAAAGGTATAAAGGAAGGCTCGTCGCTAAGGACTTCACCCAAATAGAGGGATTGAATTTTCATAATAAATTTGCCCCAGTTTCCAAGTTAGTCAAGGTTTGAACCCTTTTGGCAGTAGTGGTCCGGAAAGAGTGGTCGATCCAACAATTAGATGCAAAAAACGTTTTCTCACATTGTGATTTAGATGAGGAAGTTTGTTTGAGAACTCCCCCAGGTTTTGAGAAAGGCAAGGAGAGCAAGGTCTACAAATTAAGGAATATTGTAAAGCTTTGCATTTTGTACTTTCCTTGTTTAGAAAGTGTAACTTGTATTTCTATATTTGGAAACTTGTAATCGTATTGTATTCGTATTACTTTCCTATACTTGTAGTCCGAGACTTCGATCGTAATGGAAATTCACTTTTATACTTATACTTGTTATACTTATCTTAAACCCAATCAAACTTTGGATACACATTTGCATGCAACCGAGACTTATTACATGCTTGAAGTAGCATTTATACATTGCACATCACTTACAAACACGTTTCGTACTCGAAAACAAGCCAAAACATGAACTTTCAGCATAAAATGATAGCCTAATCAAAGTTCGGGAGCCAAAGTGTAAAAAATGAAACTTGTTTGGACCAAAGAGGCGTTGCGCTACGCGACACCTCCTCCCTTTCTGGTCGCGTGATGCCAAGGCCACGGATTCGCAGATGGTTGCTACCAGCTCCATGGTTGGCCAATTTCTTCCACCTTTCTCTTCCCCAATCATCTTTAAACCTCATTAACCATCAAACTCTATCTTATCTCTATATAAATAAGCTTCCTACCTCCCATTTTCATTTTCCTAACTCCTCTACACTCACAAAACTCTCTCAAATTAGTTGCAAACTCAAGAAAAGGCAGAATTATCTAAGTGCCAAAGTGAGCACTTTTCTCACATTTCTTCATCTTTTCTTCCACTACAAAGCTTGGAACACCTCCAGAGTGTTTCCACAAGTTTACCATGGTAAACTATGGTGGAACATCACCATTTTGAGGTCCAAACTTTCTGTTTTGGAAGTTATATGATATAAACTTTTATAAACTTAACTTTCTTACATGAATCTTGTGCTTAACGTGTTCTTAAACCCATCTATGGTTATGGGACTTGTTTGAGGTTGATTCTTATGAGTTTAGAGGTGCAAACACCTTCTAAACTTTCTGTTTTGACAAGGATTATACAACTTACAAGTGATGAAACCATCCAAGTCTACCATAGTTCATCTGGCAAGACTTGTGTTTTTGTAAATGTGTGAACCATGGAAGCTTGGGCTTTCCAAACTTGTTCCACTACCTCACTTGATGTTTACCACATTATTCCAAGTAGTTTCCTAGACCTAAAGTAACACAACCCCGCCGTATCTCCAACATTTTCCACGATGGGTATGAAACCCCCGGGTTGCTCTTACTTGGCTACTTGATTCTCAAATACTTGGATTCTCACAACTCTTGGAAACAAAACAACAAATGATTTGTATAAAAATGAAAATGAGAATATATGTGTGTATATTATAGCCGTAGGTATGTATGTATGGTTTAGAGTTTGTGTTTTGAGTTTTGATTAAAAAGATTCTTGAAAGGTGATTGTTTGAATGATCAAAATGATATGTGTTAAAGTATGTATGATTGAAGTGTTGATTGAGTCTTGGATTTTATTTGAGATGACATTAAAAGTATGCATGTATATATGGCCGATTATATACATGCATATATGTTAAAGTTTGTGTTTTGATTGATCATTGATTTTGATATTGGAAAGTATGCATGCTCAAATCCAAAAGGGTTTTCATAAAGGTGTCATGATAAAAGTCTTGTGATTTGAAATAAATACAAGAAAAGTGAAATTTTGAAAGTTATATATATATATGTGTGTGTGTGGCCGAAATATATGTATATGGAAATTGTAGGTTTGTTTTCATGTTCATAAATGTTAAAGATGTTACATGCATTTGATGATTTCAATGATTGATGAATGATTGGACAAGAATTAAGTTATGAATAGGTTAAAAGATCATAATAAATGTAGGATAAGGGTATTTAATCTTGGATGATGATGATGAAGTAAATGTGCATTAGATGATTGTACATAGACTTGCATGATGATTAAATGATCATAAGAGAATGAAAATGTTATGGTGTGATAAATATGCATACAAATCAGAATATAAACTTGCAAATTGATGTTTTATGGTGTGTTTTGATGTTATAAAAATTATGTCATAAATTTGGTAGCTTTACATGTTGTACATGTAGCTTAAACAGTAGTAAAATGGGTGAAATTGCATGATTTAAAATATCATGGGTATAATTACCATTTTAATTAGTAGATAACATGTGTTATGTTAAAATATCAAGTCGTGATGATTTGGATGGTTACGGTAAAGTTCGGTACAAGATTATGCGTTAAAAACGGTAAAAATCGGCTTTTAAAGTGATTTTTTCAAAATTGTTTTAAATCAGATTATAAACTGATACTTTTATAACAAATATAAGTATTTTAACTTATATTAAGTATCTTTGGTGTTTGGTTAGTCATATGTGACATCCGATGCCCGAAAACGCTACTAAAACGGTAAAATACACATATTTCAATGTACGCGAAAACGGGACGTTCAAGGGTGAACTTTATGTGTTATAAAATGATATGTGAATATGAGTATGTGTAATGTGATTTATTAAGTGATTACATGATGATATGAGTTGATGCTATGTTTAAGCGTTTGTACGATAAAATGGTAACCTATAGATCAAAAATCACGTTATGTGTGTAAATTGCGATGAACATGAAAAATAATGCTTAAGTTGACTTGATGAGTTATTTGGAATTTAAGTGTTTAAGTATAATATATGTGTGAAATAACGTAATATGTGAATTACGATATATGTCGAATATGTCCAGACTTATGCATATATATTATGAAGCGCAAATCGTAGATATATTGTGAATAAGTAGACATAATAACAAATAAAGGGTCACCAATAAAATCGTTCAAATTGCAAAAATCTTAATATGTATATATATATATATATATATATATAAACACCAACATAATCAAAACAAAGACTTTTCATAAAAACCTCAAAGATATGTGAAATTTCTAAGTATTGAAGAAACTTGATTGTTTGTAGAACAATTGGTTATTAAATTATTCCTATTTAAATTAGGATATATAGATTCAATATGAGAGATTGCGATAATTAAAAACGAACCCAAAGTTGAGTATCACTACGCCCCACTTTTACTGTTTTATGTATTATTTTGGGGGAAGAACATGTCGTTAAAAAGAATAATGAAATGTTTTAGTATGAAACATGCTTTTGAATAAATGTGTTTTAGTAAGTATCACTAAGACCCTATTTTTACTGTTCTATGAACTGTTTTGGGGAAAGAACACATCGTTATGAAAGATAAGTATACATTTTTGTATAAAATATGCTTTTGAATTATATAAAATATATTTTCATGGAAAATATGATTTTTGGAACAATACAATATGTTTGATGGAAAACATGGATTTGGAAAGGTGTATGACTTAAACTGTTTACGAGGAAAATGAGTTTTGATTGATAAAGATACGTTTTCAAATAAAACGGGTTTTGATTGATAAAAATATGTTTCGGGGAGTAACGGGATTCGACTGATATAAATATGTTTCAGGGAGAAACGGGAAAAGATTACGGTGTTTTGGGTAAAACGATCGTGGAATAAATTGAGTTTTGGTTGGGATAAATTTATGGGGTCTCAAGAGTGTAAGTAACGGAATAGGCTTACTTCATATGAGGACAACGGAAATTTGTACAACATATGATATTAAATTGTTATTTAGTAGGTCATATGTATTAATGAATTGGGGAGGCACACGGAAATATCCCTGCTATAATGTTTAATAACTTAAGTAAAATACGCGTGGAATTGTTGATAGATCTATTGGGTTGACTACCTGATGTGCGTGAAGTGTGTTATGGTTTTAATGTATATTTTAAGCCCTTTTACACTTTTTTTAGCCAATTTTTAAATTTATAAAACACGATATTTACTAACACTAAACACACATATGGGCAAGTGCACCCATCGTGAGCGTAGTATAGTGTTGGTAAGATACCGAGGTCGTCCAAGGACACAAGAGCTTTTAGTACCGGTTTATCCTCAACGTCTAATCAAATCAAAAAGTTAGAAAAAGGTTTTAAACTAGAAAAATAAAACTAACTAAAATGCTGAAAATAAAAATAAAAATAAAAACAGATAGACAAGATGAATCACTTGGTTCCGACTCGTATCTAGTGTAACCTTTGATTATTTCCGCACTTTTGCACTTTTTAAGAGATTATCTTAGTTATTGTAGTAGGCCCCTCTTTTGAAGGTGACGTTACCCTCACCCCAGTAGTTTGAGTCAGCAAGGATACAATCCTAAAAGGGTGGATTATTGAAAGATAATTAATTAAGTTATTAATGCAAATTATGGTAGGCCCCTCTTTTGAAGGTGACGTTACCCTCAGCTAAGTAGTCTGAGTCAGCAAGGATACAGTCCTAAGTAGCCGGGTTATAGTATTAATAGTTGTTAAACTTATGAGGGGATCAAAGAGTTTGGACCCCCGCCATCCAATACCGTTAAGTATTGAAGGAGGTCCTACTAAATTTGACCCAGGTCCATTGCAGGACCTCTAAACGCTGAACAATGGCAAGACTCTTACCAAACCGTTCCCTTAACCCCCGACCAGGTAGCCAACATACCTCCATATAGACCGTGGAGATATGAATGGTGAAAATCTTTTATTTTATATAGACAGTAAAATAATGTCAAGACACCACGAACAAACGATAAGGAAGAATCACCTTCAACATAAGAAACTAGTTATTAAAGTCATTAATACAAAACCAAGTAAAAAGTGCGAAAAGATTAAAAATAAAAAGTATTACACTAGACACTTTGTCTTCACCAAGTGATGTAAGAGACTTAGGCAAACATGGCCTTGATTGTCAAGAACTCTTACGATCAATCTTGGATCCCGAGATGACTCACACACTCTACGATGGACAATGGATGATGGTGGTGGATGATGGTGTTATGGTGGTGGTGGGTGGTGGGTGAAGTGTGAGAGAGGTGGTGTGCCAAGGGATGGTTTGAGCTTGAGCCAAGCACTCCTATTTATAGGCTGAACAGAAGCTCGGGCACGGCCCCGTGTCCACATCCTTCTCTTTCTTCATTTAATGCAACTTGTCTTATTAGTTGACCACGCCCCCGTGTCCGCTGAGCACGAACCCGTGTGCAGAAGAATCTTTGTACTATGAAGATTTGCCTCGATTCTGCGAACCTTATAGTTGACCACGGCCCCGTGTCCGCTGAGCACGGCCCCGTGGTGGGCAATAGAAGCTTCTACCACTTTGTCTTTTCTGTTGAAACTTGGGCACGCCCCCGTGCTGGCTGAGCACGGGGCGTGTTCAGTCTTCTGTCTTCTTGTTTTCCTTGGGAAGATGCTGTCGTGGGGTCGGGCATGTCACGTCTTGTTCCTTTTCTTGTATTTATGTTAGATTTTGATGTCTTTTTGCTTCTTTTGTTAATTTGAGCTCATTTAATCCTGAAAATACAAAAGGAAGACAAAAGCACACTTTTTCCAACATTAGTACTAAAAAAGGGTTAGTTTTATGCCACAATTGATGTAATTTATATGTTGCATTTTGCACACATCACTACCCCATCGAGACCGGTAGCTCCATGTCCGCATAGTGGCGAACTGAATTCTTTAATGTCTAGTATTGATTAGAACCTCAATCGTAATATATAGCTCGTAACGCCTTGCAAACTTACGAAACCGAAAGTATGACTATGTTTAATATTGAAAACCGTGGGCACAAGTTTCCATCAGAAATACACTCGCTGAGCGTATTTCGGATGATTCAACCATGGTATTTATTAAGGAAATAAGATTGATTTTCTTAAGCAAATACGGATATTTTTAAAATTATTAAAATTTCTATATTAAGAAAGTTTTTCCTTAAACAAATTGTTACGAATTTGAAATGTGAACTCACCCTCCTTTCTTCAGGTACATAGTTGGGTTTCGGGAATTTTGGCTTGTGTTGTCATGTGGTTGTGTGATGCTAATGTAATTAAATAATGTTTGGACACTTTTAACTACTTTTGGGAACATGTGTAATAAGACCCCTAAGGGTCAAATGACTATGGCTTGGTTGTGATGAATGTGGTAACTTTAAAAATTATGTTTTAAAATGAACCAAATGTCCAACATAATTATAGGATCGACCACAAAGACTTTTATGGGTACCAACCTCTGTTACCGCCACGTTTGTATTTCCGCTGCGATGTTTTTGGGGTGTGACACACCCCTGTTTCATTTCATTATCCTATTATTTCTTCTCATCACAACACCTCTTATCAAAACAACCAAATCTCCACCTTTTTATTTCCTTGTAAAGATCAGCAACTATGGGTGCATACAAAATCAGAAACGAGTTCAGTCTCGAGTCCAAATCCACCATGTTTTAATTCATTATTAGATTATTATTTCACATTAAGAAAATCAGAAACCTTTTAAAAAATTTGAGCCCCAACAACAGATCTGGGGGTTAAACGCCTTTATATATGACATAATTAAGGTTTATAGAGGGTTTGAGCAAAATTCTTTATTAAGTTATGTTTTTATTTATTTACAATCCTATTCGTCATGATTTATTTAAAACTTTTCATAAGATAAATTACTTATTTGGGCATAACATTTATATACAAGTTCACATACATCACGGGGATCACTCAACACTCGGCCGAAGATGTATTTTAGTGGATCACTCGAGAGCGGCATGGAACTTACTCCTACCATAAGCTTGCCAAGCAATCAATCCTCCTCCATTTTAACTATATACCTTTGTAAATATCAAGAGGAGTTTTTGGGTGAAGGGTTAGGCTTGGGTTAAAGGTAGGTGGTTGGGTTAGTGGTTAGTGAAAGGGCGAAAGGCGTAACGGGTGTCGGTTTTCGTATGACTTTTTATTTTTGCAACTTTTATTTTGATGAAGCTTTTAATTCAAACAAAGTTATATTTTTGATAAACTTGTTTGTTTATTTTCTTTTGCTTCATCCTCAACACCTTTTTTTTTTTGAAAAGTCATGCGAAAAACCGAGCTAGTTACTAAAACAAAGGGTTAAAAATAAAAAGGGTTTTGGTGGGTGAAAGGGTGTTTGGTTAGGGTTAGGAAATGAAAAGGTTTAGGCTCAAAGGGGTTAACTAGGGGGATTTTGGGTAGGTGGTAAAAAAAATAATGGTGTAGAAATAAAAAAAAATTAGTCCTAATGCCTCCATCATTTACTTACTCGGGTTTAAGTTGGTAAGGACCGGGAATGTATCGTCGTGGCAAGTTCTAGAGTCGTAAGAACCAAGCGGCTATTCACACAAGAAACGAAAAATGAGCATTTAGTTTAATGATATGTAATTGTATGCTCAATAAAGTCTCAAAACTCACTTTTGTGGGAATGGGTTTTTTATGTGATCAAGTATATATAATCAAATTTTAACTAAGATTGTCATGCCTTTTCATAATTTTCTTATGTTGGTTCTTTTTATCACGACGCTATCGGTTGTAAATTTATAAAAATATAACCTTTTTAGAATTTGAAATTCCCAAGTTAAACCTAGACAAGTAAAAAAATGAAAATTTTTGAAAAAAATTTGGGGTGATTAGCGGTTTCAATAGAGTTTTGTGTAAGGCTTGTATTTAGGACTTGCAAGATTCAAGGTTTTAGCATCCCCCCCACACTTAAATTACACATTGTCCTCAATGTGTCCCAAAAATAAGTTTTTAGGTTGATTGAATGTGTAAAAAGGTGTAAAAAGATTTTTTTTTTTTGTGTTAATGGGCACTGGACACGGCCCCGTGCCTGGTGGGCACCACCCCGTGTTCAGGTGCCAGTAACGAAAACTTACAGAAGGTGGATACGGGGGCGTGTTGGGTGGACACGTCCCCATGTCTGTCAAGGTCTGCAGAATTAAAACAAACAGCAGGTTCAGGGGAGTGGGCACGGGGGCGTGTCGGTTGGACATGGCCCCGTGCGGACAATCTGCAAGGTTGAAAAACAGGTTTCTTTCTTCGGTTTTCCTGTCCCGGCTTTAGTAGTACTAATACTTAGTACTCTAAGCCTCGTATGTACCTGCTTAATCAATAAACACCATACCACACCATAGCAAACATCCTAATTTTACCAAGTTTAATATCCATGTCAAAGTTAAAAGAAAAATAAATGCAGAAAATAAAAGAAGTTAGGGAAAGTAAATTGTTCAACACTTGGCACGCATGCCTTAAATTGTTCAAGATGGAAAAGGTTAACCTGGGGAATCACCAACCAACCGCTTCTTCCTCTGCTCCTCCCGCCTAATCCATGTCCTCGTCTTCATCATCATCCTCCCCACCATGGCCAGCCATGTACTCCCGGATATTTCCAATATCATCTTGGATATCGGATATGTTTCTCTCGATCGCCCCAACCTGGTTGTACGTGTTGCTTGCCATATTGTAGGTGTTCCTGGTGCACATGAGGTTTTCCTGCAACAAATCATGTAAACTTTGAAAGTTAGGAAAACCGCCTCCTGAGGATGAGGAGGATTGGCCCGGATCACCATGGGGCTGGTATTGATACTGATGATGTTGTGGAGCGTGGAGGACAAGTGCTTCTTGCGGGTTCCATGCATGACCTTGCATCCTTTGAAAGCTTACCGTCCCGTCTTCAGCCTCATATATTAGGTTCATTGAGCGGCAGATGTGTATATCTACCCTACCCGACCATGGGCTCCTGTCAAATGAACTAGGTATGCGGGTGAAGTGCCTGAAGAGACGGTACACCCATCCCCCAAAGAAGATAGGGGTCGGTGCACTAGCAAGGCGGTTATGATGCATGTTTCGGAGCATGAGGAACGGAACATCGAGCGGCCTACGGTTGTGGATGCAGTGGAGGACAACCAAATCTCTTAACCCAATGACGCCACCGCTATCGTGTCTTTGACTAAGAGAGTAGCCGAGGAGCCTATGGATGTATCTGTAGAGCGGATCCCTCAACTTCGTACTCTTAGTGCTACTCGGATTGTAGTACCCTTCACCAATCTGAGCCCACGCGGCTTGGCGATCGTTTTCACCTATCTCTCGCATCTCCGGTATTTTCCTCGTTTCCCGCATCCTCTTCCGCATACAACCCGACGATCGATCCAAATTGTGCCATAGAGATCGAATACCTAGTTCCGCCACATCGGAATGCTACCCCATCATTGTCGAATGGGTCGCACCTTGAGTTGAATGTGAAGGTGCTATAGAATTCCAAAGAGCATTCGTGGACGGAACGGAGTCTAGTTGTTAAAGCGACTCTTAATGGCCCGGTGACAATGTTGTTGAAACGATCGATTTGATTCACCATAGTTAACAGTTCCGTGCATGCTTGCCTCGGGTATTCCTCCGACCTTGTCTGAAGTATTTCGTATCTAGCCCTAGCATCGAGCTCATTTGCGTTAAACCTCGTGAACTTCCTTGCCATCTGAAAGAATACACCAAAAGTTAGCACGAAATAGAAGAATTTTCGGACAAAACTACAAACAGTGGGTTGGACACGACCCCGTGTCCAGGCGTCTGTTACTCAAAAATTCCATTTTTCGACCCGGTTTCGAAAACTTGAAAATTTTTGGTCCAATAGGTGCGGTTTTCCCCGAAATTGAAACCCTAAGTGCCGTTTTTCCCAAAGCAACCCGTTTACCCATTCAATTTTATCTTTTTCGGTTCAAAAACAAGGGTTTGGGGTTTTTATGAGAAATCGGGCTAATCTATGAACAATACAAGTGGATTTACTCCCCATAACACTAATCTAACTAAATGCAAACAGATCTAAACAAAAATTTGAGGTTCGATCCGGATGAACTTCAAGAACCCTAGATTTTTCCCCAAATTTTTGGTGTCTTAACTACATGCAAGTAACTAATCTAACTACTAATGATGTAAGAATCATTCCTTAACGTTGTTAGAACAAAAGGAGACGTCGAAAATTTGTGGAAAATCGCCTGGAACCAGAGCTTTTTCCGGGAAACGGGGCGTGTGGAATGTTATAACTGTTATGAAAAAGGGGTTTTATCCCGACTGCAGCGCGGACACGGCCCCGTGTTCAGCAGACACGGCCCCGTGCCGAGCAAAGTTTTAAATTTTTTTTTCAGTGCTCATGTGATTGCCCTTGTTTCCCAAAAACTTTGGTTAGAAAACTTACCGATTAAGATGTCGTTCCGTTTGTTCGTAACTTACCAGGTATGAGGTTGGTGTTTTCATTCTTCGGTTGTTTGAAGCGAGATCTCCTCCTCTTCATCCTCAATGAATCCTTGATAGAGTTTCAGCCGTTGGCCATTGACTTTGAATGGAGGCCCATTCCGAGATTTAATTTCTACTGCACCGTGTGGGAAAATATGGGTGACGGGAAAAGGTCCTGACCACCTAGACTTTAATTTACCAGGAAACAATCGAAGTCGTGAATTAAACAAAAGAACTAGATCTCCTACTCGAAATTCATTAGGTTTAATATGTTTGTCATGCAAGTTTTTCACTCTTTCCTTATAAATTTCGGAGTTTGAGTATACATAATTCCTAAGTTCGTCTAATTCATTTAATTGACAAAATCGATTTTTACCAGCAAACTCTAAATCTAAGTTTACATTTTTAATTGCCCATTAGGCTTTGTGTGCAATTTCTACTGGCAAGTGACAACTTTTTCCATAGACGAGCTTATATGGGGTTGTACATATTGTTGTTTTATAAGCAGTTCGAAAAGCCCATAAAGCATCATCTAATTTATCTGCCCATTCCTTATTTAACCCTACGGTTTTTTCAAGTATTCGTTTTAAACCTCTATTAGTCACTTCGGCTTGTCCGTTTGTTTGAGGGTGATATGCTGTCGAGACCCTGTGATAGACCCCATATCTTGTTAAAAAAATTTCGAGTTGATGGTTGCAAAAATGGGTACCTCTATCACTTATTAATGCTTTAGGTGTGCCAAAACGAGAGAATAATTTTTTCAGAAATCTTACCACGACCCTTCCAATGTTTGTTGGAAGTGCCTCGGCCTCGGCCCATTTGGACAAGTAATCTACTGCCAAAAGTATATATTTGTTTCCTTTCGACAGTGGGAAAGGTCCCATAAAGTCGAGTCCCCACACATCAAAAATTTCACAAACAAGAATGCCATTTTGTGGCATTTCGTTTTTGGAAGAAATATTACCTGTTCTTTGGCAAGCATCACATGTCTTGACAAGACTTTGGGTATCTTTGTAAATGGTTGGCCAATAAAATCCTGAATCAAATACCTTTCGTGCGGTACTCGCGGCACCATGATGCCCTCCGTATGGACCTTCATGACAATGGCAGAGAATTTGTAGGATCGGATTGTGACCCAAACGAGTCGTTCAGAAGAGATTTTATCAGTTTCAGATGCGGAAAATAAGAAACGGACGTCGAAACAGCTTGCTTATCACTTTAAACACTGATTTGATTGATATAATAGCAATTACAATCAGTCTTCACACCGGCAGCACCTCGGTATGGAATTCATGAACTGTTACAAATGAAATGAAATGAACACTACCCTATTTATAGCATACACGGTTTCGCTTGAAATGAACATATCCTGTTCAAGCGAAACCCTCAAGCGAAACCTACATATTAACTTTCAAGCGAAACCGACAAAAATAACATTCTGATTTCAAGTTTGCATGCAATTTCACATGATGTTGTCATGTGATGATGTCATCATTGATGTCACCATTATGATGTCATCATTGGATATGATGACATCATGCTTGATCAAACCCGCAACACAACTGAGACTCGACATAAGACGAAGACGACAGATGTATGCACTAACAGACTCCCTCTCAGATGTTGACGAGTCTTAAGTGTCGAGTCTTTGCATCTTCAGTCTTTATCAGTCTTTTTTCTTTCATAGCATATACCAGGATCTTCTCTTTAGCTCTAACCTCGTCAGACTCCCCCTCTCATCATGATGGGATCGCCGTCTGGAATTAGCTATCACCTTGAGATCAATCCCTGGCTTTAATTCTGTTCAATTCATCTCCTGCACAAATTTTCTCACCACCACATAAATTTTCACTTAAATCAATAAGAAAAAACTTACTAGTAATAGTTACATCAAGTTCAAATTAATGATCTTGATTAACTAATCTCAACTTCTTTCTTAATTCAAAATTTTCAATTCAATACACACACTCCCAAACCAGTTCATCATGTTCAGCACTCGGAATTTTGAAAATTAGCTCTTCAACACCAGTTGTCGAAAATCTTTTTGAATTTTTCAAAATTTATGCTAAAACACACTAAAATTTTTTTTGGATTTTTTAATGTAACAGAAATGCAGTAAAGAAATATTTACAAACAATATTTTTGTGAGCTTGTGTAAGAGGATCATATCAGTTTTTGTGACCAATCACTAGCACCGTTAAGCTTTAAACATTTTCAGTTCTAAACGATTCACGTTGATTGACGATATTGTTGTCCACTTAAACTCAATCTAAAAACTTTCGAAATGCTTACCGATACGTTAAGGTATATTAATATAGCACTAAATTCTTATGGACCCCACAATCTCAGCATATCCCCTCATCATGCAATACACTGACTCAAGTAATGCCTTTAAACTTTATCAACTGTGATTTGTGCGAAAACAAAGCAGAATGTTTAAACATTAACAATCAGGTCGATACTTCCGTATACGCAGAGAAAGTCCAATGTTTAAACAAAATAAAAAAATAAAACAAGTTGAAGTTGTTTAGGCTTTAACCACCAGGTCGATACTCCCGTATACGCAGAGGTGATCCAAAGCTTAAACGAAACACCAAAGAAAATAAAGCAGAACGTTTAGGCAATAACATCCAGGTCGATACTCACGTATACGCAGAGGATGTCCAATGCTTAAACAAAATAAAGAAATAAAACAAGTTTAAATCTTTGCAAAATGAAATGCACAATCACAGCGACTTTTCAGCAAAGTTGTGAAAGTTCACAAACTTAACCAGTTTTATGTCATTCGACAATCAGCGATTACTGAGTAGGCACACAATCAAGAAGGACAAAACTAAGTACTATGCTTTCGACCATGTTTCCCACTTAGAACTAGGCTTTTTCATTTAAGTTTGTATCGTTATCGCAAATCTACTAATCTAGCTGAGCCTACCGTCACATCTTTAGTAAGATCGTTTATCACATTTTATCTCTCCATTTCTTTAGCATGTTGTGATAGTCTAACTGATCTACTATCATTTCCTCTTTTTGAGAACAAAACTCATTTTTGCATTTTTCAATGTTTTTGACATTTTCAAATTTTCAAATTTTCAAATTTTTTTAAAATTTTACTCCCCCTAAAATCAAAATATGTCTCAATTTTGATTTTCTGGGAAAATTTGAAAACAAGTTGTACAAGAAACGTGACAATATGATGAGAATTACTTCAATTCTCCATTCACTTGGCTTGAACAATCAGAACTCCCCCTTACAACAAACTATTTTCCTATAGTGATTTCAAAACACTTAAGTTTGTTTTAATCAAATGGTTTTTCCGGAAAATTAGTTTTGTTGATTTTACCATTTGTAGGTTAGGGGTAAAACTCATCACATTGTTTTTTAACCACTTGTAAGTATGGTCCAATCAAGTTCAACTTAATGACCTTGATTAACCACTTGTCAATGAAAACCTCTTTCAACCACTTACAGGTTCACTCACCAACCATAATCACTTGTAAATCAAAATATAACAATTTAAATATACCACATGTACTTTACCAACTGTACCACTTGTAGGATCATTTGCTAAGAAAGATGCCGATTCCTGCTCCACTCTTACCAACCTGGGAGCTCCGGCAAGTCAGATTTTTCATTTAAACAGATTCACCCAAGCCTGACGGTCCTTGGGTGATTTTGAATTCTTGTTCAACAATGGTGGAAAATTTGCATCATCCATTGTTAGACCAGAATTCTCATTTTTTACTTCAACACATGGCTCTTCTGGTTTTACCATACCAGATTCATTGCCTGAATGTGGCTTGTCTGACTTTGATGAGCCAGATTCATTGCCAACACGTGGCTCCTTTGTTTCCACAGAAACAGATTCATCGCCAACTTTTATTGGAACCCAATCCACTCTAGATTTAGGTTTTCCAAATTCATCAACTTGTGACATAAATGACTTTTCACAGTTTCTTTTATATTAAAAAACTTTGATAAAAGTTTTGTCTGAAAAATTAACTTTCTTTGATTGTTTATCAGTTTGATTAGTCAATTTTTCTTTCATTACTCTCTCTTTTGTCCTCAGATTTGTATCTGATGAATTTGTTTTGCCTGACTGATCATTTGAGCAAATCGATTCATCAGAACTTTTATCTGAATTACCAATTGTACCCGAGGACAAAATCTTCTCTAGATACTATCTGGCCTTCTTCCTCTTTTTCCTCAGTCTGTCTTTTTGCCCCTGAGAAAGCTTTACTTTCTTTTCTTGAGCTTTAGGTTCTTGAACCTTCTGTTCTTTGGGCTTGACATTGACTGGTTTCTTCACATGCTTCTGAGATTCAGCCCTCGATCTTTTCATTGATCTCATTGAGCAATCTCTAGCAATGTGACCTATGATATTGCAATTATAGCATCTTCTCGTCTCATAACTCCAACTCTGGCAGTTAACAGCAATGTGTCCTTGATAACCGCATCTGTAACACACTCTGTTATCGTACCAATCACCATCTTCAGTCCAAACATTCAGATCATAGCACTGTTTGGCTTGGTGATAATAATTTCTCCTCTTGTATGCTGGATTTGGCTTTTGAGCACTGTGGTAAAACCTGCACCACTTATTACCAACAGTTTTTGAGTTTTAATTTTCCAATTTTTGTGATTTTTGATTGCGATTGGATGATTGAACTGATGAGCTTTTATTTTCTTTTTGAACAATTTTCGGTTTTTTATCTTTTTGTTTTTGTTCTACATTCTTCTTTACAGGTTTTTGCATTGAGCATTCACCTTTTTCAGTAGAATGTAAAACAGTTTCTTTAAACATTTCATTTAATTTCAAAAATATTTTTCTTTTTTCAACATCATCATCAGTTTTCTCATCACAATCTTCAACTTTGACTTTGTCAAAGTTTGTGACATTGTCACTTATTGGAACATAATTGATCGGTTTTGGACATGGATAATCTGGTGTTGATGACGAAGTCTTAAAACCTTTCAATTTCTCTTCAAGCTCTTTGATTTTAATCCGAGCTTTTTCAGCTTCATTTTCAAGTCGAATGATTTTCTGAAGATGAGAGTTTATTTCAATTTGTTTTTCAAGATTATTTTTAAAAATAACAGATTTCTCATCTTCTAAAACCTTCATTTGACTTTGAAATTTTTTTTCAATTTTTAATTTTTCATTTTTAAACTCTTTATCTTTTTCTTTCAAAATTTTGTCTTCTAATGTCAAACTGTTCAAATCACATAACAGTTTAACATTTTCAGCTTTCAGCTTCTCACAATTTTCTTGCAACATAAGAATCTGTTGAACATCAGATTGCTTCTCTTCTTTCAACTTCTTGATTTCCAAGGTCAAACTTTCTGCATTCTTCAAGAGTTTGCCATTTTCAGCCTCAAGTTTATCATATTTAGAGCACACTGATTCAGAACCAGATTCTTCTTTCACAGATTCTTCATTCTTTGGAATTTCCTTTGTTTCCATCTTGTATGTTCCTGCACAAAAGAGTTTAACGAAATCAAAAGGATTCATACTTTCATCAACATAACATTTCCTTTTAATATCATATTTCAGAATACTCTTTGTTGCAAGACACACACGAATTCTTTTATCAATTTTGGTAATTACATCCAATTCCAATTTTTGTAAATTCTTTTCCATTTCGTTCAAAAAATCCTTCTTTTTCTTATATTCCTTACGAAACTCTACATTAACCTCATTAAAAAACTGTTTTGGATAAAGTTCTGTAAAAATATCCTTCCTTTTTAGTTCAACCAAGAATTCATCCCATTTAGCAGGTAATGCAGCTGCCAATTTTGATATCTGTTCATCTTTTAATATTCTAATATTTTTTCTTCTCAAATTTTCTGTTATAATTTCAAATCGTCTTTCCAACTCATCCAATGTTTCATCCTTTTGACACATGAAATGTTCAAAACTTTTAACCCAAATGTCCACACTCACATTTCTATAATTGCTATCCACAGTTCTCATATACCAACGATTTAAACTTTCAAGATAATCATTTTCTTTTTCGTCAAACATTTCTGTCATTTCAAACAATCTGTTCAAAAACTTTTTTACTGGGCCGCTAATGATAATTGTTTAGTGATTGTGCCAACTAATTCAGATCATATGCAAAACTATTATCTTTTAATGGGTCGATAATATCAATTATGTCTTCAATTTGATAGGGATGCTATTTTGTAGTGGGCTGTCAACAATTAATACCAAAACAATTCTAATATGTGGATTTTAATTGGGCCGCACACAACACATGCAAACAAAACACATGCACTCTTGAATTCTAATTTGGGCCGTTCAATACACTTAAACCACAAATGACTTATTACAATATGATTGGGCCGAGAATGTATGATGGGCTGACAACAATCAGCTTTAGTCTTGTTCACAATATGTATTAAAAAATGATTGGACCGATCAACCAACTCAACCGACAATTTTAAATGTTTACTCAATTCTGATTGTTCACATGCAAAGTCTAATGCCTTTTAAATTGTTCAACACAATTGTGCCATTCAATGTTAATCACGTGAACACTGAGATTTTCTAGACAAAAGTAAACAGACACAATAACTCTTCACATGCACACTGACAACAAGATCAAAAACTTTCAACACCAATCAGATCTCATGCAAATTTTTATGAACCGATAAAACTCTATTACCCAACTTAATTTGATTGGGCCTCACAATACATTTAACCGACAAGCCTCAATTTATCACATGCACATCAAATAGTTCTGATCACCTCTTGCAAACTGACACAACACATGTGATATCCTTTTCCAACTACTGACATTCTCGATTACAATGAATTTTCACATGATCTCTTTTAATGTTTCACACAAATCAATAAACTGTTCACGTGAAAGATAGTTCAAGCAGACAGTGTTTTCAAGCGGTGTGTCAGTTTCAAGCGGGACTCACGATGTAAACTCAAGTGAAACACGTCAATTTCAAGCGAAAGCCGAACTTTTCAAGCGAAAGCCTGATGACATCAGCAAATACGAACCAATTTTCAAGCGAAAGTCCAATTTTAATCAGATTTAAACCGATTTTAGCTCTAAAACTTTCCAGGATTTGTTAATTCATGATTGCGCACAATATGTGAAAGTTTGAACCGATTTTAACCGTGAAAATTTTTTAATTTTGTGAAAGAATGGTGTAGAAATCAGAAAAAATGACGTAAACAGGCTGTTTTGGCAAGATCTCTTCCTCCTGAGCTCTGATACCACTTGTAGGATCGGATTGTGACCCAAACGAGTCGTTCAGAAGAGATTTTATCAGTTTCAGATGCGGAAAATAAGAAACTGACGTCGAAACAGCTTGCTTATCACTTTAAACACTGATTTGATTGATATAATAGCAATTACAATCAGTCTTCACACCGGCAGCACCTCGGTATGGAATTCATGAACTGTTACAAATGAAATGAACACTACCCTATTTATAGCATACACGGTTTCGCTTGAAATGAACATATCCTGTTCAAGCGAAACCCTCAAGCGAAACCTACATATTAACTTTCAAGCGAAACCGACAAAAATAACATTCTGATTTCAAGTTTGCATGCAATTTCACATGATGTTGTCATGTGATGATGTCATCATTGATGTCATCATTGATGTCACCATTATGATGTCATCATTGGATATGATGACATCATGCTTGATCAAACCCGCAACGCAACTGAGACTCGACATAAGACGAAGACGACAGATGTATGCACTAACAGAATTCTTCGTGCTTCGCTACCATGTACGCATCGCCGGATGAGTTGGTCAGCACACATTTTGAAAAGATATGGATCTTCCCAAAAATAATGTATCACATTAGCAAAGAATTTCTTTCTTTGATGATGTGGCCAACCTTTTGCGACTATACCGCTAGCTAGGTAGTTAGCATAGTCGGCGTACCATGGTTCTTCCTTGTATTCCACCATTTCTAGGGACTCTGTTGGAAATTTTTCGTTGATTTGCTCGTCCCTGGTTGCTTCCAAAGCTGGGTCTTCTAAGCATGAAAGGTGATATGCTGCGGTATTTTCTGCTCCTCTTTTGTCTTTGATTTCAATATCAAATTCTTGGAGGAGTAGAATCCACCGAATCAACCGTGGTTTTGCATCCTGTTTTTTGAAGAGATATCGGATAGCTGCATGATCTGTATAGACTATAGTTTTAGAAAGAACAAGATAAGAACGAAATTTATCGAAAGCAAATACCACAGCTAGTAATTCTTTTTCAGTTGTTGTGTAATTTTCTTGTGCATCATTAAGTGTTTTACTAGCATAATAAATTGGGTGGAAATGCTTTTCTTTTCTTTGTCCCAAGACAGCTCCAACTGCAAAGTCACTAGCATCACACATGATTTCGAAAGGAAATTTCCAATCAGGTGCTGTCATGATAGGTGCATTGACTAACATTTCCTTTAGGGTTAGAAATGCTTGATTGCAATCCTTGTCAAAGATGAAAGGAGCATCTTTTTCAAGTAATTTTGTTAGAGGCCTTGAGATTTTAGAAAAGTATTTGATAAACCGCCTATAGAATCCGACATGCCCTAGGAAACTTCTGATAGCTCTAACGGAGGATGGAGGTGGTAATCTAGAAATGGTATCGATTTTGGCTCGGTCCACCTCCATTCCTTCGCTTGAGATTTTGTGACCGAGTACTATACCCTTCGTTACCATGAAATGGCATTTTTCCTAGTTAAGGGCGAGGTTAGTTTCCTCACATCGGGATAGCATTCGTTCAAGGTTATCGAGGCATTGGTCGTATGAATCCCCAAAGATAGAAAAGCCGTCCATGAAGACTTCCATTGTTTTTTCTATCATGTCATGGAAAATGGCTACCATGCAACGTTGGAATGTTGCGGGGGCATTACATAGACCAAATGGCATGCGTCGATAAGCAAAAGTTCCATAGGGACATGTGAAAGTTGTCTTTTCTTGGTCTTCGGGTGCTATCGGGATTTGAAAGTAACCTGAAAAACCATCCAAGAAACAGTAAAATTTATGTCCGGATAATCTTTCTAACATTTGATCAATGAAGGGCAAAGGAAAGTGATCTTTCCTTGTTGCTTCATTTAATCGTCTATAATCTATACATACTCTCCATCCTGTGACGGTTCTCGTTGGTATTAATTCATTCTTTTCGTTAGTTATTACCGTCATACCTCCTTTCTTTGGAACTACTTGAACGGGACTCACCCAAGGAGTATCGGAGATAGGATAGATAAGTCCGGCGTCAAGTAATTTGATAACTTCATTTTTAACCACTTCTTGAACATTTGGATTTACACGACGTTGTGGTTGTATTACCGATTTGTAGTCATCATTCATTAGAATTTTGTGCGTGCACATGGAAGGACTTATTCCTCTAATATCTACAAGCTTCCAAGCGATCGCATTTTTGTGTTTTTTCAAAAGACTAATTAATTTTTCTTTTTCTAAACTATGTAATTTAGATGAAATAATTACAGGTAATTTACCATCTTTGTCTAGAAAAGCATATTCCAAACCTTTTGGAAGTTCTTTGAGCTCAAGTGGTGGGTCTTTAGGAGACTCCTTATTCGGTTGCTCATTTCGATCAAGAACTTTAAAAGTTTGTTCTATGGCGACCTCTTCTTCAACAAAGTAGTCAATCTTTTCACTTGTATCGGGTGGTTCATCTTCATCTTCAATTAGGGGGTCATTATTGCCGAATGGATACTTCGTTGACCGCTTAAGATTGACACTTCTTTTAAATGCCCCTAATTGAAGAGGTAGATTGTTGTACTTCCGGTTTTTCAAAGCTTCGTGAGTTTTTACAAATGGTCATCCCAACACTAGAGGAGCGTCATCGAGGATGACAAAGTCGGTCGGGATTACCATTCGATTTGTTTGAACCAAGACATCCTCAACTATACCGATTGATTTTATTACTTTCCGATTGGATAGAAAAATGGGTATTTGAAGTGGAGAAAAATCACTAATACTTAATTTTTCGAAAATGTAGTTAGGCATTATGTTAACACAAAGATCTTTATCAATTGTGACATTACTAATAAACGAATTTTGAAAGAAACATGGAACCGGTGTAATGTTAATTTCAAATGGGTCTTCTTTTATTAGTGAGGTTTGATCATTAGTTAACTTAACACTTACCGTTTCGTCAATTTTAATGTTAGTGTTTAACTCTTTTAAAAACTTAGCATGAGTTGGAACTAAACAATGATTTTCAAAAGAAGGTGACAAGAGATTAAATTCTTCAAAATTAGACTCTTCTTGGATTTTAACGTTGTCGGACTCACCTTTTTCGTTGTTTAACTCATGTCTCGGTTCTTCACTTATTTGTTCTTCCATTTTTACACTTTCGGTTATCTCTTCCTTTTTTAATTCTTCTCTTGCGCGGGACTCCTCTTCCCTTGCGCGAGATTCTTTTATATAGCGATCGATAACTCTAAGGTGTTCTAATATCCTATCGGTCACTTCGGTTATAGAAAAAGAATCAGGATTTTCAAAGCTTGAATCTGGTTGTTCGATCCTTTGTTCCTCATAATAGCCATATGAAGTAGATGGTTCACACCATTGTTCTTCATTGTAAGCATATGATGGATAAGGGTCGTAATTTTGTTCTTCATAATACTCATATGAGGTGGGTTGTCCACGCCATGGTTCCTCATAATAAGCATATGAAGGTGGTGGCTCATATCTTGGTTCCTCAAAGTATGAGTATGGAGGCTCATACCTTGGCTCGTCAAAATATGAGTATGAGGGAGGAGGTTCATACCTTTGGTCTTCATAGGATGTGTATGAAGTTGATGGCTCGTACCTGGGCTCCTCATAGTAGGTGTATGAAGTAGATGGTTGATATGAGTTACAATATTGAACCGGGTGCGGGTTACCACAATTAGTGCAATAGTTATTCCTATAATCATCCTCCTCATAGGTGTAGTTGTAACCTCCTGAGTATTAATCCATGAGAATCACTCAGTAGACCACAACTAAGTCTCGGGATCAGAAAACAAAAATGAAAATGGAAACAGAGGCTGGACACGGCCCCGTGTTCAATGGACACGGCCCCGTGTACAGAATCTGTATCTGGGCGTTTTAATTAAAGTTTCTGATCCAGTTGAGCATGGGGCGTGTTCAGTGAGCACGGCCCGTGTTCAAGCTACTGTTACTGGGTGTTTATGAAAAATATGCAGCACGGCCCCGTGTTCAGTGAGCACGGCCCGTGTTCAACTTACTGTAAATGCAAAACTAAACTAAAATGCAGAAAAATGTGCGCGCGTTTTAAAAAAGTTTTGAAAAACTGACTAGGCCGTCGATTTTAAGCTTTCTTAAAATCCTTGTGTCCCCGGCAACGGCGCCAGAAACTTGATGTGCGTGAAGTGTGTTATGGTTTTAATGTATATTTTAAGCCCTTTTACACTTTTTTAGCCAAGTTTTAAATTTATAAAACACGATATTTACTAACACTAAACACACATATGGGCAAGTGCACCCATCGTGAGAGTAGTATAGCGTTGGTAAGATACCGAGGTCGTCCAAGGACACAAGTGCTTTTAGTACCGGTTTATCCTCAACGTCTAATCAAATCAAAAAGTTAGAAAAAGGTTTTAAACTAGAAAAATAAAACTAACTAAAATGCTGAAAATAAAAATAAAAATAAAAACAGATAGACAAGATGAATCACTTGGTTCCGACTCGTATCTAGTGTAACCTTTGATTATTTCCGCACTTCTGTACTTTTTAAGAGATTATCTTAGTTATTGTAGTAGGCCCCTCTTTTGAAGGTGACGTTACCCTCACCCCAGTAGTTTGAGTCAGCAAGGATACAATCCTAAAAGGGTGGATTATTGAAAGATAATCAATTAAGTTATTAATGCAAATTATGGTAGGCCCCTCTTTTGAAGGTGACGTTACCCTCGGCTAAGTAGTCTGAGTCAGCAAGGATACAGTCCTAAGTAGCCGGGTTATAGTATTAATAGTAGTTTAACTTATGAGGGGATCAAAGAGTTTGGACCCCCGCCATCCAATACCGTTAAGTATTGAAGGAGGTCCTACTAAATTTGACCCAGGTCCATTGCAGGACCTCTAAACGCTGAACAATGGCAAGACTCTTACCCAACCGTTCCCTTAACCCCCGACCAGGTAGCCAACATACCTCCATATAGACCGTGGAGATATGAATGGTGAAAATCTTTTATTTTATATAGACAGTAAAATAATGTCAAGACACCACGGACAAACGATAAGGAAGAATCACCTTCAACATAAGAAACTAGTTATTAAAGTCATTAATACAAAACCAAGTAAAAAGTGCGAAAAGATTAAAAATAAAAAGTATTACACTAGACACTTTGTCTTCACCAATTGATGTAAGAGACTTAGGCAAACATGGCCTTGATTGTCAAGAACTCTTACGATCATTCTTGGATCCCGAGACGACTCACACACTCTACGATGGACAATGGATGATGGTGGTGGATGATGGTGTTATGGTGGTGGTGGGTGGTGGGTGAAGTGTGAGAGAGGTGGTGTGCCAAGGGATGGTTTGAGCTTGAGCCAAGCACTCCTATTTATAGGCTGAACAGAAGCTCGGGCACGGCCCCGTGTCCAGTGGGCACGGCCCCGTGTCCACATCCTTCTCTTTCTTCATTTAATGCAGCTTGTCTTATTAGTTGACCACGCCCCCGTGTCCGCTGAGCACGACCCCGTGTGCAGAAGAATCTTTCTACTATGAAGATTTGCCAGGATTCTGCAAATCTTAAAGTTGACCACGGCCCCGTGTCCGCTGAGCACGGCCCCGTGGTGGGCAATAGAAGCTTCTACCACTTTGTCTTTTCTGTTGACACTTGGGCACGCCCTCGTGCTGGCTGAGCACGGGGCGTGTTCAGTCCTCTGTCTTCTTGTTTTGCTTGGGAAGATGCTGTCGTGGGGTCGGGCATGTCACGTCTTGTTCCTTTTCTTGTATTTATGTTAGATTTTGATGTCTTTTTGCTTCTTTTGTTAATTTGAGCTCATTTAATCCTGAAAATACAAAAGGAAGACAAAAGCACACTTTTTCCAACATTAGTACTAAAAAAGGGTTAGTTTTATGCCACAATTGATGTAATTTATATGTTGCATTTTGCACACATCACTACCCCATCGAGACCGGTAGCTCCATGTCCGCATAGTAGCGAACTGAATTCTTTAATGTCTAGTATTGATTAGAACCTCAATCGTAATATATAGCTCGTAACGCCTTGCAAACTTACGAAACCGAAAGTATGACTATGTTTAATATTGAAAACCGTGGGCACAAGTTTCCATCAGAAATACACTCGCTGAGCTTATTTCGGATGATTCAACCATGGTATTTATTAAGGAAATAAGATTGATTTTCTTAAGCAAATATGGATATTTTTAAAATTATTAAAATTTCTATATTAAGAAAGTTTTTCCTTAAATAAATTGTTACGAATTTGAAATGTGAACTCACCCTCCTTTCTTCAGGTACATAGTTGGGTTTCGGGAATTTTGGCTTGTGTTGTCATGTGATTGTGTGATGCTAATGTAATTAAATAATGTTTGGACACTTTTAACTACTTTTGGGAACATGTGTAATAAGACCCCTAAGGGTCAAATGACTATGACTTGGTTGTGATGAATGTGGTAACTTTAAAAATTATGTTTTAAAATGAACCAAATGTCCAACATAATTATAGGATCGACCACAAAGACTTTTATGGGTACCAACCTCCGTTACCGTCACGTTTGTATTTCCGCTGCGATGTTTTTGGGGTGTGACACACCCCTGTTTCATTTCATTATCCCATTATTTCTTCTCATCACAACACCTCTTATCAAAACAACAAAATCTCCACCTTTTTATTTCCTTGTAAAGATCAGCAACTATGGGTGCATACAAAATCAGAAACGAGTTTAGTCTCGAGTCCAAATCCACCATGTTTTAATTCATTATTCGATTATTATTTCACATTAAGAAAATCAGAAACCTTTTAAAAAATTTGAGCCCCAACAACAGATCTGGGGGTTAAACGCCTTTAAATATGACATAATTAAGGTTTATAGAGGGTTTGAGAAAACCCTAATTTTGAACAAAAGGGAGAAAATGAAAATTTTGGATAATGAAACTCTGGCGGTGTTCATGAAATTGGTTAGAATTCCCAGTTTCTAGTGTCTAAAAACATCAAATCCACATCGAGTTTTATGAATTCTGGACTAATTTTATGAAATTTTATCAGAATTTAGGGTTTTTTGTGGTTCAAATAAAATAAGGCATTTTTTTCATGAAATCAGTTACAATTTCCGGTTTCCGGTGTCTAAACGTCTCAAATCCTCGTCGAATTTTGTATATTTTCATGCAATTTTATGGAATTTTATCAAAATTACGGGTTTGTTGTGTGACAAACGGCACAAATCCAGTAACTTCCGTACTATTTTAATAATTATTTATTGTCTGCAATTATGTGTTTTAATGTCAACATTATATGCTTGCATGTCATACACTAAAATCATGCATGTTACACATTACATTTATCGCATTGTAGAACAATTTAAGCATTACATCAAAACAATTATTAAACTCACCGGTTAGACAGGTTATGTCAGCACAACCTCAGTACTCAGCTAAACGATAGATTTAGGACTTAGATGTAGGCCCGACATCAAAAACATATTAAATACCAAGTGGGAGAACAAAGATTTATGTTAACACTTTCCGGAAACTTAAACAAGCACCAAAAACTGTCCGAAACGAACTATAAATAACAATTTCAGCATTTTTCAGCATTTAACTAATTATATTTGATGTAGAAATAGTATAAAACATCCAGAATAACTTGTAAAGTGTTAAGGATGAAATGTAACACCCCAAAAATGTTTTAATGTGCATATGTGTGTACGAATAACTAGAAAACATAACTAAGTTAGAATATGTATAAAATGTTGCCTTATGAATGAACTATGACCAAATTTGATGTAAACATATATGTGGAAGGACTAAACTTGTAACTATGTATAAGTAGAATAATAAAAATAAATAAAAAATACAAACACACACATGTGTGTGTGTCTAGAACGATCTAGGCAGAGGAGAAAGGGGGAAGAACACTCCTTGATCAGAAATCAACAAGATTAAAAGGAAAATCAAAGCCAAATCAATGCATGAACATGGATTTCTAATCATTTAAGCTTGTTTATCAAAGTGGTAAGTCGAATTTCTTAAATTGATGATTTTTAAGAAGTGGGTTTCGACCCAATCATGAGTTCATGTATAAATTTGTGTAATTGGGAGTTAGGATTACATTATAGGACAAGAATTATGTTTGATTTTGGCCATTTGAATGATTTAAAGTAGAAACCCGATTGATGTAGTATTATGATGAACGTGATGTTTATGTAAATGTAACTATAAGTAACTTTGATGTATAATCTTGTATGAGTAGGAAATCATAGACAAAATTTATGTAGATTAAAAAAAATATGGAATTTTGATTGATTATGATAATCCATGGTATGAACTAGTAAAAGCATGCTTAGAATACTTGTACCTTATGCTTTCTTAATACGATGCACTCCAAGTGTTTCATTAAATGCTTAAGAGGGTAAATGTGTGAAATTCTGAAATCTAGTGATAATGTTCGCTAGTAGAATATGAGAAATTATTGTAATTATGGAATGGATTAGTTGGGCTAAATGAACGGATGCATTTAATGTAGGCATGAAAGAAGAAGGCCCAAGCACCAAGAAAACGGAAAGCTCACAAGATCGAGTTATGTTACTTTACGCATACTCTTTTATTTTGTTATTACGACATTATTATGTGAAAACCCATAGTTATGATAGTTCGTGGTAAATCATAGTACAAAGCCTAACCCGTTACGAATGGGTCATATGAATGGAATTGATGTGTGCAAAATGTAACATATAAATTACATCAAATGAGACATAAAACTAACCCTTTTTAGTACTAATGTTGGAAAAAGTGTGTTTTTGTCTTCCTTTTGAATTTACAGAACCAAATGAGCTTAAACGAACAAAAGGAACAAATATACAGCCAAAACCAACATAAATACAAAGAAAAGGAATAAACGTGACATGCCCGACCCCTCGGCAACTTCCTCAAAGCAAAAAAACAAGACAACATAAGACTAACCACGGGGCCGTGCCCAGCCCAACACGGGGCGTGGTCAGGGTCCAGCAGAAAAGACAAACTTGTAGAAGCTTCCAAGCCCACCACGGGGGTGTGCCCAGCTCAGCACGGGGCGTGGTCAACTCAAAGATACGTAGAATCTTGCAAAATCTTGATAGTACAGAGACGATGCTGACCACCGGGCCGTGCCCACTGGACACGGGGCCGTGTGGGACCCTCTGATGACACTTGTATTTAATGAAGGAAGAGAAAAGGCTGGCCACGGGGGAGTGCCCGCTGGACACGGGGCCGTGGCCAAAGCACTGTGAAGGCTATAAATAGGGGTGCTTGGTTCACTTTAAAAGCATCCCTTGGCAAACCACTACTCTCCCACTTTGCCACCACTACAACACCAACACCCACCACCATCATCCATCTTTAGAGTGTGTAATAGTCTCGGGATCCAAGATTGATCGTAAGGGTTCTTGCCAATCAAAGGCCATGTTTGGTTAAGCCTCTTACATCACTTGGTGAAGACAAGTCTTTTATGTATTACTATTGATTTTTAATCTTTTGGCACTTTTTACTTGTTTTTGTATTAATTACTTTAATAACTAGTTTCTTATGTTGAAGGTGAATTCTTCCTATCATTTTTCCGTGGTGTCTTGGCATTACTTTACTATCTATATAAGTAAAAGATTACATCATTCATGTCTTTACGGTCTATATAAAAGCATGTTGACTACCTGGTCGGGGGTTAGGGGAATGGTTTGGTAAGGTTCTTGCAATGTTCAGTGTATAGATCCTGCAAGGACCTGGTTCAAGCTTGCTAGGACCTCCTTCAATACCCACTGGTATTGGATGACGGGTAACGTTACCTTCAAAAAGAGGGGCCTACCACTTTTCGCATTAATAACTTAATTAATTATCTTTCAATATTCCGACCCTTTGCGATTGTATCCTAGCTGACTCAAACCACTGGGTTGAGGGTAACGTCACCTTCAAAAGAGGTGCCTACTACTATAACTAAGATAATCTCTTAAAAAGTCCGAAAGTGCGAAAATCATCAATGGATACATTAAAGGCGAGTCGGATCCAACTAATTCATCTTGTCTATCTGTTTTTATTTTATTTATTTCTGCAATTTTAGTTTTTATTTTTCATGTTTTAAAACTTTTCTCAAAAATTTAGATAGATTAGACGTTGAGGATAAACCGGTACTAAAAGCTCTTGTGTCCTTGGACGACCTCGGTATCTTACCAACGCAATACTATGCTCACAATGGGTGCACTTGCCCAAGTGTGTGTTTAGTGTTAGTAGAATATCGTGTTTTATAAATTTAAAACTTGATTAATGCGTAAAATAAAAAATTAATAAAATCATATCACGCTTCGCACACACCAAGTTTTTGGCGCCGCTGCCGGGGACACAAGGATTTTAATAAAGTTTAAAATCAACGGCCTAATTATTTTTACTTATTTTTCCATTTTTTTGGATTTTTCTTAAATTTTTCAGTTTCTGCAGACTTCAGCACGGGCAGTGCTCAGCCAGACACGGGGTCGTGTCCATCTTTGTTACTGGCAATCCTGTTTTAAGTCAGACAGTAGCTGACCACGGGGATGTACCCACTGAACACGCCCCCGTGTCCAACCTCCAGTTGCTGAAAACAGAACCGTAAGATCCCGACGGTTAGTAATTTCTAGCAAAACTATGAATGATATTGATTATTTTTACTTTCGCTCCTCTTACGGTGTGTGGTGTCAAATATATGGTGGATTCCATAAAGATTTAGAATGTTACTTTCTAAATTTCCCTCCCCACTATTTAGACCCATCGTTTTCCTGTAACCTTAAGATGGGCGAAAGTAAAAACGTTCACTATCTCTCGCCCGAATGCCCTCAACCATCTCTTTCAGATGACAGAACTCCTGAAGAATTATGTCAACTCAAAGAAATAATTCTCCTAAAATTAAAAGAATTAGAGCTTGAGATGAAAACAAGTTATTCATCACAAGACAACAATCAAGGAGAATTATTGGGGTCACGTTCGAATTCTACAAACATCGACGATACCGAAAGCACCTCAAACTCTTGTGAAAACTTGAGCGATAGTCGTCCCTGTGTCGATTATGCCGTGAAGGACTCTTCATCGGTCCCCACCGATGCGCTCATAGACCTGAGCGATTCGATATATACCTTCTTTAACGAGAGCCCGGATAAGGGGAATAAATGTTGGTTTCGCCCACCGGTATTTAGTTTAGGTTTTACCCTTTGCGATAACCTCTTGCGTTCTTGTTTAAATCAAAAGCAATTAAGGTACCTTAGGCACTTCGGTGTTGTTCCCTCCAGTAAAGAACCACCCGGTCCGAATAAAAACCTTAAAATAAGACGGAACTTCATAAAACACTCTAGCCACGGGGCCATGCCCAGGTCAGCATGCCCCGTGCCTACCTCAAAATTGACCATGGGGTAGTGTCCAGGCCAACATGCCCCGTGTTAAGAATACGGAAAAAATGTGTCAGAGTCTTGTCTGACCACGGGGCCGTGTCCAGCCGACACGGGTCCGTGGTCAGCGTGCTGTCGTTTTCTATAAAGTCAGCATGATTCCTGCACATTTGGACCCATTCCAAAGACCAAGATTTGCTGGGATCCTCACACATACCTTAAAAGATATATTCCAAAGAAGATTTCTCAACAACCATCTTGTCTTTGCCACTTTTGCCACTTACCTTCTTCTCCAAAACTCCTCAACCTCCATTAAAGCTTAAAACTTCCATAGCTTCGAGTTTTATTGTAATATTTGCAAGGTTTTTAACCAATGAATCTTATTTAAAATAAGTTTTACAACACTATTTTAAGTTAATTATGCTCAAAAAAATTTCAAAATTCAGAAAAATAATTTAAAACAATGAGATTCCTTGATCCAAAAATCTGCAGAATGGTGACCACGGGGCCGTGCCCAGCGGGCACGGGGATGTGGCCGGAGTTACAGTTTCATTATTTTGAAATTTTCAACTTATTTTCTTAGAATATCGAGCCAAAACAGCGGAACCTCTTCAGCTCACTCAAGGAACAGTCGAAGGGAGAGAAGACCATCAATAGAAGCAACCTTTGTCTAATACGTGTGTGTACAAAGGGAAGCACTTGATGAGATGACATCCGTGGAAGAGGTTCTCATTGACCGCATCAACTATTTGACGGTGGGGCTGGAGAGTAGCTTTCAAGAAATCAAACTTTTGCACCAAAGGTTGAACATTCTTGCAATGCCACCTATGGAACCAATCTTCCAAAAGAAGATTGGAACTTGGCACAAGAAGTCGTCAATCCAACCGGATGGGATGACATTCCCCCGAAATCTCCTCTAGATACATTACACGAGGTTCCGGTAGATGTCGCACCTCCCCCACATGAGGTTGTGGACAATGAGCTCGTCTTCTTTCTCCCTCGGGAGATAGAGGAGTGGCTCAATGATGTGTGAGGAGCACCCTCCGGGTAGAAGTTCTAAGAGCCTTATTTCCGGAAAAGCATATTTTTCGGGTTTTTGTTGTTCTTGTCATGAAAACATCTAGGATAGAACTTCTTATTGGTTTAGATTTCTTGCATTCTAGGACCTGCCTATCTATTTTAATTTCTAGTTTGTACTTTTTAATTTTTTAGGAACCATATATTTCGCACTTTTAAATGAATGATGGTTTTAGTTATTAAATGGTGTTTGGATGATGTTATAATGGTTTAATAAGCAAGGAAAGATGGAGGTTACCAAGGGAATGTTAAAACCACACCCCATGCATGAAAACAGAGCCTCCTGACAACTTTTCCAGCCTTACAGCAAGTTCAGCACGGGGCCGTGCTCAGCGCAACATGCCCCGTGCCCAGACTCTGCAGAAATTTGCCTAGTTCAGGTAATTAGCCACGGGGCCGTGCTCGCTGAACACTCCCCGTGGCCAGCCTTCTGTTTAATTCTGTTACTGGCGATCTGACCACGGGGCCGTGCCCGGACCAACACAGGGCCGTGGCCAGACGCCCAGTACCATAATATTTTGTTTTTCAACACCCTTTTTACACATTCAATCAACCTAGAAACTTACTTTTGGGACACATTGAGGACAATGTGTAATTTAAGTGTGGGGGGATGCTAAAAACTTGAATCTAGCAAGTCCTAATAACAAGCCTTACACAAAACTCTATTGGAACCGCTAATCATCCCAAATTTTTTCAAAACCTTTTCATTTTTTTTACTTGTCTTGGTTTAATTTGGGAAGAACAAGTTCTAAAAAAGTTATATTTTTACATATATGCAACCGATAGCGTCGTGATAAAAAAGAACCAAATAATAAAATTATGAAAAGGCATAACAAATCTAATTAAAATTTGATTATATATAGTTGATCACATTATAAACCCATTCCCACAACAAGTAAGTTTTGAGCCTTTATGGAGCATACAAACATATATCTTTAAATTAAATGCTCATTTTTCGTTTCTTGTGTGAATAGCCGCTTGGTTCTTACGACTCTAGAACTTGCCACGACGATACATTCTCGGTCCTTACCAACTTGAACCCAGGTAAGTAAATGATAGTGGCATTAGGACTAACCCTTTTTCCTTTCAACACCATTAGTTTCATCTTTTTTTATCACCTACCCAAAATCTCCCTAGTTAACCCCTTTGAGCCTAAAAATTTTCATTTCAAAACCCACAAAACAAACACCCTTTACCCACCAAAACCTTTTTCTTTTCAACCCCTTTGTTTTAGTAAAAAGCTCGGTTATCTTGTGACGAAAAAAATGAAAGTCTTGCAATAAACAAATAAGTTCCTCAAAGAAATTTTGTTTGTATGTGCTTAGTTTGAATAAAAGTCACAAAAACAAAAGTTTTACGACGATCGACGCTTTTTACGCTTTCAGCCATTTTCACTAACCACTAACCAAAACCACCTACCCTTAGCCCAAGCCTAACCCTTCCCCAAAGTCCTCTTGATATTTACAAAGGTTTTTAGTTAAAAAGAAGGAGGATTGATCGCTTGGCAAGCATATGGTAGAAGTAAGTTCCATGTCGGTCTCAAGTGTTTCACAAAAATACATTTTCAGCCGAGTGTTGAGTGATCTCCCGTGAGGTATGTGACCTTGAATATAAATGGAATTTTAAAAGGCATGTTATACCCAATTAAGTATTTTTTTCTTATAAAACGTTCTAAATAAATTATGACGAATAGGATTGTAAATAAAATAAAAATAGAACCCAATAAAGATCTTGGATTCCGACACTCAAGATAAGCCCAAAACTTCTCCTCTACCTCTTCCATTTGGGTGTGTAAGCCACATATTAAAGAGTTTTGCTTGAGGACAAGCAAAGATTCAAGTGTGGGAGTATTTGATGTGTGCAAAATGTAACATATAAATTACATCAAATGAGCCATAAAACTAACTCTTTTTTAGTACTAATGTTGGAAAAAGTGTGTTTTTGTCTTCCTTTTGAATTTGCAGGACCAAATGAGATTAAACGAACAAAAGGAACAAATATACAGCCATAACCAACATAAATACAAAGAAAAGGAATAAACATGACATGCCCGACCCCTCGGCAGCATCCCCAAAGCAAAGACAAGACAACAGAAGACTGACCACGGGGCCGTGCCCAGCCCAACACGAGGGCATGGTCAGGGTCCTGCAGAAAAGACAAACCTGTAGAAGCTTCCAAACCCACCACGGGGGCGTGCCCAGCTCAGCACGGGGTGTGGTCAACACGCGGCCTTGCCTACTAAACACGGGGCCGTGTGGGACCCTCTGCTGACACTTTCATTTAATGAAGGAAGAGAAAAGGCTGGCCACGGGGGCGTGCCCGCTGGACATGGGGCGGTGGCCAGAACACTGTGAAGGCTATAAATAGGGGTGCTTGGTTCACTTCAAAGGCATCCCTTGGCAAACCACTACTCTCCCACTTTGCCACCACTCCACCACCGTTACAACACCAACACCCACCACCATCATCCATCATCCATTTTTAGAGTGTGTAGTAGTCTCGGGATCCAAGATTGATCGTAAGGGTTCTTGCCAATCAAAGGCCATGTTTGGTTAAGCCCCTTACATCACTTGGTGAAGAGAAGTCTTTTATGTATTATTTTTTATTTTTAAACTTTCGGCACTTTTTACTTGGTTTTGTATTAATGACTTTAATAACTAGTTTCTTATGTTGAAGGTGAATTCTTCCTATCATTTTTCCGTGGTGTCTTGGCGTTACTTTACTGTCTATATAAAGTAAAAGATTACATCATTAATGTTTTTACGGTCTATATAAAAGCATGTTGACTACATGGTCGGGGGTTAGGGGAATGGTTTGGTAAGGTTCTTGCCTTGTTCAGTGTATAGATCCTGCAAGGAACTGGTTCAGGATTACTAGGACCTCCTTGGTATTGGATGGCGGGGGTGCGAATAGCTTGAACCCCTCATCTGTAAACTGCTATTAATACATTAAACCTGCTTCTTGGGAATGTATCCTTGTTGACTCAAACCACTTAGCCGAGGGTAACGTCACCTTCAAAAGAGAGGTCTACCACTTTTCGCATTAATAACTTAATTAGTTATCTTTCAATATTCCGACCCTTTGGGATTTGTATCCTTGATGACTCAAACCACTGGGTTGATGGTAACGTCACCTTCAAAAGAGGGCCTATGACTATAACTAAGATAATCTCTTAAAAGTCCGAAAGTGCGAAAATCATCAAAGAATACATTAAAGGCGAGTCGAATCCAAGTGATTCATCTTGTCAATCTGTTTTTATTTTATTTATTTCTGCATTTTTAGTTTTTATTTTTCATGTTTTAAAACTTTTCTCAAAAATTTAGATTGATTAGACGTTGAGGATAAATCGGTACTAAAAGCTCTTGTCTCCTTGGACGACCTCGGTGTCTTACCAACGCTATACTACGCTCACGATGGGTGCACTTGCCCAAGTTTGTGTTTAGTGTTAGTAGAATATCGTGTTTTATAAATTTAAAACTTGATTAATGCGTAAAATGGGCTCAAAATATTAATAAAATCATATCACGCTTCGCACACACCAGTAATTAATTGTGTAAAAGAATGAATCCTAACCGGCTCGTCATGAACGAGTCGAATGAATGAGTAGATATCAGAAAAGGACGAGTATGAATTAACCTGACATGAACGAGTTAAATTGGATGCACACACTAAAGATGAGATGGATGAATTTGACCCGTTGTAAACGGATTAAATGAATGTATGTGTTATGAATATGATTAATCCGTTATTAAAGGATTAATGGAATGTATGTTTTATCTCAAGTTTGAGATGGTATGTATTGACCCGTTCTAAATGGGTCGAGTAAATGAAAACGTAATATGAAAGCATGGAATAGAATGTATGGATTTGTTAGAAAAGATAGTGTTGTAATTAGCGAAATTGATTTTTGAAGTTTTGTTTTTGTTGTAGGTAAATCAGCAATTTAGGTGATATGGCGAACTTGGAACGAACGCACATAAATTATGCCCACAACACGCTTCCGAAGTTATCTATTTGATATGGGTCAAAACTTTTGTTATGTTTATAAAACCAAACATGTGTAATCTTTTGTTGTTAATATGTTTTCAACATTAGCTATGACTAGTAAACTTGTAACTAGATGATGTTTAAAATGTCTTACTCTTTTGACAATGATGGAAATACAAATGATATGTTTGCGAAAAAGTTACAATGATTTTCAAGTTCTTGTGTTTTCTCGTTAAGAACGGATGTTTAAATTAAGGGGCGTTATATGAAATCATAACACAAAAGTTACATCATACCGTATAAATTACACAAGTTAGCATCTTAACGAACCGACAACCGAACAATTATCCGAACACTACCAAAACACCAAAAAATGAACTAGAAGCGTTGTTTTAGTGATATTGAACTAGTATTGGTCATATAACATCTTAAAAGACTTAAAAACACTTAAACTCATCTAATATAACATTAAACCCCTAACTTACATCTTGAACCCCTTAACTTCCAAACTTGAACACTTAACCCTCCCCCTTGTTGTGGACGGTCAAAACATGGGGCCCACAAGTCCCCATGTTGTCTCCTAATGTGAATGAAGATTTGTGGGTTAATTGTATTATATGATGGAAGTTATGTATATATGGGTGTTATAAGAATCTTATCACCAACAATTCTCAACATCACTTTTCATCTCACATTTCAAACTCCTATTCTTCCTTTGTTCCTCCCCACCTCACGGCCACAACAACATCATTATCACCTCCATTTTCTTTGATCATCCAAGCCATTCCAAGCTCATCCAAAGGTGTCTCAAGGCTAACAAAGGAAGGTTCAAGCACTAGAAGTTGAAGGACCATTCTAGGAAGCTTTTAACCACCATCTTCTCATTACCTTCATCTTCTTGTATCTCTTGCCACTTCCCTAGCCACAAGAGCTAGTAGTGAGTCCTCTAATCTCGATTTTGCTTCTTGTTAGTAGTATGTTACATGTGTACAAGTTAAACCATCAAGAAAACTTAACTTTAAAAGATGAACACTTGAAGAAATAACCTAATTTAAAGAAAAGAAGTGCTTATTTTGTTATGATGAAGTATGTGATGAAGTTGTTGTCGTTTTTTTTGTGACTTTGTTAAGATCCATCATATGTAAGCTTGTTAGAAGCTTAGATCTAACAAGTGTAAGCATGGATCTTGAAAGATCCATGATGAAACATGTTAGTAAACTTGAAGATCTTAAAAATGAACTTGTAAGTTGTTTTAAAATGAAATGTTCATGTCCATAAACCTACTAATCAAGTGGATGAACAAGTTTACAAATTAAAGTTTCAACAAAGTTTATGAAAATTAACAAGTAAGCTTTTATTTAAGTAGATCTACATGTTTAAAGTGTAGATCTAAATTACTACAAATTTATATGGAACTTCAAGTTTAATACATGAAAAAGTATGGATGAATTTAGTGGTTATTACTTGAAAAATTGTTGATGATTGAGTTTTGATGTTTAAAAGAAAATAAACACGTGTTTTAAAACATGGGAAAACCTCCATTTTTAGGGGAAACTATGTCAAAATTTTTATAAAATTTTGACACTTAGAAAAATATAATTTTTGCAAGACTTTTTCTACTAAAATGTTCAAGAAAGTTAAACATGGTTTTCCCCTAATTTTTGTACAAAAATACAAGTTAAGAAATAGAGTTTTCTTAAAAGATTAAAACAAGTATATATATATATATATATATATATATATATATATATATATATATATATATATATTAGGGAAAAATATATATATTTAGTTGTCACCAAAATTATGTGCTATGTGTATATTATGTGTAAATATATACTAGTGTACGTGTAGGGACTTGAAACACACTAAATACTCCAAAGGAGTATAAACACCAAATACACTTAAAATACAAAAAGAAACATATATGAATAATATACACAAAATCACCCATACATGGGTGTATGGACAAAAATACCAATATATATATTCCTTATTGAATTATGGACTTTAGACACTTGGACAAGTATATGGATAAATATATATATTTAGAGAAAAATATATACATAATTACTACAAAAACCAGACAAGTGATAAAGTGTGTGTATATATATATATATTTATCACCCATGACAAAAATATATATATTACGAACAAATCTTAAAAATATATTATTTCTAATAAACATAATTCCGGAAAGTATAAAAATCATAAGAAATGATTTTTGATATTAAATACAAGATACATAAGTATTTATACCTAAATACATGTATACTTGCCTAATTATACATTTGGTAAGATTTCAAGTATACTTAAACTTAAAAATAATATTAGAAATATTATTTAACAAATCACTTATAATTATTTTGGAAAATATTTTAAGTATACATATATGAGGACAAGTTAAAAATATATTATTTTTAACACATATCGCTTTTAAATTATATATATATATATATATATATATATGTGTGTGTGTGTGTGTGTATGTATATATCTTTGAGAATAAAAATATATATAATTACAAATAGAAAATACAATTTGAGTTAACGATAACGCGACGAACGGGTGAGACCCGACTATAATGGACACGACGCACACGTGTCTCGGACATGCACATCTTACTCGTGTGAGGCACGAAGCCGCAATAAGAACTAAATCCGATAATACAACTCACACATTTACAAAATCATATATGTTTTGTAAAATATATATATTAACAATTCAAGAACATATACAACTAAGACAAAACGAATACATAAAACAAGATGGATAAACTTGTACATAGTAAATCACAAGTTTAGGTGATTAACATACGTAGAACATTTATAGGTTACGTCGTAAACCAAGAAGGGACCAGTGAAGTTTAGGACGCACGAAGACGCAAAACAGTAAGTTCATGTCCCTACTTTTAAACATTTTCTTGTTTTCAAAACTTTGGAGAAAATACATGTACAAATGATATGTTAAAACTAAGGAATGATACACATGTGTGAATAGGGGATACGTAAGCACCATTAATCTAAGTTTAGACCAAGGAACAAAAGGTTAGATCTGGCGGGTTTTGGCAGCCTCACTCTTGGTCCACATTGACCCACACGGAAGAGCGCTTTTGGGTCACAGTCGAAGGGTGATCGACATATAAATCGCCTAGGTTTGGATGCTTCATATGTCGTCACACATGTTAATGTCCTAGCTAAACATTAGCGATCTCGATTTCCTTACATTTTACATCTTATCATACATCTTATTTACAAAGTAACATACCACTTTTCATACAAATACATCTCACATTTACAAGTATACATTTTATACAAACTAATTGCATGAATTCACACCAACTTTGTTGACGATTTTTCAAACTTGCATGTATTTCAGGTAATGAGTGGAATGCTTTGCAGTCCTATGCTTCAAGAAGTCATGTGTCGTTACTCCATGCCACTTTTGTAGGATTTATCATCATATCCTGCCTCCTTGCGGCGACATGAGGAATAAATCATTGATCATTTGGAATTTGAAATGTGTTGTAAACTTTTTAACTTATTATCTTTTGAAGTGATGTAAACACTTTACTTAACTTATGTTTTGAAACTTGAATCTATGAATGACATTTGGAATTTAGTTTTATTCATATAGTATGTTTTGTTATTCGTATGCAATGAGAATCAATCACGATCACACCTCGCGCTTCCGCCTCTGAGCGGGTGTGACATGTTGAGGTGCAAATTGTTTTACCTTGTGACCCGAGCAGAAGGTAAAGTAAGAGAAGGTTCTCTGCTGTCATTATCGGAACTAAATGTAACAATATGAGAGTTTACTTTCCGACGAACTCTTCGCCGGTCGGAAACTGCCTCCGACGGTTGTGTTAGATCATCTCCATCATTAATTTTCACAAATCTGAGTCTCTTTTAGTTCATCTTAAAGAAATCCATTGTACTCTCTGTTTGTTTACAAACACCTCTTTTGTCTATTTTCTCCATTAATTGAAGCAGAGTTTATAAAAAAATAAGCGGAATTTGAGGTTTTGGTGAGAAATTTGTTGACGAAAAACAGAGATCTATTTCAAGTTGTGAGAAATTGTGGTGAGAGGAGAGAGAGAGAGAAAGAGAGAGTTGAGAGAGTGTTTATAAGATAAGATTTTCTTTTTAATTTATGTCTATTTATTTTTTTAATTTAAATCAGATTTTAAAAAAATGACAATACACGTTATCATGCCACATGGGATAATAATTGACAAGTAGGATAACAAAACTAATTAAGTTAGTGGCTAGTTAATAACAGACACAACACACAAAGTGTTAAATTATAAGTGATGGGAGTTAAATTGAAAGTTAAGAGTGATAGCGGTCAATAGCGAATAGTCTTGGATGATAAAAATCCAATAACCCTTAAATAATTATCTAAAGTTAATTTTAGTAAAAGTGTTAAATTGATATTTTGAGGGTTTATTTAACGTTGCCTTTTTTAACCCTTCCATTTGGGTGGAAAATTGTTTAATTCTTAACGTTATTTTACCCTGAAATTTTTTCAAAAGAAAAAAATGAAAATATAATGGTGTATAACGTGTCAGGGTTGGTCTGTTACGCTTAGGGCTACTAGAAAACAAGGCCTCCAATTTTTTTTTTCATTTCGTATATTACACTTTTTTTTTGGTCATTTAAACAAAGTGTCTAGACCCAATATTTAGGATTTTACTTCAAGAGTCAACACAATCCATGCACGCTTGATTCTAAATCCAAAAGCAGCGACGCAACACACCAACCCTCGTTACTTGCGACGTCTTTTGAGTAAGCAATGTGAAATTGATTGCGGACTGGGCGAAATTAGGGTCGACGTTAAAGGTAATCATCACTATGGTTATTCAGTCTCTCACATCTCAATCTCAATTGCAGATTCTCAACACGTAACCACTAATTTTTCATCATCTACTAATCTGTATGTGTGTGTATTGAGCAACCTTAATAAAATCACTAAATCACTATTCAGTTTTGCAAATTGAATGATTTAATATATAATATTTGCGATTTTGATTTGGTATTCTATTGATACTTTTTAGGGTTGTGAAGTATTCAAAAGTTAAAAAAAGGGATTGGACGATTGGTGATTCGTATTGTTGGTTTGCTTTCTTAGAAGACACTACTCATGTTATTTATTGAAAATGGTTGATTTGCTAATTTTCTTTATACCAATTTAACAGAGCCCTGATTTTGTAGTTCGCTTATGGCTTCCAAAAACGTTAGACTGACCCTATAACGTGTAACAGTGTATAATATATTCAACTTAAGTAACGTGTAACAGGCTGTAAAAAAGGCCTTGATAGCCGAAAGGGGTAATAGTCAGCTTCCTAATTTCGATTGGTGCAAATGGGTGCCGATTAAATGCAACATTGTGGCTTGGAGAGGTAACTTGGATAGACTTGCTACAAGAGTGAACTTATGAAGAAGGAATGTGGACATTACATCGGTTATGTGCCCTTTTTGTAACGAGTTTGAGGAAACAGCGGAGCATCTTTTTTCGGCGTGTTCTATGGCGACTCGAGTTTGGGCAGAGATAAGTGTTTGGTGCAAAATCCCTCCGATTTATATTTTCGATTTCAAAGACATTTTGGATATTCATAATTATTCTCAAGTCGGAAAGAAAGCTAAGGAAATCATCCAAGGGTTGGTGATTATCTCGTGTTGGAGCATTTGGAAAGGTAGGAACGAGTTGGTTTCCAATCAAATGAGTCGTAGTCCGCATGAGATTGTGAGGGAGATCAAGTTGAGAGGGTATGCTTGGATTAACAACAGAACGTCTTGTAATTATATTAGTTGGGGTGATTGGTGTAAATATCCTATGTATATGTTGTAATTTGTTGCCCTTTGCCCGTTTGGGTTGGGGGTGTTTGTGTTGTTTGGTCTTTTGCCCGTTTGGGTCGAATGTGTGTTTTTTTATTGAAGTTCTCTTTAAAAAAAAGTTATCGTATTGAACTATTTGTCCTATAATTAACTTCAACATAATCACACACGTAGTTATCGTATTTAATAATTTATCGGTTCATTAAATATATTCATCTACAAATTACCTGTACAAAATATATTTACCTACACTACCTGCACAAAATTTATTTACCTACACATTCATGCACTTCAAATCCGATTTTGCCTTTGAAATGGGGAGCAACGGCTTAGTCGAGTTGTAGACAAGAGTTGTTGGAGAAGGTGCCCACTTAAACCTTTTCCAACTCTTTTAAGGATAACTTTGCTCCCCTCCATTTATAGTGACCCCTGATTCGGTCAAACTTATAGAAATTCCCACTTCGAATCACATCTTTTTCTATTTATTCCTACACCCTTCGTATTAAATTTTTTAACGACAAATTTACTTTAGTCTTTGTTATATATGGAATTTGAATCCAAGAATTCTCTCTTTGAACCCATGGCATTATAGCCTAGTGGTATCTTGCGGGTGGTATAAGACTTATGACCATTAGGTCATGGGTTCGATTCTCACAAATAGAGTTTTTCTAGATTTATTGGGTTTCCTCCTGAATTGGTGTATAGACATTATTGTCTAGTGGAGATGGATATGATCGGGTGGTTCTGCTGGTGGCACGATGATACTCCAGTAGTCCGTCAGTGATCCAAAATTTGCCGTTCAAAAAAAATAAATAAAAAAAATTCTCTCTTTGAAGCCTAAATATTTTAAAATATTTTGTCTTTACTAATAGATCATCATATCATTCCCTCCCTCCGTATTAGATATTCAAAAAATTATGAAAATAGATAAGTTGACCAAGACTTTTAATAAAATAGGTGTTGACTTTGTGAATTTGTAAAATATGCAAACTAATAAAATAAAAGACAAGTAAGCATACTTGATACCTTTTTTTTTCCCATACTTCGACTTTCTGGCACCTTTTTAGCTAATAAAAAACATAAACGTTTGTCCACATCTCACCAAATAACTAATAAAAAAATTACAAGTGTAAAGTGTTGTCATTATTTTTGCCTATGGGCTCAAAGAGTAAGCACCATTTTTGCGGGCACAAAAAAAAAGGGGGAATGAACCAATAAAAGAATTACAATTGTAAAATTGCAGGCCCTAAGGCATTCACATCCCATGCACCATCTCATCCCTTATCTTCAAAATATAAAAAAACACTTCAAAAAATGCACTATATCCCATCCACCATTTCAATTCACCAACCTTAAAATATAAAAAAATGCTATAATAACTTTTCATATATGAAAACTACTATTCATTCTCCACCAAATTATGTGAGTGTATAAAAACGAGAAACATAATAAAATAATCATTTGAAAGTATGATAAAGAAAAAAATGGTGAACGAGATGTGGGAGGATTTTCAAAACTAGAGATAGATTTTGAAAAGTATGATTTTTATCTAAATTATGAGAAAAAAATATGGAGGGGATGTGAATGCTCTACGACTACATGGTATGGGATGCCACCCCCATGTCACCTCACCGATTTTCAAACAATAGCGGCCCCTCTTCCCTCTACATACGAAGGGGCGTCATTGAAGGGTCGTGAGCATAATAACAAAGGCTAACGGCAGGGAAGAGAAGGGTGCCCGTGAATTAAGGTGTGTTTGGTGGTGTGTTGAGAGAGAGAGAGAGAGAGAGAGAGAGAGAGAGAGAGAGAGAGAGAGAAAGAAGATGTTTTAGATAGAGAGCGACCTAGGAGTTTCAGGTTTGAGTGAGGAAGAAGTGTGTATGGATTTTAGAGTTTGGAAGTGAGCTTATAAATTAGAAGTGGGTTAATATTTCTAAAGTCAATGTCTATTTTGATAAACATTTCAGTTAACATATCTATTTCCACGATTTTCCCTAAACTTTGGTGTATATATTTTGGTAGGAAAATATATACGTAATGGTAGTGCATGCTTGTTTTGCTTGTTAATGAACACCATGTTGGGCCACTAAACCCGACTTTACAAAAAAGTTAGTTTGGACTAGCTCGCCAGCTAGACAAATCATTTCCACTTACTCTTTTATGATAATTAGTTTATTACAATTTACATGTATGTACGGTGCTGACTAAGGGAACTGGGGGTGGTGGCATTTTCTCTGTGATGGGGCAATAATCACGCATGGATGTTAGAAGTTTTCCACCACCATCAACATATTCAACGAGTGATGGAGGAAAGGATGTGAGGGGGTGTGGGGGTTTATTGTTAGGTGTTGTGAGTGATGAACATTGCCACTAAAAAGGTTGTGAGTGATGGAATAATGGTTGATGACATGGCGAAACTTGATTGGATGTTGTAAGTGATGGAATTTTTGGAAGTGATAACCACCCCCTAATAACTAAGAGGGTCATATATATTTTTCTAATATAATTTCCCGATCACCTAGTATTATAATATATCTTCAAGCCGCCCTATATATAATTGAATACATTAATCTCTTACCTCCATTAAACCACTCCTCTCCTCGATAACAAGAAGAAAAACATCATGATTCCATCCACCACAAATATTGATATCCCCGTTACGGGCCCGCAACCAGCAGCAACAAGACATCCAACACCCATCTATGTGATTTTGCTCAAATGCCTCGACTACATCCTTAAAATATCAGCACGAGCTATTCGTGCTGGTATAGTGGTGCCTGTCCGCCACATGTGGGCCTACTGTTACCCTCGAGGGGTATTTATGGAAGAACATGTCGTCATGCCTCGTTCTGCACTAGCCTTTGTTATTGGTGCTCTTATTGCTTTTGCGGAAATCAAAGCGCAAGGCCAACCCGGCTTCCCTTTTACAACTCACCCTCATCTCATCAGGGTCTCTATTAACAGTGTCCTAACTTACGGCTTGGCTTGCGCAATCGAACTCATTGTTTCTGCTATAGGTCTTGATCGCACTTCCGTTTTTGCCATTATTGCTCGAATGGGAAAAATAGGTTCGTTGTGCACTTTGGCGGTATCGTTGTCATGTTTATTCTATCTCTGATCATACTAGCTAGCAACGGGGAAAAAAGAAGCTAAATTCATGTTGTTTGTGTTGTTCCAAGGATTGTAGATTCAAATAGTATCCGTATCATATGTATTATATATTGTTTGATACTGTATTTGTAGATACCCGTGCTTCGCTTAGTTATGGGTTATGCATGTGTGGATGATATATGTTTCTTTTAATTATATTCATCACTATATATATATCAATCACTTTCTACCATAGTTTTAGTTGTTTTAAAATAATACTCCGAGTACAAAAGTGACTAAGCGCGTTCGGAGAGTCGTTCCTTTATATTATTTTTTCTCCTTGTGACACTAACCATGCACGACCACTACCAAAGACATAACCAATTAACCATGCGTGCACAACGCACGTGCATGGGTGAGTCCATCAACTTTTCCCTAAATTTTACCATGTAACATTATATTTGTATTTGTATTAATATAATATATATGATCATTATTATAATTTATCTAATAAATGATCATTGACTTAATTACTCCCTATATCATTAAATGGTAAATATTCGTTAGACGTATTTATCCTTACTAGAGAATACGGTTTTCCTTTGGGTGTATATATAAAGCTTATTAGAGAGGTGTAACTTTTAAGGTTGATCACTACCATAACAACGCCATCAACATTCACGCCATTAACAAAATTACTCTATAAATGATCTTGTAGGGTAATTTTGTAAAATGTTCTTGTATGGTAATTTTGATCTTGTAGGGTAATTATGATACTCTACAAAATTACTCTACAAGATCAAAAGTACCTTACAATAACATTTTACAAAATTACCCTACAAGATCAAAATTACCATATAAGAACATTTTACAACATTACCCTACAAGATCATTTGTAGGGTAATTTTAATAAGTACTCTACAAGTAAATAATTACGAAAATGTCACCGCGTTTTTTTACATTTTCACCCTATTCATACGTTTTGTATGATAAGAGTAATTTGTGTTTGATCTTTTGTCTATATATTTATTATATTAGGCCGAAACTGAGAGTTATCGTTCCTAAAAAATTAATTCCAAACTTTTTTACTGTATTGGTCTAGTGTCATGCAAAACAGATCATCGTTAGCGTGCGGAGGTGAAAGAAAAAAAAAGTTATTTTTAGATAATTTGGGACATGATTCCAAAAAAGTTGGGGGCTTGGATCTAAATGTGTCTTCTAAATGTTTTTCTAAGACCATTCGTTGTGGCATATCATATAACTTTTCCGTAAGAGAAAGTTCATATAAAACTTTTCTCCAAGAGGTAAGAGAAAGTTCATATATAAATTTTCCCAAGAGGTGAGAGAAAGTTCATATAACAACTTTTCCACAGAAGTAGCACATACACTAGTAGTAGTAGTATGTTCTTTTTGGAATTTCTTAAAGGCTTAAAGCTAATATAATATATATGATTGGTTCCAAGTTTGGTAATGATCAGGATTTTGCTCATGATCTCAGATTCCATGCTTTTATCTTTTATTATTGTGGCAAAGCTCCTCGTTCGTACATTATGTCCATTTTTTTTACAATTCTTTTGTTTCTTATATAACTGTTCGCTATTATTTATTGTAAAGTTCAGAAGTACAATGCATAAAGAATTTAAAAATTGACACATCAACCACTACCACAGTCCACAGCTAGCCATAACCACTGAGCATCATTCAAATGCTTAACGAGGTGCACTTATCTCTTATGGTTGTAGCACTTTTATACATGCATGCTTTACTATATATTGACCAAAAGGATTCTTATGTGTTTCTTTGCTATATTGACTAAAATTATCAATTCTTTATGTTTATTCGTTCTTTTGTTTTTTTAATTGCCATCTTAATTTTACTAACGAGTTTAATGAATCGAATTTTGAATACTTGAATTTTGAAAATTTGATTAGTTCGGAAATTTGAATTGAATGCGGATTCGATTCGAAGTTTTAAGGTGGGATTCACATTCAATTCGACATTTTTTTTTAACGGCCGACAAAAATTATTTATTCATTGTAGCAAGATGCTACCCACCATACATACAAATATTCATCACCAATACAATAATAGATTACATATATATTTATCCTCCAAAACTAAACCGGCTCCAATCTTCCCATGTTAGTGACGCCACCTTTGCTCGATTCTTCACCCACAGATATGTCATTGCTTTTATTTCATCCAGAATCTTTGTAGTGTTCGGAGTAACTTGTCAAAATACCACTTCGTTTCTCGTCTTCCAAATACACCAAAAGGTGACCAAAATAATGGCATACAATGCTTTTTTCCTCTTACTCGAACCCGGATGGATTTCGTGCAACGTAAGTATATCCCTTATGCCGAACGCAATAACCGGCGGAACCAAACACCACCCTGCGATATTTAACTATATTACTTGTGCGAACTGACACGAAACAAATAAATGATCGCTCGTCTCCCCATAGTCTCCACAAAACACACACTATTGGCTCTGCACCGGGATGTATCGAGCTGCCAGTGCACATTTAGTCGGCAACCGCTCCATCTCTGCCCTCCATGCGACTATTACAGCCTTCTTCGGGACCCAGTTCCACCATTCAAATACTCTAGAAAGTCGCTCCCGATTAAACGAGCCGAGTAACCGTTTGATACTAGCGACATTAAAGTTACCGGATTCTTTATATTTCCAGCTCCATCTATCATTATACCAGAGGGCAAAGTAAACCCGCTGATCAATCCCAAAAGTTGCTGCAGTTGATTATTTTGGTTATCGCCCAGAGCCGAAGACAACCATTCCCAATGAAACTCCACATCTGCTTCGCCTACCCCCATTCGTTCATTAACCATACAAACTTTGTTTTTCTCAGCTTTGAATAAATCCGGGAATTTTATGTATAGTGGTACCTGATCAGCCCAACAGTCTAACCAAAAGAAAATACTCTTACCATTCGCCAAAATCACAGATGTAGCATTCTTTAAATCAATCTCGGCTCTTAACAAAATATGCCAAATACTATAGACATTTTTCCACGGACCGGCTATAGAGACTTTTGTTGGAATATCTTTCCATACTCTTGGGTTGTGATGAATCGCCCAAACTATTCGTCTCCACAAACCTTCTTTTTCTGTTTTAAACCTCCACCACCATTTTGCCAGCATTGCTAAATTAGCGTCCCTGAGTGAGCCAAAACTGTAAGACCCTAACTGGTATTTGACAAAAGTCGCAGCGGAAATTCGTGCCATAAAATTTCTTTCATTACAAACGTCTTGACTTACTTGAAAGTTTATGTTAAAAAAAATATCTCTTTTACAAAACAAAAGCATAACTCCCGTTTACTAAAGTACATACTCGATTATTCCCGTACAATCTATCTTGTGACTCGGTCTTCGATCTCTATTCCTTGTGATAGACGCCCGTGATCCGTACAACCTGCACTCACCACATACATTCGTAACATTAGCACACATTATATAAACAAGATTCATTCACGTACACTTCACATTTCGTCACTTTTCAAACTTTAAGCATTTCATCTGCGTATCCATTAACTGGTGGGGCTTCAATAACGTACCTGCATTACTTTTCATTCTCAAGGTACACAATTAATAACGTTAACACTCAACGTATCTAATTCATGCATACATACGTACTTACATACATACATACATACATACATACATACATACATACATACATACATACATACATACATACATACATACATACATACACATCTACATACGTACATACCTTTCCTACAACTTTACATACGTGCATACACTCATACATGTCTTTATACATACATACATACACAACTACATACGTACATACCTTTCCTACATCTTTACATACATGTATACACTCATACATATCTTTACACATACATACATACACATCTACATATGTACATACCTCTCCTACATCTTTACATACATGCATACACTCGTACATATCTTTACACATACATACATACACATCTACATACACGTACAAGATCTTACATACTTCTTACATACTCATACGTTAATTACATGGGACTTAGACTTTGATTTATAGCCCATAAACATCTAATGATCGATCAAAATCATGTTTAGGAAGCCCGCCATAGTCCACGGATAACAAACCGAAGCCTACGATACATAAATCAACTTAAATAACAAATTTTATGTTTTTGGACTTGGGGAGGGCGTCGGCGACGGCCCGTGGTTCTTCCCGTAGCCAAAAACCCCGTAGACAGGTAAATAACCAGTCAGCAAAAAAACTAACTTTCTGGAGCCCGTCGGCGACGACCCCCTTACCCGTCGGCGACGCCCTCAAGTTTTTGCTGTTTTCTGCAGTTCCGTTTCGTCGTTCGTACGCACTAAAAAGCGCGTAACTTTTGAACCGTTTACCCGTTTAACCTCCCGTTTCTTCCTACATGCTTGTAAATTCACATTCTATCATATGAACTTAAAATCCCATATTCGGATTAAGGAAATTCTTAACTTACACGCTATCGGCTTATTATTCATTTACGATTATTCGACCCGTTCATGTTTTCATCAAATATTTCATTAGTTTTAACCCAAAACTGACACGAACCTTATAACCATAATACTTTTACATTATCCGGGGTTTCGTACTTGGGATTTATGCACCTGGTGTGCGATAAAGTGTTATATATATTAGGTGTATATTTTAAGCCCTTTTTAACACTTATTTTAGCCAAGTTTTAAATTTATAAAACACGATATTTCACTAACACTAAACACACATATGGGCAAGTGCACCCATCGTTGAGTGTAGTATAGCGTTGGTAAGATACCGAGGTCGTCCAAGGACACAAGAGCTTTTAGTACCGGTTTATCCTCAACGTCTAACCAAAATAAAAGTTTAGAAAAATGTTTTAAACTAAGAAAATAAAAACTAACTAAAATGCTGAAAATAAAATAAAAAGAAAAACAGATAGACAAGATGAATCACTTGGTTCCGACTCGTATCTAGTATAACCTTTGATTATTTCCGCACTTTTGCACATAATTAAGAGATTATCTTAGTTATTGTAGTAGGCCCCTCTTTTGAAGGTGACGTTACCCTCACCCCAGTAGTTTGAGTCAGCAGGGATACAATCCTAAAAGGGTGGATTATTGGAAGATAATGAATTAAGTTATTAATGCAGTATTGTGGTAGGCCCCGCTTTTGGCGGTGACGTTACCCTCGGCTAAGTAGTCTGAGTCAGCAGGGATACAGTCCTAAATAGCCGGGTTATAGTATTAATAGTAGTTAACTTATGAGGGGATCAAAGAGTTTGGACCCCCGCCATCCAATACCGTGAAGTATTGAAGGAGGTCCAACTAAATTTGACCCAGGTCCATTGCAGGACCTCTAAACGCTGAACAATGGCAAGACCTTTACCAAACAGTTCCCTTAACCCCCTACCAGGTAGCCAACATACCTCCATATAGACCGTGGAGATATGAATGGTGAAAATCCTTTATTTTATATAGACAGTAAAATAATGCCAAGACACCACGGACAAACGATAAGGAAAGATCACCTTCAACATAAGTAACTAGTTATTAAAGTCATTAATACAAAACCAAATAAAAAGTGCAAAAGATTAGAAATAAAAAGTATTATACTAGACACTTTGTCTTCACCAAGTGATGTAAGAGACTTAGGCAAACATGGCCTTGATTGTCAAGAACTCTTACGATCAATCTTGGATCCCGAGACGACTCACACACTCTACGATGGACAATGGATGATGGTGGTGGATGATGGTGTTGTGATGGTGGTGGGTGGTGGATGAAGTGTGAGAGAGGTGGTGTGCCAAGGGATGAGATGAAATGAATCCAAGCACTCCTATTTATAGGCTGAACAGAGAGCTGGACACGGCCCCGTGTCCGCTGGGCACGGCCCCGTGTCCGTCTGACAATCTCTCTCCTCATTAATTGTAATTCGCAATTACAATAAATGCGCCTGCTGTACTTTCGACACGCCCCCGTGTCCGCTGAGCACGACCCCGTGATGGGCAATAGAAGCTTCTATAGATTTGTCTTTTCTGCTGCTTCTTGGGCACGGCCCCGTGCTGGATGAGCACGGGGCGTGTTCAGTCTTCTGATTTCTCTAATTTGCTTTGGAAGGTGCCGTTGAGGGGTCGGGCAGTCCACTAATGTTTCTTTTCTTGTATTTATGTTGGATTTAGCTGTCTTTTTGCTTCTTTTGTGTTTTTGAGCTCATTTAATCCTGAAAATACAAAAGGAAGACAAAAACACTCTTTTTCCAATATTAGTACTTAAAAAGGGTTAGTTTTATGCCTCATTTGATGTAATTTATATGTTGCATTTTACACACATCAAATACCCCCACACTTGAACTTTTGCTTGTCCTCAAGCAAAACTCTTTAATATGTGGCTTACACTCCCAAATGGAATAGGTAGAAGAGAAGGTTTTGGGCTTGTCGTAGAGTGTCGGGATTTCCAAGATCTTTTTTGGGTTTTATTTTTATTTATTTACACTCCTATTCGTAATGATTTATTTAGAACTTTTCATAAAAGAAATTACTTATTTGGGCATAACATGCCTTTTTAAAATTCTATTTATATACAAGTTCACATACCTCACGGGGAAATCACTCACACTCGGCCGAAGGTGTATTTTTAGTGAATCACTCGAGAGCGGCATGGAACTTATTCCTACCATAGGCTTGCCAAGAAATCAATCCTCCTCCTTTTTAACTTTTATACCTTTGTAGATATCAAGAGGACTTTGTGGGTCAAGGGTTAGGCTAGGGTTAAAGGTAGGTGGTTGGGTTAGTGGTTAGTAGAAAAAGGGCTAAAAGCGTAACAAGTGTCGGTTTTCGTATTTTTTTTTTTTATGAAGCTTTTATTCAAACTAAGTTATTTTTGATTAACTTGTTTGTTTATTTTCTTTTTGCTTCATCATTATCACACATTTTTTTTTTACGAAGAACCGAACTTGTTACTAAAATAAAGGGTTAAAAAAATGAAAAAGGTTTTGGTGGGTAAAAAGGGTTTTTGTTTGGGTGATGAAACGAAAAGGTTTAGGCTCAAAGGGGCTAACTAGGGGGATTTTTGGGTAGGTGGTAAAAGAAAAAGAAAAATAATGGTGTAGAAATAAAAAAAAAAGGGTTAGTCCTAATGCCTCCATCATTTACTTACTCGGGTTTAAGTTGATAAGGACCGGGAATGTATTGTCATGGCAAGTTCTAGAGTCGTAAGAACCAAGCGGCTATTCACACAAGAAACGAAAAATGAGCATTTAGTCAAATGATATGTAATTGTGTGCTCAATAAAGGCTCAAAACTCACTTTTGTGGGAATGGGTTTTTATGTGATCAAGTATATATAATCAAATTTTAAATAAGTTTGCCATGCCTTTTCATAATTTTCTTATGTTGGTTCTTTTTATCATTACGCTATCGGTTGTAAATTTGTAAAAATATAACCTTTTTGAGAACTTGAATTTTCCGAATTAAACCTAGACAAGTAAAAAATGAAATTTTTGAAAAAAAAAAAATTTGGGGTGATTAGCGGTTCCAATAGAGTTTTGTGTAAGGCTTGTATTTAGGACTTGCAAAATTCAAGGTTTTAGCATCCCCCCACACTTAAATTACACATTGTCCTCAATGTGTCCCAAAAATAAATTTTTAGGTTGATTAGATGTGTAAAATAGTGTTTAAAAAACAAAAATTTGTGTTACTGGGCACTGAACACGGCCCCGTGTTGTCCGGGCACGACCCCGTGTTCAAGTGCCAGTAACAGAATTAAAACAAGAGAAACAGAAACCTGGACACGGGGGCGTGTTGGGTGAACACGGCCCGTGTCCAGTTACCTGAACTGGGCGTTTTCTGCAGGGTGCTCAGCACGGGGCCGTGTTGGTTGGGCACGGCCCGTGTTGAACCTTCTGAAATGGTGAGAATTGTCGGGTTGCCTTGTTCTTGTGCATGGGTTCATTTTTCTCGTTCCCCTTTTCATCCTTTACCACCATGAGTGTGTTTTATTCCTGAAAATTAAAACCAAGTGGGATGTATTGCATCCCATGTTACACCGTCGGAGAGCATCATCCAAGCTTGAGTCTATGACCTGCATGTAGTTGACCGGGTCTTCGTCCTCAATTCTTTTTCCACATTCAAACTTCACCTCCTCATCCCCAAACTTCAATGTTAATGTTCCGTCATTCATGTCTACCACCGCTTGGGCGGTGACTAGAAATGGCCTCCCGAGGATGAGAGGGACATCGGTGTCTTCTTCCATGTCTAGGATGACAAAGTCGGTTGGGAAAACGAAGTTGTCAACTTTTACCAACAAATTCTCAGCAACACCTTGTGGAAATTTGACGGATCTGTCGGCGAGTTGTATGCTCATCTTTGTAGGGCTTGTTATTCCTAGGCCGAGTCGTTTGAACATTGATGTGGGCATGAGGTTAATGCTAGCCCCCAGATCGGCTAATGCATTACGAACGGGAGATTCCCCAATCGAGCAAGGAATTGTGAAGCTTCCGGGATCGATTTTCTTTTGTGGAAGTTTGTTGAGCACTAAGGCGGAGCATTCTTCGCCTAAATTAACTAATTGCAATGATTCAATTTTCCTTTTGTTTGTGAGGAAATCCCTCATAAATTTTGTGTATTTAGGCATTTGGGTTAGGACCTCAATAAAAGGAATATTAACATGCAATTGTTTTAGTAAATTTTCGAATTTAGCGAATTGCTCATCGGTCTTCTGACGATTTAACCTACCGGGGTACGGAATTGGAGGAGTCTTTGTGGGCTCTTGAGTTGGTAGAGAAGCCTTTTTTGGCGCAGGAGGAGTCACCGGCTGGCTAGAATGGATCCTTTCATTTGGCGGCAATGGAGCATCCTTGGGACCCACGGTTCGGTTTCTTAATGTGATGAGATGTACTTGTGCCTTCGGGTTGGTTTCGGTATTACTAGGTAACGCGCCTTGTGGTCTCTCGGAGAAATTTTGAGCTAGTTGATTTAATTGTTTTTCAACGTTTTGAATGCTAGCTTGTTGATTTCTAAAATTCGATTCCAATTGTTGAAATCGATCCGAGTTTTTCTTTTCAGTGTCAGAGATGAGGCGAGATAAAGTATCTTCAAGCCTTTCTCTTCCACCTTGTTGTTGAGAGAAATTTTGTGGTTGTTGAAAATTAGTTCGTTGGTTTTGTTGGTTACTACTATTGCCGGGATCTCTCCAACCAAGATTTGGGTGGTTACGCCATCCTTGGTTGTAGGTACCCGTTGGAGGACCTGACGGCCTAGGTCTATTATCAATGTAGTTTACCATTTCTGTTTGTTCATCTAATTCTTTCATACAACTCCAATTTTCATGTGACCCACCACACCCTTCACAAGCCATAACCGAGGCCGTTTTTGTCATTTCTAGCTTTTTTATTTTTGAAGAGAGGGCCTCGATTTGGGCATGTAAAGAGGTGCTTTCATCAACCTTATGGGCGCCCGGGGCAATAGATTTATTACCTCGGGGAGTGTGCCATTGAAAATTGGTTTGAGCAATTTCCTCAATTTGGTTATATATTTCATTTGGGCGACGATTACCTAAAAGTCCCCCGGAGCTTGAATCAAGTGTTTGTCTTGTGTGTGGCAACAATCCATTGTAGAAAGTGGATACTTGTTGCCATACCGCTAGACCGTGGTGAGGACACTTTCTTAGAAGCTCCTTGAACCTTTCCCAAGTTTCATATAAGGATTCCCCATCCTCTTGTGAGTATGTATTAATTTCAGTCATTAATTTAGCCGTTTTAGCAGGAGGGAAATACTTATACAAAAACTTTTGGGCGAGTTCATCCCAGGTGTTTACCGATCCAACTGGGAGGGTGTTAAGCCAAGCCTTAGCTCGGTCTTTTAGTGAAAAAGGAAACATTCGAAGGCGGATGGCGTCATTTGATGCTCCATTGATCCGAAAGGTATCACATATTTCTAAGAAGTTAGTAATATGTAGATGGGGATCCTCGTCCGCAAGCCCGTGGAAGGTTGCGGAGTTTTGGAACATTTGTATCAAATGCGGCCGAAGTTCGAAGTTGTTGGCCTCGACATTTGGTGCATTGATAGCGGCGCCGAGATTGCCTACGGTAGGCCGTAGGTAATCCATGAGGGTACGTTGGTCCGCCATTGGAATTGGGTCCCCCGAAGCTTTCTCTTGATTTTTAGCTTTAAGTCTTTTTCTGAGAAAGCGTTCGGGTTCTTCTAAAGGTTCTTTTATGTCTCTACTAGAACTGGAGCTCATGCACTACGTAGGAGGGTCAAATGTGGCACCTGGGTTCCAAGTCCTGCAATAAAAACAGAAAAGAACGTTGGTCAGAAAGTTCGCCACGGCCCCGTGCTCAGTGAACACGGCCCGTGGTCAGAGATACAGTTATTGTTTTCTGGATTCCCAGTTACTGGGAGTTGGACACGACCCCGTGTTGCACCGACACGGCCCCGTGTTCAGCTCTCTGTAACTCAGAAAATAAAAACTGCCAGTGATGTTGCTGGGCACGGCCCGTGTCTGACCGGGCACGGCCCGTGCTGAGCTCTGCAGAAGCTGAAAAACTAAGAAAAAAATAAAAAAAAAATAAAAGAAGATTAGGCCGTTGATTCCTAACTTTCTTAAAATCCTTGTGTCCCCAGCAACGGCGCCAAAAACTTGATGTGCGATAAAGTGTTATATATATTAGGTGTATATTTTAAGCCCTTTTTAACACTTATTTTAGCCAAGTTTTAAATTTATAAAACACGATATTTCACTAACACTAAACACACATATGGGCAAGTGCACCCATCGTTGAGTGTAGTATAGCGTTGGTAAGATACCGAGGTCGTCCAAGGACACAAGAGCTTTTAGTACCGGTTTATCCTCAACGTCTAACCAAAATAAAAGTTTAGAAAAATGTTTTAAACTAAGAAAATAAAAACTAACTAAAATGCTGAAAATAAAATAAAAAGAAAAACAGATAGACAAGATGAATCACTTGGTTCCGACTCGTATCTAGTATAACCTTTGATTATTTCCGCACTTTTGCACATAATTAAGAGATTATCTTAGTTATTGTAGTAGGCCCCTCTTTTGAAGGTGACGTTACCCTCACCCCAGTAGTTTGAGTCAGCAGGGATACAATCCTAAAAGGGTGGATTATTGGAAGATAATGAATTAAGTTATTAATGCAGTATTGTGGTAGGCCCCGCTTTTGGCGGTGACGTTACCCTCGGCTAAGTAGTCTGAGTCAGCAGGGATACAGTCCTAAATAGCCGGGTTATAGTATTAATAGTAGTTAACTTATGAGGGGATCAAAGAGTTTGGACCCCCGCCATCCAATACCGTGAAGTATTGAAGGAGGTCCTACTAAATTTGACCCAGGTCCATTGCAGGACCTCTAAACGCTGAACAATGGCAAGACCTTTACCAAACCGTTCCCTTAACCCCCTACCAGGTAGCCAACATACCTCCATATAGACCGTGGAGATATGAATGGTGAAAATCCTTTATTTTATATAGACAGTAAAATAATGCCAAGACACCACGGACAAACGATAAGGAAAGATCACCTTCAACATAAGTAACTAGTTATTAAAGTCATTAATACAAAACCAAATAAAAAGTGCAAAAGATTAGAAATAAAAAGTATTATACTAGACACTTTGTCTTCACCAAGTGATGTAAGAGACTTAGGCAAACATGGCCTTGATTGTCAAGAACTCTTACGATCAATCTTGGATCCCGAGACGACTCACACACTCTACGATGGACAATGGATGATGGTGGTGGATGATGGTGTTGTGATGGTGGTGGGTGGTGGATGAAGTGTGAGAGAGGTGGTGTGCCAAGGGATGAGATGAAATGAATCCAAGCACTCCTATTTATAGGCTGAACAGAGAGCTGGACACGGCCCCGTGTCCGCTGGGCACGGCCCCGTGTCCGTCTGACAATCTCTCTCCTCATTAATTGTAATTCGCAATTACAATAAATGCGCCTGCTGTACTTTCGACACGCCCCCGTGTCCGCTGAGCACGGCCCCGTGATGGGCAATAGAAGCTTCTATAGATTTGTCTTTTCTGCTGCTTCTTGGGCACGGCCCCGTGCTGGATGAGCACGGGGCGTGTTCAGTCTTCTGATTTCTCTAATTTGCTTTGGAAGGTGCCGTTGAGGGGTCGGGCAGTCCACTAATGTTCCTTTTCTTGTATTTATGTTGGATTTAGCTGTCTTTTTGCTTCTTTTGTGTTTTTGAGCTCATTTAATCCTGAAAATACAAAAGGAAGACAAAAACACTCTTTTTCCAATATTAGTACTTAAAAAGGGTTAGTTTTATGCCTCATTTGATGTAATTTATATGTTGCATTTTACACACATCAGCACCCGATACCCGGTATGCGTTAAGCTTATTCATTTCATTCATTTATACAAAAACAAACTTGGTTAAAACAATTTCAACTTGCTAAATTGATTGTCCATTAACCATAACTCACAACCGGGTATTCATACTATTAATTCGCGCCTCTAATTCTTGATTAGCGTGCTTATGTACCATTCTACCCATACCCGGTCATAGCACCGTATTCATTACTTATGCAACCCTTCCGGTATAGTAATAAAACCACATTTTGACCCATTACATCTACTTAGCGAAAATCATCGATTTCATACGAACCATCTTTATTTGTCCTCAATTATCATACTTAATTAACTAGCACATAACTTTACGTAAACAACTAAGAAGTGATTACGGAAATCACTTACCTTATGCGTCCCTGCTCGTATCTGCTTCCTTGCTTCTTCTTGACCCGTCAACACCTCGTGCTTGAGTCCGTCTCGACGTGATTCCTTTACTTCCATTTCATCAAAATCACGCCCTTATTAGCATACTCATTTGTACATGTTAACTATCATATAAATCGCATATTTCACACTACACTTTCATTAGGCATTTCTAACAAACATATGACATATAATCCAATTCATATCCTTTCAAACTCATGAAATTCATCATGTAATTACAAATAACGCATATTAACGTAACATGTACCATACAACTTCCTATAATCCTCCTTTACGACAACAAACCAAATCATGTTTTTTATGCGTATAGTTGACTTTCAGAAGTCAATAATTCATCATATGAGCTTTCGGCTTATCATTATATATATATATATATATCCGTAATATTCCAATAGGCTATACGAACGACACTATATACGTCAAGCCGTTTCACATAATTTCACCTCCTAACTTCATTTAGACATTTCATCATACACTTGGTGTGCGTACTACTAACGAAGCATATTGTACAAGCATTCTTTGCATATCCTTACTAGTTCATATCAAGATCATCAAATTCCACTAACCTCACATAACTTTCATCCTAAATCAAGGTTATTAACAATAATCCACCATATCCAACTTCATATAAATATCAAAACTATACTTGATTTAGCACATGCAACATCATCATCTTCATAACATTACTTCTACAAGTGGGTTTTCATTAAAACATCAATATAATCAGAAATTCGAACACAAATCACATTCTACATGATGACATTAATTCACATACAACTCAGATTCATACAACTTTCACTGATTAATCGAAACCCACTTAACAAAAGCTTCAAAACATAAAATTGAACTCACCTTATGTTCAATACACTTAGATTAAAGGGTATCTTGACTCATGCATTCGATTTTTGCCCTAAATCATGTTTAATTTCTTGAGTTCTTGTGTTGGAATGAAGGAGAAGGGTTTCTCCTTTGCCCCTGCCCTTTCTCGCGACCACAACCCCCACACAAAACACTGAGTTTTGTTTTTTTTTTTTTTAGTTATAACATTTACACTTTCAGCCCTTGTACATACTTTTATTGTCATTCTAGTATAAATGTTTCATTCTTTATAACTTATATCATAGTTATTAAAATTAACTAATTAAATTAAACTCTTAAACACCAAAATAATCTCTTATAAATTTTGGGGTGTTACAAAAACCCAACCCCCCGTATTCAATAGGAGCAATAGTTTTTTTTCCCATGCCACCCAGTTCATTTTAGCCTTTTCTTCCGAACCACCCCAAAAGAAAACACTCCTGATTTTATCTAGTGATTCCAGGACCTTTTTTCGTGCTTTAAAAAGTGAGAAATAATATGTTGGTAAGGAGTTTAACACCGATTTGATTAGTGTTATCCTACCACCATATGATAATGATTTTGCTTTCCATAAGGACAACCTACTTTTAAATATATCTACCACCGACTTCCAATTTCGAGCAAGATTCATATTCGCACCTACTAATAACCCTAGATGCTTAAACGGGAACGAACCTTTTTTGCACCTCAGTAGATTCGCCATATCTTGGACTTCAAGATCATCCACTCCAATCCCGAAAATGCTACACTTAGCAAGGTTTACTTTTAAACCTGAAACTAAATAGAAGCATCTCAATAACCGTCTCAAGTTACTAATATTCGCCATTGACCACTCACCAATAAACATTACATCATCAGCATAAATCAGATGGGATAGAGACGGACCATCATTAGAAAGCTTAATACCCTTAAATAACCCAATAGAGACGACTTTCTTCATTATTGTAACATCCCAAAATGCGAAATCGAATGTATTTTAACATAAAATTTATTACAAGAAAGGTATAACACATATAATTCTTATATATGTGTGCGTGTGTATTTATGTTAATAGCAAGAATTTGTGTAGGTTTAACTAATATTTGAAAGATAAATAAAATTACTATATTGGCTAATATCTATAAGTAAGGTTTAAATTAAAAAGGAAAAGAAACTAGCCAAAAAATAATAATAATAATAATAATAATAATAATAATAATAATAAAGGAATGAATCCTTAGGGGGGTAAACAAGTTAAAAATGAAACTTGAAATGTTAATGGGGTTAAAACACAAACACACACACTGGTAGGTGTGTGTGTCGTGTGGATCAGGAAGAAGAAAAGCGGGAAAACCCCTAATCACCATAAATTGAGAGCAACATGGTTTTAAATCGTTAACGTGTCAGGGTTGGTCTGATAGGCTTAGGGCTACTAGAAAACATGGCCTCCAATTTTTTTTTTCATTTCATATATTAGTTTTTTTTTTGTTGTCATTTAAACAAAGTGTCTTGACCTAATATTTAGGATTTTACTTTAAGAGTCAACACAATCCATGCACGCTTGATTCTAAATCCAAAAGCAGCGACACCACACACCGACCCACGTTACTTGCGACGTCTTTTGAGTAAGCAATGTGAAATTGATTGCGGACTGGGCGAAATTAGGGCCGACGTTAAAGGTAATCATCACTATGGTTATTCAGTCTCTCATATTTCAATCTCAATTGTAGTTTCTCAACATGTAACGACTAATTTTTCGTCATCTACTAATCTGTATGTGTGTGTGTATTGAGCAACCTTAATAAAATCACTAAATCACTATTCAGTTTTGCGAATTGAATGATTTAATATATAATATTTGCGATTTTGATTTGGTATTGGTGATTCTATTGATACTTTTTTAGGGTTGTCAAGTATTCAAAAGTTAAAAAAGGGATTGGATGATTGGTGATTCGTATTGCTGGTTTGCTTGCTTAGAAGTCGCTACTCATGTTAGTTATTGAAAATGGTTGATTTGCTAATTTTCTTTATAACAATTTAATAGAGTCCTGATTTTGTAGTTCGCTTATGGCTTCCAAAAACATTAGACTGACCCTATAACGTGTAACGGTGTATAATATATTCAACTTAAATAAAAATATGCACGTAGTTATCATATTGAACTATTTGTCCTATAATTAACTTCAACATAATCACACACATAGTTATCGTATTTAACAATTTATCGGTTCATTAAATATATCCATCTACAAATTACATGCACAAAATATAGTCCGCATGAGATTGTGAGGGAGATCAAGTCGAGAGGGTATGCTTGGATTAACAATAGAACGTCTTGTAATTATATTAGTTGGGGTGATTGGTGTAAATATCCTATGTATATATGTTGTAATTTGTTGCCCTTTGCCCGTTTGGGTTGGAGGTGTTTTTGTTGTTTGGCCTTTTGTCCGTTTGGATCGAAGGTGTGTTTTTTATTGAAGTTCTCTTTAAAAAAAAAGTTATCGTATTGAACTATTTGTCCTATAATTAACTTCAACATAATCACACACGTAGTTATCGTATTTAACAATTTATCGGTTCATTAAATATATTCATCTACAAATTACCTGTACAAAATATATTTACCTACACTACCTGCACAAAATTTATTTACCTACACATTCATGCACTTCAAATCCGATTTTGCCTTTGAAATGGGGAGCAACGGTTTAGTCGAGTTGTAGACAAGAGTTGTTGGAGAACGTGCCCACTTAAACCTTTTCCAACTCTTTTAAGGATAACTTTGCTCCCCTCCATTGACAGTGACCCCTAATTCGGTCAAACTTATAGAAATTCCCACTTCGAATCACATCTTTTTCTATTTATTCCTACACCCTTCGTATTAATTTTTTTAACGACAAATTTACTTTAATCTTTGTTATATATGGAATTTGAATCCAAGAATTCTCTCTTTGAAGCTCAAATTTTTTAAAAGGTTTTGTCTTTACTAATAGATCATCATATCATTCCCTCCGTATTAGATATTGGAAAAATCATGAAAATAGATAAGTTGACCAAGACTTTTAATAAAATAGGTGTTGACTTTGTGAATTTGTAAAATATGCAACCTAATAAAATAAAAGACAAGTAAGCAGACTTGATACCCTTTTTTTTCCCATACTTCGACTTTCTCACACCTTTTTAGCTAATAAAAAAATACACGTTTGTCCACATCTCACCAAATAACCAATAAAAAAAATTAAAAGTGTAAAGTGTTGTCACTATTTTTGCTTATGGGCTCAAAGAGTAAGCACCATTTTTGCGGGCACAAAAAAAAGAGGGGGAATGAACCAATAAAAGAATTACAATTGTAAAATTGTAGGCCCTAAGGCATTCACATCCCATGCACCATCTCATCCCTTATCTTCAAAATATAAAAAGAAAAACACTTCAAAAAATGCATTATATCCCATCCACCATTTCAATCCATCAACCTTAAAATATAAAAAAATGCTATAATAACTTTTCATATATAAAACAACTATTCATTCTCCACCAAATTATGTGAGTGTATAAAAACGAGAAACATAATAAAATAATTATTTGTAAGTATGATAAAGAAAAAAATGGTGAACGAGATGTGGGAGGTTTTTCAAAACTAGAGATAGATTTTGAAAAGTATGATTTTTATCTAAATTATGAGAAAAAAATATGGAGGGGATGTGAATGCTCTACGACTACATGGTATGGGATGCCACCCCCATGTCACCTCACCGATTTTCAAACAATAGCGGCCCCTCTTCCCTCTACATACGAAGGGCGTCATTGAAGGGTCGTGAGCATAATAACGAAGGCTAACGGCAGGGAAGAGAAGGGTGCCCGTGGATTAAGGTGTGTTTGGTGGTGTGTTTATAGAGAGAGAGAGAGAGAGAGAGAGAGAGAAGGTGTTTTAGATAGAGAGCGACCTAGTAGTTTCATGTTTGAGTGAGGAAGAAGTGTGTATGGATTTTAGAGTTTGGAAGTGAGCTTATAAATTAGAAGTGGGTTAATATTTCTAAAGTCAATGTCTATTTTGATAAACATTTCAGTTAACATATCTATTTCCACGATTTTCCCTAAACTTTGGTGTATATATTTTGGTAGGAAAATATATACGTAATGGTAGTGCATGCTTGATTTGCTTGTTAATGAACACCATGTTGGGCCACTAAACCCGACTTTACAAAAAGTTAGTTTGGACTTGCTCGCCAGCTAGACATATCATTTCCACTTACTCTTTTATGATAATTAGTTTATTACAATTTACATGTATGTACGGTGCTGACTAAGGGAACTAGGGGTGGTGGCATTTTCTCTGTGATGGGGCAATAATCACGCGTGGATGTTAGAAGTTTTCCACTGCCACCAACATATTCAACGAGTGATGGAAGGTTTTGCGTGATAAAATCAACGAGTGATTGAGGAAAGAATGTGAGGGGGTGTGAGGGTTTATTGTTGGATGTTGTGAGTGATGAGCATTGCCACTAAAAAGGTTGTGAGTGATGAAATAATGGTTGATGACATGGCGGAACTTGATTGGATGTTGTAAGTGATGGAATTTTTGCAAATCATAACCACTCCCTAATAACTAAGAGGGTCATATATATTTTTCTAATATAATTTCCCGATCACCTAGTATTATAATATATCTTCAAGCTGCCCTATATATAATTGAATGCATTGATCTCTCACCTCCATTAAACCACTCCTCTCCTCAATAACAAGAAGAAAAACATCATGATTCCATCCACCACAAATATTGATATTCCCGTTACGGGCCCGCAACCAGCAGCAACGAGACATCCAACACCCATCTATGTGATTTTGCTCAAATGTCTCGACGACATCCTTAAAATATCAGCACGAGCTATTCGTGCTGGTATAGTGGTGCCTGTCCGCCACATGTGGGCTTACTGTTACCCTCAAGTGGTATTTATGGAAGAACATGTCGTCATGCCTCGTTCTGCGCTAGCCTTTGTTATTGGTGCTCTTATTGCTTTTGCGGAAATCAAAGCGCAAGGCCAACTCGGCTTCCCTTTTACAACTCACCCTCATCTCATCAGGGTCTCTATTAACAGTGTCCTAACTTATGGTTTGGCTTGCGCAATCGAACTCATTGTTTCTGCAATAGGTCTTGATCGCACTTCCGTTTTTGCCATTATTGCTCGAATGGGGAAAATAGGTTCGTTGTGCACTTTGGCGGTATCGTTGGCATGTTTATTCTATCTCTGATCATACTAGCTAGCAACGGGGAAAAAAGAAGCTAACTTCATGTTGTTTGTGTTGTTCCAAGGAATGTAGATTCAAATAGTATCCGTATCATATGTATTATAAGTATATTGTTTGATACTGTATTTGTAGATACCCGTGCTTCACTTAGTTATGGGTTATGCATGTGTGGATGATATAAGTTTCTTTTTAATTATATTCATCACTATATATATATCAATCACTTTCCACCTTAGTTTTAGTTGTTTTAAAATGATACTCCGAGTACAAAAGTGACTAAGCGCGTTCTGAGAGTCTTTCCTTTATATTATCTTTTCTCCTTGTGACACTAACCATGCACGACCACTCCCAAAGACATAACCATGCGTGCACAACGCACGTGCATGGGTGAGTCCATCAACTTTTCCCTAAATTTTACCATGTAACATTATATTTGTATTTGTATTAATATAATATATATGATCATTATTATAATTTATCTAATAAATGATCATTGACTTAATTACTCCCTATATCATTAAATGGTAAATATTCGTTAGACGTATTTATCCTTACTAGAGAATACGGTTTTCCTTTGGGTGTATATATAGAGCTTATTAGTGAGGTTTAACTTTTAAGGTTGATCACTACCATAACAACGCCATCAACATTCACGCCAAATGATCTTGTAGGGTAATTTTGTAAAATGTTCTTGTATGGTAATTTTGATCTTGTAGGGTAATTTGTAAAATGTTCTTGTAGAGTAATTTTGAAACTTCCAGAGTAATTTTGATACACTTGTAGAGTAATTATGATACTCTACAAAATTACCCTACAAGATCAAAATTATCTTACACGATCAAAATTACAATACAAGATCATTTGTAGAGTAATTATGATACTCTACAAGATCAAAAGTACCTCACAAGAATATTTTACAAAATTACCCTACAAGATCAAAATTACCATACAAGAACATTTTACAAAATTACCGTACATGATCATTTGTAGGATAATTTTGATAATTACTTTAGAAGTAAATAATTACGAAAATGTCAACGCGTTTTTTACATTTTCACCATATTCATACGTTTTGTATGATAAGAGTATTTGTATTTGATCTTTTGTCTATATATTTATTATATAGAGACTGAGAGTTATTGTTCCTAAAAAAATTAATTCCAAACTTTTTTTACCGTATTGGTCTAGAGTCATGCAAAACAGATCATCGTTAGCGTGCGGAGGTGAAAGAAAAAAAAGTTATTTTTAGATAATTTGGGACATGATTCAATAAAGTTGGAGGCTTGTATCTAAATGTTTTTCTAAGACCATTCGTTGTGGCATATCATATAACTTTTCCGTAAGAGAAAATTCATATAAAACTTTTCCCCAAGAGGTAAGAGAGTTGATATATAAATTTTCCCAAGAGGTGAGAGAAATGAGAAAAAGTTCATATAACTTTTCCACAGAAGTAGCACATACACTAGTAGTATGTTCTTTTTGGAATTTCTTAAAGGCTTAAAGCTTATATAATACTTATATGATTGGTTCCAAGTTTGGTAATGATCAGGATTTTGCTCATGATCTCAGATTCCATGCTTTTATCTTTTATTATAGTGGCAAAGCTCCTCCTTCGTACATTATGTCCATTTTTTTTTTACAATTCTTTTGTTTCTTATATAACTGCTCGCTATTATTTATTGTAAAGTTCAGAAGTACAATGCACAAAGAATTTAAAAACTGACACATCAACCACTACCACAGCTAGCCATAACCACTGAGCATCATTCAAATGCTTAACGAGGTGCACTTATCTCTTATGGTTGGTGGCACTTTTTATACATGCATGCTTTACTATATATTGACCAAAAGGATTCTTATCTCATGTGTTTCTTTACTATATATGGACTAAAATTATCAATTCGTTATGTTTATTCGTTCTTTTATTTTTTTTTAATTGGCATCTTAATTTTACTAGGGTGTTTAATGAATCGAATTTTGAATACTTGAATTTTGAAAATTTGATTAGTTCGGAAATTTGAATTCAATGCGGATTCGATTCGAAGTTTTAAGGTAGGATTCACATTCAACTCGATATTTAATTTCTGAATTTGAATCCAGCTTCAGAGTTCTATTTAAATTCGAATCTAACTTCAAAAATCTAGTGATTACCAAATTTTGTTTGAAATTTGATAAAGTATAAATGACACGAAATCGAACAAAATAACAAACTAAATGGACTCAAAATTGAATGCATATACTCTAAATAGATTTACTGCTCTTCGATGATGGTTGCCGACTAGCAATGTTGTCGGAGGTGCTAGGCGATAGTCGGGTGCCGAGGTACCTCCTAAGGATTAATCGGAATGGTAATTTTATATGTAATTTTTCAAATTTATATATATATATATATGGGATGGATCATGAGAAAACTAGTTTAAATGAGAAAACAAAAAAACTAACCAAAAAAGCCTAAAAAAAACCTAAAAACATACGAATTTTTTTTTTTTTTTTTTTACAATTTTTTTTAAAAAATCGTTACTTTTTATGTATGAAAAAAAAATTCAAAAAAAAAAAAATTTTTTTTTTTGGTTGTACTGCACATGTGCACTAATACATAAAGCTTAACCCACCCCCCACCGACACCCCCCAAAAACCTAAACCCCCCCACCCCCACCCCCACCCCCCAAAAACCTAAACCCCCCACCCCCACCCTCCCGAAAACCTAAAACTAAACCCTAAACATAAACCCGAAAAAAACCTAAACCCCCCCCCCCCCCCAAAAAACCTAAACCCCCCTCCCCCCACACCCAAAAACCTAATCCTAATCCTAAACCTCCAAAAAAACTAACCCTAAAAGCTAAACTAGACTCAAAAAAACTAAATTTAAGCATGTAATGCAATAAAAAAAACCTAACCCCCCCCCCCCACCCCCAAAAAACCTAAACCCCCATCCCCCCCCCCCCCCCCCACACACCCAAAAACCTAATCCTAATCCTAAACCTCTAAAAAAAACTAACCCTAAAAGCTAAACTAGACTCAAAAAGCTAATTTTAAGCATGTAATGCAATTGTAGTACATGTTATATTGCACATGTGCACTACTATAATAATAGTATTGAAAACAAGACGACACCATAAATCTTTTTTTATGTCATAAAAAATATGCTCGAATATACTTGAATGAAAGATACAAAAAATTGTGATCTTATGGTGCCATTTTTGTTTTAAAATGATAACGTATGGAGAAATGGGAAATGTTTGAAAAGTTATATATTTTTTTTTCCAATTTTACCCCTCCTTCATTAAAAGTCCCCCTCTCCTTCATTAAAAGTTTCCCCCCTCCTTTTTAGTGTTTTTTTTGTTAGTTTTTTGGTTTTCTCATTTATATCGAGTTTTCTCATGATCCTCTCCCTATATATATATATATACACACACAATAATATAAAAATAATACTTCAAAATTCACATAAATACTTCAAGTTTCATATAGTATGGTTCAAACATAAGCAATTAAACTTAAACATCACAAATCAAGTACTTAGAAATTCAAAAATTAACCGACTTTTAACCGACTAGGACCAATTTTGACCGACTAGGACCGATTTTTAGCAAAAAAACCTTGGTCCGATTACTCTGACTTGACCGACTTTGACCTGGACCGATTTGCTCAAATTTAGGCGATGAACAGCCGATTGGCGCCTAGGCGGATAGGCCGCCTAGACCAACTTCTGCAACATTGGCGACTAGGAACTGAGGAGGCAGTCCAAATGTTAGACATTTAATGATTTTAGAGTATTTGTATATTGGCAGTCGCGGATATAGACTAAAAACTTGTAGTTGTATATGAGGAGACTTTTTTTTTTTTGAACGGTGACTTTCTTATGAGTGACCCATTGTCACTGAACCCCGTCAAAGACGGTATTCCCCAGCCAAGATCTGCCGACGATGTTCTATCGGGCCCCGTACGGTATCAGACTTGGATGGCGTTCCCCCGGAAAACCGTGCTGCCTCCACACGAGTAGCTTCGCTGGAGTAACAGGCGGATGAAAACCGGGGTGACGCTCAGGATCAAACCCCCCTCAGTGGGTTAGTCACCATCATTGCGCACGGGTGTCCCTACCCCCTTTCGCTACAAGCGGGAGTCGAACCGGTGACCTCTAGGAGGACAAACCGGCCCAACCCCACTGGGCTATGAGGGCGGGTACGTATATGAGGAGACTTGATAACATAGAATTGTACGTGGAGGTTGAAATGGGTGCTGACAATGTGCTAGAATATTCACTGGGTTTGACAGTGTGAGCTTACTTTGTTTCTCTTGGGAGCTTAGTTTGTTTCTCTTTCACTATTAGAAAGAAAACTGGGTGGTTTTCTACGTCAAAAATTGCCCGAAATATGTAGGAAACGATCATTTTTAAAAGTGATCAACTCGAAAAATATTTTAAGAAACATCTTCCGACAAAAATTTCTTACGTTTTACCGATAGAAGTTTTTACAATAAAATTTTCCTATGGATTTCAATAGATACGCATTTCTGACACAATATTTCCTACACATGTTCTGCACAATATTTTCTTACTCATTTTTGACGAATTTATAAAAAAAAAAAAACAAAAATAAAAAAAGAGTTATATTTTTTTGCGACATTTTCTATCATTAATATCCATTGCTAAAAGTAAAGCAAAATTATTTTATTTTTTATTATTTAGTTTTCTTCTATTTGTAAAACATTTATAGTCACATAAATTGATACAATACCAAAAACTAATACAAATCACAAAATTAAGATGAGTAAATTACAAAGTTCGTCCTTTATGTATGTCATTTATTACAAAGTATGTCCTTTATCTTTAATAAGCTCAGAAATCATACTTAATGTTTGCAAACCCTTGCGTGTTATGTCCTTTAGCCCTAACTAAGTTAATTTTCATGGTTAAGTCTGACCAATTGGACCCCACATGAGGGTATCTTGGTCATTTTACCCTAAATATTAAAATAAATAATCATAAAAAATAAAAATAATAAATAATAAATAGATTAATCATCTTTAACAAAGATTATACATATACAGAAATAATCTTCACTATCTCAACTCTCTCTCTCTCTCTAAAACTACCCTACCACCACCCACCCACCTGTCACCACCATCACCCACCCGTTGCCACCTCCACTTCCATCCTACATTACAAAATCCAAAAAAAATTATAATAAATACAGAAAAAATAAAAAAAACGAAAACCCAATTGCAGATCAAGAAACAAACCCAGAAACATGAATTTTGTCCATAATCAAGCAAATCAAGAAACAAACCCAGAAACATGACTTTTCTCGATCAACACGACACAGTAAACTGATAAAAACCTTCAAAAGGACAATCAAAATCATCTGAACGAGTCTTAAAATCAACAATATCATCAGGTTCAACACAAAACCTTTTACTAAAACGCAGATCTGGTCGATCTGGAGTTCAATCTGCAACATCGTCGGCTACACTTGCAACCATCACTTGACCCCCACTCTCATCATCATTTCAACATTTCTTCTCTCTCTGGCTCGCCCTCTCTCATCTGCCTCTCATGGAGAACCTCAACAACAAACGCCATGAACAACCTACAAACTCCGTGAGAAGAAGCTTGAAGAGGAAGCTAGAGGTCGAATTCATCGTAGATCGGAACCTCATCGCATCCTCTGATGACGCCGCTCAACAAGATCTAGCATCTCACATTCGCGCTCAGGTTCAAATCCTTGATTCTACTTTCTCATCGCTTGAATCGGATCGTGCGCTTGTTAAACGCAATATGGCGGTGGTGGTCGGTCTGCTGAGGTGTACGGCGGTGGTGGTGGTAGTGGTCTTGCAATGAGAGAGAGAGAGAAAGCTGGTGTATGTGAGAGAGAGAGAGAGGGTGTGGTGGCAGGTGAATGTTGAAGATGATTATGATTATTAATTTTAGAGTAAATTACAAAAGACAGGGTAAAAAGACTAAAATACCCTCATGTGGGGTCCATTAGGTCAGATTTAATCATAAAAACTAACTGTGTTAGGACTAAAGGACATAACTTGTAAGGATTTGCAAACATCGAGTATGTTTCTTGAATATATTGAAGATAAAGGACACGGTTTGATATAAATGACATACATAAAGGACGAGTTTTGTAATTTACTCCAAAATTAATCAAATTATTACAAATTCGTCAAAATATACAATGTACAAAAAAATATAAATTTTAAAAATATAAAGAAAAATAAAATAACAAATAGAGCCAAAGAGACAACTTGACCTTGACCATATGTTGTGCATTCGAAACCCTTGGAATCTGACATGTACAAGTTATAGCTTTTCATGAATTCCTATAATAATAAAAGTGCACTACAAGAAATCAACACCATTAGCGGCGACGACAATAGCGGCGACAGGCCAAATGTCGCCTCTATTGGTCGATCCGCGTCACACCATCCAACATCAAACCCCAGCCGTTGATCCTTACCCTGATCCAACGGTTGGGGACTTAAGAACCAATAGCGGCGACCAGTATTAGGGCATTAGCGGCGACGGCTTGTCTCCGCTAAAGATCCGTGGTCCTTCATTAAACCCCAGCCACTCAAATCTTATCACGATCCAACGGCTGGAGTGAGATCAACTCAATACCGGCGACGAGTAGAGCAATAGCGGCGACTGGTTGTCGCCGGTAATGCCCTTACGACATAAAGACCAGTACAGCGGGCTTTTTTCCCTCCTTCCTCACTTTTCCTCTTTTCTTCTTCCCTCTAGCGACGGACAACGATGATTTTGCCCCAAATCGGTTAGTTTAAGTTTGTGTTTTGTTAAATTTCTTCTCTGTTTTGTTATATACATGTTATAGTCTATAATTTTTGTGTGTTTATGCTAGAGAAATCGGCTCACCACCATCACCTCTCCGGTCACCACCATCACTTCTCCGGTCACCACCTCGTCTCCGCGGTCTACATCTACTTGAAAACTTGAAATTACGGTTAGTTTTATATGTATTTTTTTCAAAGTTTAGAAATTTTATAATTTTTTTGTTTAGGTATGTAAATGTGTATGTAAGGATGTATGTTTGTATGTAAATGTTTGTGAAAATGTATAATGTAGGTGTATTTGGTGAAAATGAGTATATGGAAATCTATGTATTTGTGTATGTAGGTGTATGTAAGCATGTATGTGGGTATGTAAGTCTATGAATGAATGTATGTATGTAGGTGTATGTAAATGATGAACAATTGTGCATGTAAATGTTTGCAATTGGTGAAAAATGTGTATGTTAGTATGTATGTTTGTATAAAGTATGCAAATGTGTATATAAGTATGTATAAATTTTGTGGTTTTGATCAAAATGTGTGTTTGTAAGTATGTATGTGTATGTGTAAGTATGTACATGTGTTTTATAAGTATGTATGTGTGTTGGTAGTATGTTAATATGTGTGTATAAAGTATGTTAATATGTGTGTATAAAGTATGTAAATTGTATGTATTAATATGCATAAATTATGTTTAAGTTTCATGATTTCTATGTTTATGGTCATGTTTGAAAAAAAAAATGTTTAAGTTGACAATTTCTATGTTTATGTTTAGGTTTGAGAAAAAAATATATTTAAGATGATAATTTAAATATTGTTTATGTGTAGGTTTGAAAAAAATAAAAGTTTAAGTTTGATAATTACTATGTTTATGTTTAGGTTTGAAAACATTTATATTTAACTTTGACAAATATCTATTAGTTAGGAAATACCCTCCTTAAATTAAAATAATCATTTAAAACATAACAAACATAGAAAATACCCGCCAAAATTGAAATCATCGTTTAAAACAAAAGGAGCTAAGAAAATACCCGCCCGAAATTTAAACCATTATGAAGAACATTACAAGCTTAAAAAACCGCGCATGATATTGAATTCATCATTTCAAACATAACGAGCTAAGAAAATACCCAATCGAAATTGAAATCATGATTTAAAACATAACGTGCCGTCCAAAATTTAAAACAATCATTAAGAACATAACAAGCTTAAAAAACTGTAACACCCCAAAAATGGGTTTGGTAATTTAAACCCGGTTAATACAAAGGAACGGGTAAAAATACTGTTAAGGGTAAAAGTGAACCCGTAAATGAATATTAACTAGGAATAATTAACCTAGTTGAATATTAGTATCGTTGGCATTAAACGAAGGGTTGTAGCCTTATTTAACTAAAACGAAACATGAGGGACCTAAGTAAACAACTTGAAAGTTGTTTTATTAAAAAAAGAAAACAACACACACACAAACACACATCGTGTGTGTGTGTTCATCAACGAGCAGGGAAGGCTCCCTTGGAGCCAAAACCCTAAACTTCACAACTTCTCCAAATTGAAAGGCTAAACGAAGCCCGAATTCACAACCGAACGTGAATTAACGATCACCTTCACAAGGGGATCATAAGGTATGTCTTAAAACTTAGATTTGATGATCTTGTTTGAAGTGGGTTATGATCAATCCATGAATTTGTATGAAATTAAGCATGTAGAGGTGTTAGAAACACCAAATAGAACTTGTGTTATGATTAATTTCAAGTTATTGGGTGATTTAGAATGAAACCCATTGCATGAGTGTGAAGATGATGATCATGATGAACTTGTAGATGTTATAGTGTGATCTTGTGATGTATAAGGTGTTATATGATAGACTGAGATAGATAGACTTGATGTGGAATTTATGATTATGAGATTTTGATTGAATGTGATGGTTCATAAGATGAAATAGGGAAGAACATGCTTAAAGCACTTGTACATTATGCTTAGAAAGTGATATGCACACCAAGTGTTTGATGAAATGCTTAGGAGAAAATGATAAGTGAGATTGTATGCTAATAATGAATAAATGTATGTAGAATGTGATGATGATGTATTAAAATAATAGAATTGTATAAGGAATGTGTTTTGAATGGATTACAAGTGAGAAATTAGTTTGATAAGATGATATGGCAAGAACCTTCATTAAAAGGTATGTATGCTCATGTATGCTAATCATGTTATGATAAATGTGATGACATGTATGGATATGAGTCATGTCAACATGGACACAAGCGTGGAAGGGCAACGGGCCAAGGATAAACACAGAAGCTATGCTCGAACTCGGACGCACGAGGTAAGTTAACTCCGAACTTACCCTTTTGTTTGGTAATGTATTTATGATATATGGTAATTATTGAATGTAATGTGAGAAGATATGAATTGATCTGATTACTAAGTTAAGTTTTAGTGGAAATGGGTCGGAAGTGGTTAAGAAGGAGATTCGATTAAGTTTGGGTAAGAAAAGGGAACTTACATAATGAATTATGCATAAAGATGAATTAAGGAGTTATACATGTAGGATGTAAGTTGTAAATACGTGTACGAATAGAAAGTGAATACATGCTTGAGTGAGTATTTAATTATATGCTTGAATGAATAAGATGAGTTATGTGTATTCGAGGACATGTTCATATGAAGAGAAGCTAATGATACTAACCATTTTTCTATTGAGAATTAATGTGAAGTATAGGCATGTTAACAATGGAAGTGAAGGTTGACTCCGCAATCCGATGCGAGTGATCGAATGGATGGATGAAGGGGCTAGTATAAGAGAAAGCATGATATGTTGACGCCTTATTATACATGTGTTAAGATTTTGTATTATGTAATCGGTTACTAATGATGTGATTGAATGTGGTGACTGCAGGTTGTACAGGTTTATGGATGTTTCATCAAGAAGTGTACGCGGTTGAAGATCGAGTCAACGCATGGATTGTACGTGGGTGTGAATGTGGTCAATTAATTTTATATAAGTATGTTAGTTTTTAATTACTTTATAAAAAGGGATTAATGTATTTAAGTGAAAGAAAGAATATCATTAAAGAAATTTTAATTATGTGTTTTCCGCTGCGAATCTTGGGTTAAAACGTGTTAGGGCGTTACAAAAACTGCGCCTGTGTTTGAATTCATCATTTTAAACATAACGAGCTTAGAAATACCCGCCTGAAATTGATTTAGAAATTAATTTCGGGTTGTCCCCGTTTAACTTGGGACTGCTTTTTGAATACTTTATCTTATTTAGGATGTGAATGTGTATTACATGATTGTTTATTTAAGAAGGATTCGGTTATCATTTTCTCTTTGCTCCTCTGGTATATATATCATTACATATATACTTGGGTGCTAAGAGGAAAGGTTGCCGAATTTTTCTTAAACAAACAATCATGTAATACACATTCACATATGAGATAAAGTGTTCAAAAAGTGGGTTTAGCAGCCTACCCTTGTCTTGTTAATCCTAAATTAGATTTTCTTTCAGTTACATAATGCCTATCGATAAAAGTTGGATTGATTCCCCACGTCATTCACCTCACTACAAGCAAGGACTCGAGTCTTTCATCGAGATGTGTGAAAGAGTGATAAAAAACCACGATGAAGTTAGATGTCCGTGTACCCTATGTAAAAATTCTGGCTTAATAAACATGGCACAAATGAAATACCATTTGGGTATTAACAGTTTTTGGAAGGAATACACGAAGTGGACCTATCACAGGGAAACGGCTCCAACTGCAGAAGTAAACGATGTTGCACCACAAGACGGTATGGGAAATGTTATTGAAGACGTTAGGGGGGAGCGTATGGAAGAAGATACATACCTTAACCAAGAGAACTCGAATGGAGATAGTAGCAGTGTTGGTGATAATTTTGAAGGCATGATAAAGGAAGTTGAACTGAATTATATCCTGGTTGTACCAAGTATTCTTCTCTTGACTTTTTAGCAAAGCTTATGAATATAAAGGATATTCACCATTTGACTAATGAAGCATTTGATCATATCCTCTCGTTGTTGCAAGATTCAATGCTAGAAGGCAACAAGATTCCCCTTTCGTATTATGTAGCTAAGAAGACATTTAAGAAGATTGGTTTGGCATATGAGATGATAGATGTGTGCACAAATGATTGTGCTCTCTTTTGGAAAGAAAGAGAGTCCTTACAAAATTGTCTCGTTTGTAGTGAGTCGATGGGTCGATAAAGACACAAAAGGCACAAAGGTGGCTCGTAAGGTGTTACGATATTTTCCTTTGATGCCTAGACTACGACGTTTGTATTGTTCAAGGCACACAACAAAAGATATGATATGGCATAGTACCGGACGATCGGAAGATGGGACTATGCGTCATCCAGTTGATGGATCTTCATGGCAAGACTTTGATAAAAAGTACCCAAACTTAGGGCTTGCAGCTTACGGTTTTAATCCCTTTAACAACGGTAGTGGATCCTCAACTCATAGCACGTGGCCGGTTATACTCACCACATACAATCTGCCTCCATGGCTATGCATGCCAGAGTCCACATTCATGTTGACCTTGTTGATTCCTGACCCTAAGTCACCTGGGAAAGACATGGACGTTTCCTTAGACCGTTAATGGATGAGCTTAAGTAATTGTGGCAGACAAGTATACGTACTAAAGACGCAGCAACAAACACATACTTCACAATGCAGGCGGCATTGTTATGGACCATAAATGACTTTCTAGCCCATAGTAGTCTATCAGGTTGGAGTGGACAAGGCTACATGGCATGCCCAACTTGTAACCAAGACACTCCTTCAATACGTGTAACTGGTAAATGTGCTTATGTTGGTCATCGCCGGTTCTTAGATGCCAACCATCCTTGGAGAACAAGTCTCGACTTTAACAGGAGACCCGAGACACGAGACCCTCCAAGACAGTTTAGTCCAGCTGACATAGAAGCTCAACTCGGTCGTTTAATTAATCGTCTACCAGGCAAGCATCCGGCTTTTGGAGGTAGGAGGATAACCCGGTCAGATTTCGAGTTGAACTGGTCCAAACAAAGCATATTTTTTGACCTTGAATATTGGTCTTCTCTGCAGGTGAAACATAACTTAGATGTAATGCATATAGTGAAAAATGTGTGCGACAGCTTACTCGGTACTCTTCTAATGAACGATAAGAGCAAAGACACGCCAAATGCGCGGTCTGACTTGGAAAAACTAAACATTCGGCCGACACAATGGCTGAAACAATCGGGTGGCAAGTTCTTAAGTCCCCACCCAAAGTACTCATTCAAGTCCGATGATCGAAAACCTTTTTGTTAGTTTACCAAAAATTTTATACTACCAGATGGGTTTGGATCTAATATCAGTAAGAGGGTGACAGATAACAATGATAATATTACCGGGTTGAAATCCATGACTGTCATATCCTTATGCAACGTTTGATACCGATTGGGGTTAGAGGGCTTTTGACCAAAGATACATCTACACCGATAGTAGACCTTTTTGTATGTTCTTTAAACAACTTTGCTCTAGAACACTATTGGTGGATAATATGAAGAAAACGAAGGATGACATTCTTACCATCTTATGCAAGTTAAAGATGATCTATCCACCTGCGTTTTTTGACATTATGGTTCATTTACTTGTGCATTTACCTGATGAAGCGATTGCGGGGAGGTCCAGTAGATTTTAGATGGATGTATCCATTTGAAAGGTTCATGAAAAAACTAAAGAACTATGTCAGAAACCTGGCAAGGCCGGAAGGTTGTATAGCTGAAGGTTATGTGCTTGAAGAAGCTCTAACATTTTGTTCAATGTACCTTAAAGATGTACAGACTAAGTTCAATCGCCCAGATAAAAACGAGGATGTCGTTGTTGAAAAAAGAAAGTTATGGGTGTTTGAGTCCAAATGTCATCCTGTTGGCGCAACAAAACAAACATCTATCAATCATCGAAAAAAGCAAGATGGAATGGTTTGTCCTCGAAAACTGCGCAGAAGTCAGGGAGTACATGAAGTGAGTGTTTCTATCTTTAACTTTTCATAATCTGTTAATTAGTATTTTTCATTCCTTTCTTATATTTGTGATCAATGTAGTGAATTCAAACATACACATCCCCAAGATGATCTTAAAACCAATTTTCCGGGATGGTTTCTCCAAAAGGTATAATACATATATAACACGTATTACTCTACACTTGCTAGGTAATACATATATAACAAACATTATTACTCTATATTTGTTAGGTCCATTCAATTAAAACACAAAATTCTCTAGAATTCCACCCAGAGTTGTATGCTCTTTCAATTTGTGCGAAAATGACTGCTTACACTTACATTGCTTGCATAGTCAACGGTGTTAGGTTTAAGACACTTGAACGTGATGCAAAATGCGCAACGCAAAACTCTGGGGTGGAAGTGGTTGGAGAGAACGGTGTGAAATTTTATGGCCAATTAGAAGAAATTATTGAGTTGCGTTATACAAATGATTGTTCAAATGTCCTATTTCAGTTGCAAGTGGTTTGATACTTGAAGGGGTGTAAACCATGACAATAATATCACCAATATAAGCACGAAACATGAATGGGACAAATATGATTAACAAATATTTGCTTCACAAGCCAAACAAGTGTTCTTCATCCAAGAAACGTCTCGAAACCAAAAAAATAAACATAGGTGGGTAGTCGAAAATGTTAATCATCAAAAAATTTGGGATCGGCCATTAAGTGATGACCGCGTCAAGAAGGTTCAAAATATTGACAAAGGCTTAGAAGATATTGACGTTTTCGACAACACTTTTCATCTGACTGTCCAGTTGTCATTGACTTGACCCAATACTTTCAAATTGGATCTTCTCATGTTACTGCGGGTGAGCCTTCAATTGAAGTTGATCCCCCAACGGCTACCGTCGATTAAGTGTTTGAGGTCGAGACTGATTGTGATGAGGACGATCCCGATTATATGGAGTCTGACTAAAAGAAAAGTTATTGTAATTTATATTAATTTGTATTTGATAAACACTTGTTGAAATACTTATTTGAATTTGAGTTACACTTGTTGTACTTTCCATTAATTTCTATTAGATAAACATGCTGTAACATTTGTAAGTTTTTAGGGATAATGTTTTCGATATTGCTTATATTTGCGTATCTGATGGCAGATGTGGCCCCATGGGGACATGGGGGTGACGGCGCTGGTGATCCACCGCCTCCTGGTGGTTTTTTTAGAGTCACGCATGAGACGGATGGTAAGTTTTTACTAAATTATTTTTAGTCCTTATATTTGATATATTATAAATGTTGTTACTAATTATTTTTGTTTTAATTACAGCGGTTCCCTCGAAGAGGGTTAGGGGGAAAGCCAAAAATGAAAAACTACGGCGTATGGTAAAAGAAGGGGGGCCCGTATCGCTTAAATTTGACAGACATGTCACGTATACCCCGTTGGTACAGCAAGAGATATGTTTGCAAGGGAGGCCAACATGTATATGTGGTGGACCATCCCGTTCGATAAAATGGGATGGGATAACGTTTCACCACCGCACAGGGAAACCATCATGAACCACTTACGAGTAAATAACTTATATGCATAAAGTTTTATCAAATATTTAAGCAAATGCAAATACGCTGTTACCGTACATGTGCCTAAGCGATTTCGCAGCCATTTAACGGCGCGTTTGCAGCCGTAAACATGCCTTTGAAAGGCTGCAAACGCATCGTTAAATGGCTGCGAAATCGCTGCCGTTTACGGCTGCATTTGCAGTCGTTTAAAGGCCCGTTTATGGCTGCAAATGCGCCGTTAAACGGCTGCGAAATTGCTGCCGTTTAACGGCGCATTTGCAGCCGTAAACAGGTCTTTAAACGGCTGCAAACGCGCCGTTAAAAGGGCTGTGAAATCACTGCCATTTGCGGCTGCGTTTGCAGCCGTTTAAATGCACATTTACGGCTCGAAACACCACCGCCACCGCCGCCACTAGAGAAGCAACTGCCTCCAGAACCACCGAGGCGAAGAAGAGCAGGTGCACGGATGTCCGTGCGTGGGGGTTTCCACTTCAGCACCCCCCAACACAGCAGCAACAACAACTACCCGCCGTTGTACGAAGACCCACAAATGGGTGGGCCTTCAAACCCAGCTTCTGAAGTCGACTCTGCTACAGTCGCACCACCACCGCCCATGGGTTATGATAACCCAATCCCTTCCTACCCCGGTGCAGCAGCATATAACCCATTTGAGCATAAGGCTTATTCGGGTTACAATTACTACAATGCCCCTGCCGTTGACCCGTACCTCGAAGCGGCAAACTACAATGCTCTCCACCCTGAAGGACCCTTTGCAGCTTCATACCAAACTGGGAACCCAGCTTATGGGTATCAATACCCACCACCTCCTCAACCTCCGCAGCAGCCACCACAACCACCACAAATCTAACCTCCGCAGCAGCAGGAAATCCTTCAACGGTTGCACGAGGTGGAGCAACAGGTTCAGGAGGAGCTTAGGAGCCGCCGGGGTCTACTTAAGGGTTTGGCAAACCTGATAAAGGGGAAGAAGAAGAGGGATTATTGAAATTCCTTATTTAGTTGTTTTGTAATTTTTAATTTCAATTAAGTCCCTGTGTGGACATTTTTATTTATGTACTTGGTCCCTGCGTGGACTTATCTTTCTTATTTCTGTCCCTGCGTGGACAATGTTATTTATTAAAAGTCCCGTTTAGGGCAGCTATGTACTTCTTTCAATTTATGGAATGTTTTATTTTAAAATTTCATTTGTCATTATATATATGAAAATATTATATGAAATAAATCAAAAATATCATTCCACTTTAATATTGATCCGCCATTAAACAAAATCTTAAAGGTAAAACCTAGCCCATATGTCATTTTAAGACAAGGTCCTGATGGTAGTCCCTTTTTAGGAAATAAATCCTTGTTAACATTTGAAAAACATGTTAGCACTCCTGACAGCAGTGATACGATAAAATCATACTTGTCATCCTTGTATTGGATTTTTCAAATTCCTTATTCTTACCCAATGATCTAAACATCCATTAGTGGTGTAGTGGCTATGGGCCATAATAATTGTCAAATAAGACAAATGACAGCTGTAGTCTATGACTCCCTGTCAAGAAAGGTGATGAGCTATGTTCAAACCTAAATGCCTCGATTTTATAAAATCATGGCTATTAAATTTTAAAACTGTCCTTGTGACTAGGCCTTTTGTGCCACTTTAATATCTTTAATGATTTATAGCTTGGGATAAATTATAATGAAAACCCTAAACAAATATGACTAACAAATTAATCAAAATGGTTTATATTTACCATGGTTAATGAATCGTCAAAAATGACAATTCCATAATAAGACTTTTTAATAAAGCATTGTCATCATTTTTATGTAGCAATCAAGCTACATTGCTGAATCAGATGAGGTTAACAATTGCCCCAGGGAGAGAAACGATACCACCAGAGTTAATGTAGCTGGTGCAGATTTACAAGCGATGATAGATAATGCTGTCACACGAGCCATGGACAGACAATTCAAGGAATCCAGTGGTACTCACAACAAGACCCAATCTGTACCCCATACAAAACCACCTTCCAAGACACATGTATCTCATAAGGACGATTCTCATCATTCGTCGAATCAGAGGAGTGTTCCATCCAAACGAATTGTGCTCAATCAGGAGCCTCATGTCAAAACCTGCTCCTACAAATATTTTGCCTCTTGCAAGCCAAGGGACTTCACAGGAGAAAAGGGGGCCATTGATTGTATGACATGGCTCGACGAGATGGATACCGTGGTTGATATCAGTGGTTGTGTAGAACAGGACATAGTGAAGTTTGTGTCACAATCGTTTAAAGGTGAAGCTTTAGCTTGGTGGAGGTCGTTAATCCAAGCTACAGGAAAGATTCCGTCATATAATTTGACTTGGGATCAGTTTGTTGCTCTAATCAAGGAAAACTTCTGTCCACAGCATGAGGTGGAGAAAATCGAGACCGACTTCTTGACTCTTGTCATGAAGAACTTGGATTGTCGGGCATATCTTACGAGCTTCAACACCATGTCTCGATTGGTTCCTTATTTGGTCACACCGGAATCGAAGCGCATAGCTCGTTTTATTGGAGGTTTAGCTCCAGAAATCAAGGGAAATGTGAAAGCATCCAGACCTACCACATTCTGGTCAGTGGCAGATCTGTCTCTATCTCTCACACTGGATGCTATCAGAAACAAATATGCCAAAGTTTCTGATGAAGGTAAACGAAAGCAGGAGGATGAGAGTTCTCATCGCTCCGATAAGAAAAGGAAAGGGAACTCAGATCACAAGAAGAGTTCGGGGTTTAAAAATGATAACCAACAAACAGGAGAGAAGCCCAAGTGTAAAATCTGCAAGAAGAATCATTTTGGAAAGTGGAGATTCGAATCAAAATCGCAACAGCAATCGCAGCCTAGAGTTTGTTGGATCTGCAAATCAAATGAACATAAAACGTTGGATTGCAAGAAAATGAAAGATGCAACTTGTTACAATTGTAACGAAAAAGGGCATATCAAGACCAACTGCCCAAAATCTGCAAAGAAGTCTGAGGAGGCTAAAAAGACCAATGCTCGGGTCTTTCAAATGAATGCTCAGGAAGCCATTCAGAATGACAATTTTATAACAGGTACATTCCTTATTAATGATGTTTATGCTAGAGTGTTGTTTGATTCAGGTGCAGACAAGTCTTTTGTAGACAATAAATTTTGTAAGTTGTTAAATCTGCCTGTTAAAACTCTAAGCATAAATTATGAGGTAGAATTAGCCGATGGTACCATAGAGACTGCTTCAACAATACTAGATGGATGTTTTATATCTATTTGGAATCACTATTTTCCGCTTTCTTTGCTTCCGTTGAAATTAGCAGGATTCGATATAGTGATAGGCATGGATTGGTTGTCTCATAACCAAGCCCAAATTGTATGTGATAAGAAGCAAGTGGTTATCAAGACTCCTTATGGTGAGCCATTAATAATTCAAGGAGATACGCAGTACGGATTGCCTAAGCAAGTGTCTATGCTTAAGGCATCAAGGTGTTTAAAGAAAGGCTGTGTCATTCACATGGCACAGGTAACCATTGATGATCCAAAGCCCAAGATCGAAGGCATCCCTGTTATTTCTGAATATCCAGACGTATTCCCTGAAGAACTACCTAATTTACCTCCAGATAGGCAAGTGGAGTTCAGAATCGATATATTCCTGGAGCAGCACCAGTTGCAAGAGCACCTTATCGGTTGGCACCGACTGAGATGAAAGAGTTAAGGACTCAGTTGGATGATTTGTTGGCAAAGGGTTTTATTCGACCTAGCTCATCCCCTTGGGGAGCACCGATTCTGTTTGTGAAGAAAAAGGATGGATCAATGCGTCTATGTATTGATTATCGCGAACTAAATAAGGTAACAATCAAGAACAGATATCCATTGCCCAGGATCGACGATTTGTTCGATCAGCTTCAAAGAGCAAGTTACTTTTCAAAGATCAATCTAAGCTCAGGTTATCACCAGTTGAAGGTCAGAGATGAAGATGTACACAATACCGCATTCAAAACACGCTATGGCCACTATGAGTTCTTAGTGATGCCTTTTGGGCTCATTAATGCACCTGCAGCATTCATGGACCTCATGAATCGCGTTTGCAAACCGTATCTAGACAAGTTTGTCATTGTTTTATCGATGACATACTCATTTATTCAAAGAATCAAGCCGATCATGAAAGACATCTCCGGTGTATCCTTAAACTTCTGCAGCAAGAGAAGCTCTACGCCAAGTTTTCAAAATGTGAGTTTTGGCTTCGTGAAGTCCAATTCCTTAGACACGTAGTGAGCGAGCGTGGTATCCAGGTTGATCCCGCTAAGATTGAAGCAATTATGATTTGGCAAGACCCTAAGCCTCCTATAGAGATACGCAGCTTCTTGGGTCTAGCAGGATACTACAGGCGTTTCATCGAAAACTTTTCAAGGATTGCAGCACCTCTAACTTCGTTGACTCGCAAGAATATAAAGTTTGATTGGGGTCCAAAGCAACAAGAATCTTTTTAGATTCTTAAACAAAAGTTGAGCAATGCACTTGTTTTGACACTGCCAGAAGGGATTGAAGAATTTGTTGTGTACTGCGACGCATCACACACTGGCATGGGTTGTGTGCTTATGCAGAAAGGCAAGGTTATTGCCTATGCATCCCGTCAATTAAAGGTGCACGAAAAGAACTACACCACCCATGATTTGGAATTGGGTGCCGTTGTATTTGTACTGAAGCTTTGGAGGCATTATCTTTATGGGACAAAGTGTGTGATCTATTCTGATCATAATAGCCTTCAGCATCTGTTTAATCAGAAGGATCTTAATATGAGACAGCGTCGTTGGATGAAGACACTGAATGATTATGATTGTGGAATACGGTATCATCCTGGCAAGGCAAATGTAGTCACTGATGCTTTGAGCAGAAAGGAAAAAGTTAAGCCTATTAGAATCAATGCTAAAAGCATTGAGCTAAAGAACAGCTTGAATGAAAAGTTGTTAGCCGCTCAGAAGGAAGCTGTTTTGGAAGCTAACTATCCAAATGAGAAGTTAGGCATGACTGCCGAATAAATATCATATGGCAAGGATGGAATCCTAAGATTGAATGGTCGAATATGGGTTCCAATTTATGGAGGACTTAGAGACGTGATCCTTCAAGAAGCTCACAGCTCGAAATATTCAGTGCATCCAGGCAGTGATAAGATGTATCAGGATTTAAAGGCAAATTATTGGTGGATAGGTTTGAAGAAATCTATAGCCACTTATGTGGCTAAATGTCTGACGTGCGCATAAGTTAAAGCAGGGCATCAAAAGCCGTCAGGTTTGCTACAACAGCCTGAACTTCCCACTTGGAAATGGGAAATGGTAACCATGGATTTTATTACTAAGTTACCAAAGACGAAACATGGAAATGATACTATTTGGGTTATAGTCGACAGGCTGACCAAGTCAGCCCACTTCTTGCCAATTAAGGAAACGCACAGCTCCGATAAGCTAGCTCAATTGTACGTGGATGAGATAGTATCTCTCCACGGTGTGCCGGTATCTATTATCTCCGATAGGGATACAAGATACACATCGCATTTTTGGAAAAGCTTTCAGCAATCCCTAGGCACTCGTCTAAAATTTAGCACTGCTTATCATCCTCAGGCGAATGGTCAAAGTGAGCGTACAATTCAAACACTTGAGGATATGTTACGAGCTTGTGTTATTGACTTAGGTGGAAGTTGGGATGACCATCTTCCTTTGATCGAATTTTCGTACAATAATAGTTATCATTCGAGTATCCAAGCCGCGCCTTTTGAGGATTTGTATGGAAGAAAGTGTAGAACGCCAGTTTGTTGGGCGGAAAATGTCCAACTGTCAGGACCTGATATAGTCCTTGAGACGATGGACAAGATTGTCCAAATCCATAATCGTCTCAAAGTTTCCAGGGATAGGCAGAAAAGTTACGTTGATAAGAGGCGCAAACCTCTAAAGTTTGAAGTTGGTGATAAAGTGTTACTCAAGGTGTCACCCTGGAAAGCGGTGATGCGTTTTGGCAAAAAGGCCAAGCTAAGCCCAAGATATATAGGACCATTCGAGATCATCGAATGTGTCGGAACTGTGGCCTACAAGTTACATCTGCCAGAAGAGCTTAGTGGAATTCATAATGTATTCCACATCTGCAACTTGAAGAAATGTCTAGCCGATGAATCGCTAGCAATGTCACATAAGGACGTGCAGATAGACGAGAGTTTGAAATTCGTTGAAAAACCTTTGTCAATCGAGGATCGACAGGTTAAGAAGCTTCGAAGGAAGCATGTGCCGATCATCAAGGTAAAATGGGATGCCCGTAGAGGCCCAGAATACACGTGGGAGGTTGAATCCACAATGAAGCAGAAATACCCTCATTTATTTCAGTAAATCTCTAGGTCGAGATTTCTTTTAAGGGGGTGAGGATGTAACACCTTGCAAAATCATGTCCAATACAGTGGTGACACGTGTCATAAACCCTGATCGTGATTAAAGATAACTGGAGGGACTAAAACTGTCAATCAGTGTAAAGATGTAAATAGGACCAAAAGTGTCAACATGCCAAACTTGCGCCTCTAATTGATCTCATAAGATATTCATAATTGTTATTGAGTAAATTGACGGACACAAGAAGCCGCTTGTGCTTAAAAATCAAAAGTTACGAAACATAGGGGTTAAAAGTGTCAACATGTTAATTCGTACCTCTGAGTGACCTTTTAACGTTCCCAAAGCTTTTTAATGTGTTAATATATTCTCATGAATATCTGATAAAGATTTTATAAAAATCCGGTTCAATTTGGTGATGAAAATTGAAATTTCCATAAAAAGGGTCAAAAGTGTAAATATGGGAATTCTTCAATCGAGAGACATTTTCAAAGCATCCAAAACTTATGAATGCATGTTCCCATACCCTAGATCATCCCATGTCACACCCCAACCGATAACGGAAACATCGGGGCATGGCACTGAGCGACACAGATTGTTCGAGAGAAATTCCATAACAACTACTTTACCGAATAGTTAAACATTACGTCCCATACCGTAACCTATTAAGCAAGCAAGTTATTACAGACATAAGTATCTCTAAAACAATTAAAACTGTTTCAACAACTCAGATTTCAAATAAAAATAAATTGTCTTTGTTTGTTTCTAGACTCTTTCCTAATTGATTCCATCAAAGAGCAAGCAAAGCACGGCATCCTAAATACCTGCCACATACGTTAAAATAAAGGTCAATACACATAGGGTAAATGTGATCATACAAGTTTGATAATAGCATAATAGAGTTTGAAATCATTTACGCATAACCGGCATGTACAACGTATAATGTGAAGCTTATAAGTTATCGACAAAGATCCCATCAATACCAATGACTGCGAGTTGACTATGAATAGCGAGTGTGCATCACATGTTCACCACTGCGAACACGTGAAGTAATTGTCCTTAACAACCCCTGAGTAAACAGGTGCTGAGTCCAAACTATAGTACTATCATTGCTAAGGCAGGTAGACAGCAATCAATGTGTTAACATAACCAACAGGCATTCATCGAGTCACGTATAACATGCATTAGAGGTCAGCGTTTAAATAGTGTTGCGTTGTGTGTTTGATGTGATTTAGAATAAGTAACGTATGTAACACCCAAAAGTGTATAAAGCAAAAAAGGGATCGAGTATACTCACATATAGCGTTTAACTTAATAAAAACTGCCTTGGATTGAAAGGAGCGCTGAGAGAAATTAGCCTGAACAGTTAACGATAGCATAATGATGAGCAGCGCGTAAAACGATGCAAGAGTACCAAGGATCGGATGGTAATCCAATCGGATGGCAATCCGATCGGATGGCCATTCGATTGGATTGACACCTCGTTTGGTGAGGATGTGTTTGTGTATGATGGTTTGTACTTTGAAGTTTTCATTGTAGCATTTTAAAAATAGAGAAGTATCTCTACCCTTTAGGTCGTTCGATGGGACGGCAATCCGATTGGCGAGTCTTCTTAGTTGAGAACAAGTTCACAGCAGGACAGTCACTCGATCGGATGGCTATCCGATCGGGTGGCAATCTGTTAGTTTCTAATGATCTTTGAAAATTGATCGAGTACTAAAGTCCCAGAAGCCACTCGATCGGGTGGCCGGTCGATCGGATAGCAATCCGATCGGACGGCAATCCGTCCCAATGGTCAGATCGTCTTGACACTTGATTTCGTTTGAAGTTTTGTAGTTTTGAACGAGATGTGATGATAACTTGCTTAAACAACAGGAACCCTATCTCGGTCAAGTGACCCGATCAAACAGGAATCACCCTAGTCAGACCGGTTCACGGTTCGAGACGGTTGTTCATGTTCAAACCCGAAATCAGTAGTCTCTCAGATAGAATTCAGATCTGGAACTAATACATCACTAAGAATGAGTAGAAGATCAGAACGAGTTCCGATTCTATCGGTTTTGAGTGCATTCAGTGTAAAAGAGTTGAAAGAAAGTTAGAAAACCTTCTCTCAATCCTTTTAACCATGTATTTGTGTAGATCTATGCAAAAACATTGATTATACATGTGGAAATCCTTCAGATCTAAGTTGTTCTTGGTGGAATGAAGCCAAACTTTGAAGTTCATAAGAACTCCATGATGACATCACCCTAGAACACCTCAAATCTGGTGATTTCACGGTTAAAAGTTAAGATTCAAAGATGAAAATGATGAAGAAGTGTGTGTAGATCATAGAAGTACAAGATTTAGGTTAAAAACTTACAAGAATCTAGAGAAATCGAGAGAAATGGGGGCTTGAAGTCGGCTGGTCGAACAAGGAAGCTGTCACATCACAAATGATGTGACAGGTAGGTATTTATAGGGTTTCCCAAAAAGGAAAGTGGGGAAAGTGGCTGGTCGATCGGGTGGCAGCCCGATCGGGTGGCAGCCTGATCGGGTGGCAGCCCGATCGGATGGCAATCCGATCGGATGGCCACTTGATCAGTTGGCCACTCGATCCTAGTGTTCGGCGCGACGAGTTTTGGTGTTTCGATTCGCGTGCTGAGCGTTGCGATGCGATTCGAGTGAGCGATGCGATAGTATTACCCATTAGTTACACAAATATCATAACTACTATATCTAACATACAATCACTATAATTGACTTGCGTTTAGCATTTTCGATTAGATTGCGATTAACACCTCAACATAAACATAACATGCACAAGTAACACATAAATAGCACACACACGCAAAACAATATCCAGAAGACATAATTCGAGTTGCCATTTCGATAGCGATTAGCGATAAATCGATTAAACATGTGATTAAATAGCGATTAAACCTCGATTATTAATAGATACTCCACATAATACAACTAAAGTAAATAAATAAATATATTCGATTATAAGTCAAAGAAGTCAAAACAGCAGTTGAGCAAGGAGTGACAGATCGCAATTAGCAATCTTTGTGTAGATCAATGCAAAAACATTGATTATACATGTGGAAATCCTTTAGATCTAAGTTGTTCTTGGTGGAATGAAGCCAAACTTTGAAGTTCATAAGAACTCCATGATGACATCACCCTAGAACACCTCAAATCCATTGATTTCACGATTAAAAGTTAAGATTCAAAGATGAAAATGATGAAGAAGTGTGTGTAGATCATAGAAGTACAAGATTTAGGTTGAAAACTTACAAGAATCGAGAGAAATCGAGAGAAATGAGGGCTTGAAGTCGGCTGGTCGAACAAGGGAGCTGTCACATCACAAGTGATGTTACAGGTAGGTATTTATAGGGTTTCCCAAAAAGGAAAGTGGGGAAAGTGGCTGGTCGATCGGGTGGCAACTCGATCGGGTGGCAGCCCGATCGGGTGGCAACTCGATCGGATGGCAACCCGATCAGATGGCCACTCGATTGGTTGGCCACCTGATCCTAGTGTTCGGCACGACGAGTTTTGCTGTTTTGATTCGCGTGCTGAGCGTTGCGATGCGATTCGAGTGAGCGATGCGATAGTATTACCCATTAGTTACACAAATATCATAACTACTATATCTAACATACAATCACTATATTTGACTTGTGTTTAGCGTTTTTTATTCGATTACGATTGCGATTAATACCTCAACATAAACATAACATGCACAAGTAACACATAAATAGCACGCACACGCAAAACAATATCCAGAACACATAATTCGAGTTGCGATTTCGATAGCGATTAGCGATAAACCGATTAAACATGCGATTAAATAACAATTAAACCTCGATTATTAATAGATACTCCACATAATACAACTAAAGTAAATAAATAAATAGATTCGATTACAAGTCAAAGAAGTCAAAACAGTAGTTGAGCAAGGAGTGACAGATCGCAATTAGCAATCTTTTCTTCCTTTGACTTCAATCTTGACTTGGACTTTGACTTTCGAAACACGGGGTGTTACAGCTTCCCCTACTTAAGGGAATTTCATCCCGAAATTAGGCTTGAGCCGTAACAAACAACTGCAGGTACTTTGCCTTCATGTCGCTTTCGAGTTCCCAAGTAAACTCGGCACCGCGTTTGCCTTTCCAGCAAACTTTCACAATGGGAATGCATGAGCGTCTGAGTACCTTGGTTTCTCATCCCACGATCTCGACAGGCTTTTCCATGAAGTGTAATGTTTCGTCCACTTGCAAGTCCTCAAGAGGGACATGTAATTCCTGGTCAGCCATGCACTTTCTAAGGTTCGAAACGTGGAAAGTCGGGTGGACGTTACTCAGTTCCTCTGGAAATTCGAGTCTGTAGGCCACTTTTCTAATCCTTTCCAGAATCTTAAAGGGTCCAGCATGTCGAGGAGCGAGCTTTCCTTTCTTGCCGAATCTGATCACCCCCTTCCAAGGTGCAACCTTTAGGAGTACGTGATCGCCAACGTCAAATTCAAGGGGCTTGCGGCTTCTATCAGCGTAAGTTCTGTAGGCTCCGAGCTTTTAATAGATTGTCTCGAATTTGGAGGATTTTGTCTGTCGTTTCTTGCAACAGCTCGGGACCGGTAATTTACGCGTCTCCGATCTCGTTCCATACAATAGGCGATCGACATCTCCTTCCGTATAAAGCCTCAAATGGTGCCATTTGTATGCTAGAATGATAACTGTTATTGTACGAGAATTCGACCAAAGGTAAGTACGCGTTCCAATTACCACTGAAATCTATGACACACGAACGGAGCATGTCTTCAAGGGTACGAATCGTTCTTTCAGTCTGACCGTCGGTTTGGGGATGGAAAGCGGTACTTAGATTAAGAGTAGTACCGAGAGCAGATTGAAACGATTCCCAAAAATGCAAGGTAAACCGACCGTCTCGGTCAGAGATGATGTCACGAGGCATCCCATGTCGACTAATGACCTTGTTGGTGTAGATTCGGGCTAATTTTTCTACCTTAAAGTCTTCTCGTATCGGTAGGAAGTGAGCTGACTTGGTTAAACGGTCAAGCATAACCCAAATGCTATCATGACCAGATTGAGTACGCGGAAGTTTCGTGATGAAGTCCATAGCTATACTCTCCCATTTCCACATCGGGATCTCGGGTTGTACGAGTAAGCCAGAGGGTCTTTGATGCTCCGCCTTGACCTTGGAACAGGTTGGGCACTTTGAAACATAGATAGCGATATCCTTCTTCATGCCCGGCCACCAGTACTTGTAACGCATGTCCTGGTACATCTTGTCGGCACCGGGATGAATAGAATATCGAGATTTGTGGGCTTCGTCCATCAGAAGTTGTCGCAAGTTCGTACGCTTGGGAATCCAGATTCGATCCAAGTAATGAAAGATACCATTTGACTTATTCTCGAGTTGGGCGCCATCGTTTAGAATTCTTTTCTTCTTTAGAGTTCGCTTGGTAAAACAAGCATGCTTCGCGTCACGGATAAAGGTCTCGAGATGAAATTGGGCTTGAGAATTACGAACGCTAAGCAAGTAGCTTCGTCGACTGAGGGCATCGGTAACAACGTTTGCTTTGCCTGGATGGTAACGGATCTCACAGTCATAATCGTTGAGAAGTTCTACCCACCGGCGTTGACGCATATTCAGTTCTTTCTGGTCAAAGATATGTTGTAGGCTCCTATGATCGGTGAAGATCGTACACTTGGTACGTAAAGGTAGTGTCGCCAAATCTTTAACGCAAAAACAACTGCGCCGAGCTTGAGGTCGTGTGTGGTGTAATTCTTCTCATGGATTTTGAGCTGTCGAGAAGCGTACGCGATAACCTTGTCTCGTTGCATGAGAACACAACTAAGACCAAGGTTTGAGGCATCGCAGTAAACCACGAAGTTGTCATTCCCGTCGGGCAATGAGAGCACGGGAGCATTACAAAGCATGGTCTTTAGGGTTTGAAAGGCTTCCTCCTGTTTGGTTCCCCAAACAAAAGGCTTATCCTTGTGCGTAAGAGAAGTTAACGGCACGGCGATCTTAGAAAAACCTCGATAAAACGACGACAATAGCCTGCCAGTCCGAGAAAAGAACGGACTTCAGACGGGTTCTTGGGTGTGACCCAACTCTTAACAGCTTCGATCTTCGTAGTGTCAACGTGGATACCTTGACTATTGACAATGTGACCCAAGAATTGGACCTCCTCTAGCCAAAATTCGCACTTGGAGAACTTGGCGTAGATACGGTTTCCCTGGAGTAACTCAAGAACCAAACGTAGATGCTATGAGTGTTCGGATTTTGACTTGGAATAGATCAGGATATCGTCAATGAATACGATTACGAAGTGATCAAGAAAGGGTTTGCACACTCGATTCATTAAATCCATGAAGACTGCAGGAGCGTTGGTCAAAACAAAAGGCATGACAACAAACTCATAGTGACCATAGCGGGTTCGAAACGCGGTTTTGGGTATATCCTCCTCTTGAATGCATAATTGATGATAGCCTGAGTGCAGATCGATCTTAGAAAAACACATAGCACCTTGTAGCTGATCAAATAAATCATTGATTCAGAGCAAGGGATAGCGGTTCTTGATTGTCAACTTGTTCAATTCCCAATAGTCGATGCACATCCTGAACGAACCATCCTTCTTTTTTATGAAATGGACAGGCGCGCCCCATGGAGAGGTGCTAGGGTGAATAAAGCCTTTATCGAGAAGTTCCTGGAGCTGACTTGAGAGTTCGCGCATTTCAGAATGAGTGAGGCGATAAGACGCTTTAGCAACAGGATTGGCTCCAGGAATGAGGTCGATTCGGAAATCGATATCACGAGCGGGTGGTAAACCTGGAAGATCATCAGGGAAAACACGAGCAAATTCACAAACAACGGGGACCTGATCCACCTCCTTAACTTCCTTTTTCTCCGCTACTACAATGTGCGCCAAGAAAGCTTGGTATTCCTTGCGGAGATACCTGCTAGCCTGAACACACGACATGAGTTGGAGTTTCTTCGACGCGACTTCACCGTAAACACACAATTGATCACCATTAGCGAGCGAGAATCGAATCATCTTATTGAAGCAAACAACTTCAGCATGGTTTTCACGAAGAAAGTCCATGCCTACTGTAACGTCAAAACTTCCGAGCTGCATCGGAATAAAGTTGATATGAAAGACGTGATTGTTGAGCTCGAGAGTACAATCACGAAGAACGGAATTGACGGCGACGGTTCTTCCGGTGGCAACTTCAACATCGAACGTCGAGGGGAGATGAGCGCGCTTACGATTGAGGAGCTTTTCGAATTCAAACGATACAAAACAGCTATCTGCCCCAGTATCAAATAAACACGTAGCATATATACCATTCACAAGGAACATACCATTGACCACATTGTTATCGGCTTGGGCCTGGCGGGCGTTTATGTTGAATGCACGTCCGCGGGCCACTGGTTATTGTTGCTATTGCTGACTGTTGTGTCTCTTGCTTGACCACTTGGTTCAGGCACATGTTGGCGAAGTGGTTGGGATCACCACACACATAGCAAGCTCTAGCATTGACCGCAGGTGCCTGAGCCGCTTGATAGCCTTGAGGAGCAGCAAGGAGAGCTTGATGAGCAGGAGCTTGACCTTGGGTTGGAGCAGGGGTTTGACGTGGACCTGTACGGCAGTTGGCGGTGAAGTGGCAGTACATGTTGCAATAAGCGCAATATCTGCAGGTGATTCCCACTGGGTGGTGATAAGTACAAGTAGGGCAGACCAGATGAGGATCAGTATATGCACGCTTTGCCGGCGGTGTGTTGGTAACCGGGGCCACTACTTGGTGATGTTGCTGAGGAGCTGGAACTGATTGGAGTGAGGCAGCATTGGTCACAGTGCAGTTCTTGTTGTTGGAACTGCTGTTGTTCTTTCTCTTGCGTCTCGAAAGCTTGGATGACTGAGGAGTGGCGGCGGTCTTAGCGGTTGGAGCAGTAGTAGCTTGATGCAGGTTCTTGGGAGCTTTATCCCAGACACCAGACTTGACTCGCTTGTCGTTGATCTCACCAGCGAGCAAGTATGTCTCTTCGATCGTTGACGTCTTCGCTGCTTGAACAAAGTCAGCAATGCAATCCAGAAGAGCACGGATATACTTTTTAATGGCGATATCGGGCGTCTTGACTTGATCCAGACAGATTATACTCAACTGCTTGAAGCGTGCAGTCAAACCAGCGTTGTCACCATCCTTCTGCTTAATGTGCCAGAATTCATCCTCCAACTTTTGGCGCTCATGGGGAGGGCAAAACTCTTCCATCATCACGTCCTTCAACTCATCCCATGATAGCCCATAAGCTGCATTATTTTTGCGTTTGTTTCTCTCAGCCATCCACCAGTCTAAAGCGCGGGACTGGAAGACGCCAGTTGCATTGAGAGTACGGAGATTGTCAGGACAACCACTCTGATGCAGGGTGACCTCGATAGAATCAAACCATTGGAACATGGTCGTAGGACCATCTTCATCAGTAAATTCTTTCGGTCCGCAGGCTTTGAACTTCTTGAAGCTAAAAGCAGCCTTTGGCGAATCAGTTCGGGACTCTTCAGACGATTTGCTTGCATTCGTTCACTCACTATCTGAGGGATGACTTTAGCGATTTGGTTGGCGACGAGAGAAGCAAGTCGCTTGTCGGCGTACTTACGCCTAGCAGCTCGTGAGTGTAGGGATCTAGATGACGACATTGTCTGGAACAGACAGCGCCACAGGATTCAAAACACTATTCGATCATTCCTAATATAGTCTATCGATTCACCATAAAGCTCAGGAACACGTATCCACATAAACACAGAATCACATAGGCACATAAACACATAAGCACATAATCACGTAGACCACAGAAACACATAAGCACGTATGGCACAGAAGCACACAAGGCAGTCAGAATACAGAAACCTAACTATATGTTGCACGTATTCCCTATCCTTCACAGCACGTATAGCGATTAATTACAGCGATTGCGACGAGCAGCGATTGCGAATAATGACCAGCGATTTGTTAGCGTGTTGAGGTAGATGTGCAGTGCGAGTTATGCGTGTTGATCAAAATAAACAGCAAAAACGAATAAATCACCAAAATCGAAACATGTAATCACATAAATTCCACATAAAATTGACAAATATCAGAGTCAGCAGTTGCGGGCTCAGAATCGAAACACATAGAAAACGAGAATAGATTGTCTGCGGCTGGTAGACGTTGACTATCCAAAGTGATTCGACTATTCACAAGGACTTTAAGTACACACTTTGGCCTTCGGAACTGTGCTCTCGCTTCGATTTGAGCGATCGGCACACATTCCTTCCAGCTACAGTGTGACTTTAAGTCGTTGGAGTTCGTCGAGACTTTGGTGGGAGTTTTGTAAAACCACATTAGAGAGTAGAACGAGTCATCAAGGTTCGGGTTTCACCCCTAACTTAGCGACTACGTTCCTGCTTGTGTAATGAAATCACGAGATAGATGAGGAGATTTACGTCGAAGTATGGATTTCACTCCTGATTCAAAGCAAATTCTCTTGTTTTATAGTAAAAATAGCAATTCGAACGAGTAATCTGGTCGAGAGTTTGCGGTTTGGACACCTAATCTTAATCAGATCATTCATTTGTGTGTGTAATCAGCTTTAGGAAAGGCTGATCTTGCATGTAACTGTAGTATGCGATGTTCGCGCAAGTGTGTAGTGTACAGCGAGTTCGAGCGAGAAATAGCGAGTAAGCTCATACAAAACCCTACTGGGTATGCACAAGTCGGTCTGTTGGTACTTAGACTATAGAGTAGGTCGTTCTAAGACATCAACCCGGACTAGGTCGAGTCTTGCCTAATTCCTTATAGTTATGGCTCTGATACCAATTTGTCACACCCCAACCGATGACAGAAACATTGGGGCATGGCACTGTGCGAAACAGATTGTTCGAGAGAAATTCCATAACAACTACTTTACCGAATAGTTAAACATTACATCCCATACCGTAACCTATTAAGCAAGCAAGTTATTACAGACATAAGTATCTCCAAAACAACTAAAACTATTTCGACAACTCAGATTTCAAATAAAAATAAATTGTCTTTGTTTGTTTCTAGACTCTTTCCTACTTGATTCCATCAAAAAGCAAGCAAAGCACGGCATCGTAAATCGTTTACGCATAACCAGTATGTACAACGTATAATGTGAAGCATGTAAGTTATCGAAAAAGATCCTATCAATACCAATGACTGCGAGTTGACTGCGAATAGCGAGAGCGCATCACATGTTCACCACTGCGAACACGTGAAGTAATTGTCCTTAACAACCCCTGAGTAAACAGGTGCTGAGTCCAAACTATAGTACTATCATTGCTAAGGCAGGTAGACAGCAATCAATGTGTTAACATAACCAACAGGCATTCATCGAGTCACATATAACATGCATTAGAGGTCAGCGTTTAAATAGTGTTGCGTTGTGTGTTCGATGTGATTTAGAATAAGTAACGTATGTAACACCCAAAAGTGCATAAAGCAAAAAGGGATCGAGTATACTCACAGATAGCGTTTAACTTAATAAACACTGCCTTGGATTGAAGGGAGCGCTGAGAGAAATTAGCCTGAACAGTTAACGATAGCATAACAATGAGCAGCGCGTAAAACGATGCAAGAGTACCAAGGATCAGATGGTAATCCAATCGGATGGCAATCCGATCGGATGGCCAGTCGATCGGGTGACAATCCGTTCGGATGGTCATCTGATGGGATGGCCATTTGATTGGATTGACACCTTCTTTGGTGAGGATGTGTTTGTGTATGATGGTTTGTACTTTGAAGTTTTCGTTGTAGCATTTTAAAAATAGAGAAGTATCTCTATCCTTCAGGTCGGTCGATCGAACGGTCGTTCGATGAGACGGCAATCCGATAGGCGAGTCTTCTAAGTTGAGAACAAGTTCAAACAGGACGGTCACTCGATCGGATGGCTATCCGATCGGGTGGCAATCCGTTAGTTGCTAATGATCTTTGAAAATTGATCAAGTACTAAAGTCCCAAACGCCACTCGATCGGGTGGGCGTTCGATCGGATGGCAATCCGATCGGACGGCAATCCGTTCGATGTTCAGAACCTTAGAATTTTGAATAAAAAGTTTAAGTGTGGAACCAAGTGCAACCCGATCGGATGGCCAGTCGATCGGATGGCAATCCGATCGGACGGCAATCCGTCCCAACGGTCAGATCATCTTGACACTTGATTTCGTTTGAAGTTTTGTAGTTTTGAACGAGACGTGATGATAACTTGCTTAAACAACAGGAACCCTATCTCGGTCAAGTGACCCGATCGAACAGGAATCACCCTAGTCCGACCAGTTCACGGTTCGACATGGTTGTTCATGTTCAAACCCGAAATCAATAGTCTCTTAGATAGAATTCAGATCTGGAACTAATACATCACTAAGAATGAGTAGAAGATCAGAACGAGTTCCGATTCTATCGATTTTGAGTGCATTCAGTGTAAAAGAGTTGAAAGAAAGTTAGAAAACCTTCTCTCAATCCTTTTAACCATGTATTTGTGTAGATCTATGCAAAAACATTGATTATACATGTGGAAATCCTTCAGATCTAAGTTGTTCTTGGTGGAATGAAGCCAAACTTTGAAGTTCATAAGAACTCCATGATGACATCACCCTAGAACACCTCAAATCCGGTGATTTAACGGTTAAAAGTTAAGATTCAAAGATGAAAATGATGAAGAAGTGTGTGTAGATCATAGAAGTACAAGATTTAGGTTGAAAACTTACAAGAATAGAGAGAAATCCAGAGAAATGAGGGCTTGAAGTCGGCTGGTCAAACAAGGGAGCTGTCACATCACAAGTGATGTGATAGGTTGGTATTTATAGGGTTTCCCAAAAAGGAAAGTGGCTGGTCGATCGGGTGGCAGCCCGATCGGGTGGCAACTCGATCAGATGGAAACCCGATCGGATGGCAATCCGATCGGATGGCCACTCGATCGGTTGGCCACTCGATCCTAGTGTTCGGCGCGACGAGTTTTGCTGTTTCGATTCGCGTGCTGAGCGTTGCGATGCGATTCGAGTGAGCGATGCGATAGTATTACCCATTAGTTACACAAATATCATAACTACTATATCTAACATACAATCACTATAATTGACTTGCGTTTAGTGTTTTCGATTAGATTGAGATTGCGATTAACACCTCAACATAAACATAACATGCACAAGTAACATATAAATAGCACACACACGCAAAACAATATCCAGAAGACATAATTCGAGTTGCGATTTCGATAGCGATTAGCGATAAATCGATTAAACATGCGATTAAATAGCGATTAAACCTCGATTATTAATAGATACTCCACATAATACAACTAAAGTAAATAAATAAATAGATTCGATTATAAGTCAAAGAAGTCAAAATAGTAGTTGAGCAAGGAGTGACAGATCGCAATTAGCAATATTTTATTCCTTTGACTTCAATCTTGACTTTGACTTTCGAAACACGGGGTATTACTTCCCAGACCTGATTATGTTGACCATGCATGCTTAAAAAGTCAGTCATTCGCGTTCAGAAAGTGCAGGGACTGAACATGCAAACAAACAAAACAACTTTAAAACGTGTACCCTCCCGTGGCGCGCCAGGATTATCCTGGTTTGGCGCGTGGCGCGACAGCAACCATTTTCCAGCAGAACTGGCAGGTGCCCAGCATGCAACCTGCAATCTTGTGAAGATCTTCTGCAGCCTGTTTCGAATTCAGCAGCAAGATTAACTGTTTTGGAAAACCACTAGACACTTGGAAGCATCATAATTCACCTGAGGACACATGGATTGATCTTAATTCATCTTCCTCTCCTATAAATAGAGCACATTGTTGAGCATTTGATCTTGCACTTTCAAAATTCTCAAGCATTTCACTCTCAAGTGATCTCTGAAGCATCCTGGTCATCTAGGAAGCTTTCTCAAGTTTATTTTTCATGCTAAGGACCATTGTAAGTGTTCTTAGCTTCCTTATTTAAGCTTTTATTAGTTTAATGACCGAAAGTCAAAGATATCGTATTTATGCTTTGACTTTGTGATTAATCACTAACGGTCCAGCCATTATTCAAATTGAAAGTGGATTTGTGTTGGTAATTACGTAGGTGTTAAACCCTTAAAAGGGCACCTCCTAATTATCACATTTACTTGGTCAATTGTTGGGTCAAACTACTTAACAGAAAAGTCAAACGAGTCAGATTTTGCAAAATAAATCATAACTGATAATGTAGAACCTATAAATTACATTTTATCACTTAAATACCTTGGTAAATAATATAAGAACATGTTTGGGCATGTTCAACCCGACAATTCTGAGTTTAGGCTCAGTTCACAACCGAAAGTCGCAAAAGTAGACTTTTGCTTTGACTTTTAGTTCTGACCCGATTTAGCTTAGTTTAGATATGCCTTAGGGTTCCTTTGGGACCACATTATATGTTAGTATAACCCTCTGAGGTTATGCTACATGGTTCCTTAAAAATCTGATTCATTTGCATGTTCCCGTTGAATGCTTAAATATGGACCATTATGCCCTTTTATCATAAAAACGAGATTTTTGGAAATGTGAGACGACAAAAGCCTTTATTACTGATATATTAGTATGTTCTAAAAATTTGACATCCGTTTCTGGTCTGGAATAAAAGTTATGCACGATATCGTAAAACAAAAGCTTTTTGTTAATTAAATGGCATTTTTGGCATAAATCATATTTAAACCCAATTTTTGGCACCAAACTTGCCACCTACCGTTAAGATATTTAGAGATTTTTGGAAATTTTTGTTAAATTTTAAACTGATCATAACATAGAGTTCTTGCATGGACTCGGTAATTGACGATAATGCCCTTTTCGCTAATAAAATGAGTTTTACACATCCTTTACATGCCAAACATTTTTACACAGATTTTATATATTAAATAAAATATTTTGAGCAGTTAACCCTGATAAAAATCTCAGATTTCCTTAAACAACCCGAATATCGTCAAATACTGACCTTTATGCGATTTTGGCGCATAGTATGGTTTAAAACCATATTTAGCACCTAAGACTTGTTACCTACTGATGTTATGGATAAATTTTTATACTTTAATAGTAAGTTTAAGTTTTGAACTCGGATTTCCAAATTTAACCCTTAAAGCGTATGTGAAATGACCAAAATGCCCCTACGGAGCATAGTTTGGCCATGGATGATAAATTTCACATATATATGATATCTTACTGATGTAACTTGTTAAAATAAATATTTTTACTAATTATTTTAGACCAGAACCTCATATTACTATTTAACCTCTTTTATAAACTTTAAAATGACCAAAATACTCTTACGTGGCTAAAGTTGGTTTTAAATTCGTTTTGGGCATAATGGAAGATATCCTACTGAAATCACAACATAATATAAGCATAATAACTTATGGAACCTGTTCATGACTCATTTGGTTACCCGTTATGCATTTTCGCGCTCGGTACGGATTATGTAACTAGTTTGCATAAATTAACCAAAACGGGTCAAACCTTATTAGTTTTACTTCAAAATCCAGAATGTGTTTAGTTTACCCACTTTATACAAGTCTTCATACTTGATTGTGTCTAAATCACACTCTAATCCGGTCTTCGCTTAAATCTTGCGTTTTTAACCGTAAACCTTTTCTTTAAAACTAACCGGTCAAAGTTTCAACTTAAATAAGACCCGTTAGGAATCTAATAGGTTATTAAAACCTTCGTTCCAGATTAGGAGCCCAGTAAAAGATACTTGTACTTGCTGATTGATATACGGCTGAGAATAAAAGTTATATTTTAGCTCAGGTAAATACTTTTAACTTATTTTCTGTTATTCGGGCTTGGGATACGGTATTTAATAATTGTCACACCCCGACCGCGTATAACATGCAACCGCGGCGGAAAACGTCAGGGAGTGTTGTAACAGAATTAATTGTTTCATAACCATGGCATTCAAAGTTGTACTTTATTTATCAACATAAGAGTTACATTGTCTTAAATAGGAAATAAAGAGTTCATAACATAGTTAAACTAAGTCTATCTTCATTTTAAGTCTCTAAGGCACAGGTCCGCCCTAGTGTCACGATCATCGTCCTACGCAAAAGCTCCTGAAAACACACGTGAAAATAGGTACGTCAGCATAAAAATGCCTGTGAGATACATAGGTTTTGTGAAAATAGGATTCATGACTTAAGTTTAAGAAAAAGTTTAATAAAATTTAGTCATGAACCTTGTAAGTTGTTTTGTTTTGTAAATCATTTAAAAAGCGATAAGATCAGATGATATGTATAAATAAAAGAATAATGTATGGTTAAATGTATAACCAAGTAAAATGAGTTGTATAAAGTAAATTGTTTGTAAACCAAAGTCTTGTGAAAATCGTGTTACTTATGTAAAATGTAATAGTCCAAATTGAATGATTTAAATAACGCTATGATATGATATGTAATATAATACAAACACTTATATATAGGAAGTACCAGCGGCGTATCCACCATGCTTGTATCATATTACTCACATCTCGTTACTTAAGTCACTTAAACAAACCACCAATGTATGAAGTCTATGTTTAAACCAATAGTCAAAAGTCCTTGTATAAGCCATGTCAAATGTTTAAAAGTCCAAATGTAGTCAAGTAATGTGTAACAAATGTTATGTATTGTAAGCAAAGTATTGTCACATAATCCAAATGTAGAAATGCACAAAACAAAGTATTTTGAATATATCAAAAAGTTATGTTTTGCAAAGTGAATGCATGTTACATTGATACAAACATTTATGTGGTAAGTTATCGCATACATTCAAGCCTTGAGACAGTCAGATAACCCTTTCAGTCAAGGTTATCAAAGAAATGTTTTCGGATTCAGTCATTCCTTACATCCAAACAAACCCGAGATGTCAGGAATGGGATTTGTCAAGTCCTATGGTACCAGTACTTACTACCGAGCGGCGTAGCTAATGTTAATGAACGTATATAAGTCTCGTTTGTGCAAACCAAATGTTATAGCAATTGTATACATGTCATATGAAAACAATGTACTAAGTATGCTAAGTTAACATACAAAGCAGAAAAGTCATGTAAATCAATGTGCTAGCATGCTATCAGTCAACATACATAGCATAAAATGTAATGTAAAACAATGTACTAAGTATGCACACAATGGGCATATATAGCATGAAATGTAATGTAAAGCGATGTACTAAGTATGCACACAATGGGCATACATAGCATGAAATGTAATGTAAAATGATGTACTAAGTACGCACACAATGGGCATACATAGCATGAAATGTAATGAAATCATGTACTATAATGTACTAACAAACATAGCAGGTATATGATGTGAAAACAGGAAAGCATGAAAGTAACAAGTAGGCACATGTGTTCCACCCCAAAACGTTTGGAAAACAGTAAAAGAGGGGTCTATGTACTCACTTGAGATTGCTCATTAGTCCTTGAGTAACAACCAAACAATGCTAGAGAATCACAGAATCAAACGGCACCTAGTATAGGTAACTATGTTAATAAACCGGACCTATATCGGAGGATCGGATAGAATGAGGGTTCGTAAACCAAACGAGTATGGAGACTCGTGTAATATGGTTTAACAAAGCCTACATACTAAATGAAACCTAACATAAGTGCTTACGACCCATTACGACCCGTTTAGGTAGCTTATGCTACTTTAACACGTCGTTCGCGTGAAACGCGTTCGAACCGCCTAACTAGTTCTATGACAGGTAGAATATGCCTTAACATGCTTAATATTGTTGATAAATCAGTTTAGAGGTCATAGGTTATGTTATATATGTTTAAAATGAATTTTGGCATCAAAGGGGTATTTTGGTAATTTACCTAAGGCATATAAACTACCTATCATACAACTACTTAAACGAAGCGACCATAAGGTATAACCTCGGAAGGTTATTCCCTATACACTATGGTCACCTAAGGTATTTGGTCGGATCCTAATGATCGACCAAATGGGTCAGGTTCGAAGGTATAAGCGATTTATTAGATCGCTTACCCTTACGACCCTAGACAACGTGGTAATCAGTAGGCATAGTCACAAGGGACTATAACCATCGTGATTACAATCACGTTGCGAAGTTCAAACGAACTTCGCATTGACCATAATCTGGTCAATGCAGAAAGTCAAACAAAGTTTGACTTTCGGACTCGAAAAGCAATAAAAGAACGAAGGAATACTTACAAAGGGTCCCCGAAAGCTTTGATTTCTCAAGTATTCTCAGGTATGAAACAATGGTTTCAACTTAGAGAAATTTCAAGAAATCAAGTGGGTTTTTCAATGGCATGGGGGGGGTATTTATAGTTTCCGGAGAGCCGTTAAGATCGTTTCTTGGAAACCGTGATCAAATCTCAACCCTCCACCTCAAGACCCTGGTTTTTGAAAACCATTTGAGCCCCTAGTATTGCCCAATACCATGTGCACAAGTGAAAGGGACCAGATGCAATGTTTCTGCAAGTTTCTGCTGTCTGGGGACTGCTTGCGCACCGTAACACTCAGAGTGTTGAGGTGCGCAAGGACCTACTTTCACAGAATTACACTTTTGGTCCCTGTTAGTGTTTTGAGTTATTTCCGACATGTTTAAGGCCTGTTAACCCCATTTCAAAGCTCTAAAATGAAGTTAAAGTATAGGAAACTTAAAATGTGCTCAAAAATATCTCGGGTGTCGGTTCGTTTGGCCGTACGATTGCGTTGTTCGGTTAATTACGACGGAATGCGCATAAGCGCAAAAAACGATCCAAATGACGCGACGAATGGATTTTTCTTATGCCAAACACTAAAATAAAATATTTTAGTGCTTACATAAATTTTTGGATCTCTGGATGTATTCAGATCGTAAGTTATGCACGAAAATGCAAACTTATGCACTTTTTGATGCTTTTAGTCCCTGAATGACCCAGAAGTTTATTTTAGCACACCGAACCACTCAAAGCCTATTTCTAAGCCATGTAAAGGATATTTATGGTATGTTTAACTTATGGTCATGTTCCGGAATGTTCGTTACAGTTCAAATTGGCATACTTTCGCAGTTTGTCAAGTTTAGTCCCTGTAAGCGAATTAACTTGTTTTTGCCATACCAAAGCCTTCAAAACTTATTTCTAAGTTATGTAAAGGTTATTTAAGGTATGTTAAGTATATGTTGATGTTCTGGAGTATTTGTCGCATTAAACTGATTACGTTTTTGCACCAGTTTGCGTATAATTTTCCAGAAAGCGATGTAGAGTTTGAAATTGAACAAAAGTCAAAACATGAAAAATGTAAAACATAAACAAACAAACATTGGGATCAAATAACATTGTTTTATTGATAACTGAACTGTTCACAATGATTACAAGAACAGATGTTACAATAATACCGCTTGGTCGGGTATTGAATATTTAATAGATTAGTGGTTAAATCATTGAGATAACCCGTTTTAATCTGTTTTGTTTGATGCAATGCCTTTGGGGGTTAATGACCGTGTCCTGGATATCCTCGGCTCATTCATTTGAATGGCCACGACTTAAGCACGGGGTGTAGGCATACACCTGACAGTTGCGTATGTAAAAGATATAACCACTCGTTGAGGATAACTCGCCGTGGGATTATATTAGTGGTGTGTCTATTAATCTTGTATCGGCTCTTCTAACCGGGTCCTGAATGGACGACAAACATATAAATCTGTATACAAGATTATTTTAAATAAGTGTCCCAAGTTATAAAAAAAACATTTGTGCCTTGTGCATTTAAATCAATTTTATAAACACTTTTCAAAAAGAGTCAGTTAATTGTATTTACCAGTGTAAACTGACGTATTTTCCAAAAAGGTTAAGTGCAGGTACTACGCGTAATGGGCTGGAAACTCCTGAGTGATTAAATAAAGAGTCTTGCAAGCTTTTATCACTTTAAGTCTGTTGAACAATATTTCTTTTGTTTTGATCCGCCTGTTGATCCCCTTACAACCGTTGTGTAATATTTTATTATACTTTCAAATCGGTTTGTATTATTACTTTAGACTTCCGCTGTGCATTAAACTGTGATTATTGACTATGATGATATCAACTACGTCACGATACTCCCCACCGGGCCCACAGGTAATACGTGGAAATATAGGGGTGTGACAGTTGACCAAACCCGAGCCCGATTCCTACCGGGTTTAAGTGCTAAAAAAACTCGATTTGTGCATTTCTATATATAGCTAGCTGCCTATTAAACAAAAAGAAACACAAGTTCAATGATCCAACAAATAGATTGAACAAAAGCCAAACAAATACCATTAATTGATGTTATAAAGAAAATGTGAATGGATTCTTGCATCATATTAATCAAGATGCGCATCTGTCTTCAAATTCTTGAGGAAACTCGATATAATGAAGGTTCATAAATGGTTCAATTCCTGCATCATATTAATCAAGATTCAAGAATCATAAACCGATCTCTACTTTTTAATCAACCAAATAATCTAATCCCATTTGATGAGGAATCCTAGTACCTTTTAGAGAGGCTGAGCGAAAATTTTGTGTAGTTAAAACATTAATTAATGAGGATAAGGTCACACATGGAGTCATCAAACTTATTCACTAGAGGTCATCTAATTGAAACATATATCGCAATCACTATGAGTGTTAATAAAAAGCGTTATCATGAAGCAATATGCATATGATAGGAATAAAGAAATTGAAACTGATGCATACCCAAGAGAAATAACTGCATCAAAATAAAGTCAAAGGGTCAGCATAGTAAGGAGCTAGCTGTGATGATGGAAACAAAAAAAACACGTAATTGAACACACCGGTTCTGATTAAACTCAAATAGAAAATATGACAAAAAATAGCCCCTAATGAAAGATATAAATTACCTGAAACCCAACAGCTATCCTATCGCGTTTGAGACCCAACAACGATCTCCAGGCGATGGCAATACACAAAGCAACAACAGGCGTCGACCAATAACATCCAGGCGTCGAGCGATGGAAGAATCTGGAGGCTATCTACATGGGTCGATATACTTAACTTAATTATCATTGTCTAATGGTATCTCATTTCTATCGCCACCAATCTACTCGGCTTACACATACGCGGGAGCCAATCGACTATCTGACGCTTGTCGGAGGCCTCTGTGGTAATAAGCGACAACCGCTGATCAAAACCCTTGACCACCGCTTGTCATACTCGTCTCCGGTGGCAGGTGGTGTTGCAACAACAGCCACCACTGCCTCTCTCACTTTCACTCACTCTCACTCTCTCTCTTTTATTGCCATCTACCCCTTCTAAAAGAATAATAAAAAAAATAAACAATGGTTTTTATAATTATACACTTCAGCCGATGGCGGAGAATAATCGATTCTATCAACATACATCAGATTTTGTTCGGAAATTATGGTAATCACCAAAATCTTTCTTAACATACTTCATATAACAATTGAAAAAAACCAACAGACCTGCATTTTTCTTCAATTTCAGCGATCCTTTTCAACTTCAGAACTGCCCCACCTTGTAACATCAGTAGCAATCGTTTTTTAACAAATCAACAACAAAACTTTTAGGCAACCACATTAGCAAAAACATTTATCAAGTAGATGCAACAACTACACAAAATAATCAATAGGTGCAACAACTTTTGACCCATATCCTGAGCGGTTACCTCATTCGGCACAGCCAGTGTCACACCCCGACCATGTAAAACAACAAAACGTGGCGGAAACGTCGGGGAGTATTATAACAAAATCATTGTTTCACAACCATGGATTTAAATAATTTCGTTTTATTGAATCCTTGAACTCATTGTTTTTAACAAATCAAATAAATACAATTTTTATCTTTCAAGTTTTAAAGTCGCTAAGGCATGAGTCCATCCTATGTATAGCATGCGTCAATAATCATCACAAAGTAGAACCTGAAACATGTGTAAAAATAGGTACGTCAGCATAAAAATGCCTGTGAGATACATTGGTTTTGTTTATGCATGATTCATGACTTATAAGTTTAAAAGAATGTTTTTAACAAAAGTAGTCATGAACCAAAAAAAATGTTTTGATTAAAATGTTTGTAGTATATATAAAAATATACTTTGGTTTTAAGAAAGTCGATTAGGTAATATATCAAAATATATTTCGGTTCCAAAATCGTTAAACAGATAGTATATTAAATATACTTTGGTTGTCAAAATAGTTGTTTTTGATAGTATATCAAAAGTATACTTTGGATTTATGAATAACATATTAAACTATGTTTTGGTTGAATAAATAACATATTTAAAATATGTTTTGGTTGTTAACAAAATATATGTTGTTTTGTACAATATCACGCATGAGAGTATATCAAACTATACTTTTGGGAGTATTATAAAATATACAATAAAAGTGTGATTTAAGAATTCAATCAGACCTAGTGCATCAAAATACACCTTTGAGACTATAGGGATACCAGAAAGGCAATCCCTATTTGGATGGAGAAACAAATTGGTTTCAGACATTCCATGACAACAGGAATGGGGTGTCAAATCCTATAGCGCTATATCATACTACCAATCGGTCTGGTGAACAAAATATGTACTATCCAACAATTAATTTTATCATCTTTGAAAAATCAGTGTTTAAACCATAAATAATCATTCAGTTTGTCAAAAGATGAGTACTAATATGTATAATCAATTTATACTTTGAAATCGTGAACATAACAAATAGGTACACATGGTTCACCCCAAAACATTGAAAACAGTAAAAGAGGGGACTATGTACTCACTTGAGGGTGCTTAGAAGTCTTGAACAACAACCAAGCAAAGCTAGAGGGAGTACGGAATCAAACGGCACCTAATATAGGTAACTATGTTAATAAACGGCTCCTAAACCGGGAGATAGGATAGAATGATGTTCTATAAATCAAATGAGTAATTGAACTCATATGGTATGATTTAATAGAGCTAACATTCTGATTTGGAAGTCTACCTAAGTGCTTTTGACCCGTTTCGACCCATTTATGGTAGTATAAGCTACTATAATGCGTCGTTTGCGCAAAACTATGTTCGGATGGTTAACTATGTGCTATGTTAAGTCTTACATGCCCAATTATACTTAAACATGTTATTAAATCAGATTAGTTGTCAAAAATATGTTCACATATGCACATTATGGATTTAAGCTTTAAAAAGGGCATTTTGGTCATTTTCTATGGGCATACAAGCTAACTAGCAAATGATTAACCAATCCTATGTGATCATAAGGTATAACCCCAGTGGTTATTCCCTATGCAACTATGGTCACTAATCATGCTTGGTCGGATCTTAATGATCGATCAAACGGGTCGGGTTTGAAAGTCTAAGCGGTTGTTTAGACCGCTTAACTTACGACTCTAAACAAGCACTAAACTAATAGTGACGAGTTAAACATGTCAAAACATGTTTAATTAATTTAGAAAACTGATTTGGTATCAAAACAATGGGTTTTGATACCCGAAAATAGTTCCGTTGCAAAATGCGTGCTAAAACGCATTTTGACCGAAACTTTGACTCGTCACTACGCCTAGTTAACGTGGTAATCAGTAAGTATAATCGCTAAGGATTATAACCATTGTGATTACAATCACGTTGCAAAGTTCAATTGAACTTTGACTTGACCAATTGATGGTCAAAACCGAAAGTCAAACTGTTGGCCAAACTGTTTGACTTTCTGCACTAACATAAATAAAAGAATGAAAGAATGCTCACAAAAGGTCCTTGCTATCTTTTCTACAAAGAACAAGTTCCTTATCAGATGAGAGAGCTCCCAATTCAGATTGTAGAGGAGAAATGAGAGAAATGAGCAAATGAAACAATGGAAGGCTTGGCTATTTATACTTGAGGGGAGTTCATAGGATCACAACAAGTGTTTGTGTAGTCCCCAAGCATAAAATCCTAGCCACACAAGTGTAACAAGTAGGTACAAAGCCTTGGAGAGGTGTTAACTTGCTCATCACATCAAGAAAATGCATAAACAGCCCCTGAATTAGCAACAGATTGCTGAAAATACATTTTCTGTCACTGGGCACCTCACACGGCCCGCGTGAGTTATGAGGGGGGGTTAGGCGGCCCGCCTGGGCTCCCCAGATCAGCCAAAGTTTCCAGTTTGACAGTTTAGGTCCCTGCATTTGTTTTAAGCCCATTTCAGCCCCTTTTGACCCCCGTTAAGCCATTTTCAAGGCTCTAAAAGGTCAATAAAGTTTAGAGGACTCAAAATGTGCTCGGAGAACTCTCAGATGTCGGCTCGTTTGGTCGTACGGTCGCGTTGTTCGTTAAATTACGACGAAACTCAAACGGACGCGAAAACGAACCAAATTAAGCGACGAATGATATTTTTGCATGCCGATCACTAAAATAAAAAAATATTTTAGTGTGTACAAAAATTTTGGATGTCCAGATGTGGTCAGAACGTAATATATGCGCGAAAATGCAAACTTACGCCGTTTTTGACACTTTTAGTCCCTGTAAGATCAAATAAGCATATTTTCACACACCGAACCACTCAAAGCTTATTTCTAAGCTATGTTTAGGTTATTTATGGTATGTTTAGCTTATGATCATGTTTCGGACTGTACGTTGCCTTATGAAACGGTAGACTTTTGCAAGTTGACGCAAATAGTCCCTGTGAGTGAATAAACTTGATTTCGCCACACCAAACCTTCCAAAACTTATTTCTAAGTTATGTAAAAGTTATTTAAGGTATGTTAAGCCTATTTCACTATTCCAGAGTGTTTGTTGCATTAAACTGGTTATATTTACGCATTAGATTGCGTATAACCTTCCAGATAGCGATTTAAAGCTCGAAATCAAACAGGAATTGATATGTGCAAACGATACACATATTTATACAAATCCCAAGTATGAAACACAATATTTCATTGGTTTGGTATTTGTATGATGGTTGAAGTGACACAGGTGTCACAGCCAGCCCTTTGTGTGAGGTGTAATCCAAATTATAGAAGTCTTTCTACTGTGGCTCACAAGGTGTTTGGCAGAAGACAATGTATCACCTAGTAGGATGGCGTGGTCAAGCTTTACTTTTAGTTGACTCACATTCCAACATTCTCTGGTTATCCTTTCCATCTTCATCCTTTCTTTTTATGTTTTTACATTCCTGTAAAATAGCCGCATCTGCAGAAGTCTCTGCAATGTCATGGGCAGCAATGTGACCTTGGTCAGGCTCAGGTGGTGAATCCTGCATAATTTTATTTTCTATCATCTAAGGAGTTTTATTTTTTCGTTAACGTGCCAAAAAATGAAATGGCAGATCTGTTGAGAATACTTACAGTTGGTTGGTCTTGTGCTTTTGATGATTGACAAAACCTTTTTTATGTGTTTCTTCCAACAATACAGCAGGAACGAATGCCCTAAAAACAAACTCATAATGTAAACAATACTTTATACTTCTAAAATGAATACTAATTTGCATATTTAATCTAGTAAGAATAAACATGAGATCAGGTAAACATTCATAGAAGCTTTTGGTATCTTCATCTTCCCATAATGCTTCAGCAACAGAGGCCTCTTTTCCAGTACCAGAAGATGATGTATCATCACCCGTTATGAGCGTTGTGTGACCATCCTCTGGCATAAGAGGTGGTTGCATATCCAGGGTTTCTGCTAAACTGTCATATAAAGAAATTTGAAAAATATTAAAGGGCAAAGATAAATATAAAATAGGATGTATAGTTGTATATAAGATTTCCCGTTTAACTAATTAGAGCAACCATATGAAAAGATGAATACACAAAAGAAGAAAAAGTCAGCAAGAACTTACGCAGAGACACCAGTTTCACATCATATATACATTAACAAACAACCAAAAAATATTTGTTAAAAATATAAGTTGGTGAATATGCTTTAGTACCTACTCTATTTTAGTAAACAATTTTTATCCGAATCATAGTAATACCTCAATGTTGGTTAAAAAATACAATCAGAAGCATGTGTCGTTCACATAGCCAGAGAACACAGCAAAAAAACCGTCAAATCCAATTAAAACACACAATGCCCAACGTTACATTTCATAGATAAATAACCGAACAATTCTAATTCCTCAAAAATTATAGCAGCTGATCAAAATAACATGTACACTCATCATAATAAAACGATTAGTCAACAAAATCAAATCCCTAAGCTCACAAACAATGAAAGTAACACATATATAACATGAATTCACGAATATGTACAAAAAATTTAACAAATACATTACAAATATCAAAACAAATGAAGTGTATAAACCTGTGGAGGTGCTAAGAGGCACGATGATACATTGATTGTTGTTGAAAAAGGTTTTTAACATACAATTATAATGCTACCGTACAGTATATATATCAAGATATATAAATCAGATTGAAACAGTCATCACAAAACTTTATAAAACAAATCTAAAAAATGCTAATAATACCTGGTTTTATACCCTTAGAAAAAAATATCATACTTTATAGTCTATGTACCTTTGTTTCTTCAATTCCACCGGTACCTAACCTTGATTCCACATCACATGGCAAATGAAAAATCAAATCCCTAGCAACTTTTGAAAATTTTTGTTCCTTTGGGACTTTCAAACACGTAAACCTATAAAATTTCAAAAATCAAATAAAGAAGATGAGGGTTAAAAGAGTTTAATTGTTCATCAAAGGAGAAAATGCTTCAAACAAAATTAATTATCAATTTATTTTGTTTATGATCCATAAAATGCTTCAAACAAAAAGACAGAGTACCTTTCTCATTATATATGTAGATCTTGAGGAAGATGACATAAGTACATATGGGTAGACGTTGAAGATTGATCATAACCTATTTCAATCATAGATCGAACAACAGTAACATCAATAGAAAGTTTAATCACAAAATTTAAAACCCTAATTGGGCATCATTTAGGGGATTTAGAGGATGCTACTGGCTGCGATTACACCATACGAACAAAACTTACCAAGTACAGAGATGAGATCTAGGGTTCTTTCAATTGGGAGGCAAAGGATGAAAGGAAACACTGGATTTAGGGTTTTTGATTGTACAACCCTCAATCAAATGTGAGAATAAAAAAGGTAACTCCGATTCAATAGGGATTGATTGATTTAACGAGTGAAGACAAAAGAACGAAGTCCGCTTCTATGCTTTTGGCGCTCAAAGGTTTTCATCAGGGAGTATAAAAATGCCACATGGCAAGTAATGGTTTAAGCAAATGCCATGTGGCATAAGTTGGTTTTGTTTTATTAAAAGTAGTAGATTCCATCCCTTATCTTTATAATTTAATTAAAAATCATTATTTCATAAATTTATCACTTATTTTTTAAAACCCTTGATCACAAACCATTTCTTAGTTATAAACATAAAAGAATTATTTTCCTTAAATATAAGAATATATTTTAGTTTCGTTAAAAATATATCGATAAGGATAAGAAATAAGATGGAGTGGTGTTTTTAGATAATTTTATTAAATTTTAAAGATGGAAGAAGTATAAGGGTGCATTTGATTAACATAATGTTTTTAAAAAGAATTGTAAATTAAATGGATTCCTTTAACATATCATATCGTGTTTAGTTTGTAAAATGTATAAAATGAAGCAGAATGTTTAAAACATAAATAACCAAATTAACCCTTATGTAAATCCCTTTCACCTTCTCTGCAACTTTCCCCATTTTGTTTGTCATCCCCTCATAGAATTGAAATAATGGAACATCGTTAAACCTTCCTTGTCGTTTCTTTTTCATCTTTCTTTCTAGAACTGCTATATGACATTGATAATGAACTTTTTGTGGCTCCGCCTTCACCAACTAGTTATATACCCGTCTAGTGGACGGGCATATTAATGGTATATAATATAAGGAGTTAATTACTTTTTGAGTCCCTGTGTTTTAGTGGTTTTAACCACTTGAGTCCAAAGTCAAAAAATTTAACGTTTCGAGTCCCTAACCGCTCATTTTATAACGTTCAGATAATGTACATACCTACTACACCACTCACGATAATCGTCTTGACCAAAACTATAAATAATACACAATGATACTCATCAATCGATTTTCGCCTGACCTATCATGAATATTCCTAGCATAGTCATTTTAATATGACTAAATAAATCTATTAATAACAAGAATATGTTATGTAATAACTAGAATCTATTAGCAATGTATAGAAAAGAATGGGAGAATGGGAGATGAATCTCTTATTGATGTACATGTATGAAATACAAAGCCTCTATTTATAGGCTCAACATTAACATAAGAGTAAATACAATGAGGAGTTAAGGATGTGGAGAGTCACTATAAATGATATATTCATAACACTCCCCCTTGACGATCCACATGATGAAATAGTACAATATTCTTGTAATACGCTTGGTGATGCTGCCTCATTAAAAACCTTGCTAGGAAAACCCAGTGGGATAAAACCATAGCTAAGGGAAAAAGAGTGCAGCGCGTATTGTCTCCCCCTAATACTTCTGGATCATGTATGTTGCCTCATTAAAAACCTTACTGAGAAAACCCAATGGGACAAAACTTAGTTAAGGGAAAAAGAGTGCAACTTGAATAAGCCTCCCCCTCATTTTAACATGTATCCTTTAAGTGACGTGTGTCCATCTTCCTTAAAAGTCGAATAAAGCCTTTGTAGCGAATGATTTGTTTCTTGATCCCTTACTGTGCAATCGTTTATGTTGAACAACGTTGTATAATCTTCTAACGAGACTTTAGGTGCCTCTTTCCAAAAATTATCATATGTCCATGACTGTGTTTCGTTACATTCCTGCATCTACAAGACTAACCAAACTTGTTTTGATGGGTTAGTAAAATATAGTCAAATATCGTTTATACCTGAAATATTTCTTTGAACTCATTCCAATGTCTCTTTGCTTGACAAAGGTTATATCATGACAATAAGCTCAAGTGAAAGATATTATAACCATACATAGCTAGCAAAACATATTAATGCACTTATGCATTTAACGATGGTACTTCTAGAATGAGAATCTCTACTTTGGTAGGAGATGATAATAGGCATTTCCTATAACAAATGACTTAACAACCTTTAACATACTTTAAGGTTCAACTATGTCCATACTAAAATATCCAAACATCATCTTCTAGATAAACTTTGAGGGGTTAGTAAAATATGATTACATATATACTCGAACTTCCTTTTAACACATAGATATCTATATCATATGCAAAAATATCATGAACACTTGCTTTTATATCCAAAATCCATATTATACCATGTTTGTACACTGTGTATATTGAGATGCCATAATAACTAGGTACATATTTTCTATGTATGTTTATTGGAGTATTGGTGCACAATAATTACATCCATAAGGTGTTTCAATTAACCTCTTAAGCACTCAAATGCTTTAGGATACTCATGGGGAGTTCCAGTTATATTCAATTCAATAACATATACAACATGTATATGTATTCAGATTTGAATTTGTATAATATTCATAATATTCTCGAGAACTTATTTTATATGACTTAGTATCAAGTGATACATAACTTTCATAAGACGCGTGTCAATTCTCTTTTATATATTACCAGACTAATAAGATATTGGAAAGTCAATGCATCCACCACTAGAGAATACGTTTTCTCATAATCAATCATAGGTCTTTGTGAAAATTCTTGTGCCACAAATTCTGACTTATATCACTTAATTTGATTTTCACATGATTCGCGTAAAAGACAATTTTGTATCCAGCATATTTTACAACTTTAGTTGTATGGACTGTTGGTCCAGAAACTTTCCATTTCATTAGAGAAGTAAACTCTGCCTTATTTGCGTCTTTCTATTTTGGCTAATCATTTCTTAATATTCATTCATAGGCAGATCCTCATCATTTAATCATTTTAAGCGCTACATTATATACAAAAGTATAATGACGTTGATTTTTATTTCGATTCCATACATAACTTAGACATGATACAACTTATCGAGATCTCTTTATTTTCAGGTACCTGAGGTTCTTCTTGAACCATCATGTCTATTATCTCTTCAGGAGATCTTATTACTATAACCTCGACTTGACCATCTTAATTACTTGCTCCAATTTTCGAGGAATTTTACTATTGGAATCAAGTAGTCTACCACGCTTTAGGCATGCAATAAACTCATTACAAAAATATGTGGTTGTCATCTTGGGACACAAATATAACTGGAGCATAAGCAGTTGATTATGTGACTTACTTAGTCACTCTATTTAGGTCAGTGAACTTGTCTGGTAATTTGTTCTTTAATATTGGTAAATGAATTATACTTTAAACTTCTAGTTCATGGTTTATACTCTGAGGATCAAGATGACATGATAATTCATTTCACTTTTCACTTTTCAACTGCTTGTTATCTCCCCCTAATGTAGGATAATTTTTCATTAAAGTGAAAACCAATGAGCCATAAACGAATTTCTTACTAATGGCTTTAAGTATTTAATCATAGACGATTATTTATACCCAACATATTCTCAAACTTTTTAGAAGTCTCGTCTTTGTGCGGTATAGTGGATGAGTTTCAATATATGTCGCACAACCAAAATCTTTGATGAGACATCTTTGGTTCCTGACCAAAAACCAACTGTATGGGGAGAACTATAATTTATTGGCTTGATGTGAATTGATGGTACTATATATAAAATTACATGTACATAAATACACTTTTGCTCCTCTCATGATCATTGGCTTTGTAACCAATAGTAGACGTTTAGTGATCATCTCAACAATAACACTTATTCCAATGATCGTTAATAACTTGGGAATCAAATTTACTATTATCAAATAAATATACCAATATGGATTAATGTGCTTGCTATCACATTAGCTAAGCCACAATCACACAAATTTCAGGTTGTGGATTTGATAACCATTTAGACGATGCATCGATTTAAAACACTAAATGGTATCATGTTGGGATATGCATATCCTTTAATCACTTCCAAAATATTTAGGGATACACACCCTCCTTTATTTGGCAAAAATAAAATTTCCCTTGAGAGCAAAACAATACACGCTAATTATCAACTTGAAGAATCTTCTAGTTCTTCATTATGTTTCACATCATCATTGACTCGGTGTGGTCTAACCGGCCATGCCAACTAATTAATTAATTATGATCCATAAACTTCTTGTTTATGATCGTATGTGTATTACTTGCTCGTATGTAATACAAAAAGTATTATACGAGAGAATATATTACAACTTCAAAGTTCAAACCATCATGTTACGCAATCACTCCTTAGTTTGCCACTTTTGTGGTCCATTATCATTATTAAAATGACCATCATTACAATTCTTATAGTCATTCTCATCATTACAAGTTTCTCAATTAGGTCCATCATTAATATATAATCATATTCACTTTTGGGAATGGAGTAGAACCAAAACAAACTTCATAGTTTTTCATTATTTACTCGGTCACATGAGTATAAAATCATTTCATTTTTTCATAACTCTTATAATGATATTGCTACTTTTGGAGCATATGTCTCAAGTGTGACAAATGAAAAGAATTTAATCGATTTTTCCTTGTAAATAATGTTCTCTTTGCTTACCATCAACTGAGAAGTAGATGAGTCGTATAAGATTTATCAATCTTATATCTTACGACCTTTATAACGATCGTTGTATAGTCATCCCATTATTAACATGGTTGATCTCATTACATGAGCATCATAACAGTTTTCTCAATTACCATGATTATGAACTTTACACCAATTATTATATAATCACATTCAGTTCAAGGAATGGATTATAATCAAACAACTATCAAGGTGACATCATTACAATTTTCTTAGTTATTATATACATGATCGCGACCTTTACATTGGTCATTATATCATCACATTCACTTTATGAATGGATTAGAATCACACAACTTTCATGGTGGTCATTTCAAACCTTACATATTCTTTAACAATCTTGCTTCTTCAAGAGCATATTTGAGGTTTGACAATGGAACTTTTTTTTATTCCACATGTATAACTAATCTTTTCACCACATAACATCAATTATACGACCGAATCATTAAGATTTATCAGTCCAAAATCTTACAAGCATCAATAAATTTACAATAAGCTTTAGTGAGTTTGAAACTTCGAATGTCATACTATAAATGAATCTTGGTCACTATTCAATCATGTTTATAATGTGTGATCATATACACCACTTTAATTTAGATGTTTCATTGAAGACACTCTATATACATAAACAATATATAGCATATAGATGACATATACTACAAAGTTAAATCAAGCAATACATAACATTATAACATGTTATCAAATAAAATAAGGTTATAATAAAACCTTATGAAATAATAATATGTCATCACATTCAAGCAAAATATATAAATTGTGCATTAACATATCATGGCATAACCAATCACATGCATATCTTATATAAAATATTTGTTGCTCTCACAAAAAAATAGAAACATCTTAAAATATATTCAATACGAAATAAAGAAACCTATTGCTTACACCAAATAATATGTGATAATATCATGCACAATTATCAACATCTTAGTTGATTTAGTTGATATTGAAATATTATGCAATTCAGTTAACACGTGTTACAAAAAAGTGTTGGTTCATGAATCAACAATTTAAATAATGCACTTTACGTATAATAAAAGCTCATATCGACTTAGAATATGTTTATATGGTTCGATCATTCTTATCATTTAAGGCATGTGCTATTGATGTACAAACAAGACAAATAGACTAAGAACATTTTTCTATGTACCAGCCAATTACATAAGCCATAAAGTAATCTTAAAACCAATTTTCTAACAACAGCTACTTAATTTATTTAATATATTCAGTTCAAGTAAAATATATATGAAAAGAAATAACAATTAAATCTGAACCATATATTTTTAGTAAATAACATCATAACAAATTAATTATATCAAATATTAAGATGGTTAGTTTATCATCAACATTCACCATATATTCCACAAATACTTGTTTTCAAAATAAAACAAAGAAAATAAACTTTATGTATGCCAAAACAGTAACTTAATAAAATATATTAAAAAATCACATTAACCATATTCTTTTCAAACTAAAACAATAAATATAAACGTTATGTATGCCAAAACAATAACTTAATAAAATATCTTAAAAGATCACATTAATCATACTAATTAATAGCATAATAAAATCACTAGCCATAAAACACACGCATACATAATTCAATCTATATATTTTTATGATTAAACACTTATTTGCATCACTAAATTATGATCAAATCAAATACTATTAAAATTTTACAAAATAACATGTAGTAATAAACAGACATTGATATGGCTTGTAATTATGTTGTCCAGCCTCAACCGAATATAAAATTCTTACAATCCCATTAATTCATTACAATATAGTATCATCGGAACAATAATTTCATTAAAACATTAATAAGCTAGTATTAGAAACCACTAAAGAATATGTATGTATATCAAAATTAATTACTATTGTTATTGTTATTATTATTATCTTAAATTCAAAACAGTCATTTGGCTATATTATTAAAATAAGAGTTTGAGTCCAATAAAATATTTAATGATAAAAGAGAGATAACCAAGAGAGGTAATAAATTAGTTACAATATTGTAAATAATCAATTAGAGAAACTAGAAAGATTCTTTTTCTTGATCGAAAAACCATTGTGTTTCTTGCTTTCTTTTCTTCACATCTCAATGTTTTTCGTAGGTGTTTGTTTGTGAAAGAAAACTATTCAGATACGTTAACACATAGGAAAGTAAACAAAGAAGTTAAAGACATTATGATCCTGGTTAAACAAGGATGATGTCAATGTTGTTCATGATGATTTTAATCTTAAACCATAACCAATAAAAAATATCAAGAAAAGTGTGACAACCCAAACTTTCACGGTTAGTGTTATTTCGTTTCATGATTCTAATTTCTCGTTATTCCTTCCCAACGCTCCAGCTTATGTTAAACTTGTCGGGCGGAACTTGTTAAATGTATATGCTATTGAATAGGTGGGTGGGTGTTATTGGATTAGTGATTAGTGGGCTGCAATCACCTTTATAGAATATCTCGGCCCATTATAAGGCCCGAGACGTAGAAGCCCACACACACATACACCAACCCACACGCACACACCTTCTTGCACTTGAGCCCAACTCACTTGAACTATTATTAAACCCCTGGCCCAATTCTTGCAACCAGAGCCCAATCTGAGCCCCCCTTATTTACGTATACCACACACTAGATTTCACAATCACTTGAAAACCCTATGTTCTCCTAAAACAAGCGATGGCAGTAGAATCATTCGAAGCATCATCATCCCTAGTCGAGTCCCCTCTTGGACGTGCTTGATCAAATGATAAATGGGTAAGTAGTCATACCGAGCAAACCAAGGTGAGTTCACTGATCTTTTTCCAAGCATGCGTCCCGGGGTGGTACATCTAGTAAAACGTTCCGGGGAGGAATGTCGAGTAATGGGTTTGATTGGAATGTTAAACCTGGTTGTTGGTTAATACACGTCAATATCTATCACTCAAGTCCCTCCTACCGATTGTTGCTTGTAGGGCAACGGGGTATTAGTTAGTAGCACTACTTAGGTTTGGCACCCTCACACCGCACCGAGGAGGTCGGCAGTGAACTAATGTGTAACACACCGTGTTTCGGAAGTCAAAGTCAAAGTCAAGATTGAAGTCAAATGGAGACAAGATTGCTAATTGCGATCTGTCACTCCTTGCTCAATTCCTGTTTTGACTTCTTTGACTCGTAGATAGTCTATTTTATGCGTTACGTTAGTTGTATTATGTGGAGTACTTATTAATAATCGAGGTTTATTCGATATTTATCGCATATTTTATCGCTTCATGTCTATCGCATTCGCACTGCAACTCGAATTACGCGTTCTGTATATTCTTATACGTGTGTGTGTGCCTTATGTGTTACTTGTGCATGTTTATTTATGTTACGTTGTGGTGATTAATCGAAACTCAATCGCAATCGAATCGCAAACGCTAAACGGATACAAAATAAGGATGATTGTATGTTGATATAGTAGTTGGGATTAAAAGTAATTTGAATAGGAAACTCCATCGCATCGCAGCACCAGCAATCGCAATCGAAACGGCAAAACTCGTCGCACCGAACACTCGAACCAACTGGCTAATCGACCAAGTAACCGGCCGATCGACCAGCCGTTCGATCGAGCTACCGCTCGATCGATCAGCCAGTACACCAGGCTGCCACTCGATCGATCCACTCTTTCCACTTTGGGAAACCCTATAAATACCCCCTGTCCCCATCAAACTTACCACTTTTGGCACTCTCCTGTCCGACCAAGCGCTCCAACCCGACTTTTCTCCGATTTCTTGCAAATTCCGGTAAGATCTCAACCTAAATCTTGTACTTCTTTGATCTGCACTTGATTCTACACCTTTCTATCTTTCGAATCTTAACTTTTAACCGTGAAATCACTAGATGCGAGGTGTTCTAGGATGATGTCATCATGATGTTCTTGAGAACTTCAAGTTTTGGCCTCAATCCACCGAGAAAAACTTAGGTCTAACCGATTTCCACATAGACAAACAAAGGTCTTTCATAGATCTGAACATATTCACGATGAAAAAGATTGAAAGATGGTTTTCCAACTTTCTTTCAACTCTTTTACACTCAATGCATCCAAAACTGATAGAATCGGAACTTGTACCGACTTCCTACTCATTCTTGTGGTTGTGTTGGTTCAAGATCTGAATTCTATCCACGAGAATACTGATTTCGGGTTAAACATGGAACACCGTCTCGAATAGTTAACTGGCCGGATTTGGGTGATTCCTGTCCGATCAGGAGTACCAAGTATTGACGAGGTTTCTGTTGCTTAACACGTTATCAAAACATCTCGATAAAATGACAAACTATCAAAACAACCAAGTGTGAAGAGATCAGAATGACCAGGACGGAATGCCGTCCGATCGGACTGCCGTCTGATCGGACTGTCAACCGATCGGGTTGTCATCCGATCGACCTGCACTTTGGCCCCACACTTAACTTTTATTACAAACTTCAAAAGTTTGAAACACCGAACGGACTGCCGTCCGATCGGGTTACCACCCGATCGACCGACCATCCGACTATGAGATGTTTTGGAACTTCAATACTTAAACAAATTTTCAACATGTTCAATGCACATGTGTTGCCACCCGATCAGACCATCATCTGATCGAGTGATAATCTACTGTGAACTTACTCTCGCTGAAGTGTCCAACCAATCGGACTATCGCCCGATCGAACGGCCGTTCGATCGATCGACCTGAAAGGTAGAGATACTTCTAAGTTTTCAAAAATGCTACAACGAAAACTTCAAAAGTCAAACCATCATACACAAACACATCTTCACAAAGGAAGAAACAATCCACTCGAAAGGTCACCCGATCGGATGACCATCTGAGCGGACTGACACTCGAAGGACCGGATGTCCGATCGGACTACCATCCGATCGAACTGCTGTTCGACCCACTGTCACTTGTTCCGTTTTACGCGCCGCTTATGGTTATGCTATCAATTTGTTCAGGCTAACCCTACTCTCTAGCGTTCCCTTCAATCCACCAATCGCTGTGAGTATACTTGATCCCTTTTTGCTTTATGCACTTTTGGGTGTTACATACGTTACTTATTCTAAATAACATCAAAACACTACGCAATACTTTAATCGCTAACCAATTACCGCATGTTATACGTGACTTAATGAATGCTTGTTTGTTATGTTTACACATGGAATGCTGTCTACCTGCCTTAGCAACGGTAGTACTATTTGTTTGGACTCAACACCTGTTCACTCAGGGGTTGTTAAGGACAATTAAATACATGGGTCACGGTGGTGATCATGCAATACGAACTGCCTTGGGCAGTCAACTCACTGTCATTGGTATTGATAGGTTCATATCGATAACTAACATGCCTCATTTCACACTGTGTACGTGCTGGTTATGCGAAACTATTTCGAACTCTATTATATCTATTAAACTTGTATGCTCACCTTTACACTATGTGTATTGACCCTTACTTTAAAGTATGTGACAGGTGCTTAGGATGCTTATTTGCTTAGCTTGCTGTGAAATCGAGGCTAGGAAAGACCTAGGTCAACAACGAATAATTGTCTGTAATAAAAATCTGAGTTGTCGGAACAGAACAATTTGACTAGATCTTTTCTATAATAATTGTATTATCTTTTATGACATGGTATGGGACATGTTGCTTTAACTAATTGGGAATTATAGTTGTTATGGAAACTTCTGGACAATCTGTTTCGCTCAGTGCCACGCCCCAATGTTTCCGCCATCGGTTGGGGTGTGACAGATTGGTATCAGAGCCATAACTATAGGGAATTAGGCAAGATACGACCTAGTCTGGGTCGATGTCTTAGAAATGACCTAGTCTATAGTTAGGAACCAACAGACCGACTTGTGCATATCCGGTAGGGACTATGTACGAGCTTACTGCTATTTCTCGTTATCCTCGCCTACGCTACACTATCACTGCAGTTTAGTTTTCAAAGAATGGACGAGCGACTAGGCCGAGATTAGGTGTGAAAACCGCAAACTCTCGACCAAATTGCTTGTTCGCCTCGCATTTTCATCTATAAACACGAGAATTTATGTTGAACCAGGACTGAAATCCATACTTTGACGCATAAATCTCTTTTATTTTATCAAAACAGGAACGACGTTATTAAGACAGGGGTGAAACCCGAACCTTGGCGACTTGTTCTGACCTTTACTTGGTTTTACAAAACTCTCACCAAAGTCTCGATGGACTCCAACGACTTGAAGTCACGATATGACTGGAAGGATGTGTGTCGATCGCCCAGAGTCGAGGCAAGAGCACAGTCCCGAAGGCCAAAGTGTGTACCAAGAGTCTTTGTGAATAGTCGAATCACTTTGGGTAGTCAATGTCTATCAGCCTGAGACGATCCATTTTCAAGCTCGCAATTGTCAATTTTGTGTGTTTACAATTTTGATCGGCGAATATCAGAGTCGCTTTGTCGATTTTATGTGTTTGTATGTGTATTTACTTGCTTATGTGTTTTATTTTTTGAGATTTATTCGATTTTCGCTATCGCCTTGATCGACACACACGACTCGCACTACACCCTATCTCAAAATGCTGCTAAATCGCTACTACCATGAGGAACCACCGTACGCTATGTTACTTGCTATATTATTCGCTTACACTACATTACTCGCTATGCTATGCGCGAACGCTATTCTCGAACACTCACGAACTTTGAATGATAGGTTTCTGTATTCTGACTACCTCTTGTGCTTAAGTGCTTCTGTGATTCTGTGTCTTATGTGCCTCTGTGATTCTGTGCCTTACGTGCTTATGTGCTCTGTGCTTATGTGAATCTGTGGATATATGCATACGTGATTACATGACTGTGTACCTGAGCTTTAGTAGTATTAGACGTGTGAGGTGAGAATCGATTATACTATGTCTAAGACCCAAGACGATGTCTGTTGCAAAAAATGTCGACTGGTCCCTCATCTGGACCCCGTCACCCACGAATCACTCGCCAAGAACAGAGAGACAAACGCCTTGCTGCTCTCGTCGCTAAGCAAGTGGCAAAGGTAGTTCCTCAGATCGTGAGTGAAATCTACGAGAATGTGAGCAAATCATCCGAGGAGTCCAGAACCGAAGCTCCTAAAGCTACTCCCAAGACTGCTTTCAGCTTCAAGCAGTTTAAAGCTTGTGGTCCAAAGGAATTTACTAGCGAAGATGGCCCAATGGCTATGTTTCAATGGTTTGATTCCGTCGAAGTCACTCTGCGCCAGAGTGGATGTCCTGAAAATCTCCGTACTCTAAACGCTACAGGCGTCTTCCAGTCCCGCGCACTAGACTAGTGGACGGCCGAGAGAAACATACGCGGAAATGATGCAACCTATGAGCTGACGTGGGAAGAGCTGAAGGCCATTATGATGGATGAATTATGCCCTCCCCATGAACGCCAAAAGCTGGAGGATGAATTCTGGCATATCAAGCAGAAGGATGGAGAGAACCCAGCTCTGACTGCTCGCTTTAAGCAGCTCAGTATCATCTGTCCCGATCAAGTGAAGACGCCCGAGATGACCATCAAGAAGTACATTCGAGCCCTACCAGACTGTGTTGCGGATTTTGTGCATGCCGCAAAGCCAGCAACGATCAAAGAGACTTACTTGCTTGCCGCTGAAATCAACGACAAGCGAGTGAAAGCTGGTTTTTGGGATAAAGCTTCGAAGAACCTACATCAAGCCACCGCCGCTCCAACTACTGACACCACCGCTGCCGCTCAATCATCAAAAGCCTCTCGCCGCAAGAAGAAGAACAACAACAGCAGCAGCTCCAGCAACAAGAACTGTGTTGTCACTACCACTGCTGCCCCACTCCAAGCCGTACCGGCTCAGCAGCAATCTCAGCACCGACCAGCTCCAGTTATCTATGCACCACCAGCAAAGCGTGCATACACTTGTCCCCACCATGCCTGCCCAACATGTACCTATCATCACCCGGTGGGTATTTCTTGTCGATTTTGTGTGCACTACAACATGTACGGCCACTTTACCGCCAATTGCCATACTGGTCCCCGACAAGCACCAGCTCAAGCCACTGCTCATCAAGCTCTGCTTCCAGCTCCTCAAGGCCAACAAGCGGCTCAGGCACCCACCGTCAACGCCAGAGTCTGCTTTGCGTGTGGTGATCCCAACCACTTTGCGAACATGTGCCCGAACAGGGTTGTGAAACAAGAGCCCCAGCAGCAGCCTCAGCAGCAGCAACAGCCTCAACTGCAACAGCAACAAGCTGCCCGCGCCAGAACTTTCAACATCAATGTGCGCCAAGCCCAGGCTGACAACAACGTGGTTAATGGTACGTTCCTTGTGAATGGTATTTATGCTTCGTGTTTGTTTGATACTGGAGCCGGTAACTGTTTTGTGTCGTTCGAACTCGAGAAGCTCCTTAGTCGTAAGCGATCTCAACTCCCCTCAACGTTCGATGTCGAAGTCTTCACCGGAAGAACTGTCGCCGTTAATTCTGTTCTTCGTGATTGTACCCTTGAGCTCAACAATCACATCTTCCCAATCGACCTTATTCATATGCAACTCGGAAGTTTTGACGTCATAGTAGGCATTGACTTTCTTCGCGAAAACCATGCTGAAGTTGTGTGCTTCGAAAAGATGATTCTATTCTCGCTCGCAAATGGTGATGTATTGTGTGTTTATGGTGAAACTGCTTCGAAAGGTCTCAAGCTCATGTCGTGTGTCCAAGCAAGCAAGTATCTCCGCAAGGAATACAGAGCTTTCTTGGCTAATATTGTAGTAGCGGAGAAGGAAAAGAAAGGAAGTCTGAGTGTAATCGACGTCCCCGTTGTGTGTGAATTCCCGAATGTGTTTCCTGACGATCTCCCAGGATTACCGCCAAGTCGTGATATCGACTTTCGTATTGACCTCATTCCTGGAGCAAACTCTATTGCTAAAGCTCCTTACCGACTCGCTCCGTTCGAAATGCGTGAACTCTCGAGTCAGCTCCAGGAACTACTTGATAAAGGCTTCATTCGCCCGAGAACCTCTCTATGGGGCGCGCCAGTCCTTTTCGTCAAAAAGATGGATGGGTCATTCAGGATGTGCATCGACTATCGGGAATTGAATAAGTTGACCATCAAGAATCGCTATCCCCTACCTCGCATCGACGATTTGTTTGATTAGCTACAAGGTGCTACGTGTTTCTCCAAGATCGATCTACGCTCAGGCTATCACCAGTTACGCATTCAAGAGGAAGATATACCCAAAACCGCTTTTCGTACTCGATACGGCCACTATGAGTTCGTTGTTATGCCTTTTGGTTTAACCAACGCACCCGCGGTTTTCATGGATCTGATGAATCGCGTGTGTAAACCTTATCTCGACCGCTTCATCATCGTGTTCATCGATGATGTCTTGATCTATTCAAAGTCGAAAGCCGAACGCGCGCAAGATCTACGTTTGGTTCTCGAGCTACTCCAAGGGAATCGACTCTATGCCAAGTTCTCCAAGTGCGAATTTTGGCTGGAGGAGGTTCAATTCCTCGGTCACATTGTTAATAGTCAAGGTATTGACATCGATCCCGCAAAGATTGAAGCCGTTAAGAGTTGGATTACACCTAAGAACCCGTCTGAAGTCCGTTCTTTTCTTGGACTAGCGGGCTATTATCGTCGATTTATGGAAGGATTCTCAAAAATCATTGTACCGCTTACCGCTCTCACGTATAAAGACAAGCCTTTTGTTTGGGGAACTGAATAAGAGTCTGCTTTCCAAACCCTCAAGCACATGCTCTGCAATGCTCATGTTCTTACTTTACCCGACAGAAACAATGACTTCATTGTCTATTGTGATGCTTCGAACCTTGGTCTTGGTTGTGTCCTCATGCAACGGGACAAGGTCATTGCTTACGCATCTCGTCAGCTCAAAATCCACGAGAAGAACTATACAACCCATGATCTCGAGCTAGGCGCAGTTGTTTTTGCGTTAAAGATTTGGTGACACTACCTGTATGGTACCAAGTGTACGATCTTCACCAATCATAGGATCCTACAACATATCTTTGATCAGAAAGAACTTAATATGCGTCAACGCTGATGGGTAGAACTTCTCAACGATTACGACTGTGAGATTCGTTATCACCCAGGAAAGCAAATGTCGTTGCACACGCTCTCAGCAGACGAAGCTATCTGCTCAGCATTCGTGATGTCCAAACCCGATACGATCTCGAAACCCTCATCCGCGAAGCCCAGCACGCTTGTTTTAATAAGCGCACTTTGAAGAAGGAAAGAATCTACCACGATGGAACCCAGCTTGTGAATAAGTCGAATGGGATATTCCACTTTCTGGACCGAATTTGGATCCCTAAACGAACCAATTTGCGACAGATATTGATGGACGAAGCTCACAAATCCCGGTATTCTATTCATCCCGGTGCCGATAAAATGTACCAGGACCTTCGCTACAAGTACTGGTGGCCGGGAATGAAGAGGGATAATGCTCTCTACGTTGGGAAGTGCCTGACTTGCTCAAAATTCAAGGCTGAACATCAAAGACCCTCTGGCTTACTCGAACAACCCCTGATCCCCATGTGGAAGTGGGAAAGTATAGCTATGGACTTCATAACAAAACTCCCGCACACGCCATCAGGTCACGACAGCATCTGGGTTGTTGTTGATCGTTTGACCAAATCAGCTCACTTTTTGCCAATACGGGAAGACTACAAGGTAGAGCAATTAGCCCGAATCTACACCAACGAGAATATTTGTCGACATGGGACGCCTAGCGACATCATCTCTGACCGTGACGCTCGGTTTACCTCCCGACTGTGGGAAACATTTCAAGCGTCTCTCGATACTACGCTTAATCTGAGTACTGCATTCCACCCTCAAACCGACGGTCAGACTGAGAGAACGATCCGTACTCTTGAAGACATGCTCCGTTCGTGTGTCATAGATTTCGGTGGTAATTGGGATGCTTACCTGCCGTTAGTCGAATTCTCGTATAATAACAGTTATCATTCCAGCATTCAAATGGCACCATTTGAGGCTTTATACGGAAGAAAGTGTCGATCGCCTATTGTATGGCACGAGATCGGGCACTCGCAGTTAACCGGTCCTGAGCTATTGCAAGAAACGACTGACAAAGTCCTCCAAATTCGAGACAATCTGCTGAAAGCTCGGAGTCGACAGAAAAGTTACGCCGATAGACGACGCAAGCCCCTTGAATTTGACGTTGGCGACTACGTACTCCTAAAGGTATCACCTTGGAAGGGTGTGGTCAGATTCGGCAGGAAAGGGAAACTAGCGCCTCGATATGTTGGACCTTTTAAGGTTCTGGAAAGGATCGAAAAAGTCGCCAACAGACTCGAACTACCGGAGGAGCTTAGTAACGTTCACCCGACTTTCCATGTTTCGAACCTCCGAAAGTGCCTGGCTGAGCATGATTTAATTGTAGCCCTTGACGATCTCCAAATAAACGGAACACTACACTTCGTGGAGAAGCCTGTCGAAATCATGGATCGCCAAACCAAGCAGCTCAAACACTCGCGCATTCCTATTGTGAAAGTCCGATGGGAAGGCAAACGGGGCGTAGAGTTCACTTGGGAACTCGAAAGCGACATGAAGGCGAAGTACCCGCAGTTGTTTGTTATGGCTTCAGCCTAATTTTGGGACGAAATTCCCTCAACTAGGGGGGGCTGTAACACCCCGTGTTTCGGAAGTCAAAGTCAAAGTCAAGATTGAAGTCAAAGGGAGACAAGATTGCTAATTGCGATCTGTCACTTCTTGCTCAATTCCTGTTTTGACTTCTTTGACTCGTAGATAGTCTATTTTATGCATTACGTTAGTTGTATTATGTGGAGTACTTATTAATAATCGAGGTTTATTCGATATTTATCGCATATTTTATCGCTTCATCGCTATCGCATTCGCACTCGTAACTCGAATTACGCGTTTTGGATATTGTTATACGTGTGTGTGCGCCTTATGTGTTACTTGTGCATGTTTATTTATGTTACGTTGTGGTGATTAATCGAAATGCAATCGAAACTCAATCGCAATCGAATCGCAAACGCTAAACGGATACAAAATAAGGATGATTGTATGTTGATATAGTAGTTGGGATTAAAAGTAATTTGAATAGGAAACTCCATCGCATCGCAGCACCCGCAATCGCAATTGAAACGGCAAAACTCATCGCACCGAACACTCGAACCAACTGGCTAATCGACCAAGTGACCGGCCGATCGACCAGCCGTTCGATCGAGCTACCGCTCGATCAATTAGACAGTCGACTAGGCTGCCACTCGATTGATCCACTCTTTCCACTTTGGGAAACCCTATAAATACCCCGTGTCCCCATCAAACTTACCACTTTTGGCACTCTCCTGTCCGACCAAGCGCTCCAACCCTACTTTTATCCGATTTCTAGCAAATTCCGGTAAGATCTCAACCTAAATCTTATACTTCTTTGATCTACACTTGATTCTACACCTTTCTATCTTTCAAATCTTAACTTTTAACCATGAAATCACTAGATGTGAGGTGTTCTAGGATGATGTCATCATGATGTTCTTGAGAACTTCAAGTTTTGGCCTCAATCCACCGAGAACAACTTAGATCTAACCGATTTCCACATAAACAAACAAAGATCTTTCATAGATCTGAACATATTCACGATGAAAAGGATTGAAAGATGGTTTTCCAACTTTCTTTCAACTCTTTTACACTCAATGCATCTAAAACCGATAGAATCGGAGCTTGTACCGACTTCCTACTCATTCTTGTGGTTGTGTTGGTTCAAGATCTGAATTCTATCCACGAGAATACCGATTTCGGGTTAAACATGGAACACCGTCTTGAACAGTTAACTGGCCGGATTTGGGTGATTCCTGTCTGATCAGGAGTACCAAGTATTGACGAGGTTTCTGTTGCTTAACACGTTATCAAAACATCTCGATAAAATGACAAACTATCAAAACAACCAAGTGTGAAGAGATCAGAATGACCAGGACGGAATGCCGTCCGATCGGACTGTCAACCGATCGGGTTGTCATCCGATCGACCTGCACTTTGGCCCCACACTTAACTTTCATTACAAACTTCAAGAGTTTGAAACACCGAACGGACTGTCGTCCGATCAGGTTACCACCCGATCGACCGACCATCCGACTATGAGATGTTTTGGAACTTCAATACTTAAACAAATTTTCAACATGTTCAATGCACATGTGTTGCCACCCGATCGGACCATCATCTGATCGAGTGACAATCTGCTGTGAACTTACTCTCGCTGAAGTGTCCAACCAATCAGACTGTTGCCCGATCGAACGGTCGTTCGATCGATCGACCTAAAAGGTAGGGATACTTCTAAGTTTTCAAAATTCTACAACGAAAACTTCAAAAGTCAAACCATCATACACAAACACATCTTCACAAAGTAAGAAACAATCCACTCGAAAGGTCACCCAATCGGATGACCATCCGATCGAACTGCTGTTCGACCCACTGTCACTTGTTCCATTTTACACGCCGCTTATCGTTATGCTATCAATCTGTTCAGGCTAACCCTACTCTCCAGCGCTCCCTTCAATCCACCAATCGCTATGAGTATACTCGATCCCTTTTTGCTTTATGCACTTTTGGGTGTTACATACGTTACTTATTCTAAATCACATCAACACACTACACAATACTTTAATCGCTAACCAATTACCGCATGTTATATGTGACTTAATGAATGCTTGTTTGTTATGTTTACACATGGAATGCTGTCTACCTGCCTTAGCAACGGTAGTACTATTTGTTTGGACTCAGCACCTGTTCACTCAGGGGTTGTTAACGACAATTAATTACATGGGTCACGGTGGTGATCATGCAATACGAACTGCCTTGGGCAGTCAACTCGCAGTCATTGGTATTGATAGGTTCATATCGATAACTAACATGCCTCATTTCACACTGTGTACGTGCTGGTTATGCGAAACTATTTCGAACTCTATTATATCTATTAAACTTGTATGCTCACCTTTACACTATGTGTATTGACCCTTACTTTAACGTATGTGACAGGTGCTTAGGATGCTTATTTGCTTAGCTTGCTGTGAAATCGAGGCTAGGAAAGACCTAGGTCAACGACGAACAATTGTCTGTAATAAAAATCTGAGTTGTCGGAATAGAACAATTTGACTAGATCTTTTCTGTAATAATTGTATTATCTTTTATGACATGGTATGGGACATGTTGCTTTAAATAATTGGTAATTATAGTTGTTATGGAAACTTCTGGACAATCTGTTTGGCTCAGTGCCACGCCCCGATGTTTCCGCCATCGGTTGGGGTGTGACATAATGACCCCCATCTTGACCATTGCTTTGATAGAGGCAATGGGGTTTAGGGCAAATAATCTAGAGCCATCTGCGGTAAGCGTGTGATTAACAACAACGCATCTGTGAAACATTTTAACCTGGTAACTGGTATCTAAACACGTTAACAAAACTTTGAACTCACCAGCGTCGTCTGACACACTTGTCTACATGCTTCCAGGTCTATAGGTTATATCATTGAGACTTGCTGTCTGGGATGCTGGAGTGGTCATGGGTCGAGATACATGGGATCGCAATACAAGATTAATTGTTTATGTACACGTGGTTTATGAAACACTTAACAAATGAGTTATGCTTCCGCTATATACAACTAATGATATGTAACATTTGTAACACTTTATGTTATTGAATGAAAGTTTTATTTAAATATATTTAATAGTTCAATGTGATTGGTGGCTTGGATCCTGGTACGTCACACGCCTCGCGGGGGTTTCCGCATGTGGTATTTTGGGGGTGTGACAGTTTGGTAGCAGAGCCACTGGTTATAGTGAACTTGGTTTTAAGACGTTTTTATAAAACCAAACTATAACCGAACAGTTCTGAAAGCAAGAATACGACCATGACACTCAGCTTCAGATAGCAAGGTTCGTCTCTCGTTTACTCATTGCACAGCATAACTAGTGAACACTTACATATGATATTGCATGTGATTGCACGTTAAGCACAACAGTATGGATTCATGTGTTACTTACATGTGTTAAGTGATTGATGGTGTGGTGTTACCTTAGACATTCGTGACTCATGTTTTGTGATGTTCTTTGTTTGCTATTCGAGTTTAAGGAACCATTTGACATGAGTTAGGAGGAACTGAGATGAGCATACAAATCACAATATTATTGTGGGTGCACACATAATAATAATGTGGGGAGCATGCGAGTCCCAGTGGGCCTTAACAAGTGAAGAAGGGGTTCTGCTCTGTTATTTGATTAATGTAAAACGTAACAAGTCTATAGGAGTCGTAGCAGTGATTGTCTCCTACTCGAACACGATCTTTTCACTTCTCACTGAATCCTTTCGAATCTCGATGCTATCGAGTATTACTTGAACACCCATCTGAACGCCTAGCGAACTGTGTAGAATGTTAGGTGCTTGTACGAACGTCCCTGAGTTGGAGGTTACAGCGTCGAATGATTGATCGATACCTTCTCACTGCTTTTCATCGGTTGGAACTTTGTGTATTGACGCCTTAGATTCCGTAAGTGCTCTCGTTTCAGCAACACCCTAGCAACGCACTGTGTATTACTCGACCAACTTACAAGATCGAGGGGCAAGAGGATAATCGTAGTATCTCACCGACTTCAGTATTAGAACGGCCTTGGTTGCTGATAACGAACACCAGCAAATTGGCTGCAATCGAATCCTTAACCCTAGTAAGCGACCCATGGGAGTCAACACTTACGAATCAATCGGGACATAATCGATGACAATTGACCATGGTGTGGAATGTGTAACTTCCAGCACACTGAGTAGCGTCTTAGGACGTGACGCGGAAATGTGACAAGATGGATCCTGTTGGTGAAAGATCGTAGGGCTCCGTTTCAAGCAACGACATTAGAGGCAACAGTCACGGCAACATCAAGGTACTCGTAATCGTAGCCTACCGTATGGAAACAAGGGTGACTTCGACAAGGATTGACTGTTATTAAATCAAAATGTCAACAACCAAGGGAATGATGACAGTATTGGGAATCCACTTGACCGTAACAACACTGGAAATGATGCTCATGGAAGGGCATTTAGGATTGGCGTAGGTGACGCCAGGTGTAATAGCAACATGGAAGCTTGTATGTTCTTGGGTAACTAATCATTTCGTCTCTGTTCTGTTTGAACCTGATGCTTCTCGAAACCAAACCTGTTGTGGAATTGGTTGATGGCAAGCCAATTGAAACCTCATATGTTTGTTGGGATACAAACTCGACCTTGTGGGACAAGTGTCCGACATCGACCTTCCTTCTACTACCCTTGATAGTTACGATGCAGTAGTTAGTGTGGATTGGTTATCCAGATATCGCGCAAATATGCACCATGAGAGGAAAATTTTGCGTATCCCTCTCCTTAAGTGGAGAATCGTTACCTGTTCTAAAGCATCAGGGTGGTGCAAGGGTGAGCGCCATTTTTGGTTATGAAAGCCCAGAAGCGTCTATGGAAGGATTACTCCGTTACTAGTGTTGGGCTAAGGAAAAGAGGATCGAGGATCCACCAATTGTTCGTGATTTCTCTCTATGTGCTACCAGAAGAACTATCAGGTTTACCTTCACATCGTCAGGTGGAATATCAGATCGTATCATGTCAGAAGCAGCCCGTATTACTAGTACTCCTTATTGTCTCACATCAGGAAGGTTGCAGGAATTGCCTAATCAACTTCAGGAGCTGTTGGACAGGAGTTTTATCGGACCTAGTTTTTCGCTTTGGGGAGCCCCAGTTATATCTGTGAAGATAAGCCTTTTCGTACGCGTACTGATTATCGGGAACTTAACAAGGTGACAGTTAAGAACCGCTTGCCTTGACCATGTATTGACAACCTGTGGACCAGCTGCGAGGGACAAGCTTCTATTTGAGGATTGACTAACGAACGAACTATCATCAGAGGGAAGTCTAAGGGGAGAATGCTCTTAGAACAGCATATTGAACGCAATGTGGCCATTGCGACTTTGTACACCATGATCATCGAGTTAATTAACACACCAGCAGCTTTATGGATCACATGAGTCGACCGTGTTTATTATTGATGTCTTGAATCATTTCCAGGAGAAAGGAACATCATGGGCGGCATTTGTATCTTATTTTAGAACTCCTGAGGGAGGAGCCACTCCGCGCGAGGTCTAGTTAAATGTGACTTCTGGATTCGAGAAGTACATTTTGGTCACATAAACAACGAAGTGGGAATACACGTGGATCTCGCTAGGATCCTTTTTGCTAGTGACTGATCGACACCAAAGAGTCCTTGGGGGGAATAAAGCAATTTCTTGGTTTCGCCAGAGGCTATCGCAGATTCATCATGGGATTTCCGAGGATTGCGCAGCTCTAATCACTTTAGCACAGCAGGGTGCTGTGTATTCGTGGGAGACAAAGCAGGAGAACGTCTTCTCAACTTTTGAAATCCGACTCTACAATGCACTGAGCAACGTCTTTACCCGAGGGTACGGGTGATCTAGCGGAATACAATGATGGTTTGAATCGGAGACCTAGTTACACACCGAAGCAAGACGAGAAGATGATAACGCACGTAGTGGATTTACGAAGGGGAATTGCATGAGTCACAACCTGCGGTGTAACCGTGGTCCTTGGATTTAAGCTGGAGGCATTACTTGGACGGTACCAAATGCACTACTTAGACCGATCACAAGGGCCTCCCGTTTACCCTTGTTTCGAAGGAGCTAAAACACGTGATGGCATCACTGGATGGAACTCTCGAGTGATTACGACTATAGACCTTAAACACGTATGAGCGTGTAGCTCACCATCGACTCTAACCTACCCGATCAGATCCGCCTTGTTCTAACCGAAGCATTGAAGGAAGAGGAATTACACGTTGGGTCCATGCAGGGCATGGAAGAGCAACTTTTGGCAAGTCGGACTATATTCGCTGCCTCTTGGAACGAATGCGGGCCTCATTATACGGCAACTGTAGGGAACTCGTGTTGAGCAAAGCACATCGTTCTCGATATTCTAGTCGCTTGGTTCTGATGCAAGATATTAGGATCTATAAACCTTGTACTGGAGATCGGGTATGAAGGCCCACCTAGCTATGTATGGGAATGATGTTTGACTTGTGAGATAGTCAAGGTGAAGTATCAGCAACCAGAAAATACCCATATGAAAATGGGAACAGACTGCCACGGATTTTGTCACTGGCCTACCTAAATCTCAGAACGGAACCGATATCACCTGAGTGATCGTTAATTGTCTCATGTAACCAGCACACTTTCTTGCAATCAGGGAAACTGACGAGTCTTCACAGCTTGTAAGCATTCCTCTGAGAGAGGCGGTTTTAGGCACGAGATGCCAACTCCTGATACCTTCGATTTTGATCTACACCTGATTTATGACAGATAAAACACCACACCCTCGACTCACGACTAGACATGAGCATTGCGTATCACTGATGTGTGTAAAATGCAACATATAAATTACATCAAATGAGGCATAAAACTAACCCTTTTTAAGTACTAATATTGGAAAAAGAGTGTTTTTGTCTTCCTTTTGTATTTTCAGGATTAAATGAGCTCAAAAACACAAAAGAAGCAAAAAGACAGCTAAATCCTACATAAATACAAGAAAAGGAACATAAGTGGACTGCCCGACCCCTCAACGGCATCTTCCCAAGTAAGATAGAGAAGGCAGAAGACTGAACACGCCCTGTGCTCAGCCAGCACGGGGCCGTGCCCAAGAAGCAGCAGAAAAGACAAAGCTATAGAAGCTTCTATTGCCCACCACGGGGTCGTGCCCAGTGAACACGGGGGCGTGGCGAAAGTACAGCAGGCGCATTAATTGTAATTGCGAATTACAATTAATGAAGAGAGAGAGTGTCAGACAGGCACGGGGCCGTGTCCAGCGGACACGGGGGCGTGCCCAGCCCTCTGTTCAGCCTATAAATAGGAGTGCTTGGTTTCATTTCAACTCATCCCTTGGCACACCACCTCTCTCACACTTCATCCACCACCCACCACCATCACAACACCATCATCCACCACCATCATCCATTGTCCATCGTAGAGTGTGTGAGTCGTCTCGGGATCCAAGATTGATCGTAAGAGTTCTTGACAATCAAGGCCATGTTTGCCTAAGTCTCTTACATCACTTGGTGAAGACAAAGTGTCTAGTATAATACTTTTTATTTCTAATCTTTTGCACTTTTTATTTGGTTTTGTATTAATGACTTTAATAACTAGTTACTTATGTTGAAGGTGATCTTTCTTTATCGTTTGTCCGTGGTGTCTTGGCATTATTTTACTGTCTATATAAAATAAAAGATTTTCACCATTCATATCTCCACGGTCTATATGGAGGTATGTTGGCTACCTGGTCGGGGGTTAAGGGAACGGTTTTGTAAAGGTCTTGCCATTGTTCAGCGTTTAGAGGTCCTGCAATGGACCTGGATCAAATTTAGTAGGACCTCCTTCAATACTTCACGGTATTGGATGGCGGGGGTCCAAACTCTTTGATCCCCTCATAAGTTAACTACTATTAATACTATAACCCGGCTATTTAGGACTGTATCCCTGCTGACTCAGACTACTTAGCCGAGGGTAACGTCACCGCCAAAAGCGGGGCCTACCACAATACTGCATTAATAACTTAATTCATTATCTTCCAATAATCCACCCTTTTAGGATTGTATCCTTGCTGACTCAAACTACTGGGGTGAGGGTAACGTCACCTTCAAAAGAGGGGCCTACTACAATAACTAAGATAATCTCTTAATTATGTGCAAAAGTGCGGAAATAATCAAAGGTTATACTAGATACGAGTCGGAACCAAGTGATTCATCTTGTCTATCTGTTTTTAATTTTATTTTTTATTTTCAGCATTTTAGTTAGTTTTTATTTTTCTTAGTTTAAAACATTTTTCTAACCTTTTTATTTTGATTAGACGTTGAGGATAAACCGGTACTAAAAGCTCTTGTGTCCTTGGACGACCTCGGTATCTTGCCAACACTATACTACGCTCACGATGGGTGCACTTGCCCATATGTGTGTTTAGTGTTAGTAAAATATCGTGTTTTATAAATTTAAAACTTGGCTAAAAATAAGTGTTAAAGGGGCTTAAAATATACACCTAATATATATAACACTTCACACGCATCAAGTTTTTGGCGCCGTTGCCGGGGACACAAGGATTTTAAGAAAGTTAGGAATCAACGGCCTAATCATTTTTTTTATTTTTAGGATTTTTCTTAGTTTTTCAGCTTCTGCAGAGCTCAGCACGGGCCGTGCCCGCTGAACACGCCTCGTGCTAAATCATTGGAACTGGCAATCCTGTTTTAAGTCAGACAGTAAGCTGAACATGGGGCCGTGCTCACTCAACACGCCCCCGTGCCCAAGATTCACTTGCTGAAAACATAACCATTAGATCCCGGCGGTTGGTAATTTCTGACATAAACATGAGTGATAGTAATTGTTTTTACTTTCGGCACTCTTATGGTACGTGGTGTCAATTATGTGGTGGTGAACATGAAGAAGTAGAATGCTACTTTCTAAATTATAGGCCCCACTACATGGACCCACCGACTTCTTATAACCTTAAGAGGGGCGAAAGTAAAAATAAGCACTATTTCTCCCTCTAATGCGCCCAGCCAGATATTCTAGGGGAAATGCTCCTTGACGAGTTATTTCAACTAGAAGAGCTAATTCTGAATTGGTTAAAAGAGCTTAGGAAGGATTTTATTGATCCACCCCAAGACGATGACCATGACGAAATGCTGGAACCGCATTCCGACAACCTCGTTGCTCCCAAAAACACCTTCGTACCTAGCAAAGACTTGAACGATAGTCGTCCCTGTGTCGATTGTGCCGTGAAGGACTCTCCATCGACTTCGTTCGGTGCATACATAGACCTGAGCGATTCGGCATACACCTTCTTTAACGAGAGCCTGGAAAAGGGTTGGACTTGTCCACCTAGAATGAAAATAGGAATTACCCTCACCGATAACCTCTTGCGTTCTCGCCTTAGTCTAGGACAATTAAGGTATCTTAGGCACTTTGGGGTTGTCCCAACCAGTAAAGAACCACCCGATATCGACGAGATCCTTAGAAGTAACAAAACTCCATAAGACAGCCTCCAGACACGGGGCCGTGTCCAGGTCAACACGCCCCCGTGCTCACCTAAAAGATTCTCTGCTGATTTTGTCAGAATACGGACAAAATGTGTCAGGATTTCCTCTGCACACGGGGCCGTGTCCAGCGGACACGGGGCCGTGTCCAGTGCGCTGTCGTTTTCTTTAAATGCAGCCTGATTCCTGCTCATTTTTTACCACTTCAATTGACAGAGATTCCTGGGATCTTCACTCATACCATCCTAGGTAAGTGCTAAAAGAAGGTTCCCAAGGACCATCTTGTCCCTTCCACTTTTATTCATTTCCTCTTCTTTCAAAATTTTTTCAACATTTCCTCCATGGAAGCTTGGAAATCTCATGATTCCAACCCTCTATGTGAAGTTTGTAAGATTATTTGCTAAGGATTCTTGTTTAAAGTTAGTTGTATAACTTTATTTTAAATTATCTAAGCTTAAAACCTCGCTAAAAATCATGAGAATAATTTAAAACTCCAAGACTCCTTAGCCTAAAATCCTGCAGACAAATGGACACGGGGCCGTGCTCATCGAGCACGGGGCCGTGTCCGAGGCACTGTTTCGTAAAAATTTAGCTTTCTTCGGTTTCTTTCACAGAAAATGGCAAGCAGAACAAGCGGATCATCTTCAAGAAGTAACCGACAAGGGAGAAGATCATCAACAACAGAAGACTCTCTTGTAAACTATGTTTACGCCCTAAGGGAGGCTATTGACGAAATGACGGGAGTGGAGGAAGCATTGGTCGACCGTATCAACCATCTAGCAGTGGGGCTGGAGGGCTGTCTCCGAGAGGTAAACCTCTTGCACCAGAGGTTAAACCTTCTCGCCTCCCCGCCTTTGGTACCTATAATAACCCAAAGGGCGTGGAACGTGGTGCCCGAAGTCATCATTCCGGCCGAATGGTACACCATGCACCAAGAGCCTCCGCAAAGGGTGGTGCAAGGAGTCCCGGTGAATGTTCCCCCTCAGCCACCAGTTACTGAGGAAAATGAAGCCGCATTCTTCCTTCCTAGGGAGATCGAAGAATGGCTTTAAACAATGTTTAGGGAAGAATTCCTTCGGCTAAAAGTCCTACTATATCGGGAAACTATTCTCGAAATTTTCTTAAAATAGTAGAACTCCTTATGATAACCTCGTGTACCTGATGACCTATTTAGTTAAGTTTTAGTTTTATCTTAATTTAGGATTATGTAAGGTCTCTCTATGATTTCAATGAAATGATGGTTTTTAAAGTTTGGATGGTTCATAATAAATAAAACACACTCATGGTGGTAAGGGATGAAAAGGGGAACGAGAAAAATGACCTCATGCACAAGAACAAGGCAACCCGACAATTCTCTCCATTTCAGAAGGTTCAACACGGGCCGTGCCCAACCAACACGGCCCCGTGCTGAACCCCCTGCAGAAAAATGCCCAGTTCAGGTAACTGGACACGGGCCGTGTTCACCCAACACGCCCCCGTGTCCAGACTTCTGCTTCTCTTGTTTTAATTTTGTTACTGGCACTTAAACACGGGGCCGTGCCCGGACAACATGGGGCCGTGTTCAGCGCCCAGTAACACAAATTTTTTTGCTTTTAACACCATTTTTACACATCTAATCAACCTAAAAATTTATTTTTGGGACACATTGAGGACAATGTGTAATTTAAGTGTGGGGGGATGCTAAAACCTTGAATCTTGCAAGTCCTAAATACAAGCCTTACACAAAACTCTATTGGAACCGCTAATCACCCCAATTTTTTTCAAAAATTTCATTTTTTTACTTGTCTAGGTTTAACTCGGGAAATTCAAGTTCTCAAAAAGGTTATATTTTTACGAATTTACAACCGATAGCGTAGTGATAAAAAGAACCAACATAAGAAAATTAAGAAAAGGCAAGGCAAACTTAGTTAAAATTTGATTATATATACTTGATCACATAAAAACCCATTCCCACAAAAGTGAGTTTTGAGCCTTTATTGAGCATACAATTACATATCATTAGACTAAATGCTCATTTTTCGTTTCTTGTGTGAATAGCCGCTTGGTTCTTACGACTCTAGAACTTGCCATGACGATACATTCCCGGTCCTTATCAACTTAAACCCGAGTAAGTAAATGATGAAGGCCTTAGGACTAACCCTTTTTATTTCTACACCATTATTTTTCCTTTTCTTTTACCACCTACCCAAAAATCCCCCTAGTTAGCCCCTTTGAGCCTAAACCTTTTTCATTTCATCACCCAAGCCAAAACCCTTTTTACCCACCAAAACTTTTTTCATTTTTTACCCTTTGTTTAAGTAACAAGTTCGGTTTTTTTTCGTATGATCTTTCTTTTAAAAAAAATATATATGTGTTGATGATGAAGCAAAAGATAAACAAACAAGTTCATCAAAAATAACTTTGTTTGAATAAAAGCTTCATCAAAATAAAAAGTTAAAAAAATATATATATATATATATATAGAAAGTCCTACGAAAACCGACACTTGTTACGCTTTTTCACCCTTTTTTCTACTAACCACTAACCCAACCACCTACCTTTAACCCAAGCCTAACCCTTAACCCACAAAGTCCTCTTGATATTTACAAAGGTATAAAAGTTAAAAAGGAGGAGGATTGATTGCTTGGCAAGCTTATGGTAGGAATAAGTTCCATGCCGCTCTCGAGTGATTCACTAAAAATACACCTTCGGCCGAGTGTGAATGATTTCTCCCGTGAGGTATGTGAACTTGTATATAAATGGAATTTTAAAAAGGCATGTTATGCCCAAATAAGTAATTTCGCCTATGAAACGTTCTAAATAAATCATTACGAATAGGATTGTAAATAGATAAAAATAAAACCCAAAAAGATCTTGGATTCCCAACACTCTACGACAAGTCAAAACCTTCTCTTCTACCCATTCCATTTGGGAGTGTAAGCCACATATTAAAGAGTTTTGCTTGAGGACAAGCAAAAGTTCAAGTGTGGGGGTATTTGATGTGTGTAAAATGCAACATATAAATTACATCAAATGAGGCATAAAACTAACCCTTTTTAAGTACTAATATTGGAAAAAGAGTGTTTTTGTCTTCCTTTTGTATTTTCAGGATTAAATGAGCTCAAAAACACAAAAGAAGCAAAAAGACAGCTAAATCCAACATAAATACAAGAAAAGGAACATAAGTGGACTGCCCGACCCCTCAACGGCATCTTCCCAAGCAAAATAGAGAAGGCAGAAGACTGAATACGCCCCGTGCTCAGCCAGCACGGGGACGTGCCCAAGAAGCAGCAGAAAAGACAAACCTATAGAAGCTTCTATTGCCCACCACGGGGCCGTGCCCAGTGAACACGGGGGCGTGGCGAAAGTACAGCAGGCGCATTAATTGTAATTGCGAATTACAATTAATGAAGAGAGTGTGTGTCAGACAGGCACGGGGCCGTGTCCAGCGGACACGGGGGCGTGCCCAGCCCTCTGTTCAGCCTATAAATAGGAGTGCTTGGTTTCATTTCAACTCATCCCTTGGCACACCACCTCTCTCACACTTCATCCACCACCCACCACCATCACAACACCATCATCCACCACCATCATCCATTATCCATCGTAGAGTGTGTGAGTCGTCTCGGGATCCAAGATTGATCGTAAGAGTTCTTGACAATCAAGGCCATGTTTGCCTAAGTCTCTTACATCACTTGGTGAAGACAAAGTGTCTAGTATAATACTTTTTATTTCTAATCTTTTGCACTTTTTATTTGGTTTTGTATTAATGACTTTAATAACTAGTTACTTATGTTGAAGGTGATCTTTCTTTATCGTTTGTCCGTGGTGTCTTGGCATTATTTTACTGTCTATATAAAATAAAAGATTTTCACCATTCATATCTCCACGGTCTATATGGAGGTATGTTGGCTACCTGGTCGGGGGTTAAGGGAACGGTTTGGTAAAGGTCTTGCCATTGTTCAGCGTTTAGAGGTCCTGCAATGGACCTGGATCAAATTTAGTAGGACCTCCTTCAATACTTCACGGTATTGGATGGCGGGGGTCCAAACTCTTTGATCCCCTCATAAGTTAACTACTATTAATACTATAACCCGGCTATTTAGGATTGTATCCCTGCTGACTCAGACTACTTAGCCGAGGGTAACATCACCGCCAAAAGCGGGGCCTACCACAATACTGCATTAATAACTTAATTCATTATCTTCCAATAATCCACCCTTTTAGGATTGTATCCTTGCTGACTCAAACTACTGGGGTGAGGGTAACGTCACCTTCAAAAGAGGGGCCTACTACAATAACTAAGATAATCTCTTAATTATGTGCAAAAGTGCGGAAATAATCAAAGGTTATACTAGATACGAGTCGGAACCAAGTGATTCATCTTGTCTATCTGTTTTTAATTTTATTTTTTATTTTCAGCATTTTAGTTAGTTTTTATTTTTCTTAGTTTAAAACATTTTTCTAACCTTTTTATTTTGATTAGACGTTGAGGATAAACCGGTACTAAAAGCTCTTGTGTCCTTGGACGACCTCGGTATCTTGCCAACACTATACTACGCTCACGATGGGTGCACTTGCCCATATGTGTGTTTAGTGTTAGTAAAATATCGTGTTTTATAAATTTAAAACTTGGCTAAAAATAAGTGTTAAAGGGGCTTAAAATATACACCTAATATATATAACACTTCACACGCATCAATCACCGTAGGACAAATGGTCTGAATAAATGAACCACCCAGACACTCAAGGACATGCTGCGAGCATGTGTGTGATCGACTTTAGTAAGAGTTGGAAGGATACTTACCGTTAGTTAAGTCCTACCGCAGCGGTAACCATTCTAGTATTCAGACAACTCTGTTTGGGGCGTTGCCTGGGTGATAATACCAATCTTCTTGTTGGACTAAGGTGGGTGACAACCTAATCACAGATCCGGGACTTGTACTCGAGACTCTTGAAGACTGCTTAGATTGGAAATTGTTTGGCGGCAACGCGTGACTGTCAGGAAAGCTGATAGGTTTAGGAGATACTGGGAGATCGTTGTAGGCGACCGTGTCATAATCGAAAGTCTCACCCTGGGAAGGTGCGGCATGCTATAGACAACGTGGCAAGCTTAGTTTACGATGCATTGGGACATTCGGATTTCTGGAACGAATCAATGATATGACTCACAAACACGAGTTACCTGATGGATTGGGTAACGGTCACAATGCCATTTATGCCTCGAATCTAAAGAAGTGTTTGTCCGACGGAAGAACTAGTGATACCCTTATTAGAACCTAAGACCGACGACAAGTTGCAGTGGTCGTGGAATCTACTGAAATCATGGACCATGACGTCAGGATTCGTTAGCATAGTCGTTGGAACTCAAAACGTGGACCGGAGTTCACATGGGAACACAATGATCGGAGTAAGCTCTAGTATCCTCTGTTGTTCAAGCGGTTGTATTAATTTATGATATCATTGGCGAATTTCGGGACGAAATTCCCTTTCAAATAGGGGATGATGTGGCACCTGGGGAAAATCCACAGTCATCCTGATCCTGATCTATCACCTCGCTGTTTTGGGATACTTGTCAAATTTCGGGACGATATTTCTTTCAAGTTGGGGATGATGTGACAACCCGAACTTTCAAGGTTAGTGTCATTTCGTTTCATGATTCTAATTTCTCGTTATTCCTTCCCAACGCTCCATCTTATGTTAAACTTGTCGCGGAACTTGTGAAATGTAAATGCTATTGGATAGGTGGGTGGGTGTTATTGGATTAGTGATTAGTGGGCTGCAATCACCTTTATAGAACATCTCGGCCCATTATAAGGCCCGAGACGCAGAAGCCCACACACACACACACCAACCCACACGCATACACCTTCTTGCACTTGAGCCCAACTCACTTGAACTATTATTAAACCCCTGGCCCAATTCTTGCAACCAGAGCCCAATCTGAGCCCCCCTTATTTACGTATACCATACACTAGATTTCACAATCACTTGTAAACCCTATGTTCTCCTAAAACAAGCGACGGCAGTAGAATCATTCGAAGCATCATCATTCCTAGTCGAGCCCCCTCTTGGACGTGCTTGATCAATTGATAAACGGGTAACTAGTCATACCGAGCAAACCAAGGTGAGTTCACTGCTCTTTTTCCAAGCATGCGTCCCGGGGTGGGACATCTGGTAAAACGTTCCAGGGAGGAATGTCGGGTAATGGGTTTGACTGGAATGTTAAACCTGGTTGTTGGTTAATACACGTCAATATCTATCACTCAAGTCCCTCCTACCGATTGTTGCTTGTAGGGCAACGGGGTATTAGTTAGTAGCGCTACTTAGGTTTGGCACCCTCACACCGCACCGAAGAGGTCGGGAGTGAACTAATGACCCTCATCTTGACCATTGCTTTGAAAGAGGTAATGGGGTTTAGGGCAAATAATCTGGAGCCATCTGAGGTAAGCGTGTGATTAACAACAATGCATCTGTGAAACGTTTTAATCTGGTAACTGGTATCTAAACACGTTAACAAAACTTTGAACTCACCAGCGTCGTCTGACACACTTGTCTGCATTCTTGCAGGTCTATAGGTTATATCATTGAGACTTGCTGTCTGGGATGCTGGAGTGGTCATGGGTCGAGATGCATGGGATCGCAATACAAGCTTAATGGTTTATGTACACATGGTTTATGAAACACTTAACAAATGAGTTATGCTTCCGCTGTATACAACTAATGATATGTAACGTTTGTAACACTTTATGTTATTGAATGAAAGTTTTATTTAAATATATTTAAGAGTTCAATGTGATTGGTGGCTTGGATCCTGGTACGTCACACGCCTCGCGGGGGTTTCCGCATGTGGTATTTTGGGGGTGTGACAAAAAGCGTAAGTTAATTTTTAAGTTTTATCATATCAACAATCGATGAGAAAAGAGGAAAAAAAATTAAAACAATTAAGGGCTTTCATACCAGATCAACAATTTTGTCTTTTATCTCTTTCGCCAACGTTGATACGACATGGTGTCTTGTATTGATACAATCCAACTTCAAAAGCAATTCGTGCTGATAACGTGTTATGTAATAACTAGAACCTATTAGCAATGTATAGAAAAGAATGGGAGAATGGGAGATGAATTTCTTATTGATGTACATGTATGAAATACAAAGCCTCTATTTATAGGCTCAACATTAACATAAGAGTAAATACAACGAGGAGTTAAGGATGTGGAGAGTCACTATAAATGATATATTCATAACAGAATATCATTTTTTTTATTTTTGTTTTGAAGGCCAACAAAAATATCATCTAATAAGCATGCGTTACTAAAAAAGGAGCATCACCGATGAATTGTTTGTTTCCCAGTGGAAAATATTTGTTCTTAATTTTGGACGGAATCCAACAAAATTCTAAAAAACAAAAATGTAATTAAAATGTTATAGCTGGTAATCAGTCGATGATTTCTGACACATTACCAACACGGAAGCCTGTGGCTGGAGTCCGGGGCGCATCTTCTATAGGGCGGTAGGGGGCGGCGACCCCCGAACTTTTCGCTCAGTAGTGGAGAGTATGTAGTTTTCGTATAGAAATTTTTGCACCCCGGTCTTATATAAATTTTTGGGTATATACGTTTTCGACCCCCTGGTCGGAAATCTCAAGCTTCGCCGCCTGGAGTCTTTGAGTTTCTTCGTCATTTTGGGGGAATGGGTATTGACGATTAAAAAGTTTTACCCGCTTCTCGCTATAAGACTTTTCAAAACTTCGTTTGTGTTGTGAGTTTACCGATGCGTGGCGTCAATAATCCGTCGGTTTATTAAGGCTATAAATAACACCAAAGTGCACATCAAACAAACTATCGATGCATTGTAAATCACCTTAAAAAAAAGATAGAATCTATTTTGTGTTATTTATATGCACCAACATCATAATGTGCGGCTTGCTATACTAGGGAAAGAGAGATTATTATAATTTGTAATGAAAGAGAGATTATTATAATTTGTAATACTTGAAAAATGTAATACGTGAGGTATTTTTTTAGACATAGGTTATGATCTCATCAAGTTGATTTATGTAACTAACCCAATAACCTTTATTTGAAAAACGTAATTTAGTTAATGATTTGTTATAACTTCATCAAGCTACGTTGATCTCTATGTAATCTTAAATAATCCATGTCAAAGCCCATTAAGATCGGAGAATATAATCTATATGTATAGTTGGCCCAAAAGGACGTGTTGTAAGACGATGTGGGTTTGTGTAATTACCTAAACAACCAATTATGTACATTGCTCACAAACAAGAATTGAGTAGGCCAAAATTGACTTGTAGCTACATCAGCAGTGACGGATCCAGCCCTATTTTGTGGGTTCATATGAACCCACTTGGTTTGCAAAAAAAAAATGAAAAAAATTAAGTGAAAACCTTGTATGATTTAGAAAAAAAATAGTCAAAATACATCAAAATGAACCCACCGAAAAACTTTCATGAATCCGCCAATGTCTATGAGTGACACTCGGTGTGGGTTTGTGCAGGGGCGGAACTAGAGGGGGGTCAAGAGGGTCCGTTGACTCTCTGGTCACCGGAACTTTTTGAATTTTTATTTATAAATTTGAGTTTTTAAAGAGATGGACCCCCTAATTTGAACCACTATAGAATATAAGCTTATGATGACCCCTTAACTAAATCGTTCTGGTTCCGCCACTAAGCTTGTGTACCTTAGGTTTGTTTGTACAACAGTCACACTCAAGGATTGGTAGGCCGGAAAACATTCACTCGTGTTTTGTTTAAAAACAAATATTAAATATCAAAATTTCAAAGGTCAAAACAATTCGTCATTGCATTCTTCTAGAATTTGCCTTGGTTTTCTTTCGATGTACTTTTTGCAACTAATTAGGATATTAAATTAGTACTTGAACATATGATGCAAACATGTGAAACAAAACATAGGGCTGTTTGGTAGCCTCTGAATGGTCATTAAGAGACTACCTCTTAATAGAATCATTAAGAATTTTACGAATGAGAAGGTAGAAGAATGTGACATGTGATGATTTACCATTCAGAGGTTACCTCTTAACCATTCAGACTTGAGGTTACCTCTTATTCATTCAGATGTTTTAAACCATTAAGAGGTAGCATCTGAATGATCAATAAGAGGCTACCAAACAGCCCCATAATGTTGAATGGAATTTGGAAAAGGTCTTAGATTATTACTTCGTTGTGGACCCACAATATGATTGATCCGCCTCTTGGAAGAGAGTCCAGTGGCGGAACTTGAAAGTAAACTCAGTGGGGCCGTACTCTTAAAATCCAAATCGGTAAGGGCCGGACTCTAGAAAATCCGATATTTTACACTAAAAAGGAAAATTTTCGATAAATTAACATCGCGAGCAAAAAAACGGTGAGGGCGGGGTACCCCCGGGCCCCGTAAAGCTCCGCCCATGACAGAGACGACATGATGATTTTCATCCGAGGCCTTTTTTATGTCCAAAGCTGAAAATTGATCAAGTCGTTCATCTCTTTGTACACTTGTATAGTTTTAATTTTAAATGTAGCAATTTCAGTTCTATATTTCTTAATAGTTCAGTTTGTGTCACATTTTTATCTCCTTAGATTGAAATTGTTGCATTAGTTGATGTCCAAAGCTGAATATCGATCAAGTAAGTCGTTATCAGGTAATAGAAATGAGTTTTGTCCAAAGCAATGCTTTTATTCATAACAATCCACATACCTTACGGATTAACATCAAAATTCCTTTTGGTGTATTCTGTTATCATTTTATTCATGTTTCGTATATAATACAAAGAAAATGACGATCAACCGTATTATGATATTCATTAAAGTTCTATAATGAATATGAATTTACATCTAGATAGATATCTAGATGGTAAACGGGCAACAAGCTACGCGCTACCACTTTTTAAAATAGCAAAACTACAACAACAACCAACAACAACCATACCCAGTAAATCCCACAAATAGCAAAGCTACTCATAGGGACTCGGCTCTAAAACAAACAGCAAACCAACACATCAAGTCCAAGAATATAGAAAAATAGAAAAAAGAAGTCACATATACGAAGAAAGTGATCAGAGTGACACAGTATAATGTAAATCATGTATAATAGCATACAACATCATTCGGGCATATACACAAAAAGTCAATCGTCGGTAAAGTCACTTAAAAGAATAAGAAAACATACTTCCCTAAACTACACCAAAGACCTTACTGCAGTATCCTCTAGGAGTCCTTAACCCCTAATCATACGCCTCCACGAAGTCCTATCTTGGACATATCCTCATAAAGATGAAACTCTAGTAAATCATGCAACTCTAATTTTAAATAAAAAATTAAGTCTTTTAAATTGGAAAATTAACAACGTACTAAATTAGAATATACGACCAATATAAAACACTGATACTTTAAATCATTCAGATCATATTCTTTATTATCCTTCTAATAAACAATTAGCAGAGGGCACATGCACAGACTCGAAATATATATTTAAAATGATTAACAGCTATTGAAAATGGTTAAACTAATTTAGGGTTATTTTATGGATATACAATAATTAGAAAGTACTTATCATATAAAAGGAAAAGATATCCATAATATTTTCTCAAAAACTCACAAATAAGGCTAGACGGTGTGAGACGTCCCCGGGTCGTCCTGGAGCGGCGACGGGGCTGCACCCCCTCCGGGTCGTCCCCGTCCACTCCATCTCACCCAAGACGATGCTGTCGGGCCTCTTTTCTGTTACAACTGGCACTTTTTCGTACATTCTGTACAATAATTAGACGGTGATTTGTGCTTTAATGACTGTGCATGATCTAGTTTATAAGACGAATGAATTTCTGATTTCTGTTATATACATACGATGGCATTTCAAGTTGCAAGACTTTTGTCATTACTGCATGCAATTCAATATATATCTATGAATGCACAGAGTAGAGTAAGCACAGTTGTCAGATAAACTAGAGGTACTGGCGGGAGTTCAATACTTAGACAGACATGAGGTTAAGACACAATATAAGACCCAGGACCAAGTGTTACACTAGTGTAGTGTGTAGGAAAGTAGGGATTACAAAACTGTCTTCCTAGTAATGACATAGGTACCGGAAAGTGCCAGAAACACACTAAAACTGCAAAATTCTGCAGAAAATAAATAAATTCAGCAAAAATTCAGCTTTTAATAATTAAATATAATGCAGAATTATGATTTAATGGTCCTGGATGCTTTCCTAAGTGTCGGGAATCGAAACTGTCATAAAAGATAACATAAAGCACACTAAACTGTGCAATTTAGCACTTTAACGAACAGTAACGAAACGAACAAACGGACACTACCCGAAACATCAAATTTTTACTAAAAGCACTGTTTTTATGTTACGAAGCTAGTTATGGTCACCAAACATCATATTACATCTCCTAAACACTAAACATCTAAAATACCTAACTAGTTCCATTACATCCCAACTAAATCAAGTAACTAACCATTAAAATTTACACTTTAACCCCCCCCCCCCCCCCCCTTTGACAACCGGTTAGGATACATGGGTCCCACCCTTGATTTCTTTCTTATATTTTATAAGATTTTGTTGGAGTATATTCCAACATAAGATGCCATATGCCACTAGAATTTTATAAAAACTACTAAAATAATACATTTATCATTCTCATCGTCTTCAACATTCAAGAACCTCCTCCCTCCCCCCATAACCTATGGCCACCACACCACCACCACCTCTCCACCATTCTCAACCATTCTAAGGAGGTCAAAAGGTGCTAGGAGCTAAGTTAGGAAGCTTGGAGGCGTTGGAGCTTGAAGGACCTCTCTCTAGTGCTTTTATCCACCGTATTTCTTCTCTTGATCATCCCTAGCCTTGTGCTAGTAGTAAGACTCTTGTGATCTCATTTTATTTCATATTATGTTGGGTAAAAGATGATACAAGTTGTTAAGCATAAAGATCATGAAGAAACATAAGCATAAACTTGAACATAAAGCTCTAAAACATGAAGATCAAGTTGTTTTAAGTGTATGTAGTATACTTGAATGTTGATTTCTTGTGTTTTGATGTTGATCATCATAAGAACCTTGCTAGATGATGATTAAACACATGATCTAGCAAGTGTAAGGATAGATCTTGAGAAATTTGTAATGATCATCCTTTATGTAAATCATGAACTTGAAAATAAACTTGTTTTAATGTATGATAATTATTCCTACAAGTTATAAAGTCTTGAAAATAAAAGATTTCAAGAATAATATTTTCAAGAAACTAAAGTTTACTACAAGATCTAACATGATCATGATGTTTAAAGGAAGTAAACATGTTTTAAGTGTTAAATCAAAGCTAGAAACATATTGTTAACAAGAAAAATACAAGAAGAAGTATTTTTAGAAAATCTTCATACAAGTTGTGAAGTACTAAAATCTTTAAGAATGAGTTTTATAAACTATAAACTATGTTTTTAAGGGTAACTTAACCTACTAAATAGCATACTAAGTTACTACAAATTTTTACAAAGTTTCAAGTTCATGTCATAGTGTAAATATATTATTTTTGGCACATGGTAAGTCTTGAATGTTTTGTTGATAAATGATTATGATTTTAAAAGAAAATGATATGCTTTGAAATCATGGAAACCTCCATTTTTAAGGGAAACTATGACAAAATTTTTCTAAAAATTAAAACACTTAGAAAAATATTTCCAAATAAATATTTACAAGTGTATTTTAAACCATGGATTTTTCACATAAAGGTTTGCCATAATTTTTGTTACAAAATATAAATATTGGAGGTTGGTTTTTATAAATAAAAGTGACTTAATATGTATTTAGGAAATATATATTCAGAAGTCACCATGTGTGTGATTGTTTGTATATTTTGTGTATTAGTTATATTATTTTAGGACATGAAATAATATGACTCATCAAAATACCCAAAAATTACAATCCAAAATATTACCAAAATTCCAAGAATATGAATATAAAAGTTATACACAAAATATTGGGGAAACCGAACTAGAGAATATAACTTACAAAATACTCCGGAAATAATATTCATATGTATATTTTGGTAAATAATATTTTGGACACCAAGTGAATAAAAATATGATTTTTACAATTACTACAAGAAAATATCATATTTTGACAAAAGAAAAATATAATATTTTTGGCAAGTATAAATATATATTTTTCTGGAAATTTTTAGGAGATATATTATTTTTGAAAGAAATATATATTTTCTCAATAAACATGAAATACACTACTTTTTGGTGAAAGATATATTTTCTCAGTTAAATATGAAATATATCGTTTTTGAAGAAAAGATGAGTTTATATATATTTTCTAAGTTGGACTTCAAAATATATTACTTTTGGAACTTATATGAAAATACAAATATTTTGCCAAAGGAGAATTATAAATAATCTTTCTAAGTAATATTTATTGAAATATATATTTTGGAAATATATATATTGGTGAACTTTTATTAAAGATAATATTTCGGAATAATTAATACGAAATTAAGTATAAGAATACTTAATAAATACAATAAAGATATGTATTCTCGTACGTATAAACACACACCGGAAAACGACCCCGATACATGGTAAAAATATGCAAGTGAAAGATATCCCCATCCTTGGGAAGGAAATACAAGTATAAATACTTGGGAAGTATTAAGTTAAAATAATTGTTTCAACAATTATTCCAAAATTTAATAAATATAATTTAGAGTAAATTACGATTTTGGCCCTGTGGTTATATCACTTTTACCCTATTAGCCCAAAATAGAATTTTTTAACATCTGTGCCCCCATGGTCTTTATAACTAACTATTTTGGTCCCTGAGTCTAACTCAACCCATTAACCTGGTTAATTATTTGTCACATGTAACTCACATGATGGGCATATTTGTAAATTCACCTCCCACACATATTAAATTATCTTTAATATATATTAAAAATATCTTTAAAGAAAAAAATAATATATATTAACTCATCTTCTTCTCTCTCACTAAATAAACCCACTTTCTCTCTCTACTCTATCTCTCTCCTACCACTACGGCACTACCTACTTCCACCACCGCCACCAACCACCATCATATCCCCCACTAACCGCCACCGCCACAACCCCTCACACGCCACCACACACAGCTCCCCACAACCCCATGCGCAATAGCCACAACCCCCACATCTAAATAAGAAGTCAATGCAGTCGGATTAGATCCCACCGGAGCAACTTTCAAAAGAATCTAGAAGTTCCACTGATCTTATTTGGGGGCACCGGTCATTGACTCACCAGGAAATGCTTCTCGAACTTAATCTATTGCAATTAGATAAATTTGTGAAATTTGAACGATTTGAGATGAAGAAGGTGAAGCCAGGAGAGTTGAAGAAGAAGATGATGCTGCTACTCTAATGGGTGCTGCCATTTTGATATGCAAGTATAGTATTGTGTGTATGTATGAATCAATGTGAAAGATGAGAGAATGATAAATTTGATGAGTTGTTTCCTGATTTTTAATTTGAGTGTTTGGATAATATCACATTTGATCTGCAAGCACTTTATATTTGAGTGTTTGGGTGTTTGTCAAATTGACGGTGAAAAGGATCTGTATTTAGGGCTACTGAAGAAGATTGAATTGGGATTGAATGATGTGCACGTGATAAGTGAGTGTTGAATTGTCTTTAATATGTGTGGGAGGTGAATTTACAAATATGCCCATCATGTGAGTTACATGTGACAAATAAGTAACCAGGTTAATGGGTTGAGTTAGATTCAGGGGTCAAAATAGTTAGTTATAGAGACCATGGGGGCACAGATGTTAAAAAAATCTATTTTGGGCTAATAGGGTAAAAGTGATATAACCACAGGGGCCAAAATCGTAATTTACTCTATTATTTAAGTTAAAATATTAATTATTTTAACAAATAATTATATAACTTGGAATAATATCGAAGACACAAAGAAACGTAACTCAAAGACACTAATTAATACTAAGTCAAGGCACGACCCGCTCGTCTAATAGACCGTAGCACGTTGTAGGTAGTTGTGCACACTAGTAGCAGCTTGAGTTACGTCGGATTGAAGAACGCAAAACCGTGAGTTCATGTCCCCCTTTTCTCTTAACTGTTTTTGGTTTTATAACTCTCGGGGGTGGAGTACATGTTACGAATGTTTAAACAGTAGGAAATGAGTTAATTAGATCATGTGAACATAGATTGAATTTGAAATGCCATTAATTCTTAATTAGGGACGATGGTTAGATCTAACGCGTACGGCCGAACCCCACTCATTGTACCTGTGACCACTTGAGTGCTTTAGTGTCCCGGTCGAGGTAAATCGACAATAGTCAAGGTGAATTGACATGGTCGAGGTGAATTGACAATAGTCAAGGTGAATTGACATGGTCAAGGTAAATTGACATAGTCGAAGGGGAATTTGACATAGTCGAAGGGGAATTCGACATAGTCGAGGGAATCAACGAGGGTATAAGCCTACTCATTTCGAGTGCTCCCTATGTCTTCACATGTTTTAATGTCCTTGCAAAACTTTTAATTGACTTGCTCATAAATGCTTTTCATACCTGTTTTCAAAGGAGTTTCTCAAAGGTTTACAAGGTTTTCAGTACTCATACAAAACGCATGAACTCGCTCAACTTTTGTTGATGTTTTCCAAAATTACATGTATTTCAGGTGACAGGTTGGATCTTGGGCGCGGGTGTTCTTTCTAGAAGTAGATTTCAAGTTTAGATGTCATCCACTTTTGTTGGTTTATAACTTAGTCGAATGTTGTGTTTTAAAACTTATATAACCGGTGTTTGTAATACTTTAAATTTTATGAATGGATGAACATCGTTTTGATCATTTAGTTGTTTATTATGATTGAATGCAATCATATTAAACCAGTCACACATCATACGCTTCCGCAAAAGTCAGGGTGTGACAGTTTGGTATCAGAGCTTCTATTGTAGTGAACTAGGATTTCTTCTTGAGTCTAGACTACAATCACTAGGACTCTCTCACGAAAACATTTTACAAAAGGTTTTTCATTGCATTCACCTAAGCGTCAAGATCCACGAGTCAAACGTTTTTCAAGGAAAAGACAAGGCAAGGACATTAGTAGGGAGGAGAATACCCCAAGTTAAGGTGCCAATTAAGGCATAGTCTATGTGGGATAGACTTGCCAAAGACAAAATGACCCCCCCCCCCTGAAAGGACAAACGAGAGTTATATGTGATATGATGCATCTGTTTGCCTGTTTATGCTAAGTAACATAATTATTTATTGATATATATATATATATGTATAAATGTACGGAATAATTATTGACGTGAATGAGATACCTTCGACTTTGAATCCTATTATTGTTCTTGACTCGCACGATGAAGCTATCAACCTCACGTTTACTGCAAAGCTCATAGCTGGAGTGATTACCAGACGAGATTCTGAGCTTGTTTCCGTAGGATATGGTCGTTCTTCCCTCTCGAATGCGAAGGTGTCTGACTACGGTAGTGACGGCGAGGCGGAGGAGGCAACCTTGGACAACACCCTTATCAGCAGGACGAGGTCCCTGCGGTTTTTGAAACAAGATTGAAGACGCTCTTGTTCGGACTAGGAAGATGAAGTATTCATCTGAGAGGTGCCCCTCCAACCACTAGGAATTCTCCTTATTCCTAGTACGTTTAATCATCGTGCTTATTCGCGCGTAACAATGACAAATGTTAGCGCGTGGACCACCGCAATGGTCCTTTCCATGTCAGAGGTATAAGGACAGTAGTGTCCCCTCTTTGACTGATCATCTGCTTGGATGAGGGAAAGTTGGGGTGACCGTGCAAGACAATTTATTATTACGGGGGCCCACGTAATAACGACTTGTAGGGCATGGAAAACCTGGTGGACTCTGCGGGTCAGGCTGATGATCACCATCCCTCCAAAAATAATCTCTAGGTGTTCATACCTTCATCTGGTAGAACAATACCTAGACAGTTGCCTTAGCACCCTACAAAGTAGGAAACCTGTCTTTGCCTACTTCGTGTCTGACACTTCTACCCGTCTACGAGCCGTTTGGGAACCGGTTTCTAAGCAAGTGAAGATGGCTAACACGCGGGAAAGATTCAGTGACGTTACACTCTCTATCACTGTCACGACCCCTGACCCCACCCTGGACGGAATCGGGAGCCGCGAGCAGCCAAGTGGTACCGGTGGTTATTTTGAAAAGTAGTGCAGCGGAAATTTTTATCAGGACCGTGAGTTAGGAAAAATATCAGAGTTTACAAAACACCGGATTTTATTTATTAAATAGATGGGATAAACCCATGTTTTACAAAGGTAGCTTTAATATGAGATAACCCGAATACATAAAATAACTTTTCTTAATTTAATTTAATTTAATTGATAAAAATTAAGCCACTTCTGTAAGCCTTTTTGGTGCCGTATCCCTCTCTTATTCCGATCTACTGTAATTACCTGAAACGCGTTTTAAAAACATTTGGTCAGTAGGAAATACTGGTGAGTTCATTCATTTTTGATAAAACATATTTGTTATAATTCACAGCATTAAGAGTTTTTACATTTGCTTCTTTAAGATTGGCAAAGACTTAATCACTGCAAAGTATAACTAGAAAACAGTGTTATAAGTTACAGTATTAAGAGCGATTACAATGTTTATACATATCAACCATCTACCCACGGTATTTATCACTCGACCACCTATTGGCTATCTCGTTGTCCAATGGTGTCTGTGATTATGGTCATATCACCCCTTGGCTAACCCGTTGTCCAATGGTGACGGTTATCAAGTATTGTATACAAACCCCACATACCGGCTGTAATTTGGTGACTACAAAGACTTAATCCCTGTATTTATAACTTTGAAAATAAACATGATTTTGAAATTAAATTTGATAAAAAGAGAATGACTCACATTGCAGGTTTAAACAGGCAGAGTTTAGCCTACTGGTTAGCCTTGTAACCTAATTCAAATAATAACGTATACGAAAACTAGGTTAGTAACTGAATACAACTTTTACGATAAGCTCACGAGATTAAAACCCTCACGACGAATGACAAAGTGCAATACTTAAACATCTATCGGATTCACAACGAATGACAGAGTCTACCCCGAGTTTGGGTGGCACTCAAACATCCTGTCGGATTCACGTCTAATGACAAAGTATAGCATTTAAACATCTTATCGGATAGTTTCAATCGATCGGATATTAAATCGTAGCAGCGATTGAGTTATTACCCTGTTATTGCGGCAGCGTTTCGTGATAGTGTGTGTTTTGTAGTAAACTGGTGATATCTCGAGGTATAAAGCGAATTTTAACGTCGAACGAATGCCAGAAATCAAGTCCCACACCGCTTGATTTATATCTGGAAAACGGCGGGGTCGCGCCATGCGACACCCTGTCGCGCCACGCGACGGGGACCCTTTTAGCATAGGGTAGCCACGTCCCTAACTAGCTTAGCTAAGTTGACGGATCGAAGAAATTCGATTTTGAAAGCAACTTATAAGGATAATCGTCAATGGGGAATACCCCCCCCCCCTGAGTTCTAGGGGCCCTGATCCTGATTCTGATTGTTCTGAAAATTTTAGAGTTTGTGCAGGATTACTTGGGGGTCTCAATTAGGGGTTCCTATTGGGCAAATAAAATAATAGATAAGACTTCTGATGAGAGTTTACAGAATAAAACGGTGAGAAAAGAGAATGGACCCACTTTGTAACTTTAGGGTTCAACTAGAAAGCCTCCTGGTATAAATCTTGGGTATAACTTCCGAACTATTTTAATATATATATATATATATATGCACTAGTGTTAAGTATAGTACCCCTAATTCAACCTTATCCCTATGTCACGAGACAGAACCCCAACGAACTTAGTCAGACAGAGCCTTGATATGTGTTATGGGGCTCAGATCAATCGGAAAGGGTAGCGGTGATCGAGAGTTTAAAACACTTTAAAACAGGGCAATGCTTTATTATTATTATGGGGTAAAATAAAAATAAAAATTAAAAGTATAGAATTTTGAGAGGGGAAATGGCGACATAAAAAGGAGTGGAGAAAGAAGCTGTGCAAAGTTGTAGGTTGAATATCTTCTCCTATTTATACTTTGAAGTGATAACTTACGGACTAAGCTTTGTGAGTCTAAGCAGACACACATGTCAAATGCTTTCATTGTATTTATTTCCTACACGTAGCCATCTTTTGTTATAGTAAGTTTTATTTTATTTATTTTATTCTCACATTAAAGTATACAGAGACACGTATACTTACCATTCATTTTCAATTGAATTGTAAATTGTACTTTGAGCTATTATTATATTATTATAATTAATTCAATTGGTTCACTTCTTTGGCGCGTATAACTTCTAAAATATGACATTTTATAAAACAATGAATATGTTATTAGAACGATAATATTTGTGTCTACATTTTAAACCAAGTTTCATAAAAAATGGAGTAGGTTCAAATACAATGTATTTTTATAATTTAATTATTAAACGGTCACTAGGCCCGTCTAGGTACTTCATATTTGTAACAGTCAATTTACTCGTAATCTACCCGTCTAATTATATGAGTTTCTATATACTTTTATTTTATTAGAAAGGTCACCCATATACAGGCCAACTAATTAATATAATATTTCAACCAACTATATAAAATAGTGTTTAAAACTATTTAGGTTGAATATTTATATTAAAAATAAACTAGTTACTAGTGGTTAATAAATTTAACCAAACCTATAATTCTTATATAAAAATAGGAATGTTACATCCTCCCCACCTTGTTTTAAATCTCGTCCTCGAGATTTGGGTTACGATATTTCTTTTTAGACTTATGTCATATTTTAGTCAATAAAAACAATATTAAGGTAAATGATACAGAATTAAAACATCAATTTTGTGAATATGAGTTGTACAATAAATAGGACTTAATGGTTCAACTGTCTTAGTTTCAGAAATCGATGTCAAACGAATGAGATAAAATGATATAATCTCCAAGGTGACTAGGTTCAAGCCAAAATAGATATATGATCAATAGATATCTAGATTGAATGTTTACAAATTGTGAATGACTTTTAGGAACAATAGGATTTATTATCAAAGGAGAACTTACTTTGATTGTTAACTGAGGAAGTCTCAGAAATAAACAAGCTTGAATTAAAATAGAAGTACCAAAATGAAACTTCAATTATCGAATTATGAGATGAGAAAAATCAATGGGTTGACATTTATCGAATTGCAAGGATACACCGATATACAATAGAGTTTAGTGTATCATCGTCTTAACACATATTTGTATTAAGACCACTTTCAAGGATGAGTCAAGCGAAAAGTATATATGGATTAGCTCAAGCTACAAGTTTATAGCGACGCCACAAGGTGTCGTAGGGATCGAAATAATAAATAGCGGTGACCGGACGAGTTCACCGTGTTTGAAATTAAATGAAAGTTCAACGAAGTAATTTCGAATGTTTGTTTCAAACAAAGCTAGTAGGATTTTCGATTGAAATTGAAACAATTGAATAATGTTTTTCGATCAAAGATGATAAAGCAATAAAGATTATGAAACGCTCAATTGATGATGTAAGAATCATTAAGAGATACACTGAAATATGAAATGAATTTGTGTATCATTATCTTAGCACATGATTGTGTTAAGATTGCTTTTATAGGATAAACCAACAAAGCAGATTTAATATAAATAAATAATTAAATCCGTATATGATGTGTACAAACGAGATTGGTGCAAGCTTCAGATTTTTGTGAAAACGTCACCACAAGGTGATCGTGATCAAAGAAATGATTCAATAAAGTCGAAGATCAAACAAGCATGTTATAGTTCAAGAGAATTGATGTGCTTGTTGAGATTATTTCGAATATGATGGCTTCAATTCATCATATGGGACTTTGAATTAAATGCGAGCAAATTCAAACATTTGAACTTGGTTTAAACAAAACGAGTTCATGTATTAATAAGAAAGTTTGGACATGGTCACAACAAAAACCATGTATGCCAAAGAAAATTGAGGTTTTTTTCAAGAAATTCAGTGATTCGATATCAAAGAGTCATCGTTTTGAAATAATGCGGTTCATAGTGCAAAAAATCAAGTATAGCGAAATGATATTTGAGTTTGGATAAAATAACAAATTGGAATGAAGCCCTCCAGCGGTCTTCATAAATCAAACGAACCATATGCGCAACAAACAGTGCATGTGTAACGTATGGATTTACCAAGAAATGAAATAGATCAATATTTGCTACTATGAAAGAAATCCTCATGGTATGATGACCATTAGGGGAAGTAGAAACACGAAAGTTAACTCAGTATATGCAGAAGTCAGAATTTCAATGAAAGAAATATAAAAACTTTATCCGGAATTTTGTGTGATAACCGTTGTTAAATGACACTACCAGGGAATGTAAGGGTATGTTACTCCTTTTGCAGCGTCAATAATTGGATTAGACTATGCACCGATTGTTGTGAAATCTTGTTCTATCGTACTTCAGCAAGATTCATGTTGTTTGTAGGATCATGTGGCCAAGTACTGCTTTTTGGTTAGTAGTTCTTCCACTGACGGGATGCCCAATTATATTTTCCAAAGGTCTTGCCTTGAAAGTCGTGTGTGATATACTTCGATGTCTGTGGACGTATAATTTAAGTTTCATGTGTTTTCTTGTGCACTAGCACAACTTTACCTGCTTCTTACTTGCGTTAGTAGTCTATGGTAACGTATTGGAATTTCTTATACTTTTGATGGCGTCCCAACTTAAAGGGTTTCCATTGCACGAGTTACGAGACATATGATCAAACGAAATAATGTTTGATATCAGAATTATAGACATATGCAAGAGATTCCTGATAAAGAAATCTAGATTTATTATTGACACATATGCTTGTGCTTTATTCTTAATTGACTTTTGGAATTCCTTATAGATATACATATCTATATAATCATATATTTCACATGCTGTAATATACATACCTTTCATAAGGTTAATGTATTTAACAGATTTTTATTTCCAAAAACAAGTCAGATATCAGGTCATGATACTATTTAGGGAAATCTTGTCACTTGTTTGACATATTATATACCCCGTCTTATCCGGTTCTTGCCGGAGAGGTAACCCTTATTATATCCGGACAAGCTGGAGAGTCTGCTACACCATACCCAGTCTTGTCGGAGAAGAAATTTATATTTCCCATAAATAGTAATTTTTTTTAAATCATGATTTGGAAAGTGCATTATGACTTTCAACAAAGACTAAGCAAATTAGTTTTCACATGACAGATCATATTCTAGAACAAAGTAGTACTAATAAATAAGAAATAAGTAGTACCATAATTTATACTTGCAACTTTTTAGTTATTATTCTCAAGGCATACCAAAACCTATCACACTTTATTTATATAAGTAAATAGCTTATCTTGAAGCTTATACTAAGGCATCTTTTCTTAAGTTCAAGTCTAAATGCTATCATGTGTGCTACCAGTTAATAGCAATTTCCTAACTCTTTTATTTAAGCTTAGGTATTATTATCACAACACCTATTGGCTTAAATCAGTGGCTCTGATACCACCTTCTGTCACGACCCCCGACCCCACCCTGGACGGAATCGGGAGCCGCGAGCAGCCAAGTGGTACCGGTGGTTATTTTGAAAAGTAGTGCAGCGGAAATTTTTATCAGGACCGTGAGTTAGGAAAAATATCAGAGTTTAGAAAACACCGGATTTTATTTATTAAATAGATGGGATAAACCCATGTTTTACAAAGGTAGCTTTAATATGAGATAACCCGAATACATAAAATAACTTTTCTTAATTAATTTAATTGATAAAAATTAAGCCACTTCTGTAAGCCTTTTTGGTGCTGTATCCCTCTCTTATTCCGATCTACTGTAATTACCTGAAACACGTTTTAAAAACATTTGGTCAGCAGGAAATACTGGTGAGTTCATTCATTTTTGATAAAAACATATTTGTTATAATTCACAGCATTAAGAGTTTTTACATTTGCTACTTTAAGATTGGCAAAGACTTAATCACTGCAAAGTATAACTAGAAAACAGTGTTATAAGTTACAGTATTAAGAGCGATTACAATGTTTATACATATCAACCATCTACCCACGGTATTTATCAATCGACCACCTATTGTCTATCTCGTTGTCCAATGGTGTATGTGATTATGGTCATATCACCCCTTGGCTAACCCGTTGTCCAATGGTGACGGTTATCAAGTATTGTATACAAACCCCACATACCGGCTGTAATTTGGTGACTACAAAGACTTAATCCCTGTATTTATAACTTTGAAATAAACATGATTTTGAAATCAAATTTGATAAAAAGAGAATGACTCACATTGCAGGTTTAAACAGGCAGAGTTTAACTTACTGGTTAGCCTTGTAACCTAATTCAAATAATAACGTATACGAAAACTAGGTTAGTAACTGAATACAACTTTTACGATAAGCTCACGAGATTAAAACCCTCACGAAGAATGACAAAGTGCAATACTTAAACATCTATCGGATTCGCAACGAATGACAGAGTCTACCCCGAGTTTGGGTGGCACTCAAACATCCTGTCGGATTCACGTCTAATGACAAAGTATAGCATTTAAACATCCTGTTGGATAGTTTCAATCGATCGGATATTAAATCGTAGCAGCGATTGAGTTATTACCCTGTTATTGCGGTAGCGTTTCGTGATAGTGTGTGTTTTGTAGTAAACTGGTGATATCTCGAGGTATAAAGCGAATTTTAACGTCGAACGAATGCCAGAAATCAAGTCCCACACCCCTCTATTTATATCTGGAAAACGGCGCGGTCGCGCCATGCGTCGGGGACCCTTTTAGCATAGGGTAGCCACGTCCCTAACTAGCTTAGCTGAGTTAACGGATCGAAGAAATTCGATTTTGACAGCAACTTATAAGGATAATCGTCAATGGGGAATACCCCCCCTGAGTTCTAGGGGCCCTGATCCTGATTCTGATTGTTCTGAAAATTTTAGGGTTTGTGCAGGATTACTTGGGGGTCTCAATTAGGGTTTCCTATTGGGCAAATAAAATAATAGATAAGACTTTTGATGAGAGTTGTTACAGAATAAAACGGTGAGAAAAGAGAATGGACCCACTTTGTAACTTTAGGGTTCAACTAGAAAGCCTCCTGGTATAAATCTTGGGTATAACTTCCGAGCTATTTTAAATATATATATATATATATATATATATATATATTTGCACTAGTGTTAAGTATAGTACCCCTAATTCAACCTTATCCCTATGTCACGAGACAGAACCCCAACGAACTTAGTCAGACAGAGCCTTGACATGTGTTATGGGGCTCAGATCAATCGGAAAGGGTAGCGGTGATCGAGAGTTTAAAACACTTTAAAACAGGGCAAGGCTTTATTATTATTATGGGGTAAAATAAAAATAAAAATTAAAAGTATAGAATTTTGAGAGGGGAAATGGCGACATAAAAAGGAGTGGAGAAAGAAGTTGTGCAAAGTTGTAGGTTGAATATCTTCTCCTATTTATACTTTGAAATGATAACTTACGGACTAAGCTTTGTGAGTCTAAGCAGACACACATATCAAATGCTTTCATTGTATTTATTTCCTACACGTGGCCATCTTTAGTTATGGTAAGTTTTATTTTATTTATTTTATTCTCACATTTAAGTATACAGAGACACGTATCCTTACCATTCATTTTCAATTGAATTGTAAATTGTAATTTGAACTATTATTATTATAATTATTTTAATTGGTTCACTTCTTTGGCGCGTATAACTTCTAAAATATGACGTTTTATAAAACAATGAATATGTTATTAGAACGAGAATATTTGTGTCTACATTTTGAACCAAGTTTCATAAAAAATGGAGTAGGTTCAAATACAATGTATTTTTATAATTTAATTATTAAACGGTCACTAGGCCCATCTAGGTACTTCATATTTGTAACAGTGAATTTACTCGTAATCTACCCGTCTAATTATATGAGTTTTTATATACTTTTGTTTTATTAGAAAGGTCACCCATATACAGGCCAACTAATTAATATAATATTTCAACCAACTATATAAAATAGTGTTTAAAACTATTTAGGTTGAATATTTATATTAAAAATAAACTAGTTACTAGTGGTTAATAAATTTAACCAAACCTATAATTCTTATATAAAAATAGGAATGTTACAATCACCCCTATATGCACAACCCCCACCCATTGGAAAGCATACACGTCTTGTGAAGCTAAAGACCTAAGAGAACCAATGTAGAAGGAAAATAACTACCACTTTCATATTATGAAACTTGTAGGACCGGGGTGATGTAACCTCGAGTTCATTTTGTTTTCCCCATCACAAACAATAAGTCAAGTTGTCAAGCCTAGATGAAAGCTTAGTGGTTGTTTCCTTACTTATGCACTGTTGATTATATATGCATGTGATATTGGGTGATTACATGTTTGCTTGTGGTAATATGTACCCCATAGACAATCATGGAATGTTGTCTAACCTACTCCCTACCCTTTTGACAGACGGAAATGCCGCCCAGACGTAACACAGACACCATTACGTTACCTGAGGTCGAACTCAATGAGCGCATATCCCAAGCTATAGCGCAGCATGAAGCCCCCCGCTCTGAACGCAGCGGTGGCACTTTTGGAAGTAACCCTCCAACTGGTTGCACTTATAAACAGTTCCTGGACTGCAAGCCATTGAACTTTGACGGCACAGGAGGCGCCGTTGCATTTGTTCGTTGGGCAGAAAAGACTGGCTCCGTTCTGAGAATAAGTAACTGTTCGCCCCAGCGGAGTGTTACCTTTATCTCAGGGTTGTTTTTAGATGGCGCACTCTACTGGTGGAACCTCCCAGTTCAGACCCTTGGTGAAGATGCTGCTTGTGCACTGAGCTGGGATGAGCTCAAGGAAATGATGGAGAAGAAATATTGTTCTAGGGCCGAAATCCAGAAGCTTGAGGTGGAGTTCTGGAATTTGAAAATGGGCGGGCCGAAGATCGCTGAGTACGTCCAACGCTTTCATGACTTGTCTAGGGTCGTTCCCTACTTAGTCAAGCTGGAATTCAAGAGGATTGAGCAATTCATTTATGGACTTGCACCGCAAATCGTGAGCATGGTTACTACCTCAAAGCCTCCAACCATCACAGAGGCTATCGAATTGAGTGTCACACTTACTGAAGAAGCTCTACGTACAGGAAACTTATCAGAATTTGAGACAAACAAGAAGGAGACTTATGTGGAGTCTTCGGGCAATAAGAAAAGGAAGTCTTCGAACCTAAAGATAGGCACCCAAGTCAGCTATGGAAGCTCTAAAGCAAACAAAAGAAGGGAAGTGAACCCGCCCCGTGGCAGGAAGGCTTATGGAGCCACTAATAAGGCCAGTGGTAAGGTTTACTTGGGGAATAAGCCGAGATACGAGGAATGCAATTTCTACCATGAAGGTCGATGTCTGAGGCCTAAGTGCGGGAAGTGTGGAAAAGAAGGGCACAGCAAGGATGCATGTTGGGCGAAGGATCCAGACGGAAGAGATATGGTAAAGTTCCAGGCTGCTACAGGTGTGGTGAAGTAGGGCACTTTAGGAAAGATTGCCCTGGGAAGAACCAAGCGAGGAAGGGTCTTCACGATCAGAGCTCGTGAAGCACGCCAGGACCCAGATGCAGTTACGGGTGCGTTCCCTATTAACCAACTTTATGCATCTATTTTTTATTAATACTGGCACCAACTTTAACCTTGTATGCTTAGAACTTAAGAAACTGCTTGGCCTAGTTTTAAGTAGAATAGACGTCCCGTATTCTTTAGTATTAGCAGATGGAAGGATAGTTAAGCAAAAGAGATGATTAAGGATTGTATTTGGGAACTTAGAAGGACGAAGCCTTCTACTACCATTGACTTGGGAAGTCATGATATGGCAATCGAAACGGATTGGATACCCACATATAGAACTAAGGTTGTTCGTTATAAGGAAAATCATTCGCATCCCTCTTGTGAATGGTGAAACCCTTATAGTACACAACCCTCTAGCAATAGGATGCGAAGGCACTAGGCACCATGAGACGGTGAATTGGCAACATCTCACGTTGGTTACAGAGACACAGGAGCGCCTCCGAACGGACTGCATAGCCTACCCTGCTCATGTTGACAGTGAAGAGACCAAGAAGCCAAAGCCAGAAGACATCCTCGATGTGAAGGAAATACTAGAAGCCTATCCCAAAAGCTTTCCTGGGTTACAGCGACAAGAGGAGCTTAGAATGAACCTAGTGCAAGGAGCGGCTCCAGTGCCGAATGACGCCTTACCGACTAGCTCCGTCCAAGATGCATGAGCCTCCGATGCAACTGCAAGAGCTGCTAGACAGAGGAAATCTACCAGGCCGAGCCTCTCACCGTGGGAAGCCCCGGTGATATTCATTAGGAAGTAGGACGACGGTTCTTACACGCATACACAGTCTAATCTGAGAGGAACTCGGAAGAACTAATGTAGAAAAAGTGTTACGCATAGATTACGTGGAGATAGACGACTAACCATCAAGAATCGGTACCCCTTACCGAGAATTGATGACTTGTCGACCAACTACAAGGCCCCAGCCACTATTCTAAGCTGGAATTAAGGACATGACATCCTTAGTTAAGGACACGAGAAGAAAGTTGACAGTTTCCATTTTTGCATCAACTTCTGAGAAGTGGATATCAAGGACCGGTATCCTTTACCAAGGATTGATGACTTGTTGAACCAATCGTAAGGTTCTAGTTACTACTCGAGGAGTGGCTTGAGATCAGGATGTCCTCAACTACGAGTACAAGAAGAAAGTATCCCTAAAATGACCTGTAGGACTCGCTTCGAGCATTGTGAGTTCCTTGTCGTGCTGTTTGGCTTAACACATGCGCCGGCAGTATTCGTGGACCTCATGAATCGAATGTGTAAGCCATACCGGGATAGATCATGATTATATTTATTGACTACATTCTTACATGTTCAACGACCAAGGAAGGCCACGAGCAACATCTGCAATTTATCTGGTGACTCTTAGAGAAAGGACTGTTATGTGCTAGGATGTCTAAGTGCGAACCTGGGATTCGCGAGGCAAGACTCTTCGGATACGTGATGGATAAGAATTAGATTTATGTTAACCCTGCAATCAAGAGCTAAGGAGTTAAAGTTGCGGTTTTGTGACGCTTCTCGACAACGTCTCGATTGCGCGTTGATGCAACGAGACCAAGTCATCGCATACGCGTCACGTTGATTAAGGGATAATGAGAAGAGACCTTGAACTAGGGACGGTAATTGCACGTTGCAAATTTGACGTCATTACCTGTATGAAAACGCTGCATGATCTTTACTGATCACAAGGGTTGCAGCACACCGTAGATCCTAAGGGCTTAAATATTAACGAAGATGGACTGAGCTACTGAATGATTGCGACTGAGTGATTAAGTGTCTCCTGGACAAGGCAAGCGTTGTAGCAGACGCCTTAAGCCGCAAGGATTGCGCAAAGCCTCTAAGGGTGCGAGCCTTAGAGATGACCATACAGACAAATCTCGTCACTTGGATTCGTGAAGCTGAGCAAGAGACACTCAAATCAGAAAACCTTCAAGTTGAAGTGCTACAGGAATGGAAGTGCAATTATTGCCTAAGAAAGACGGAACTTTATACTTCATGGAACGACTTTGGACATCGTTTCGTGGCATTTATGTACGCCTGTTTTAGGACAAGGCTCATAGGTCAAGGTACTCGATCCATCCTAGGATCCGACAAGATGTACCAAGACTTGAAGGATTAGTATGAGTGGCCCAAGATGGAAGTTGATATAGCTACATATGTGGGTGACTGCCTTACTTGTGTCAAAGTTAGGACGGAATACAAGAAACCATCAGGGCTACTACAACAGCCTGAGATTCCCATATGGAAGTGGGAACGAATCTCAATGGACTTCATTACAAGCTACCAAAAAACCTAAAGAGGTCACGATATGGTTTGGGTGAGTATTGACCGACACACCAAGACTGCACATTTCCTGCCAAACAGTGAGGAAGACAGCGCAAGGGAATTAGCAGAGATTTAGCCTAGAAAGATTGTGGCACGTCATGGAGTGCCTGATCCTACCTTGTCCGACCGAGATGGTCATTTTGTGACAAGGATATGGCAGACGTTTCAAAAGGTGTTTAGGTCACGATTGGACCTTAGTACTTCATTTCGCCCGCAGATAGACGGCCAGAGAAAACGAGCGATACAGGCTTTGGTAGACTCGCTATGTGCTTGTGTGATAAATTTTGATGAAAAGATGGATTACTCACTAGCCCTTAGTGGATATTTCCTACCGTAGTATTTATCACATCGCCGTTCAGGCCGCTTCGTGTGAAGCTTTATAGGAACGTAAGTATCGGTCCCCCTTCGTGTTGGGCGGAGACCGGAGATAAACGATTGACTGGCCCAAATTGGTTCAGGAAAACTATAGGCAAGATCGTTCAGATATGTGATCATGTCAAGACGGCACGCGGTATACAGAAAGGCTACGCCAACGAGCGGCGAAGACCGTTGGAATTTGAGATAGGAAGTATGGTTTTGATGAGGGACTCGCCTTGGGAAGGCGTGGTATGATTTGGAAAGCGTGGGAGGTTGAACCCACGGTATATTAGACCTTTCAAGATCCTAAAAAGGATCGGGACCATTGCTCACAAGCTGAAACTTCCAGAGAAGATCAGTAGTGATCACGACACATTCCACGTGTCTGGTCTTTAGAGAAGCCTAACTCTGGGAACAGTCGTTATTCCCGCAAACAGGATTCACGTCAATGACAAACTCCAACTTATTAAAGAACCTGTTAAGGTTGCAGACTGGGAGTCTGCAAGACCCGAAGAAGTCATAATTGGTTTGTTAGAGTTCGTTGGAATTCTTGTCATGACCCAGAGTCTACTTGGGAACATGAAGGCCAAATCAAGCCTAAGTGACCACATTTGGTTCACAGCTCCCCGGCGACCGATGGCATCGCTTGAATTTCGGGACGAAAGTCTTTTAACGGGGGGAGAATGTGACAACTGACACTTTTCCGTACATTCTGTGCAATAATTAGACGGTAATCTGTGCTTTAATGACTGTGCATGATCTAGTTTATAAGACGAATGAATTTCTGATTTCTGTTATATACATACAATGGCATTTCATGCTGCAAGACTTTTGTCATTACTGCATGCAACCCAATATGGATCTATGAATGCACAGAGTAGAGTAAGCACAGTTGTCAGATAAACTAGAGGTACTGGCGGGAGTTCAGTACTTAGACAGACATGAGGTTAAGACACAATATAAGACCCAGGACCAAGTGTTACACTAGTGTAGTGTGTAGGAAAGTAGGGATTACAAAACTGCCTTCCTAGTAATGACATAGGTACCGGAAAGTGCCAGAAACACACTAAAACTGCAAAATTCTGCAGAAAATAAATAAATTCAGCAAAAATTCAGCTTTTAATAATTAAATATAATGCAGAATTATGATTTAATGGTCCTGAATGCTTTCCTAAGTGTCGGGAATCGAAACGGTCATAAAAGATAACATAAAGCACACTAAACTGCGCAATTTAGCACTTTAACGAACAGTAACGAAACGAACAACCGGACACTACCCGAAACATCAAATTTTTACTAAAAGCACTGTTTTTATGTTACGAAGCTAGTTATGGTCACCGAACATCATATTACATCTCTTAAACACTAAACATCTAAAATACCTAGCTAGTTCCATTACATCCCAACTAAATCAAGTAACTAACCATTAAAAGTTACACTCCGCCCCCCCCCCCCCCCTTTTGACAACCGGTTAGGAGACATGGGTCCTACCCTTGATTTCTTTCTTATATTTTATTAGATTTTGTTGGAGTATATTCCAACATAAGATGCCATATGCCACTAGAATTTTATAAAAACTACTAAAATAATACATTTATCATTCTCATCATCTTCAACATTCAAGAACCTCCTCCCTTCCCCCATAACCTACGGCCACCACACCACCACCACCTCTCCACCATTCTCAACCATTCTAAGGAGGTCCAAAGGTGCAAGGAGCTAAGTTAGGAAGCTTGGAGGCGTTGGAGCTTGAAGGACCTCTCTCTAGTGCTTTTATCCACCTTATTTCTTCTCTTGGTCATCCCTAGCCTTGTGCTAGTAGTAAGACTCTTGTAATCTCATTTTATTTCATATTATGTTGGGTAAAAGATGATACAAGTTGTTAAGCATAAAGATCATGAAGAAACATAAGCATAAACTTGAACATAAAGCTCTAAAACATGAAGATCAAGTTCTTTTAAGTGTATGTAGTATACTTGAATGTTGATTTCTTGTGTTTATGATGTTGATCATCATGAGAACCTTGCAAGATGATGATTAAACAGATGATCTAGCAAGTGTAAGGATAGATCTTGAGAAATTTGTAATGATCATCCTTTATGTAAATCATGAACTTGAAAATAAACTTGTTTTAATGTATGATAATTATTCCTACAAGTTATAAGTCTTGAAAATAAAAGATTTCAAGAATAATATTTTCAAGAAATTAAAGTTTACTACAAGATCTAACATGATCATGATGTTTAAAGGAAGTAAACATGTTTTAAGTGTTAAATCAAAGCTAGAAACATATTGTTAACAAGAAAAATACAAGAAGAAGTATTTTTAGAAAATCTTCATACAAGTTGTGAAGAACTAAAATCTTTAAGAATGAGTTTTATAAACTATAAACTATGTTTTTAAGGGTAACTTAACCTACTAAATAGCATACTAAGTTACTACAAATTTTTACAAAGTTTCAAGTTCATGTCATAGTGTAAATATATTATTTTTGGCACATGGTAAGTCTTGAATGTTTTGTTGATAAATGATGATGATTTTAAAAGAAAATGATATGCTTTGAAATCATGGAAACCTCCATTTTTAAGGGAAACTATGACAAAATTTTTCTAAAAATTAAAACACTTAGAAAAATATTTCCAAATAAATATTTACAAGTGTATTTTAAACCATGGATTTTTCACATAAAGGTTTGCCATAATTTTTGTTACAAAATATAAATATTGGAGGTTGGTTTTTATAAATAAAAGTGACTTAATATGTATTTAGGAAATATATATTCAGAAGTCACCATGTGCGTGATTGTTTGTATATTTTGTGTATTAGTTATATTATTTTAGGACATGAAATAATATGACTCATCAAAATACCCAAAAATTACAATCCAAAATATTACCAAAATTCCAAGAATATGAATATAAAAGTTATACACAAAATATTGGGGAAACCGAACTAGAGAATATAACTTACAAAATACTCCGGAAATAATATTCATATGTATATTTTGGTAAATAATATTTTGGACACCAAGTGAATAAAAATATGATTTTTACAATTACTACAAGAAAATATCATATTTTGACAAGAGAAAAATATAATATTTTTGGCAAGTATAAATATATATTTTTCTGGAAATTTTTAGGAGATATATTATTTTTGAAAGAAATATATATTTTCTCAATAAACATGAAATACACTACTTTTTGGTGAAAGATATATTTTCTCAGTTAAATATGAAATATATCGTTTTTGAAGAAAAGATGAGTTTATATATATTTTCTAAGTTGGACTTCAAAATATATTACTTTTGGAACTTATATGAAAATACAAATATTTTGCCAAAGGAGAATTATAAATAATCTTTCTAAGTAATATTTATTGAAATATATATTTTGGAAATATATATATTGGTGAACTTTTATTAAAGATAATATTTCGGAATAATTAATACGAAATTAAGTATAAGAATACTTAATAAATACAATAAAGATATGTATTCTCGTACGTATAAACACACACCGGAAAACGACCCCGATACATGGTAAAAATATGCAAGTGAAAGATATCCCCATCCTTGGGAAGGAAATACAAGTATAAATACTTGGGAAGTATTAAGTTAAAATAATTGTTTCAACAATTATTCCAAAATTTAATAAATATAATTTAGAGTAAATTACGATTTTGGCCCTGTGGTTATATCACTTTTACCCTATTAGCCCAAAATAGAATTTTTTAACATCTGTGCCCCCATGGTCTTTATAACTAACTATTTTGGTCCCTGAGTCTAACTCAACCCATTAACCTGGTTAATTATTTGTCACATGTAACTCACATGATGGGCATATTTGTAAATTCACCTCCCACACATATTAAATTATCTTTAATATATATTAAAAATATCTTTAAAGAAAAAAATAATATATATTAACTCATCTTCTTCTCTCTCACTAAATAAACCCACTTTCTCTCTCTACTCTATCTCTCTCCTACCACTACGGCACTACCTACTTCCACCGCCGCCACCAACCACCATCATATCCCCCACCAACCGCCACCGCCACAACCCCTCACACGCCACCACACACAACTCCCCACAACCCCACGCGCAATAGCCACAACCCCCACATCTAATAAGAAGTCGATGCAGTCGGATTAGATCCCACCGGAGCAACTTTCAAAAGAATCTAGAAGTTCCACTGATCTTATTTGGGGGCAACGGTCATTGACTCACCAGGAAATGCTTCTCGAACTTAATCTGTTGCAATTAGATAAATTTGTGAAATTTGAACGATTTGAGATGAAGAAGGTGAAGCCAGGAGAGTTGAAGAAGAAGATGATGCTGCTACTCTAATGGGTGCTGCCATTTTGATATGCAAGTATAGTATTGTGTGTATGTATGAATCAATGTGAAAGATGAGAGAATGATAAATTTGATGAGTTGTTTCCTGATTTTTAATTTAAGTGTTTGGATAATATCACATTTGATCTGCAAGCACTTTATATTTGAGTGTTTGGGTGTTTGTCAAATTGAGGGTGAAAAGGATCTGTATTTAGGGCTACTGAAGAAGTTTGAATTGGGATTGAATGATGTGCACGTGATAAGTGAGTGTTGAATTGTCTTTAATATGTGTGGGAGGTTAATTTACAAATATGCCCATCATGTGAGTTACATGTGACAAATAAGTAACCAGGTTAATGGGTTCAGTTAGACTCAGGGGCCAAAATAGTTAATTATAGAGACCATGGGGGCACAGATGTTAAAAAATTCTATTTTGGGCTAATAGGGTAAAAGTGATATAACCACAGGGGCCAAAATCGTAATTTACTCTATAATTTAAGTTAAAATATTAATTATTTTAACAAATAATTATATAACTTGGAATAATATCGAAGACACAAAGAAACGTAACTCAAAGACACTAATTAATACTAAGTCAAGGCACGACCCGCTCATCTAATAGACCGTAGCACGTTGTAGGTAGTTGTGCACACTAGTAGCAGCTTGAGTTACGTCGGATTGAAGAACGCAAAACCGTGAGTTCATGTCCCCCTTTTCTCTTAACTGTTTTTGGTTTTATAACTCTCGGGGGTGGAGTACATGTTACGAATGTTTAAACGGTATGAAATGAGTTAATTAGATCATGTGAACATAGATTGAATTTGAAATGCCATTAATTCTTAATTAGGGACGATGGTTAGATCTAACGCGTACGGCCGAACCCCACTCTTTGTACTTGTGACCACTTGAGTGCTTCGGTGTCCCGGTCGAGGTGAATCGACAATAGTCAAGGTGAATTGACATGGTCAAGGTAAATTGACATAGTCGAAGGGGAATTTGACATAGTCGAAGGGGAATTCGACATAGTCGAGGGAATCGACGAGGGTATAAGCCTACTCATTTCGAGTGCTCCCTATGTCTTCACATGTTTTAATGTCCTTGCAAAACTTTTAATTGACTTGCTCAAAAATGCTTTTCATACCTGTTTTCAAAGGAGTTTCTCAAAGGTTTACAAGGTTTTCAGTACTCATACAAAACGCATGAACTCGCTCAACTTTTGTTGATGTTTTCCAAAATTACATGTATTTCAGGTGACAGGTTGGATCTTGGGTGCGGGTGTTGTTTCTAGAAGTAGATTTCAAGTTTAGATGTCATCCACTTTTGTTGGTTTATAACTTAGTCGAAGGTTGTGTTTTAAAACTTATATAACCGGTGTTTGTAATACTTTAAATTTTATGAATGGATGAATATCGTTTTGATCATTTAGTTGTTTATTATGATTGAATGCAATGATATTAAACCAGTCACACATCATACGCTTCCGCAAAAGTCAGGGTGTGACATTTTCAAACCAACTAGCCGTTACATCGGCTCTTTTTAATTAAAAAAATAATTAATTAATTTATAAATAATAACCATCTATCCCTATTTTCTAACCAAATCAACCCAATCCCTCTCAGTTTTTATACATTTCTTCAACTCTTTTAGAATTTTAGCCATGGATTCATACAATCAAACCAACCCGAACCCAAACCCAAAACGTTTTGTCGGTACCCGGCTACTATCCAACAATGATCCGAGTTAGTCGGCATCGTAATTTTCTTTTCCGGTTCCAACAAAGCCTCAATGCTTTCACTCAAATTAACCAAATGCAATCGATGCAACAAATATTAATGCGAAACCCATTTAACTCGCAATTTCAATCGCAACCACAACCTTAACTGCCACCGGTAGGATCGTCTCAACCTGTAGAAGATAAGGTTGAAGAATATGTGCCGAAGACGCAACCCCAAACCTCCAAACGAAAAAAAGGGAAACAAATGGCGTGTACAGCCGTTGATCAACCTTCGAAACCAAAGGCGCAACCATGGTCGAAAATCAAGGAGGAGGCATTAGCTAAGGCGTGGATTAGTACATCAAAATGCCCAATTGTTGGAATGTAAAATGTATAAATTTTAAACTTTTTAATATATAAATTTTATTACATTTTTAAAATATAGGAAATAACCAAACCGGCGATGGTTTTTAGAAGGAAATATTAGAAAAATTCTTTGCGATTATGGAACAAGATACGTATCGAGATCTCGATTCCGTCACTTCGAAGTGGCGAAAGATGCATGTCGCAACCCCCTGTCCCTATCTCCTGGGGTCGGGTGGCCGCTAACTCAGATTAAGTGGTATCATTGGTTTATCATTGTTTGGTAGCGGAAATTTCATCAGGACCGTAGTTATGAAATATTTTATCAGAGTAAAATACCACATTTTCATATTAATAACCACATGGGTAAAACGCAAGTTTCTGTTACAAACATGTTTATAGGGATAAACCCTAATTTATTGAATTTAAAACATCGTCTTTATTAGGTAACTTTTATAGCCAACATTTTTCCAAGCCTTCAGTGCTCTCCAGCTAGCTTCTATTTTGACTTTCACATTTTGTTACCTGAAACGCGTTTTAAAAATATTTGTCAGTGGAAAATACTGGTGAGTGAATCCCAGTTTAATCAAGAAGCATTTAATCCTTTAACAGTATTGAGAGCAATTATAATGTTTATATCTACACAATTACTCATTCAGTATTGTCAATCCTGACTGGTGGGTCATATTACACATTGGCTATCTCGTTGTCCAATGGTAACGTGTTCCACATTTTGTATACAAAACGCCAACATACCGGCAGTAATTGAAGAACTACAAAGACTCAATCACTGCTAATCACATTGTAAATTATTTAAGGTTTTGTAAAAATAGTTTGTAAAAAAGTTCACAAAAAGGAGATTACTCACATTGCTACTTTAGGGTTTTCCTTGGTGTTTTCCTGGTTATAATCTATTAATTAAACAATGCACACGCTTTAGTATAATAACCCAATATTTACATTAGTTATACCCTCCCCGAGACAGAACTCCAACGACTACGTCGGGCAGAACCTCGACAGCCGTTACGGAGCACTAGATCAATCGGGCAGCGTATCTAATACGTAACCGGGGGTTAAAATACTTACAACGAGGCAGAGCGTCGCTATTTTAGTGGGTATTATGCCCGAAATTATAATTGCTATGCAGAAATATTGAGAGAGAGATCGAAGAAATGAACGAATTGGACTGAAGGCCGATGGCCTTCATTTATAGGGCTGCTTCGGCAGTCCCTCGCGCCCCGCGTAGAACTCAAAGGGGGCTTACGCGCCCCGCGAGCTAGGGTGGGTAGGCCCTAGCTTGGTCCGGTCACCCCACTAGCCTTGACACGATTGTGCCACGTGGCGGCACAGGGCTTCGCCTCGTAGCCAAGCGCTCGCGGCCCGCGTAAGACCAAGGCTAGGTCTTCACGGCCCGCCAGAGACTAAAAAAATCTGATTTTTAATTAATTTTAATAAAAATAAAGGTATTTTGGGTCATTTCTCGTATACGGGGTGTATTTTAGGACGTATAGGGGCACTCTAAATATTTTTAGAGTGTCAGAATTATTTTAGGAGGGTTGTTATAATGCATCCAGTCGTCAACCGTTTTTGTGGGTATTATAACAATTTATATACCAATCGTCAAGTGGGTGGAGTGACGAAAGCGTTTTTAAAGAGACGATGCATAGATACGAAGATGAACATAGACAGGTTTTCCCACACATCCGGGCATGCGAATTTATGAAGAACAATAAGAAGTGGGCGACGGTTCCAAACGAGGTTGCAAGCGCTAAACGGACGAAAACCTCGGAGACTAGAAGTTATAGTGCGAGGAGCTCGGACGCACGATTTCAGATAAATATAAACGATGAGCCTGAATTTGGCGATGAAGAGAATGTAGTTCGAGATGAGGTACGTCCCACTAGAAAGGACAAAGCCGAAAGGGCAGCGACTGCAAAAAAAAAAAAAAAAACAAGACTCATCAGGGGGCAGTTCAAAAATAGACAAGTTGATGGCCCAGTTCAAAGCATACACTGAGGTCATAGCCCAAAAGGTAAAAGTGAAGCAACATGAAGTAAACTAACGGGTAAGGTTGAAGCAAGAGGCGGCAGAAATAGAGGAATGGAAGATAACGACAACCGATATCAACACGTATCCGGAAGAAGAACGTTATATTTTGCGTAAAATGAAAGTAAATATCTCCAAAAATTGAATTCTCAATATTTTTAATCTTTAGCAATCTATGTTTTTTTAAGTTATCTAATGTTTTTTTTAAAGTTATGTAATGTTTTTATTTTATAAGTTATGTAATTTAAAAAAAATGTTGAATTTTTATATAAAAAATAAAAAAAAAGTAGACTCATCATTCACACCCTTGATCCATCCTTGAAGCAGAATCCTCTTTAGATGGTAGCATGATGACTAAGTCCACCCGTACTCGGGCGTTGTTTGTAAAAAAAATTCAAAAAAAAAAAACGCCCGGAAACGCCCCGAGCCCCACTACGGCCGGCGTTTTCCGGCGTTATTTTTGAAAAAAAATTGCCCCCGGCGTGTTTATTAAAACGCCAAAATGGGTTTATGATGGTTTGACTTTGGTTTGACTGGCCAATGAGAGAATAGATTGGTTTTTTTTTTTTTTTTTTTGTTTAATGAAGAAGAGATTGCATGGCCGTTATTGGAATAATGCCCACTACACCACTTTATGCTATAATGCCCCATGCTGACTGGGATGACACGTGTCGCAAAACGCCCCATGGTGGGGGCATTATATTGATTTACCACTACACATAGTCTAACATGAAGGACCATTCTTAAAGATAACATCGGGAATTGCAAAATTATTGCACTACGTATGATTAAGATTGCACACGTGTATGTGTGGAGGATTTTGATTGGACTGTGAGGTTGCGCAAGTGACAGTCAGATAGATTGGGAGAACGCAAAAATAAGGATATGCATCACTCAACTTCAGCCGCACAGGGAGCGCGTCTCAAATCGGCAAGCAAGTATAGACACATTTTAAGTAACATTCTTCTATATATTAAAAAATGAAGCATTTGAACAGTAATAATAATAATATAATAAGTATATTAACATTATGGGGTATGGGGTGAGGGTTGGGGTGTGGGTTGGGTACAGATACCCAAGTCACCATCTCGAGTGAGCTTGGGTTTCGGCGTGGCCTCTTGGGCGGGGCTACGAGCATGACATGGCGGGATCGCATTGGCCAAGATTTCTAGCCGTTTGGGCTAGCCGTTGGCCAACGGCTATGTTTAAAAAAAGGAATGAGTAAATGGTATCGGGTGTCGGTTCGGCACCGGTATTTATCGGTTTTTACCCTCAAATACCGGTGCCGTACCAGTACCGACCGTATCGAGCCGTACCGTACCATGTATATTCGGTACCGGTACCCACTTTTGGGGATTTCAGTAATGGTATTTTCGGTACCGGTTGGTACCGAGCTAATCAAATCATGTAGCAACGTAGCAATGCAAGTAATTGCACCGTTTAGATTATTTTTCATACACACAGTAAGTAAACTGTATTTTGTTTGAATGAGCTTTTATATACACAACAACTTATTTTGCTTTATTTTTTGTCTTTTTCTATAATGAATGAATTGTAACATGTAAAATTAACTTGGATATTTAGATTATTGATGAACAAATCGTATCAAATCCTATAATCAAACCAGTATCGTATCGGTACCAAATTTACTATACCAAATCATTTTCGGTACCAATTTGGTACCCACATTTTGGCGTTTTCAGAATCGTTACTTTCGGTTCGACACCGGTCTAGCGCCATACCTGTATTTATTGATTTTTACCTTAAAATACCATACTGTATTGTATCGAGCATTTTCGGCGCCGGTACCTAATTTCGATGATTTTCCGGATCGGTACTTTCGTTGCCGTTAACGGTACCGAGCTCATCCATATTTTAACGTGTTAGCACCGTAATAACTGAACTGAAAACAACCGAATTTCCAACGTGTAGGACATGTGGGTCCTATTATTATATATTAGGTTATTTAAAATCGCTTTTTTAGGACGGAGTAACTATCATTTTCACGACATTTTTATTTATGTTTTGATATTCGGTATCTGCTTACCGTTATGGACACGCGTTTTGCAGTCATTGGGTCCCCGCCGCAACGCGTGGGCGGAAAATAACTAGTATTATTTGATATTTGATTTAATATTCAATTTAATTAAATTATTATGAGATATATATAGAAGGATAAAGAGAGAAACATATAAGGTAATTATGAATGAAGTATAAATCAAGTATTAATTAAATTATTATGAGATATATAAAAGGATAAACAGAGAAACATCTATATATATATAATCTAAAATTTAGTTACATGTTCTATTTTAAAATCAACATTTATGATGTTTTAAATGCAGTACTTAAAATAATATTGATTAAAATAATCTATATATCTATATCTATCTATAATACCTTTATTAAGGAAACTGGGTTTTCTACCATTTTCGTAATTTTACCATTCGTATACATTTTGATGCATTATGTACAAGAGAGCCAAGCTATTTAGAGGGGGTAAACTTGCACATTATCCAAAGATTTAAGACACTTTAGGGCTAAAATTGTAAATTAATCTCCACAATTAATTGTTCAGATAACCAGCGACACTAAATTCATCATTTATTCAGTTGAATGTCAATAATTGTGAAACCCTTCATCATCCAAACGCACAAGAAACCCTTCATCATCCAAACCCACAAAATAAGACTTGATAAATCACGTTTCTTTTCTCATCGCCACAAGGGGCTTTACCAATTTAATCTGGGTTGTGATGGGTTCTTGGTTATCTGATGTAACCGATCGACGGAAACGGGTAGAGCACCGGTGAATTTGAACGAATTAAAATGGATGTGCACAAGTAGGATGGACGGTTTTAGTTTGCGGCGACACATGTATGGTTAGGGCTCAGCGGCGGTTGATGGTGTTCTACGGACAATAGTGGGTGGCGTTCCGGTGAGTCGACCTTGACTCGACGATGGCTGTGGATTCCAGCAATGGAAGGTTTGGGATTTAGGCTTCTGTTGTTTCCGCCATTCTCGGTACCCTCTACGCATATGGTGTTGAATGATGAGGTAAATTCTTACAACTGTTCACTTTCACTCGCATCTATATTGATTCATGAATAAAGATCTCCAGCTGACAATTATCATACAGGTTACATGTCCCTTTGGTTTTAGTGAGTTTGATTTATCTGATATTGTGAATGATTCTTTTGTTAGAATTTTGTGAATTCTAGATTATATGATATAATCAGTCGCTGGTGAAACACATCGGCAAGGATCCGGAAGGCTATGGTCATATCACATTAGATTTTTACAATTTAGAGTATCGATTTGTTTTTTTTTAATTTAGATATGAATTATCATATTAGATTTTTACAATTTAGAGTATCGATTTTTTTTAGTTTAAATGGTGGCTCTTACCCACCATTTATCAGCCAAAGAAATCGAGTTGTCTTTTCAACTTTGTTGAAGGTGAGTTTCAGATTATACCGCAGAAGGGCTAAAGGTGATTATTCCTTTATTCTTTATCATATTCATGTTGTCAGTTTGTTAACTGCTAACACACTTTATTTGCTTTCTATCAGGCTGCACTTTTGCTTTCAAATTTGCCATCAGAACTTGTTGATGAGCCATTGGATGCAGACCGGGTGTATGATGCCGTCAATGTTATTCTATCTTTACAGGTAATTTTAGTTGTAAATTTGTAATTTATCTCACATGTGTTATCTTGGTGATTCATAATGTTGTTCATGGTTTGCTAAATATTATTTCAAAACTCAAATGGTAGTTTTGCAACATATGAATTGACAAGATCCTACAGCTGGTTAGAGGTATGCATGCAGTATAAATTTAATTATTATTTAACACGTAATCTGACATTCTTATTTGTCTCAGTTGGTAAATCCTGCTGAAACTTTTGGTGACATTGTTATCGACTATCCGTAAGATATCAAGACCTAATTTCCAATATTTATCGTTGTTATTGACGATCTCACGTAAGTTTCACTTTGAAAGTGTTTTTCCGTCAATTCTTATTAATGTAAGCAATGGTGTATCATAATATCATATTCAGGTACCCTAATCCATCACCAGGTACTTATAAAAAGTGTTTATTTTATTCTTTTGAGAAGGCTCCTTGGCCACCTTCATGGCTGTAAGTAGGGGTGTGAATTTCTGACACGACCCGAAAACCCGATACGAACCTAACACGAAATTCGCGGGTCTATGTTTAGCCTAAACGAGTTCGGGTCAGTTTCAGGTTGAACCCGCGAACCCATTTAGGTTAACAGGTCGGGTTCGGGTCAACCTGGTCGGGTTGGCAGGTTGACCCATTTAACACATTTATACTATATATTATATTTTTTTACAATATATTTTATGTCATCAATTAAATGGGATGTGTATTTTATGCCATGATTATAACTTAAAAAGAAAAATTAACGTAGATTTTATAATTTAAATATGATATTATTATATATACATGTGTGTTTATTAAGTAAATTTTAGTTTTAATATATTAATTTCAGAACAATATAAAAAAATTCGGGTTGAACGGGGGTCGTGTTCGGGTCAACCCACGAAGCTTCGGGCCGTGTTCGGGTTTATATGTATGCTACGATTTTCAAGTTCGGGTTCGTGTTCGGATTTGTGCAAAATTTACGGGTTCGGGTCGGGTTAAACCCGCCAACCCACGAACATGGCCCGTTTAGCACCCCTAGCTGTAAGCAAACCCAAGTTGCATGTCAGCCTTTCTGATCTGGAACAATATGCGAGGTGTGAATCTTCTAAATATGAACTGAGTTTCTAATTTATTTGGCAAGATTAATATAGAAAATCAGTTATGTAGAATGCAGATAAATGGTGTCCAGTAGCATTTGTACATCTACATGTAGATTGTAGCTTATATTTTGTCTAATTTATTAGAATATTGAGACCTGAGTACTGTTACTATAACTGCATCTTATTATAGGGGATTATGACATTCTATAAAGCTCATTTTAATGCTCAATTGCATAAGTGATGAGATATAAAAAGGCTCTGCAACTTTCTAACACTTGCCATATAAACACATAGATGATGGAGGTTGAAGACGTACATGATAACGTAACACAATTATGTTGCAAGAATTATGTATCCACTTTTTATCTTATTTAAAGCTTGCGAAATGCTTTTTTTATAGTTGCAAGAATTATGTTGAAGTTATGTAACTTAGCTGATTAAAAGGTCTTACCGTAAATATATAATCAAGATATAATAACAAGTATATAGTAGAAATCCTTTTTTATGTTGCACTACTTTTGTAAGTCTATTTGTAATTTGTGTGCAAATTGCAAAAAGTATTATCACATATAGCAGAGATTTTGTTTTCTAAATTCAATCCAATTGCTTTTATTGTTCAACTAAAGTCACTCCATATTAAAAAAAAAAAAATTCTAAGTTTCGGTATTGTTCCATTGGTGTTACATTTTTCCTAAATAGTTAATAAATGACTTCCGATATACTCCGGGTAGATGGGAATTGGGAGCCAAGTGGCTTCATGTGATGATGGGTTTTTATTGCTTTTAAGATAAAATTACTTTTTCTAAACAGTAATTACCTTTTGGTTTACAATCCCAAATAAGTTTATTTTGTGTCTTAATGATAATTTTTTTGTTATTCATCTTATAATTATATCTTAAAAGCACACAATACACTAAATCGCCCCATATATACCCCTAAATTACCAACCTAAGAGTTGTTCCCCACCGCCATTGACAACCTTCATTATGAGCCTCTTAAATACATTTGTGTCTTTCAAGTTGTCTCCTTTATAATGATTATCAGTTACCAATTAACAAATATTAATTCAAATCATTGATTGTGTGATTAATACATGTCGGTTACGAAATGGAGTGTGCGACCTGTGAAGTTCTTCGAATTAGATTGGAAAATTGAAAAGGTTTTCCATTTTGTCTTAATGGTGCATATTACATGCGGATGATATTCAATTGATTATAATTTTTAAATCAAATTAAAAGAATTAAACTTTTTATAAATCATGTGGTGTCCAAAGCCATATAAATGAACCATCACATTCATAATTAATAGGTACAAGTGGTAGGTATTTTTTAATAAATTGTTCTCTTTTATAAAGTCTAACATTATATAAAAACCAATTCAAGAAACTCTAACTACAAGCTAGGATACCAAAAGTCGCTTTAAAATTAATTAAATTGCATTGTTTTATTGTGCCTCTTTGAATATCCCTGTCATTTAATATCATTCATTAGGATATGATTAATTTGTAGACAGTTGAACGGTCTTTGGTTATGCTATAAGATTGCCGGCTTTGTTATGTTTGTAGGTTCATAGTTCCCTTTCCTCCTCTGTTGCCATGGCCAGCCCCCTTAGTTTGCAAACGTCCGACGGTGGTACAAGCAGTCATATGTTCCTTAGTGAACTCCGTGAAGGGAGCACCGGACCTATCATGATGGTTTGTAGAAAATGGGACGTGACAAGTGTTAATGGCAGGTACATGAGCACCGACTATATTGTCACTGACATAAAGATAGTTTTTTACCCTCTGCTATCCCACATTCTTACGTTTTTCTACTTTTGATTCTGAAACAAAAATCTACGCCTTTATTTGCGCAGAGAGGTGTGATGCATTGCACTGCAAGGAATAACATTGCCCACTATTTCTTTGACAAACTCAAAGAGGGCGGTGTATATTTGGTCAACGGTTTCACCGTGCAACCTACAAATCAGTATCGGGTTCTTAAAGACAGCCCCTTTGTGATCGTAAGGTATATATCGGCTTACACTTTATTCGTGCCCTGTTTAATAAACCATTTTAATTAAAGATGTGCTATTTACCTTTCTACTCGATCTGAAATGTTATTTACATACCTGGTATATGTTTACTCTATTTTAAAATTAGGAGGCTACAACAGTCGGAAACTTGAGTTCGTAAATATAAAAGTGCATTGTTCTACATTAAAAAAAATAGGAATAAAAAAACTTGGTAACGCATCACTTCGAATGTGTAAAGACATATAAGGGGAGAAGTTGGCTTTTGAAAAAAAATAAACCTGGTGTCGTTATAAATGGAAAGGCAACAAAAAAACTTTCAGCTATAATTGATTGATTTCCATAAAAAATGTAATTGTGCATATTTATTTTTGGATAACCGTCTACATAAATGTTTCGTGCTTTTCCTTCCCAGGCCTGCTTATACAGATTCGGATTCAGAAGAAACAGTTGACAGTGACCCACATGAAAGGTATACCGTCTACACTTAGTGTTAGTAATGAAAACCCGTACTACTTTTCGATGCATATATACGTAAACATAGTATACCCTTTTTAATAGTTTTATTTTCGTTATTTCACTGCAGTCAGTTGGCTGGTGATGGGATTGGGGATGACGGTGGCATGCGTTAGCAAAAGTTTGGTCTATGTGTTATCCAATAAGATAGGAAGGCGTGCGAGAGTTTATGCGTTTTTCCTTTTTCTGTTTCATGTTTTATTTTCCTTGGAAGACATCTTTTTTCATTCTTTTTGGCTGGCAAGTTTTGCCAAGGAAACAACTTATGGTCCATGGTTTAATAAAGTTTAAGCACGCCCATTTGTAGGCGTTTTGTCTTACATGTTATGCACCGGCCGTGTCAGACGTCTTACCACGAACAAACAATAGCTATTATGCATGCCGTGCATCGCACGGGCTTTCTCCCTAGTATAAGTTAATTATGAATCAAGTATAAAATAAATTAAGTTCGAGAATAGGTAAGAGATTAAATGACAATCAAACTAATCACCACTGGCGGTAATCATTAGTAGTAATTTATCACGGTCATTGTCCATTAATAGTTTGGTCCATCAGTTGTAAAATGATAATCAGTGATAGTGACTAACTAAACAGTGGTAATTGTCATCGGTAGCAACTTGTTCTTCAACAGTAACTGAGATACTACCGATATGTTAGGTATTTTTCCACTGATGTAAACATTCAACCGTCAACAATTATAGTCACCAACCGCCAACTGAAATGTTGTGATAGTTCGTCTCCTCTATAAAGAAGGTCTTTCGTTTAATTTCAGTACAATCCTTTCAAAACATCTGCATATTCATTCTTGTTATATTCTTTAAATTATTTGATTTAACTTTCGACTAATTGTCACAATCTTTCAATTGTCCAACACAATTCAAAGATATATATAGTCCGAATTATAAAACCTATATAATTCTTGCTATTTGAATCTATCATCCTCTTAATAGAAGTTATTCTTTCTAAATTAATTTTGTTTATTGTTTTGAAGTTCTTCGTTATAATGACATAAATCAAGCTCTTTTTCAGACGATATCAACGAAATATAACCAAACAAACTATCTTGCATTGAACTACAATTGAATAAAGGTTTGTTACCTGTCTTACATCACCTCATCAACATTAGAAAACAAACATATCAACTGATTTCATCAACATTAGAAAACAAACATATCAACTGATTTAAAGTGTTTACAATCGTGTTTGCGATAGGAATAACCGATTATAAAAAATTGTCTTAAACCCGACTCACTTATTTAAATATATAAGACTCAATTAATAATTCGCTAAGAATTATTCATAATCCCTCTTAATCTTTATCTCCTTAATTCATTACTAATGTCTTCAAATAAATATTTAACCATACATCTGATTTTGTTTATACTATTTTTTTTGAAAACATATAATCTTTGTTTTAATACATCTCTACAGTGGCGGATCTAGAAAGTTCGTATAGGGGCAACATTTCAAAGAAAAGGGGTAACGAAATCGAAAAAAACGTCAAAATTTTCCAAAATTAACACTACTGCCGGAGCGTTAAGGGGTAGCGGAGGCTACCCCTTATTACATAGTAGGTCCGCCCCTGCATCTCTAACCACAAATTTTGAATTTACAACATTTTATCATCTTGTTAAGCGATCGATATTTACTAATTATTTTGAAAACATGTTATGAGTCAGATTTAAGACAATTTTTTATAATAAGTTATTCGTATTGCAAACTATCTTGCATTGAAATACAATTGAATAAAGGCTTGTTACTCGTCTTTCATCACCTCATCAACATTAGAAAACAAACATGTCAACTGATTTAAAGTGTTTGTTTTCTAATGTTGATGAGGTGATGAAAGATGAGTAACAAGCCTTATGAGTCAGGCTTAAGACAATTTTTTATAATCAGTTATTTCTATCGCAAACCCGATCCATTACCTTCCCTAAATCATTTCCTTATTTTCAGGGTCGGCCCAAAGGGCTTCAGACTGTAGGCCGAGGCCACCCAAATTAAAAGGCCTCCAAAATTTGGTATGCTTTCTTTATACTAGGCTTAGTTATTATAAGATAATATACTGAACAACCCACTAAAAATGTTTGCAATTGAAATAACCCTTTAGTCCATTACCCAAACTGAAACGCATACAATCATTAGCTATTATATCAATCGAGAAAGATTTTTAGAAGAACTTACGATAATTTCATTAAACCATTTGCCTCAATTAAAGCTAGAAAAATAAATTTGATTTAAACATATGTTATATCTATAAAAAATGTAACTTAATTTTTTTTAACTACGTCAATTATAAAATTTGTAGTTTCTAATTGCATGTCCCAAGCCTGGGTAAAGAAGGGGGGTTTTGTTACTAAATATGTTGAGTAATTGCTATTTTAGTCCCTGAGGTTTGACCAAAATTGTCACTTTAGTCCAAATAGTTTTCTTCTTGTTATTTCAGTCCAAATAGTTTTTTTTCCTGCCATTTTAGTCCCTGATTTTTGTCATTTTCATCCAACCCACTAAGCTCATTCAAAAAAAATAGTTAACTTAGGTGAATTTTGGTCAAACCACATTTTTCTCTCTTTTTGCAGGTGCGATGATATGGGGATGGTGGTGTGCCGGTTTATAGTGAAGATGATGGCGGTGGTTGCTGGTTTACGATGATGGCGGTGGTGTTCGTTGATGACGTGGGTGGCGGAAAAATGGCCGGTGGTGGTGGTGGGGTGGGTGGGTGGTGACGATAATAGAAGGTTGTGATGGGGTGGGGGATGGGAGATGGTGGTGGTAGATGTAAATGACAAAAAATTGACAAAAGTCAGGGACTAAAATGATAGAAAAAAACTATTTGAACTAAAATGACAAGAAAAAAACTAATTGGACTAAATTGGCAATTTTGATCAAACCATATGGACTTAAATGACAATTTACTCAAATATGTTGAAAATGTTAATTTTACAAAAGGACCTCCCTTTTGTAGTTCGTTTAAGACCTCCGGAAAACATAGGAATGACCCTGCTTATTTTTACAGTTATGAGTCGGGTTTAAGACAATTCTTTTATAATCGGTTATTCCTGTCACAAACACGACCCTAAATAATTTCCTTAATATGTACAATATGTTTATCCAAAATGAGACGCCAAAGGGCGCGTAGGGTGACACATAATACAATCCAAGCAACCCACACGCCACTGCTTTTACTCCAACACGACGTCGTAGCCCACCCCCTAACGACCGAACATTCAACCCCATTCTCACTGTTACAGTTATAAAACCTCATCAAAATTATTAACTTCAAACCCCCAATTTCATTACAAAAAATTGCAGAAAAAATGGGAGGAACAACAACGATCTCAGTAGGTTCAGATGGAGTTGCTATCATCACCATCATCAATCCACCTGTTAATTCACTCTCTTTTGATGGTAATATTCAATATCTTACTTATTGATTTTGACCTTAATTGTTATCATTTTTAAGTAGAATTTACAGTTTATTGTTGCGATATTTTTGCATATCATGCTCTGTGATCTTGCTGTTTATGTGTTTTATCTGAAATTGTTTTATCACTTTCGATCACGCTGATGTCTGTGAGTAATTTTGAGATGGTTGGTGATATTTCATTGTAATTAGGGTTGAGGTTTTTTTTTTTTTTTTTCTAACTAATATAATAAAGCTGGTAGTTGATCTACAATGAAATTAGGTTAGTTTTGTATTGAAAAGTAGCAAGTATGATATGAATGCTAGTATAGTATAATCTTATGTTAATTAGGGTTGAATTAGGGGAAAACATTTTGGAGTTTTTTTTATAATGGTTTGAATATGATTTGTTAGTAATTTAACTTTGTTTTGAAAGTCAAGACTGGTATCTTGTAATTGAACATAGCTTTTTAATGTCGAGGGAGAACCGATGTATGTTATGAACTACAAAATAATAGCTAAAAGAATCGTGAGGAAACTCGTATCGATTTTGGGTTTAAAAGGTACCTTTGATTTCTAGAGATATTAATATACCACTTGGAAGGGGGTAGAAAATACATATGTATCATAACGGTTTCGAATTTCTGTATGGGGTGGGAAGAAATTAGGGGTGATAAGATCACATGATGGGTGAGTGGTTGAAGCATAAAAATAACATGACAACTTATAATTGTTCCACATTGGTAAAAAGAGTTTAGGGGGACCCGTGAGGTCGGACTAGTAGTTTCGCCATGAATGTGATATGGATTGAGAATTTGTAGGCGTACAAAAAAAGTGAATCATAAAAACATTAAATTTGGCTGACAAATGATTGAGAAATTGTAGGTGTCTTTCTTTTCATTGTACATTTACTATGTATATATAAATATATTTGCCAATTATAAGTATTAAATATATTTGCCAATTATATTGAAACTATCTGGCTTTTTTATCCCCAGTACTAAATAGCTTAAAAGAAAGTTTTGATCAAGCCTTACAAAGGGATGATGTGAAGGCCATAGTTGTTACAGGTAATTTTAATGCTTAAAAACTTGATTGTTTTTTTTAAATCATTAGTTGTAACTGTGAAGTTAATACTTTAATATGATTGGCGCAGGTGCTAAAGGCAAGTTTTCTGGTGGTTTTGACATAAGTGCATTTGGTGCACTGCAGGAAGGGAAAGGTATGGATATTGTATACCTTGCGTTCTGTCTGTGTGTCAACTAGAGATGGTAATTAGGTGGTTTGACGGGTCAAAATGGGTCATTTATGTACGAGTCGGACCAGGTTGTCCATAAATTCCAATACACTTTTAAATAGGTCGAAATGTGTCGTTTTAAATATGCTCACAAAAATCATAATATATCTTTTGAATGAAATGAATTAGGAGGTTTTAATGTGATGCAATAAAATGGGCTTCACATGACTTTTGACTTGTTTGACCCATAACCCATTCTACTGGTTTTGTTTTGAGCCAAATTTAGTATTTTATGTGTTTGACTTTGACCCCATGGAGATGAAACATAACCCGGACCGATTCACTTGTACTACATATGTCGAAATTATTTTGTTTAGTTAACCCATTAGTTTTGCTAAAAAAATATTTATCTTTTCATTTTGTTTTCTTGTTTACAGCAATGACAACTGGACTGGCATCAAAACCTGGTTATGTATCAATCGATATTCTGTCTGATACCGTGGAAGGTAATTTTTTCAACCGTTCTGTATATGTCTCTTTGTTAATTATTACCGTTAACTACTCATTATTAAAATTTCTAAAAAATGTTTGTGTTGTTGGTTTCAGCTGCAAAGAAACCATCTGTTGCTGCTATTGACGGGCTTGCTTTAGGTGGAGGATTAGAGGTTGCAATGGTATGTACTATATGTCTATATTTCCCTTTTCTTTGTTTTGGCTAATTTAGCATTTTCTTTTTGTAAAGTTAAAGATTAATATTTAATCATGCTGATTTTATTTTCAGGCTTGCCATGCTAGAATAGCTACTTCTACTGCTCAGTTAGGGTTGCCGGAACTGCAGCTCGGTATTATTCCTGGATTCGGAGGTATGGCTTTGTATATCAGTCTACTGAAATAATAATAACTTAATAAGAGTAAAGTACACGGATGGTCCTTATGGTTTACCAACATTTTGGATTTGGTCCCTATTGTTTCAAAAGTACATAGATGGTCCCTGTGGTTTGCACTTTGTAACGCATTTAGTCCCTGTGGGACCATCCGTGTACTCTTGATAAGCTAGGGACCAAATCCAAAATTCCGGTAAACCACACGGACCATCCGTGTACTTTAATAATAATAAATGGGATTGATATATCATACACTATACAATCTTTATATACAAATTGGCAAAAAGAACGATGTATAACTTATGATTTTTTGTGTTATTTCAGGAACTCAACGGCTTCCACGGCTTGTTGGTCTAGCAAAGGCCCTTGAAATGATGTTGGTATGCTGTTTATCACCAGATACTGTTTGTGTTATGCTAGCATCCATGAAAATTGCAAGTTTCAATTTATTGGCATTTTTTTAAACCCTGACATTTCTAGTTTTAGAGAGTTTCAAGTTACAATGTGTTAATTTGAACATCGACATAGGTATTTGAAGATGGTTGACTTGGGTCAACAAAATTGAAAATTTATATATTTTACAACATGTAAGAGTAAAATAAGACCTTAAAACAGAACGGTTTAAACTGGTCAAATGGGTCTAAACTTGAAAAGTTTATTTTTAGAGTAAAATGCCATTTTCGTCCCTGAGGTTTGGCCAGTTTTGCGACTTTCGTCCAAAGGTTTGTTTTTCCACATCTGGATCCCAAAGGTTTGAAATCTTGCCATTTTCATCCGGCTCGTTAACTCCCTCCATTTTTCTCCGTTAAGTGAGGGTTATTTCCGTCTTTTCATCTAACGGCAATTCGGTCTTTTTCACTATATGTAAGCAGAACCAATACATAATATTATGTTATTGTTAACTGATTGATCTCTGTCTCTCTCTCTCTCTCACTAGACATCAAAGCCAGTTCGCGGGGAGGAAGCGCATAATCTAGGGCTCGTGGATGCCATTGTACCAGGAGATAAATTACTAGAAAACGCTCGCCAGCTGGCATTAGATATATTAGCCCTTAGAAAACCATGGGTTTCAAGTCTTTACAGAACAGATAAAATCGAGCCACTTGGTGAGGCCCGCGAGATATTGAATTTTGCTAGAGCTCAAGCACGCAGACAAGCACCCAACTTACAACACCCACAAGTTTGCATTGATGTTATTGAAGAGGGCGTTGTCTCCGGCCCACGTGCTGGATTATTGAAGGTTTGAATTTGTTTGTCATAACTAAATTCTCTATTTTTGCTTACATTGCTTAACTCTTTTTGTGATTTTGTTTATATGATTCGCAGGAATATGAAGAATTTCAAGTTCTTCTAAGGTCGGATACTTGCAAGAGCTTAATTCATGTCTTCTTTGCCCAACGTGGTACTACCAAGGTACAACTGTTCTCTTTTAAATCAATTTACAAAAAGTGTGAATTTCCAGCAAGATATTGAGCGTTTTTTCTTTGACTTTGCCTTGACCAACTTCTCACAACATTTTCTGATACGAAATCAGACTCAATTCAGGAGGGAAATTAGGAAAAGGAAGTGGGTGACTGGGGCTGAAAAATAGGAAGTAACTGCTGTTTAGTTTACGTTTAAATGTGTTTCTTGGTGTTTAGTTTAGGGTAGGGGTTTTTATATTTTTAGAAAATTCAGAATTGTATTCTGTTTTGGAGACTTAATCCTTCTCGAAATGGTTTAAAATCTGTAGCTGATTAGTTTAGTTTTCTGGGTTTTATCATTTGGTTCTATTGCCGGGAAATTCAAAGCTGGTGCAGACCCGGTACAGTTCCTGCGATCAGGATGTGCTTGCTTCTCAATTAGCATCAATTGCAGCCAGCATAGACTCTATGCGGAAGGATATCGCAGAGATCAGGCTGGCTTGGATGGATGAAAATAACACCGAGGATGAACCTCAAGCTCCATTGGCAGATCTGGTCAAGGACGAGGAAACTGAGGATGTCCCCGCGGAATCGAAACACGGGACTACCGTCCCCACGGGTGATGAAGTGATCGGAGGTGGCGACAACAATCGTGAAAAAGTAGAGGAGGATTGGAAGATCACGGTGGCGGGGAGTAGTTTAATGACAACCAAAAGAGCCGAGTTGGTTAACTTTGATATTCAGAGAGATCTTCATTTGGAATTTGAAATTAAATCCAATAGACTTGATGCTTTGAAAACGCCGAGCATTAGGAATAGTATTATGTTTGGAGAGAAATTAAAGGATTCACGTGGAGGGCCTGGAACTTTTAGAATTGGACAGGTGTTGGAGTCTCAGCCATATTTTATTGTTTTTTCTAACCTTAGCAAGACTTTGAGGTTCCACGTGTTATATTTACTAGGAAGAGAAAGGGATCTTTGTAATACACTTCTGGGGAAGAAGAAGAAGGTCGCTGATTATGAATTATTCTTTGACATTTTAAAAGATAGAGGGGAAAAGCTTCTGAGGAATCCCTTCCGGTTGCTATTAATATTGCCTAACCACCGACTACCACCAAATTAATGATCGAAGTGAATCTTCCTCACGTGCTGATTACGAGGAACCGAAGGAACCCGATCATGAACATCAAGATCTGTTAACAATTCAGTTTGTTTATACCCGACTTGAGGACAAGTCGTTTCTCCGGGCCGGTAGTATTGATACGAACCTATTGTCTGGCAGGAACAGTTTCAGCCATTCCAAGATTTCAGGAAGAGATCATAACTGTTCCCACCTAAAGTTTAACTTAAATAATCAGTTTGTGTATTTTAATTCTTGTCTTGTTATATGTTTATCTGAGTTTTACTTGTAATTGGAGAATTGCCCTTCTCGAATCGGGCCGACTTAATAGTCAATTCTATCAAATTACAGCTTTCGATTTCCGGTAATATAAAAACCCCTACCCTAAACTAAACTTTTAATATAAAAACCCCTACCCGATTAGTTTAGTTTTCTGGGTTTTATCATTTCTCATGCTATATGTTTTGGAGACTTAATTTCTCATGCTATATTAAAAGTTGTTTAATTCTTCTATACTTTTAATCTTATTGTTGTAATTTTAAGAGTTTTAAGTTATATAATTTTTAGAACATATTGTATAATCCTTTAAAGCATATTGTTGATTGTTAAACAAACTACCCCCACGATTTTTAAACGACCATAACTTTTCAATAATCTAAAACGAAATATATCATAAAAAACGAGCATTTTTTCTCTTTAATTTGAGTATGATATTGTGATAATTTTCTTTTAGTTTTAGAAAATTAACATGTTACATGATTACTAGTGTCTTGTGTTCTCCGCCGCATCGCGCGGGCACCTTTCTAGTTAATATTTTTATTAAAATTAGCTTTTTTATTTTTAAATCAAGTCTTGTTTTTTGTGTGTTAACAGGTGCCGGGGGTCACTGATCTCGGTTTGAAACCAAGACAAATAAAAAAGGTTGCTATTCTTGGCGGAGGTCTAATGGGATCAGGAATAGCTACCGCTTTGGTTCTAAACGGGTACGAAGTTGTCTTGAAAGAAGTCAATCAAAAGTTCTTAGATGCTGGATTAGGCAGAGTCAAAGGTTTGACTTCTTACTCTCTTGAAATATTCGTAAATTGCTTTCGTATCATTATACTAACGTATCTATCATCCAGCCAATTTGACAAGCAGTGTTAAGAAAGGTAAGTTGACTCAAGAAAAGTTTGAGAAAACCATGTCTCGTCTCAAGGGCGTTCTTGACTATGAAAGCTTTAAGAATGTGGATATGGTGATTGAGGTATTTAACTTTTCTGTTTTAGTTTAGCGGTGATGTTTTAAACAAATGGAATTATATGATTGTTTATATATGTTTGGACAAACAGGCTGTTATCGAGAATGTCTCACTGAAACAACAAATATTTTCGGATTTGGAAAAGTACTGCTCTCCAAATTGCATACTTGCAAGTAACACCTCAACAATTGACTTGAATCTAATTGGTGAGAAGACAAAGTCTCATGATAGGATAATTGGCGCACACTTTTTCAGGTAATAGTTTTCATAATGGTTAGAACTTAGAAACTATGTTGGTATTTTGCTCACTTATCCTTTTTTTAAATAGAGTTAATTACGTGTTGAAAATAACCATTACAGTCCATTAGTTTAAAAAATGCCAAAACAGTATCAGCACTTTTACTTTTGTAACAATTACACTCCACCTCCGTTAACCCCATCCAATTTACCATTAAGTTTTTTATGAAAAGACTAAAATACCCCTATGTTAAACAAACTATCAAAAACCAAATTTTTTTATAGAAATCTCTCTCTGCAAATAAAAAGTAGAAACGAAAGACGTAATCAACTCTTTTAAATAAAGTTTTGTTGAAGTTATAACTTAGCTTTGAATTTTTTTTTTGTTGCAGCCCGGCTCATGTGATGCCACTGTTGGAAATCGTGCGTACATCGAAAACGTCACCTCAAACAGTGGTTGACTTGTTGGATGTCGGGAAAAAGATTAGAAAAACTCCAGTTGTGGTTGGGAACTGCACCGGTTTTGCTGTTAACAGGATGTTTTTCCCGTATACTCAAGCGGCTCTTTTGCTGGTAGAACGTGGGGCCGACATATACAAAATTGATCGAGCGATTACAAAATTTGGAATGCCGATGGGCCCGTTCAGATTGTGTGATCTTGTTGGTTTTGGTGTTGCAGTGGCAACTGGGTCACAGTTTGTGTTTAATTTTCCTGAAAGAACGTATAAATCTATGCTTATTCCACTCATGCAAGAGGATAAAAGAGCTGGTATCGTTTTTGTTACGAATGATGTAAAAATGTTTTATGTCTTTAAGGTTTTGTTCGTTTGTTTGTTGAAACTTGTGATTCTTTTTTTAGGTGAAACAACCCGCAAAGGTTTTTATATCTACAATGATAAACGCAAAGCGAGTCCAGATCCTGAGATAAAAAAATACATTGAGAAATCAAGGGAAATTTCTGGCATCTCAGTTGAACCTAAGGTCCCTCTCTCTCTCTCTCTCTCTCTCTCTCTATCTTCATTCATCTAGAGAGATATTTTCTCTACTCCTATAAAGTGATTGATACATGCATCTGGTTTCATTGAATAACTGAATGGCTTTCTTGTACATTGTTCCATCTATTTATCTATATCTATACTTCTATACTATATAATAAAAGAAATCAAACGGGTGACACATTTCATCCATTGGAGGCATCTACTTTGTGGTTTTCCTGTCTCTCTTTCCTAATTAATTATGGATACTTATTTTTAATTAAAGATAGTTATTATATCATTAACAAAATGAATTTAATATGATATTAATTTTTAATTTTTTTAATAAACATATATTTTTTATTTAAAAGCTTCACCAAGTTCAAAACTATATTGGTTAAAATATTTAAAAAAAAAAAGAAGAATAATGATGATAGTCTTTTTTAAGAGAGTTCTAGAAATTTTCATATATTTAATGTGGTTGGATGGTAAGAATGGTAAAATACAGTATGTTAAATAATAAAAAAAAATGAATACTCAGTTGAAAGAAATAATATTTTAAAAATTAACTTAAAAAAATTTATAATTGTCACGTCAATCTTCATTTTTTCGACTACATATCTTGAAGACTGTATACATTAACAAATTATATTATGTTTTATTCCATTAGTATAATATACTAGTTTATTCAACCGTGCAATGTGCATGTGTTTTTTAAAATATAATTTTTTTATCACTAATTATATAACATTACATTTATTAACCTGTGTAATACACGGGATTGTGACCTAGTAACTATATAAAGTGTCATAAGAAATTTCAAGCTTATAATTGATCAAATAAAAAAAAGTTTCACTTCAAGCTTAAATTTAACGAAATTTGTCATAACCGGGTTTGATTTTGTTACAGTTTGCGAAACTATCAGATAAGGATATAATAGAGATGGTATTCTTTCCCGTTGTGAACGAGGCGTGTAGAGTGTATGCCGAGGGTATTGCAGTAAAAGCAGCTGATTTGGATATTGCCGGTGTTATGGGAATGGGATTTCCACCTTACAGGTTTCTTATTTTCCTCAACAAATAATTGTTTAAAATTATATAAAATTTCTGTTATCTTTTAACTTTTAAAACATGTTCGTGTACAGGGGAGGGATTATATTCTGGGGCGATTCGATCGGATCTAAGTACATATACGAGAGGTTGAATGAGTGGTCGAAGATGTATGGGGAGTTCTTTAAGCCGTGTGACTACTTGGCTCAAAGAGCTGCACTTGGGGCTCCTTTGGTTAGATTCTTTTCAATTATTTTGTTTACGTGTATTGATGAATTTGAGAATATTAAACATACATGATGTTTTGCAGAGTTCGCCGTTGGATCAAGCAAAGTCGCGGTTATGAGATGGAATGGACGTCGTCTACTGGTTTCATGTATGTTGAACTGATTAAAGGTGGAGATGAAAGTTGCTTTATATTGTGATAATAATAATAGGTTGAAAAGTAGCACCTTGTTTATGTTTATGATGATGTTCACAATAATGTAATGTTTTGTGGACTTATTAAAGAAACAGTATTAATGAACGTTTGTATCCACTTTTCTTAAGAATCACATATACTTGACCAAACTTTAGAATAGCATATACATGTATACAACAATAGCAACCGTACCCAGTACATCCCAATCACAGTGGATCACAGTGGATAAAGAGGGCGATCAAGACTGTTTTTTGTCCCCGGCTCCAAAGTCATATGAATATCCATACATAGTCACATAAAAAAATACACAGGCACATAGCTACTCAAGAAAACAACATAAAACATAGTGTACCAAAGATAATTTTAGCAAGCTACTAAAAAACAATTTAAAACATGGTGCATACACATCAGTTCATGTATGTTGTTTTATATTAATGGCAAATTGGATTTAAATAATCCAAACTTGCTTAATTTGGCCGATAATAATCCCAACTCAGTTATTGGCCGATAATAATACGAACTGGTCCACTTTTGGCCGAGCCGTTAAAAATAGCTTAACGGAGTTAAGCTTTTTTCCGAATTACAAACCGATGTTTTATGGATTTTAATCAGAATGAGGATACGAGTTGATTGATATAAAATTTACCTCGAAATACTGCCCCAAACGACGAAAACGGTGCTTCAATTCGGGTGTTTAAACTTCCAATTAACAAAAATCAAGTCGTTTGAAGCACCGTTTCGAGGTAAGTTTTACATAAATCGAATCGTATCCTCGTTCTGATCAAAATCCATAAAACATCGGTTTGTAATTCGGAAAAAAAGCTTAACTCCGTTAAACTATTTTTAACGGCGGACTATTATCAGCCAAAAGCGAATCAGTTCGGATTATTATCGGCCAATAACTGAGTTGGGATTGTTATCGGCGAAATTGAGCAAGTTGGGATTATCTAAATCCAATTTGCCTATATTAACAGGATTATTATCGGCCAATAACTGACTTGGGATTATTATCAGCCAAATTAAGTTAGGTGGGATTATGTATTTCCAATTCGCCCAAAGAATAAAGAGGGGGATAAAGAGACTGTTTTTAGTGAGACCCTGTTCCAAAGCCATGAATATACAGGCACATAGCTACTCAAGAAAACAACATAAAGCATAGTGTACCAAAGATAATTTTAGCAAGCTACTCAAAAAAAAAAAAAAAAAAAGACAATTTAAAACATGGTGAATATACATCAATGCATGTATGCTGTTTTATATTAATTGACATGCTTTTATATTAATTGACATGTCAGCTTTACTTATCTTTGTTTATTTTAATTAAAAATAATTTATAACATGAATATTTTACTCTTATTTATTCAAACTTTAAAAGTACTTATTTATCTGCAATTTTACGCAGCTTCACTGCAGTTTTTTGCTGTGCTTTTAACTGCCATTTTCTGGCAGATTTTAACCGCAGTGTTGCGAGGTTGAATTTTGAGCAACAATAGCCAAACATGCCAAAAGAAAGTAGCTAAAATTTCTAGTGAAGTACAAAGAGTGCCTGAAAGTTTCATAGCTTTACAGTACAACAAATGGCATAATGTGATCTAATATACAAGATCATAAATTATAATTAAATAGAGTATAAATGTTTAGATACCATATGAATCTACACTTATTCTATCCATAATCTGATTTGGAGTGTAGCTGAAATGTGTGTGTGTGTTTAAATAACTAACAACTAATTTGTTGTTTCTCACATTTCTTTGTGGTTATCGAAGTCAACTTGTTCGCGTTACTCTTTCATGAATTGTAAGCCTAAACTAACACCACATGGATATTTTATTTCATTTCTATATTCTTTTTGTAAGGCTAAAGCTCATTTATGTATTCTATAGATTAAAAAACCAAATATATATATGGTTTCATTCAAATACAGTGACTATGAATACCCATATAAATTATGAAAATAAAAAGGAAAAATTACAAGTTTTGTCCTTTATCTTAATACCGCTTATCAGACGGTGCCCTTTTTAACGAGTTTTGCCCTTTACAAGGAATTCTGTTGCACGTTTTTGTCCTTTAGGCTTAACTCAGTTAGATTTTCTTGTTAAATCTTGTCACCCAAGGGCATTTTAGTCTTTTTACCCATTTATTTCAAGAGTCAACCCCAAAAAAGTTTGTTTTATTCTTTTAAATAATATTAAATAAATGGGTAGAAAGACTAAAATAGCCTTGGGTGACAAGATTTAACATGAAAATCTAACTGGGTTAAGCCTAAAGGACAAAACGTGCAACAAAATTCCTTTTAAAAGACAAAACTTGTCAAAATTCGTTAAAAAGGACATCGCCTGATAAATGGTATTAAGATAAAGAACAAAACCATAGGTTAAATGTTTCTGCTTTCAGAAAAGAAAGAGTAAACTGCCATTTTGGTCCCTGTGGTTTGGCCAGTTTTGCCACTTTAGTCCAAATCTCAAACTTATTACATCCAGGGCCCTGTGGTTTGGTTTTTGTTGCCATTTTGGTCCAAAACTCAAAATATCTCATTTTTTACTGTTTTAAGGTCCCTTTTTTGTCCTTTAGTGCAGGGGTAGTTTGGTCATTTTAATTTATTCTTTTAATAAATTAAAACAAAATTAATCTTCCTATACTAATAAACGAAAATCTTTTTGTACACGTGTCACTCTCTGGTGTCTCCTCCATTTTAATAATAGTATTACATATCAATTTTTATACACAAAATATAATATAATATTAATTAATATAGTTAGAGATAAACGTATAAATTTAAATTTAATTAATAATTATCTATAACAAATATAAATGTATCAAATAATAATTTCAAATTTAATTAATAGTAAATTACTTTTTGAATCCCTATGTTTTAGTGATTTTAACCACTTGAACCCAAAATCAAAAAGTTTAACACCCTGAGTCTCTAACCGCTAATTCACACCCCCTGAAAAAAAATCAAAAAACCTTTTGTAAGGCCGAGTTATCTAAGTTCTCACAACTTGTAGAATTTTTCTTTTACCCTAACCATATATATTTGTTAAGATAAAATATAGTATTTGGATATAAACAATAATTACTAATAAAGTATCAAATCACATGTACAAGTACTTATAGTATATAACTTAGAAGACTAAAATTACAAGCGGATTATCTAAATAAAGTACCAAATTATCTTTAAAGCGAACACTAAATGGTTTTCAAAAGACGTATTTTTTTTTGCTATTAAGTATATAACATTATATTTACTTAAGTCGTGTAATACACGTGTTCAATATTTTCTTCCAATTTTAAATTTATGTTAATATCAATATGTTTTCATCTTAAAAAATGGTCCAGCTTTCTAATTTCAATCATATTTGATCTCGGTACCGGTACCGGTACCCAATACCATTTGCTAATCTCTTAGTGAAATTACTATTCATTCAATTGTATTTTTAATATATAGGTAATTACGCAACTAAAGACATTATCATCATGCTAAATAAAGACATTAAATAATATTATAAAAATTTTAATTTGAATATTTAAATATCGACTACTAATTTAAAAAGTTGTTGTAGACGCTCAAATTTATAGTTTAAAAAACTTCAATCCAATTTTTTTAAACGTATACTTTATTTTTAGTATGATTTTTTAATATGTAATATTTTCTATACAATGATAATATTCGTATATTGTCTAATGATCCATATATCTAAAAATAGTATTTATATCAAAGTATTTATTATATCATTAATATACACAGTAGAATTTAATTACAATTCATTTACCATAACCTCATAACTTATAATTATTTTTAAAAATACTAACAATTTTTTTGATAATGATTTTTTTTAATTTTTTAGTGTTACTTCTTTTTAAGACATATAATAAAATGGATTGTAGTATCTCAAAAGAAAACTGAAAACTTAGAAAATTATTTTGAATAGCGAAAATATAACTGTTCTTTTGTTTTACTATTTTATCTAAATAAGTCATTTCATTAATAATGATTATATACAAGTTTATAATTTACATTTTTTTGTCATTTAACCCGTGTAATACACGGGGTTGTAAGCTAGTTATATATTATATATATACACATATACAGACATTCACAACCGTATCTCCTCCCTCATCTACAAAACCAACACCCACAACCACTCATCTCCTCCCTCATCTACACCCCCACCCCCACCACCGGATCTGCAGCCCGCCGCCACCACCACCACTCTGCCGCCACATGCACCGCCACCTCCTCCCCCTTCTCACCACCGCCACCATCACCAACCTCTCTCTCTCTCTTTCTCTCTCTCTCTCTCTACACCACCGCCGCCACAACATGTCTTTCAGTGATGGAGGATTCCGATCAGAGGTTCATACTTTTTGCATAAAGATTCAAGATTATTGTTGAAATCTAGGGTTCATACTTTTTGCATAAAGCTTCAAGATTTCAGTGATGGAGGATTCCGATCAGAGGTTCCACTTTCACTTTCACTTTCAAGGAACAAAAAGTTTGCATTTTTATCACAGGGTGAAGAAACACTAACTAAATGGTCGGAACCGAGATAGTTAGGGGGTTTGAATCCGCATAAAAGGGTTAGCTCTCTCTCGGCTGATTCAGTTGCAACGGGATTTCTTCTCCGGTGATTCTGCAAAAAAGAACACCGTTAGCCTCGCCAAGGGGAGAAGAGGGTTCTCTCCTTGACCCGACTCCGGCGTGAGAATAAGTATTGGTAACGGAGAAGATAAGTATTTGAGAAGTGAGAGTGATCTGGGTTTATACCTGAATAGTTCTTCTTATTTATAGCCGGGAGTTTGGGAGGGAAAATCTGTTATTGAAAAGATGATGGAAGATGCTAACACCGTAGCGGTTATATTTTCTTCCGTTAAGTTCTTTGATCCAACGTTAAGTTGTCTCGATCCGATGTGAATGCACACGGATCGTGGTTTGATCTATGGCTGGGGAATCGCCACGTGGAAAGTGATTAGGTGGAGATCATTCTCCAATTGCATGCTTTCGTTGTGATTTCAGGGATGCTTATGGTAATGACACGTGTCCAGACGGTTATAACCGTCTTGGTGGTGCACGATCATATTCTTTCTAGAAGATTACTGCTGTAATCTAGTGTGACACCTTACTGTGTGGACACAGACGAATAAATCCCAAGTCTGGGTAAAATGATATCCAAGTCTGGATATTTGGGCGGAAGTATTGGACAAAGGATTTTGTTCCTTTGTTAAATGGGAGAAGGCGCAAGGATTCATGTTATCCTTTGGGCGCGCGACTGTAAGTTACTGATTGCTTTCTTCCTTTAGTAAAACCTATGCGCGGCCGCGCAAGGTTAAAAAGGTTAAAAAAGCCAGTTTGTGGTATGGTCTCACATCCTTTTTATGAGGTTTTTGGGACCTTACCCCTTCAAGTCCCCCCAGTCTAGTGTTGTACTTATGCAAGTAAGTGGAGCACTCGACTTATGAGAGGGAAAGGGTTTTTTGGGCGCGAAAAGGTAAGAAAGCTTCTATGAGAAGATTTGAATTTGTAAAGATTTTTTTATGGAAAATCTTTGACTTGAAGTTAGCACAGTAAATTGATTTTGACAACCTGTCATTGTCAGTTGTTTTTCTGTCCGTGTCTTACAAGCGCGCGTGTAAACGCGTGTGTGTTCTGACATCTGCTTTTTCTGTTGCTTGGGGAAACGTGATACCCGGAACAGTGCTGTGACGGTTACCGATGCTATTTATTGCGATGGGTATATAATCGTTTGGATAACCTCTTCTGTGTAATCATTGTTTTGTTTGAAAACTTTTCCTTATTCCTTGTTCTTGAGAAATCTTTCCATCATTCTCTAGCTTATGTCAACCGGGGAACGTCAAGAGGAAGCTGTTGAAGATATGACTACTGAACTTCCACCATTAAAGTGGCCCAGGGCATCTTTTGAAGGTTTGATTCAGAATCTTAAGTTTCCGGAGAACTGGGGTGCTTTATATCCTGGAGAAGGACAAACGGCAGCAAATGCTCCGGCCGGGTATATTACCCTCTTTTGGGATTTCTTCTGTGACGGTAACTTTCGCTTGCCTGTCACCAGATTTTTTCTTGAAATTCTTGGGTTCTATAATCTACACATCTCTCAACTCCACCCTTTTGGTATGGTTAGGGTTCGACATTTTGAATTTGTATGTCGGACTATGCATGTGGAGCCAACCGTTTCCCGATTTAGGGTTTTTTACCAAATGCACTGTATCCAGGGGTTTTATTCATTTGTTCAGAGGGCTTCTGCAAAGAAGATTTTACATCAACCCCCAAAATCTTTTCATGATTGGAAGCAAAAATTCTTTTTTATCAAGGCTGGAGTGATTCCAGTGAAGATGACTCTAAGAGGGAAGGACGATATTCCGATTGAATCACTTCAGACTCCTGTTGATGAGAACTGGTACCAAGATCTGAAGGATATTCCCAATATTGCTTTGCCGGAGAAAGCCCTAGTCGGAGCCGGCATGAGTTTGAACTGGAAGATGGAACGTGATGATAAACCCGTGTACACTGAGGATGGTCATAGTAAGTTTTGGGGCTTTGTCACTGTTCTTCTTCTTTTTTTTTTTTTTTTTTTTTTTTTTTTGACCTGCTTTCTCTTCAATGTAGTTGTTTCTCTATATGTTGTTGCCTTTAAGAGGGAAGGCGGAAGAATGGGAACTATCAAGAAAAAACCTGAAGAGGAGCTCTGGTATCATCGTATTGTGAAGAATTTTGTGCTTCCGCGGGATGCGGACTTATCTGTTCAACCGGCAGCTGGTGCTGGTGAGTTTATCCGTTTTTCCTTTCTTTGTTGCTTTGAGTAATTTCTCTGTCTTGCGCTTTTTGTAGGTGAGTTGTTGAATTTGGGTGTAGGCCCTGAAAAGAAAAGACGCGCAACTACGTCCACTTCCGCGCCGAAGAGAAGTGAGACTGTTAAGACTCAACCATTGAAGGCGAAAAATGCTGGAGAGAAGAAAGGTACGCGCCGTTCTTCTGTCTCCAGGTGTGATTATGTGGTGGTTTCTGACTCTTTGGAGGGTCTTACTCCTGTAGTGACCATGCGGGAACCGAAACCAGAACCGAAGGATTCTGCTGATAATATTCCTCCTTCTAACCCAAATGAGCCTATCGATCTGGATTCCAGTCCCGAACATTTGGTTCATAGGAAGGCTGGTAAGAGAAAGCCAGCTGATGCTGATGCGGAGGGTCAACCTCCCAAAAAAGTGCAGAGGAAGAAAATTACTAGAAAAGGAAACCTAGATGCTTTCGTTCCAGAATCCATTCCTGGTAGGTATTGCTTTTCTTTGTTCTCTTTGAGTGGATAGGATTTTTACAGACTTTTGTTTGTCCAGAAATTCCTGTTTCTCCTGTTCCTGTAAACGTACCAACTGAGGTTGATAAAGAACTTCCTCCTTCTCCGCCGCGCGCTGTCGTTGCAGACCCGTTAGAGTCTTCAGAGATAGCTGGGGAAGGTGTTGAGAAAACTATTGAGGCTGAGGAGCCTGTTGGTGCTAATACAGAGACTGAACAAGTTGTTGAGCCGGGTGTGGTAAATGATGCTGATAATCCACCGATACCGGAAAAGAAAACTGCTGAAAAAATTCAATCTTCTCCCTCTAGACCTTCTGAAACTATACCTGAGCATACTGAGAAAACCGCCACTGAGGAGGCGGGTTCATCTGCTGGTGTTGAGAAGCAATCTCCAATTCGTCCAGAAGAAACCTTGGGAGAGTATTATTATCGGACGTATGCGGAGAAAGATGCAGCTGATCCTCATGTTCCTGTTTGGAATGTGAAGAAAGGAGATACTTTCTCGGATTGGCGTGTATGCCAAGATTGGTTGCAGGGGATACTTCCGCCTGGCGAGATTAAATTTCAGGAGAATCAGCCTTACGAACAGACCTATCAGTCTTATCTTGCAGAAACTGCTTCTCATGTTTCTACTACTCACCGTATAGTGCGTGAGTGGTATAGCATGCATAAAGAGCGAGTATCTTTTGTAGCATCACAAAGGAAGTTTGCAAAAGATGAAAAACACGTGGCTCAGTTAAAGGCTAAATTAGAGGCTGAGCAATCTAAATTTGAAGCTGAGCGCAAGACTGAGGAATGGTCAGTTTCCGGTTGGAAAAGAAAAGCTGAAGCTGAGGCTGCGCTTTTATCTGAGGAGCGCAAAAATTGGAGGAGAATTTGTGAGAAAGATAATGCCGAGAAGGCAAACCTCCGTAATATCATAAATAACCTCAAGGCTGAGGTTGAAAATCTGAAGAATCAAGATGCGGAGGTAGAAAGATTGAAGAAAGAAAAAGCTGACATGGAAGCTATGTTGGAGGAAGCGCGCTCTCATAGGGAACGAAGTGAGCAACGGGAGGTACAAGCTTTAGCTACTCTTGCCGTTAGAGATAAAGAATTAGAGGAACTTACCGCTTTGGTTTCTGACCAGGAACAATTGAAGAAGGATCTGGAGCTTGCGCGTTCTGAGAATACTGAAACCTCCCGCCGTTTGACTGAGGTTGAAGAGAAACTGGAGAATTCAGAAATGGCGCGGGTTTCAGCGGAAAGCGAGCTCGAACCTTTGAAGAATGATATGGCCTGGTTGAAAGATCGCGGGATTGCTTGTGTAAGTTCCTTTCTTCTTTTTTGTCCCTGTATGCGCTTTTCTTGTTGTGATGCTTATCTTTACTTGATTTCATAGGTTGCTGAATCTGTATTAAATTCTGAAGAACTGGATAAAACTGTTGCGAATTTGATGGTTGCTGCGCGACGAGATGGTTACACGCAAGGTTATGCGGAATGTTCCCAACATGTGAATAGCGCTTTGAAAGTTAACTGGGATGATAGCAAGTCTGCTACCTTTGGCGTTAATACTGCTAGCGCTCTTGCTGCTATGAAGACAGAGTTTAATAACTTGCAACTTCCAGTGATGGAGTTGATAAATGTGGCGCTGCAATCGGACGATCACGTTGCGCAACTTAAAGAAATCTTTCCGGATGGGGGAGAAGATTTAGAGTAGGATGAAATTGTATTGAACAATTTTTTTTTTGTGTAGGATGTAGATCCTTGTTTTGTTGGTGCGCTGTTGCGCAAGGATTTACTGCTGTGTCAAAAAACTCTTTAGGGCGTATTTGTACGCTTAAAAATAGCGGGTTTCTATTTGTTTTGTTGAATGATTTTACAATATCTTGCATGAGTACAATTACTTTTGCTTTGAGTAAGGCGAATAAAGTTGGTATGAAGCTCATGTGTGAGTTTATGGTCGTTTGTGACGTGATCACTGACCGCGCATGGAGCTTTGTGTTATACTACCATAATGTTTTTGCACTTACTAAAAAGGAATTGCATGCATTTTGTAAACACAAAAATAATAGAAACTTTGTAATTTTATTCATGGATAATGCTCAGAGGCGTTACAAAGTTTTTCGGATAATTAAATGGAACTTAACTTACTCCCTGATAGTTCCGCCGCTTTTGATAAGTCATGTCTTTTCCGCGGAAAACGTACAGAGTTCTTTAAGTTTTAGCCCGTTTGCTTGAGCTTTCTTCTCCCCGGGTAATCTGCTTAATCTCCTTGCGCATGTTCTGGAGCAAATGCGTAAGTTCTCCATTTTTGAGAGCCTTCTCTATTTCCGTGCGCAGAGATATGCAGTTGTTCGTGGTGTGCCCGTTATCCTTATGATATTCGCAGTACTGCGTCGGGTCTTGACCACGTTTACTCTTCATCTGAATCGGAGGTTTGAATTGGTGATCCTCAGTACTTAGCACCTCCGCTGGGGTTTTTGTTAGGGGAGTCCACTGTCTCTCCCTATTTTCGTGTTTGTTTTCTCTTTGTGCAGAGAACTTGTTAGTTGTTGTGCGGGCGTCTTCCGAGGATCGACTTCCTGATGCTTCGCGCCATGACTTTTTGTACCTTTTTTCACCATTTGCGCTTAAGTCTGCGGGCCTGTTGTGTGGTGGTGGTGGCCTGTTTGTAGTAAGGTTTTTCTCGGTCTGCGCATAAACCTTGGCCGCCGCCATTATCTTTTCCCAACTCGTGGGGAGGCCCTCTGTTCCCGATAACACCTTGACCATGTCGTCACACCTAACCGCGTACTTAAACTGAGCACGGATTAGTTGTTCGCTAACACCTCCAATTTCTAACACTTCTTTATTGTATCTGGTAATAAAATCTTCCAGATTCTCATCATCGCGGCGCCAGATGTTCATGACGTCGGATGTATCACGTTTTGACCGCCTTTGTTGGCTGAAGTGTGTTAAAAACTTTCTTCGCAGATCCTTCCACGACTCGATCTGTCCTGTTGGTAGGTTATCAAACCAAATTCGCGCTGGGCCGGTTAGTGTTTGCACAAACAAATGACACCACAACGGAAGAGTCCAACCGCCAACCAACCCTGCGCTGGTGAATACTCTTAGATGATCATCGGGGTCAGTTAACCCATTGAATTTCCCAACGTTAGATGGTAACTTAGCCCTTTCCAATGGAGCTAAAGCTATCTCCAGTATGAACTTCGAGTTTTCTGCCGCTTCATCAGGGCGATAAACTAAATCATAGTTATGTTCTGCTTCGGGATTATAGATCGCCCGAGGCCTGCATTTGTTATAGTTTGGTTGCAGTCTGTTGAATACGCTGGTGTTTGTACTCAAACGATACGTTTGATCGGATTCATCAGTGTGAGCGTCCCGTTGGGAACCCAACCTATCATGAACCGATTGTCTTCGACGAGGGTGTGGTTCGCCATGGTGTTGTCTCTGGTAACTGCCTGTATCATCATAAGTTGACTCTTCTCGCTGAGATGCATGAGCTCTAGACCCCGGCCTCCGTGATTGGGTTACAGGAGCAGTTTGAGCACACAATTGTGTGTATACGGCGTTTAATGCCCCTTGGGATCGGACATACCATGATATCGGAGTTTCTCCTGGTGGTAAGATTGATTGTGCAGGATTTGCTGGTAACATTCCTGGGGTAACAGGATCATTTGCTCGATTGGATTGAACCTCATTATCGTCCGAGGCCTCTTCTACGATCCCTTCCACTGGTAAATTGTTTCCGACGTTTGGTCGAGGACCGGGTTGTCGGTGAGACGACGAATTTTCTGCCATGTGCAAAAAACGGAAGACGGAATGAACTGAATCGAAACGAGATAGAAACTAGAAAAACTGAGAAAACGGTGGGCGCCAATGAAGAAACACTAACTAAATGGTCGGAACCGAGATAGTTAGGGGGTTTGAATCCGCATAAAAGGGTTAGCTCTCTCTCGGCTGATTCAGTTGCAACGGGATTTCTTCTCCGGTGATTCTGCAAAAAAGAACACCGTTAGCCTCGCCAAGGGGAGAAGAGAGTTCTCTCCTTGACCCGACTCCGGCGTGAGAATAAGTATTGGTAACGGAGAAGATAAGTATTTGAGAAGTGAGAGTGATCTGGGTTTATACCTGAATAGTTCTTCTTATTTATAGCCGGGAGTTTGGGAGGGAAAATCTGTTATTGAAAAGATGATGGAAGATGCTAACACCGTAGCGGTTATATTTTCTTCCGTTAAGTTCTTTGATCCAACGTTAAGTTGTCTCGATCCGATGTGAATGCACACGGATCGTGGTTTGATCTATGGCTGGGGAATCGCCACGTGGAAAGTGATTAGGTGGAGATCATTCTCCAATTGCATGCTTTCGTTGTGATTTCAGGGATGCTTATGGTAATGACACGTGTCCAGACGGTTATAACCGTCTTGGTGGTGCACGATCATATTCTTTCTAGAAGATTACTGCTGTAATCTAGTGTGACACCTTACTGTGTGGACACAGACGAATAAATCCCAAGTCTGGGTAAAATGATATCCAAGTCTGGATATTTGGGCGGAAGTATTGGACAAAGGATTTTGTTCCTTTGTTAAATGGGAGAAGGCGCAAGGATTCATGTTATCCTTTGGGCGCGCGACTGTAAGTTACTGATTGCTTTCTTCCTTTAGTAAAACCTATGCGCGGCCGCGCAAGGTTAAAAAGGTTAAAAAGGTTAAAAAAGCCAGTTTGTGGTATGGTCTCACATCCTTTTTATGAGGTTTTTGGGACCTTACCCCTTCACAGGGGTTTGGTTTTAGTTATCAAAGGTTCATACTTTTTGCATAAAGATTCAAGATTATTGTTGAAATCTAGGGTAAAGATTGGGGATTTTGTTGAAGTTAAAAGGGAAAACAGAGGTATGGCAGGAGGAGCAGCACCACCACCTAAACAGGATGATCAGCAGCCACATCCTGCTAAAGATCAGCTTCCTAATGTCTCTTACTGCATTACAAGTCCACCACCATGGCGTAATTAAGTTTACTCACTCTTTAGACCCACACATATTTGTTGCTTTTACTGCCTGCTTTTGCTGTAAATTGTTGTTATCCTAACTTTATGCCATCTTTTTGTGTTAATTCATTGGGGTTGTCATTGGTAAAAACCTTCATGTCTACAGTCTAGATGTGTAGTAACATTTTTCATCAGTAAAAACCCTCATGTCTGACTGTTTAATAAATATGTTGATAACAGGTCAAAATCAAATCTGTTTCAATAAATATGTTCCCTTTGTGGGAATCGATGAAAATGATGATGATATTGGCTAGGGTTCTTGAATGAGTGAAGTAGAGAGAGCAGGGTTGGTGGTGGTGATGATACGGTGGTGGGGGTGGTGGTTGTGGTGGTGGTAGTTCAGAGAGAGAGAGAGAGTGCAGAGAAAGGGGTGTTTGGGATTTATAATCAGAGTTTATGGGGTGTTTGGGATTTATAATCAGTTTAGGGGGTGTTTGGATTAATAATCATTTACAATAAAACCAAAATGACAAAAATACCCCTGGATATAAGGACAAAACAGGGGGTCAAAAGTGGGTAATCTGGTCAAATTTGAAATTTGGACCAAAATGGCAACAAAAACCAAACCACAGGGCTCTGGATGTAATAAGTTTGAGATTTGGACTAAAGTGGCAAAACTGGCCAAACCACAGGGACCAAAATGGCAGTTTACTCGAAAAGAAAAAAAAACAGGACAAATTATTATAAAGGAAGTTCATACAAATAAAAAGTAAATATATTGTATAAAATAGTTTTAATATATACACTAATTAACTTAACATACAAAGGTACACATATGTCATTATCTCGAGGGAGCTTAGGCCGGGCGTTGACTTATTTATTATAAAACATAAAACAATTTTGCTGAATATCAAATAAAAGTCTACTATTTATTGTTGGCTGAAATAAGGCGCCAAAAGGGTGACACAAACTACCATCCTATTCCAAGCCAGTGAGCCACCCACAAGGCACTGCTTTTACTCTAACAAGCCGCCATAAGTCGCCACTGACCGAGCATTCATCGCCATTGCAGCTATAATAAAATCCCATCAAAACTTGAGTACAAAGTTTCAGTTTTGTTAGGAAATAGAAGAGAAAATGGGAGGGACAACAACGATCTCAGTTGGGTCGGATGGGGTGGCTATCATCACCATCATCAATCTGCCTGCTAATTCACTTTCTTTTGATGGTAATTGATATCTTGCTTGAGTTTTTTGTTGTGTATTTAACATGCCATGATCTGTGATCTTGCTGTTGGTTTGTTTGATCTGAAAGTGTCATCATGTTGACGCGTGTGAGTAATTGTGAGCTAATCGATGGTCATGATATTTCGTTCTAATTAACGTAGAGTTTTTAATAAAGTAACAAACCAACAAACAAATGTACTCTGTAAAATCTTAGGAAAAGGGAAAAGCTACTCGTAGGGTCTGGGAGGTTGGGACAAGGGCATACCCACGTAGGGTATGTAGTGGCTGCTCGCACTGAGACTGCCGGCTCTAAGAAACCTTTTTGATGTGTAGAGTGCAGAAAACAAGGCTGGTATAATTGATTTAAAATGAAACTATGTTAGTTTGCATTTAAAAGTAGCATATAGGATATAAATGCTAGTATAACCCTTTCCATCTTCCTTAGCCTTTTTTCGTGTTATCAGGGTTGAATTGCGGAAGACCTTTGGATTTCTATGATAATGGTTTGAACATGCAGGGGCGGATATAGCTTGTAAACAGGGGTAGCACCCGCTACCCCTTGATGCTCCGGCGGTAGTGTAATTTTTGGAAAAATTTGACGTTTTTTCGATTTCGTTATCATTTTTTTTGAAACGTTGTCCCTAAAAGGATTTTCTAGGTCTGCCACTAAACATGTGGGATGCTATGATTTTTTTTTTTTTTTTTTTTGATTGAAATGGGTAGAAATCAGTGGTGACAAGATCACATGATGGGTGATTTTTTAACCATAAAAATAACAAGAAAGATTATTGTCAAAAATACTCAAAATCACATACACAAGACACTCACTCTAGATTCACACTTTACATAAGGTCAGAACAGGAATTTTTGCCCTGAATATGACCAAAGGATTGTAGATTTGTAGATATGCAAAAAATAACTAATCATAAAAACATCTGTTTTAGACAGACTAACGATTTGTTGACTTGAATCATGGCTGTTTTTCTGTTTTTGCGTCTTTCTTTTCATAACATATTTACTACATAAATTCATGGATCATCTAATTTGATCTATAGATATTAAACTTGAAGCAATGGACAATTATAATTGCTAATTATATTGAAACAATATGGCCCCTTTTATCCGCAGTACTAAATAGCTTAAAAGAAAGTTTTGATCAAGCCTTAAAAAGGGACGACGTGAAGGCAATAGTTGTTACAGGTAATTTTAATGCTGGATTACTTGATTATTTTTTAATCATTAATCATTGTAACTCATGTAAATTTCATACTAATCATGATTGGAGCAGGTGCAAAAGGCAAATTTTCTGGTGGTTTTGACCTCAATGTATTAGGTGGACTGCGGGAAGGAAACGGTATGGATATTACATTGTATTGCATTTTGTTTGTGTGTCAATTAGAACTGGAAAAATGGGTGGCTTCACAGGCCAAAAATGGTAGTTTTTGTATGGACCGGGTTGCCCCGGAAGACCAAAACACTTTTTGTTCTATTTTTTAAAGTAGTTATAGTGTCAAATATGTTTACAAAACTTATTAATCTAGCTTTTGGAATGGATGATTTAAAAGTTTTTAATGTTTTAGGCATTAAGATTAGACTTCATGCGACTTTTGACCCATTTAACCAGTTCGACTGGTTTTCTCTTATCCAAATTTTGAAATCGAGATAAAACATAACCCGAATTTGTTGGCCCGAAATGGATCTTGATCTCTAGAACGAGCGTATTTAAACAAACTTGCATAAAATAATAACTTGAGTGTATGTACAATCGAATGAGAGAGTAAGTTATTACAAATGAAAACAATCAATCCTATTTATAGTTTTCTACGGGTACGAGTGAAGAGTTGTGTCTCTTTGTGAATAGACACGTCTCTTGAATGAGTGGTTGTGATTAATCCTTGAAGAGGTATGTTGTTTCTTGTCCGTTCAAATCCAACCGGTGCCTCTTCTTTCTTGTTTGCCTTGTACCGATCGGAAACAGTGTGAAGGGAGGGACACACCTTTTCGGTAATGGTGGTGGTTACCATCTTGTGTCTTTGACAACTTTGGTCCTTGAAGTTCATAACCGCTTATAACTATCTATTTTAAATATCTAACTAAGTGTGTGATGTTAAGAGATTAACCGGGTTTCATTCACCCCCCTAATCTCGAACATCCGTAAGTTGCTTCAAATCTTGAATTCCGAGCAGTTCCCTCATTGTAGCAAACTTGATCCTTGCTAGTGCCTTTGTTAGTATATCTGCCCGTTGTAGTTCTCCACTTATGTGTTCCACAGTGATATCTTCGTTCTCCACACATTCTCTTATGAAATGATAGCGTGTGTCAATGTGCTTGCTTCTTCCATGAAAGACTGGATTTCTCATGAGTGCTATTGCTGAAACATTATCTACTCTGAGTGTTATCTTCTCTTCCTTCCAGCCTGTGATTTCACTTAACAATCTTTTAAGCCATAGTGCTTGGCATGCTGCTGCAGTGGCTGCCATGAATTCTGATTCACATGATGATAATGCAACTGTCTGCTGCTTCTGTGTACACCATGTTATAGGTGATTCTCCAAAGTAGAATACCAGACCAGTTGTTCCTTTTCCTTTGTCTGTATTAACTCCAAAACTACTATCACTATAACCTGTGATCTTACATCCTCCTTGCCTTTTGTAGATGATTCCATGCTCTTTAGTTCCTTTGATGTAACGTAGTATTTGCTTTACTGCTTTCAAGTGTTGTTCCTTTGGTTCTTGCATGAATCTACTAAGTAGACTGACTGGATAACAGAGATCTGGCCTTGTATCCAATAAGTACCTGAGAGAACCTATCAGGCTTCTGTAATGTGTTGCATCTACTAGATCTCCTTCTTCAGTCTTTGTTAATTGAGTTCCTGGAGTCATGGGAGTCTTTGTGTCATTGCAGGATAACATATCGGCGTCTTTGAGTATCTTGTTGATATATCCTGTCTGCTTGATGCCTATCTCACCCCCTGTTTAAATTACTTCTATTCCCAGATAGTATGCTAGCAATCCTAGATCGCTCATATCAAATTTGTTCTTCATCTGAGATATGAAGACATCTATCTCCTTTTTTGATGTTCCAGTGACTATCAAGTCATCAACATAGACTCCAACTATTAGCGTAGATGTTTCACTTGTCCTTGTATAGATTGCGTTTTCTAAAGTGCACTTCTTGAAGTTGAGTGACTTTAGGGTTTGATCTAACTTTGTATTCCAAGCTCTTGGTGCTTGTCTCAATCCATACAGAGCTTTAGATAGTCTGTAAACCTTTCCTTCATTTCCTGGCTTTACAAATCCTTCCGGTTGTGATACATAGACTTCCTCCTTGAGGTCTCCGTGTAAGAATGCAGACTTTACGTCTAAATGATGTACCTCCCAACCTTGATATGCTGCTAAAGCCAACATTAGTCGAACTGTTTCCATACGTGCTACTGGTGCAAAGACTTCATCAAAGTCTATTCCGTGTTGCTGAACATATCCTTTTGCAACCAGCCTTGCTTTGTGTCTGACCACGGTTCCGTTTGCATCTTTCTTAGTCTTGAATACCCACTTTAAACCTATTGCCTTGTGATCTCTTGGCAACTCTGTCAGTTTCCAAGTGTTATTCTTGTTTATCGAGTCTAACTCGGCCTTCATTGCTTCAATCCAGTTTCTGTCACTAGATGCTTCCTTGTAATTCCTTGGTTCTTCTTCAGCAAGTAGTAATTCTTGTGGATCTACTTGAATTTCTTCTGTCTCTTCATACAGTTCTTCGAGACTTCTCAGTCTTACCGGAGTGTCACTAATACTATCTGTTGTACTTTCAGAGGTAGATGGGCCTCTACTTGATAAACTGCTTGAACTTCCTGCTGAGTTCTGATTATACGAATGTGCTGGCGGGGTTTCATAGGAGTCTTGTTCTTCTGTCTGATCTACTCCTGAATCATCATGATGTGGCTCGCTACTGCCAGGACTACTTGGTTCATTTTCTTCTAACTCTGGGGGGTTGTCATTTTCTTGAATGACAAAGTTTGTCCATTCGGGATTCCCTGAATCTACCGTTTCCATATAATTATTCCAGTTCCATGGCTGACCTTCCATGAACTTTACATCTCTACTGACACATATCTTGTTCTTTGCCGGATCATATAATCTGTATGCCTTTGATCCTTCTTCTATTCCAAGGTAAACCATAGGTGCACTTCTATCATCCAACTTCTTTTGTTGAAGTGGTAACACCTTAGCGTAAGCAGTACAGCCAAAAACCTTCAAGTGTTCCAGATTTGGCTTCCTTCCTTTTAATGCTTCAAATGGTGTCTTGTTCACCAGGGCTTTTGTTGGAACCCTGTTTAGTACATATATCGTGTGTCGTATTGCTTCACCCCAAAAGTTCTGTGGCATGTTCATTGCCTTTAGCATACTGCGAGTAGTGGATAACATTGTCCTGTTTCGCCTTTCTACTACTCCATTTTGCTGTGGGGAATACGGTGCTGTGAGCTGTCTTGCTATGCCGTTGGTTTTGCAATACTTGTTGAATTCAGCCGATGTGAATTCACCTCCTCTATCCGTCCTTAGCATTTTTAACTTGGTCTGCGCTTCCTTTTCCACCTTTTCTTTAAACTCCTTAAAAGTTTCGAATGCTTGATCCTTGGAAGTTAGTAAATATGCCCACATGTAGCGAGTACAATCGTCTACAAGTAAGAATATATACTTCTTCCCAGCATGTGTTGGTGGGGGATATAGGACCACACAAGTCTCCATAGACTAAGTCCAGAGGTATTAGAGATCTGAACTTTGCCTGATTTGGAAATGGTGCCCTACTATGTTTTCCTAATAAGCATGCGTCACAGATTTGACTAGCATGACTTATTTGAGGAACTCCATATACCAAGTTCTTACGAGTCATTTCCTTAATAGCATCGAAGTGTAAATGACCTAACCTTGCGTGCCATAACCATGCTATGTCTTCGATTTTTGAGAGCAGGCAGATTGGTCTTCCAGACTTCAGTTTGACTTTGTACAGCCTGTTCTTCATTCTCTTGACTCGCATTAGTAGCTTTCTATTTCGATCTCGGATAGTCAGTAGATCTCCGTCCATAACAACTTTGCAACCGATTTCTGTAAGTTGTCCGAGGCTCAATATGTTGCTTTTCAGACTTGGAATGTAGTATACTTGTGAAACAATCTTTTGTTCTTGGTTCAGACATTCCAGCAGTATTGAACCTTTGCCTTTAATTTCTACGTGCGACCCGTCACCGAACCGTACTTGCCCTGTTACTGTTTCATCTAATTCTCTGAAGTGACTTCGCATTCCTGTCATGTGGTTGCTGGCCCCGTTGTCTAAGTACCATAGACTTTCATCTTCTGAGGCGTAACTTGTTGGTTTTATACGTTCTTCGTTTAGTAGAACCCTTTCTTGAACAACGTTTTCTTCTTGTATTGCCATTAGCAATACGGGTGCTTCGTCTTCCTCGACGAGATTTGAATGTTCTTGTACGACATCTTTCTCAGGACAGTCTTTCTTGAAGTGTCCAAACTTCTGACACTTAAAACATTGGATCTTACTTAGGTCGGTTCTTGCAAACTTCCTCCAATTTCTAGAATTTCCATTTCTAGATCTAGATGTAGATCCTTCATTTCTGGGACTTTGCCTATTTCCGTTGTTTCGCCAATTTCCACGCGTTTGGTTAAATCTACCACGACCGCGGTTTCCAGATTGTCTTCCTCTGGTGTTATCATGATGTGTGAACATAAGCCTATCTTGGCTTTCTCCTTGATTTCCTTTCTTTATCCTTAGTCGTTCTTCATACGTCTTTAATCTTCCGACCGCTTCTTCTAGCGTCATAGTTTCTAGATCGGAGTATTGTTCCATGGAGGCAACGATTTGAGTAAACTTATCCGGTACGCCATTTAGGAGTTTGCGTACTAAAGTCGGTTGACTTAATGTCGTTCCTACTTCAGTTGCCCGGGTAACGATACTATTAATCTTTACGGTAAATGAATCAATAGTGTCGTCATCCTTCATTTGCAATAATTCAAATTCTGATAATAGCGTGTGCATACGCGCCTTTTGTACCCGATCAACACCAACGTGTCTAACCTTTAGATTTTCCCAAATTTCCTTTGCGGTTTTACAACTTGCAACTTGCAATACAACATCTTCTGGTATTGCTTGAAACAAATATGCAATTGCAGACGTATCTTTCTTAGTGTCTACCGTTGCATTTTCTGCCGGTTCGATCGTTTCCCACAAACCATTCGCTTCAAGAATCGTCTTAATACGAATAGCCCAAACCGTATAGTTTGTTGGTTTCAGAATCGGACACTGAAACTGGGAAAGAGAATTTCCTTCTTTCTGTATTATTATCGGATTTTGTCCGGATGTTCCTGACATGTCTTCTTGCCGAACAATCTTCACTTCTACTATAACTTTTACTTTCTTGGTTTCAATAGATCTCAACAACCCACGATTACCCGAATCGTGTAATAATCAAATAACCAAATAATCTAATTCGCACTAAACCCCGGAATCAAACAAACCCTAGATTCCTAACCAGCCCTTCGGTTCAACCGATTATCCTAGAACCGAAAACAAAAATTCTGAATTGAACTTTGCGAATTGAAAAACGAAAGAGAAACCTGATCGTGAATTCCCTGCGATGCCTTGCGATTCCCACGCCTAGAGCCTGATGCTCTGATACCAATTTGTTGGCCCGAAATGGATCTTGATCTCTAGAACGAGCGTATTTAAACAAACTTGCATAAAATAATAACTTGAGTGTATGTACAATCGAATGAGAGAGTAAGTTATTACAAATGAAAACAATCAATCCTATTTATAGTTTTCTACGGGTACGAGTGAAGAGTTGTGTCTCTTTGTGAATAGACACGTCTCTTGAATGAGTGGTTGTGATTAATCCTTGAAGAGGTATGTTGTTTCTTGTCCGTTCAAATCCAACCGGTGCCTCTTCTTTCTTGTTTGCCTTGTACCGATCGGAAACAGTGTGAAGGGAGGGACACACCTTTTCGGTAATGGTGGTGGTTACCATCTTGTGTCTTTGACAACTTTGGTCCTTGAAGTTCATAACCGCTTATAACTATCTATTTTAAATATCTAACTAAGTGTGTGATGTTAAGAGATTAACCGGGTTTCAGAATTGACCCCCTTTTGTTAACCCATTAGTTTTGCTAAAACTTTATTACTTTTTCATGTTGATTTACTGTTTACAGCAATGACAACGGAACTGGAATCAAAAAATGGTTGTGAATCAGTTCATATTCTGTCGGATACCATGGAAAGTATGTTTTTGCAAAAAAAAAAAAATTATTTTTTTTATTTTATCTTTTTGATGGTTTTTACTGTTAACTACTCAGTATTAGAATTTCTTATAAAAATGTTGGCTATGTTGGCTTCAGCTGCAAGAAAACCGTCTGTGGCTGCTATCGACGGGGTTGCTTTAGGTGGAGGATTAGAGGTTGCAATGGTATGTGCCATTTTTCCATATTCTCTTTTGGAAAATTTTAACATATCTTTATAAAGTTGGTGATAAATCATGCTGATTTTGTTTTCAGGCTTGCAATGCTAGAATATCTACTTCTACGGCTCAGTTAGGCTTGCCTGAACTGCAGCTCGGTATTATTCCCGGGGGTGGAGGTATAGCCCTGTATATTTATCTTTTGAAATAAATAACGGAAATGATATATCATGCACTATACAGTCTTCATAGAAAAAATGACAAAAATAATTGTGTAACTTATGATTGTGCATTATTTCAGGAACTCAACGGCTTCCACGGCTTGTTGGTCTAACAAAAGCCCTTGAAATGATGTTGGTATGCTGTTTATCTTCAGATATTGTTTATGTTATGCTAGCATCCATGAAAATTGCAAGTTTCAATGGCATTTTCTATATATGTTCTTGTTAACTGATTGACCTTTTCATCTCTCTCTAACACACACTAGACGTCAAAGCCGGTAAGTGGAGAGGAAGCTCATAAGATAGGACTCGTGGATGCCATTGTACCGGGAGATGAATTACTAGACAATGCTCGCCAAATGGCGTTAGATATATTGGCGCGTAGAAAACCATGGGTTTCAAGTCTTTACAGAACAGATAAAATCGAGCCACTTGGTGAGGCCAGTGAAATATTGAATTTTGCTAGAGCTCAAGCGCGCAAACAAGCACCCAACTTACAACATCCACAGGTTTGCATTGATATTATTGAAGAGGGCATTGTCTCGGGCCCGCATGCTGGAATATTGAAGGTTTGTATTTGTTGTCATAACTCATAATTAAATTCCCTATTTATGATTACCTTACTTGAACCATTTTAATATGATTTTGTTAATATAATTTGCAGGAATCTGATGCATTCCAAGTTCTTTTAAAGACGGATATTTGCAAGAGCTTGGTTCATCTCTTCTTTGCTCAGTGTGGTACTACAAAGGTACAACTGTTAGACTTGTTGTAATCATAAGTCAAAGCTGACTAGAAAAAAGTCAACATGGTAAAAAACTGACAAGCACCACATCAGAAGAAAGTCAACATGGTCAAATGAGTGTGATCATGTCTTGTTTTTGTGTGTTAACAGGTACCCGGGGTCACGGATCTTGGTTTGAAACCAAGACATATAAGAGCGGTTGCTATTGATGGCGGAGGTCTGATGGGGTCCGGAATAGCAACGGCTTTGATTCTAAATGGGTATCAAGTTTTCTTGAAAGAAGTCAATCAAAAGTTCTTGGATGCAGGATTAGGCAGGGTCAAAGGTTTGAGTTTTTACTCTCTTGAAATATTTCTAAATTGCTTTTGTATTTATGTATTCACATTTCTATCATCTAGCCAATTTGACAAGCAGTGTTAAGAAAGGTCAGTTGACTAAAGAAAAGTTTGAGAAAACCGTCTCTCGTATCACGGGCGTTCTTGACTACAAAAGCTTTAAAGATGTGGATATGGTTATTGAGGTACTTTACATTTTCCATCTTATTCAGTAACCCAGAAAAAAAATGTAAAAAGCAAATGGAATTTATTTATTCTCTATACATGTTTAAACGAACAGGCTGTTGTTGAGAATGACTCGTTGAAACAACAAATATTTACGGATTTGGAGAAGTACTGCTCTCCAAATTGCATACTTGTAAGTAACACCTCAATAAGTGACTTGAATCTAGTTGGTGAAAAGACAAAGTTTCATGATAGGATAATTGGAGCACACTTTTTCAGGTAATAAGTTGTTAACTCTTTTGCAGCCCGGGTTAGTTGCAAAATTAATTTGTTAACTTTTTTGCAGCTCGGCTCACATGATGCCACTTTTGGAAATCGTCCGGACGACGAAAACATCTCCTCAAACAGTGGTTGACGTGTTGGATGTGGCGAAAAAGATTAGAAAAACACCAGTTGTAGTTGGGAACCGCACAGGTTTTGCTGTTAACAGGATGTTTTTCCCATATACTCAAGCGGCTCTTTTGCTAGTAGAACGTGGGGCCGACGTATACAACATTGATCGAGTGATTACAAAATTTGGAATGCCAATGGGCCCGTTCAGATTGTGTGATCATGTTGGTTTTGGTGTTGCAGTGGCGTCTGGGACACAGTTTGTTTATAGTTTTCCTGAAAGAACATATAAATCTATGCTCATTCCACTCATGCAAGAGGATAAAAGAGCAGGTATCGCGATCTGTTCTAGTTATGAAAGACAAAATGTTTTTAGTTTTTTTAAGGATTTTGTTTGTTAAACTTGTGATTCTTGTTTTAGGTGAAACCACTCGCAAAGGTTTTTATCTCTACAATGATAAATGCAAAGCGAGTCCAGATCCCGAAATAAAAAAATACATCAAGAAAGCAAGGGAAATTTCTGGCATCTCAGTTGAACCAAAGGTCTCTCTCACATATACACACACGCGCACTCGCTTGCACACTTACACTTCATTGATCTTGAAAGATATATAATGTCAGCTCTTCACACGACAGAAAACGACTTATGTTTAACTAATTTGTTACGGTTTTGTTACAGTTAAGGAAACTATCAGATAAGGACATAATAGAGATGGTGTTCTTTCCTGTTGTGAACGAGGCGTGTAGAGTATACGCCGAGGGTATTGCAGTAAAAGCAGCTGATTTGGATGTCGCGGGTGTTATGGGAATGGGATTTCCACCTTACAGGTTTCATGTTTTTCCTCAACAATTTTATTTAGAATTATACAATAAAACTATTATTTTACGATTTTAACATACTTTTGTGAACAGGGGAGGGATTATGTTCTGGGGAGATTCGGTTGGATCTAAGTACATATATGAGAGGTTGAATGAGTGGTCAAATCTGTATGGGGACTTCTTTAAGCCATGTGACTACTTGGCTCAGAGAGCTGCACTTGGGGCTCCTTTGGTTAGATTCTCTTTAATCATTTTCTTTAGATATATCGTCGAATTTAAGAATGTTAAATATACAATATGCTGTTTTGCAGAGTTCGCCATTGGATCAAACAAAATCGCGGTTATGAGATGAATATATGAAATACAATCATCTACTGGTTTTATGGATGTTGAAGTAATTAAAAGTGGAGATAAAAGTTGTGATAATAATAATAGGTTGAAAAGTAGCAACTTGTTTCTGTTTATGTTTATGATGATGTTCACATCATGTTACACTAGCTTTTCTTAAATATCATGTATACTGACCAAACTTTACAATATTCAGGTCGGGTAGGGTAACGGGTCATAACGTGTTCAGTCAGAATGGGCCATCATAAAAAATGGTCATTTTGGTTCGGGTGAGAACCGTTTTGACCATTGATTTTGTAATCCTCATTGGTGAACATAATCAAAGTCAATAGAGAGAGAGAGAGTTCCCAAATCAAAGCATAACCGTGGTTATCTTTCAACCACTTTTAACAACCTTTCAAACGTTCTTATACGAGATTACAACCTTGGTCCCTTAGCATTGGCTTATCACCACTGTTTAGAACAATCTGGTGATCATAAGCATAAGCTCTCTTAGGAGGTAAGGCTTTAGGGACTTGGAAAACATCACTATAAGCCTCTAATAGATGCTACAATTCATTGTTACCTATAGTATGCGAAACTTTGGAACCAAATGTCTCTTCTACTTGCATCAATTGTAACCCAAACATCTGAGATTGTACTACCCTTGATAAGCTATTCAACAAAGTGGACATTTTCTCATTAGAACATATGCTTATTCCATTAGTCTTAGTTCCTTTCAATGTATAAACTTTGCCTTGAACTACAAATTGCATAGTCAAATTTGTTAGACGTAATTCACGTCCTCGAGCTTATGACGCAGGTTGGGCCGACCTCGAGCTAATGGTGTTCAAACTATGTGTTCAACAAGCTTCACAACAACAACAACAACAAATGATGTTCTAGCAGTTCCGACAACAAAGGATGTTCGAACAGTTTCAACGACAAAAGCAGCAACAACCACGCCACCAACACCAGATACCTACTATTTCAAGCATTGAAACATCATCAGTGAAACTCTAATATTTAGTGTTGAGGCTACTCCATCTGCCCAAAAGAAAATAACAAAAAAACCACGAAAAATGTGGAATCGTCTTCAGAACTGAGACGCATTAAGTGGAACTTGGAAGAAGAGGTTGTGGTTGCCAAGGCTTTCGTACACATTTCTCAAGATCCGATGTTTGGAATTAACCAAAAGTTGTGTCTTTTATGGGGTCGAGTTTTAGATTGTTTTAGAAGTCCAAAAGTTTCTCAAGAGAGGACCAACCATAACTTGAGGTCGCATTGGCACATGTTGAAAACCAAGTTGAACAGGTTCAACGACCTGTACTTACACGACAAAAACCATCCAAAGAATGGTATGTCGGATTACATGTTGTTGTGGTTGGTTCCTGAGGAATATGTTGTTGATACTAAGAATAATCTCACCGGATAACAATTTTAATATGAGCATGTTTGGAGGGTTAAGCAAGGTGTATGGTGCTTAGCTCAAATGCTCAAAGACAACAAGCACCGTTGAATACACCTCAGGTGGTACTCCTTCGGCTGGTGATACCATGACCTTCGACCTTAACGTCGATACCCCTTTGTCGGTGGAGGATTATGGCATCTCACTAGATGATGATGTCCATGTGTATGATGATGAAGATGATGTCCGTGTTGGGATTGAACCAACACAAAGACCAATTTGGAAGGACAAAGCAAAGGAAAAGGCTAGGGTTTAAGGCGAATGCCAAGGCAAGGTCATCTTACCATGAAAAAGACGAACTACTTGATCGGCTAAACAAAACATTGTCTCTTAAGCAATAAGTGATTAGTGATTAGAGACTTCATACGAAGGACTACATGGAAATTAAAGAGAAAAAAATACTCTACTTCCCGATTACCCATATGGACCCGGTTCAAAATGGCCGACATGATGATGAGTGTGCTAGAATTAAGACAAAGTATCATATGGATTAATTGTAGTAGTTTTGTTAATTTCACTGGTTTGTATTCTCTAGTTTTTATTAAAATGTTTGTAGTTACTTTTTTTTTTTTTGTTATAATGCAATTTCTATGTTTTTATGTTTTTCAAGATTTAGTTTATTTTGATATTTTATATTACTTATTTAGTTATTTTAATTATTTAATCAATTACTTATTATCTTTTTATCTAATAAATGGGGATTAAGGCTGATGTCATAAGACAGCCCTTCCCCAATCATAGACAGTTATTTTAAAAAGGGTGATGTCAATTCTTTAAAAAATGATGTCATCTTTTTTCTAAAACACATACATGACCACATACATGCACACATACATACATAAGTTAACCAATAAAATGATTTTATATTTAAAATTAAAATTGTAATTACTTTTAATTAATACCAATTCCTGCATTTAATTGGGCCAACCCTTCTCCCCCAATTAAACCCTTCTCCTCCTTGCACGCCATCTTCCGAATTGAAATTCGAATTTGTTATGCAGAAATCGATACTCCATTCAATACTCAAAATAGTCTTTAAATACTCAACATCATAATCAGATTTCATATTCCTCTTTGCCGTATTACCTCTTTCTTATATTTCCGATCTCCTGTATTCGCCATTGCAACCATCCAACAATGTCTAACGATTCCATTAGTTATATTCATCAAATATCTACCGAGAAAGATACATGGAAGTTGAAGGTGCGAATATTACGTTTGTGGAGACAAGCGTATCAGATTGACATGATTTTGATGGACGAAAAGGTATTCTGGATAATGCAAATTCTTTTGTTTTTATTTGTATTTTTTTTTATAGAAGATCTTATGTTTATGTTTTTTTATCTTCTGTTTTAATTAGGGTGATAAGATTCAGGCCACCGTAAAGAAGGTGTTGATATGTGTGTTTGAAACCAGCTTGAGGAGGGTAGTGTGGTGGTTCTCAGCAAGTTTGGTGTTGGTGAGATGAATGACAAGTTTCCTGTAATCAAGCATTCCTATAAGCTCATATTCTACTGTCAAACAAATGTCAAACGTTGTGAGAATTTCGACGGACCTTTATATGGTTTTCAGTTTGTTGACCTACATGAGATTATAAATCGTGAGGTTGAAGTTGAATCAACAGTCGGTTAGTTATCTTTTTTTTTTTGTTTTTTATTTTTTTGTATTTCACGTAACTAAATATACTTGCTCCTTTATTTTATTGGTGATGCGTTAATGTTAATGTTACTTATCTTTGTGTTTTTCCCTTTTTAGATGTGATCGGTTATGTTGTATCTACTACCGATATGGAAGTTTTTAATCGGTCTGGAAAGGAAAGCAAGAGGATAAGTTTTGAGACTGTTAACTTTACATATGAGTTTTATAGTTATGTTTGTACAATTACGTTCCTTCCTTTGAAGTTGCATACCTTTTAGGTTTATTCTTATGTTTGTATTTGTTTTATATGCCTCTATGTTTTCTTACATCCTTTTGTTCTGTTGTTAGTGGAGACACGATTGGTTGCACTTTGTGGGATAATTTTGCACAATAGTTTTCCACGTTTATTCAAGGTTATTCATGCGATGCCGTTGTCATTGTTCTAATTCAATTTGCTAAAGTTAAGAATTTGAGAGGTACTCTATAACCATCATCTATCATAGTATATATTAATTTCTTAAATATTACTGCAAAAGTTTAAAGATGTTTTCCCTTTACTGTTGTAGACAGCCCAAATATTCAAAATGCATTTTTTGGTAGCCGTTTGTTTATCAATGATGATGTTGAGGAAATTACAACTTTCAGGAATAGGTCAGTCAATCTTTATCTCCATTTACATTAGATAGCTTTCAAAGATTTATAAGTACTGATTTATTTACATTTAGTGTCATTCCACTTATTATTTACAATGATTTTTTACTGTTTTTTTAGGCTCATTGAAGGTAGCAAAGGTGAAGGATCTTCACAAATTACACCAGCTTCGTTGTCCAGTCAAACTGTTTACTCTTCTCGTGAAGAATTCCTGAAGAAGTACGAGAGAAAGTCTGTCGAAGAGATTTGGGACGTCGCCGTTGTAAGTCATCGTTGTTTATTTTTTGTAGTATTTATGTTCCAGAATACAAGTTAAACAATACTTTATTTGCAGGAATCTGTCTTTGTGGTTCTTGGTACTATAAGGTCCGTTGAGGAAGATTTTGGATGGTTTTATGTTGGGTGTTCCAAGTGTAGCAAGAAGGTGATTCCTGCTTCTGATGCTGGTGGGTTTAATGATATAGATGCAGATGATGCGGCATCTGATGTTGGTGTGCTTTACTGTCCTAAGTGTAAAATCCGTTATCCAACAACTATCCTTAGGTACCCTTATTCTGATATTATGTTCATTTCAACATATGTTTAGAATCATATGTTTTAATTTATTAGTTTTATTATAATTTTTGTAATTCTAGATACAAGATACGTGTCAGGGTTCAAGATGCAACAGGCACTATATCTTTTGTTATGTTTGACAAGGATGTTTCCAAAGTTATAGGGAGGTCTGCTCGTGATATACATGATCAACAGCTTAGGGTATGTTTGTAAAATTTATTTTTTTAATATATAATAAAAAAATAATAATACTAAATTATTACTCTTAGGATGGAGAGGAAAATGTCTGCCCAAGGGAAGTTAAACAGTTGGTTGGGAAGAGATACATTTTCAAAATTGAAATTTCAACTTTCAATCTGACGTCCAACTATCATGTTTATACTGTATTGAAACTGTGTGATGACAATGAAATAATAAAAATCATGTTGCAAGATGATGCCGCCGAACAGGTTAACTTATATTCTAATGTAATCAATATTGTCATTCAAATTTCTAATTATCTTTTTTAGATTAAATAAATCTAACTTTATCTCATGTTATTAAAATACAGAATGTGGAAGATGTCAATTCTGAACCCGCATCTGGATCCTGTATGTGTTTCAAGGTAATAAGTTATAAATTCTTTATTAAATTCAAACATCCTTTTCATAATAATTTTTTTCACTATTATACGTTAGGATATTTTTTGTTTGTGCATAGGAGGCCTTTTCTTTTACCGAAGACTCGGAAGTCCCAACTGATGCGGCCACAAGTCCTCAAGCTGCTAAACGTTCAAGTGATGTTTCAAAAGATGAAAACGGGGAGTCTTCTTCAACAAAACGAAGGCTTCTGAATGTCAAAGTTGAGAAGTGAACGTTATTTTTATTCTGATTATGTGTTTGTTTTTTTTTTTTTTGTACTAATCGTTGAACAATTAAATTTTGCTACTTTCTCTGCATATTTTATATGCAAGTTTCGAACAATTATTCTGGTCCTATTTTTGTTTAATGTTGATGTATTAAGTTACTTTTTGCTTATTGTTTATATATTTTGATTTATTTATTCATGTTTTTGAAGTTTTTTAAATCATTTAAAGTAGCCTAAATTTTGATGTTAACAAAATAAATCTTCATATTTAAAATGGCAATTTTTTTTTCTCTTTAACCTAAATCTTGATGTTTTCAAAATCAATGTTGATATTTTAAACGCCTCTTCATTTTATGCACTTAACCTAAATCTTTATGTTTACAAAATAAATCTTGATGTTTTAAATGCCTTTTCGTTTTCTGTTAATCTTTATCTACAAGTTATAATGCAGGAAACATTCAATGAAGCCATGCAAAAGTGATGATAATTATTTAAAAACCCACAAAAATTAATAGCACACAATCATTATGTTTTAAACAAAGTGCCGTTCAAAATAAAATATGTTAATAAAGTGTCATTGGTAATTGTTAATGTAATTAATGTAGACATAATTATTAAACTTTAACACTCACCTTTAGCTAACCTTTTTTCAAGTTAATACCAAAAGATAGCATTGGTAATTGTTAATCTAATTAATGTAGACACAATTATTAAACTTTAACTCTCACCTTTATCTAACCTTTTTTCAACTTAATACGAAAAGGCAGGCCATCATTGTTTTATTTTTTCTAATTACTTAATTATTATGTTTTCTAGTTAATGATAATTATGCCAACTAATTACATATATGCTTTAGTTTTAAGTACATCATTAGTTTCATCCTCATTATATGCATTCGAAATGAATAGTCACACCAGAAATCAGTTTCATCAAAGCACATCCAAACCTCCTCCTAAACATAAATCTTCAAGTATGTTTCAACAATCAGAAGTTCATGCTCATTCTAATGCAGTAAACTCACGTCGGTTAACAAGAACACCTCTAACAGATGTTACAAACGGTTAGTTTATAGTTCATCTTCTATAACGAAGTTTATTGTTTTATTTACAAGATATCTCATTCACTTTCTTTTTGCAGTTCCTGTTGAACGTGTACCTAAACACAACTACAAACGTTTGTTGCTTGAAGAATCCTTGGGAGTTAAAAAATCCGATGAAGTTATACATAGGAGTTATCGTTGTGATAAAGGAAAATCGGCTACACCTCTACCAAATTCTGAAAACAGTCCACCCTATTTATCCCAACCTCTTTCTTCATGTGTTTCAGCCGTTGCAGTACAAAGCAGTCAACCTGCTCATAGACACAATTATAAACGATTATTGCAGGAACCAGCAATTGTAGTTGATAATGCAGCTGAAGCAACAGATACAACCAATCTTATCAACAAAGGAAAATCTGTTTCAAGCATATAAATTTTCCAAAACAGCCCCCCTTATTCACCCACACCTATTTCTTCATGTCGTTCTACTGTTTTAAATGGTAGCGCTTATGAATCGACTCCCTTACCAATCAACTTTAGCTTACGTCATTCTCCTTTAATTCCTTCATCATCTGTCCAACGGTATTCCTTATCACCTACCTTTACAAGTCCGGCTCATTGCTTTAAAAACGGTACTTTTTTTTTCTTTTTTTAATCTTCAATAGCCTTTTATTCTTTTCAATAAGATACATGTCAACCAGATGAAATCCATCATTTCTCCCGTATAAAAACATGTGATATTTGATAGCACTATAACTGTTCATGTTAATGTAGGTTTACCTACTTTCACACCAACACGTTATGAATTACCATTTTCCAGCTCCAGCTCTTCTGCAACATTACTTGATAATTGTTTACCTCCACCAATAAAAGCCAAATGTACAGCCAGAAGATTTAATACAAATGAGATACCTAAATTTGATCTTCATTCTGATGAAACGGGATGTTTAATTGCAGTGCAAACTGTTTTTGGCATATTAAAGAGTAAGAAACCTGCCACTTATATTAGTATATTCATATTCATATTCATATTCATATTCATTAATAATGTAATCTTTAATTAATACAGGCTACCTTGATCATGGAGATCCTGTAAACAAATGTCATAGTTGTGGGGCTTTGTTGTGGGATGAAGAAAGAAGACGTTGAAATCGTTACTGTAGTAAGACAAGTTATTCCCTTTGTTTTGGTAGTGGCAATGTTGTTCTTCCTCCAACCAAAGATCCTCCAAGGCTTTTGTACAACTTATATCGCAATAAACATCCAAAGAGCGTCCAGTTCATTAATAACATCAGGGCTTATAATATGATGTTTGCGTTCACTTCAATGGTAGGGAAGGTTGATTCAAGTGTTAACAGAGGACGAGGCCCATGTGTATATAAAATTAAAGGCAAAAATTATCACCTATTAGGTGGTTTGATGCCAACACAAGGTGACCGTCCTAAATTTGGTCAGCTATATATTTACGACACGGAGAATGAAGTTTCTAATAGATCAAATGCTATTAGGTACCACAACTCATCCTATATTATTTATATTTATTTCCTTTCTAATCATTAATTCTTTTCATTGTTTTTTCACTTATTACATACTTACTATAATGACAGTTCAGGGCACGCTCTAAATGTTGAAAATAAAAATACTTTGGATGCTGAGATAATTAATGATCTTAAGGATCTTTTGGATCATTCCAATCCACTAGTTCAAAATTATCGTATTGCAAGAGATCGTTTAAATGAAACTGGTGAAAAGAATGTGCATATCAGACTAATTGGAAGAAGACAAACCGATGGAAGAACACATAACCTTCCAACTGCTTCTGAAGTTGCTGCCATTGTAGTTGGTGACATCGATAAATTATTCGATAAAAGGGACATTATCGTGGAGACTCAAACCGGCCATTTAAAACGCATCTCTGAACTTCACCCTTCATATCTTCCACTTCAGTATCCTCTTATTTTCCCAACAGCAGAAGATGGTTACCGAACTGGTATAAAACATGGAATGTTGCAAGACGATGCAGAGGGTTCTAGAACTGATGTTACTATGAGAGAATTCTTTGCTTACAAGATTCAAGACAGAGATGTAGTTTTTTCACTATTGCTAAATGCAAGGAGACTTTTCCAGCAATTCTTGGTGGATGCATACACTATGGTGGAGTCTGAAATATTATTTTTTATTCGTAGGCAATAGAAAAAACTTCGTTGTGATTCTTATAAAAACATCTCAGCTTCCATTACTTCAGGTAACACAGACGCATCAAATACCGGTCAAAGAGTTATACTACTGTCTTCATTTACCGGTGGTTCAAGGTATATGATGCAGAAGTACTTGGATGCCATGGCACTCAGTAAAACATTTGGATATCCAGATTTGTTTATAACAGTAACATGTAATCCAAAGTGGCCTGAGATTGTCCGGTGTTTAAAAGCAAAGAACCTTAACGCCGAAGATAGACCTGATCTTCTATGTCGATTGTTCAAAATAAAGCTTGATGATATCATTAAAGATTTAAAAAAAAGTATTTGGAGAAGTGCAATCAGGTAAATTAATTTTTAACCTCAAATTATTTAACAATGTTAGATATGCCAACTAATTCGACTTAAAACTATTGCAGCTGTTTATACAGTCGAATTTCAAAAGCGTGGACTTCCTCATGCTCATATATGTCTTTTCTTGGAGTCTTCTTATAAGTTCCCTTCCTCGGAATCTGTTGATCGAGTAATATCTGATGAGATTCCTGACAAAGCTGTTGACCCTGAGTTATATCAACTTGTGAAAGAATTCATGATTCATGGTCCATGTGGCCTCGACAATCCAAGCCGCCCATGTATGATTGACAGTAAATGTTCTAAAAGGTCCCCTAAACCATTTACATATCATACTTCTGTTAATGATGAAGGCTACCTGGTCTACAGGAGAAGAGATACTTCACATTTTGTCATTAAAAGTGGAATTCCATTGAACAATGGTTACGTTGTTCCTTATAATGGTTTTCTACTTAGAAAGTACTAGGCACATATTAATGTGGAATGGTGCAACCAGTTTGGTGCTATCAAGTATTTGTTTAAGTATATCAACAAGGGTCCTGATAGAGTGACTATTGCTGTTAATAATGAGAACTCAGCTGAGCCAAATGTTAATGATCAGAATGAGCAGCCAAATGTTGACGAGATTGAACAATTCTATGATTGTAGATATATATCTGCATGTGAGGCACCATGGAGGATTTTTAAATATGACATACACTATAGGTTCTGCCGTTGAGCGATTACCATTTCATCTTCAAAATGAACAATGTGTGACTTACGAAGACGATTCCGATTTATGTGATGTTATAAACAAGCCTTCTGTTGGTACATCCATGTTTTTGGGTTGGATGGAACGCAACAAAAATGTTCCAAAGGCAAGGGAACTGACCTATGTCCAGTTTCCAATGTTTTATGTTTGGAATTCTAAACACAGAAGATGGGTAGGTAGACAGAAACGTGGATCTGTTGGAAGAATTCATTATGTCCCTCCATCTCTAGGAGAATGTTATTATCTGCGGATTCTTCTAAACAAAGTTACAGGGCCAACTTCATTTGAAGATATTCGTACCGTCAACGGTCAACTGTACCCTTCTTATGAAGAAGCATGTTTTGCTTTTGGTCTATTGGATGACGACAAAGAGTAGGTTTCGTGCATTAAAGAAGCTAATGCATGGGCATCGGGTAGATATGTTCATTCGCTTTTTGTGATGTTGTTGCTGTCTAACAGTTTATCCAGAACAGCATATGTATGGTACCAAACATGGGAGGATATGTCAGATGACATTCTCCATACACAAAGGATTCGTACTAAAAACCCAGGTTACCAATAATATTTTTTGGAATATTTCACTGTTTCTCAACTGGATTTATCATTTTTCGTGTATACTCTCTATCATGTTTAATAGACATTTTTATTTTTTGCAGTATTAACCCTCCAACCAGAAGAGATTAAGAATCATGCATTAGCTGACATAGAATGGTTGCTTAGAAACAATGGCAGCACGTTGGCCAATTTTCCCGACATGCCTTCTCCTAATCAACGATACGTCATTAGCTCATCCAATCTGTTGGTCCATCAAGAACTTTTATATAACAAAGATTTGTTACAAGATGAGCACAGTACCCTTCTTTCCAGTCTCACAAGTGAGAAAAGTTGTGTTTATAAAACTGTCATAGCTGCTGTTGAGCATCAACGTGGAGGTATGTATTTTGTTTATGGATATGGTGGTATTGGTAAGACGTTTATTTGGAAAACTCTATCTGCTGCCTTGCATTCTAAAGGTAATATTGTATTAAACGTTGCTTTGTCTGGTATCGCATCCCTTTTGTTAAGTGGTGGTAGAACCGCTCACTACAGATTTATCATTCCTATTAACGTTAACGAGGATTCAGTCTGTTCTATTCAACCTAACGGTGATTTGGCACAACTCCTGAGGATGACCAAACTTATCATTTGGGATGAAGCGCCAATGACTCACAGGCATTGTTTTGAGGCTCTAGATAGAACGCTTCGAGATATTCTTCGTTTTAAGGATGCATCTAACGAAGACATACTATTTGGAGGAATGGTTGTGGTTTTTGGAGGTGACTTCAGACAAATTCTCCCCGTCATTCCTAAAGGAAGCAGACATGACATAGTGAATGCCTCCCTGAACTCTTCTCACCTTTGGAATCATTGTCAAGTCCTTAAGCTTCATGTCAATATGAGATTGCAAGTTTGAGCAGGCTGTGATAAAAATGAAATCAAAGAGTTTGCAGATTGGATATTAAAGATCGGTGATGGTAAAATCGGAGAACCAAACGATGGAGATGGCATTATTGATATTCCGGAAGAGTTGCTTATTACAGACACAGTTGATCCAATTGGTTCTCTCATATCATTCACATACCCTGATATATCAAGAAATGTTTCTGATCCTTCTTATTTTCGCGATAGAGTTATTCTTGGCCCAACACATGAAGTTGTAGATAGAATCAATGACAGATTTCTGGCAATGATTCCAGGAACTGAAACCATTTATCTTAGTTGTGATAACATTTCATAGTGTGAAGACGTCTCAGGAATGAATTCTGCTTTATGGTCTCCTGAAGTACTTAACAACCTGAAACTATCTGGTTTACCAAACCATAAGCTAATACTCAAACAGAATGCTCCGGTCATGTTGCTCCGAAATACTGATCAACCAAATGGCTTGTGCAAAGGTACTCGATTGCAGATTGTGAAACTTGGAAAGAATTTAATCGAAGCTAAGATAATGTCTGGTACCAATATTGGAAACCACGTATTCATTCCTAGGATGCGATTAACTCCTTCTGACAAGAGGATACCGTTCAAGATAAACAGAAAGCAGTTTCCTTTAGCCCTTTGCTTTGCCATGACTATTAATAAAAGTCAAGGTCAGTCTCTATCACATGTTGGTTTGTACTTACCACATCTGGTTTTCACTCATGGACAGTTATATGTTGTCGTTTCAAGGGTAAAGAGTAAAAAAGGATTGAAGACATTGATATGTGATAAAGACAACAACATTAGCTCCACTACAAGTAATGTTGTTTACAAGGAAGTTCTTCAAAATTTGTAACAAACGACAATGTTTCCTTAATGTTTGTTGTACTTTTGCATTTTTTTCCTAATTTTCATGAATATTTATATAGTGTTCTCCATGGATACACTATAGATAATATATAGTTATATATAACACGGCCCAAGAAAATCGATATACCCAATTTAGTTATATATTGTCACACCCTGACTTTTTGCGGAAGCGTGATTTGGTGTGATTTGCTTAATACCATTGCATTCAACCTTAACAAACAACTATATGATAAAGCCAAGATGTTCATCCATAGATAGTTTTCAAAATAATACAACTGTCATTGTTTAATATCTAACTAAGACTTTAAGTTTAGATCACATGACAACCAAAGCTTAAAGTTCCATACTCTACTTCACAAGAGACACAAACAAACTAGGTTTCGAGCCATGTATCTTATCCAAGATAAAATACATAACCCAAACCCTTCGACTTCGGATGACACCATTTATTAGAGACATGACTTGTAACTTCAACGCCTGCCAGATCCATACTTAGTTTCCTGAAATACATGCAGTTTGAAAACATCAACAAAAGTTGAGCGAGTTCATGTGTTTTGTATGTGTGCGCGCACAACCTTGAAATCATTTGTAAGTATGTATGTATGTATTTGTAAATTGGTATGAAGAAACAAGGAAACAGATCAATTAATGTGTAGCTAATACATTAATATAAGTGACATGGTATAGGAAGCGCACAATCCTTTAAGCGTATTTCGTACTGGCCCCTCCGGCGGAACCACATAGTCACCACATGCGGCCAACTCGCAGGCCCATGGGTGGGGCTCGGAACACCCAATAGATCTATCACTCGTGCCCCTCGGTCCTTATACAAGGATTAATGGTATTAAGTCAATCGCCTATCCATTCACATGATCTAGCAGTACATTCCTTAGCTAATCATACCATTTGTAATTGTTTGTAAACAGTACCTAACATGTACTTCACCCCCGAAGTTATAAAACTGAAAACAGTTAAAAGAAAAGGGGGTCATGAACTCACAGTTTTGCGTTCCTCGTATCCAATGTAACTCAAAGCTTCCTCTAGAACGCACGACTACCTACATGCGTACTACGGTCCATTAGACGGGTAAGTCGTGCCTTAACCTTGGTCTTAATTAGTGTCTTCAGTTACGTTAGTTTGTGTCATCAATGTTATTCCAAGTATATAATTATTTGTCAAAGTAATAAATATTGTTGGTGCACACATCTGTCGTCTTCGTCTTATGTCGAGTTTTGGGTTCGTTGCAGTTCGGAACAAGAATGATGTCATCATTCTTATTGATGACATCATCCAAGTGACTTAATGCTTACATCACAAATCTACAACAAATATATGTGATATAAGACAAAATCGAATGTTCGTTTGTAATAGAATGTAAATTTCTGTTTTCGCTCTAACTCACAGGTAGTTGATTCCGCCCGAAATCACATAATGTGATTTCGCTCCTAATGGTCTTGTGTCTTTATGAGCGGAATCAACAGGCCTATATATAGGTCTCTTTAGAGCGAAATCAAGTGAAGTTCTTGTATTCCATACCGAAGTGCTGCCGGTGTGAAGATCGATTGTACACAACGTTTATTCAATATAATCAATGTTTTAAGGTGAAGATAAAGCTGTTTCTACCTTTGTTTCTTAGTTTCCGCCTCTGAAACGAAGTTTAACTCCTCTGAACGACTCGTTCGGGTCAGTACACGATCCTACAAGTGGTATCAGAGCTCAGGAGGAGGAGTTCTGCAGAGATTAGCTGGATTTTATTGATAATTCTTTCTTCTACACCGTCTTTCATCAGTTCAGGAAAATTTAACGGTCAAAACCGGTTCAAATTTTCACAAATTATATAAAAGTGACTATTAACAAACCCTAGAAAGTTTCATAGCTAAAATCAGATTAAAAATGGGTAAAAATGGACTTCGAGTTGATTCCGCTCGTAATGGATATTTCTGATTTCCCTCTTGAAAGTCTGATTTCGCTCCTGTGAACAGTTTGATTCCGCTCATAGTGCTCAATTTTTTTATTCCGCTCATAGTGACCAAAGTCTAATTCCGCTCATTGTTACAAAAGTCTGATTCCGCTCATTGTTACAACGGTTTGATTCCGCTCATAATGATCAAAGTCTGATTCCGCTCATCTATGACCTGAAACACGACTATCATTTGAAAGTTCATCGTTTTGTGTGATTCATCTAACAAGGTGTCAGTACATCGGGAATATGAGATCATGTGGTTTAAATCAGTTGCATGTGATTGTTGATAAACTTTAAATCTCGGTTAAATCAAAGTATTTTTTCAAGATTGTTGTCGGCACATGTTATCATGAATTGGTTTGCATGCAAAAGATAAAATTGTCGGTTTAGTGGTATATCGGCAGATTGTTTGTAATAATATCATATTGCATGTGAAAGTTTAGTGGCTCAATCAATTATTAAAGTCAAAGGTATATGTCAGTTGTTCACATGAATATCTCGATTCAAGTTTGCATGTGTCAGTCTCCACTTCATGTAATCGGTCCAATCAAGCATAGTAAGTGCAGCCCACATGAGTATTATTTACGGCCCAAGTTTCATCATATCAATTAGCCCAATCTCAGTTTATATATCATAATCATCATCGGCTCATTAAGGAATACATGTGTTAGCCCAAGATACAAACAATTTGGTCAATACAAGTCTCGGCCCATTGAAGTTGGTCAAAACAGTTTGGAAGTAATTCAGATTGTGTTGTGAGTTTTGGGTCAGTTTGCACCAAATTCAAGTCACATCAGTTTCATTCGCACAAGGTCGCTTGAATTTAATTCAGTTGGTTTGAGAAATTACTCAGTCATTTGAATTCAAACTCGGTCAAGGTTGTGTGTTTTAGCTAGATCATTGGAAAAGGTCATTTGTTTTTGATCCGGGTCATAGCAGTTCGCACGGTTTGACATCAAATTCAGTTAACACAAATTCAGTTCGCACAAAATATTCACCAGTCCGAGTATCAGTTTGTTTCAGTCGTTTAATAGTGTTTAAACTGATAAGTGTTTGTTTATTTGTTTGTTTTAAGGTGATAAAGGTGTGTTACGAGGAGAACCAGTTCGTTTGAAAGCTAACATGGATAACGACTTCTACAACGCGTTCGCTACATCTTCGTCTACTCCGGCTTCCATTGCTCAGAACATGAATTTGGAAAACGAAACGGGAACCACCCAAAAGCCCCCAAAATTGATGAGTATCGAAGAATACTACGGGTGGAAAGATAGATTTGAGAACTGGGTTCAGGCTAACCATCTTAGGTCATGGGAATGTATTTTGAAGAAATATGTTTTGCCACAGACTGATTTGAAAGTTGATAAAAAAATACATGAATTTAGTAATGAAGAACGTGATATGTATAGAGCTGAAAAAATGATGATCAGTCTGCTTCAGCAAGCTATCAAAGAAGACATTTTCATTCTGCTACAGCATGACAAAACTGCAAAGTCAATCTGGGATGCACTTAAAGTCAAATTTGAGGGTAGCGAGAAAATGATTAAAAGCAAGAAGGCACTGTTAAAGAAAGAGTTTGATCTGTTCAGCAGTCTACCGGATGAAGACACAAAGAAGCTGATTGAAAGATATTGTCACCTTGTGCGATCTATGTCAATGCTTAGTATAAAAAAGGAGTCTGAAGAGTGGGTAGACAAATTAGCTGATGCGTTACCGCAAAAAGAGTGGGGAACTTATTTGATGATCCTGAAAAACACAGGGGTTTATGATGGGTTATCAATTGGTGAGTTTATCGAAAAGATTGAGGGTCAAGATTTGGAACAGCAGAAGATCGCGAGGATGAACAGTCCAAGTGGTCAACAGGATGTAAAAATGTACTATAAAGGTAGTGTTCCGGTTCCAGAAGCTGAGAGAAGTCTGAAAATTCAGACTGCGTATAGTGCTGGGGATTCTACAGAAAAGATTGATCAAAGTTCAAACAAAAGCAGCAGTGGTTTCTCATTATATCCAAGTGTCAATCCAAAGAGTTCATCAGAAAGCTTTCAGTCTCAAAGCACAAAGACAGGAAATGGTTATGTGATTCAATGCAACATCGCTCTAAATCTTCCAGAAGGTCAAAGTTTTTCAGAAGACACTGCTAAAGACCACATGGCTCTACTTGGTTCCGTATTGTTATCTTATGAGGGTCTAGTGGCTGGTCGGATCGGAAATCCCATGCTCACCAAAGAGGATTACGATCAAATAGACGCAGAAGAGATGGAACTGATGGATATCAAATGGTGTCTTGCGAGTGTTCTTAGACGTGCTGAAAAATTCAAAACGATTACCGGGAGAAATGACTTTCTTGATGCTCATGTATCTACTTTAGGTTTTGATAAATCTAAAGTTACTTGTTTTCGTTGCAGGGAGAAAGGCCATTTCAAGCGGGAGTGCAAGAACAGAGAAGCTAGTGGCGCTCAGAATCCGTTTGGAAAAGATGATTACTACCGGAAAGCCATTTATCAGCAAGTTGGTCAATCACAAGACTCACAGACGGCTCATGGTAGAAAGATTGAGGATTCTAAGAGAGGATGTTTGGTAGATTTCAACTGGAGCAACTACATATCTCCTGATAGCAAAGCATGTTTAGTTGATCAAGATGATGAACAACTACCTGAAGGTTTCAGCTGGAATATGTTTGTTAATGAAAAGGGTGATTTCAAAGCTTTCATCGCTAAGATTGTCAGAGAACCAGACATGTTTGCCACGTGGATGAAATCTATTGGTGAGACAGTGAAAAGTGTGAAGGAACAGTCCGTTACATCTGAAGAAAGCTCAGAAAGTGCTGATGAAGATTCACTAAGTTCAGATGAGAGTGTTCAAAATGTTGTTACTTCAGAAAAAGAAGTTGTATTTGATCAAACACCGTCTGATTCTGGTGTATCAGATGCTGATTCTGAAAAATCTGTAGAGTTTGATCAAACACCAGTTGATAGTAGCAGTGATGATGAGGAAGAGAAACATATTAATGTTGCTAAAACTCATCTTTCTCCTGAAAGTTTTCATTTCTATTTTGCAGATCGCATGGAGAAACTGAAGGAGAAACGAGCTGCTAAAGAACAACAACTAAAGAAATCTGAAGTTGGTGTTCAGAAAGAGAATGTTGAAAGTGTTATTGAGAAGATGATTGAAACTGATAAGGTGAAAGAAGAAGAAAAAGTGATTGAAGTGGTAAAGACAATCGAAGTTAAAAAGATTGTTGAAGTTGTCAAGCCTTGCACGAAGTGTTTGGAAGCATGCAAGGAATGTGTAGCAAAAGACGACATCATCGCTGAATATGAGAAGAAGAAAGAGCAGTTACTGTTCAACCTCAATTATGTGAAAGAATCTTATGATGTTTTGAACAAAACAGTAACTGGTCTCCAAAAGACAAATTCAGAAAGAGAACAAGCACTAACGATGATGAATGCTGTTATGATGACAAAGCAAAAAGCCATCAATTTTTATATTGAAGAAAGTGCTAAATGGAAGCAAGAGTTGGAGACAGAAAAGATTGAGAATGAGAGAATTAGACGTTTATTGCAAAGTTATTCTAGTTCTGATTATCTCATTGATCGTATTTACCCAACTGTTGCAGGTATGGAAGCTTTTCAAGACGAGAAGCCGAAGAAAAAGAAAGATAGTGGTAAGAAACCGACTGTTAGCTATAACAAGTGTCCGCCTCCAATTTAGGAAGGGTATTCTCCTAGAAAACCAAACGAGGAGCAACTTGAAAAAGCAGTCAATATAAAGCTAAAAACCGACACAACTGACGTTTTACCAGATAACATTGATGTCACGTTTACCTCGTCAGATACTGATCATGAGTTTGAGTTAATCAAAAAGGTGGTCGATCAGGTGTTGGATACTGAGGAGGAGTCTGAGTCAAAGTCTGAGTCTGGAGGGTCAAATTCGTCTGTCAACAGTCCAAAGTCGTCGGTCAAAAAGGCTTACAGTAAAGAGTTTTTGTTATCAAAAGCAAATTTGGATGATGAAGCATTTGAAGTTGCATACACTTTAAATGATTCGGACAAATTATACTCTGACAAAGAGTTTCCAATAAGAAGTGTACGTTTTGACATGATCAAAAAGGTTTTCAAAATGACAGAAATTAATATTTCTGAAATAAAAGATTTAAATCTTATTGAAAAACCTAAAAAATACACTTCAAGAGTTCAACAACGTCTAAACAAGAAAAAGGGTTACAATTCTGGTTCTGGTTTTCAAAAGAAACCAAACCAAAATCGTAGTTACAAAAAGAAAGGTCTTGGTTTTATTCCACCTGAAAATTATAAAAATGAAAAATATGTTCGAGATTTTAAATCAAAAATGACATATGTTGCAGGAACTAGCCATGAAGAAGAAGCTAAGAAACCAGTCTGGAGACAGTCAAATCAAGAGTTTCTTGCTGAAAAGAAGAAGAATGGAACTGAAATGTCTCATTCAAAAGAAACTAGAACCTGTTACAAATGCAATGAAGCTGGTCACATTGCATGGAACTGTCCAATGTCAAGTCAAAACAGGGAGTTTCTCAGAAATTGAAAGAAAAGGTTGTTGATGTTGAACCACCAACCGACAGACTTAAAATTTTTGAAAATTCAACTTATGAGGTTGGTGAGTGTTCTAAAAAGAATTTTTATAAAAAGAAAGAGAATGACAACCAAGTGTGGGTTGTTAAGAAAGTTGATGTGAATGTCGGCGATGAATCTGGTTCCACAAAGCCAGAAGAGCCACAGGTTGAGATGAAAATTTCAGTGAATGATGATGAGTTTCCATCACTGAAATTTGAAGAGGTTAAAAAGAAAATTGGTAAAGTTGAGATCTCAGATCAGTTTTATTCTGAGAAAAATGAGTTTGATGTCGAGAAAACATTCAATGGAAGTGTTAAGAAAATTTTTGGAAAAATGTTGAATGGGAAAGTTAAGGGGGTTAAAGATTTTTATGCAACTAAAAAGGCAACTTACAACCCCACTGCGCAAGAATTGAAAGCCATCAAGTCTGAAAAGACTTGGATGGAAGTTTGTTTCCCTTGAAGTCTTAGGACTACGCCGGAGATCCCAAGTTTGTAATCACGGATCAGGAATCGGCATCTTTCTTGAAAATTGATGATTGTGTTTGAATCTTAAAATTGTTGAATTTTTATAGGTTAAGTGTGAATTGCCGGAGCTTCCAGGTTGGTAAGTGTGAAGCAGGAATCGACATCTTGATTGGTAACATGTATTTGTGTAGATGTTTATTCCTACATGTGATTAAATGTTTTGTATATACTTACAAGTGGTAAGTGATTGATTCTGACATAGCGATTACTCAAGGTCATTAGTTTGAACTTGATGTAATCCTTATACGAGTGATTGAATGGACAAAATGATGAACCATACCCCTAACCTACAAGTGGATAAAACCAACAAAACTTATTTTCCGGAAAAATCATTTTGATTAAAACAAACTTACGTGTTTTGAAATCATAATGAGAAAATAGTTTTGTGAAAGGGGGAGTTCTGATTGTTTATGCCAAGTGGATGGCGATTTGAAGTGATTTGATGTCGGTTGTCAAGTTTTTGTACAGTTTTTTTTATGTTTCAAGTGGGTCAAGAGTCTAGTAGTTTTAAAATTTCCTTTAATGTGTTTGCATTTTAGGGGGAGTAGAAATTTCTGAAAATCCAAAAACATTAGAAAATTTGAAAAAGACAAAAACATGATAAAATCAAAAATGAGTTTTTGTGTTAAAGAAGAGGAAATGATAGTACATCAGTAGACAGTCACAGTATGCTAAAGAAATGTATTGATTAAATAGCATTAAACAGTCTCACTGATGATATGCCGATAGGTTTTTACACATTTAGTAAGCTTTTTCGGGATATAAACTAAAATTCAAACTTGCTTATTTCGTGGGGAACACTACTTGGATATATAGGTAACCCCTGAAATCTCGTTTGAAAGGTCCCTCTTTCTGAGATACTAGGTCTTTATACTCAGTGATATCTGGGGTATTATCCCGGGACTTCTGCTGAATGGAAATTCTGACCTAGTCCCCGGATAATACTTTCTACAATTGCTTGAAACATAGCATCGCCCTCAGCAAGCTGATGAAACAATAAAATTGATAGTCGCTGTTGTTGTAATCAAAAGATCCTCTAAAGGGGACACTCCAAAAGTCGAAGCCGTCATCTCTCTGCGTATCGAAAGATCGACCTGAGCTCTCACGGCCCTCGCAATCTAACCCCTTACAGATATCATCTGTGGTATACTCACCTGTAAGACTGAATATTGGGATCTGGATACGGGAGTATATTCAAGAGGTGGGACACATGAATGAGTTTAAGTTCTTAAAACACCTAACTCATATCCTGAATCAGTTGAAATTTGTGTGAAAATTTAAGTGGATCAGTATATCGGCAATCTAAGTGAATTGTTTAATTCTTAATGTGTAACTAAGCTCAACGGTACTTGTGACTTGTCAAAATCTGATATGATCCTTTTACACAAAACTCACAAAAATATTGTCTGTAAATATTTTTTTACTGCATTTCTTTACATTCAAAATTACAAAAAGATTTTTGGTGTGTTTTAGTATAAATTTTTTGAAAAATCCAAAAAGATTTTCGACAACTGATGTTGGAGAGCTGATTGTCAAAATTCCAAGTGCTAGACATGATGAACAAATGGTTTGGGAAAATGTGTTTTGAAAAGAAAAATGATCAGATTTTAAAATGATTCATCAAGTTTATTGAGTTATTTTTTAGGGAGAGTCAGTGTTAGTGCATACATTGAATTGTTAAATGTGTGAAATTTACTTTTAGGTAGAGTGAGTTTGTGCAGGTTTAAGAATGAGCTGGATTGATGATTCTGAGCTGGATGAGAGCCAGATTACTATCTTGGAACAACCTCAGAAAGAGCCAGCCAGATTACGATCCTGAAGCAGATGATGCTGAAGAACTAAAGGAATGCCTGCACATTGCAAGGGGGAGTTTGTGAATTTTGAGAGAAAGAATGAAGCTCAAAGACTGATCAAGACTGAAGATGCGAAGACTCGACATGTGAGACTCGTCAACATCTGAGGGGGAGTCTGTTGGTGCACACATCTGTCGTCTTCGTCTTATGTCGAGTTTTGGGTTCGTTGCAGTTCGGAACAAGAATGATGTCATCATTCTTATTGATGACATCATCCAAGTGACTTAATGCTTACATCACAAATCTGCAACAAATACATGTGATATAAGACAAAATCGAATGTTCGTTTGTAATAGAATGTAAATTTCTGTTTTTGCTCTAACTCACGGGTAGTTGATTCCGCCCAAAATCACATAATGTGATTTCGCTCCTAATGGTCTTGTGTCTTTATGAGCGGAATCAACAGGCCTATATATAGGTCTCTTTAGAGCGAAATCAAGTGAAGTTCTTGTATTCCATACCGAAGTGCTGCCGGTGTGAAGATCGATTGTACACAACGTTTATTCAATATAATCAGTGTTTTAAGGTGAAGATAAAGTTGTTTCTACCTTTGTTTCTTAGTTTCCGCCTCTGAAACGAAGTTTAACTCCTCTGAATGACTCGTTCAGGTCAGTACACGATCCTACAAATATTTTAACTTAAATTATATTTATTACATTTTGGAATATTAGTTAAAATAATAGATTTTAACTTGACACAATTATGTATTGTATATGTATATCCTTCCCAAGGATGGATGTATCTGTATTTGTATTCTTATACTTGTACATTTTTGCCATGTATTGGCATCGTATTCCGAAGTGTATTTATACGTACGAGAATACGTATCCTTATTGTGTTTATTAAGTATTCTTACACTTAACTTTTCCGGAATATTATTTTTTAATAAAAATTCATCAGTATATATTTTCAAAATACACATTTCAAGGAATATTATTTAGAAAAATTATTTATATTTTTTCCTTTGGCAAAATTATTTGTATTTCCATATAAGTCCCAAAAATAATATATTTTCAAGTCTAACTTGAAAATATATGTGAACTTAAAATTCTTCCACAAATAATATATTTCAAGTTTATTTAAGAGAATACATTTTCTCCCAAAAATAATGTATTTGATGTTTGTTTGAGAAAATATATATTTTCTTCCAAAAATAATATATCTCCTAATAATTCCAAGAAAAATATATATTTTTACTTGCCCAAAGATAATACATTTCCTTCTTGTCAAAAATATGAAATATTTTGTAGTAATCATGAAAATCCCATTTTCATTCCCTTGATGTCCAAAATATTATTTACCAAAATATACACATGAATAATATTTCCGGAATATTTTGTGAGTTATATTCCTTTGTTCGGTTTTACCGGTATTTTGGGTATTCTTTGTATATTTGTTCCTTTGAATTTTGGTAATATTTTGGATTGTAATTTCTTGGTATTTTGATGAGTTATATTATTTCAAATCCTAAAATAATATAACTAATACACATAATATACAAATAATCACACACATGGTGCCTTCTAAATATACATTTCCTAAATACATATTTAGTCACTTTTATTTGCAAAAACCAACCTCCAATATTTATAATTTTTGTAACAAAAATCATGGCAAAGTTTATGTAAAAATTCATGGTTTAAAGCACACTTGTAATTATTTGTTTAGAAATAATTTTCTAAGTGTTTAATTTTTAGAAAAATTTCGCCATAGTTTCCCCTAAAAATGGAGGTTTCCATACCTTGAAGGTATATCATTTTCTTTTGTAAATCATCAAAATCAATCAACAACAAACTATCTTTACTTACAAATTTTTCCAAAAACAAGCATATAATACCACTTCATGAACTTGAATATTTATAAAAATATGTAGTAACTTACTAGTGTATTTAGTAAGTCTTGTTACCCTTTAAAGTGTGGTTGATTATTTAAAAACATCATTTTTAAAGAATTTAGATCTTTACAACTTATAATCATATTTTCTAAAAATGTTTCTTCTTGGATTTTTCTTGTTACATAAGTGTTTCTACACTTGTTTAACCATCAAAAATGAGGTTTATTTATGTAAGAACCAAGATTAAGTAAAACTTGTATTTTTAACTTGGTTTCTTGAAAAATTATTCATGAAATATGAGATCTACAAGATTTATATCTTACTTAAATCATCATTTTACAAGCAAACATTTTATTCATTCAAGTTCATGACTTTTGTGAGGATGATCCACTAATCTTTAACACTTTCATCCTCTCATCTTGCTAGACTATGTTTTTAGTCATGATCTAGCAAGATCATATGATGATCTACATCATTTTCATAAGTAATCAATCATCAAGTATCACAACAACACTAAACAACATGATTTCTTTAAGTTTTCTTATAATTTCAAGCTTATGTTCATGTTTCATCTTCTTATTTCTTAGCGTTCTTCAAGATCAACATTATGTATTATCTTTTAACCACTTGAAATAGATGTAAAGTGAAGAGTATGGTGTTCTTACTACTAGCTCAAGGCTAGGGATGATCAATGGAAGAAATGTAGTGGATAAAAGCAATTGGTGAAGGTCCTTCAATTTCCACAAGCTCCAAGCTTCCTAATTATGCTAGAGACACCTTGTGAACACCTTAGAATGCTAGATAATGGAGGGAAAATGGAGGTGGTATGGTGGTGATATGTGGCCGTGAGCAAGGGTGAAGAAGAAAGAAGTTTTGTGTGTTGTGAGTTTATGAGAAGAATGAGAATGATGTCTAGTGGTTAAATATATAAACTTCCAACATAAGATTATCTAAGGGTTTATATGCTCAAAAAGAGGGAACCTGATCAAATATAATAACAAAATAAAATCTTGAGTGGGCCATGCTTAGTTGGCCGATTATAGGTGGGAGGCTAGGTTCTAACTATGTGGTTAGTTTGTAGTTGAAATCCAAGTATCTAGTTAGGTTATTATTTATTAGATATTTGTATGATGTGTTATGATGTTCGGGGACCATAACTAGCTTGGTAATGTTAAAACAGTGCTTTTAGTAAAAATTTGGTGTTTCAGGTAGTGTCCGGTTGTTCGGTTGGTTACAGGTTCGTTAAGGTGCTAAACTATGCAGTTTAGTGTGCTTTATGTTACCTTTTGTGACAGTCGACACTTAGGAAAGTATTCAGGACAATTTAAGCATATTTCTGCATGATATAAATGTGTTTAAATGCTGAATTTGCTTATTTTCCACAGAATTCTGTAGTTTATGTGAGTTTTAGGCACTTTCCGGCACTTAAACTATCTCTAGGAAGGCAGTTTTGTGATCCTTTCTTTCCTACACACTATACTAGTGTAATACTTGGTTTCTGGCTCATTCGGTGTCTCAATACAATGTCTATCTATCTACTGAACTCTGTCAGCATTTTTCTGATTTGCCGGATAATTGTGCTAACTGTGTTTCGTACACCATTTGAGTCAATAAAGTTCTCATGCAATAATGACATGACATTAAGCAATATATGATGCACATGTATCTATATGGTAATAATCAGAAAGCTGTCAAGTAATTAATCGAAATTCAGCACAATCATTAAGCATTAATCATTGTCTAATAATCGTACGGATGCATGCAAATTTGACAGTTGTCACATTCTCCCCCTGCTAAGAAAATTTCGTCCTCGAAATTTAAACTACATTAACTCCTTAGGGTTACGTTATGCGTGTATGGATATCTATAAAACCAAAGGGAATAACCACATAACCAAATCAAAACTTATTCGAATCAGGTGAATCCAAGGACATATTACAACAATCAGAACCCAACAGTTAAAAGGTACGCGTCTCAGAATTTGACGTCAAAGGATACGAGACATATAGATGTATAATTTAGTGTAACTCAGTTAGCAGGGGTTCAACAAAAAGAGGAGTTTTGACCGATAGAATTCCAAGGGATCATTTACAATAAGCAAATGAGTTCCAGAAACGATAACATCCGCTAGATGAACTCAAAATCAGCAAGCTCAAATGTAATAGTGAAATGAAAATGTTTTGGCAACTTTCGAACAAATAAGTGAATGAAATTAGCATGTTGACATTATTGAATTGTAAGAATACACTGAATGAAATACAATTGAACTTGGTGTATCATTGTCTTAATATATAGTTGCATTAAGAATGTTTAAATGACACGTCAAATAAAAGTATGTGTAGTTTTGTGTGAAACGGGTGACCATGATTAGCACAAGCTACAAGTTTGTACCGACACCACAAGGCGTCGTAACGACATAATTCAATAATAGCGGTGACCGAACAAGTTCACCGTGTTTGAAATCAAATGAAAGTGTAATGAAGCAATCCTGGAAATTTGATTCAAACGTCATTTTAGGATTTTTCAATTGAATATAGAATACCAAAGAACTACTGTTTTCGATTGATAATGAAAGAACTGTTAGGAGGTACACTGGGATATAAATTTATGTACCATTGTCTTAACACATGATTGTGTTAAGACTGCTTTAATCATGATAAAACAAAACGGATTTAGAGCAAGTCAATAAATAAACAATTAAATCCGTGTATGAGATGCGTAAACGAGATTAGCGCAAGCTTCAATCTAGTGAAAACATCACCACAAGGTGTCGAAATCAACAAACGACTTAATGGAGCCGTAGACCAAACAAGTCTACTTCGATTTGGAACAAATGAAACTCTCGCAAAAATGAATTCGAATATGATGCTCTCAATACATCATATGGTGTCTTGAATTGAATATGCGAAATGGACAGGTTCAAGCAATTAGACTTGGTCTCAAGCAATCTGACATTAAACGTATGTATCGACAAGGGAATTTCGGCATGGTTACAAGGATAAACCATGAATGTACCTTAAAAGAAAAGAAATTTCAAGGAAGTGTGTTGACTTGATAACAAAGGAGCCAAGAGTTACAATAATGTAGGTCATCCGAGATACAAGGCAATAACTAAATATAGCGAAATGATATTTGCAACCTTGATGAAAACGATCATTAGAAGGGAAGCCATATGCGTAACAAACGATGCATGTGTATCATATGAAATGATCAAGAAATGAAACAATGAGTGTTCACTATAATGAAGAAATGATCAACTATCGAGACAAAGGAGTGTTCGCTTTAATGAAGAAAATTGTCGTGATGCATCTACCATTACGAGGAATAGAGATGTAACGATCTACTCGCTAGAAGCAAAAGTGGAAATTTCATTGTAAGAATTTCGAGTATTTCACCTGTTCGGTTAACTAGAATAGCATATACGACAGAATAATGGGGTTTGGCCGAGTTAATAGACGCGGTTCCTAAGTGACAACCTTTAATGAGTTTTGACCTAATTTCCTGTAGGTCCTAAGTACATGTTTTCTAGGTTCTCAAAGTTCTGTATTCTGTGTGTATCTACTTTGTGCATCGTGTATAAAACACAGTATTAGTGTACGTTTTAATACAAATTATTGACTCACTATTCCTCGGTATACTTTCTTCCTGAATTCATAGCTAATGATACTCGATCAACGATCAATCTTAGAATAGTAGTTGGATCCTTGCAGTTAGTTAAATAAATCGTTAATCCTCAGCAAAAGTTACCGACTCTTGTTGGTTAGTTTGTTTGGCTCCTGGTAGTTGATGCTCATTCGAAAACTACCGTCCTTCTTCTTGACGAACAGTGCTGAAACTCCCCAGGGCAAAAATCTTGCCTTATAAATCCCCTATCTGGCAACTTCTGAAGTTGCGTTGGCAAATCTTGCTCTCTGAAGGCGCAAGTTGATAAGGTGCCTTGGCTTCAGGCGTGGTGCCTGGAACCAAATCAATGTGGAACTCGACTTGTCGTTGGGGAGGTAATCCTGACAAGTCCTTGGGGAAGACTTCAGGATATTCCCTTACCGCAGGGATATCTTCGAGCTTAGGTTCCTCGGCTTACTTGTCCACGACATGAGCCAAGGAAACAACACATCCTTTACGCAACAACTTCCGTGCCTTCAAACAACTAATAATCTGTAGTGGCGTATCCCACTTCTCTCCATGAATCACGATCGTCTCTTCACTCGACATCGGGCTGCGGAAAATCTTCTCGTGACATACGATCTCAGCTCGGTTACTCGACAACCAATCCATTCCAACTACTACGTCGAAACTTCCTAACTCAACTGGCAGCAGATCAAGCATAAACTCACGCTCTCCAAGCTCTATCACACAGCCTCAAATCACTTCACTAGCTTCTACTAGTTTCTCATTAGCTAGTTCTATCGAATACGGGATATCTAACTTACTTGCTACTAAACCAAGTACACTCTTAAACTCTAGAGATGCGAAGCTAAAATTGGCAACTGTATCAAGCAACACAGATGCATAACGTTGACTAATTTAGGACGTACCGATGACCATGTTTGGATCCTGGCGTGCTTCCCTAGCTTCGCTGTTGAGCTTTCATCCACGTGGCTGAGTGTTTTTAGGGCAGTATTTTCTGAAATGCTTTTTGTCTCCACAGTTAAAACAACCTTGAGCACATTTTTTATCGTCAGTCTTCCTGCCTTGATAGTCGTTGTTGTCGTTGTTTCCTCCGTAATTCTCGCTACCATCTTGGCCTCCATTTCCACGTTCAGTACCTTGGCTACAAGTCTCCTTGACATGCCCCCTCTTGCCACAGCTATCACATTTTCCATGTTTACATCGCCCGACATGGTAACGTCGACAGCTGTCACACTTAGGTAGGATACCCATGTACTTTTTTCCCTTTTTGGCCTTATTCTTGTTATTTGCCCGATTACCCTTCTTGAAATTTGCGAGCTTCCTCTTGTTATCTCCATATGGCTCCACATGAGTCTCTTTTTTCTCCTCCGATGTGAAAATTTTTCCCAGTCTAACCGCTTCCTCAATGAGCACCACACTTAAGTCGATAGCATCGGTAATCGTCAGAGGTTTAGATGTTGTCACCATGCTTAGAATCTGATGTGCCAATCCCCAGATGAAGCGTTCGATCCTCTTAAATTCTGGTTCCACCAGACGTGGAGCAACTTGCGATAAATCGTGAAATCTCTGCACATACTCGGCTATCTTTGGACCTTCCATTTTGAAGTTCCAAAGTTCAGTCTCCAACTTCTGAACTTCTGCCCTCGAGCAATATCTCTTACACATCAGCTCTTTCAGTTCGTCCCACGTCAAAGCATATGCAACAGTCTCACCCAACGTCTGAACCTGAAGGTTCCACCATGACAGAGCCCCATCTAGAAACAGTCCAGATATGTACGTGACCTGATGCTCTGGTGCACATTTGCTCAAACGCAAAACAAAATCCGTCTTCTCAACCCAGCGCACGAAGGCTACGGCAACCCCCAGTACCGTCGAAATCCCGGGGCTTGTAGCTCAAGAACTGCTTGTAGGTGCAACCGTTGGGTGGGTTATTTCCTAAGGTACCTCCGCTGCGTTCGAAGCGAAGGGCCTCGTGCTGTGCGATGGCCTGTGAGATGCGCTCTTGTAATTCTGCCTCTGTCGTTGGCAGAGGGTTATTGGTATCGATGTTCCTTTGAAGCGACATCTTCTAAGAAGAAGATCGGTTAAGTCAGGTCTTATTAAGGACACAAGCATATAAGCCTCTACTTAACGAATAAGACCTAGGAGGTGCGTATACATATGTATATAAGCAATTGTCATAGCAAGCAATCATATAACATCACAATTATAGCACAAAAATGTAGATGGGAACATATTCAATGAGAACATAACAAGCAAGCACGTTGTTGATTTACATGTTTAATGGGGAATTTGACGATTGGGCTTTCATCTTTTACCGACCACAATCACATTGTCTACAAAGTGTATCACATCAAAAGGGACACAGGGTCACCCTACCCTTGTCCAACAAGTCTATCAGTGTATCAAAATCACGTGGTCAAAAGTGGTATTCAAAAGTCTCCACAATCTCGGCTCATTAGTAGTATCTTTACCCAAAAGTAATGCAATCCGCATAAAACCAAAAGCCAACTATACTGATGACTGGGGTGGAAAAGGGAAGAAAAGCAAAATGCTAACATGTGCGAGCTCCTCCTCGAGCTCGTATACACGTCGAAGTAAGTAACTGATCTGCTGCTTGATAGTAAAGAAACAAGCATCAAAACCTAAGAAAGGTGTAATAGCAGCAGGTGAGAGTGCAAAAGGAGACAGTGATGAATGTGGAGGATCATAGTATACTGGTATAGACAGGGTGGAGGATGTGGTGTCAGATCAGGCTCCAAAACTTCACGACTCAAAACCTCAAACTGTAGTTGAAGTGACAGGAGAAACTTATCCCGTGTGTAGCCTCCATAATGCGAAGAATGATAGGGGTCCGAAATCGACATAGTGTATGGTAGGGACCATCGGAATGGCTCGTCCAGCGGTGAAGAAATGAAAGGAGCAAACGGTGCAGCCTGAGGGCTCCGTGGAAAAGCTGCTGAAGCAAAGGGATCGTCGCGCGGGTGCTGACCAGAAGTACCTTCCCGGGGTGTGGGTATGTCCTGAAAGAAAAACGATAGGCATGTTGGTGCGATGGACGTCGGTCTCCATAGGGGGAAAATGAGCAACATCAGCGGGTGCAGGCAGGGGAGTAAATAGCTCAACAAAAGGAGGATCAACAAGTGTGGGAACTGGATCAGGTATAAGGGGTGCAAGGTCTGGTAAACCAAAAAGGAACATGGTCAGGATCAGGATCAGGAATCGGCTCAAGATCAATAGGTACAACATCAGGCTGATTAAAAGGGGCAAGAGCTAGCTCAGGAGCAGGCTCTGGGTCGTGTGGAGGTGTGGGATCTCGAGCAGGTGATAGTGCAGACATAGCGGCGGCGGCGTCTGAGTCAGTAGCAAAAAGCGGCAATCCGGCCGTCTGTAAAGCTGAAGATGTCGCAGACTCAAAGGAGTCTGAAACCGAATGAAGACTGATGTCAGAAGGTATCTCCACGATAGGAACAGAAGGAGGTGGAAACAGCTACATCATCCTTATCTATCTCCCCATCACCCTGGGCTTCAACAGGAGGACCGTCTACGAACAAATCAACGTCGTCATCAAACAAATCATCGAATGGCCAAGCCTCGGAAGGTATGACCACAAGAGGTACGTCATCGAGGATCTGGGCCACGATGTGCTCGCCATCAGGGTGACCAATGATAAGGTGGTCATGGACTAGAACAGGAATGACAAAAGGATCCTCGTCAGGGACGCCATCAACAAGGGTAAATCATCACCAAAGCCTGGTAGCGCGAACGGTTGGAAGTCGTCCTCGTCCTCGGACCGCATGTCAGGATCACTCTCAGTGTCTGACGTATATATCTCTGGCGCGGCATGACCTCGTCGTCTGACGCAACTGCCTTCGAGTTGCGGGCATCCGACAACCCACTCTCTGAGGATAACATGTGTGCCTGCAACATTGTAATCCTAACATATGTACGTATAGTAACCACTAACACCCAATATATGCAAACAAAGGCAATTTATCATGTAATTATGTATCCTTGTTATTCCTCATGAAATCTTTCTATCCTTCCTAGTCTCCCAGACTAAACCACCTAGTCTCCCAGACTAAACTAACCAGTCTCCCAGACTAAACTACCTAGTCTCCCAGACTAGACCACCTAGTCTCCCAGACTAAACCAACCAGTCTCCCAGACTAAACTACCTAGTCTCCCAGACTAGACCACCCAGTCTCACAGATTGAACCACCCAGTCTCTCAGACTGAATCACCCAGTCTCTCAGACTGAACCACCCAGTCTCTCAGACTGAACCACCCAGGCTCTCAGACTGAACCACCCAGTCTCTCAGACTGAACCACAAACATAAACCTTGAAATGTGTTTCGTGTCGTTCTTTTGTAAAAATTGTTTGTTTCCCTGGATCTGGGCGTTTCGTGTATGCAATGAAAACAAGTCGTAAAAATATTTCCGTGAGAGCCCTAATGATTGTAGTCTAGACTCGAGAAGGAATCCTAGTTCGCTACAATCGAAGCTCTGATACCAAACTGTCACACCCTGACTTTTTGCGAAAGCGTGATTTGGTGTGACTTGCTTAATACCATTGCATTCAACCATAACAAACAACTATATGATAAAGCCAAGATGTTTATCCATGGATAGTTTTCAAAATAATACAACCGTCATTGTTTAACATCTAACTAAGACTTTAAGTTTAGATCACATGACAACCAAAGCTTAAAGTTCCATACTCTACTTCACAAGAGACACAAACAAACTAGGTTTCGAGCCATGTATCTTATCCAAGATAAAATACATAACCCAAACCCTTCGAATTCGGATGACACCTTTTATTAGAGACATGACTTGTAACTTCAACGCCCGCCAGATCCATACTTAGTTTCCTGAAATACACGTAGTTTGAAAACATCAACAAAAGTTGAGCGAGTTCATGTGTTTTGTATGTGTGCGCGAACAACCTTGAAATCATTTGTAAGTATGTATGTATGTATGTATGTATTTGTAAATTGGTATGAAGCAACAAGGAAACAAATCAATTAATGTGTAGCTAATACATTAATATAAGTGACATGGTATAGGAAGCACACAACCCTTTAAGCGTATTTCGTACCGGCCCCTCCGGCGGAACGACATAGTCACCACATGCGGCCAACTCGCAGGCCCATGGGTGGGGCTCGCAACACCCAATAGATCTCACTCATGCCCCTCGGTCCTTATACAAGGATTAATGGTCTTAAGTCAATCGCCTATCCATTCACATGATCTAGCAGTACATCCTTAGCTAATCATACCATTTGTAATTGTTTGTAAACAGTACGTAACATGTACTTCACCCCCGAAGTTATAAAACTGAAAACAGTTAAAAGAAAAGGGGGTCATGAACTCACAGTTTTGCGTTCCTCGTATCCAGTAACCCAAAGCTTCCTTTAGAACGCACGACTACCTACATGCGTACTACGGTCCATTAGACGGGTAGGTCGTGCCTTAACCTTGGTCTTAATTAGTGTCTTCAGTTACGTTAGTTTGTGTCATCAATGTTTTTCCAAGTATATAATTATTTGTCAAAGTAATAAATATTTTAACTTAAATTATATTTATTACATTTTGGAATATTAGTTAAAATAATAGATTTTAACTTGACACACTTATGTATTGTATATGTATATCCTTCCCAAGGATGGATGTATCTGTATTTGTATTCTTATAATTGTATATTTTTGCCATGTATTGGCATCGTATTCCGGAGTGTATTTATACGTACGAGAATACGTATCCTTATTGTGTTTATTAAGTATTCTTACACTTAACTTTTTCGGAATATTATTTTTTAATAAAAGATCATCAGTATATATTTTCAAAATATACATTTCAAGGAATATTATTTAGAAAAATTATTTATATTTTTTCCTTTGGCAAAAATATTTGTATTTCCATATAAGTCCCAAAAATAATATATTTTCAAGTCTAACTTGAAAATATATGTGAACTTATTTTTCTTCCACAAATAATATATTTCAAGTTTATTTAAGAGAATACATTTTCTCCCAAAAATAATGTATTTGATGTTTGTTTGAGAAAATATATATTTTCTTCCAAAAATAATATATCTCCTAATAATTCCAAGAAAAATATATATTTTTACTTGCCCAAAGATAACACATTTCCTTCTTGTAAAAAATATGAAATATTTTGTAGTAATCAAGAAAATCCCATTTTCATTCCCTTGATGCCCAAAATATTATTTACCAAAATATACACATGAATAATATTTCCGGAATATTTTGTGAGTTATATTCCTTTGTTCGGTTTTACCGGTATTTTGGGTATTCTTTGTATATTTGTTCCTTGGAATTTTGGTAATATTTTGGATTGTAATTTCTTGGTATTTTGATGAGTTATATTATTTCAAATCCTAAAATAATATAACTAATACACATAATATACAAATAATCACACACATGGTGCCTTCTAAATATACATTTCCTAAATACATATTTAGTTACTTTTATTTGCAAAAACCAACCTCCAATATTTATAATTTTTGTAACAAAAATTATGGCAAAGTTTATGTAAAAATTCATGGTTTAAAGCGCACTTGTACTTATTTGTTTAGAAATAATTTTCTAAGTGTTTAATTTTTAGAAACATTTCGCCATAGTTTCCCCTAAAAATGGAGGTTTCCATACCTTGAAGGTATATCATTTTCTTTTGTAAATCATCAAAATCAATCAACAACAAACAATCTTTATTTACAAATTTTGCCAAAAACAAGCATATACTACCACTTCATGAACTTGAATATTTATAAAAATATGTAGTAACTTACTAGTGTATCTAGTAAGTCTTGTTACCATTTAAAGTGTGGTTGATTATTTAAAAACATCATTTTTAAAGAATTTAGATCTTTACAACTTATAATCATATTTTCTAAAAATGTTTCTTCTTGGATATTTCTTGTTACATAAGTGTTTCTACACTTGTTTAACCATCAAAAATGAGGTTTATTTATGTAAGAACCAAGATTAAGTAAAACTTGTATTTTTAACTTGGTTTCCTGAAAAATTATTCATGAAATATGAGATCTACAAGATTTATATCTTACTTAAATCATCATTTTACAAGAAAACATTTTATTCATTCAAGTTCATGACTTTTGTGAGGATGATCCACTAATCTTTAACACTTTCATCCTCTCATCTTGCTAGACTATGTTTTTAATCATGATCTAGCAAGATCATATGATGATCTACATCATTTTCATAAGTAATCAATCTTCAAGTATCACAACAACACTAAACAACATGATTTCTTTAAGTTTTCTTATAATTTCAAGCTTATGTTCATGTTTCATCTTCTTATTTCTTAGTGTTCTTCAAGATCAACATTATGTATTATCTTTTAACCACTTGAAATAGATGTAAAATGAAGAGTATGGTGTTCTTACTACTAGCTCAAGGCTAGGGATGATCAATGGAAGAAATGTAGTGGATAAAAGCAATTGGTGTAGGTCCTTCAATTTCCACAAGCTCCAAGCTTCCTAATTATGCTAGAGACACCTTGTGAACACCTTAGAATGCTAGATAATGGAGGGAAAGTGGAGGTGGTATGGTGGTGATGTGTGGCCGTGAGCAAAGGTGAAGAAGAAGGAAGTTTTGTGTGTTGTGAGTTTATGAGAAGAATGAGAATGATGTCTAGTGGTTAAATATATAAACTTCCAACATAAGATTATCTAAGGGTTTATATGCTCAAAAAGAAGGAACATGATAAAATATAATAACAAAATAAAATATTGAGTGGGCCATGCTTAGTTGGCCGATTATAGGTGGGGGAAGGGGTAGCAGGCTAGGTTCTAACTATGTGGTTAGTTTGTAGTTGAAATACAAGTATCTAGTTAGGTGATTAATTATTAGATATTTGTATGATGTGTTATGATGTTCGGGGACCATAACTAGCTTGGTAACGTTAAAACAGTGCTTCTAGTAAAAATTTGGTGTTTCAGGTAGTGTCCGGTTGTTTGGTTGGTTACCGGTTCGTTAAGGTGCTAAACTATACAGTTTAGTGTGCTTTATGTTACCTTTTGTGACAGTTTTGATTCCCGACACTTAGGAAAGTATTCAGGACCATTTAAGTATATTTCTGCATGATATAAATGTGTTTAAATGCTGAATTTGCTGATTTTCTGCAGAATTCTGCAGTTTATGTGAGTTTTAGGCACTTTCGGGCACTTAAACTATCTCTAGGAAGGCAGTTTTGTGATCCTTTCTTTCCTACACACTATACTAGTGTAATTCTTGGTTTCTGGCTCATTCCGTGTCTCAATACAATGTCTGTCTATCTACTGAACTCTGTCAGCATTTTTCTGATTTGTCGGATAACTGTGCTAACTTTGTTTCGTGCACCATTTGAGTCAATAAAGTTCTCAAGCAATAATGACATGTCATTAAGCAATATATGATGCACATGTATGTATATGGTAATAATCAGAAAGCTGTTCAAGTAATTAATTGAAATTCAGCACAGTCATTAAGCATTAATCATTGTCTAATAATTGTACGGATGCATGCAAATTTGACAGTTGTCACACATATGTTACACATCCCAAAAACAAAATTACGATACCATCGTAACTGGACGTGACTGTTAAAGTTCTACTTATGAAAACGAAATTTGTCCACCCAACATAACCACCAAAAGATAAAGCATTAAATCCTAAAAACATGTTCATAAAACATATTAACAAACTTCAAAGTGTACTTTGTCACCTGTCACACTTTTTTCTTCCACCATCTCAAACCTAAATACTTTGTCCACATACATCCCCGTTTTATCCAGTATATGCTGCCAGTCTGTAACCATTACCAGATGAGTGTCATCACCAAGTTGTCTATCATCTGTCCTGACACGTAGGGCTACCCAAAACTTCACATGACCAAACGACAAGACTGCACAACCGTACCTATTTAGCTGGTTGTCTCGAACAAACTTCTTTGGTATCGTCTGTAAAAGTAAATCATTGATTTTATTATTCGTTCTTCATAACCCTTAGTTTAAGTAAAAGTTAAAGACAACTTTATAACGAAAATAATTTATAAAAAGCAAAGTTGTTATGTAAATGCCAGGTAGTTTGTCTTTGTCACATGATATTCAACCTGTTTCTTGTATGTGGTACGCCTTTTGTTGTGTCGGTGGTTGGTACGGCTGCAGTGATGTTCAGGCGTTACTTGCAGTCCAACCCCGTTTTTGTTGAAAATGTTAACATTGAAGTTAAAATGGTCTGCTGGGGTACTTCCCATCCATTGAAACAGCAACTGGCAGCCATCCTCAATGTCATTCTCAAAGCAAAATGTGGTCCATCCTGACCCCATAAAACCAGCAACTAAACCCTTTTCATTTTCAGGAGGGAAAACATAACACACATCAACCTTTGAACTTTGTTTCGGTCCATGTATTTTTGCAAGTAAGTGATCAATCTTTAACCGCCTCTCTGACAACAACCACAGCAATCCATGCGGTAAATCCTACTATTTTCATACATTTCAGAAACATTATATTACATTTTACAAACAATCCAACATATATATTATAACTTTATTTTCCAAAACATAGATACTGACAAAATATAAAAACAAGATAGCAAATTTTAACCTGCTTATAGTATGTTTCCTCCGAAGCACGTACCAAGCAACTATGCACAGAATCTCTCCCCGAGCCATCCTTTCTAATTTCAAAACCCTCATCGCTCAGAACAGATACTTCAAATTTTGCTTCTTTCAATTTTTTTAAACAAAGCTTCTCTATATTCTTGTGTTTGTAAGATTCAAGAAACCGAATCCATTCAGAACCGTGTATCTTTTTACTTCTATGACCCATGTTTTCTATAGCAACCTTATACTTAACCCCCAAATAATCAACCAGCTTTATCAGTTGACAATCTCTCGGTATCTGGTTAGTTAATATCTTTGGTAGCACCTATACATAGAATTCAATTACTGACATTTAAGTCTATTCTATAAATATAAACACAATACTAAGAATGTATCTTACCAATCCCTCTGTTACTTCCTTCAGTTCACTTACATTCAGAATTATCATAAAATCCATCTGAAAATTCAAAAACAAAAATAAATATCAAACAATTTAACACAAAATGAGTTTTATCTGAAAAGCATAATATGTAAGCCCTAAAATAACTTTTTAACACTTTCTAGGACAAAGTCATATCTTTCTACTGCAACTCGGTCCCCACTACCAACCATATTACACTAAATTTCCAAAGATCCATCTTTGTCCCAACTTGAAACATCATTGTTTTTAAACAATCAACACTATATTCGCTGACAAATCAGATATATCAACACTATAAACCGATTGCAGAAGTTTTACAGAAGAATTCTACAAGCAATCCGGAAATATTCAACAAACTATATTTCAAACAACATTACGTCAGATCGTTACTTAGATGCAATTCATCCAAAACAAAAAAAAAATTCATATAAATCTTATTATAAAACTAACAAAACAACTTTGTATACACTTTCTCTATTTCAACATCACCACATTATGATTTTCATGCATTTAATCGAAATCAGAAACCAAAACCTAAATGTAAAACCAGGAAAGTAAAATACCGAAGATAACAAATGGTATTACCTGATCGGAACCTTCAAACCTCTGATCGCCAAGGATGGAGAAGAAAGTGAACAGTTGCCTTGTGAACGAGAGTTGTTGATGAAAGTTGTATTGAGATTGTTAATATTTGTTTATAAAAACCTTTATAATCAGGATTCTTAAAAAGAGTTATTTAAGTAATCAATCTTTTTATATTTGATTTATAATCAATCTTTTTTTGGAAGTCAAGTTTTTATTATTTATTAGGAAATTTTATAAATGTATATCTTTTCTTTTTAACTTTTAATAAATTAATAGATAAGATTTTATTAAACAAATTCTTTTTAATAGAATGTACGATGTATTCTTATCTCATCCACTAAAGAAAACCTGTTTGTTACACTTAACTAAGAACAAGTATTGTTTGGGCCAAACCTTCTTCCCCAACCTATTGTTTGATAATTTCTAAACGACAAAAGCGTCTTGACAACTTTTGCCAAGAAAGTATTATAATTAGTTTTTAATGTCTCATATTTTTTTAATGTCTCATTAGCATACACTGTTTAATTATTATTTATTTCATTATCGATTAATATTTAACGTTGTAATGTTGTTAGTAAATGTAAAATGTTCATCATATGACATTTCGTATTTTCTATCAATTAATGAATGATTTTTAAAACATTATATACTTACGATTGATTTCATGGAAAATTTGATCTAATTGACTAAAACAAACCCGTGTGTTACACGGGTCATAAGCTATTTATATAACATTAAATAGAAAGGTCGGTGGCCACAGTACCACCAATCAACAACTCATTTGTCTTCTTATTTACCTTTATCTACTCGGATTATGCTTCTTCTCTTTTTTGCCAGACATGTGTCTTTCACAAATCTCCAGACACACGAGAGTTTCTTCTTTGTTTCCTCACCTTTGCACACCATGGATCTTTTTCTGGGTTTTGGTTTCACCAAGTTTCAAAATAATGAGTTTAAGGTTTCTTCAAGATGGTCTCTTCTTTGCGAGTTTTCATAAATGAGAGATAGATCGGAAGAAGTAACAGAGACCGAGATCTCATGCCGGACCAGTTGAAGATCAACGGTTTTGTGAGATCTTCAGACATGAGTACTACCCAGCGAAGGTATTCCATTTTCGATGGTTCTTTTGTATTTATTTTCTTCTACATGAACTAACCCTAAACCCTAAATCAGTGTTTCGCGTTCTCTTGCCGCTGTAATTCCTGAATCACCAGCCTTTTGACTTTAGCTCCCAAGTATGTGTATTTGGGTCTTCACTGTTATTCAAAGGATTTTGATTTGTGTGACAGGAATTTCTTATCTGTTGTAATTGACTAAGATCGATTTGGCAAGGGCCAAGGAGGAAGAAAGAATAGGGTGAGTAGAAAAAATGGGTTGAATGAGTTGTCTATTTTTACCTTTATAATTGCTCTTATAATTTGTAGGTTATTGGAAACTTAAAGAAGCCTGATCAACTCCGAAATCAACTGTTTGTAGATCCTCTACATCAAGGAAGCTGGTAAGAAGCCCCTTCATTGTGTTATCTATTTTGTTGGTTACTATTTTTAGGGATTCCAATATATTGTTTTTTTATATATCTCATTTTGAGATGCTATGTCAAAAGCTAAAACTCATACAAAATCTTAACTTGAAATCTAATCAGAACAATGTTTTTCTATAAGTTTGTATTAAAACTTGGACTAGCTGATTTGTATAAATTGGCATGATCATATAAGCGTAAAGCTGAATTTGTATACTCAATGACACAAAAGGCGAAGGTAGTATTGGACTGGTACGCATACGAATTATAAATAATTTATACATAGCAGGAATCAAGATTTTTGTGGGGTTTGGTTATTGTTGATTAAAGATTAAAAAGCAAGAAGATCTGATATGGGTTTAGTTTGAGGGGTAAAAGTGGTGAATTGGGTGCTGAAAAAGTTAAAAAAAAACTGATTTTGATTGAAGTTGATGGGTGAAAGTGTGAATTTGGTGTGAAAAAGTTGAAAAAGATTGGATTTTGATTCATTTTGAGGGTTGAAAGCGATGAATTTGGTTTGTAGAATTGAAAAAGATTTGATTTTAGGGGGTGAAAGTGGTGGTGCAAAAGCTGAAGACGATTTGGTTTGGTTGATGGGAATTGGTTGTAACAGGGGAAGGAAGGGGGGGGGGAGGGTCATGAGAAAGTCTTTCAAAGATTCACTTAAATCCCTTGAAGCTGATATTCAACATGCTAATACTCTGTATCTCTCTCTCTCTCTCTCTCTAACTTCTTTCAATTGATTATGTAATTGAATGTTATATTTTTTATTTGAGGGTTTTTTTCAAAAAACAAAATTGAATTTTGAGCTCTTACATGATTTAATTTTTGAGATTGAAAGCGGTTTTCCAAAAGGGTTGTCGCGGATTATAGTGTCAATTTCTAATGGTTTGGTTTTTAATATCATTTGTTGTTGAAGTGGTGTTTGAATTGGATGATAACAGGGTATCAGATTATCCAAGAGAATATGATGGTGGTTGTCTTCAGATGAGGTTATCAGACCATGGGGTATGGGGGTCGTCCCCTCCCCGTCCCTGTCCGTCCCCCACGTCGCACACCGCCCCTCCCCGGGTCGTCGCGGCACCGGCGTCTTCTCCAAGCCGTTGGAGACGAGGCAAACAAGTGGGCCCCCTTCTGACTTCTCTCTCTCTCCCCTTTATTATATATATAATTATATTGGTTTTTTATAATAGGTTGGGGGTAGTCTTCCACACCCTTGGGTAGTCCCCAAGGGGATGGTCCTTCACCCTTGGTGAGGTGGCGCCTACGTGGCGGGTAGTCTCTTTGGGGACTAACCAAACCACACCGGGTAGTCTCATACAGCCCATGTGCTCACTTCTTTCTCTTTTTTGTTTAATGGAGTGATTGTAATCTTGCTGGTGCTGTTGGCTTACTCAGAATCCTTATTTATAATCTACAGATCTGATTTTGTAGTATTGGTTGAGAAATTTATTAGTTTTATACTCTATTTTAATGCATATAATGCTCAAATTCGTTTTATTCAATGGTTGGAATTGTTATTGGCATATAATTTTTTTTTATTATTGTCAACTTGCCATAATATTGGAGTCGTCACATATTAAAAAAAGATTGAAAGAACAATTTGTGATTAAGCCACAAACGTGATGTTACTGCCGCAACGCGCGGTAGGGTCAAAATTCTAGTATATAATATAATATAAAAGATGAGAAGATGAATAGTGTTGTAAAACATCTAATGCATGTTTTCCAAGTTCTATCATTTTTTTTTATCCTTTATTCTATTTTGTCATTTAGTGTAAACTTTTTCATTTACAACAAATGTAGTTTAACTATTGTATTTTCTTTCCTTTACTTTAACCAAATTACTTTTCTACCCCTAAATAGTTTTTTTTAACGAACACGTTAATACCGTTTTAGACATATTTTTTTTATTTTTCTTTTTCTTTGCTATAACGAGTGTAACAAAGGTTTTTTTTTAGTTTAATATTTTTTAACGAACACGCTGATACTCTTTTGATGATAATTTTTAACTTTTTTTCTTTGTTAAAACGAGCGCGCCGAAACCGACCAAGTTTCTATCGTCTTCTTTTTCGTTTACCTTAATTTTACCTTTGTTATTTACTATATCGTTTTACCTTTTGTTACTAATTTGATGTTCAGAGTCGAGTTACGACGCAAATAGCATAACCCATTAATATATCATTTTAATTAATTTTACAAATTTATTTATCGGTTGTTATGGTATGTAATACGTTCTGAATTCCAACCACGTCCCTGCACAACGCGCGAATAACTACGACACTTGTTCTATATAACAACATCAAACGTGAATAGTACAAATTCTTAGTTGGAACATTTGCCTTTTAACTTATAGGATAGGATTACAATATTAGTCTACTTAATTTGAACTTAGTATAAATATAAATTCTTGATTGGTTCATTTGTATATTGGATTATAATATTGGTTCATTTGACTTTAATATTATTGATTTTGTTAGTAAATTTATTTTTTAAACCTTAACTTTAATAGAGTTATCATACGACCCCTAAAAACTAACGATTCGGTTTTTAGTTAATTTACGCTTCTAACCCTTAACTTTAATAGAGTTGTCATACGACCCCTAAAAACTAACAATTCTTTTTTATAAACGATTTACATTTATACCCCTAAACTCTAATAGATTTGTATACAGAAGTTTAATAATAACTCTTTTCCTATAAGCGATTTACGATTCGACCCTCAAACTTTAACAGAGTTATCATACGACCCTTGAAGTTTAATAAAGTTATTTTTTCTTATTTCTTAAACAAAGATTTGTTCTTTTATCTTTTTTTATTAAGTTTAATTCTTTTTTTATTTTAATTATTGTTAACATTGAAATCTAGACGTGTTTAATTAACCGTGTTGGTTGTCGTTTATATTAAAGTCTGCATGGTCTATAATATATCATCAATGTATCAGGTAACAAATACATCCTCGCCAACATCCTCCTTCAAACCCGCCGCGAAGCGTGGCCTCCAATACTAGTTTAAATACATTGTAATAATTCAAGTAATTAAATTTAAAGAAAAAATGGATGATAACGAGAAAAATGTAATCTATAGTTGGAGGTGAAATTGGAGGTTTTAGTGATATGCAAGAATATAATGTGACAGCTTATTAGGCCGCTAAATGGCCCTTAACATTAAATTAACTTAATGCACAGACTCATGAAGCAAATGAAAAGTAAGTTAATCAAGAGACTATGATATAATGTACAAGCCTACAATTCATATATTATAGATTAGTAACAGATTTATGCATAACAAGTTGTACATTGTGCTTGAATGGTTTGTTGTGCTTATTGTTGTTGTACGTTGCTTTTTGATTGTTGTACTTTGGATTGGTACTTAAGGGTTATTTTAATTTATGTTTTTCATTTACATTCACTGCTCCATCTACTCTATCCACCACCGTCCCTCACACCTTCGGCGGCCCACTGCTTAGCTGCTCGATCATTGTTTTCTTCGGCCACGATTCATCACGTTGAGGTAACACTTCTATTTAATCTGGCTAACCCTTTAGAGTTTTCTAGTTATAATTATTTTTGAACATATTTTGTTATTCCCTTTTATAAATTTTAAAATATAATATTTTATAAAATTCCGAATATAACGTTGTGACGTGGCTTTTATCAACTTTTCCACATAAATTTTGTTTCAAACCGACCCGGCTCAAATATAATATATACTAGGTTATAACCCCGTGTATTACACGGGTTGAATACATAAATTTTATACACTAAATAATAAAATAATATATCTTTAAAAACCTTCTTTATTGCACGAGTTGAATAAATATAATTTTATATATTAAATAATAAAAAGTTATATCTATAAAAACAATATTGTACATGTTGAATAAATGTAATTTTATATACAAAATAAAAAAGTTATATATTTAAAACCACGTGTATTACACGAGTTGAATAAATGTAATATTGTTTACCAAATAATAAAATAATACATCCTTAAAAAACCTCATTTATTACACGGGTTGAATACATGTAATTTTATATACTAAATAATAAAAAAAATTACATCTTAAAAAATATGCATATTACTCGGTTTGAATAAATGTATTTTTCTGTACTAAATAACAAAATATATATATATATCCTTAAAAAACCTCGTGTATTGTATGAATTGAATAAATCTAATTTTATACATCAAATAATAAAATTACGATTTTGGCCCCCGTGGTTATATAACTTTTACCCTTTTAGCCAAAAAAAGAATTTTTTAACATCTAAGCCCCCAACGTCTTTTTTTCTAACCTTTTTGGCCCCTAACGTCTTTTTTTTAACCCTTTTGGCCCCTAACATTTAATGGATGGGGTTAGTGGTAGGGGCCAAAAGGATTAGAAAAGAAGACGTTGGAGGCTCAGATGTTAAAAAATTCTTTTTTGGGCTAAAAGGGTAAAAGTGATATAACTACAGGGGCCAAAATCGTAATTTTCTCTAAATAATATTATAAATGAGAAGAAGATTAAACTAAATAATAATTATCCATAACATATTAAACAAAATAATATTTAATAGGAGAATTATCTATAATTAATTAGAAAAGATTAAATTAAAATGATAATTATCTATAAGAGATGCCCTAATATGATGACAAGTGTACCAAAAATGGTTTCTTTTATTATATAGTATAGATATAGATATAGATTTTCACGTAATATTTTTTGAAAATCCGAATATACCGTTTCAACTCGTGGCATGAAGTATTGGTATAAGCTATATTCAACGCATTACCAAAACCCATGAGTCAAGTATTATTTACTTTTAGTTTTTCGATAACCGGCGTAACGTTTTTTAAGTCAAATATTATTTATTACAGTTTTTTCTACACACGTTTCCATTGGTCACGCGTATTATATCCATAGTGTGATTTGGATTGTAGCCGGAAGGGTGAGGCTGAGGGGCATTTGAATTTTTTATTTTTCTTTTTCCTTTTTCAACATAACTAGTGGGAAACCCGCGCGTTGCTGCGGAGTTGACAATACGCGGTGTAAACACGATTCGCAGTCAATCAGGTGGTCAACAAAGCGAAAATGTTATGGGAGATTGCGGCGGCTCGAACTTAGTTTACACATGTATGTATTGTGCATGCGTATTATATATAGACAAAACAAACAATCATCTAAACTTTCAAAACACATCAACCGTTTTATAACAAAAAAACCTAAGGTTAAAAATGTTCAAAAGATGATAACAAAATAGACAAATGATACATTAGACAACGGTAACAAAATATTTTTAAAACTCCCAACTTAACTACAAAAATACATTATCAAAGTGATGTAGTCTATAGCTTGTAATCTACACTTCAACCCCAAGCCAACATCTGGACAAACAAAATAAACAGTTAATAAACAGTTAAAAGACCAACTCATACAAAAATGACCCACTTTAAATCCAAGACAGCCATAGCTTTCTTAAATCACTGTCCTTCGATCATTAACAATTGGAAATCATCTAAACTGAAAGCAAAGCAAATTAAATCATTATAGCTTCATCCATAAATCAACTTGTTATACACTTATGGAAAAAAACAAATGAGTTAAACCTTATTGCAATTTTGTAACTGTGTATAAATATATGCAACTAAATGAACACAACTGTCACCATTTCTGTAAGTAACCATAAAAAAAAATGATTTATAAAGTAGAGGTTACCTTGTAGCCTAAAATTGTATGTTGCCATCTTGGATGTACCGAACTTAGTGATACCATAAAGTCTTCATATAGCAACCAGGATTTAGTCTATAATTTTAAGGGTTATTGGATTTTATCACCCCAAACTATTGCCTATTGGTTGCTGTAACCCCCAACTATTACTTTGACGCCCGCCACCCCCAACTTAACACTTAGTGTGTTCTGTCACCACGTCGTTAACTGGTTACTAACTTTTTATCATGTTACTATACATTTGGGGTGTCCTAAGATCTCTAAAACCTTCGTAAGATCACTATGACACCCCCAAAAGTATAGTAACATGATCAAAAGTTAGTGATCAGTTAACAGTGTGGTGTTAGAACAGACTAAGTGTTAAGTTGGGGGTGACAGACGTCAAAGTGATAGTTGGGGGTGGCAGCGGCCAATAGCCAATAGTTAGGGGTGATAAAATCCAATAACCCTAATTTTAATAAAAACTAAAAAAATGTTGACGGGTCAAAACGACCCATTTTGACAGAAACTAAAAGTTTACCTTCGAGCTTTCGCTTTAAGTTCACCCGTCTAAGCTCAGGTTCGGAACTTCGGGTGGCAGCCCAATGTTGGTATTTTTCAACTTCTGGGCGTTACAACTCAACTAAGCTAACTTGGTCAGATTAAAAAAAACGCATGCTTTGATTTGGTCCCAATACTTAATGAACTATATAAACGAAAAGAACGTAGAAGATGCACTTACATCAAATGAAATTTGAAAATAGGCATACCTTTATGAACATTTCTTCCTGAATCCTCTAGCAAACAAATCTCTCGTCATCGATCACAATATATGTCTGGCCAACATCTTTCCTTCACTTGATGGAACGTAAAACGGCACACGATAGAGGGGGGGGCTGAAAACATCCCATTCAATCGACCCCATTCAATGACAAACGGGTCAAGCATCTAAGCTAAATGGATGGGTTGATTAGATTATTAATGCATAAAATAGGTTAGAAGGGTAAATTTAAAATAAAAAGTTGCAAAATATGAAATTGGTTAAATAGGTCAAAAGTCCCCAACGGTGTATTTTCAATGCATAAAAACCTCTTATATCAAGTCCATAAAAACTTAGATTATTGTTAGAATAACATACTTTTTGTCAACTGTATATTAGCTCTTTGTTCCTCAGCAACAGCCACATATATGGTTTACCAGTAGCATCCTTTACATGCCTACCGGCCAGTATCGAGTATGTTAACCTCCAGGTCATCATCAGACTCAAGAAGCATGAAAATATGAAAATGCCTTGCTTGATTTGTTTAGAACTGATGGCATCAGAATAAAGAGCTTTTCTTTCTCCATGTCATGCCTATCCATGGTCCTTGATACAAGCCTCTTAATCAAATAAGGGTAGTATTCAGATGACCCGAGTTCCCTGAGTTTAGATGCTGCTAAATCCACCTTTCTTTTGTACTCGTCCAACGGGTCAAAAAATGCAGACCCCACAAGTTGATATGGCTCCTAGATTACAAGACCATAAAGGCAATCACATGAGCATGCTAAAAAACTTATATAATCTAATTACTAAAAATAAGCAGATGATAGTCATTGTGGTCAATATGAGTTTCACCACCAGTGTCAAGTAGTTCTCCCAAAGTACCCTTATCACCAGCACAGCATCAACACCACCTGATTTCAAGGTCATTCAGCAAAACAGTATAATACAAACATTTAAAAGCTACACAAAATAAACCAAAAGCTTGAACACTCGTGACTACATTAGCTTGAATTCATAATAAAAATGATGAAATTTTTGCAAAGAGAGAAAAAAATTAATGAATTTCTTCAAAACACATTGATTTGGTTGTGTGAGCATGAGAACCCATGCCCGTGCGTTGCGGCGGGTTCGTCCGTTTTGTCGCTATCATCTAAATGACTTGACGGGTTCCGGCGGGTTAGTCCGTTTTGTCGCTATCATCTAAATGACTTGATGCTTACAATAAATGACTTGACGGTTTCCGACGGGTTCGTCCGTTTTGTCGCTATCATCTAAATGACTTGACGGGTTCCGTTTCCTCGCAGCCGCATAACAGTCCAAAACTTTCTTTATGAACATCGAACCCTCACCTTTATAAAACTTGGCCAGAGAATACCAAGCCCAATTGTCATTTTATCAAACTTTTTAAAGTATAGCCGGTGATGCAGTTAATTACACAAATGCATAACTCAATCAAAAGATGCTATGTAGAGTTATATGTCCCAAATCGAGTGGTCATGGGTTTAAAGTCAACATTTGCGCAGCATGATACACAAAAACCTAAAATCCTATGGTTGAGCAACCAATCGGTTAATACACACCATCTTAAAGTGGAAAATGCACTTTTGATCGGATGGAGGGAGTATTATAAATGACAACTCCACTTATGTCACTTTTAGAAAGCTTAGCTAATGTGACAAGATGCTACCTTCGCCATCTCTAGTCAAAGAGTTATGTGCTAGCAGGCTGAAAACTGTTATAACATATTTATCTCCTTCACCAAACCACTACAAAAATAAATCATGTGGAAAAATTATTATGTTTAAATGAATCAATATTTATAAAACTAATAATTATTACTAAGAGAGATAATAATGTGCACCTTTGAGATAATGGTTGACAATGATATGTTAGTAAAATTTGCACAAGCTGCAAGCATCGTTTTACCAGCACCAGGGGGTCCAAAAAGTAAAATTCCTTTACAAGGCTGTAATTGAAAAAAAATGGTCAGGTCACCTAAAAGTTACTTTTGTATATATGATGGAATAAGTTGATAAAAAAATAAAGGTGCCAGTTTCAAAACTGCTTAGATAAGGGTTGAATTGGGCTGTGCCAAATCACAACAAAAAAAAAAATAGATCAAATGGACCTAGCAGGTTAAAAGTCATCATGCCTACATCTTACCACCTCTAATAAAAATATTCTTGTGCTTTTACCTTGGTTAACTGTGGTGTTTGTCTGGTGCCGATTACTTGGCCATTTGATGCATCGCTTTGGGAGATACTTTGCCTCATGAGACTAACAATTCTGTTATTCAAAATCTGAAAACCTGTTTCGTGTATGAATGGCAAAATTAACAGCCAGTTTGATCCTAATATAGTGTCAAAAAGCAGCCAGGCACAACACATCTATTGTTGAAAGAACGACACAAATAGTTAGATACAAACACAAAATCAACAAGTTAAAAGAGCACAAATTCAAAAATTTCAAGAGACTCATCTGAAGAAGTTAATCGGCTTGTAGAGAAAATGTAAGGTTCAGCCGGAACCCTGGTTTTTATCACCACCGTCACCATTCACTAAATTTGCCGTCGTCGGTGGAAGCGGTGGCAGATTATGCGAATGGCTGAAGAAGAAGCTAGGTTTCCAAAAAAATATCTACTTTTCAGTTTTGAGGGGAAGCAGGAGATCCAAAACATCGTAATATTGGAGAAAAGAAAAATAAAGAGGTTGATCTTTGGAATTCCTAATTAAATGCGGAGATAATCAAAGGAAGGGGGTTTGATTTTAAGGATGTCTGTTAGGTTTCTTGAGGGCAGAAAATGAAAGAATTTTGATTGTGTGAGTATGGGGTGTAGGTAAAATTTACTATCATACCCTCCTGGTGTCTTAAAATCTTGAGCTCTTGACGAATTTACCCTCACAAAACAAGCATTGTTTAGTTGTACATATTGCAAAAAATGATGGACGCCATGTAAAATTACATGTGTGTACATCACTTCTCCTTTTTATAATAGTATAGATAATATATATAATACTGGAATCCTATAGAATATATATTACTAGGTTAGAACCCCGTGTATTACACGGGTTGAATAAATGTAATTTTATATATTAAATAATAAAATAATATATCTTTAAAAACCTTATTTATTATATAGGTCAAATAATGTAATTTTATATACCAAATAATAAAAATGTTATATCTTTAGAAACCTTGTGTATTACACGGGTTGAATAAATGTAATTTTGTATAGTAAATAAAAAAAGTTTTATATTTAAAAAACCTCGTTGGTTGAATAAATGTAATTTTGTATGCTAAATAATAAAAAAAGTTACATCTTGAAAAAAAAAAACTCATGTATTGCATGAGTTGAATAAAGCTAATTTTATATACTAAATAATAAAAATGTTGTATCTTTAAAAAATCCCGATTAAATGTATTTTTGGATAGTAAATAATAAAAATATGTCTTTAAAATTTGTATAGTAGATAATAAAATATCTTTTAAAACCCCGTGTATTGCACAAAGAAATCTAATTTTATATATTAAATAATAATAAAAAGTTATATATTAAAAAACAGATGGATAAAAGTCCATATTCAGCTAAACTTGACCCGAAAGAAATTATAATTAGCTTTGATTGGTATTGATTTTCTCTTGAAAATTTTGATTAATGAAGTGTACGTAAATTCTATAATGCTAACTTAATTCACAATTTCAAATACAAAATTAGACTCAAATTAAATAATTTTAATATTGATGAACACTGTTGACATTTAATATTAGAGTAAACTTCCGTTTTGCTCCCTGTGTTTTGGTCATTTTAACGGTTTTGCTCCAATAGTTTAAAAATAGTCATTTTTCTCGCTGATCTTTCGAGTTTGTCGCTAGTTTCCTCCCTAATGGAGTTAGAGGCTGGAAGCAAAATGAAGATAAGTTAGAAAAATCAGGGAGGAAAATGACTATTTTTAAACTATTAGAGCAAAAACCGTTAAAATGACCATACCACAAGGAGCAAAACAGAAGTTTACTCTTAATATTATAACTATTATTATATGATGAACATTTCAAAATATTGTATTATCTCTCATACAATTGTATAATTATCTTTTAGTTAAAATTGGCACAAAAAATAAAAATTAAATAACTTAAATAAACGACATGTGTATATAAAGTATAGATATCTAATCTAATTAGTTAACTTAAAATAAGCATTATCTCGTTTTTTTTCAGACTTTATCTTATTCAAGAAAGGAACACATCTTTTTTATATTATATATCCGATCAAACATAAAACTTTATTAAAAAATTAATATTAAACATAATATTTAAATTTATTAGATATTGACATAGCTCCAATGAATGACATGTGTCTCTTATTGGTTTCTTTTATTATAGTGTATAGATTCCTAAAGTGTAATATTGGTTACTAGTCATTGTCATAATATTTAATAGTTGAGATTATTATTGAATGTTACTTTTGCTTACTGAAGAACTTTTACAAGAATGTCGAGTTTAAACTAGCACTATATGATGTCGTCTAAATATTTAATGTCAAACATTAAGGCCCATTTATACATTGTACTATTTTATAAATGACCATATATGGTTTGATTCATATAAGTTGAAACAACACCCCCACCCCTACAAAAACACACACATTTTAATACGAATGTTTACACATTATAAAACTAAACATATTGTCAAAATAACTCTAGGTCATGTCCTTACCAAAGGAGGTTAGTGCCCAAAGTTGACTGTTGATATAAAAATATATAAAATTTCCTCTAATTAAGGGTGTGTGCAAGTCAGCTGTTAAAAAATATTACTTATCAGGAAATAAAACAAATATGATTGAAATTAAACAAACGTCTAAAAGCGCCAAAACAAAGGGCCATCCGGTTCCAACCTAGTTTTACTCCAATACATCGTCGTACGTATGACAAAACTATCGACCGAGCATTCAACCCCCATTGTTGTTGTTATAAATCATATCAATCCACTTGTCCGTTCATTTACTTTTAATGGTGATCATTATCGTACTTTATACTTTTTATAGTGTATGTTAAGTTCCACTTGAATATTAATCTAATAATAAATGATATTTGGTTGTTCCATTGTACTTGAACTCTTTTTCTACCTCCGATTTCCTACTCTTTTTTGCGCTTGTACTAAACAAATTACGCAAGGTGGAAGATGGACACAATGCAAAATGGAATTATGTGTTGGCTTCTATCTTAAATGACTTATCCATTAGCTTGTTAGATGATAAATATAATGGTTATTCAAAGGTGACGAGTCTGGTGAATTCACTGTAAAGCAGGACCGGCTCTTGGGTCGGCCAACCCGTGCCGTCGCTCGAGGCTCAAATTTTCAAGGGGCTCGAATAGTTTTTATAAGCCTTTATATATATAGTAAATTGTATATTTAATATATGCATTCATTTATTATATATAAAATTGTTGGTGTGGAGTGGAAAAAAAAAATCATATCAAGATAATGTTGAGGTCTCAAGTTCAAGGCTTGGCTCCACCACCAAGGTATTATTTTTTTAATTCATTCCCCTTACCACAATTTTGGGCCCAGTTTTTTATTTCGTCCAAGGCCTAAATTATTTTAAGAGTTCTCAGAGACGGCTCTGCTATAAAGTGTGTTAAAAATATTATCTATAATTTCTCCCCCATTATAACACTTTCAACTTCGCATGGAATAGTTGGGTTCCAAAGAAGGTCAACATCTTTGGGTAGCGAGCGGAACTGGCTAGGGTTCCTACATTGGAGGTGCTTACAGGAAGACAAATCAACACCGGCTAAGGTATGTGTTATTTATGTGAAGATACGGGTTAGGATCAAATACAAAGGATAAAATAAATAAGAATGGTAAGAAGGATTCTAGTCCATTGATCTTAGATTTGGAGGGTTGAGATTAGTTGTAGTGAAAATAAGATAATAGAAGGCATAAAGGGAATCCTATATTTATGGATTTTCTCTCTCCACATGCAAGGCACATGCCAATTCCTCCATCGATTTAAAACGTCCATAACTTTTTCATATGACATTTTTTTTTTTAAATTTCACCATAATAACAAGTGTTTTTTTTATCTTTAATATGAGTACCATATTATCATATAAAAATAAAATAAAAATTTTCATTTTTACTGGTTTTTTTTTTTTTTTTTTTTGCATTGTGTTAAAGGTTCAGGTCATTGTGTCTTTTAACTGGGTTTTGGTCAGTAGAGTTTTTATACATTGTGCTATTATCAAAACCTATAACACAATGTTAATTTGGGTTCTATCCATTGCGTTTTTATAAGAACCTATAACATAATAAATGACACAATGAAGATGGTGTTATATCTGGGTTTTCTATAAATTATGTTATTAGTTCAGGTCATTGTGTTTAATATGTTATTCATTGTGTTTTAATATGTTGTCCATTGTGTTTTAATAATTTGTTCAATTTTTTTTATTATCTTTGTTCATTGTGTTTTAGTTTGTTGTGTATTGTGTTTTTAGTTTGTTTTCCATTGTGTCTTCATCTACTCTCTATTGTGTCTTTTATCTGTTGTCATTAATTGTTTCTTTTATCTGTTGTCATCAATTGTGTTTTTATTTAGTCTGATACTTATTATGTTATATGTTATCGCCATTGTGTTATACGTTATGGTCATTGTGTTTTAGTATGTTGTCCATTGTGTCTTTATCTGTTGTCATTGATTGTGTTTTTTATCTACTTTACATTGTGTTTTACATCATGTCCATTGTGTTATTATCAAAACCTATAACACAATGTTAATTTGGGTTCTATCCATTGCGTTTTTATAAGAACCTATAACACAATATATGACACAATGAAGATGGTGTTATATCTGGGTTTTCTATAAATTGTGTTATTAGTTCAGGTCATTGTGTTTAATATGTTATTCATTGTGTTTTAATATGTTGTCCATTATGTTTTAATAATTTGTTCAATTTTTTTTATTATCTTTGTTCATTGTGTTTTAGTTTGTTGTGTATTGTGTTTTTAGTTTGTTTTTCACTGTGTCTTCATCTGCTCTCCATTGTGTCTTTTATTTGGTGTCATTAATTGTGCCTTTTATCTGTTGTCATCAATTGTGTTTTTATTTAGTCTGATACTTATTGTGTTATATGTTATCGTCATTGTGTTATACGTTATGGTCATTGTGTTTTAGTATGTTGTCCATTGTGTCTTTATCTGTTGTCATTGATTGTGTTTTTGATCTACTTTACATTGTGTTTTACATCATGTCCATTGTGTAATATGCAACTGGGTTTTTGAATTTTTTTTTTTTTTTGAAAAATATAACAATATGATACTCATATTAAAGATAAAAAAACGTTCGATTTTATGGTATATTTTTTTTTTTAAAAACAAATGATGTATAAAAAAGTTACGGACGTTTAAAAATTAGGGGGGGGGGGGGGGAATAACATGTGACTTGCATGTGCATATTCTCTTTCCTCTTGTAGACAAAATTACCATTTCCATTTAATTCCTTCTAGGACACTTGTCACTCTCTGGTGGCTTCTTACCCTTCTTATTTTTAAATATTTTGTATTATAACTCAACCCGTGAAGATACAACAGAAACGACTTAACGTTTGTTAGTGTCGTATAATTTATGCATGCTCCATATGGATGGAAAATAGTAACCGGTGAAAAATCCCACCGATTTATGCATTTGAGGTTCGAGATCTCATTTTGCTTTATCACAATCTGTGAGCTAGCAGGTGTAAAAAGAAATTGGTTAATGTCGTTATTCTAACGGCTTGTTGGTGTATTTGGAAGACCAGAAACGATAAACACTTCAACAACAAAAATACTTCACTGCCCAACAGAGGCGGACTTAGAGTGTTATTAGGGGTAGCACGGGCTACCCCTCAACCCCGTCTCCGTAGTGTAAAAGTACCCCTTAACTTCATTTCCGTAGTGTAAAAATATCCCTCAACTTCGTTTCCGTTATATAAAGAATACCCCTAAACCTAAAAAAAATAGGATACCCCTAACTTTTTGGGCTAATTCCACCACTGTTGTCCAAGATTCTAGAAGAAATCAAAGCGCTCGGTTTTCTTTGGTTGAAAAACACATCCAAGTTAAGCTACCTTGATTAGGCCAAGTGATAGTATTTTTGCAATAGATAAATTTCTTAAAAATTATTTTCTTTTCTAAACTAAATAAGATAATGTTCCATGGGATGTGAAATCACACCTATTTGACTAGAAGAAGAAAAAAATTGGGGCTGACAAATCGTATCTTAGCAGGTTTAACACATTTATCTGATAACGCGAACAACAAAATTTTTAAATATAAATACGACTCGTTTACTACTTTATATCCAATATATATAAGATAGATGTATATTTTATGCACCTAGAAGGAGAAATAACGGATCCTAACTTTCAAATTTTGATTATTTTTAAAAACGTAAAAAATCACATGGTGTATTTTTATATTATCGTGTCTTAGTAGGTTACCTGCTGGTTACCTATTGTTACCCTAAAAAAAACGTATGTTTCTAGAAAACATGGTTGTGTTTGTTGTTTCGAGAAGGGCCACAAGAGCTTCAAAAGGAACAAATAGTCAAACCATTCACGTGTGGGGAGAATGTGTTGAACTTCTTTATCACACACTACTAGTCATGTACGCATCTTCACTAATCTTCATGTTTTTTTTTTTTTTTGAAAAGTAAACTTCATTCACAAACAAGCCGGCCCAAATCGAGCCGACCAAACAAAAGCTACAAGAAAGTTACATATTTACAAAGGACACCCACTCCTCCCAGGAAATACCTTTATACTTAGATCTATTCGAAAACCATAAGAATCCTAGAGACTTTATTTCACTTATAATACCGTCAATTTTAATCGGAGTATTGGAAAAAATCAACTTATTCCTAGCTCGCCAAAGGCTCCAGCAGGTAATGATAATTAATCCTTGAACCGCCTCCTTCTTCTTAACCGAAGCCGAAAGATCCTTATGTAAACAAAGAAGATCCTTTATAGAAAACGCGTAGATGCCAGGGATCCTGCACCACCCGCTAACCATATTCCAAACAATAGAAGAGACATAGCAAGCCGTATATAAGTGCTCCGCGGACTCATCGGCAGAAGAACACAACAAACAAGTCGGCTCTCCTTGCAAAATATTTCTCTTCCTTAAAGCGACCTTAGACGGGATTTTTTCCATTTCCGCTCTCCACACATGAATATTGCATTTATCAGGAACCCAATCGCACCAATCCATAACAAAACTATGTCTCACAAACCTGTCCAAATAACATAGACCCTTGACGGACTTAACCGAAAAAATACCTTCGTTGTGAGGAGACCATCGCCACTTGTCTTGTCTGTCAACTATCTGAACCGAGCCGAGAATACCGAGAAGCTGCTGCAAATCCGAGAGAAGCACTGGATCAGTCAAGGCCGATTTCCAATGCCAAAGAAACTCCGGACCCGAACCAATATTTTTAACTCTATCGGCTACAAAACATTTTTTCACAGCCTCCAATCGAAAAAGACCTGGGAATTTCAACTTGAGCGGTTCGCTGATGATCCAAGGATCGAGCCAAAAATGAATACTTTCCCCGTTACCGACCGCTCCCAGAATATAATTCCTAACAGCAGAGCCTCCAACTTTACTGAAAATCAACACTTTAACAATGTTATTCCATACCCCTTTCAGCGATTTCTTTAACGGAAAACCATCCCAACTAACCCGATTAAGATGAAAAGCATCAATAATTTTTCTCCAGTAACAATTGGCTTCAGATTTATATCTCCATCCCCATTTAGTAAGGAGCGATATATTCACCTCCGATAATCTATTAAGCCCCAAACCCCTGTCCTTTTTATGCATCGTCACCCGGTCCCAAGCGACCCAATGTGTTTTCCTTTCTTCTATAGAACCACCCCATAAGAATTTTTTGACCATGGATTCCAAGTCAGCGATAACCTTCTTAGGAGCTTTATAAAAAGAAAAATAATAGCACGGAAGGCTTTCCAAGACTGCTTTTATAATTACAACCCTTCCACCAATAGATAACAAGTTCGATTTCCATTTAGCCAGCCGCTTCCGAAATATATCATACACCGGCTGCCAATTCCTGATTCGATTCATATTCGCCCCCACATTAAGACCGAGGTATTTGAACGGAAGAACATCCGGTTTGCATCCCACTTCGCTAGCCAACTCGTTGGTTTCCTCTATCCCTACACCTATACCATAAAGGTTGGATTTTTCGATGTTGATCTTGAGCCCCGAACATAAAAAGAAGCACCGAAGCACTCTCACAATGTTCACCATTTCAGCCTTGGACCACTCACCCACCACAATAGAGTCGTCCGCGTACAATAAGTGAGTAATAACCGGGCCATTATTAGGAGTAGCAATGCCTTTAATCAAGTCGGCGTTCCTCGCTCTATTTATCATACACGAAAGAGCCTCCATGACAACTAAAAACAAAAACGTAGAGAGCGGGTCACCCTGTCTCATACCTTTCTCACATCTGAATAGGAAAGTAGGGGCTCCGTTAACAAGCACAGAAGACGAGGCCGACTTCAGAATTCCAAGCACCCATTTACACCACAAATCAGAAAACCCCATTTGAGAAAGAATACTAATAACAAAATTCCAATTAACGTTATCGTAGGCTTTTTCAAAATCGATCTTCAGAAAAAACGCTTTAAATTTACTCTTTTTGATCCACGAAATTAGCTCGTTGATAATAAGAGGGCCATCCAGAATATATCTACCTTTCAGAAAAGCAGACTGAGAATCCGAAATAACACTCTCCAGAACCATCCTCATTCTATTAGCCATAACTTTAGAAATGACCTTACTGATGACCCCGACCAAATTAATTGGTCTATAGTTGTTCAACGAAACCGGGTCAGATATTTTAGCAATTAGAGCAATAAACGATGCCCCGCATCCGTCATTGATCGCACCGTGAGCATGAAACCACTCGAAGATTCTGACGAAATCCTCTTTAAAAGTTTCCCAAAAATGCTTGATGAATCTGAAGTTGAACCCATCAGGACCAGGGGACCGATCATCCCCACATTCGAAGACCGCGTTTTTGATTTCATTTTCGGAGAACGGCTCCACAAGCATAAGACTATCCTATCAGCTTCAGAGATTTTTTTGATGTTAGAACACTGAAGAAATGGCCTGATTTTCAGGTTTTCTTTGAACTTATCTCGAAAGAAAGAGAAAACCATCTTCTTGATCTTAGACGGTTTGGTACACCACTCACCATCGATATTGAATCCGTGTATGTTATTAACAGCCTTCCTATTATTAACCACAGCATGAAAAAATTTAGTGTTCTCATCCCCGTCAATGGCCCACTTCAAACGCCCTTTTTGTTTAATATCCGCTCTTTTTCTATAGTCGATATCTTGAATAATTTTCCTATTCTCCGTTAAAATCCATTCTTCTTCTTCCGAAAGATCCTTCAGTTCCATTTCCTCTTCCAATTTTTCCAGCTCCGAAAGAGCAGATAATTCACTTTCCTTTTCTTTAAGCAAAAACTCATCCCTCCACGTCTTAAGAGCAGACCTAATGCGAGCCAGCTTAGACATAAAGAACGAATCCGGCGGATTTGACACTTGCATATCATCGATAGCCGCTAAAACCGATTCCTCGAACCCCTCTTTTCCAATCCACGAGTTGAAGACTCTAAAAGGACGCGGACCATAATTAAGGTTAACCAGCTCCAATATGATAGGACAATGATCCGAATATCGGTTTGATAAGGCTCTAACACAAGCCGAGGGCCATTTAGAGAAAAAATCGGGGCACACTAAGAAACGATCAAGTTTGCTAAGCTTTTTACCGTTCTCTCTTATACACGTAAACCTCCTGCCCTGCATTGGATACTCTTGCAACCCGTTATTAGCAATAAAATTATTGAAATTATCAGCACAGACCTGCTTGAATTTCGAGTGTTTCCTTTCAATGCTAGCACGAACCGCGTTGAAATCCCCCACAACTAACCACTGCCCCAAAGAAAAATCAATAACATTTGAAAGCTCACCCCAAAGGAGTAATTTCGCTGCCGAACTTTGAGGGGCGTACACGTTTATCAAATTAATCGGCTCTCCGCTGCCTATCACCGACCCTTTAATCACCAAATAATACCTCTCCTGAACAAAAGAATCCACCTTGAGGACCTTAGGGTCCCAAATCCAAAGAAGGCCACCAGACAGACCTTCGGAAGCTGAGAAAATAAAATCGCAGTTGCTATTTCCCCACAGTCTCGAGACCACAGATCTAGAGACCGAAGCCACCATAGTTTCTTGAATGGCCAACACACTGATCTTATTATGAGAACGAACATCTTTCACCCAATTAGCTTTAACCTCCCCTGCTATTCCCCTCAAATTTATGGACATAAAATTCATGGATCCACAACATTGATTCCTTCACCTCTGATAGTGTCACCAACCAAATCATAGTGATTCTCAAGGTTAACCCCCACAATTTTTCCCAAATTAACAGTTTCCCTAACTTCAATGTCAGCAACAGATTCATAAGAGTCACTAACCTCAAAGGTAGAAGATGAGAAACCATCCTCTCTCCTAGGAAGAGGATCGGTTTGGTTCTGAGGAAGAGATGCCGTAGCTGGCCTCTCCGCATGAACTTCCAGGTCCACCCTATTAGGTTCACTGAAATTTTGAAGATCCCTACTGATATATTGGGAGTCACCAGCAACCTTATTCAGGTCGAACATAAAATCCTGGTCTTCACGAGACCGTTTCCTGGGCCTATGGTCCGAGGGAGGACTGGATCTAAGACGTCTCGGATTTTTACATATCATGGGCTTATGTCTTCTCAATCCTTTACTGGGCCTACCCATATTAAATGAGGTCCTGTTAGAAAAAAGAGAAAAAATATCTCCAGACCCATTAACAATATTATTCCTTGTGTCCCCACCAAACTTGTCATTGGAACTACCCATGTTGGGAACCTGAACCGCCCCCACGTTTTGTGAATTACCTAGGTCAGTCTCTTCGTGATCACCCCCAGCAATTAAGGAAGCCGACTTTTCAATTTCTCTGACCGGAGAACCAGTTACCGGCAACCCATCGAACTGACCACCTTCCTTGTCCGACACATCTCCGTCCGAATCGTCGGATGAAATTCCTTCTTCGTCACTCGAATCCTCCTTTCCTACTGACTCCTCCTCACCTTCCATTTCCTTCTGTTGATTGTTCAAGTTATTATCTAACTCCTTTGATTCCGACGAATTGTTTACTGCAACATCAGCATTAGAATCCAACTTCGTAGACAGCCGTTTCTAGTTATAGTTAGTGCATCTTCGATGTCGGGCATCATGTTTGCTAGACACCAGCATCGAAGGCTCTGTCCGCTGCATTTGTTTGTGTCTGAAATATCAAACAAGCTAAAACCAGTAGGCGTGGGCACCATGTACTTATTTATATTTTAAATTTTATAACTTTAAGTTATATTTATAAATTTAGAATATAAATTTCGGATATACTCTCTACTATTTTAAGCGATATATATTTAAAAGAAATACTATATTATTAAAAAAATCATTTGGTGATAAAAATTAAGTGTAGAGTATGAGTGATGTTTGAAAAATGAGTAGCATTTAAGAGAAAAAAAAAAGATTTTTTTTAAAGTATGAACAGAGACACATTTATGGACCAAATTTGTAGCTTTGCATATGTTTTTACTACATACTTATACTAAAAATCTAATATATATGTGTGTATATATTAATTTTATATTTTAGTTATAGGATATATAAAAGCTTATTTGTGTCATATCACTTTCTAAAAGCTTTATATTTTAGGGGGCCTGGAAGGACATTATTTCGGTTGAAAAGGATTTCGCTAAAGTGGGCATCAATTTAAAAGAAAAGCTGGTCCAAAATGGCGAGAGATGGATTTGGTTCAATGACCCGAGCGGATCTTATTCGGTTAAGCAGGTTAGACTGGATCTCGAGGAGGCTGCAAACATGGGAGTGGTTGAAACTGTGGATTTTCGGTGGAATGCTTGGGTGCCTCCGAAGGTTAATGTTCTAGCCTGGAGGGCCTTGCTAGATAAGATCGCCTCGAAACTGGGCCTGCTCCATAGGGGTGTCCCCTTACCCGACACCCTGTGTCCTAGATGCGGGATACACGACGAAGACCCAGCCCACATATTCGTCAACTGTTTGTGGGCCAAGAGCATATGGTGGAGTATCTGCACATGGCTGCGAGTGGGTTTCCCCTGCAAACATCCACAGTCTTTCAGATCTTGCGGGATTCTTTTTAAGCCAACCGGGAGATGTTAAATGGAAGAAGACGGTCTACTCCATTTTCCTTGCTACGGTATGGGGAGGATTTGGATCGCTAGAAACGTGAAAGCTTTCGAAGATATTTTTGTTCCGGTCTCTAAATCGGTGGACTTGATCAGGAGGATGCGTTTATCTGGATTTTCAACCGGTCGAAGCTCAAGCAGCCGTCGTGGGGAAAGTGGTTAGATTTTGACATTGCTGATATGCTGTAATTTTCTTTCTGTTTTTGTGCGTTTCGGCATTGTAGTTTCGTTTTTGTTTTTGTTGTTGTTTCCCCAGTTTCTTGCTGGCTCTTTATATATAGCTATAAAGTGTTTTGCCGTTAAAAAAAAATATACATGACACCATATTAAAACCTAATGTAGTCTAGTTTTCGTAGTTGAATGTAAATGGATAACAATTCAGTCAGAATCCAAATATGAATCTCGCCATTTCAGTGAGCTAAGACTATGGGGGCGTGGGGTTTGGGTTGGGAACATTGCTCAACACGTGGCGATTGTGAGCTTCACCAGGCCACAAAAAAAATGGGGTTGGAAGCGGCGTGGGTTAGCGGCGTTGGTGGTCCATGTTGGTTTTTTATATTTTTTACATACTTGAGATTTTATAAATAAAACACAAACTCGTCCCTGGAGTTTGGCCAATTTTGCAAAATCAATCCAAAAAAGTTATTTTTCTCATCTGGACCATTGAGGTTTGTAAATTGTTGTCAAATTCATCCAAATCTCTAACATCATTAACATTCAATGTTAAATGAGGGGCATTCTTGTCATTCTCTTTATTTATTTAATATTTCTATTTTTTATTATTTACTATTATTATTTATTTACACATTATTGTAAAAAAATATATATAAACATATACACGTTTAGAAATTAATATACGAATATTAATACTAAAAAATTATATTGGTGGTCGGAAAAATAAAATTAAAAGTCAGTATTATTTTATAATATCAACACGTCTAACCTTCCATCAATTAACAATTAACGAAACACAAACAATAAAGCCAATGGCAAAGTAATGCGTACATCTTTACCCAAGCAAACTAAGATTTATGTTGTGTCATAAACCGAAGGAGAATTTTTCATCAGCAGCAATGGCGGGGCATAGTGTAAAGTGGGGGGTGCAACCCCCCCCCCCCCCCCCCCCCCGCGCCCCACTCCTCTCGAATGTTTCGGTTAAAAGTGTAAAATTTCCCTATTTTTCCGTCCGAAAATTTTAAAAATATATAGGATTGTCTCCTCAATTATTTTGCCTAAATATCATACAATATATAAATTGAGTCCTATAACTTTCCGCCCTTTCAGAACTTTTGATCAAGCTCCACCAGTGATAAGATAAAAGATAACAGCTAAGTAATTACCTCACATTTATATAATATAAATTAGCAACAATTTTAGGCATAAAGGGTTGTATTTTGTGTACAAATTGTTGTACAAATATCCTCCACTTGTGGTGGAGTGGTGGAAAGGATTTGGTTTTCCTAGGATGGCCAAGTTCGATCCCCACACCCATCACATTTGGGGGGAATGGCAATGAACGGGTGGAGGGCCAGTTGGTTCGAAACCCTGGGAGCCACCCCGAGTTTTCTATTACAGTGCATTTACTCCAGAGAGTCCCCGACTCTTGTGGAGGGTGCAACTACACGCTCCCGGTTAATCGGGTGGGCAGTGGGCTGGAAATTTTCTCGGGGAACGCCTTAGCCAAACTCTGATGCACCAAGCGTGGGCCCGGTTAAGACAACATAGCCTTGGATGCCGGAGTGGGGCGGAGGGGCCTACCCGAGTTATAGGGTAGGTGCGATCTCTATCGCCTGTTGTAGAAATATCGCGGTTCAAAAAAAAAATTGTTGTACAAATGCTGTTGTACTGTACAAATTGTTGGTGCAGCCTTTACCCATCTGTGGGGCAGCCTTTTCCGATCTTCTGCCACGTATAGTTTTCATTAACAATTTTCCTTCCCAACACATTTAATGAAGCATCGACTGCAACTCTCTATGCCATGCTTCTTCCCAGCTAAGTCTCCTCTTCTGCCTTTTCTTATTTCACACACCCCAGAATTGAAATCTAGAGAAAGAAGAGAGATCAGGTGTCAATAACTTCACAGTTCACAGAGGCGCTGGAAATTGGTTTTTATTGCGGTTGAACAGTCTTTGTCTTCGACCCATTTCTCCTTCATGATTTGCAGAAACTACAAAAGATTGATGATCGGCGGTGGTACATAAACCGGCGATAACAGGCGGCGGCTAGGGTTTCATCCCTATCGATCGTCCGACAATCTATCTGGCGGTTCAACATGAGGTCGGAGAGGAAGATAAGAACTTAGACGACCATGGCGCTTGATATGTAAATCTAGACGATTAATGGATATAGTTTCGGCAATAGCAGCAAAGACTGAAGGTATGATTTTTTTTTTTTTTAATATTACTAGTATTTTATAAGTTGCTGAATGAAATATTAAACATTTTGTTTCAGTCTTTAGGTCCATCACACATTCGCAGATGATGGATCATATGATGCTTTTGATAGCAAATAAAGACTGAAGGTATGATCTGTTTCATAAAATTTCTTTTCCATTATCTTTTCAGTTCATATTACTTTTGAACCCGCATAGATATTAGTTATTGAAGTAGATATGATTTACAATTTACTTCGATTAAATTACAAAAAAATGCCTTCAATGATCTTATATATTTTTAAGGAAAGATATCTACTATGTTTAGACTGGCAAATATCCTTCCAGTTCTGCGCAAGGGCTGCTAAGATCTACACAGGTTATAAGGTGGTTTAGTAATCAAAATACCTAATCATTCTTGCTTCAGGTTGTGCTTTTAATTACTTTTGGATTTGGGTATCCGTGGTGTGTTGTAAGGTGTTAAATCTCGGTTATTTTTAGAGAGGTGTGGAGAAGGCATAGGCAACGTGGGAGGGACAAGATGAACATGTTGCTGATGAGGTTTATTATTCTACACGCTATGACAGTGGTCGATTCTTTTTCTAGGTTAGTTTAATTTTCGTTGTTACGTGATTAAGCTATAATTAATATCGGTTCTGAATTTGTATACTTTGTGTTGCATCAGCTTATAATTGTTGTAGAATTATTGATGCTTATTTTCTCTTCCAAGTTGTTTGACTGAAAGAACTTTACTTTATAAAATTTTATTCTATAGCTATAGTTAATGTAATTGCATTATTATATCATGCTGAAATTGTTATAAACATTGTACTTAATTAGAATAGGTACAATACAAGTGAATAAGTGATATTAGTGATGATATGTTAGTGTGTTGATGTTAGTCGTACAGCCTAATCGGCATGACCTTTTACAACATTATTTGTTTATCGGACTACATAATAAAAGCTTACGTTACAAGTAGAAAAACTTAATGATTAATTCAATACTGAAACGCTGTTTGTAGCTACCTTGATAAAGGGTTTGTTGAACAGTAGAAGAACACAAGCAATATAAAAAAACAGTAGCCATTATGAGTAATGTGAATATTTTGTCCTTTTAAAATACCATTTGTTTGCATATCTGATGCATTCTTCTCATATAGATTTATGTTTTTATTGTTAAAAACATTTGTTCCATCCTCAAGGTTACGCCATGATGGCATGGAATGGAAGGGAATTGCTGGTGCTACAGATGCAGCAACAAATTATGAAATTTGACCATTTAATGAAAGCTCTTTTCGAACAAAAAGATGGCATCATTACATCTGTAGATTCTTGCCAAAACACAATATGGATTCCCATAAAGCACAACATGACGCTGGTCAAATTTTGGGTCAAACTCAGGTATTAATTAGGATCTTTGGATTGTATTAGCTTATCATCATCTGTTACGAAAGAAATAAGCCGTATATTTATTTATGTATTGATTTCTAGGAGAAGAGAAGACCGATAAGTTGATAGAAAAAGGCTGTTAAAAATACCCCAACATGCAAAAGACAATGTGCAGCAGGTTTGTTTCCCTCATTCCTTATACATAGAAATAAGAAAGATAACAAAGATGGTCAAAAGATACAAACCAACTCTTTTAAATGAAAAACATATCTATTTGGGTTCTATGTTACTTCTAACGAGTTAAAATGAAAAAAAAAAAAGACTTTATAAGGAAAACATATTGTTGGATTAATCAGTCCGTCACATATCGGGTCATGGGTCAGCAGGTCTACAAATGAACGGGTCATGGGTCAAAGTTGAGGATCAGATCACGAGTTTAGGAGATTGCAATTCACTTATTTAGTTGTTTTTATTTCACATGCCTTATTGTAATTTTAATGAGTCAAACTAGTGGCTTTGTTCTCCTGGCTTTTAGGAAGTTCATGGAGCACTAGGTAGTTTTAGGACTATGGGTATGGGGGGGGGGGGGGGGGGGGGGTGGGGTCGTAGGTTGGGTACAAACGCCCAAGTCACCACCCCGGGTGGGCTTGGGTTTCGGCGTCGCCCCTTGAGCGGGGGTTTCAGCCCGGGCGTTGGGCGGGGCTACGCACCTGACATGGCGGAACCCTCATTGGCCAAGAGTACTAGCCCTTTGAAATTGGTTTTTTTTTCCACAGCCACCCCAGCCACGCCCCACCATACCCCTTTGAAATTGGCTTTTGGTCTTGGGTGCCCCAATACGCCACGTGTCGCCCCATGCCTCCAACCCACGCCCCACCATACCCCACGGTCTTAGTTCCTGTTCTTTAGGATCAAGTTTGTATGTTTATTATTTAATGTAAATTCTGGAATCAATGAAAAACAATTCAAGCCGTAAAATACAAACATTCTTTTACGTGAGTTTCATTTGGTATGAGAGCCTAGGGGGTGTTAGGTAATTGGTATAATGCACAATGCGAATCTTTGAGAAGTAAACATGTACCAAAAATCCTAAAAGAGGCAAGCCGTAATGGAAAGAAGGCGGCATTCTAGAATTGAATTCGTTTTTGTTGAGCCAGTTGAGATGTGGCACTCTGATCGAAGTAGTACATGTCTTTTACGTTGTAATGTTGTTTTCATTATGAAACATGTTTGCATGTTGTTTGATGTCATTTAACCTTCGCCGACGCAACCGGTTCCATCTAGCGTTTGTGTATGTTGCGTCTAAATTTCTAAGCCCCCGGCCGCAACGCGGCGGGGAGTTCCATCTAGTTGATCTTTACTTTCATGCAAATGCAAGTGGATGATGGGTTTATATTTTAATGCTAGTTGGGAGTAGAATTTTTTTTTTCTGAGCATGAACCGTCTCCTACCAACAACAATGTGTAAATAAAATAAAAATCGTAAATAAAAAAAAATAGAAATATTAAATAAATAAAGGCCATTCAAAAAAAATAAAATAAATAAAGAGGATGACAAGAATACCCCTCATTTAACATTGCATTTTAATGATGTTAGAGATTTGGATGGATTTGACAACAATTTACAAACCTTAGTTGTCCAGGTGAGGAAAAAAACTTTTTTTGATTAATCTAGCAAAATTGGCCAAACCTCATGGACGATTTTAGCAGTTTACTCTAAAAAAAACTACTTATTAAATACTAAAAAATAAAAAAAAGTAGTTAATAATTGATGATCAATGTAACGTACGTTGTGCATCGACGATCAATGTGACAAGAGCGATCTCCTCCTCCGTCCAATGCACCATGTTCGGTTTTTTGATGTTGGTTTGGTTGAAAAAGATTTGTTGTTTGATGTAAGATTGGTTGAAGAAGATTTGTAAATAATTGTGGAAAAAATGAAGTTTGAGATGGGTATTTATAGGTAAAAATTTGTAAGTTTTTTTAAAAAATTGACTTTTTACATTGAAACCGCCATGCCCAACGGCTACCCCAAACGATCCAGTTTCATTCATCAATCCTAACCAGCCAGCTCAGACCCCCCCCCCCCCCCCCCCCCCCCCATGCGCCCAACGCCGAGCTTCAAAGCCACGCTAGCGGGGCAACGCCGTGGCCAACGCTGGCACGGTGTGGGTTAGCCAGCGTTGCCTGGCATCCCCCGCCCCATAAAATGCCCCACACCCGCTAGTCTAACATGTTTAAATCTATTCAAATCCGCACACATTCTTTCATATTCATAACGTTATCTGGACGGTAGTTGATAAACCGACTCGAATCTATAGGCTTGAGAGACATGAAATGCTAAATTTTGGGAGATGCGTCTTCTAATAACGAAAGGGGCGGTGGCGGATCCAGGGAGGGTTCCTGGGTTTCTAGGAACCTCCTCGGTTTAGAAAAAGTAGTGGAAGCCTTGTATGATTTGAAAAAAAAAAGTGAGAATCTATCAAAATGAACCCTCTGGAAAAAATTCTTGGATCCGTCACTGAAAAGGAATGTCAGTTTCTGTGTTGTTTTTGATTTACTCATTTTTACATAATATTATACTTATTACTAAAATATTACCGTGTTTATTAGCCATTTATCATATATGTAATCTATTGCATTAATTGTAGTTATCAAAATCGACTTATTCACGTTAACTTAACCATAAAGAGTTATAAAATAACTTTTGTTATGAAGTCTAAGGGGTGGCAACACTCACCAAATTGGGGTTCGGCCGGTAAGTTACTTAATCGGGTACAACGCCGCCATCAATTCCGACACTGGTTTAGGATACTACATACCGAATGTGAAGGTGTGAAGGTAGGAGAGAGATAAAGAGAATAGTGTTTATGGAGAGATGATAGTGTAAAATGGTGGTGTCCATAGTTTATAGTTTACAATAGTTGCGTCACCAATATATGGCTGGCTTTGATTGGCTGATCCAATATGGCTGGCTTTGTTTGACCACTTTAATTAAAAAGAAATTCACATGACTGGTCACGCCAAGCGAAGCTACGCCACACCACACCCTACATTTTTCACCATAAGCTTGTGGATCCCGCCCTCGTCACATGTCGAACAAAGCCTTCAACCCAAGCCTCTCCACACCCTGCAGGCTAACAATAACAATATATGGACACCTCAAAATGTATAATTTCGTACAATGCACAAAAAGTAATATTAACACATTTAATAAGGTGACAAATGTTTTTTTAAGATAAATACTTTAAAAAAAAAAAAAATTAGTATAGATATAAAAATATAAAATATTAAATATTAAATATACTTTATAAAATAACTTTAATACAAGAACACAAAAAGTAGACGTTTGTCTCAAACTTTGAATAAAAAGGACAAAGGTCGGTCTATCATGCTACAGTGTCAGGCGCCAACAAGGATGTCAAGAGTTCCAACCAGTTACGTGCCAATGAACCGCCGCACGCACTCCAATACGGCGTCGTACGACCCCACCACCGAATATTCACTCCCCGTCGCCACCATTACAACACCCTATCGAACTTCGACTCCACATTAGTCTCAATTTTGTTTGCAATTTGCAGAGAGAATGGGAGGAATAACGACGATCTTAGTCGGCTCCGATGGAGTGGCGATCATCACCATCAACAATCCACCTCATAATTTACTTAATTCTGATGGTACTAATATTCACTATCCTACTTACTTTTCTTTTCATTGCGAATGTTCTAACGTATCAGGATTTGTCATCTCATCTTGCTTTGTGATCGGAAACTGTTTTATTGCTTCGGATTACGATGACGTGTGCGAGTAATTTTGGGGGTAATTGATTGTTTTGAACCCTAATTGGATCATGATAGCAGAGGTTTTGATAATGTTTGGTTTGAACTTTGAACTTTGAAGTCTATTTTGCTATCGGGCTTGGTGAAGGCTTAGAAAACTTTAGGCCTCTTTTGATTCATGATTGTTTTCTTAGGGCCTAAGTTATAAACCCTAATAATAACACTATGTCTAGTATTGTACCGTGGATGTAGGATTCATATCGGATCCGAATGTTGTGTTGTGTTGTTTTTGCTTTTATTTTTCTGTTCTGCATGTTTATTTGTTTTTGTGTTGTGTGTTGGTTCCATTGCGCTACATGATACCTAACAGATAAAATATAAAACCGGTTATTGATGTAGGAGTGATCCGGGTGTAAGTGTTGAGAGTGTGTGTGTGTGTGTGTGTGTGTTGATATAGTATTAATTTCTTGTATTCAATGTGTCAATGAGTCAATGACTGATTACAAGAGTTACTTTTATAGTGTCTCTAAATTACAGATACATTTAGGCCCTGTTTGTTTGCATCTGAATGGCATGTGAATGGAATCAATCAGAGGTTGGCTCTGATTCAGTCGGAGGTTTTGGTGTTCGGTTCGACATCTGAATGGAATCTGAATGGGAATTTCAAGCTCTTAACCATTCAGATTTTAGGAGTCGCTGAACCATTCAGAGGAGTGGAGCCTCTTATTCGGTCAGAGGCTCTGATTCACCAAACAGGGCCTTAGTGTTTGTAATCATATTGTCTATGGACATCTTGGGAACGTTCCTCGTGCCATCTTTTATCTTTCGGTTAAAAGCTTGACCCATGGGATAAATTCTTGTATCTCCTCTTCGAGCGCTGCGCATGAGATCCTCGTACTGTCGCGAATTTCGCCATTAATGCCTTTGCAGTCTTTCCATGCATTGTAATCTTCTTGGACGCGCCAACTTTCCCCGGGACTTGCAACTGTGATGGCGTCGTGCAGGCCCTTCCTAACGTCACTTAATCTGGGGCATCTGCCCGGCCCGGTCTTTGTCATATTATTCCTTTTAGTTTCTGGCGACAAGATCTCATAAAAATAATATGAAAGCTTATACTTTTTGCCACATTGCTAAAAGGAGTAACAGGGTCCCATCCCATGAGGTCACACTAGTAATTTTATCATGAATATGATTTTTGTGGGTTTGTATGTATGCATAAAGTTAAGCATAAAAACATCAGTTTTCTCCTTTTGTGTCTTTCTTTATATAAGTTATTGGATCATTTAAGGTTGAAGCTGTAGGAAAACATATTTGTTATTATACTGAAACTATCCGGCTTTTTATTCTCAGTACTTTTTAGCCTTAGAGAGTGTTTTAATCAAGCGTTACAACGGGACGACGTGAAGGCAATAGTGGTTATAGGTAAATACAATGCTTAATTACTTTTAATCATTAGTCGCTGTAAATCATGCAATGTTAATACTTAACATGATTGGAGCAGGTGAAAAGGGCAAATTTTGTGGTGGTTTTGACCTCAATGCATTAGATCAATTGCAGGAAGGCAAAGGTATGGATATAAAACATGACCCGCACCGATTTAATTGAATGATTTAGTAGTTTTTGATGTTTTAGACATTAAAGTTAGACTTCATGCACCTTTTGACCCATAACCAATTTGACTGGTTTTCTCTTAAGCCAAATTTTATAATTCTAGTTAACCCATTAATTTTGCTAAAATTTTATGATTTTTCTATGTTAATTTTTGTTTACAGCTGGAGTGCGACTAGTTCACAAACTGTCTGATATCATGGAAAGTATGTGTTTTTAATGTTCTGTTTTTTTTTTTTAAATCTCTTTGTTGACTTGTATGGTTAACTACTCATAACTAGAATATCTTTTAAAGAACGTTAGCTATGTTGGTTTCAGCGGCAAGAAAACCGATTGTGGCTGCTATTAATTGGGCAGCTTTTGGTGCAGGATTAGAGTTTGCAATGGTATGTGCTAGTTTTCCCTTCTTCTTTCTGGGCTAGTTTAACGTATCTACATAATAATCTGATAAATCGTGCTGATTCTGTTCTCAGGCTTGCAATGCAAGAATAGCTACTTATACGGCTCAGTTAAGCTTGCCTGAACTGCAGTTTGGTATTATTCCTGGAGGTGGAGGTATATCATTCTTCTGAAATAAACAATAAAAATGATTCATCTTGCATATTACAATCTTTATAAAGTTACTGAAAAAGATCGTAGTGTAACTTATGATTTTGCATCATTTCAGGAACTCAACGGCTTCCACGACTTGTTGGTCTACCAAAGGCCCTTGAAATGTTGTTGGTAGGCTATTTACGTGCCTCTTTCAAAAATATTTTTGATAGGTTCAATCGCCATATCAATCAATCAATCAATCAATCATACCCAGTAAAATCCCACAAATAGCAAAGCTATTTGTAGGGTCTGGGGAGGGTGGGATGTAGGCACACCTTACCTCTACCCCTAGGGATAGAGAGGCTGCTTCCAGAGAGACCCTCGGCTCCAAAACACCCAGGAAAGAAATTAATAGAGCATGAGGTGTGTGTATGTGTATGAAGCTACTAATGTAGTAGTGTAGTAGTATGAGTTCCAAAATAGTGCATGGTAGAACAAAACAAATATGACCACACAAAACAGTCTATACAAATAATTACATATCTACGACCATACACTACACCTAGAAACACAACTGTACAAAACATCCTATATACATAGTTACTTGTGTACGACCATACACTACACCTAAAAACACAATTGTACCCTTTCCTAGAAATCCTTAACCTTAATCCTACGTCTCCACGGGCTCCTATCATGGACCATGTTCTCAGAGAGGTGCAATTTTTGCAAATCCTGCCTAATCCGCTCATCCCAAGTAATTTTGGGTCTGCCTCTACTCCTCCTCCCCTCCACCTCGAGGGTTTCAACCACTCTAACCGGTTCTATCATCTGCCTCCTCTTCACATGCCCAAACCATCTCAATCTTCCCTCCTTTATCTTATCTGATATACTAGCTACTTCTAACCTTTCCCGAAAAACATCATTTCTTATCCGGTCTAACCTTGTGTGGCCACACATCCATCTTAGCATTCTCATCTCTGCTACCTCCATCTTGCGTGCCTGTACTTCCTTAATGGCCCAACATTCAGTTCCATATAACATAGCAGGTCTAATTGCAACCCTATAGAATTTCCCTTTCAATTTTGTTGGGAACCTCCTATCGCACAATACCCCAGTGAATTTCAGTTCCCTTTCAACCCTATAGGTTCAATCGCCATAAGAAGTTGATATTGACTTGAGTCAATAAAATTCAAGTTTCAATTATTCTATCTCAAGGGAATTTCAGTATCTGACCCATTTACTTATTCTGAAAGTAGAGGTTACAATTTCGGCCCATTTAGTTATTGAATGGGTCGATTCGGATTATAAAGTCTCCTAAATCGTTGTTCATATCATTGAACTTGTGTTTCTTGTATCACAATTGACACTTCAATATTCTATAAGATGAAAACAAATTGGACAAAAAGTGTTCTGTCAGTTTGACCAGACCACCATCTCAAATTAGCCCATTTTGACCCATTACCAGTCCACATTTTTCGACACCAAAAACATTGATTTGGCAAACATTGCAATTTTCTTGAAGCAGAGTCAACACATAATAGTATAATACTATTTTCTTGTTAACTGATTGACCTCTCTATCTTTCTCTATCACACACTCTAGACATCAAAGCCGGTCAATGGAGAGGAAGCTCATAAGTTTGGGCTCGTGGATGCCATTGTGTCAGAAGATGAGCTACTAGAAAATGCTCGCAAAATGGCTTTAGATATATGGGCCTATAGAAAGCCACTGGTTTCAAGTCTTTTCAAAACAGATAAAATCGAGCCACTTGACAAGGCCCGTGAAATATTGGAATTTGCTAGAGTTCAAACCCGCACACAAGCACCCAATTTACAAGTTTGCATTGATGTTGTTGAAGAAGGCATTGTCTCAGGCCCGGATGCTGGACTATCAAAGGTTTGTACTTGTTGTCATAACTAAATTCCCTAATTTTACTTGCATTACTTGACCAGTTATATTGTAATTTTGTTTATATAATTTGCAGGAACGTGAAGAATTCCAAATTCTAATAAAGTCAGATACTTGCAAGAGCTTGGTTGATGACTTCTTTGCCCAGGGTGGTGCTAGGAAGGCACAACTGTTATTTTTCTTGAATTTTATTACTCCTAACTATCAATTTACAAAAAGGAGTAATGGACGTCGTCGTCTACTGGTTTTATACCATATATTGACGACTTTAGGAAATATTAAATATAATATATTTTGTTTTGCAGAGTTTGTCGTTGGATCAAGCAAGACCGCGGTTATGAGATGAAATGGATGTCTTCTACTGGTTTCATACCATTGAACTAATTATGCTTGTTTCCAACTGAAAGTTTGCATTGTACTTGGTTTTGTCGAGTAAAATGCATAAAATAGGTAAACGGGTAATGGGTAGCCCGGTCAAAAAACAGTTTCGAAAAAGATTTTAACAGGTTCTCTTAACGGGTCGAATAACACACACGCACACACACACAGAGAGAGAGAGAGAGAGAAAGAGAGAGAGAGAGAGAGAGCGAGCTCTATATTTTTTCTTCTTGAATTGTTTGCTTAAATGTGTTATTCGTTGGATGATTTGTTAGCTATTAACTATATGGATGATACTCTAGTGGTTCTTAATTAAATGGTCATTAGTCCGGTTTGATTATCAAAACATTACATATAATATGTAGTGCATTGAGGTGTGGCCGTGTTGGGTTCTCAACACATAAAATGCTATTATTGAGTAGTGGAGGAGTAGTCTTAGGTAAGATGAGAATTATAAACTTATCTATATACGTAATGATTTTACAAATTCTTAACATGCAATAGTTTATTTACGTAATTATTTTACGAATTAAATCCATTTCTTAACGTGAATTATTATTTCGCAATCTTCATATGCAGGGGTCGTCTCCGAGGCAAAAAAAATTGGGCTCACTCCTTATGATATAAACTCATCTATTATATATCAGAAAACCACAATACGGCGGTAATTGTCATAAAATAAACAAAATAAAAGTAGTGTAACAAAATGATTGAACTTACTTAAGCGAATCGCGCGGCTCTTGATTTCTATGGATAGAGATCAAAAGCCATGTTCCAAATTGGTGTAGGTCAGTTTTGAATCCGCGGTAGGTTTGTAATTAATTAGGATGGTGGCTTAGGTTTATAAATATGTCGATGTAAAGTTAAGTTTTGAATAAAAAAAGGTTTGTTTCCTTTTGGTGCTATCTAGCTCGATCGAACATCTAGTTTTATTATACAACGTTTATCTTGTTAGATCAAAGGTTGTAAGCAAGATTATTAATTGGAGTTGTATGTTCTTGGTTCACATATGTAAATGACCTCAGGTTTAACAACTATCTCCATCAAAATTCTACATTCTTTTCACCCATCATTGATAACCTTCAAGAGTTACAAGGTTAGTAATTCTGTAATGATATTAATGTCATATTTAATTGTAAAATCATAGTTATATGTTTTTACTTGCTTTTAATTGCTATAATCTTTTTTTTTAGAATGGCTGCTGCATTTTATTAAACCCCAAATATGTACAACCACTTCAGACTAACAAGAAGCTAGTCCAGGGCCACCCCCTAATCAGGGGCGGACCCACATTGGTGCCACCGGGGTCCCCGGACCCCAATCTTTTAAAAAAAAATAGTAGATTCGGTATATTAAATTGTATATGGACCCCATAAATACAATTAGGTGGACACCATAGAAATAAAAAGAAAGCTGGTGTAGTGGTAAATCTCCCTCTTTTCCACCAAGAGGTCATGAGTTCAATCCTTGATAAGCCAATTTTTCTTATTTTTTTAAAAATCTAGTTCAAACCTCACTTTAACTCTACCCGAACGAGGACCGACCCGAAAATGGACCCTATTGAAATAAAATCCTGGGTCCGCCACTGCCCCTAATACCTTAGAGTGTTACCCCAACTGCATACCAAAAATAAAATAAAAAATAATTACATCTCAAATGAAAAACATCTTCAGTTCTCCCAGGTTAGTTCCCTATTTTTGCTCTGTTCTTGAACCACATAAACGAGGAAGCTTGTACTTCGCCAAAAATTTTATTAAAGTATACCCGCTTACCCGAAAAAATCAACTCGTTTCTATGTTTCCAAATCAACCAACACGTCACTAAAATGATGCCTTGTACCGCCTTCACCTTCCAATCTTCTGTCCCATGCCTTTTGTGCATTCCCAACAGATCTTTAAAGGAGAATGCAAAAATAAGAGGTATCTTACACCACTGACTGACCATATTCCAGATCATCGCCACTACATAGCAGGAAATAAATAGATGACCCATATCCTCTCACCTTCTCCACATAGCTTGCAGGTAACGTCGCCCCGATAGATATTTCGTTTATGGTTAGTGAGTGATGATCTGGAATTTGGTGAGTCAGTGGTGCATAAGTAAATTGCTATAATCTAACTTTTTTTTCCGCATTTAACTATGCTTTTATATTTAACTTTGTTATATATATATATATGAACAATGTGTTGAAGTTAAGGATGGCAAAAATACCCGAGCCCGGTGGGTATACCCGAAACCCGAAACATTCGGGACGGGTATACCCGAAGCCCGACGGGTATGAAACCGGGTATTGCATTAGTTTTAAAAAAATTTACGGGTATGTGATTAGGTGATACCCTACCCGATTACCTGAAACCACATACTTATTTACCCGAAATATATACCTGGATTATATACCTTAAAATGTTATATTTTTATTTGGCGAATTGGAAATAAATAATCTCACCTAACTCAATTTGGCCGATAATAATCTCAAGTCAGTTATTGACCGATAATAATCCGAACTGGTCAATTTTTTTTGTAAAATAGTCCGCCGTTAAAATAGCTTAACGGAGTTAAGTTTTTTTTTGAATTACAAACCGATGTTTTAGGGCTTTTGATCAGAATGATGATACAAGTCGATTGGTGTAAAACTTACATTCGAAATGGCTTGATTTTTGTTAACTGAAAGTTTCACTTTTTAACACTTCTAACACTTTTCTATTAGTTGTTTATTTGTATATATGTGTTTGTTGTTATATTTTGAACGAACACATGTTTTAAAAAGTAGCCCCCACTGAAATTTTAATTGTTGAACTAAAATAATTAAAATTTCAATATTGTTTACTCCAAAAATTAGTTGACTCCAAAAATTGGCTACTCGATGTATTCCAATATTGTTTAAGAAGCTTATTCATTGATTCGCTTATACTTTTAATATAACTAGATTATAACCCCATGTATTACACGAGTTTAATAAATATAATTTTATATATTATAGGGTAACTTTGTAGAATAGTAACAAGTTCTAAAAATATTACAATCAGGTCACTCAAGTTTCAAAAATGTTCTAATCAAGTCACTCAACATTCATTTTTCATTAAAATTAAGGGTTTTTTTCATCCATTTCATAGGTAACCGTGGTGATATGAATTTTTGTTTCTTTTTTCCCTTTTATTTGATGCTAACGTCGAGTGATGATGTGGATTGTAACTTGTTTTTTTTAATTTTTAATGTAATTAAAGTGTTTTTATTTTTAATAAACATAATTTCATATATTAAAATAATCCGAGCGCATCATCTTATGCTCCAATTTTTTCTTGACACATGGAAAAAAGGACATCGCTCGATTTGAATGTGAAGTTATCTAATTGGAACAAAAACGAGACGACTGGCCTAATTAGAACACTTTTAAAACTTGGTTACTAATCCGTGACATTTTCCCTATTAGATAATAAAAAAGTTACATCTTTAAAAACGTGTATTGCATGGGTTGAATAAACACATGTATTACACGAGTTGATTAAATATAATATAATCGGTTAACACATATGGTCGTCAAGATATGTTTTTGAAAAAAAATGAACTTTGATGCATTATAACATTTTACTTTGTTTTTTATTTATTTATTATTAGGTTAGAAACGTGTGTGTTACACAAGTTAACATTTTACTTTATTTTTTATTTATTTATTAATAGATAAGAAACTTAAGTATTATGCATGGTTAAATCGATGAAATTTTAAATTAAATAGCTATTAATAAACGGAAAAGGTAAAAGAAAACGTTAAAAGAAAAAAATGTTTTTTTTTTAATTTTCATGTATGATGTTATAGTTTTACTTTCATATTTGATTAGGTTAGTATAGTAGTAGCAGAGAAATTAACAAATTTTTTTTTGCTCCTTTTAAACTAATTGTGATTGATTAGAATTTGGAAATAATTTTTAATTTAGACCAGTTCGTCACCAGCTTCATTACCCGTCGGTTATTAGATAGCAAATAAAGATAAAGATTATAAACTTTTATATAAACAATTAAAACTATCTTTATCTTTATAAATAATAAAAACGTTAATATATAGTTTTTAATTTTATTAATTAATATATGGTTATCAGTTATCCTTCGGGGCTGTTTGGTAGCCTCTTAATGACCATTCAGATGCTAACTCTTAATGGTTTAAAACCTCTGAATGAATAAGAGGTAACCTCAAGTCTGAATGGTTAAGAGGTAACCTCTGAATGGTAAATCATTACATGTCATATTCTTCTACCTTCTCATTAGTAAATTCTTAATGGCTCCATTAAGAGGTAGCCTCTTAATGACCATTCAGAGGCTACCAAACAGCCCCTTAATCTTATCATCAAAATCTTTTAATTTTAATAATTAATATATGGTCATCACTTATCTTTATCTTTATCATCAAAATCTCTTCTACAAATTTTAGTTGAGAACACCTCATAAAACGACATGTGTCCCAAAGTGGTTTCTTTTATTATATATATATATATAGATTGGCTACATGTGAATCTAATACTAATAAAAGACTTCAAATAATGGCACATGACATTCACTCTTTCAATCTTATAATTTTATTTATAATTTTTTTAATTAATATATCTTTTTAATTTAATATATGACTATCTCTAATCATTATCTTAAATCTTTTTAATTTAATATAGGGTTATTGGATTTTATCACCCTCAACTATCGGCCTTTGGCCGTTGCCACCCGCAATTAACACTTTGACACCCGGCACCCCCAACTTGACTTTTTGTTTGCACTGGCACCACCCAGTTAAATCTGCACTAACTTGGTTAGTTTTTTGTCCGACATGACACAGGTTTGCTGATGTGTACATACATGATTAGGTGACACTGATCTATTATATCCCTCTCTTCTTTATAACAATCCCTACAAAAACCCTAATCTTCTCCTTCTTTATAACAATCCCCACAAAATCCCTCTCCATTAGACTGTATAAACACACACATCTCCGATCTACATCCATCACGCAACTTCATATCTCTATTTCTAGGATTTTCAATTTCTACACATTATTCTAACACCATTCAACTAAATCTTTAGAAACCTCTATTAACAATCAATCACAAACGATTACAAATCGATTAGTGCTGTGCAAATCGTGAACAAAATGGATCCAAAACTTCACTTCGATCTACAAAACTCACCGGAAATCGCCAAAAATCGTTACCGTCATCATCCTCATAGTTCAATCAAATCACTTGAAAACTGAATTGAAGCCAAAGATCATGTGGGTTTGTTATCCATACTACCCTTCCCCGCCCGAAAAAAAGTGTGCACCCACCAAAGCCGGTACTATCACCGGAAAAAAGTGTGCACCCACCTCAGTCACCGTCGCTTAACAAGATCGTCGGAGGCTTGAAGCCCTAACAAGTCTTGATCGTCATCACGGTACAAGTAAGCAAACACATGGTACACACAAAGGGTACGTCTATGACTTTTTGTTGTAGATAGTGGCGATGAGGGTGCCATGGTGTCGGTGACTTTGATTTTAGAGAGAAAGATGGGGGAAAGGGAGGGGGTGGTCATACGGTGAGTTTGGGGAGTAAGATTCCGGCATCGTCGGCTGGGATTCCGGCCGCCTGTAGGTCAACTCAGATTGCATATTGTTGTATGTGAGATTGTGATTGTTATTCTCTCTCTATATGTATAGGCAGGGTTTTAATAGGATCAAATAAGACACCTCATCATGCCATGCTGGAACAAGAGGGCCACGTAAGCAAAAAAAACCTAACTGGGTTAGTGTTTGGTTAACAACGTGGTGCCAGAAGACACTAAGTGTTAAGTTGGGGGTGTCGGGCGTCAAAGTGTTAGTTGGGGGTGGCAACGGCCAATAGCCGATAGTTAGGGGTGATAAAATCCAATAACCCTTTAATATATGAATATCGCTAATCATTATCTTAAATCCGAGTATAATAAATATTTTCAAAAATATAATAAAACTCTTGAACATATATATTCGGATACTAAACAGTATAAATTGATTATATAGTTCTCAAAAACCCACCATTGGAATCTTTATAATGGAGAAAGATTTGTAGTTTAAGAGCATTCTCATCTAAACCATCAAAATATGTGAGAGGTAGTTTTTATATTATAAAGGGTATAAAAAATGGTTGTGAGTGGAGGAGAGATAAAATGTTACTGTTCATCTGTATATTTGGGGGGGACACTGTTCACCCAGTATAATTTTTTTAATATATATTGAAAGTGGTTGTGAGTGAAGGAGAGAGAAAAATGTAATGATAATATTATTTAATTGAAAAGCAGAGAGAAAAAGTATTTGTTTTTAGTGAAAATATATTGATATAGGAGTTGTTTTTTAGTGGAATGTATGTATAATTTGATGGATTGGATGAGAATGCAAATATCTTATGCTCTATATTTTTATTGTTAGTGTGTAGGAAAGAGAAAAAAATAATAAAATAAGTGATTGTGAGTATGATAGATAAATATACAGAGAGTTGAATGTGGGAGGTTCTGAAAAGTAAAGTTAAGTTAGAGAAAAATAGGTCCTGGGTTCGATTCCCACAATGCGGGTTTTCTCATATTTATTGGGTTTACTCCTGAATTGGTGTATATGCATTGCCTAGTGGAGATGGATATGATCGGGTGGTTCTGCTGGTGGCACGATGATACTACAGTAGTCCGTCAGTGATCCAAATTTGCCGTTCAAAAAAAAAGTTAGAGAAAAATATGTTTTTTTTATTAAATTATAGTTAATTATTCCATATATAAATAAGTAAACTTTTTGTGCATAACTACTTGTAACTTGTGCTTTGAGAGTTTTTCAAAAAAAAAACTTGATTTTTTAATTTTAACCCAAAGGTTTTTACCTTTTGCAATTTTAACCCTACATAATTTGTTTTTTTAACTTTAACCCAAACTTGTCATTACTTTTAACCCAAAGGTTTTTATCTTTTGCAATTTTAACCCTACATAATTTGTTTTTTTTAACTTTAACCCAAAACTTTTCATTATTTGCAATTTAACTTCACAACTTTTGTCACTTATACTTTTCATCTTTGGCAACTTTTCGGTTTACGTATAGTTCTTAATTTTTCGAGTTAATACGACGCAACGTACAAGTGTGGTTTAACTTTTTTATGTTTTGTTTCAAATTTTGCAAGTTAATACGACGCAACGTACATGTGTGGTTCAACGGTTTTACCTCTATTTTTTCATGTTTGACAGGTTTGTCGCAACACGCAGATCCTAGGTCGAGTTAGTGTTGGTGGTCAATAATGGTTGTGCGACATTAGTACTATTTGACACTGTTTTACGCCCCGCCGCAACGCTGCGTGTGCTTTGGGGGTTTTCCAAAGAAAAAAATAGTTATGCATATGGTTGTCGTAACCTTGGCTTTGGGGGTTTCCAAAAAAAATGATTTTTTTTTTAACTTTTCAGCCAAAAGTATTTCATAAATTACTTTTAAACCAAAACTATTTGTTTTTTTACTTTTAACCAAAAACATTTTATCTTATGCAATCTATTCTCACAACTTTTTTTTACTTTCAACTTTGGTCCTTTATAGTTTTCATTTTCCGCAAATTTTTCGCTTTATGCTTGGTTCTAAATTTTGTGACTTAACACATCGCAACGTGCATCTTTGGTTTAACTTTTTACGTTTCGTTCTAAATTTTGCAAGTTAACATGACGCAACGTGCGTGTGTGGGTGAACGTTTTTATATTGTCTATTTTCTCCGTTTGACAAGTTTAACATAACGTGCGGGTCCTAAATCGACTTAGTCATAACTAAAGAATCCCCGCCGCATTGCGACGGGTCTCAATTCTAGTTACACATAAAAAGTAATACATTAAGATCACTTATCTTTATCCTTGATATTTTTTTACTAACAATAAGTAATACATGAATATCATTTATCTTTATCCTTAATCTATTATAATAAAATAATATTAATATAATATACATCATAAATTTGTATCTAAATTGATATAAAGAACAATAGAACATCGAACAAAGAAGATAGCAAGCTACTATACAATCAAAACTAAGTTGAAATATATGCATAAATTATAATTATAATAAATAATACAATCCATACTATACAATATAAATTAAATTGAAATATATGCGTAACTTTTAATTATTATAAATAATACAATCCAAAATAAATTAGCTTTATACAATTGATGATTAACCTGTAAAATAATTTTCACATTACACGTAAACGTATTAATGCCCGTAAACACTACGTATCAAAATATAACTTTAATCGTATATTAATAATTGTGATAAATTATCTACGACACATAAACAATTTTTAGTTATACGTAATTAAGTTGAACAAGTTTTAACATTCATATTTTTCGGTACGGTGGGTGCATAAATTTATGAAAAGCGGTGCAAAGAAGATCGATTTCTTTAGTAAATTAATTCCAAAGAAAATTGTGTGCAAGCATCAAATCTTTTCTTCTAATGTTAATATTATATATAAATCTTTTTTTTTTCAAATTTTATTATCTAATACTAATAAAAGAGTCTACTTAATGCTACATGACATTCTCTCCATCAATTCACAATTATTATTATTATTATTATTATTATTAATTAGTTAATACAAAACAATGAAAATTTTCTTAACAATAGAAGACTAATAAATGTTCTATTGTTTACTTAGATTTTTTTTTTTTTTTTTTTGGATTCAAATGGCAACTTTTTATTACTGTAAGAACTGGCAACTTTTTATCATTTACTTTTGACTTATCTAAAATATATAATTAGTGATTAGTAACAATCTATCTATAATGTATATTAAAACAAAACATTTTGGTGCCACTTGGCATAAATTTAATCCACTAATTGCCACCTGGCAACTTAATACTCCTTAATGGAATAAAATGAGCGGTAAAACAAAAAACCCTTATGCCTCTTCATCCGCTCTTTTTGCTGAACAGCAATTAATCAGAGATTGATACAAATTCGGGACTTTCCATAATTTTCAAATCAGTTTCCTTTCAATCTTATTTCCAATTATAAACCCTAATCCAAACGATTTCACCATCAATCTTTCTGTCAATTGTTTTCTTCAAACCTAGAATTGATTGTTATTTGTTGAGGCTTGATCAAGGGCTCGAATAGATGATTCATATATGCATTTCTCTGCTATCAAGACCAGAGAGATTGACCCCAAAATTGTTAGACGCGAACCCTAGGTGGCGATGGAAGTTGTCGAGGTTAAAGCGTGGGCTTCTTTCGTAATCCTAGGTGGCGGTGGTATGACGGTCGCGGTGGTAAGTGGTGGCTTCTCAGTATTTTATTTCAAATTAATTATCTCCATGTTTTATATGTTTACTGGTCTGGGGTTTTTTCGTTCAAAATTCTATATCTGATTCCATGTTTTGACTGACGTAATAATGAATTTCTTAGTTGTGCTGTGCTAAATACTTATGCACATGAAGTGTTTGATGTTTTGCTTCTGAGAACACTTTTCAATACTCTCATATTTTCTCATCTAAAACCCTAATGCTTCTTTGTTTTTTGGATTCGTTTGTTATAAGAACTAATACGAGCATTAAGTTAAACACAGTGACATCACATGTTATAACTACCAGTACAAAGATTAAGTTATATCTGGTGTCTTGCGGTTATTTTGATTTGGATGTCTGTTTCTTGCTTTTAAACATAAACCCATGTTTTAGATCAAACTGGTTTATAGTTTTCATAAAGCTGAGGAGTTTTTGTAGTTTGTATTACTGGTTAGTTGTGTACTTTTATAGACCTTTAAATGTTAATAGCACCAATGAGTATTTGATAATTTTGGATTTGCGGGTGAAGGATGTTATGAAGAAGCAAGAAGAACTTCCTCTTTGAAAAGACGGAGATTCAATAATGGATCAGTTAGTTGAGCTAACTAGCAAAGAATGTGGGTGCCTTCTGGTGATCGATGGTGATTACCACCTCATTGGGAGGATGTTCTCTTGACTTCTTGCAAGGTACAAGCGGTCCTGATTCGTTCTTTCATCATATTTCGTTTTTTAGTTAATGCAAAATTCCAAATGTCTTAAATTGTTATCTGAGATAGAGTTTTATGGTTCACTAAGTTTAACATTATACAAATTTTATTGATAACTCAAAAATTTGCTTAAGAGTAAGTTGATTTCATTGGTTTGCAAGCATAATTCTCTAACATTATGTTTTATAGATTAAAAAACAAAACAGGTGCATCGCTTTCACTAGATAGAATCAGAATATTTATCAAAAAATTGGGGTAATCAAAATTGTTTGAATGCATATATTTATGGCTTTTTTGTAATTTTTTAATTAAATTTAGATTAGCTTAGGTCTTGCTTATGTTATTTACACATGTTTGGCATCTTTATGAGAAAATGTATTCATACATGGTTGGTTACTTGGTTTTAAAAAGTATGCCTAAGCATGAGACACGCGAGACGATTTGGAAAACGGCTGAGGGCCTTAAGGCGGCGCCTCATGTACAACTGGGTCAAAATTGAAAAAACTTAGGGTTATTAGGAGCATGGCTACACATTGATGCATCAAGTCTACTTGATGCATCAAAATTGATGCTTTTAAAAAATTGTGGATAAATTTATTCTACAGCCTCTTTACCTTGGGGATTGGCCAGGTGTTTCGGTTGAGTAATGCTATAACAGCCAAGTTTTGTAGACATTCCATTGATTTGAACACCATTTATGCCAATTTGGCTATTTTGTTTTTATAAATAAATAGTGTTATATATATGGCTTACTTCTTATTCCATAACATGAAAATGTTTCATTTGTATGTAATTATATATATATACTTATTCCTCGTGGTAGGTATGTATGTCATTCGTTGTGTTGATAACATTTTCCATGAATTATTGCTTTGTTATGATATTGTATGTTTTTTTTAAAGTAAGTCTTTTCTAAATGAAGGAAACGACAAAAGTGGAATCCGCTGATTTGTTTTCTGATTTGAAAGAAGATGGTGTTTGGTATTCTATTATCTTTATTAGCTTTGAATTTGTATGGCATGACAAAGACTTAGACAGATTGATTGTTGTTCTACTTGACCAACAGGTAACTTCATAACATGTTTACTAAAGTTTCGAATTATATGATATTCGCTAATTTACACATATTTTAGTCCCCCGTTTTACCCCTATTTTATGCGTTTTTGGCCGTAAAACCGTCATTCGGATACTTAATTATCTACATTTTTGTTTACAGGCCTAAAACAGCATACCAGACAAGATGATAGCGAAAACGAAGACTTTCCGGACAAAACGACGAAGCTACGGACATTCTGTTAAGGAAACTGACCTGGGCCTGTGGAACGGTCGTGCGACCTGATGCACGACGTGCATCTCCGACAAATGCTAATCAATCCGGCATTGAACGAGGGTGCGACTAAGCGTGCAAGGCATATAAGGTCAGCCCGGTGATGCACGGACGTTCCATCCGAAGAACGATCGTTCGGCTACGATGATTCAGCTTGATCTCGGTGATGAACGCCCGGCCCAGCAGCTCGTGCAACAAGAACCCAGAACTGAACGACCGTTCCATCTGAAGAACGGTCGTGCGATATCGTATCTGGTCAAAGATCTGATGACGTATGCAGTATGGTGCCCCATCACTAATAATTGCTTAAAGTGCACGGTCGTGCCATCTGAAGAACGACCGTGCGACAGCGAAAAAATATAAAAACAGAACAGAAACATTCTGTTCTACATTCTGGAATTTTGGAGAGCAATTCAGGCGATTTTCAGGCTCCGGAGGCTTCTGCTTTCACCCGGATTCAAGCCACATTGTCTCGTTTAGCTCGATTACTATCCGGATCCTTAGTCTAGTGCTTGTTTATGGTTGGGTTTTCTAATCTTTCCATGTTTTTGTTAATCTTTCAAGTACTTAGATTATTGTTTATGTATTATTGTAGCCTTTGGGCAAAAACACAACAATCCCTTGCTAGATTATAGCCATTAGTATGTTAAACTTTGTTTGTAATGACACTTTGAAGTATTTTCTATGTTTATCTTTGATGATTAGTTTGCAACCTTGTTATTGATATTGAATTCTTGATTATAAGTAATTATGTTGGATGATTGATGCTTGGTTAGTTAAGATAGTTGAAAAATGAAGCTTAATTAATCTTGTATTAGTAAACTTTGAATTTGGTTAACTAGTTTAACTTGGTTTAAATGTATGCATCATGATACTAGAAATGGTTAGTGATTTAATAAAATGTAATTATTGTTAATCAAGAGAGCTTGCCGTCACGTAAGGGCCTTAACGGGTTAGATGGTGTCGTTATAAATTCTTGCCATGATTTATTAGCTTAGTTAGTAGTTTAGGCCAAAATTGCTTTCTTGGTGAATTATTGTGCAAGATTTGTAAAATGAACTCGGTTGTGATTTAATCTAGTTTATGCTTGTCTCGGTGGTTGCATTGTGTTTATCGGTGTCTCTTTCCTTGATTAAGTGTGGTTAGAAAACTCCTAACGGATGACTAGCTTATTTTTAAGAGATTTTCATAGACATTTATCAATTGCACATTAAAGAACAATTTTAGGTGGTTAAAGTGTGTTTATCGTTTTAGTTTTCCGAATGATTGTCATGTTAGGATTCCCGAAAGGGATACTAATTGTCTTAAATTGGAAAATTGACCGAATGCTTCTAGTGCCAAAACCGACTTAGTTGACATGCTGTGGTTGTGTATTTAGCAAGGCTTTTTATCTATTATCTATTATGTTTTTATTATGTATTTGTTTATGCTTACTTTAGTTTAGTTTAAATCAAACAAACCTATGTTTTTACCGGTAGTTTAATGACAAAAGGTCTAGTATTATTTCTCCGCCCACTTCCTTGGATCGATACTTGGTTCTTACCGATACTTTATTACATATATGACGGGGTACACTTGCCTCTTTCGTGTGTGTTTTGATGTAAAAGTAATAATCACTTTTATAAATTTAAAACCAATTCGTGTGTAAATTCATTGCAAAATTATGTATATATACGCACACGTCAAGTTTTTGGCGCCGTTGCCGGGGAAATGGCGAGTTTTAGGAACGACCCGAGTCATTGTGTTATCGGCGTATATACTTGTTAATATTTGTGTATATTTTCTTGATTATTTATTTGTTAATATTTCTTGCTTTTAATTCGATTTATTCGTTTTCGTGATTCTTTTGTACACTTGTAAATTTTTTGTTCCATTTATTTATTTAATCCGGATTTATTATTTATTTATTCTTTGAGTTGTCGGCTCCTAAAAATCATTTTTATACTAGCCGATTCGATTATTTTTATTATGTTGATTTTTATAAAATTTCGGGCCCATTTTCGGATTTTTATAAAATTTTCAGCCCATTTTAAATAATATTCTGTTTCTTTTCAGCAAAAAAAAAAAAAAAAAAGGATGAAAAAAAAAATTGGTTGCGCCTATTTCCAGGAAAACTTCATTCACGTTGGACAGGACCATACACAGTAAAAGAGGTATTTTCTTATGGGACTGTTGCAATAGAGAACGCGGACGACGTTATTTTCAAAGTGAATGGGCACCTCTTGAAGCTTTACGTTACCGGGCCGATCGAGTCGGCGGTGGAGGTTATCGAACTCCACGCCCCGCACACATCATAAGTGTGGGGACATGAGTCTTGCTATCGACTCGCCGACAAAAATTTAGCATGAGTCTTGCTATCGACTCGCCGACAAAAATTTTGCATGAGTCTTGCTATCGACTCGCCGACAAAAATTTAGCATGAGTCTTGCTATCGACTCGCCGACAAAAATTTAGCATGAGTCTACGCTACTGACTCGGTGATTAAAAATGTAGCAGGACTGCAGGAGCGTCTTTGGCGCTATAAGGGTAAAATCGTCCTTCTTTGTGCTTTTATAGTTTTAGAGTAATTTAGGTGTGTTTGGTAGATTTCGTTAGTTTGTACAGTTTTTAAATGTGCCGAGCGTAGGGTCTAGGTTGAAATGATGTTATAACAGCGTGCGAATGGTAAAAATGGCGAAAAATGGTCGATTCGGATGCTGAAACTGTATTCTGCAGTTAACAGACATGTCTGCAGATCTCGCACGGCCGTGCCATGGGTCGCACGCCCGTGCGATTTCGGGCTGGCCTGCACCTCGAGTCGCACCCCCGTGCATTACCGAGGTCAACGTGCTAAAATGGGTCAACATCGGATCCGCACGCCCGTGCGAAAATCCGCACTCCCGTGCGCATGGTCAGGGGCATTTTTTTTTATAAAAAAAAAAAGTTCTATCTTTTAGTAGTGTACTTATCGGGTGTTCATTTTGGCTACTATTTCAAACACCCTCGGATTTTATTTTATTTTCAGACAATTTACTTTATGTCTTGTATTTGTTTGTCTTATATTTATGTACATTATGGTTTTTTTTTTCTGTTTCTGTTCTGTTTTGGTGCACATGTGACATACTTGCAGGCTTTGGGTATCAAATCTTGGACCGGAGCACGTGGCAGATACAGCTTCGGAAGTCTCGTTGCATCAACATCATCTTGAGGGGAGTACTATTATCCTTTTCTCTATATTTCGGGTCTCGCATTGGGAACAATGCGAAGTTCAAGTGTGGGGAGGGGGTTAACTTTGTTAACTTGGTTTGTCCTCATTAAAAAAAAAAATTAGAAAATCAGAAAAATCATTCAAAAATACATATATTTTGTATATATTTTAGTAAATAAACCGTTTGGTTGTGTTTTAGAAAGCGTCGGACTTGATAAAAACTCGACAAGCAAAATATTTTTGAAAAAGGAAACCGGAAAGCGTGACAAACAAAGAAAGACTTACATGATAGTTTTTACACTTTTACCCATTCCTTCCGTTACGTGAGCATATTTGAGCCTATTGTTATATATTTGTTCATTTCGGATATAGGAGTGAGCCGGATGTTATGTGTAATTTAGAACTTGTCACTAGTATGCTTGTTAAGACCATGAACTTGCGGAATTGTGTAGAAGTGATAGAGGCACTTAGATTACCCCTTTGTTGTAAACCTTGTTCTTTGTGTTGTGCTTCCCACCTTACATTACCCTTTAGGATTAACCTTGTCGAGCCTTCCTGTAACACCCCGTGTTTTCACGAGTGAAAGTCAAAGTCAAGGTCAAAGTCAACGACCGATTTCGCGCGACTTGACTCGTAGAAGTGTTTTTATTTTATTTATATTATGTGGAGTAAGTGTCGTTCATTACAATAATCAAATCGTGTTTACCATATTTTAATCGACCTACGACTGTGAACGATAGGAAGTAACAATGCGATAAAGTTAATCAAGCTATGCTAATCAAATCGACATCAAATCGTAACTCGAGCTATGTATTTTACTTGTCATTATACGTGTGTGTGTGCCTTACGTGTTACCTGTGCATGTTTATTTTATGTTATGTTGTGATAATCAAGCGAACTCAATCGAACTCGAAGTCTAACTCGAATATAAACGAACCCGAACCCGAATCCCGAGTCAAACCATATAAGAAGTAGTTGGGACTGAAAGTAATTTGACTAGGAAACCCTATCGGATCGCTCGCAAATCAAAACCGAAGCAACATCGCGTCAAACACCCCAAATCAGGCGGCATCCGCACGGATGGCCAATCCGCACGGATTGCCAGTCCGCACGGATGACCAGTCCGCGCGGATAGCCTACCCGGGTGCGTGCCATGCGCACGGCTCACCCTTTCCCTTTTTGGCATCCTATAAATACACGGGTCACTCTCCACTTTTTCCACTTTTGGCAAGTGACGTCCGAACCACACGCATTCTTCACCTTTTCCCAGATTTCTCTCAATCCAGGTAAGATCTTGCACTAATTCTTGTATATCTTTGATCACTACACAATTCTACACATTTCCATCTTTCAAATCTTCACTTTTAACCACGAAATCATCCAGATTCGAGGTATTCTCGGGTGACGTCATCATGAAGTTCATAAGAACTTCAAGCTTGACCTCATTCCACCAAGAATATCTCAGATCTAAACGATTTCCACTAGATTTCACAGCAATTTCACGTAGATCTAAACTCTTCTAAGGATAAGAGAGTTGAAAGAAATAAACCTAAGTTCTCTCCTTCTTTTACCCTTAAAACCGGTACGATCAGATCGGTTCTAGTGTTCTACTCGTTAATAGTGATTCACTAGTTCTAGATCTGGAATCCTACCCACAGACAACTGATTTCGGGGATAACCGGGATGACCGTTCTGAGTCGCTGACAGACCGAGTTAGGGTGGTTCCTGACCGGTCTAGTCACGCGGGTGAGAATACAATTCCAAGTGGTTGCCACGTAATCAGAACGTCTCGATAAACGACAACAGAAGCCAAGTGTAGACGAACGGAACAACCAGACCAGTTATCCGCACGGACAAGCTATGCGCACGGATTACCATCCGCACGCACAGGTCATACGGACGGGTGGTCACCCGGACGAACTACCCTTGGGACCCACTTTCCCAAACAAGGTTTGAGTATCGACGAATGAGCAATCCGGACGGACGACCTCTGAATGGATTACTCTTCGGATCATGAGATACTAAGGCCTTAAACTAAAATTCAAACAACGTTCATCCGCACGGCCAAGTCGTACGCACGGACAGACTATCCGGACGGATTGGCTCTGCCCGCGCGCACAGATTGCCCGCACGGACCAGTACTGTCCGCACGGACCACCACTGTCCGCACGGACTACCGTACGCACGGACTGTCGTCCGCGCGACCGGCTTGAAAGGTAGAAACACTTATGTGTTTTCTAAATGCTACAACGAAAACTCCAAAGCACAAGCCATCATACACAAACACATCCTAGGAAGAAACAATCCACTTGAACATTTATTCACACAAACAACTTGTCCGTATGGATAAGTCACCCGCACGCACAACTAATCCGCACGGGTTACCACCCGCACGGACAGTCGCACGCACGGATAACTTATCCGGATGGATCACCATCCGCACGCATCACCATCCGTACGCATCACCATCCGCACGGATAGGTCATGCGCACGTATGACTTCTACTCACGGATAACTGATCCGCACGATCGGTCATCCTACCCACTCTCACTTGTACTGTTTTACGCGCCACTTATCGTTACGTTATCGAATCTATTCAGGCTAACCGTACTCGCTGTAAAGCGCTCCCTTCAATCCACAATCGCTGTGAGTATACTCGAACCCTTTTTGCTTTTAGCACTTTTGGGTGTTACATACGTTACAACTATCCAAACCACAACTATCACACTACTCAAGCTATTTAAACGCTTAACCATTAATGCATGTTATACGTAGCTTATGAATGCTTGTTTGTTATGTTTACACATGGAATGCTGTCTACCTGCCTTAGCAACGATAGTACTATAGTTTGGACTCAGCACCCGTTCACAGGACCTTGAACTTGGTGGAGTTGTTTTTGCCTTGAAGATTTGGCGACACTACCTTTATGGTACTAAGTTTGTGGTCTTCACCGACCATAAGAGCCCTTAACACATATTCAACCAAAAGGAACTGAACATGCGTCAACGTCGTTGGGTAGAGTTGTTAAATGACTACGACTGTGAAATTCGCTACCATCCAGGAAAAGCGAATGTAGTAGCCGATGCACTTATTCATAAGACTCACGTTAAGGGTATTTGTTGTCTCCAACTCGTTAACGATCTTCAAAACCGTATTCTTGAAGCTCAATATGCCTCTATTAACGAAGGTAGCCTCTCCTACGAGATACGAGGTGGTGTTGAAGAAGATCTTGTGTCTAAATCCGATGGTATTCTATACTATCTCAGTCGCATCTGGATTCCTAATCGTGATAACCTTCGAGATTTTCTGATGAAGGAGGCACACAAATCTAGATATTCTATTCATCCTATTGCTGATAAGATATATCAAGACATGTGTACGTCCTATTGGTGGCTTGGAATGAAGAAAGATATCGCCACTTTCGTTGCGAAATGTCTCACTTGTTCGAAGGTTAAAGCTGAACACCAACGTCCCTCTGGCTTGCTTGAACAACCAGAAATTCCTGTCTAGAAATGGGAGAGCATTGTAATGGACTTCATCACCAAACTCCCTCGTACGTCTTCTAGTCATGATAGTATTTGGGTGATCGTCGATCGATTGACCAAATCAGCTCATTTTCTCCCCATTCATGAAGATTTCAAAGTAGGGAAATTGGCTCGAATCTACACTGATGAAATCATTTTTCGTCATGGTATCCCCAGTGACATCATTTTTTATCGCAATGGTCGCTTTACGTCTCGTCTTTGGCAAACTTTTTGTTAGGATCTGAGAGTCTCATGCTTGTGTTTGTTTGTTATAACTTGAACAAATGAATGGATATGATTCAATAAAGTTGCAGCGGAAATGATAAAACAAACTTTGTAAACACAATCATAAGAAAAATAGTTTAGTAAACACATGCTTTTCATTGAACTGAATGATTAAAGTACAAGAATGATTACAGCAAGGTTTACATACTAAGACTCCCCCTCAGCAAGATGCCCCAAGGTTGATTGTTCAGGATGAAAGGATTGGAGAAGATGGAATCTCCCAGACAATCAAATGTAACAGTACAGGGTACTGTTCCATTTATAGGCAAAACAAACCACTGAAGCATCTTTGCTGACGTCACCATGAAAGTGACGTTTAACAAACTAACAAACTCTAACTACTGATCTAATACAGACACTGTTATACTAACCACTGACTTTAAGACATTACAAGAAGAAACTAAACTACTGCTGAAACCTTCCACGGATGTGCACCCAGCAGTACTTGTTGTAAACCAGCAGTGCTTGACCCATAGCAGTGGATTGAACGACAGGGCTTTAGTCTTTGACTTGATCAGCGGTTGTAGATTAGCAGTTGTACCGATCAGTGGATTAGAGATCATCAGATGTTTCAAATCACTTCCAAGGGGAAAGTCTAGTGCAAACTACTGTTTATTGTGAATCCACTGTTGTGACCTGGTTTTGGCTTTATATCATCTGTTCCTCTGGTAGGGTTCAATCCCAACAATCTCCCTTTGGAACAGATGATGCCAAAACCCTTCATTATTCTGGATTTTTATTTTCTCATCAGAAGTTCTTTAGCTTGTCTTTTAAATTCTACTTCAAAGTCCTTGGAACTTGTGTCATCCTCATCCCTGCACAGTGTAAGTTCAAGGAGATCTTGTAGATCTTCAACACTAAGGCCCAGTGCTTGTTTCCTTGATATGTACTTCACATCACCATTGGATCTGATCGTAGTCAATACATGGGTCTTTTGATCAGACGTCCATTTTAGTATTTTTGAACCCAATGGGTTTCTTGGGAGAGGTTTATTGACTGATGAGTCTGGTGATTGTGGCCTTGTAAAGATTTGTTGAGTAGTATCCTGAGCTTTTACCTGTTCAGGATTTTCAGCTGCCATTTGTTTGAAAGCCCTGTTTATGATCTCATTTGCTGCAGCTATATCTTCTTCTGTCTCTTTATCAATCAGTTCTTGTCTCTTTCTTTGATCTAACTCAATGTCTGAGATGTCTGTTGATGTGAGCAGTGGTTCAGAAGTTTTGATCAGCTGTTCTGGCTTTATGTGATCAGGCTTCTTTGGTGTGTTTGATTCTGTCATTTTTCTTTTATTTAACCTCTCATAGGCTTCATCTGTGTATTGTCTAGTCCATTTTGCTATGACATTTGCAGGTCCAACCTTTGCATCTACCAGCTCTTGCTTCTTCCTTTTGTACTCAGATGTAAGATCAGCAATAAGCTTTTTGTATTTATTCCAGTTTGGAGCTGTCTTCTTCTTACTTGGATCATTCTTGATCCTTTCAATTCTGTTTGCCTCTTGCTTTAATGCAACGATTGGCCATTCTTTGAATTGTTCTTCTTTTGCTGGATAGAATTTTTCTTTCATGATGTATGCAAGATACTCTTTTCTCATTTCTTTTCTTAGATCTGCTTTGGGTGGTAAATTTGACATTTCTTTGCTCAGATCTTTTGCATAGTCTTCCATCTGTTTGACCTTAGTGAGCAAGAATTCCATTCTTTCTGCAATGGCTTTGTCACCTTGATCTTCACAATCAAGTTTGGCTCTTATCTTAGCCTACCTTGCTTTGAACTGGAGATATTCATCCATATTTGCTGGGTTTCTGAGGCCTATGAGAGAAGGAAATCTTCTTTTTGAAGGATCATCCTCTGTATAGTATTGTCTCATCTCATTTTTTACAGCTTCCAGTTCCAGTGGATATTTTGCAGCAATGGGGTCATATCTGTCATCATTTACCTCAGTTGTTTTTCTTTTTCTGGTGTAGATTTTCTCCAGTGAGGGAATGTTTCTGGATGGTTTGTTTATTGGAGTGAAGATGGTTTAAAGTTCAGTGATGGTGTTTTGACTAACAGGTGTTGAGACCACAGGTGCTTCAACTACTGTTGTCATTACAATAGATGTTGTAACATCTGATGTCTTCTGCTTTTTAGCAGGGGGTGATGGTGGTGAGATGGTTTTTGGAGATGATGGTGTTTCTGGTGGGACAGTGGTTTGAAAGAGAGCAGTTGTTGTAATTGAGGTGGTGGTTGTTGGGTTAACGACTGCTGAAACCATTGAAGTACCAACAGTTGTTGATACAACAGGTGTTACAACAGCTGTTTGGGTGGAAGATTGATGTGTGGAGCTTTTAGGAAGTTTGGGAGTGTGTTTTCTGGATCTGGATGGGATGGATTTGGGTTGCCTCACTTGTCTAGTGGGCTTCTTCTTTTCATCCATGGGATTTTCATCATCCTTTGGCTCAGAAGTAGCTTGTGCACTCAGTTCCATGAAAGCTTTCTTCTCCTGTTCAAACTTTGCTTTTTTCCTTTGGTTCCAAATCACTTTTTACCTTTGCTTTTTCATCAACAATGGCCTTAGTGGTTTCATCAATCTTTTTAGAGCCATCTGGTTTCACTTTCTCTCCCTTTTTGGCATCAGCTGGTTTTGGTTTATCTACAATTATGATGGAGGGAGGAACAGTGCCAGTGGTGTTCAATATGTGGGCCTTAATTGCCTTGATATCAGCTTGAGTGTCTTGAAACCTTGCTTCCATAACATTCCTGATCTTTTGAATCTGAATCTCATGCTGCTGATCAGCCAGTTGTTTTTTATGGTTGAGCAAAGGTTGAAATAAACTCCACAGCTCACTTGCAGTGAGTGTATATGTTGGCTCAGCTGTTGAAGTGGATGTAGCAGAGGATGGTACCTTTTGTTCTTTTAACAACTGTTGCAGCATGTTTTTGATTTCTGCAACAGATGTATCAAGTTTGTCAACTCTGGCCGTCAATTCTTGGTACATTAAATCATCACCCAACTTAATGGGATCATCTGATTTCCCACTGGCAGTGGTTGTAACAGTGGTTGATTGAGGAATTGTATTCCAAAAATCATCCACTGATGCCCCTTGTTCTTGGTACTGGGGACTTCTTCCTATAACCTGGGTGACACTTTTTAGTGTACCAGTGAATACTGGATACTCTAGTGATCCCAAAGAAGGAATTGCCTTCAAGGAAGTCTGATCAATGAAACTACTGTCCAAGTGCAAACCAGTGGGTTCAGTACTTATAGTAGCTGCTTCACTTGAACTACCACCAAGAGTTACTTGTAACTCAAGGGGTGTAGCCTCCTCAGATGTTGTTGGTGGGTTAACAATGATTGAAACATCAGACCCAGTCACTTGTTGAGGCATATTCTCGTTGACAGGTGAGTGAGAAGAACTGGTTTGTGACTGGTTTAAATCAATTGCATCCTACAAAGGCATTATTGAAGGTGGAATTGGTGAAGTGAGGATAGGGGTGGAAAGAGAATTTGCCCCGGGAGGTGGGCTATTGAACATAGATTCAAGTGAATCAAATGTTTCATATTGTGGTGTCCCTTGGCTTACAACCTGTTCTTTTTGAGAAGAAGCAGGAGGAGTTTGAGGCATGGGTTGAGATCTTTCTACCATCTGCTGTGAGGAAGTAGCAGCAGTGGTTGTGGGTGACTTTTGTGTTGTCACCGGCAGTTGCTCTGGGATCTCATCTTCCAGAGTTGCCTTTTTAGTAGGTTTGGGGGGCTTTTTGGATGTTTTTCTCTTAGGCGTTTTGGTAGTGGCAGGTGTGGGTTTCATAGCAGTGGGTGTGCTACCATGATCACCTGGAGCAGTGGGCTCAGCAGCAGATGTCTGAGGAGCAGTGGTAGCTGCTAAAGTCTGCTCAGGCACCTCTGCTTGTGTTTTTGCAGGTGTTAACATTCTGGTGAATGTTTCAGATGTTAAACTATTTATTTGAAAAGATTCACCTTGAATTAGCACATGAGCATCATCATCCTTAATTTTCTTTTGAAAATAATAGCTTAGAAATCTTGGAAAAAGTAAAAATGATTTGCTAGCAACATTTTTCACCAAGTCATCAAAGATCTCCTGGGAATAATTAAAATTTTCTCCTTGTAAAATAGCATAACCCAGGTATTGGATCTTTAATGGTATTTCGTTAAAAGCTGTTGTCTTATTTGAAACACACATTAAAAGGGTATGGAATAAAAACCTAGGTGCAGAAGGGAAGAAGCCTTTTTGTAAGGTGTCCCTTTCCATTTCTGCACCATACCCTCTTTCCAGAAAATCATTTTGATACTCGTGTTTTGGAAATGAGGTTTTACCTTGCTGATCATCGAGTTCAAACACTTCTGAAATGGATTGTGGGGTTATTTGAATCTTTTTACCCTTTATGGAAGAATTAATGGCTGTAACATTGTCATCTTGGAATTCAAGTGTGGCATTTTTCCCAAATTCTCTCTGGGTCTGTAAGTAGATTGGAGCATCAGCAGTTAACAAGGTTTTATACTTTGAAGCTGCAAGTGCATCAATGGTGGAGTCGAAAGTTTTGGTGGAGGTGGGTTTTGTGAGTAGACCCAAATAGTTGTGAGGTGATTTGTAAGGGATCTTAACAGATTTAGTGGCCTCTTTAGTAGCCTTTTTGGTAGATGAAGAAGATTTTGATTTTGATTTTGATTTTGATTTTGTCATTTTGACGAGAAGGATTGATGAACGATTTGAGAAGAAGGGATGGAAACTGTTTTGAGAAAGGAATTTTAGAATTCAATTCGACAGTGTAAAACCCTGTTTGGAGACGTTGATCAGGGTTTTATAGGAGAAAAAGCGATTGCTGACGTGGCAGCAGTTACAAAGAGCTGACGGATAAGTACTGACCACGTGCCAACCCCTGACACAAGATGAATAGTGGAAGACAGTTGTTTGAGAAACCACTGATGGTACAAATATCAGTGGTTGCTAGAAGGACATATGAAAACAGTGGGTGATTTTCACTATCAGTGGATAGCTTATCAGTGGTTGAAAATACTGATTTTTAACATCAGTGAATACCAAGTAAGTGAGAGAGCAGGGGTTGACTTTCAGCAGTGAAGAGTGTTTAGCAGAACAGATGTTTGAACCAAAACAGTGGTTAATACAGACTTTTAAGGTTCCTGAAAAATTTTCATTTTCACTATTTTTAAGGATGAATTTTTGATTTTCTGAAAACATTTTTGATGTGATTCATGTTTAAACAAGTTTTTGCTTGTTTATCCATGTAAGACATATCAGATTTAGGAGTCAACCTTTTAAGGGTAAATATGTCCAATATTTAGCACATTTACCAGTTGATCCATAGACTGATCATGAGTCAGAGAATTCAAACCTTTTTCATAGCAAACCTTCACAGTGTGATGTCTGTTCTTGTTTGAGCATTATGAATCTTGTCACCCATGTTTTAAACATGTGCTCAGTTCTTTGATGAACCACTTTTAGTCAGACATATGTTTGTCAACAGTGGTTATGAGAATGAACATGGAAGTGAAATGCTGTTTTGGTTTTTATCCATTTTTGATGGACTTCTATCAGCAGTGGTAGATATTTTGAGGCTAGTTTGGTCTGCAACTGTTGATGTATCTTTAACAACTATTTTATTCATCTGCTGTTTTGAAGTATCTGCAAAATGACATCCTTTACAAAACACATTTTAGATGCATATTGTCAAGATTAACATATTAGCAGATCATTCAGAGATTTACATTCAGGATTTTAAACAGTGGTTTGGTATCCCAGGTGATGAAAACCTTTTATATTGACCACTCATTTTGTGTTTCAATCTTTTGAATAAAACATGAGCAGTCAATCATTTTAAGGTCTGTTTGCAATCTTTTATCTGTGATGACAGCTTGAATTTGAAATGACCTTATCTATTACACCATTTCTTATAGAACTATTTTTCAAGGAAAGTATCACCCTAAGCAAAAATATAAGGGTTCTACAACCTGTCAGGAGAAAGAGACTTTTACTATCTAAAACAAGTAAAAGTACAAAATATATCATTCATTAAAAATGAGAATAATATATCCTGCTTTATTGAAGAAAAGCCTTTGCAAAAACAATAAAGGTTTTCTGAAAATAGCAACAATAAGATCTGGTGTATTTTCCAATAAAAACTTGTCATATGTTCTAAATCACTTCATTCTCAAGTCTAGGAATATGGTCTGTGGTTTGAAATGCATTTTAATAACCACTGTTTGGAACCATTTCCTTGTCAGTTGATTGCAAGTGTGAGGAAACATATTCACAAAGGTTTTGAAAATCCTTTTATGGAACTCATTACCATGTGATGATTTTGAAAAATTTTGTCTAGTCCTCTGGTATGTTTTAATCACTGATGATACTTTTGTTACCTGAACTTCCCTGAATCAATGAATGCACACAGTTGCTTGATGACCATTTTTAACCCAAATTTTGGACTCTCAAGTGTTTTATATTTATACTCTTCTCTTTTGACAACAAAAGATTTAAGATAAACACACTTATGAGTTTTTGTGATTTCTTCTTCTTCCCCTTTTTCCCTTTCCATAAATAAGTTTTGAGCCACTTATTGGAATGTTCTAAGGAAGGAATACTTTAATTTCAAAATCATTTTACAGCAATGTTTTAAGAGATTTGATCATTTTTGCACATGCTTATGCCAAATTCCACATTACACATGATCTGACACTACTGATTTTCTTTTTGTATTTTTAACAAATTGATTTGGTCCTTTTTGAGGATTCTCAACCTGTTTTTCAATACATAAGATCAGATAACTAAAGTTTTGATTTCCCTCTCTTAGTATCAACAAAGACACTAATGTTTTATCTGATCATAGCCCTTTGTTAATCATGAGATGAACACCTTAGCAACAATTATAATGGAAACAACACAAACTTCAAAATAACTTTTGAAATCAATTTTGTAACAAGGATAATCCAACCAAAGTCACCAGATGAATTTTTCAGATCCGGAACTATTGATGATTTATGCATGACTTGCCGTTATGTGAATTTTGTGTGTCATATGACATCCTGGTTGTTTTACAGAGTTTTTTTGGATAAACAACTTTAAACGTAATTACTCGTTACTCTGTTTTTCAACGAATACAATCAACCTTAGCATCAATGAATTTTGAGCTGAACTGTTATGTCAAATCGATTGTTAGATCGAATTTGACTGTCCAAGCTCTGATACCAATTGTTAGGATCTAAGAGTCTCATGCTTGTGTTTGTTTGTTATAACTTGAACAAATGAATGGATATGATTCAATAAAGTTGCAGCGGAAATGATAAATCAAACTTTGTAAACACAATCATAAGAAAAATAGTTTAGTAAACACATGCTTTTCATTGAACTGAATGATTAAAGTACAAGAATGATTACAGCAAGGTTTACATACTAAGACTCCCCCTCAGCAAGATGCCCCAAGGTTGATTGTTCAGGATGAAAGGATTGGAGGAGATGGAATCTCCCAGACAATCAAATGTAACAGTACAGGGTACTGTTCCATTTATAGGCAAAACAAACCACTGAAGCATCTTTACTGACGTCACCATGAAAGTGACGTTTAACAAACTAACAAACTCTAACTACTGATCTAATACAGACACTGTTATACTAACCACTGACTTTAATACATTACAAGAAGAAACTAAACTACTGCTGAAACCTTCCACTGATGTGCACCCAGCAGTACTTGTTGTAAACCAGCAGTGCTTGACCCATAGCAGTGGATTGAACGGAAGGGCTTTAGTCTTTGACTTGATCAGCGGTTGTAGATCAGCAGTTGTACCGATCAGTGGATTAGAGATCATCAGATGTTTAAAATCACTTCCAAGGGGAAAGTCTAGTGCAAACTACTGTTTATTGTGAATCCACTGTTGTGACCTGGTTTTGGCTTTATATCATCTGTTCCTCTGGTAGGGTTCAATCCCAAAACTTTTCAAACTGCTAAGGGTACTGTTCTAAACCTTAGCACCGCTTTTCATCCACAGTCTGACGGACAAACCGAGCGTACTATCCGAACTTTAGAGGATATGCTTCGTTCTTGTGTAATCGATTTTGGTGGCAACTATGATATGCACTCGCCTTTGATCGAATTCTCGTACAACAACAGTTGTCACGCGAGTGTTCAAATGGCACCCTTCGAGGCATTGTATGGTCGTAAGCGCCATTCGCCTATTTGTTGGCACGAGATCGGAGAAGTTTAAATCACCGGTCCCGAGCTTATATAAGAGACAACGAACAAGATTCTACGGGTTCGAGACAATTTGCTGAAAACCAGGAGCCGACAAAAAAGTTACTCTGACAAGCGTCGCAAGCCTTTGGAATTCGAGATAGGTGACTTTGTACTTCTCAAGGTATCCCCTTGGAATGGTGTGGTTCGTTTTGGTAAGAAAGGGAAACTCGAGCCTCGCTACATAGGTCCTTTCAAGATTCTCGAAAGGATTGGCAAGGTTGCGTATCGACTGGACCTACCTGAAGAACTCAACAACGTTCATCCTGTCTTCCACATCTCAAACTTAAAGAAGTGTCTAGCTGAAAAAGAACTTCAAGTTCCACTCGAAGATCTTCAAATCAACAAGACTCTACACTTTGTGGAGAAACCCATTGAAATCATGGACCGAGGAGTCAAGCAATTGAGGCGCAGTCGAATTCATATCGTCAAGGTTCGATGGGAAGGAAAACGTGGCGCTGAGTTTACTTGGGAACTCGAAAGTGATATGAAGACTAAGTATCTGCAACTTTTCGTTACTTCTTCCTAAATTTCGGGACAAATTTCCTAAAGGAGGGGAGACAGTAACGCCCTTCTTTTTCATTGATGTATTGCAAAATACATCCTTTATTCGTGTATAGTTTGTACAATTTCTCATTATTTATAGTTTAGTTTTAGTTAGAATTACGTGCTATTGATCATATTTCGGTTTTCCAGGTCTTGATACATATAGTGGCTGAAAATTGAGTGAAAACTAGCTAAATTGCTGAAACATTAAGTCCTGGAACAAGCTTAAAAGAGTTAGAATAAATTTGAAGAGTTTTTGGAAGTTGGAGCTGGAAATTTGAGGCAAAAGTCTGTGAAAAAACGCCCGTGGCGTCGCGCCACGGCTAGATGATCACCCAGTCGCGTAGCGCCAAGAGATAACAAACAAAATCTGAGTTTTGTGATGGTGGCGTGGAGCCACCAGGTTGGTATTCACCCGTCGCGCGATGCGACGGGGTGGTGGGTCGAGTTTTGTCCTTTAGCTGCTAGGGTTTGCTATATAATCCAAGATAATCATCATTAATCAGAAGTTACGAAATTGAGAAACCCTAGGCGAATTTCAGAGCTGATTTCACATATTTCAGAGTACTTTGGCTTGCGGGAATCATTCGGTTGAAGCACGGAGCATAGGAAAGAAGATTGTTCGGGTCTTATCTCCCGGTTTTCGTTATTTCTTTGTTTCGATACTTTTACAATGAATTCTTGTTTTGAACTTGTTTTGTTTATTCTAGACAGTATGTTTTCAGGCTAAAACCTTCATTACTACTTAGGTTAGATGATAGTTTAATAAAGTTTGGATCTTTTAACGGTTTCTATTGTTTTGTTATGGATTGATCTTCGAAAGTAAATTATTCTAGAATATCTGATTTGGTGCATATGCGTATTTAATTTTGATTGTTGATTATTTGCTGTTTCACATAAGTTCTGGTGAATGTCGTTCATATAATGGATTTGTGTTGATTATTTGCACCTTTGTGGGTTCGGGTGATCTTTGGGTAAATCGGCCGATAACCTTAGAAACTGTAATTAAAATACAATTAGAATTAAGTATTCTGCTTAACTTGTCGTTGAGAGGCTCGAGTTATGTTGGTGCGTATGTCTGTCGACTTCGTCTTGTATCGAGTCTTGTATTTGATTAGATAGATCAGGGCACGATATTCGAGAAAATGTGAAAGGTGACTATTTCGCACGAAATAGACTGAGCTATTTCGCAAGAAATAAGCTTAGTCATTCCGCACGAAATGAAAGATGTCATTTCGTACGAAATGTGATTTCGTGTGAAGGCGGTTTCGTACGAAATAACTGGCCTATAAATATGTGTCTTGTGATTTCATTTGTACAACTTCTGATTCCGGTAGCGAAGCTCTACCGAAGTGTCTCCAGCATTGTAAAACGACTTGATATCAATACAGAGACAATTTAAAGTGATATTCTGTGCAATTCAGCTGAAACGACTTCGATACATTTGTTTCCACCACTCGTATTGAAAAGAACTCTTCTAAACGACTCGTTTCGGTCGTGAAAACGATCCTACAAATGGTATCAGAGCTCAGGAGGAAGAGTTCTTACCATTTCAGCTGCAATTTCTGATTTCTACACCTTCTTTTTCAAAATTAACAAGTTTTCACGGTTAAAATGGCTTTATTTTGAAATATATTGTGCGAATCACTGTTTTAACAAACCCTAGAAAGTTTCTGACCTTAATTCGAAAAAAACTTGATCAATTTTAGCAAAAACTGTCCGAAAGTTTCATTTCGCACGAAAGTTGATATCATTTCGTTTGAACATTGCTCTCATTTCACACGAAATCAGATTTCTTTTCGCAGGAAAAAACTATTTCGTGTGAATTAGTTCATTGGATTTTAATTTCGTACGAAACCAGTAGTTCATTTCGTACGAATCTGCTATTTCGCTTTAAAGCTGTCCATTAGATCGTCATTTCGTATGAAATCATCTTATTTCGTGTGAAAAGTTCATTCCGTGTGAACTTCATTTCGTTTGAAAAAGGTCATTTCATGTGAAAGCTTATTTCGTGTAGAGATTCATTTCGTTTGAAAGGTGATTTGTTGAAAACCGAATCATGGAAAACGAGTTTTATAATGCCTTTGCTAGTCCGATGACTGTTACTCAGAGTACGTTACTAGAAAATGAAACGGGGACAACGCAAAAACCGCCTAAGCTCATGAGTATCGAGGAATACAGTGGATGGGTCGAACGTTTTGCAAACTGGGTTCAAGCATATCACTTAGATGATTGGGAACATACTGAATTTCAATATAGTAGACCAGTCGGTGACAATAGTGTGAAAATTGAAATTAGAAATTTGAGTGTTGAGGAGAAAAAGAAATACAAAGATGAAAAATGATGGTTAGTCTCTTGCAGCAAGCTATTAAAGAAGACATCTTGATTTTACTTCAACACAACGGAAGTGCATTTTCGATATGGGAAGAATTAGAATCAAAATTTCTTGGTAGTGATAAGATGATCTAGAACAAAAAGTCGCTTATGAAGAAAGAAATTGATTTATTCCGAGGATTGAAAACTGAAAACACCAAGCAGATTATTGAAAGATATTGCAATTTATTGAAGAATATGAAAAGATTGAACATCAATAAAGATAGAGATGAATTGATTGAAAAGTTGGCTGATGCGTTGCCACATGATGTTTGGGGCACGTATCTGATGATGTTGAAAAACAAACCGGGTTTTGATAAGATAACGCTGAGTGAGTTTATTAAACAACTTGAAGTTCAAGAGATGGAACAACGAAAGATAGCAAGAATGAAGAATTATGATGGAGAACAAGACATTGGTTTGTATTACAAAGGTGGTGTTAATGACAAAACCAATATTTCACCAAAGATTGAAACTGCTTTCAATGCAAAAAGTTCTTCCGAAAGTTCATCTCAAGGATCAAGTAGCGAAATGGGATTTTCTTCATATCCATCGTTTGATCCAAATTTTTTAGAAACCAAGAGTGGGAAAGTTCTTCAGTGCAACATTGCTTTAAATCTTGAAAATGATCAAAATTACTCGGAAGAAGTTGCTAAAAGTCACATGTCTTTGCTGGTGACTGTGTTAGAGTCATATGGGAGTTTAGTTGCAGGAAGGATCAGAAATCCAATGCTGACAAAAGAGGATTACGATCAGGTTGATGCTGAGGAGATGGAGTTGATGGATATAAAGTGGTGTTTGGCGAGTGTTTTGAGAAGAGCTGAAAAGTTTAAACAAATTACGGGAAGAGATGATTTCCGTGATGCAAATGTTTCTACTTTAGGATTTGATAAATCTAAAGTTACTTGTTTTCGTTGCAGGGAAAAAGGGCATTTTAAGTGAGAGTGCACAAACCGCGAAGCAAGTGGAGCTCAAAACCCTTTCGGAAACAATGACTACTATCGAAAAGCGATTTATCATCAAGTTGTTCAACAGCCGTATCAACAAGAACAGCAACAAACTGCACATGCTAGAAAGGTTATCGAAGATTCAAAGAAAGCATGTCTTGTTAATCAAGATGATGGAAGTTCATCAAAAGGTTTCAGTTGGAATACATATATTTCAGCTGATAGTAAAGCTTGTCTGATGGATCAAGATGACGAAAGGCTTCCAGAGGGTTTCAGTTGGAAAGATTTCAGTTGGGATGATTATGATCCTAACAGAACATCAAATCACAAAGCTTTTGTTGCTCAAATTGTTAAAGATAATGGTGAAATATATACTACTGATGATTATTGGGCAGAAAAAATAAGAAAGCGTTTAAACAAGAAAGATGAGAAAGTTGAAGAAGAGGTGCGTGTGATAAAGAAGCAAGATAAAGAAATTCCAGAGTTTGAGATTAAAAAGGAAGCTGTTGCAGAAAAAGTGTCTGAGAATTGTGAAAACTGTGAGACCATGAAGAAACAAAATAGTGAATTGATTCACAACATGAATAGGCTAAAAGAATCGTATGATGTCTTGAACAAAGCAATGAATCAATACAACCAGTCAAGCAGTGAACAAGCTACAGCCATGAAGACACTCAATGGAACATACATGATAAAGCAAGAAATGATCAATTATTACATTGGGCTGATTGCTGAGCTTGAACAAAAATTGGAAACTCAGAAAATTGAAACTGAGAGAGTAAACAAATTGTTGAAAAGTTACTCATGTTCTTCTTATGTAATTGATAAAATTTATCCTATAGTGGCAGGTTTAAAGACATTTGAAGAAGAAATATCCGAAGAGAAGAATTCTGAAACAAAAGAGGATACTAAAGTGAAGATTTCTGGTAAGAAAACAAGTGCTGGTTATAACAAATGTCCACCCCCGCTTGAAAATGGATATTCCCCACGAAATCCAAATTCAGAAAGAGTAAAAAAGGCAATCAATTTACAGTGGGAATCCGAGTCATCAAGATATTTTTCCAGAGAGTATTGATGTCACTTTCACATCATATGACACTGATCATGAGTCCGAGTTAATAAAGAAAGTGGTCGATCAGGTGTTGGATACAGATGAAAAGGAGGAGTTAAAGTCGGAGTCAAAATCAAAGTCTGAGTCCGACACGTCAAGTCCAAAAGTCAAACAGGGCAAAAGAGTTTACAATAAAAAAATTATGTTGTCAAAATCTAATTTGAATGACGAACCAATCAAAGTGGAATATACTTTGAATGATTCAGACAAATTATATTCTGATAAGGAATTTCCAATAAGAGGTGTTAAATCTGAAATGATAAAAAAAAGTTTTCAAACTAACAGAAATTAATATTTCTGAAATAAAAGATGTTAATCTTACTGAAAAACCCAAACCTTACACCTCGAGAGTTCAACAAAGGTTAAATAAGAAAAAAAGGGTTACATTTCTGGTGCAGGTTATCGAAAGAAACCAAACCATAACGGTAATTTCAAAAGGAAAGGACTTGGTTTTATTCCACCAGAAAATCATAAAAATGAGAAAATTTTTAAAACAAAAACTGTATTTGTTTCTGGGGCAAGTGCTGAGGAAGAACAAAAGAGCCCATTCTGGAAACAATCAAACAAAGAGTTCCTTGCAAAGAAGCAAGAAGGAATGAAGAGTGGTGTTGTTCAAAAGAAGGAGACAAGGATCTGTTTTAACTGCAAAGTAGATGGTCACATTGCCAAAAATTGTTCAAAGGCAATTCAAGTAAAACAGGGAGTCTCTAAACTCAAAGAAAAAGTTGTATAGGGAATCAAACTATCAACCAAAAAGTTTAAAGTTTTTGAAAATTCTATTTTTGAGGTTGGTGAATGTTCAAAGAGTGTTTACAACAGAAAGGTAAATCTTAACAACAAAATGTGGGTGGTGAAGAAATCGGATAACAGTTCTAGCGATGATTCTGATTCGAGAAAATCAGAGGAGCCATCTTCTGGCGATGAATCTGATTCCACAAAGTCAGATGAGCCACATGTTGTTCTAAAAGATGAGAAATCAGTTCCGCCAATGGATGATGCAAATTTTCCACCATTGCGGGCTGAGAATTTTAAACAAAAAGTTGGAAAAATTGAGATTTCAAATCCAATTTTTTTTCTGAAAAGAAAGAATTTGACATTGAAAAGGCCTTTAACCCCAAAGTGAAACATATATTTGGAAAAATGATTGATGGAAAGGTCAAAGGAGTAAAGGAATTCTATGAGAAGAAGATGAACGGTAAGAAACCGAGTGTTGGTAACTCGGAATCTCCCAAGGACTGTCAGGCTTGGGAGAATCTCTCTAACTGAAAACCCTGACTTGTCGGAGCTCCCAGGTTGGTAAGCGTGGAGCAGGAATCGGCATCATTCTTGGTAAAATGTGTTTGTGAATAACCAACAAGTGGTTATTGATTTGTTCCTACAAGTAGTTAATCAAGGACATTAAGTTGTACTTGATTTATCATTCATACAAGTGGTATTTTGAAAAACAATATGATGAATCCCCATTCCTACAAGTGGTGAAATCAACAAAACTAATTTTCCGAAAAAAACCATTTGATTAAAACAAACTTAAGTGTTTTGAAATCTAAATGGGAAAATAGTTTGTTGTCAGGGGGAGTTCGGATTGTTTTTGCCAAGTGGATGGAGATTTGAAGCAATTCACATCGGTTTGTCAAATTTTCTTTAAATGTTTGTGAATTTTAGGGTGAGTAAGAATTTTCTGAAAATCCAAAAACATTAGAAATTTGAAAATGTCAAAAACATTTGAAAATTTAAAATGAGTTTTGTTGTGAAAAAGGGGAAATGATAGTACATCAGTTGACAGTTACGGTATGCTAAAGAAATGTAATGTATAAATAGCATTAAACGGTCTCACTGATGATATGCCGATAGGTTTTTACATATTTAATAGACTTTTTCGGGATATAAACATAAAATTCAAACTTGCTTATTTTGTGGGGAACACTACTTGGATAGTAACCCCCGAAATCTTGTTTGAAAGGTCCCTCTTTCTGAGATACTAGGTCTTTATACTCAGTGATATCTGGGGTATTATCCCGGGACTTCTGATTTTGCGGGAGCAATAGCCTAGTCCCCGGATAATACTTTCCGCATGCTTGAAATGAAAGCACACCCTCAGCATAAAAAATGATAAAAAATCGAAAAGATTAAATCATGTGCTGTTGTAAAAGAAGATCCCCAAGGGGGACACACCAAAGTCGAACCTTCATCTCAGCAAAAGAAAAATTGAGCTCTCAAGGTTTCGCATTCATCCCTTACAGATATCATCTAGGTATATTCACATGTAAGACTGAATATTGGGATCTGGATACGGGAGTATATTCAAGAGGTGGGACACATGAATGAGTTTAAGTTCTTAATACACCTAACTCGTATCCTGAATAAGTTGAAATTTGTGTGAGAATTTAAGTGGATCAGTATATCGACAATCTAAGTGAACTGTTTAATTCTTAATGTGTAACTAAGATCAATGGTACTTGTGACTTGTCAAAAACTGATATGATCCTCTTACACAAACTCACAAAAATATTGTCTGTAAATATTTCTTTACTGCATTTTAAGTCTGTTCCTACTAGTGATTTTAGAATAAATTTTTGAAAACACAAAAAGATTTTCGACAACAGATGTTGAAGAGCTGATTTCAAAATTCCAGGTGCTAAACATGATGAACAGGTTTAGGAAAGTGTATTTGAGAAAGAAATGATTTTCTTACAAGTGATCATCAGAGATTAAATCGTTTTTGAAATGATACCTGCATGTGATTTCTAAATTTGTAAGATTATAAATTTGTGAAATTTATTGTGAGGTAGAGTTTATGCAGGTGTGAGCCAGGTTACGATCTTAGAACCTGTGAAAGTGATAAGAGCCAGGTGTTTGATCAAAAGCCTGAAAGATGGTTATTCCAGACTGCGATCCCAGCTGATTGAAAGGGGGAGTCTGAAGATGTAAGAGCCAGCATCAGATTCTGAATCCAAGATCAACATTCAAGGGGGAGTTTGAATGGTAAAGAGCCAGGTTTGAATCCTGTGATCCTTGCAAGCTGCTGATGCTGATGAACTTAAGGAAATCTGATCAAGAGAATTAGAAAGCTCAAGAGCCAGATCAACATCCAAGGGGAAGTTTAGAGAGAGAAGATAAAGATTGATTGAGAACTCTTACAATGGAGAATCTTTGGAAAGATTGAGAAGACTGATAAAGACTGAAGGTTTGACAACCGAAGACTCGACACCGAAGACTTCGTCAACATCCAAGGGGGAGTCTGTTGGTGCATATGTCTGTCAACTTCGTCTTGTATCGAGTCTTGTATTTGATTAGATAGATCAGGGCACGATATTCGAGAAAATGTGAAAGGTGACTATTTCGCACGAAATAGACTGAGCTATTTCGCACGAAATAAGCTTAGTCATTCCGCACGAAATGAAAGATGTCATTTCGTACGAAATGTGATTTCATGTGAAGGTGGTTTCGTACGAAATAGCTGGCCTATAAATATGTGTCTTGTGATTTCATTTGTACAACTTCTGATTCCGGTAGCGAAGCTCTACCGAAGTGTCTCTAGCATTGTAAAACGACTTGATATCAATACAGAGACAGTTTAAAGTGATATTCTGTGCAATTCAGCTGAATACGTTTGTTTCCGCCACTCGTATTGAAAAGAACTCTTCTGAACGACTCGTTTCGGTCGTGAAAATGATCCTACAAGTTAGTTATTAGGTCTCAGTGTAATATATGGCTAAGATAGGTTTTGAGAGAAGTCAGTCTTAGTTCCCTAATTGCACTTGAGTCTATTAAACCAAGTTAGAATCTAGGATTGCCTTAGACTGTCGCGCTGAGAGGTAGATAGTCGTATTACAGCACTTTTAGAGACGTTAGAGGACTGAGAGGAAGTCTAACAATCGTTGTTCACAACAGCCTTGTAGGGTTTCCTAGGTTTCTTCCTGAGAAGGGTCGGGAAGTCTTAGATTGAAATACCTTAGGGCTTAGTACTTCACGATCCCGATTCCATACCACAATAGTACCGTTAGAAATCCATTCCTAGTTAAACTGGATTCAAGCCTAGGTAGTCGTTAATCTCATCTGAATCAAACCTTAGTTCGCTTTCGTATTAATCTAGCTTTAGTTAATTTAGTAGTTTAATATAGATTTCCTTAGTTTTTCCGTAACCCCCCCCCCCCCCCCAAAACAATTAAACAAGTTTTAGTCGTGTCTGTCAGTGTCTGTCAGAGTCTAGTTTACGTGATTTATAGAGTCTTGTGGTTCGATATCCGGACTTCCTAGGTTATACTACATTGATCGGTACACTTACCGATTTTGTGGTTTTAGGTTGAGTCTAGAATTAAAGCTTTTTAGTGTCTAGCTTAGAGAGTCTAATATAGTTAATTTTTATAGTCTGTTTAGCACACATCAAGTTTTTGGCGCCGTTGCCGGGGACTCTTGGCAATCGCGTTCATTAGCTGTGATAGATCTAATTGATATATACGTGCTACGTGTTTGTTTTGTTTTGAGTCTTTGTTTTTTCTTTTCATCTTGAGTCGTAGTGACTAGTGTTTGTTTTTCTCATATTCAGGTTTTTGCTTATAGTGGATGCCACATCTACACTCGCACAGACCACCGCCACCAGTCAAGGAGTCATCATCTCAACTGAGCGAAGGCCCAGAGGTTAGTACTTCATCTTCGTCTTTTACTGTTTTCCCAGACTTCGACACCAACCCCATAACCGTCCCACCACCTTCACCAAACCATTCACCTAAGGATTCCCCACCCGATAGTCCCACTTCTAGCACCTCTAGCGACACAGAAAACTTAGATCAAGTCGCCAACGCTAGGCAAAGCGTCCATCAGCAAGCCACTCAAAATTTCACCGGTCTTGCTTGACCCATCACCGTTCCACCCATAGTTAACGAAAATTCATGGCAGATTCCATCTTATGCCATGCAGGCTATAACCAATAGCATCCAATTCCATGGACGAGACGATGAGGATGGCCCGGCCCACATAAACCGTTTCTCCCGTATGCTAGCTACCTTTAGCCTTCACGGTGCCCCTAATGATGCTACTTACCTACAGCTTTTCCCATTTTCACTAGCTGGCCGTGCGGCTACTTGGTTGGACTCCCAACCAGCCGGTACCTTTACCACTTGGGTGGGGCTTCGTCAAGCCTTTTTGAACAAGTATTTCCCGCCCGCTAAAGCCTCACGTCTTAGAGACCAAATCCACTCTTTCCGCATGGAACCCGACGAGCCTTACTACCTTGCTTGGGAGCGTTTCCAAAACCTTTGTGCTCGTTGCTCACAGCATGGTCTTTCCGATTGGGCCCTATGTGAGAAATTCTATAACGGTCTTACTCAAGAGACTCGTGATCGTTTCAATACTAATGCGGGGGGGGGGGGGCATATGATGGGTATTCTTATTGTTGCTGAGTGTTTAGAGCGTTTTGAGGCATTTGCTTAGTCTCAATTTCAATCGCGAGCCGATCAGCGGTATCAAAGTGGTAATTCTAATACCACTACTAGTGCACCCGCCCGAGGGGTGAACCATGTCACCATGGATCCTAGTTTAGCCGCTGTTTTCGAAAACATGTCTAGGGAACTTAAGGAAATTAAGGCTAAGGTAGACAAATGTGAGTATTGCCGAGGGGGTCACGATACGAGTGCGTGTCCATTACTAGTTGGTGAGGAGCAAGTTGATTTTGTAGGAGGAGGGTTCGGTAGAAGTCAGTCTAGCGGGTTTGGTAATAATAATAATTTTGGTTCGGGTTGGAGAAATAATAATAATAATAACTTTAATAATAATAACAATTTTCGCTCAAATGGACCCCTTGGTTTTCAAATAGCTCAAAACTCAAATAGGGGTCAAAGCTCACTTTTTGGTGGGGGTTCAGGTGGGCAGTTCAACAAGGGGTTCAATGGGCAGGTTAAAGATGGGGGGTCAAATAATCAGGTTCAAACAGGTCAAGGTTCAAGCTATGATCTAGAGGGTAGTCTAGAAAGAATGGAGTCCATGATGAGTCAACTAATTGTTAGGGATCAAACCACCCGAAAGACCCTTAGTGAACATGACCTCATGCTTAAGAACCACTAAGCTTCTTTCCAAGACCTTCAACGAGTTGTGGGGGATATGTCTAGGAAATTAGAGGAGAGATTACCCGGTCAGTTTGCGGGTAACACTCTAAAGAACCCTGCCCATGCCAAAGCCATTACCACTCGTAATGGCAAAACCGTAGGGAACCCGAGAGTCAAGGAGAGAGTAGTTGATGAAGAAGGAGATATTATAGATGAGGAGATCAAGATGGAGGCTCCCAGTAAAATGCAACCTAGGTTAAGCCCAGCAAGTACCGTACACACCGGGGGGCCTTCAAGTGAGAAAAAGTTAGAAAAAAAGCCCATACAAGTTGTTCCATCACCCACTGTTTATCTTTCCCGTGCTCCATTTCCATCCCGTCTCAAAAACCAAACTTATTCCAAAGAGTACGGGAAATTTTTAGAGATCTTTAAGCAGCTTAGAATCAACCTTCCTTTCATAGAAGCCCTTTAATCGATGCCTAAATATGCAAAATTTTTAAAGGACCTTCTAAAACGTAACGATAGGTTAGGAGAAGTTTCTAACATTCCCCTTAGCGGAGGGTGTTCGGCCGTAGTTTTGAACAAGGTCCTGGAAAAATTGACAGATCTGGGCCTTTTTACCATCCCGTGCTTGGTTGGGAGTGATACCGAGTGTAGGGCTCTAGCCGATTTATGAGCGAGTATAAACCTAATGCCCTATTCCATGTATGAGAGGTTAGGTCTAGGAGAGTTGTCCTCTACACGTATGTCTTTGTCTCTAGCCGATAGATCAGTGAAGTATCCACGTGGTATAATCGAAAATCTTTTAGTTAAAGTGGATAAATTCGTCTTTCCCGTAGACTTTGTCGTTCTTGATATGGAAGCCGACGAAAAGGTTCCTATCATTCTAGGACGCCCATTCTTGTGTACCGCCAAGGCTATCATTGATGTCTTTGACGGAAAAATCATACTCCAAGTCGGTGAGGAGAGAGTTACTTTCGAGATTGCACGCTCCATGGAACACCCTAGTGGTTCCGATGATCTTAGTAGTCCTTGTCATTCGGTCTATTTCATAGAATCTTTCTTATCATGTGTCGACCATTGCTTTGACTATATTAGTGGAGCCGATTTAGTTGAGAGTAAGATAGATGAGGTAGTTGAGAAGGTAGAGGATGTTGTGAGTGAGAGTGAGGAAGTAGAGGAGACCGATTGGGTCCCCGAAGTGCTAGAATTGAGTGATGTAAAAAGTGAGTTTGAGAGTACACCCTTAGGGAAACCCGCCCCACTAGAACTTAAAGTTCTCCCATCCCACTTAGAGTACACTTTCTTGGGTGAGGGGTCCGATTTTCCCGTCATTATTTCATCCGAGTTAGAGGAGGGAGAGAAGGGTAGGTTGTTAGAGGTGTTGAGAGAAAATAGGGAAGCCATTGCATGGCGACTTTCGGATATCAAGGGCATAAGCCCCGCCTATTGTACCCACCGGATACTCATGGAAGATGAATATAAGCTGGTGGTGCAACCTCAACGGCGCCTAAATCCGAACATGCAAGAGGTTAAGAAGGAAGTGCTTAAGTTGTTAGATGCCGGGGTGATATACCCTATTTCCGATTCACCATGGGTTAGCCCGACCCAAGTTGTCCCAAAGAAGGGTGGGATGACGGTGATCATGAATGAAAAGAACGAATTAATCCCTTCTCGTACCGTTATCGGTTGGCGTGTATGTATAGACTACCGAAAGTTAAATGATGCCACCCGGAAAGACCATTTCCCCTTGCCATTCATTGACCAAATGTTGGAGCGTCTAGCGGGTCAACAATACTATTGTTTTCTCGATGGATTTTTGGGTTATTTTCAGATCCCAATCGCTCCCGAGGATCAAGATAAAACGACATTCACATGCCCTTACGGCACTTATGCGTATCGCCGCATGCCTTTTGGGTTATGCAACGCTCCGGCTACTTTCCAAAGATGCATAGTTGCTATATTCCAAGACATGATTGAGACTTCTATGGAGGTTTTCATGGATGATTTCTCGGTCTTTGGTACCACATTCGACCAATGTCTTCTAAATCTTGATAGGATGCTTAAGAGATGCATAGAGACAAACCTTATGTTGAATTGGGAGAAATATCACTTTATGGTGACGGAGGGGATAGTGCTAGGTCATAAAGTGTGGAGAGAGGGGATTGAGGTGGATAGGGCCAAGATAGATACCATAAGTAGATTGCCTCCACTTACGAGTGTCAAGTCCGTTCGAAGCTTCTTAGGTCATGCGGGCTTAGATAGGCGTTTCATCAAGGATTTTTCCAAGATTACTCGCCCCATGACCCGACTTCTAGAGAAGGATGTACCTTTCATCTTTGACGAGGAGTGCATCAAGGCATTTGATTTTTTGAAGGAAAAACTCGTTAGTGCCCCTATACTTGTTTCGCCCGATTGGAGCTTGCCTTTCGAGCTCATGTGCGATGCAAGTGATTATGCCGTAGGTGCGGTCTTAGGTCAAAGAGTGGATAAACACTTTCATCCAATCTACTACGCGAGCAAAATTTTAAATGATGCTCAAGAGAATTATACTACCATGGAAAAAGAGCTCTTAGCCGTAGTGTTTGTGTTTGATAAGTTTCGCTCGTATCTTGTTCTTTCCAAAACCACCGTGTTCACCGACCGTGCTGCTTTGCGCTTTCTATTCCAAAAGAAAGACGTGAAGCTACGTCTCATTAGATGGATTCTTTTGCTCTGCGAGTTCGACATCGAAATTAAAGATAAAAAGGGAGCGGAAAACGTGGCCGCCGACCATTTGTCACGTTTAGAGGATCCTAAGAGAGAGGAAGTTCGTGAGGATTCCATAGGAGACACTTTTCCTCATGAAACCGTAGATTTTGTTAGTGCGGAGGTAGAGGGTTTGCCATGGTTCTCGGATTTGGCAAATTATTTAGCAACCGGCGATATTGTGAGGGGTATGTCATATCAACAAAAGAAAAAGCTTCTTAGGGATGCTAGGAAGTACATTTGGGATGACCCGTTCCTAATTAGGATAGTTGGAAATAGAGTACTTAGGAGGTGTGTTTCAAAATAGGATGGTTTAGACATCCTTAGACATGTGCACGAGGGGTTAACGGGAGGCCATCACGGGCCGAATGTGACGATACAAAAGGTTTTTGATAGTGGCTTCTATTGGTCAACAGTAGTGAAAGATGCCATAGAGTTTGTTAGGACTTGTGATCGTTGCCAACGTACCGGCAACATCTCATCCAAGGATGAAATGCCTCAAAATCCCATCCATGTTCTTGAAGTATTTGACGTTTGGGGCATTGATTTCATGAGACCTTTCCCCTCATCGAGTGGGAATAGGTACATCCTCGTGGCCATTGATTATGTCTCAAAGTGGATGGAAGCTCAAGCTTTGCCCACTAATGATGCCCGAGTGGTGGTGAGATTCCTTAAAAAGTTATTCACACGTTTCGGAGTTCCTAAAGCTATCATAAGTGACCGTGGTATGCACTTTTGCAATTCCACCATGGAAAAGGCACTTGCACGCTACGGTGTCACTCACCGTCTTTCTACCGCATACCACCCACAAACTAGTGGCCAAGTAGAGAATGCTAACCGAGGGGTGAAGAGAACCTAGGAAAAACGGTAGGGAAAAGTAGAAAGGATTGGTCGGAAAAGCTCGATGACGCATTGTGGGCATTCCGCACCGCCTATAAAACCCCGTTAGGAACCACGCCCTTCATGATTGTTTATGGCAAAGCTTGCCATCTTCCGGTAGAGTTAGAACATAGAGCTTTGTGGGCGTTAAAAACCGTTAACCTCGACCTTACCGAAGCCGCGAGAAGGAGGTTCTTCCAAATCCATGAATTGGAAGCTTTGAGGGATGCCGCCTATGAACGATCTTGGAGCATCAAGGAAAAGACTAAGGCGTTGCATGATAGGAGGTTGCGAGGGTTGAAGGAGTTTAAGGTAGGTGATAGAGTGCTCTTATTCAATTCAAGATTGAAATTGATAGCGGGGAAATTGAAATCGCGATGGACCGGACCGTACGTGGTAAAAGAGGTGTTTCCATACGGTACCGTAGAGTTATATGACGAAGTCGATAAAGGTGTGTGGAAAGTTAATGGTCATAGAGTGAAGCATTACTTGGGAGGTCCCATTGATACTACCGAAGAGGAAGAAATTCCTCTAGAGGACCTACCCACCTTCACCGAACAGTGAGTTGCAAAAGCTTCGTTTGTAGAGTATGTACCATTTGTAAATTTCTTTATTTTTCGTAGTTTTTCATGTTTGTGTTTTGTGTGTTTGAGAAATTTTGCAGGCAACGTACCCTTGAAGAGCTGAAAATGCGAAGAAAAAGTCATTCCAGGTAAGTCCCATACTTAGAAAAAATTTGGGATGGTTTGGGGAAGGTTGGGTAAGAGTTATAAATTTTTTCTAAGGCAAAAAATTGAAAAATCACGTAACCTTCTGTTAAAAATTAATGCTCGCGTCGCACCACCACCAAGTCATTACTTTGCGCCACCATCTAAGGTCACCAAATCAGTTTTGAACCCCCAAATGTTAACCTCTTCAATTGAACCCCGCCGTGGCGCTGCGCCACGGCTGATGCCCCACGGCTGATGCCCCACCTCGTCGCGCGACGCGACCGACTTCTATTTCGAATAAAATCCCTTCAGTCACCAGCTAACCCCAAACAAGCCAACCTTCCTTCTTCATTACCCCCACTGCCGATACCCTTCATCCATACCATAAACCCCTAAAACCTCATCATTTTCACCCAAAATTTCATCCACGTGACTGGCTTCAACCACCGACCAAAACCCACACCGAATTTTCAACGTCCGGCCACTGATTTTGCTCGATTCGGGACTTTCACAACTCGAAATTTTCAATTTTTCATGCACAAAATCGACGCTTCAGGTACGTTTTTCTTCATTACTCTCTTTTATTTGTTGATTGAAGTCAGTTGGTGAGTTATTTGTCTCAAGTTCGTTCTTGTTAGGTCTTGTCAAGTTTGCTTTGAGTTGTTTTCAGGTTCAGCTTTGTCGAATCAGTTAGTCGAATCTGTGTGTGGTCTTGTGATTTGGTGTCGAGTCAATTTTGTGTGGTCTTGTGTGTCGAGTAGGTCCTCATTGGGTCTCGTCTAGTTAGTATGGTCGGTTCAGTCGCCTTGGTGAGTTAGTTGCTTGCTTGAGTCTGTATATCGAGTGTTGAGTCAGTTGGGCCGTTTCAAGTTAGTTTCGGGTCAGCATTGAGTCTTGTGTCCTCGAGTCTTTTGTCTTATGTTGTTAATGTGGGTCGGTCTACACGTCTTGTGTGTTAAGTCCATCATTGAATGCATTTGCTTGTATCGGTTACGGTTGGCTTGGTTTGGGTTTACATGACTACTTAGAAATGGAATTTGGTTTTTGTTTCAAAGTACATAAGCTTCGGGTAGTATTGGTTTGGGATAGTGAATGCATTTGATTATGGATTGTTTTGGTATGATACATTGACACTTGAAGCTCAACCTTTGCGCATTAAAACTGATTTTTTGCATTCGAAAGAAACCTCCTTTAACTAGGCGGAATCTTTCAACGCCAAATTTATTTTCAAACATCTAAAAAGGTAAATGAATTTGTAAGCGCGGATTGGACTTCAATGTCATTGTTCGGCACTTTGGCTCTTAATTGGGACAATTAAAAGTGCCGATGGGGGGTAGTGTACATTGAGTTCAAGTTAGTGTTTTCGCGTCGTCTTTGTGTCGTTTTAGCATAGTTTTAGTAGTAGTTAGTCTTGTTTGGGTTTACTTGCATGTACAAGTGGTTTGAATTCGCCCGTACTCAATCTCCATTCGGGCGAGTTAACTATCACTTAGCAATTGTAAAAAAAGTAACCCGTTTCTGTTAGACTTAGCCGCGAATGAAATGCTATACGGCTAATCTTTCTTTTTCGAGAAAACGATAATATATATATATATATAAAATTCAAAAAAATTATAAAAATGAAAAATACCAAAAATAGTTTGTTATTACTGATGGTGTGCCTGTTTTGTCTTGATTATACTTGTTTTGCAGGTATGGCTAGTAGTTCGAGGAGCGGTAGGGCTCGTAAGAGGGCCGCGGGTCAGTCGGCACCGCAGCAAGATCCGCCTCAAGAGGATCCGGTCCCTCAGGAAACCCCGATCATTCAAATAGCTGCCGATGATCCAAAACTGAGAAAAATCGAGTATCAAGCAGGTTATAACTTTATTCCAGACAGGAAATGCAATAGAGCCGACCACCCGATTTTGAAGTTTGAGCCGAGTACAGCAGAATGGAATAAATATGATAAACTGAAGAAGACTGATTTACTGCAGCACCGTGTTATAGATTGGTTGTGGTTGAGTGAGATAAGCTCGAAGCAGGTGGTGATTGATCTTTTGGGTCAGAGGTTGATTAATGCGTTGGAATGTACAGAGCCTCAGTACGAGGAGTTGGTGCTAGAGTTTCATAGCACGTGGTTACATAAGGAGGGAAAGTTCGAGCAGGACACGGCTGTGTCGTTCAGTTTGGGGAGGCAGGTGTATGAGATGAACGTGGCGCGGTTTGCCATAGTTTCGGGGTTGTATACTGAGGAGGAGGTGAAGAGGTCGGAGTTTGTTACTTGTTTGCGACGTGCTTATTCTATGAACAGGGATTGTAGTGTTGGTGCAGCTGAGTTGAAAGAGTTCTGGAGCACGATTTCTGATCACCCGTTCGCGACCACGAACCTGATCAGTTCGGTTCGAAATCCGGTTTATAGGTATTTGTTGAAGATCTTATCTACGACATTGGTGGGTCGGAAGTCGGGAGAGAACAAAGCTAATTGGATTGAGCTGTTTATTTTGATGTGTCGGGTACAGAATAGGGAGATGAATCTGGCTACGGTCTTAGCAGATTCTTTTAGCAGGGGTCGTAGAGGAGGTCCTCGAGCTGGTTTGGATATGGGCCCCTACATTACTAGGATTGCGAGAAATTTGGGGGTGTTTACCAAATATCTCCCTGAATTTTTACACGAGGGGCCCAAGACGATGATGTTTGGGCTGAAGGAGCTGCAGCAGGCAGGCATAGTGTCATGGCAGGAGCCTTACGGCTCGGAGCCGATCAGGCAGGGTCCGCAGGTGCAGACGCCGGAGGGATATCCGGCTGAGGATGTTATAATTCAGATTGAGCCTACACATAAGCAGCGGTCGCCTCATCGACACGAGTTGCTGGCACACCAGTATCTACGCAGACAGCCACCACCTGCGCCTCTTACCTTGGAGTCGTTCTCTGTGTATGTGGAGCAGAGGTTCGACAGGTTAGAGCATCTGATATTGACAGGGCCGGATAGGTCGGAGGATGCCCTCCGATACATCATGAGCAGGCACAGTATGGGGATCCCAGACTTCTTCCAGTCGAGGCAGCAGGGTTGCTCGGCTGGTACTGCTGAGAGGTTTGATCCGATTCCCCTAATTCATGTATTTAGAGAGGGTAGTTAAGGAACAGGTGGTCGAGAGGAGAGCAGTCAGGAGTCGGATAGCGAGTAGGATGAGGATCAGTGTGGGGATAGCACGAGGATGTAGAGCAGCAGCTGACGATTATATCTTTTGTTGATTATTTTTCTTTTATGCTGTTTTTGATCCTCACCTTTGGTCTGTACTGATATTTATACACTTTAAACAGGTTGGTTAGGGATGGTTGGGTTGGTATCACTTGAACTGATGTTGAAACTGATGAACTACTAAAATTTTCATGATATATATGATATGTTTTGGTAGTGTTTGCTTGATTGATAGGTTGATTGTAGCCGCTTTCGTTCGCGTGTCCGAGGTTAGAGTTGTTTTCTGAGCGCGTTTCGAATTGGAGGGCTTTTGTGGAAACGACTGGCACTTTGACAGTCTCACATATCAGCTAAGTCGTTTCCCATTTTGTTGTTGTATTTTGTTTATTTCGTTATTTCATTAGTTATTTATTTAGTTAGTTCATCTTTAGTTTTCTTTTTTTTAGTGTTTAGGTAGTTTGGAGTCATATGTCCATTCTTGCATTAGGGACAATGCAATCTTTAAGTGTGGGGATGGGATGCATGTAAATAATCGAGTCTTATATTGAAAAATACAAAAAAATTAAAAAAATTGAAAAAATTCAAAAAAATCAAAAAATTAGAAAAATGTCTTTCGGATAAAGGAGTTTGCGTAAATAAAACGGAAAATGATAGAAAAGGTGAATTTTTGCTTGGGTTCGAATAGTAATAATATAAGATTATAATAAATCGAGCTTGCGTCTAGTTAGGGATATGTGGATAGGCCCGGGTTTGGTTTTAAGTCCCTTTGAGCTAATATACCTTAATTGTCGGTCTGCTAGTGGGTTTTCGCCTGGGAGATATGGGAAATTAAAACTGCCGATAATAGTATAAAGGGCACCGTTATAAGTTAAAACTGTTAGAGTTTGTGATCATGTAAAAATAGAATAAAATAACGAGTTAGAAACTAAATGAAAGTAATGCATTCCTATGTAGTCTGGGTTGGGGATAGCGACTCTACAGCCGGATTACCGCTAGGGTGTGTGAAATCGACTGTGCAAAGGAAAGAAAAAAAAGTACCGAAGCTTAAGTAATCTGAGATGGGGATAGCGAGTCTACAGCCGGATTGCCTCTTGGTTCGGGAAAGCATCGTCTATGCTCATAGAAAAAAAAAGAAAAGCGAGAAAAAATGGAAAAAAGAAAAAAATTGGTTATAAACTCTCTTGGTTTTGATATAAGACGGTTGGGAATTGGTCCAGTGATCGTTCCTTTAGTCCTATAAGCTTGAGGTGGGAATAGGTGGACTGTAGATTCTAGTGTGAGGCCCTAGGTAGATTGACCGCACTTAAATTAAATTTATATGATAAGGGCTTGGGATTGGATTCGGTTTTAAAGGGACAAGTATATTCGCAATCGCGGCTAACGCAAGCCTTGGTTTTAATAAGATATAAATAATTTTGACTCAAGTGATTATTCGTCTCTAATTCCGTTGCATAATTCTTTTTCGAGGACGAAAAAAGAGCAAGTGTGGGGATATTTGATGTATTGCAAAATACATCCTTTATTCATGTATAGTTTGTACAATTTCTCGTTATTTATAGTTTAGTTTTAGTTAGAATTACGTGCTATTGATCATATTTCGGTTTTCCAGGTCTTGATACATATAGTGGCTGAAAATAGAGTGAAAACGAGCTAAATTGCTGAAACATTAAGTCCTAGAACAAGCTTAAAAGAGTTAGAATAAATTTGAAGAGTTTTTGGAAGTTGGAGCTGGAAATTTGAGGCAAAAGTCTGTGAAAAAACACCCGTGGCGTCGCGCCACGGCTAGATGATCACCCAGTCGCGTAGCGCCAAGAGATAACAAACAAAATCTGAGTTTTGTGATAGTGGCGTTGCGTCACCAGGTTAGTATTCACCTGTCGCGCGACGCGACGGGGTGGTTGGTCCAGTTTTGTCCTTTAGCTGCTAGGGTTTGCTATATAATCCAAGATAATCATCATTAATCAGAAGTTACAAAATTGAGAAACCCTAGACGAATTTCAGAGCTGGTTTCACATATTTCGGAGTGCTTTGGCTTGCGGGAATCATTCGATTGAAGCACGGAGCATAGGAAAGAAGATTGTTCGGGTCTTATCTCCCGGTTTTCGTTATTTCTTTGTTTCGATACTTTTACAATGAATTCTTGTTTTGAACTTGTTTTGTTTATTCTAGACAGTATGTTTTCAGGCTAAAGCCTTCGTTACTACTTAGGTTAGATGATAGTTTAATAAAGTTTGGATCTTTTAACGGTTTCTATTGTTTTGTTATGGATTGATCTTCGAAAGTAAATTATTCTAGAATATCTGATTTGGTGCATATGCGTATTTGATTTTGATTGTTGATTATTTGCTGTTTCACATAAGTTCTGGTGAATGTCTTTCATATAATGGATTTGTGTTGATTATTTGCACCTTTGCGGGTTCGGGTGATCTTTGGGTAAATCGGCCGATAACCTTAGAAACAGTAAATAAAATACAATTAGAATTAAGTATTCTGCTTAACTTATTGCTGAGAGGCTCGAGTTAGTTATTAGGTCTCAGTGTAATATATAGCTAAGATAGGTTTTGAGAGAAGTCAATCTTAGTTCCCTAATTGCACCTGAGTCTATTAAACCAAGTTAGAATCTAGGATTGCCTTAGATTGTCGCGCTGAGAGGTAGATAGTCGTATTAGGGCACTTTTAGAGACGTTAGAGGACTGAGAGGAAGTCTAACAATCGGTGTTCACAACAGCCTTGTAGGGTTTCCTAGGTTTCTTCCTGAGAAGGGTCGGGAAGTCTTAGATTGAAATACCTTAGGGCTCAGTACTTCACGATCCCGATTCCATACCACAATAGTATCGTTAGAAATCCATTCCTAGTTAATCTGGATTCAAGCCTAGGTAGTCGTTAATCTCATCTGAATCAAACCTTAGTTCACTTTCGTATTAATCTAGCTTTAGTTAATTTAGTAGTTTAATATAGATTTCCTTAGTTTTTCCGTAACCCACCCCCCCCCCCCAAAACAATTAAACAAGTTTTAGTCATGTCTGTCAGCGTCTGTCAGAGTCTAGTTTACGTGATTTATAGAGTCTCGTGGTTCGATATTCGGACTTCCTAGGTTATACTACATTGATCGGTACGCTTGCCGATTGTGTGGCTTTAGGTTGAGTCTAGAATTAAAGCTTTTTAGTGTCTAGCTTAGAGAGTCTAATATAGTTAATTTTTATAGTTTGTTTAGCACACATCATTCATACTTTCCTTAACTAGAAAGATCGTCTTGTATTTCTATTTTTGGAATCTTGTATTCTTGTAATTCGTCATTTCGTTGTATCGTTGTAAAATCCAAGACTTGGATCATGATTAAAAATTCGTATTTCTTAAACTCATTCTTTTCATATTCATACATATCTATACGTTTGAATTCATAAAACAATTGATACCTTTTTCGTAATTTTTGAAAACATGCGATGAACTTACAATTATGTGATATACATGAACCATATGATACTTATTTACGACATATATACTAAATCATACGTGACCATACCTGTTCTTATGTTTATGCTACTTAAAAACCACTTATACTATGCTTATATTACATAAAATGCCCCTAAAAGACATTTAAACCTTCAAATATAAACTACAGGGGGTTAAATTGCCAAAAGGAAAACTTGAATCCGGAATCCACACTCGTCACGCCGCGCGATGGGGAGACCCCCTTGGTGGTCGCGTGCTGTGAGAAAGGCAATCCGGCAGAATGATAATCCAGCTCAACTATTGGGCATTCTTGTGTTATTTGGTTGTGTTTTCTCCATTTAATGACCAACTAACCAACCCTAATCACCTCCTATAAAACCCAACTTACTTCCACACTTCTCCCACTTTACAAACTCACTAATCCACTCTCTAAACACTCCAAATCTGGTGCAAAAACAGTAGCAAAGTCAGATTCATATCAAGTTACAAAAGTGAGTCTAAACTCACTTATCTTCCATCTTTTTCACTTCTTCTTGCTTCTTAGCACTTGGAACAACCCTAGGTATGTTTCCATAGGTTTTCCATGGAAAACCAAGAATGGAACATCATCATAATGAGGTTAAAAGTGCAAGAAAATTTCTGATTTGTACAAAAACTTTGTTAAACATACTTAAACTTATGTTTTTTTATACATTCCTATGTCCTTATGCCACTAATCAAGACTATGATTATGTGTGCTTAAAAACAAGGCTGTAACATACAAATTCAGAGGTTTTAATCCTCTAAACTTTCTACTTTTAAGAGGGTTTTAACCCACAAGTGATGAACAAGTCTTAAACTTGTGTACGTGTGATTATTTGGATAGCTTGGGCTATCCTACTTACAATCCACACTTCACTTGATGATTTCTCTTAGTTAGTGTTAGGGATAGAATTTTATTGCATATGGATCACGGATCCTCAGTGTGGCCTGGATCTCGAATCCTCAGTTCGCTCTGGATCGAGGATCCTCAGGAGATGGTACAGGAAGGCTAAGGATCCAAGATCCTCTTTATTATTCTAAACTAACAATTGTTTCCATCATCCTTTAGCTTGTTTTGCAGGTGTATTTGAAGGAGACTTGTTCTTGCCGAGATTCCAGGGGAAAATGCTCCATATTACTGCACGTGCAAGAGCTACATGACCGTTATGGTGATCGTGGGTGCTAGCACATATTTCAGATAGTTAGTTAGTTAGATATTTTCTATTTTTGAATGGGGTAACAAGCTATTAGTAGCAAGTTAGTTACACACTTGACACAATTCAAACTCTCTGCAATCAGTTGGCGATTACAAACACAACACTCTAGAAATCATTGTATCAGGCTTGTTATCACCCAAAGTTGTAATCTTTATTGTTCAATATAGTTGATAGTGATAGTTTTCACTATCCGAGGTTTTTTATGCCGGAGATCATTCATTGATCAAGGGCTTTTTCCTCATATAAATCCTTGTGTTCATCATCATTTTCATTCATTCATTGTTCATACTTTTGTTCATTTAACCAAGCATCTAACCTCACAAAAATCAGATTTGGTTACATTATCCTTGTGTGATTTTTGACCAAAACAGTTTGGCGCCCACCATGGGGCGATTGGTGCTTCATCTTTGAAAAACTTGTTCATTTCATTCATTTCTGTTCATTACCTTCAACCACATGGCTTCTCAAGGGAAGAACAAATCAAGCTCCATGCCGGCGATCACCTCTTCATAGGGCATTCCACCTTTGCCTCCTGTTTCTTCTGGATCCCAAAAATGAAGGATTACACGCAACAGCAGGATAAAACTAATGACATGATCCTTCATGAGATTGACGAAATTAAGAAATTGAAGAGATCAACGAAGGATCATTCTCCATTGGTGCCCAGACCATTGGATTTCACTACTCCAGCAACAACCGTTCAGCATTCTAAGGCATCAGGTGTCTAGTACCATGGAGGATCATCAAGTATGCACTATGGATCATCAACAATGATACAGCCTCAAGGATCCTACATCCAGCCTTCAGGATCCTCTCTTCAGCCTCAAGGATCCTCCTTCCAGCATCAAGGATCCTTCACTAGTTCTGGAGGATATATGGGAACACTGTCAATTCAAGGATCCTACCCTCAGCATCAAGGATCCTCATCACAGGTTCAAGGATCATCATCGCAAGTTCACGGATCCATGGAGTATCCTCCAAGACCTTCAGCTCCGATGTATACTGGATCTAATATCTTTCAGGATCAAGGATCCTTAAGGAGTCAACAACCCAGAAGTTCAGAGATTCATGTGGGAGACTTCATTCACATGCAGACTATTGCTTCATCTGGTCCCACGATCATACCAGAATCACATTAGTTTGGATTCACATCTGGAATCCCAGCCTCGAATCAATCAGGAGGTAACACTTTCAATACATCTTATAATACTAACCATGGTCTTGTGCAGGAACCAGGGATCAACCAAGCTATGGCAAGGGAGTTGCAGAAACTCAAGGATATGATATCCAGTGTCTCGGGGGTGGTTAAACCCATTCCTGAGATTTCGGTTGGGAGTCACAGGGTGTCTCGTTTTGCACCACCTATATGTGATGCAGAGATACCGAAGAGGTTTGAAACACCAAATATGAAGCTCTATGATGGCACAACTGATCCTGAAGAGCATGTAGCTCAATACAGGGAGAGAATGGAAATCAACCCCATTCCAGAAAGGTTAAAGGAAGCATGCCTTTGCAAGGGTTTCGGATCCACGTTGACAGGATCGGCTCTTAAATGGCTGCTAAGCCTTCCTCCTTACTCTATTACCTCATTTTCTAACCTAGTTAACTTGTTCAATAGCCAATTTTCATGTAGTAGGAGATTTAAACGATTAACTAGTGATTTATATATGGTAACCCAAGGTCATAATGAATCATTAAGGGATTACATAACTAAATTCAGTAGAGAATCCTTTGGGATTCCTAACTTAGAAGCTTTTAAAATGGGTTTGCTTAAGGATTCATAATTCTATGATGATCTTGTTATGACACCTTGTAGGAACCTTGATGAAGTAAGAAACAGGGCCCTTAGGTTCATCCGTTTAGAGGATGACAAAAGGATCCTGGAGAGACTGTCAAGATCCTCAAAGCAAGAAAAGCAAGGATCCTATTTCAGGAATAACAAATCCAAGTCATACAATAAGTCTAACAAACAGAATGTGCATGCCGTGGAACAAGAGGAAGATGATGAAGATTATCCTCCTATTTCTGAGTATTGTTTTGCTATTGATAATAATGAACTAATCCTTGCTATGCAGAATTTAGGTGATAAAGCTAGGTGGCCGAGAAAGAATGAAAAGCCAGCTGCTACCAAAGACAAATCGAAGTGGTGTGCTTATCATGAAGACTTTGGTCATCTCACAGATGAATTCATAGCACTGAGGAAAGAGATTGGTTACCTATTGAGCAAAGGATACTTGAAGGAGCTATTCGGAAGAAAGAAATCAAGGATCCAGGATCCTGAGAAAGTTCCTGAAAAGGCTCCTGCTCCACCAGCTGATGCACAGATTATTCATTTCATCTCCGGTGGATCTGACATATGCGGCACTTCATTTTTAGCAGCCAAGAGACATACAAAGGAGATGAAAATGGAGAATGGGGATAGACCTATTCGAACTTCCATCCTTACACAGGAAAAAGTCATATCCTTTGATGAGGATGACCGTGTGGATATTCAGGATCCTCATCATGATGGTCTTGTTATTACATTATTTATCTCTAACCATTTTGTTCGCAGGATTCTCATTGATAGGGGAAGCTCAGTGAACATTATCCAATTAGATGTCCTCAAAAGGATGAACATCCCTAAATCCAATATTGTCCCAAGATCATCTGTCCTTGTGGGATTCAGTGGAGAGACCAAGAATACATTGGGGGACATCAAACTTCCTATTTATATAGAGGGAGTAAATTCTATTAAAAAATTTTGTGTCATTGATTGCTTATCTTGCTGTAATGTTATCCTTGGCAGGCCATGGATACATGATATGAAGGCAGTCCCCTCAACTTATCATCAATGTGTGAAGCTCCCTACTCCATGGGGTGTGGTGAAGATTGAAAGTGATCAGCAAGAAGCTAAGAATTGCTACACATCATCAATGAAACCATCCTCAAGTCCTAGGGAGACATAGCAATTAAAGCATCCTCCAAGGGATGTCCTGGAGGCAAGAGAGCAGGATGTCAAGGATATTCAGCTGAACCCAGAGGATCCTGAATCCAAGATTTTTATAGGATCCGGGATCCTTGACAATATTGAACAGGATTTAATATCCTTCTTGAGAAGAAGAAAAGCTACCTTTGCTTGGAAACATGAAGACATGACAGGTATTTCTAAAGATGTTATTACTCATAAACTTGGCATTGACAGGTCCTTCAAGCCAATACATCAAAAAAGGAGGAAGTTTGCACCTGAAAGAAATGCCATTATCCAAGAAGAGGTAGACAAATTGCTCAAATCAGGTGTTAGGGATGTATTTTATAAAAAAAAGGATCACGGATCCTCAAAGTGCAGCCAGGATCACGGACCCTCAGTTCTATTTGAATTAAGGATCCTCAGAAGATGTTGTAGGAATAAGGATCCAGGATCCTCATTGTTATCCTTACACTAACGGTTGTTTCCGCTATATTTGAACTTGTTTTGCAGGAACATATGAATGGGACTTGGTCTTGCCGAGATTCCAGGAGAATATGCTCCCATATTCTGCACGTGCATGGCTGATTCGACCGTTAATGAAGTCATGGGAAGCTAGCATAATTTGCGGAATGTTTGTTAGTTAGATTATTTCCATTTTTAAGGGGATAACAAGCTTGAATTAGTAAGAACAAGTTAGCAAACACACACACTCGAGAACTCTCTGCAACATATTGGCGATTTCACACTTTTTGCACACTAGTCATCTTTGTAACAAGCTTGTTATCATCCCGACTTGTAACCTTTACTTGTTTAATATAGTTGGTGATCGGTAGTTTCCATCACCCGAGGTTTTTTATGCCGGAGATCATATATTGATCAAGGGCTTTTTCCTCGTATAAAACCTTGTGTCCCTTGTTCATTTCATTTACAAATTGTTCATATACTCGGTCATTCATTCAAGCATCATACCTCACAAAATAAGATTTGGTTACATTATCCTAGTCTGATTTTTGACCAAAACAGTTTGGCGCCCACCGTGGGGCAATTGGTGCTTCATTTCTGAAAATCTTCAGTCATTTCGTTCATTTCTGTTCATTACCTTTGATCACATGGCTTCTCAACCGAAAAACACTTCAAGCTCCATCCCGGTGTTCACCTCTTCACAGGGCATTCCACCTTTGCCTCCTGCACCTTCTGGATCCAAGAAGAATGCTGAAAATGCTCCGAAGAAACAAGCCTCCGTTTTGTTGAAACTGGCTACTACTACTCCTTCTGGCCCTACTAACAATAATCTTTATTATTTGATTTTGCAGATGAAGGATTACATGCAGCAGCAGGACATAACTAATGGCAGGATCCTTCGAGAAATCAATGAGATCAAGAAATTGAAGAGATCAGCGGAGGATCACTCTCCATTGATACCTAGGTCATTGAACTTTGATTCTCCAGCCATGACTGCCCAGCACTCTACAGCATCTGGCATTCAATATCAGGGTGGATCATCAAATACACGCTTTGGATCATCGGCAGTGACACAGGCACAAGAGTCATACTTTCAACCTGCAGGATCCTCTTTTCAGCCTCAAGGATCCTTCTTTAGATCTGGAGGATATGTTGGAGTGCAGCAGGTTCAAGGATCCTCTCAGGTTCAAGGATCCTCTCAGGTTCAAGGATCCTCATCTCAGGTTTACGGATCCATGGATTATCCTCCAAGGCCCCCAATCTCGATGTATCAAGGGTCCAACATCTTTCAAGATCAAGGATCCTTAAGAAGTTCAGAACCCAGAAGTTCAGAGATTCATTTGGGAGACTTCATACTCATGCAAACTATTGCTTTGTCTGGTCCCTCAATCCTACTAGAGTCTCGCCAATATGGATTCACATCAGGAATTCCAAACCCGAATCCTTCAGGAGGTAACATTTTAAATACTTCTTATAACACTAACCATGGCTTTGTGTAGGATACAGGCATCAACCAAGCTATGGCTAGGGAATTGCAGAAACTCAAGGATATGATATCCAGCGTACCAGGGGTGGTTAAGCCCATTCCTGAAATTCCAGATGGAAGCCACAAGATATCTCGTTTTGCACTACCTATTTGTGATGCAGAGATACCGAAGAGATTTCAAATACCAAGCATGAAGCTCTACGATGGTACAACTGATCCTGAAGAGCATATAGCTCAATACAGGGAGAGAATGGAGATCAACCCCATTCCTGAGAGGTTAAAAGAAGCATGCTTATGCAAGGGTTTTGAATCCACATTAACAGGATCAGCTCTTAAGTGGCTGCTAAGTCTTCCTCCTTTCTCTATTACTTCATTTGCTAATCTAGTTAATTTGTTTAATAACCAATTCTCATGTAGTAGGAAGTTTGAACGGTTAACTAGTGACCTATATAGGGTAACACAAGGTCAAAATGAATTACTTAGAGATTATATCACTAAATTCAGTAAAGAATCCTTAGATATTCCTAATTTGGATATTGCTACGGCTGTAGAAGCCTTCAAAATGGGTTTACTTAGGGATTCACTATTTTACGATGATCTTGTCATGACCCCTTGCAGGAACCTTGATGAAGTGAGAACCAGGGCCCTTAGATTCATCCGATTAGAGGATGATAAAAGGATCCAGAAGAGACTGGCAGGATCCTCGAAGCAGGAAAAACAAGGATCCTATTACAAGAATAACAAATCTAAATCTTACAACAAGTTTGATAATCAAAATGTGCATGTAGTGGAACTAGAAGAGGATGATGAAGATTACCCATCCATTTCTGATTATTGTTTTACTGTTGATAACAATGAACTAATCCTTGCCATGTAGAATTTAGGTGAAAAAGCTAGATGGCCTAGAAAAAATGATAAACCGGCTGCTACTAAGGATAAATCCAAGTGGTGTGCCTACCATGAAGACTTTGTTCATCTCACTGATGAATGCACAGCACTTAGGAAAGAGATCGGTTACTTGTTGAGCAAAGGATACTTGAAGAAACTGTTGGGGAGAAAAAAGTCAAGGATCCAGGATCCTGAAAAAGTCCCAGAAAGAGCTCCTGCTCCTCCTGCCAATGCACAAATTATCAACTTTATATCTGGAGGATCAGATATATGTGGCACTTCCTTCTCAGCAGCCAAGAGGCATGCCAAAGAAACAAAGATGGATAATGGGGATAGACCCATTCGAACCTCGATCCTTACACAGGAGAAAGTTATATCCTTTGATGAGGATGATCGTGTTGATATTCAGGATCCTCATCACGATGGTCTTGTTATTACTTTATTTATATCTAACCATTTTGTTCGCAGGATTCTCATAGACGGGGGAAGCTCAGTAAATATCATTTAGCTTGATGTCCTCAAAAAGATGAACATTCCTGAATCAGAAATTATCCCAAGATCATCAGTTCTTGTGGGATTCAGTGGAGAAACCAAGAATACATTGGGGGACATCAAACTTCCAATATACATAGAGGGAGTTAATTCTTTTCAAAAAATTTGTGTTATTGATTGTTTATCCTGTTTGTTAGGGATAGATTTTCTATACCTAAGGATCACGGATCCTCAAGTACTGCCAGGATCACGGATCCTCAATTCTGTTTGAATTAAGGATCCTCAAAAGATGTTGCAGGATCAGGATCCAGGATCCTTATTGTTATCCTTATACTAACGGTTGCCTTCAATATGTTTAAGCTTGTTTTACAGGAGTATACGCATTGGACTTGGTCTTGCCGATATTCTAGGGGAATATGCTTAAATATTCCACACGTGCATAGCTTTTGTGAACGTTATGGAGGTCGTGGGAAGCTTGCACATTTAGCGGATAGTTAGTTATCTAGTAATTTCTAATTTTAAAAAGGGGATAACAAGCTTGAGTTAGAACAATTGGCTAAGTTAGCAAACACACACACACTCGAAACAGCTCTCAACAGTTCATTGGCGATTTCATATACATTACACTCTAGTGATCCTTGTAACAAGCTTGTTGTCATCCCGAGTTGTAACAATCATTTTGTTTAATTGTAGTTGGTGATCGGTAGATTCCATCACCCGAGGTTTTTTATGCCGGAGATCAACTCTTGATCAAGGGCTTTTTCCTCGTATAAATCCTTGTGTCACTTGTTCATTTCGTTTGCAAGTTATTCATACATTTGTTCATTGTTTCAAGCATCATTCCTCACAACAAAAGATTTGGTTGCATTATCTTAGTCTGATTTTTGACCAAAACAGTTTGGCGCCCACCGTGGGGCAATTGGTGCTTCATTTCTGAAAAATTTGCTCATTGTGTTCATTTCGGTTCATTGTCTCTAAGCATATGGCTTCTTCAGCAAAGAACACTTCAAGTTCCATGCCGGCAATCACTTCTTCACAGGGCATCCCACCTTTGCCTCCACCACCTTTTGGATCCCAGAAGAATGCTGAAAATCCTGCGAAGAAACAAACCTCCGTTTTCTCAAAACCACCAACTTCTGTTGTTTCTTCTAGCCCTTCTAACAGTGATCTTTATTCTTTGATTTTTGCAGATGAAGAATTACATGCAACAGCAGGACCAAACCAATGACAGGATCCTTCGAGAGATCAATGATATCAAAAAATTGAAAAGACCAGGGAGGATCATTCTCCATTGATGCCAAGATCGCTGAATTTTGACACTCCAGTCATAACTACCTAACATTCTGCAGCATCTGGCGTTCAGTTTCAAGATGGGTCATTGGGAATGCGTTTTGGATCATTGGCAGTAACGCAGGCTCAGGGATCATACTTTCAGCTTTCAGGATCTTCGTTTCAGCGTCAAGGATCCTTCATCAGTTCTGGAGGATATTTGGGAGCACAGACAGTTCAAGGATCCTCATTCCAGGGTCAAGGATCCTCCCAGGTTCAAGGATCCTCTCAGGATCAAGGATCCTCCCAGATTCAAGGATCCTCCCAGGTTCAAGGATCCTCCCAGGTTCAAGGATCCTCTCAGGTTCAAGGATCCTCCCAGGTTCAAGGATCCTCCCAGATTCAAGGATCCTCCCAGATTCAAGGATCCTCCTCTCAGGTTCAGAGATCCTCATCTCAAGTCTTTGGATCCATGGAGTATCCTCCAAGACCCCTAGTCACAGCACATCAAGGATCCAACATCTTTCAGGATCAAGGATTCTTGAGGAATGTTCAACCCGGAAGCTCAGATGTCCATCTAGGAGACTTCATTCTAATGCAGACCATTGCCTCGTCTGGTCCCTCAGTCATACCAGAATCTTGTCAATATAGATTCACATCTGGAATCCCAAACTTGAATCCTTCAGGAGTTAACACTTTGAATAATTCTTATAACACTAACTACGGCTTTATGCAGGATACAGGTATCAATCAAGCTATGGCCAGAGAATTACAGAAACTGAAGGATATGATATCCATCGTTCCAGGAGTGGTTAAGCCCGTTCCTGAGATTGCAGACGGGAGCCATAGGATATCTCGTTTTGCACCACCTATTTGTGATGCTGAGATACCCAAAATGTTTCAAATACCAACTATGAAGCTATATGATGGTTCAACGGATCCAGAAGAACATGTAGCTCAGTACAGAGAAAGGATGGAGATCAACCCCATCCCCGAGAGGTTAAAAGAAGCATGTCTATGCAAGGGTTTTGGATCCACACTCACAGGATCAGCTCTTAAATGGCTGCTAAGTCTTCCCCTTACTCTATTACTTCATTTGCTAATTTAGTTAATCTGTTTAATAGTCAATTCTCATGTAGTAGAAAATTTGAACGATTAACTAGTGACCTATATAGGGTAACACAAGGTCAGAATGAATCACTTAGAGATTATATCACTAAGTTTAGTAAAGAATCCTTAGATATACCTAATTTGGATATTGCTACGGCTGTGGAAGCCTTTAAAATGGGTTTGCTTAGGGATTCACTATTCTATGATGATCTTGTCATGACCCCATGCAGGAATCTTGATGAAGTGAGAACCAGGGCCCTTAGATTCATCCGATTAGAGGATGATAAAAGGATCCAGGAAAGACTGGCAGGATCCTCGAAGCAGAAGAAACAAGGATCCTACTTCAGGAACAATAAGTCCAAATCCTACAACAAGTCTGAAAACCAGAATGTGCATGCAGTAGAACAGGAAGAGGATGATGAGGATTATCCTCCCATTTCTGAATATTGTTTTTCTGTTGATAACAATGAACTGATCCTTGCAATACAGAATTTAGGTGAAAAAGCAAGATGGCCCAGGAAAAGTGATAAGCCAGCTGCAACAAAAGACAAATCCAAATGGTGTGCATATCATGAGGATTTTGGTCATCTCACTGAAGAATGTATTGCATTGAGAAAAGAGATTGGTTACTTGTTAAGCAAGGGGCATTTGAAGGAGCTTTTGGGGAGAAAGAAATCAAGGATCCAGGATCCTAAAAAGGTTCCAGAAAGAGCTCCAGCTCCTCCGGCAGATGCACAAGTTATAAACTTCATATCCGGTGGATCAGACATTTGTGGTACTTCCTTTTCAGCGGCCAAAAGACATGCCAAGGAGACCAAGATGGATAATGGGGATAGACCCATCCGAACTTCTACTGTTACACAGGAAAAAAATATAACTTTTGATGAGGATGATCGTGTTGATGTCCAGGATCCTCATCATGATGGTCTTGTTATTACCTTATTTATATCTAACCATTTTGTTCGCAGGATCTTGATAGATGGTGGAAGCTCAGTAAACATTATTCAGCTTGATGTCCTCAAGAAAATGAACATTCCTGAATCGGATATAGTCCCAAGATCCTCAGTCCTTGTAGGATTCAGCGGAGAAACTAAGAATACATTGGGGGACATTAAACTTCCCATCTACATAGAAGGACTTAATTCTTTTCAAAAGTTTTGTGTTATAGATTGCTTATCCTGTTGCAATGTGATCCTTGGCAGGCCATGGATACATGACATGAAGGCAGTTGCATCCACATATCATCAATGTGTAAAGCTTCCTAGTCCATGGGAGGTGATAAAGATTGAGAGTGACCAACAAGAAGCAAAGAATTGCTACACCTCATCAATGAAGCCAGCCTCAAGACCAAGGGAGCAATAGCAACTAAAGTATCCTCCAAGAGATGTCTTGGAGGCGAGAGAACAGGATGTGAAAGTGTCACACCCCAAATTTCCACGTGTTACCGGTGGGCCCGGTAGGGGAGTATCGTGACGTGGTTGGCAACATCATAGTCAAACAACACAATATATAAATGCACAGCGGAAGCAAAAGATAATTATTACAATCCGAAATAGTGTAACATCAAAGTATTACAACGGAAGTAAGGATCCACAGGCGGATCTTAAAACAACAAAAGAAATCATCTGACTAATGGCTTATGTGGAGGAGTTGCAAATTCCTCATCTAACAAGTCCTGAGCAGCTTCCAGCCTACTATGTACTTGTACCTGTCACTTAGACTTTGGAAAATACGTCAGTTTTCACTGGTAAATACACTCAACTGACTCATTTGAAAAGGGTTTAAGAAAATTGGTTTTGGTGCACAAGGCACGAAAATATATTGACACTTTGATTAAAATGCTCAAGTCAATATTAATCTTTTATACTTGGGACAAACTATATATCATGTTATCAGTTTTACATAACTTGCTCTACATACGGGGCCCGGTTCTATGCCGGTTCAAGATTAACCGACACACCACTATTCCCCTATTGGGAATCCCTTATTGGGTATAATTAATTAATTAGCATATAGCATCTGTCAGGTGTATGCCTACACCCCGTGCTTAAGTCGTGGCCATTGCAATTTAATGAGTCAAGGATATCCAGGACACGGTCGCATTAATCCCCAATGTTTCAGTCAAGCAATACGAATTAAAAACAGGTTATTTGGATTTCCCGACTCATTGGTCTTCGAATCCCATACCTGACCATGCGGTATTTATATTACCGTATCCCAAGCCCATAATAGGGAAAATAAGTTAAGAGTATTTACCTGAGCTAGCTCCTGTCTTAAATAGCAAGAATTATAATAACTCAGCCGTATTCACTTAAGTAAGCGTAGGTACAATTTACCGGAAGGCTCTAGTCTGGAATGATGGTATAAACAACCAATTAGAATACTAACGTGTCTTTAATTAAGCCTAAGCTTAGACCGGTTAGTCTTAAGGAAATATACGGTTCAAACACATGATTAAGCGAGGACCGGAATAGAATGTGTTTTAGACCCGACAAGTTCGGAGACTTGTATAATATGGGTATATTATACACATTCTGGATTTTGAGATAATAACGATAAGGTTTGTCCCGTTTCGGCTAATTTATGTAAACTAGTTACATAAACCGAACCGAACGCGTATGAAGCGTAACGGGTAACCATAAGAGTCCTAAACAGGTTTCCTAAGTTAACATGCCTTAAATATGTTGTGATATCAGTGGGATACCTTCCGTTATGCCCAAAACGAGTTTAATCTCATAAAAAGCCCCGTAGGGGTATTTTGGTCATTTTAAAGATTATAAAAGGGATTAATTACGTTTCTGTGAACCGGGTCAGAATACATCAGTAAATTAGTTTATTTTAACAGGTTATAACATTTGGTTATAAGTCTTATATGTCAAAATAGTTTTAAACCCTAACTATGCGTATAATACGCGTATAAAGTCGTTTTAAGCGACGTACGGGTTAAAATAGGATTCTGAGTTTCCTGATCAGTTAAACAGGTTCAAAACACTCTATTTAATATTTAAAATCAGTAGCAATTGGATTGGTGTCAAAAGGATTTGTAAAACTCATTTTATGGCCGAAAAGGGCATATTCGGTATTTACCGAATTAAGGCACTAATCCTAGCTTATGATCAGTTTAAAAATAATTAAAAATCTTCAAAAATCCCAAAATATTATATTACATCAGTGGGTAAAAGGTTTGGAGTCAAAAATGGGTTTTAGATAGGCGTTATGCTAATGACGTCATTTAATTACTAAGAATCGCTATAATTACGTCATTAAGCATAACTCCTAATCTGGACCTCCGATTGATGTGAAAATTTACAGACATGTTTAATAATCAGTAACTAAGATTATTTTACTTTCATATCTTCAAAAATCTCGTTTTATAATCATAAGGGCATTACGGTCAATATTTAGGCGATTAACGGAAACATCGGACAATTAAGGATTCATGTGGTATAAACGCAGAGGGTTATACCAACATGTAACTAGGTCCTAATGGAACTTTAAGGCATGTCTAAAACTATCTAAACCGGGTCAGAACTGAGGTCAAAGCAAAAGTCAAACTTTTGCGTTCTTCGGTTCCGAATCGGTTCAAAACAGAAAGTTGTCGAATCAATCAAGCGTAGACAAGTTATTATACTTATTTTCAAGTTATATGTATGTTAAAACAGATTACACGCCCTCTGAATCATTAATTTCATGTTTAATGGTTATGTTGACTTTTTCGGTAGAAGTTTGACTCGACAAACGACATATTTAGGACTTGAACCAGTGGGTGCCCTTTTAGGGTTTAATTGTCCATATAATTACCAACTTGTAACATCTTTCGGTTCGACAAAACTCTGGCCCGTTTATGATCTATCGATAAGTCAAACCGTAGTTACGACGGTTTGACTTCTAGGCTATAAACTAAAGATAACTTAATTTAGAAGGGTCAAGGTTACTTACACTTGATTAATGGATGATTAAGAAGCTTGAGAATGATCCTTATGCTCCATAAGTTGATCAGATGATGAATGGAAGAATGTTTGCAACTTATGACTTTATATAAGAACTTTGATCTTTCTTAAATTGATGCCAAATGGGTCTAGGATGATCCAAGATGCATGCATGTGTCCACTATAGCCTATATACCATTATAGGCAGCCCATAGTATTGAAAAAATCGATCTAAGTCGGTTATGAGCTGAACAGACAGCTGCCTGTTAATTTTTGTCGCTGGGCTGATGCTAGCGCACCGTTACGCTACCATTGTAGCGGTGCGCTAGCCCTTCATCAGGCTATTTATCTTTGCAGTTTTGGTCCCTGGTCCCCCGAAACATCGCTTTCACATGGTATTCTTGCATTTTGAGGCTTTATAAATAACATATGGGGGCTATAGGGCTTATACCATCTTTGTTAAGTCCTCGGGTAACTTTGTGATCACCCGAAAAGCCCTAAATTTCAATGTTAACGATTCTAACCCTCACACACGAATTTTATCACAACTTTCTCATACGGTAACGAAACTTGTGGTGAAATTTTTATGGTAGATTCTAGTGAGCATAATTAATCATTACAAGGCTTCGGGTTTGCTAAAAGGTCACTCAGAGGTGTAACTTAACATGTTGACACATTTAACCCTTGTAGTTTGTAATCTATCACTTTCTTTCACAATTCGCTTCGTATGATCCATGATCCATTCGTTTAAGGTTATAAACATCATGTAGGGTTATTGTAAAGTATATTTATTCATTGTTGACACTTTGAACCCTTATATTTACACAGTTTCACTGTTTGTCAACTTTAGTCCTTCAAGAACATTCTTTCACACGTTCAAACTTATGACACGTGTCAATACTTTATAGGACGTGAATTTTCGAGGTGTTACATCCTCACCCCCTTAAAATAAATCTCGACCCGAGATTTACTGAAGTAAAGGAAGTATTTTCTGCCTTTATATTGGGCTTAATCTTTCCTGGTACTCTTGAGCCTCTAAGGCACTCCAATTGGCCTTCATAATAAGTACATGTATCTTTTTGGAGCTTCTAATCCTGTCGATCCTCAATCGACACAGGTTGCTCATCGTATCATAAATCTGTATATCCTTATGTGATAGTGCTTCTTGACTTATTGGCGGAACACATCTTTCCGTCACTAGTGGGCAATGTATTGCGATTTCCGCCAAGCTCCTTAAATAGGCTTTAGCTTACAAGCTACTTGATCTTGATACATTCGATTTCCTTCGAATGATTCTATATATATTCAGAGCTTAACTAGCCTGATAATTTAACAAATTGGCACACCCTTCCAGGGTGATCTCTTTTGTTGCATTTTATTCTTTAACAAGAACTAAGGAAGTTTGCTATTTTCGTAACTCCTTGATTTCTTGCCGTATACTGGCAACCTAAAATCAATTATGGATTTGTATGATCTTATTTGTTGTCCCCCAGGCAACTTTCAGATCTTGATAATTGGACTTACCAATTCTCTATCTAACAATAGACGTTTAACATTCCATCTATACTAGGTCTCCAAAGGAGCAGCCTTGATGCTTATATATCAATTATTATAGAAAAGCTTATTTTTTAAGGTGAGATGGTTATTCCAACCATTGCTTAGCTAATGTTTAGGGAATAGCTAATCCTTGTCGGGAGTCGAGCAAATCGACGATCCTGGGCAGCTGATGGCAAATTCTTAATCGTTGTCTAATTAGGGTTGCGGTGATAATGCATAAGCAAGATGAACCGTCTTTCATAATTAATTATACCGGATTTCTAGGATATTGAGTTAATTTATATGAACCCTTTATTTTAAACTTATTTAATCAGGGTTTCGATTCTTCCAATGATGGTACTAACCGTCTTGGAGATTTCATAATAACACAGCCTTAAACGGAATTTAAACCTTAACTCTACCTGTCTCTCAGGAGGTAAACAGGGTAGTTCTTATAAAGAAAATAATCATGACACATAGAGATGTCATAGTTGTCCGTGTTCTCAGGCTTTGGTTCACCTATCGATGTCGGTGTCAGATAAATGACACATTCACTTACAAATGTAAGGGTGCCCTAAGTAGAGATACTTATAGTGACATTTTACATTGGATATCTTCTTTGAAGACTACTAGTCGACTTTAGTACGATATGACCATTGGGATGTCTCAGGGGTTCCATGCATTAAACCTCCATACTGATCAGGCATGGAAGCAATCTATGGGACACACTAAGATACGCCAATCCTCATATGACACTTTTATCAAACATAGTTTGGCATTCGCAGGCGATAGAAAACAATGAGAAAATAAAATAAAATAATATATATTGTCGTACTCTTTTGGGGAAGAGTACTCCAGATTCTTATGAAAGGATTATCTTCGAGGATGGGAGAGATGGTCATTATGGATTCCATTGGTAAGTTATACCTTACATTTAATATCTGGAGTTCTTATGAATGAAATCAAGAGTTTGCTAATCTTATGGTTTGCTAAAGGTTTATTATCCCTTGCATTAATATAAAATACTTAGCAGACACTATCAATGCTAAATGGTAAGGGACGTACCTAATGCTATTATCGATGTGCACTGTCTCTGGCATTCAACCGGTAGTCCAGGCGTTTCCTTTCTTATCCTTCCCAGACTTAGCTGCTCCTCTCTTTGGCAGCCTTAGGGCAATTAGTACTGATGTGCCCCTTTTCGCCACAGCTGAAACAGTTTGCATCTTTTATGTCCCTACATTCGTGGGACTGGTGGCCAGCTCTTTTACAGATGCCACATTGCTTTATCTTTTGGTTTAATCGACACTGTCCCCAATGTCTTCTTTTGCAGGTTTTGCATGTAGGCTTTTTGTTGGAATCCTGTTGGTTATTGTTGAACTCGGATTTGCTCTTCTTAGGATTCTGAGAGTTATCCTCCTCCCTTTGTCTTTTCTCATTAGTTTCATTCTTGATCGACTTTTGTCTCACTATATCTAGAGTGAGAGACAAGGATAGATCTACAGCTGATCTGTAGTTGATTGGCCTTGAAGCCTTAACATTCCCTTTTATTTCTGGTGCCAAACCACCGATGAAACGCGCAATGCGTTTTGGTTCCGGGGTAATTAAATAGGGTACCAGTCTAGATAGGGAGTTGAAGTCGGTAACATATTGCTGACAATTTAGGTTTTTCATTGTGAGAGTCAGAAAATCTGTCTCCACCTTTTCCACTTCGTGTTGTGGACAGTAGTTCTCTTTGATAAGGTCCACAAACTTGGACCATCCCATATGGTATAGGGTAATTTTCCCCGTGGACTGCATCATGGCCCTCCACCATACAAGAGCCTCTCCCTTGAAAGATTGTGAAACAAATTTTACTACGTCCTTATCAGCACAATCACTGATGTCCACAACCGTTTCCATTTCCTCAAGCCATTCCATAGCATCAATTGCTCCTTTTTCGCCATTGAAATCTCTGGGTTTGCATGAGACGAAATATTTGTAGGTGCACCCGCCTTCAGTTGAACGGGGCTTATCATAGAGTACTAACTCCTGAGGTTCGCTCTTTTCATCTGAAGAGTGAACGGAGCTCTCCTTACGAGCGGATGTATGTGTTTCCGTATGGACCTTTGAGTGAGTGACACTCGGTTCCTTTTTGTTCTCAAGGATCTTATCCACAACTTCACTAATTGCTGCGCTAATCAAGGCCTGAAGAGTAGTGCCACTAACATTTATATTTATATTTGCATCCTTGTTTTTAGCCGCAGTACTGTTGTGTGCTTCGTCGGAAACCTCCATTCTGGAGCTTTGGTACTAAACACCAAAAATAACATATGCTTAGATACAAACTAGTATGGAATCATCATACTGGATGATTTATAAACCATGGTATTATTAAATCATAATGGCTGTTAGGTTTATAACTCCCTTATAGTTTGCTACTAGAAAGTATGACAATTATATTTAGCCTAGGTCAAAAGGACCATCAGTTGTGTTTAAGGTTTGGACCAAGTCCATTACCTTTTGACAGGGAATTTCAATGTCACAATTGTCTTTGTCACAACGAAAATCTTTAGATATTTGGAAGGCTTGTCACGAAGGACATTAATAATCATAGGCACGAAGGCCTTGTCACAAAGGACTTATAAGAATATGGCACTTAAGGCATTAATATATAAGCCGCAATTTTATTGGATCAGAGATCTTAAGGTTCGAACATAGTTCTTTACCTTTGGATAGAGAGTCAAAGACTACAGCCGTCATTTCTTTGGAAGGTAATTTATTTTGTCACAAAGGCTAGTCAATGGACATAATTCTGATTAACCGGATAATGGTGAGCTTCAGAGGAGTCAGCCGTGGTGAAGCTTTGAAGGCTACTAATCCAAGTAGTAATAATTTGTTTAATTATAGGGAATCGTCGAATTTTGATGATTAATTAGCCATGGTGTAGCTCAACCATATAGACCAATAGATAGTATTAAATTTATTTGATTATGCTTGGCCTAGGTTTTTAGTTAAACCATCTTTGGCGTTTATACGGAATATAATCCTTCATATTTATTAGAGAGTGAACTTAAATCATGACTGTCAATGTCGTACTGACATTTTATATAGCATAAGAGCTTGTTTCCAAGGACTCTTGATGGCACAGGGCCTTGTCACTAGGGAAAAATCTAAAACATAATCAATGATTCCTTTGGATCGGAAAATTTCATAGTTCATTGTCTTGACAAGAAGTTCTGAAATAAAACTATCTTTTTCATGTATTCATCTTTACTCGTATATATACATCCCAAATGGATGTTTTGATGCGTACCTCATTTTCGACGTTTACCAGCCATGATTCCTATTGATCACTTACGCTAAAAAAAAGATTTGGAAAAATTTCCTAATATAAGGATGACAAGTGTGATTTTTATAGCATCACGGTTGTCGGGAGTGTTAACACATTTTCAGATGTTAACAAGGATCTGAATCTCTTTTTAAACAGGTTTTACCATCTTAGCTAGGTCTTCAATGACATTTAAGCTAGGTCAAACCTTTTAAGATTCTCTTTTAATACCTATATTGGCAGGAAAGGAATGATATTTATTTTATTCAGGATTTTTATCATGAATCCTAATTTATAAGTTAGTAATAACACAAATGGCCTAGTCGCGTAGACAAGTTTAATTTATAAACCATGATTTCAGAGAATCAAAGCATGAAGGTATTGCTGGCACAACAGGCCTAGTCACAAGGACATTTATAAATTATAAGCTATGATTTCAGAGAATCAAAGCATGAAGGTTTGAACCTAGTTCATTACCTTTATCTGACAGGGAGTCATCACTACCACTGTCTGTTGGTTCATATGGAAATGAACAGGGCCTGTAGGCGCTATATTACCAAGTATGGTCAAAATGTGATCATCTCAAGTGATGATCTAAACCCATGATTCAGAGATCATTACATTGGGTTAGGAATCTTTTGAAGAATCCATTAATAAGAATGACGTGTGTGATTTTAATGAATCACGTCTGTCAGGAGTGTTAACATATTTACAGATGTTAACAGGGATTCGAATCTTTTAAACAGGTCTTACCATCATGGCCCGGCCTTAAAATGACCCGAAGGCTAGGTTTCACTCTTAAGATTCTTATTAATATTTAACGCAGAACAATCCTAAATTGAGGTGTTAAATATGGATCTGAATCTAATTATGGAACTACCATCTTTGCCCTGCCTCAAAATATTGCGTGGCTAGGTCTCGTCCTTTTTAGATTTTTCCATTTTATATAAAGGTAGATCTTATAAAAGGAATGTCTGAATGAAAATTTAAAGTTAATTATTCCACTATAAAATAAAAAAAAAACAGATGTGCCCTAGACGGGACTTGAAAGGAATAGTGTTGTCCTCGAAGGAACTGAAAGGTAATTATGTCCTTATAAGGACTATTAAGGAAACGATTTTTAGCAAAAGGAGTTTCTTCCTCATTTTATTTCTGAATGCTTTTTCCTTGGTTGCACGTTTCATCCTGGCCGTTGTACGAAGGTCAGCAATTTAAAACTCCGGGTGTGGAGAATTCCTATTACGGCTTCTTCGCTTGGCGACGTATCCAATATATAAGAAAAATTGGAAGCAGAATTTCCAGATGAGGATTGAGAATATTCCTATGTTAAGTCTAGACTCAGAAGATCAAGGAATGTGCAAATGTGTCATTGAGATTAAACATAAAAAGCTAGTGTTTAATTCACTCAATGTTGGCTCTGATACCAACCTGTCACACCCCAAATTTCCACGTGTTACCGGTGGGCCCGGTAGGGGAGTATCGTGACGTGGTTGGCAACATCATAGTCAAACAACACAATATATAAATGCACAGCGGAAGCAAAAGATAATTATTACAATCCGAAATAGTGTAACATCAAAGTATTACAACGGAAGTAAGGATCCACAGGCGGATCTTAAAACAACAAAAGAAATCATCTGACTAATGGCTTATGTGGAGGAGTTGCAAATTCCTCATCTAACAAGTCCTGAGCAGCTTCCAGCCTACTATGTACTTGTACCTGTCACTTAGACTTTGGAAAATACGTCAGTTTTCACTGGTAAATACACTCAACTGACTCATTTGAAAAGGGTTTAAGAAAATTGGTTTTGGTGCACAAGGCACGAAAATATATTGACACTTTGATTAAAATGCTCAAGTCAATATTAATCTTTTATACTTGGGACAAACTATATATCATGTTATCAGTTTTACATAACTTGCTCTACATACGGGGCCCGGTTCTATGCCGGTTCAAGATTAACCAACACACCACTATTCCCCTATTGGGAATCCCTTATTGGGTATAATTAATTAATTAGCATATAGCATCTGTCAGGTGTATGCCTACACCCCGTGCTTAAGTCGTGGCCATTGCAATTTAATGAGTCAAGGATATCCAGGACACGGTCGCATTAATCCCCAATGTTTCAGTCAAGCAATACGAATTAAAAACAGGTTATTTGGATTTCCCGACTCATTGGTCTTCGAATCCCATACCTGACCATGCGGTATTTATATTACCGTATCCCAAGCCCATAATAGGGAAAATAAGTTAAGAGTATTTACCTGAGCTAGCTCCTGTCTTAAATAGCAAGAATTATAATAACTCAGCCGTATTCACTTAAGTAAGCGTAGGTACAATTTACCGGAAGGCTCTAGTCTGGAATGATGGTATAAACAACCAATTAGAATACTAACGTGTCTTTAATTAAGCCTAAGCTTAGACCGGTTAGTCTTAAGGAAATATACGGTTCAAACACATGATTAAGCGAGGACCGGAATAGAATGTGTTTTAGACCCGACAAGTTCGGAGACTTGTATAATATGGGTATATTATACACATTCTGGATTTTGAGATAATAACGATAAGGTTTGTCCCGTTTCGGCTAATTTATGTAAACTAGTTACATAAACCGAACCGAACGCGTATGAAGCGTAACGGGTAACCATAAGAGTCCTAAACAGGTTTCCTAAGTTAACATGCCTTAAATATGTTGTGATATCAGTGGGATACCTTCCGTTATGCCCAAAACGAGTTTAATCTCATAAAAAGCCCCGTAGGGGTATTTTGGTCATTTTAAAGATTATAAAAGGGATTAATTACGTTTCTGTGAACCGGGTCAGAATACATCAGTAAATTAGTTTATTTTAACAGGTTATAACATTTGGTTATAAGTCTTATATGTCAAAATAGTTTTAAACCCTAACTATGCGTATAATACGCGTATAAAGTCGTTTTAAGCGACGTACGGGTTAAAATAGGATTCTGAGTTTCCTGATCAGTTAAACAGGTTCAAAACACTCTATTTAATATTTAAAATCAGTAGCAATTGGATTGGTGTCAAAAGGATTTGTAAAACTCATTTTATGGCCGAAAAGGGCATATTCGGTATTTACCGAATTAAGGCACTAATCCTAGCTTATGATCAGTTTAAAAATAATTAAAAATCTTCAAAAATCCCAAAATATTATATTACATCAGTGGGTAAAAGGTTTGGTGTCAAAAATGGGTTTTAGATAGGCGTTATGCTAATGACGTCATTTAATTACTAAGAATCGCTATAATTACGTCATTAAGCATAACTCCTAATCTGGACCTCCGATTGATGTGAAAATTTACAGACATGTTTAATAATCAGTAACTAAGATTATTTTACTTTCATATCTTCAAAAATCTCGTTTTATAATCATAAGGGCATTACGGTCAATATTTAGGCGATTAACGGAAACATCGGACAATTAAGGATTCATGTGGTATAAACGCAGAGGGTTATACCAACATGTAACTAGGTCCTAATGGAACTTTAAGGCATGTCTAAAACTATCTAAACCGGGTCAGAACTGAGGTCAAAGCAAAAGTCAAACTTTTGCGTTCTTCGGTTCCGAATCGGTTCAAAACAGAAAGTTGTCGAATCAATCAAGCGTAGACAAGTTATTATACTTATTTTCAAGTTATATGTATGTTAAAACAGATTACACGCCCTCTGAATCATTAATTTCATGTTTAATGGTTATGTTGACTTTTTCGGTAGAAGTTTGACTCGACAAACGACATATTTAGGACTTGAACCAGTGGGTGCCCTTTTAGGGTTTAATTGTCCATATAATTACCAACTTGTAACATCTTTCGGTTCGACAAAACTCTGGCCCGTTTATGATCTATCGATAAGTCAAACCGTAGTTACGACGGTTTGACTTCTAGGCTATAAACTAAAGATAACTTAATTTAGAAGGGTCAAGGTTACTTACACTTGATTAATGGATGATTAAGAAGCTTGAGAATGATCCTTATGCTCCATAAGTTGATCAGATGATGAATGGAAGAATGTTTGCAACTTATGACTTTATATAAGAACTTTGATCTTTCTTAAATTGATGCCAAATGGGTCTAGGATGATCCAAGATGCATGCATGTGTCCACTATAGCCTATATACCATTATAGGCAGCCCATAGTATTGAAAAAATCGATCTAAGTCGGTTATGAGCTGAACAGACAGCTGCCTGTTAATTTTTGTCGCTGGGCTGATGCTAGCGCACCGTTACGCTACCATTGTAGCGGTGCGCTAGCCCTTCATCAGGCTATATATCTTTGCAGTTTTGGTCCCTGGTCCCCCGAAACATCGCTTTCACATGGTATTCTTGCATTTTGAGGCTTTATAAATAACATATGGGGGCTATAGGGCTTATACCATCTTTGTTAAGTCCTCGGGTAACTTTGTGATCACCCGAAAAGCCCTAAATTTCAATGTTAACGATTCTAACCCTCACACACGAATTTTATCACAACTTTCTCATACGGTAACGAAACTTGGTGAAATTTTTATGGTAGATTCTAGTGAGCATAATTAATCGTTACAAGGCTTCGGGTTTGCTAAAAGGTCACTCAGAGGTGTAACTTAACATGTTGACACATTTAACCCCTGTAGTTTGTAATCTCTCACTTTCTTTCACAATTCGCTTCGTATGATCCATGATCCATTTGTTTAAGGTTATAAACATCATGTAGGGTTATTGTAAAGTATATTTATTCATTGTTGACACTTTGAACCCTTATATTTACACAGTTTCACTGTTTGTCAACTTTAGTCCTTCAAGAACATTCTTTCACACGTTCAAACTTATGACACGTGTCAATACCTTATAGGACGTGAATTTTCGATGTGTTACAGAAAGATATCCTTATGGATCCTCATGATCCTGAATCCAAAATATTCATAGGATCAGGGATCGTTAGCAACATTGAACAGGATTTGGTATCATTCCTTAAGAGGAGAAAAACTACCTTTGCCTGGAAGCATGAAGACATGACAGGTATCTCTAGAGATATTATTACTCATAAGCTTGGCATTGACAGGTCATTCAAACCCATTCATCAAAAGAGGAGAAAGTTTGCACCTAAGAGGAATGCCATTATCCAGGAGGAGGTAGACAAGTTGCTCCGAGCAGGTATGATTAGAGAGGTCAAGTATCCAAGATGGTTAGCCAATGTGGTAGTTGTTCAAAAGAAAAATGGAAAGTGGAGGGTATGTGTCGACTTTACTGATTTAAACAAGGCATGTCCCAAGGATCCTTTCCCATTACCCCACATTGACTCCATGGTGGATGCTACCACGGGTCATGAGTTGTTGACTTTTATGGATGCTTCATCTGGATTTCAACAAATTCAGATGGAACCGTCTGACCAAGAGGATACAGCCTTTATGACCCCAACTGGTATCTATTGTTATATTGCTATGCCATTTGGATTAAGAAATGCAGGTGCTACTTATCAAAGCCTAGTCAATATGATGTTTAAGGAACAAATAGGACACACTATGGAGGTCTACATAGATGACATGGTGGTTAAGTCCAAGAAAGCTGAGGATCACGTTAGAGACTTGGAGGAAGCATTCGATATCCTTGATAAATTTAACATGAAATTGAATCCTTCAAAGTGTCATTTTGGTGTTAAAGCAGGGAAGTTCCTAGGCTATATGGTAACAAAAAGAGGCATTGAAGCAAGTCCAAAACAAATTAAGGAAATTGTGAATATCAAATCTCCTGCCAATGCCAAGGATGTGCAAAGATTGACAGGGAGGATTGCAGCCTTGAATAGGTTCATATCAAAGTCATCAGAAAAGTGCAAGGAATTCTATGACATTTTGAGAAAGAACAAGAAATTTGAGTGGACTGAAAAGCATGAGAATGCCCTCAAAGCCCTTAAGGATTACCTATCCTCAGCTCCGGCTTTTAATGAAACCAGAAAAAGGGGATGTATTATCCTTATATCTAGCGGTATCCTCTAAAGCAATAAGTGCAGTCCTTGTCAAGGATCACGAAGGTACACAACATCCTGTCTATTATGTAAGTTAGAGTTTGCTTGATGCTGAATCCAGGTATTCACATTTAGAAAAACTTATCCTTGCTTTGATTATGGCATCTACTAAACTAAGACATTATTTTGAAACTCATGCCATTATTGTTAAGACTAATTTTCCAATTAAGAATGTTCTCAGGAAACCTGAAATGTCAGGAAGGATGGCTAAATGGGCAGTGAAGCTTAGGGCTTATGATATAAGATATGAACCAAGGACTGCCATCAAATCCCAAGCCTTAGTTGACTTTGTGGCAGATTTTAGTAGTGACTTACAAAGAGAAGCTGAGTTAGAAGTTCAGCAGCTGGAAGAGACTAAGGATCCTTGGATACTCTTCACTGATGGAGCCTCCAATGTCAAACGAACAGGACTTGGAATACTACTAAAATCTCCACAGGGGGACATAATACCCCACTCAATAGCTTGTGAGTTTCAAACTACCAATAATGAGGCTGAATATGAAGCCTTGATAGCTGGTTTGCAAATTGCCAAGCATATGAGGATCAGGTATCTTGAGGTACATGTAGATTCATTGTTAAGTACTAATCACTTTAATGGATCCTATGCTGTTAAAGGTGAACGACTAATGAAATATTTAGAGATAGTCAAAGAATTGGCACTCTCTTTTGTTTCCTTTAGTTTGACACAGGTACCCAGAGAAGATAATGCAGAAGCTGATGCATTGGCCAACCTAGGATCATCCTTGAAAATTCCAGAGGATATCAAGATCCCTATAATCCATATTTTGGCTCCTGCTATTGAGGATCACATAACTATGGAAATAGAAGAGGATTCTGTAATGGTTCCTAGTGATGATGCACAGTCTCATTCAGGATCATGGATCCTTCCAATCATGAGATATATACAACATGGAGAAATTCCTGCAGGAGAAAACCCTAGGACTTTCAAAATCAAGGTATCTCAATTTACAATATTAAATAACATGCTATATAAAGGATCTCTTGCAGGACCATATCTAAGATGCATTGAGGATCCTGAAATCCAAGAAGTCCTAAAGGATTTTCATGAAGGAGATTGTGGAAACCACACTGGGGGCAGGGCATTGTTCTCAAGGATCCTTAGAACAGGATACTATTGGCCCACTATGAAGAAGGATGTTGTGGATTATGCCAAGAAGTGTGATGCTTGTCAGAGACACAACAATATCCTTCATCAGCCAGCGGAGCTCCTGTATCCTATATCCTCTTCTTGGCCATTCATGAGATGGGGAATGGATATAGTTGGCAAACTTCCCAAGGCACCTGGTGGAAAAGTGTTCATGCTTGCCATGACTGATTATTTCTCTAAGTGGATAGAAGCTGAAACCTTTGCTCAAGTCAGGGAAAAAGAAGTGATATCCTTTATTAAAAGAATATCATTACTAGATTTGGTATCCCTTCTGAAATTGTTTGTGATAATGGATCCCAATTTATTGGGAGTAGAACTACTAACTTCTGTGACAGCTGGGGGATTAAAATGATAACATCAACACCAGTCCACCCACAAGCTAATGGTCAAGCAGAATCATCCAACAAGATCATCATCAACAATTTGAAGAAGAAGCTTGGATCCAAGAAAGGAAAGTGGGCAGAAGAACTACCTTATGTACTATGGGCTGATAGGACAACTCCCAAGAATGCTACTGGTCAAACTCCATTCTTTTTAGTATTTAGAGCAGAATCAGTGATCCCTACAGAGATGGTGGTTCCTACTGCAAGAACAAGCATCCGTGATCCTGGAGGAAATGCTGAAAACTTGGTTCAAGACTTGGATACCATAGAAGAACTCAGGGATTTGGCAAGGATAAGGATGGCTATTTATCAACAAAGGATGGCTGGAGCCTACAATAAGAATGTCAGGATCAGAAAGTTTCAAGTCGGTGATATGGTATTAAGGAAAGCATTCCAAAACACCACCAATCCTGCTGATTGCAAGTTAGCACCAAAGTGGGAAGGTCCCTACCTTATTGAAGCTGAGGCAGGAAAGGGGGCATATCGATTGCTGACAATGGTAGGTGATTTACTACCAAGAGCTTGGAATGCTGTCCACTTAAAGAAATACTTCATGTGATAAGGATCCAGCATCCTCAACTATATTCATGACCGGTATCCTCGAAGGATCCTCAGAGGATAGATGATCCTCATTCTGGTAATGATCTAATCCTAATCTATTTAATTCTTTAATTATCTTATATATGGAGAAGGATCCTGCATCCTTTATCCTTCTTTCACTTGATTCTGAGTTTTGCAGAAGGTTCATATATCCTTGACAAAGGATTGAGCATCTACAGAAGTCTCCAGTTTTTTGGGCTTATCCCCAGTTTTTTGGGCTTGACCCCAGTTATTTGGGCTAGTCCCCAGTCATTTGGGCCTGTCCCCAGTATCGCCAATAGCGCACGATGATCCTGGTGCAGTTCATGGCAATGGGACTAGTACCCGCTTTAGGAGCTGACAATTTCATTGTACTGGCTGTATTCAGGATCCTACGTATAATGGTAGACGTACCATACATCCATTCCTAAGGTTTCTAACGTTTTCACGTTAGCTAAGGTTTTGGCATTTTCATGTCACTAAGTTTGGATGGTCACCAGTGAGGGCCATACTCCAGCTTACACAGGATCCTTTGGGCTTGTCCCTAGTTTTTTGGGCTTGTCCCCAGTTTTTTGCGCTTGTCCCCAGTTTTTTGGGCTTGTCCCCAGTTTCTTTTGGGCTTGTCCCCAGTATATTAGGCTTGTTCCCAGAATTGTTGGGCTTGTCCCCAGTTGCTAACTCTTCTCTTATATTGGCTTAGTCCCAAGTTATGTTCCATTTCAGGTTTTCGAAGCTAAACAGCTAAGGATCTTTGATCCTAACCTTTTATTAAGGTTTGTCTTTTGGTTATCCTGATTGTAAATATTAAAGGTTTAGGATCCTAACTTGGATTCTCAGGTATAATCCTTAATTACTTTAATTTTATTCTTTATTTACCTAAGTGACCCTTATTCTTTGACAACAGGATACATGATCCTTAAGTTACATCACTTTTTCAAACTTTCGATTATAGGATATTTGATCTTTGATCATATCCTAAACTTTTTTGACATAATTTACTAAACTTTTATTCTTAACTTGTGAATTCGAACAAAGTGTATCATAATGACTGAAAGGTAAAATGGTCACAAATATAACAAGACATGAGATAGTCAAAAGATTAAGCTTTTATTTACCAAAAGTTAAACCCTTTTAAGGTTGTCAAAATTGCCAACCCAAGTTTCTACAGGAAAACGTGGCCCGTCCACTTGGGTTAGCAAATGGTGTTCATAGTTAACAGGTCTTAAAAGTGCAGGAATAAAAGGACGGCAGGATCACAATGGTTTCATCCCCCAAACAGAGGATCCATCCACCATTTGTAATCCTACCTGTTGTCTGAAGGATTAGTGATCCTTAAACCTAATTACTATTGTTTAAGTACAGACCAACCATTGTTCAAGAAAAACACCATTAAACAAAAAACAACCAAACCATAAAAAATGGGCTCCGGCCGCGTCTAGATAAATCCATCATCGCCCATTTTTGCAGCTCACACCTTCGCTGCATCACCTCCAGCCTCTGCACCACCAGCCTGATCCTTAGCTCCACTGCCACCAGCCTCGATAGCCATGACTTCTCTAGCCTCCTCTTCATCATCAAGCTCAACCAGCTTAGCCTTCCAACCTTCCTGATCCCAAGTGGTCCTGTCAAAGCTAGGATCCTCAGCCACTTGTGCCATCTGCAATTTGATCTTGTACATAGCAATGGCGGCAGAAAGCTTGGCATCCTCCATCACTTCAGCCTTCTCTTGATCAACTTTGATATGGGCCATGACCAGCTGCTTTTTAGCCAAGTTGAGCTCCTTCTCGAGGTCAGAGATGGTTTGATCCTTAGCCAGGAAGATCGTCTGAAAGCCCAGCTCCTTCTGCTCAGCCTCATCAACATATGCATCCAAGAGCATCTGGATCTCAGCAAATTTCTGCAAAGAAAGGAAGATACAATTCAGCATCCGTTATCCTCAAATGGGCAGGATAGAATTAAGGATCAAGGATCCTTACCTCAGAGAAGTATTCTTCAAACTGATGCCGGATGAGGGGCAGGCCTTCAAGATCATCAGCAGCCTTCCTTTTCTTTCCACCCTTGCCCTTGGAAGTAACAGGCTTGGGGACTGTGACGGTTGGGCTAGCAGCAAGCTTTTTCATTCTGGACCGGGCAACAGCATCAAGATCAGTGACGCTGAAGCGAGTGGCTGACTTTGAAGACTTTCCAGCACCTACAAACAGCAAACAACATATAAGTATCCTTAAATCTATCTCTATTTAATTATTCATAAATATAAACACTTACTTGACATTGTGACTGAACTGGAGGATACTTCTTGAGAATCCTTTGTGTTTGCCTGGAATGATCTAACCGTAGGATCAAGGCTCCAAAAGGCAGCGATCCTCTCTTTTGTTGCAAGTGATTGAATGAGATGAGAGACTGAGATAGGTGCACAAAGAGACAGAAAAGGATCAGTTATCCTCAACAGAAACAGGGTTATCCTATGATCCTTCTATAAGGATCCTCTATCCTACCATGGGTGGTCCACTTTCTAGGGAGATCCTTCCCATCCGGGATAGAATCCCTCCTAACAAAGAAGAAACGCTTCTTCCAGTTGGTGTCATTCTTTGTGGTCTTGAGGATTGGGTGTGCATCACCGGGTTTATGTTTGAATAAGAAGCGGTGTGAACCATGGCTCACAAGGTTATACAACTCAGCCAGTTCCGACATCCCCAAATCTATGCCTTCCTGCTCAATGATGTTCTCTAGGGTATATAAAACCTTCCACATCAATGGCATGGCTTGAATGTAGCACATGCCGGTGAGAGAAAAGAAGGATTCAGTGAAGGCAGGGAAAGGATATGAGTATCCTATCAGGAATGGGGTGGCTGGAAAAGCAACCCAAGTTTCAGAGAAGAAGTCACTTTTGGCAGTAGGGTCAAAAGGCTTGAAGACGGTATTCGCCGAAAATAGTGGCGAATCCGGTCAATCTCCGGATCGGTGAAGCTGCAGAGTTCCTTCGAGAGATTTTTGATAATCCCTTGGCTTTTTAAGGGGCTACCTTTCTGATGATCCTTGGCGGGGGAGGATCGTAGCTTCATTGTGATCTAAAGATTTTGAGGAAGAACAGAGTAAGAAGATGAGAAGAGAAGGAGGAGAGAGATACCTGATCGATCTTTGAATAAGGATTTAAAGGAAGTAACGCATGAATTTAAATGCCTATCAATCCTTATCTCTAATCTCAAATTTATAATGATGGTTTTGCAGGGTGTCATGTCGATGACGTATGATCTGCAACGGCTAGTTCGACTCAAACGGTTATATTTTCGTTGGCTAGTTAGTTGCAGATAAGATTAAAAAAATATAACTTGTTAATTTACATTTTACTCCTCATATTTTGGGGGCAATTGTTAGGGATAGATTTTTTATACCTAAGGATCACGGATCCTCAAGTACTGCCAGGATCAAGGATCCTCAGAAGACGTTGCAGGATCAGGATCCAGGATCCTTATTGCTATCCTTATACTAACGGTTGCCTTCAATATGTTTAAGCTTGTTTTGCAGGAGTATACGCATTGGACTTGGTCTTGCCGATATTCCAGGGGAATATGCTTAAATATTCCACACGTGCATAGCTTTTGTGAACGTTATGGAGGTCGTGGGAAGCTTGCACATTTAGCGGATAGTTAGTTATCTTGTAATTTCTAATTTTAAAAAGGGGATAACAAGCTTGATTTAGAACAATTGGCTAAGTTAGCAAACACAAACACACTCGAAACAGCTCTCAACAGTTCATTGGCGATTTCATATACATTACACTCTAGTGATCCTTGTAACAAGCTTGTTGTCATCCCGGGTTGTAACAATCATTTTGTTTAATTGTAGTTGGTGATCGGTAGTTTCCATCACCCGAGGTTTTTTATGCCGGAGATCAACTCTAGATCAAGGGCTTTTTCCTAGTATAAATCCTTATGTCACTTGTTCATTTCGTTTGCAAGTTATTCATACATTTGTTCATTGTTTCAAGCATCATTCCTCACAACAAAAGATTTGGTTGCATTATCTTAGTCTGATTTTTGACCAAAACACTATTGCAATGTTATCCTTGGCAGGCCATGGATACACAACATGAAGGCAGTTACGTCTACATATCATCAATGTGTCAAACTCCCTACTCCTTGGGGTGTGGTGAAAATTGAAAGTGACCAACAAGAAGCTAAAAACTATTATACTTCATCAATGAAGCCAGCTTCGAGACCCAGGGAGCAATAGCAATTAAAGTATCCTCCAAGAGAAGTCCTGGAGGCAAGAGAACAGGATGTGAAGGATATCATGCTGGATCCTCAGGATCCTGAATCCAAAAATTTTATAGGATCCGGGATCCTCAATAACATTGAGCAGGATCTAGTATCCTTTCTAAAGAGAAGAAAAGCTACTTTCGCCTGGAAACATGAGGACATGATAGGTATTTCTAAAGATGTTATTACTCATAAACTTGGCATTGACGGGTCATTCAAACCTATACATCAAAAAAGGAGAAAGTTTGAACCTGAAAGGAATGCCATTATCCAGGAAGAGGTAGACAAACTGCTTAGGGCAGTATGATTAGAGAAGTTCAATATCCAAGATGGTTAGCCAATGTGGTTGTTGTTCAAAAGAAAAATGGAAAGTGGAGGGTATGTGTCGATTTCACTGATTTAAATAAGGCGTGTCCTAAGGATCCTTTCCCATTACCCCACATTGACTCCATGGTGGATGCTACAGTGGGTCATGAGTTGTTAACTTTCATGAATGCTTCATCTGGATTCCAACAAATTCAGATGGAACCATCTGATCAAGAGGATACAACCTTTATGACCCCTACTGGTATCTATTGTTATATTGCTATGCCATTTGGACTAAGAAATGCAGGTGCTACATACCAAAGGCTAGTGAATATGATGTTTAAAGAACAAATTGGACACACAATGGAAGTCTATATAGATGACATGGTGGTTAAGTCCAAGAAAGTTGGGGATCACCTTGGAGATTTGGAGGAATCATTCAATATCCTTGACAAGTTCAATATGAAATTGAATCCTTCCAAGTGCCACTTTGGTGTGAAAGCTGGCAAGTTTCTAGGGTATATGGTGACAAAAAGAGGCATAGAGGCAAGTCCAGAGCAAATCAAGGCAATTGTAAACATCAAGTCCCCTGCCAATGCTAAGGATGTTCAAAGATTGACAGGGAGGATCGCAGTCTTGAATAGGTTCATCTTAAAATCATCAGAGAAATGCAAAGAATTCTATGACATTTTGAGAAAGAACAAGAAGTTTGAGTGGACGGAAAAGCATGAAAATGCTCTCAAGGCCCTTAAGGATTAGCTATCCTCAGCTCCAGCCTTAATGAAACCAGAGAAAGGGGATATATTATCCTTATACTTGGCAGTATCCTCTAAAGCAGTAAGTGCAGTCCTTGTTAAGGATCATGAAGGTACACAACATCCTGTATATTATGTAAGTAGAAGTTTGCTTGATGCTAAATCCAGGTATTCTCATTTAGAAAAACTTATCCTTGCTTTAATTATGGCATCTACTAAACTACGCCATTATTTTGAAACTCATGCTATTATTGTTAAAACTAACTTTCCAATTACGAATGTTCTCAGGAAACCTGAAATGTTAGGAAGGATGGCTAAATGGGCAGTAAAGCTTAGTGCCTATGATATAAGATATGAGCCAAGAACTGCCATTAAATCCCAAGCCTTGGCTGACTTTGTGGCAGATTTCAGTAGTGATCTACAAAGGGAAGCTGAGTTAGAAGTTCAACAACTTGAAGAGACTAAGGATCCTTGGATACTCTTCACAGATGGAGCCTCTAATGTCAAAGGAACTGGACTAGGCATACTACTAAAATCACCACAGGGGGACATAATACCCCACTCCATTGCTTGTGAGTTTCAAACTACCAATAATGAGGCTGAATATGAAGCCTTAATAGCTGGTTTGCAAATTGCCAAGCATATGAGGATCAAGTATCTTGAGGTACATGTAGATTCATTATTAATTACTAATCACTTTAATGGATCCTATGCTGTTAAAGGTGAAAAACTAATCAAATATCTAGAGATAGTCAAGAAATTGGCAGACTCTTTTGTTTCTTTTAGTTTGACACATGTACCTAGGGAAGAAAATGCAGAAGCTGATGCTTTGGCCAACCTTGGATCATCATTGAAGATCCCATAGGATATCAAAATTCCCATTATCCACATCTTGGCTCCTGCTATTGAGGATCACATAACTATGGAGATAGTGGAGGATTCTGCAATCATACCTAGTGATGATGCACAATCACATTCAGGATCATGGATCCTTCCAGTCTTGAGATACATACAACATGGAGAGATTCCTACAGGAGAAAATCCTAGATCTTTCAAAGTCAAGGTATCTCAATTTACAATATTAAATAACATGTTATATAAACGATCTTTTGCAGGTCCATATCTAAGATGCATAGACGATCCTGAAATCCAAGAAGTCCTAAAGGATTTTCATGAAGGAGATTGTGGAAACCACACTGGGGGCAGGGCATTGTTCTCAAGGATCCTTAGAACAGGATACTACTGGCCTACAATGAAGAAGGATGCTGTGGATTATGCCAAAAGATGTGATGCTTGTCAAAGACATAGCAATATTCTTCATCAACCAGCTGAGCTCCTACATCCTATATCCTCTTCTTGGCCATTCATGAGATGGGGAATGGATATAGTTGGTAAACTTCCCAAGGCTCCAGGAGGAAAAGTGTTTATGCTTGCTATGACTGATTACTTTTCCAAGTGGATAGAGGCTGAAGCCTTTGCCCAAGTCAGAGAAAAGGAAGTGATATCCTTTATTAAAAGAAACATTATTACTAGGTTTGGTATTCCTTCTGAAATTGTATGTGATAATGGATCCCAATTTATTGGGAGTAGAACTACTAATTTCTGTGACAGTAGGGGAATTAAGATGATAACATCAACACCAGTCCATCCACAAGCTAATGGTCAAGCAGAATCATCCAACAAAATCATCATCAATAACTTGAAGAAGAAGCTTGGATCCAAGAAAGGAAAATGGACAGAAGAACTACCTTATGTGCTATGGACTGATAGGACAACTCCCAAGAATGCTACCGGCCAAACTCTGTTTTCTTTAGTGTTTGGAGCAGAATCAGTGATCCCTACAGAGATGGTGGTTCCTACTGCTAGAACAAGCATCCGTGATCCTGAAGGAAATGTTGAAAACTTAGTGCAAGACTTGGATACCATAGAAGAAATCAGGGATTTGGCAAGGATAAGATTGGCTAGCTATCAACAAAGGATGGCTGGAGCTTACAACAAGAATGTTAGGATCAGGAAGTTCCAAGTTGGTGACATGGTGTTGAGGAAAGCATTCCAAAATACCACAAATCCGGCTGATGGTAAGTTAGCACCAAAGTGGGAAGGCCCCTAGCTTATTGAAGTTGAGGCAGGAAAGGGGGCATATCGTTTATTGACAATGGAAGGTGATTCACTACCAAGAGCTTGGAATGCTGTCCATTTGAAGAAGTATTTCATGTAAGAAGAATCAGTGATCCTTAGCATTCCTCATTTCCGGTGTACATGAAGGATCCTTAGAGGATATGTGATCCTCACTCTGGTAATAATCTGATCCTAGTTTACTTAATCCTTTATTTCATTTAATAACAAGGGAAAGGGTCTGTGATCCTTTATCCTTTCTTCACTTAAGTTCTAAGTTTTGCAGAATTTTATGCATCCTTGACAAAGGATCAAGTATCCATACAAGTCTCCTAAGTTTTATGGGTTTATCCCCAGTTTTTGGGCTTGTCTCCAGTAACACCTTCGCCAGTAGCGCACGATTATCCTGGTGCAGTTAAAGGCAATGGAACCAGTACCCGCTTTAGGTGCTGACAATTTCATTGTACTGGCTGTATTCAGGATCCTAAGTATAATGGTAGACGTACCATACATCCATTCCTAAGGTTTCTAATGTTTTCACGTTAGCTAAGGTTTTGGCATCTTCATGTCACTAAGTTGGGATAGTCGCCAGTTTGGGCCATACTCCAGTTCACACTAGATCCTTTGGGCTTGTCCCCAGTTTTTGGGATTGTCCCCAGTTTTTGGGCTTGTCCCCAATCTATTGGGCTTGCCCCCGAATATTAACTCTTTCATTTACAAAATTAGCTTAGTCCCAAGTTATCTCATGTTTCAGGTTTCTAAGGCTAAATAGTTAAGGATCCAGGATCCTAACTTTTTATCAAGCTTTATCTTTAATGATCATAATTGTAAGTGTTAAGGATATAGGATCCTAACTTGGATTCTCTGGTATGATTCTTATTTACCTTAACTATTATATTTGATTTATCTATGTTACAGGATTTATGATCCTAAAATTTTATCACTTTATGAACTTTTTGATTATAGGATATTTGATCCTTGATCATATCCTAAACTTTTGACTTAAACTAATTCTTATACTTTCATTACCAACTTGTATGTTCAAGGCAATGTGCAATAATAACTAAAAGGTAAATAAACACAAAATGTACAACACAAAATAGCCAAAAGATTATAGTTTTATTTACCAAAAGTTAAACCCTTTATAGGTTGTCAAAATTGCCTACCCCAAGCATCTACCAGCAAAACGTGGCCCGTCCGCTGGGGTAGGCAAAGGGTGTCCATATTAATGAGGTCTAAATGCAGGAAATAAAGGCGGCAGGATAACAAGTGGTTTCATCCCCCAAACAGAGGATCCATCCACCACCCATTATCCTACCTATTGTCCTAAGGATCCATGATCCTCAATCCTAAAAACTATTGTTTAAAGTTATTACAGACCAACATTGTTCACCATCAAAACATCATCAAATAAAAACCACAAACCATAAAAAATGGGCTCCAGCCACATCTAGAAATATCCATCATCGCCCATTGTTTCAGCGTACACCTTCACTGCATCACCACCAGCCGCTGATCCTTACGCTTGATCCTTCAACCCGCTGCCATCAGCCTCGATTTCCAGAGTCTCCTCAGCCTCTTCCTCATCATCCAGTTCTGCAAGCTTGATCTTCTAGCCCTCTTGGTCCCAGGTAGTCCTGTCAAAGTTAGGATCCTTTGCTTCCTTTGCCATCTGCAGTTTGATCTTGAGCATGGCTATTGTGGCAGAAAGTTTGGCTCCTTCCATCACTTCTGCCTTCTCCTGGTCAGCTGTAACTTGGGCCATGACCAGCTGCTTTTTCAGCAGATTGAGCTCCTTCTCGAGGAAAGAGATTGTCTGATCCTTGGCCAGGAATAACTTCTGGAAGTCCAAGTGCTTTTGTTCAGCCTCTTCAGCATAGGAATCCATGAGCATCTGGATCTCAACAAATTTCTGTAAAAGGGTAACACATGTCAGGATCCGTTATCCTCAGTATGGGAAGATCAGATTTAAGGATCATGGATCCTTACCTCAGAGACGTATTCTTCAAACTGGTGCTGGATGAGAGGCAGACCTTCAAGAGTCTCAGCAGTCTTCCTTTTCTTTCCACTTTTGCCCTTTGTGCTGGCACCCCTAGGATTTGGCATGCTGGGACTGGAAGCAGGTTGTTTCTTGGCAGACTTGGAGAGAGCAAAAGCATCAAGATCACTAACACTGAACCGGGAAGCTGATTTTGAAGATTTGCCAGCACCTACAAATGTAAAATACAGATAAGTATTCATACCTTACAACTATTTAAACATGTATTCATATATGGATTGGGATACATACTTGACATTGTGTAGGAACTGGAGGATGCTTCCTGTGAATCTTTTGTTTTGGCCTGAAAAGTTCTAACTGCAGGGTCAAGCTTCCAAAAAGCTGCTATTCTTTCTTTTGTCGCAGGTGAATCCAGAAGATGAGAAACTGAGATGGCTGCACAATAGAAAAAAAAAGGATCAGTTATCCTTAAAATAGACAGAGTCCTCCTTTGATCCTTGTATAAGGATCCTATATCCTACCATGGGTGGTCCATTTTATGGGGAGATCCTTCCCGTCTGGAATAGAGTCCCTCCTAACAAAAAAGAAATGATTTTTCCAGCGGATATCGTTTTTTGTGGTTTTGAGGGTTGGATGGGGCTGACCAGGTTTATGCTTAAACAAGAATCGGTGTGAACCATGGCTAACAAGATTATACAACTCAGCCAATTCCGACATTCCTATCTCTATACCCTCCTGCTCAATAATGTTTTCCAGAATGTACAGTACTCTCCACATCATCGGCATGGCCTGAATATAGCACATGCTGGTGAGTGCAAAGAAAGATTGGGTAAGAGCAGGGAAAGGGTAAGAGAATCCTATCAAGAAGGGAGTGGCTGGAAAAGCAACCCAGGTGTCGGAGATGCAGTCACTCTTCACTGAAGAGTCAAAAGGTTTGAAGACGACATTCGTCGAAAAACAGTGGCGGATCCGGTCAATCTCTGGATCAGTAAAGCTGCAGAGTTCTGCCAAAGGATTTTCGATAATGCCTTGGCTCCTTAAGGGACTATCCTTCTTGTGATCCTTGGCTGGAGAGGAACGTAGCTTCATTGTGGCTTTGAGATTTTAAAACAGAAAATCAGAATAAGAGAATGAAGAGAGAAGGAAGAAGAGAGATACCTGATTAGTCTCTAGATGAGGATTTAAAGAAAGAGTAACGCACGAATTTAAATGCCTCTTGATCCTTATCTCTAATTTCAAATTTATAATGATGATCTGCAGGTAGTCACATCGCTAATGTCATGATTATAACGGCTAGTCAGATAGTAACGGCTATATTTACGTTGGCTGGTTCGTTCGAGATAAGGCTGGAAAATATGACTCATAAAGTTGTATTTTAATCCTCATATTTTGGGGGCAATTGTTAGGGATGTATTTTATAAAATAAGGATCACGGATCCTCAAAGTGCAGCCAGGATCACGGACCCTCAGTTCTATTTGAATTAAGGATCCTCAGAAGACGTTGCAGGAATAAGGATCCAGGATCCTTATTGTTACGCTTACACTAACGGTTGTTTCCACTATATTTGAACTTGTTTTGCAGGAACATACAAATGGGACTTGGTCCTGCCGAGATTCCAGGAGAATATGCTCCTATATTCTGCACGTGCATGGCTGATTCGACCGTTAATGAAGTCGTGGGAAGCTAGCATAATTTGCGGAATGTTTGTTAGTTAGATTATTTCCATTTTTAGGGGGATAACAAGCTTGAATTAGTAAGAACAAGTTAGCAAACACACACACTTGAGAACTCTCTGCAACATATTGGCGATTTCACACTTTTTGCACACTAGTCATCTTTGTAACAAGCTTGTTATCATCCCGACTTGTAACCTTTACTTGTTTAATATAGTTGGTGATCGGTAGTTTCCATCACCCGAGGTTTTTTATGCCGGAGATTATATATTGATCAAGGGCTTTTTCCTCGTATAAAACCTTGTGTCCCTTGTTCATTTCATTTACAAATTGTTCATATACTCGGTCATTCATTCAAGCATCATACCTCACAAAATAAGATTTGGTTACATTATCCTAGTCTGATTTTTGACCAAAATAGCAGGTATGATTAGGGAAGTTAAGTATCCAAGATGGTTAGCCAATGTGGTTGTTGTTCAGAAAAATAATGGAAAGTGGAGGGTATGTGTTGACTTTACCGATTTAAACAAGGCATGTCCCAAGGATCCTTTCCCTTTACCCCATATTGACTCCATGGTGGATGCTACAGCGGGTCATGAGTTGTTAACTTTTATGGATGCTTCGTCTGGATTCCAACAGATTCAGATGGAACCATCTGATCAAGAGGATACAGCCTTTATGACCCCTACTGGTATCTATTGTTATATTGCTATGCCATTTGGACTAAGAAATGCAGGTGCTACATACCAAAGGCTAGTAAATATGATGTTTAAAGAACAGATTGGACACACAATGGAAGTCTATATTGATGACATGGTGGTTAAGTCCAAAAGAGCTGAGGATCACCTTAAGGATTTGGAAGAAGCATTTGATATCCTTGATAGATACAACATGAAACTGAACCCTTCCAAATGTCACTTTGGGGTGAAAGCTGGTAAATTCTTAGGTTATATGGTGACAAAAAGAGGGATAGAGGCAAGTCCAGAACAAATCAAGGCCATTGTGAACATCAAGTCTCCTGGCAATGCTAAGGATGTGCAAAGATTGATAGGGAGGATCGCAGCCTTGAACCGATTCATCTCAAAGTCATCAGAGAAATGCAAAGAATTCTATGACATTCTGAGAAAGAATAAAAAGTTAAAGTGGACTGAAAAGCTTGAGAATGCCCTCAAGGCCCTCAAGGATTACATATCCTCAGCTCCAGCTTTATTGAAACCAGAAAATGGGGAAACATTATCCTTATATCTAGATGTTTCTACTAAAGCAGTAAGTGTGGTCCTTGTTAAGGATCATGAAGGAACTCAACATCCTGTATACTATGTAAGTAAAAGTCTACTTGATGCTGAGTCCAGGTATTCTCATTTAGAGAAACTTATTCTTGCTTTAATCATGGCATCCACTAAATTATGTCATTATTTTGAAACTCATCCTATTATTTTTAAGACTAACTTTCCTATCAAGAATGTTCTCAGGAAAACTGAAATGTCAGGAAGGATGGCAAAGTGGGCAGTCAAGCTTAGTGCATATCATATCAAATATGAACCAAGAACTCCCATTAAATCCCAAGCCTTAGTTGAGTTTGTGGCTGATTTCAGTAGTGATCTACAAAGGGAAGCTGAATTGGAAGTTCAACAACTTAAAGAGACTAAGGATCCTTGGATACTCTTCACAGATGGGGCTTCAAATGTCAAGGGAACTGGACTAGGCATACTACTGAAATCGCCACAGGGGGACATTAAACCACAATCAATTGCTTGTGAGTTCCAAACCACTAATAATGAGGCAGAATATGAGGCCTTAATAGCAGGTTTCCAATTAGCCAAGCATATGAGGATCAGGTAACTTGAGGTACATGTTGATTCTTTATTAATAACTAACCACTATAATGGCTCTTATGCTGTCAAAGGTGAAAGGCTAGTCAAATATCTTGAGATAGCCAAGAAATTGCCAGACTCTTTTGCTTCTTTTAGTTTGACACAGGTACCCAGGGAAGAAAATGCAGAAGCTGATGCCTTAGCTAACCTTGGATCATCTTTGAAGATTCCAGAGGATGTTAAGATACCCATTATCCACATCTTAGCTCCTGCTAATGAAGATCACATAGCCATGGAGATAGTGGAGGATTCTGCAATTATACCTAGTGATGGTGCACAGTTGAATTCAGGATCCTGGATCCTTCCAATCCTGAGATACATACAACATGGAGAGATTCTTACTGGAGAAAATCATAGAGCTTTCAAAATCAAGGTATCTCAATTTACATTATTAAATAACATCTTATATAAAAGGTCTCTCGCAGGTCCATATCTAAGGTGCATCGAGGATCCAGAAATTCAAGAAGTTCTGAAGGATTTTCATGAAGGAGATTGTGGGAACCACACTGGGGGCAGAGCACTATTCTCAAGGATCCTTATAACAGGATATTATTGGCCTACCATGAAGAAGGATGCCGTGGAATACGCAAAGAAATGTGATGCTTGTCAAAGACATAGCAATATCATTCATCAACCAGCGGAGCTCCTGCATCCTCTTTCCTCTTCCTGGCCATTCATGAGATGGGGAATGGACATAGTTGGCAAACTTCCCAAGGCACCAGGAGGAAAAGTATTTATCCTTGCTATGACTGATTACTTTTTCAAGTGGATAGAAGCTGTAGCCTTTGCTCAAGTCAGAGAAAAAGAAGTGATATCCTTTATTAAAAGAAACATCATTATTAGATTTGGCATACCTTCTGAAATTGTTTATGATAATGGATCCCAATTCATTGAGAACAGAACTACTAACTTTTGTAACAGCTGGGGGATTAGGATGATAACATCAACACCAGTCCACCCACAAGCTAATGGTCAAGCAGAATCATCCAACAAGATCATCATCTACAACTTGAAGAAGAAGCTTGGATCTAAGAAAGGGAAATGCGCAGAAGAGCTACCTTATGTGTTATGGGCTGATAGAACAACTCCCATGAATGCTACAGGTCAAACTCCATTTTCTTTGGTTTTTGGAGTTGAATCTGTGATCCCTACAGAGATGGTAGTCCCTACAGCAAGAACAAGCATCCGTGATCCTGAAGGAAATGCTGAAAACTTGGTTCAAGATTTGGATACCATAGAAGAACTCAGAGATTTAGCAAGGATAAGATTGGCTAGCTATCAACAAAGGATGGCTGGGGCTTATAACAAGAATGTCAGGATCAGGAAATTTCAAGTTGGTGACTTGGTGTTGAGGAAAGCATTCCAAAATACCACCAATCCTGCTGATGGCAAGCTAGCACCAAAGTCGGAAGGCCCCTACCTAATTGTAGCTGAGGCAGGAAAGGGGGCATATCGTTTACTAACAATGGAAGGTGATCTTTTACCAAGGGCTTGGAATGCTATCCATTTGAAGAAGTACTTCATGTAAGAAGGATCCAGGATCCTTAGATATCCTGATACTCAGTTCAAGTTAAGGATCCTCAAAGAATATATGATCCTCACTCTGGTATGATCTGATTATTATTTCTCAAATTCTATGATTCATTTGATTATAAGGAAAGGGTATTAGAATCCTTTATCCTTTTTCATCATGTTCTGAGTTTTGCAGAAGTAGGTGTACTTTTGACAAAAAGATCAAGTATTTGGTCAAATCTCCAAAGTCTTTGGGTTTATCCCCAGTTTTTGGGCTTGTCCCCAGTTTAAGGTATCTATTACCTTCTACGAATCAGGTTCTTACACCTTCGCCAGTCGTGCACGATTATCCTAGTATAGTTCAAGGCAATGGGACCAGTACTCGCTTTAGGGGCTGACAATTTCATTGTACTGGCTGTATTTAGGATCCTAAGTATAATGGTAGAAGTACCATACATCCGTTCCTAAGTTTTCTAACGTTTTCACGTTAGCTAAGTGTTGGTCCCAGTTTAGACTTAAAAACTTCTTTTCACGTAATATGGCAAGTGATTTCAACAAATATGAAAATAGTGTGCGAAAATAGAAATCAGACTTTCAAGAAACAAGACCTACAGAATTTTCAAGTTTATATCACTTTGAAATAAAATGGCTTACAAGGTGATTGTAAGATTATTATCTATTACAAATGAATACTTGTGAATTCTGAGGTGAAAGGATAATGGAATTTTTGTTGTATGTGTTGAATGCTTGGCTTAACTCATTGTTCTTTGCTTGATGAGCCTTCTATTTATAGAGAGCTTGGATACATGAATAAACATTTGTTTATTCATGTATACGTCCTGCAAAAAGTAGCTTCTTAACATATTCATTGAATCCAATAATCAAGTTACCTTTGTCATCATAATATCCAATAATGTCAAGTTGCTTCGGTTATTTGTGGCAGGATAGAACTCATTTTGGACAAGTGGGGTTTTATCAGAATTTCTGATAACCACTTCATCAGAAATTCTGGTGAACAAATCATCAGAAGGTCTGATGATCAGAATTGCCAGAAACTGATGATATTTCATTAGAAATATCATCAGATCCATCAGAATAGGTTTTTCTGATAATCTTCTTGAGTTCTTGATCAACTTCTGATGCTTTGAAGTAGATGTTTTTCTTTTTAGTTGCCCTATCCGGTCTTCTTCTTGTTGTTTTGATCTTCAGGACTTTATCTTCTTCACAGATCAAGCTGAATTGGAGTTTCTTTAATACTTACAAATAAAATGTCCTAACAGTTTCCCCCTAAGTATTGTAAGAAAAACAACTGTCTATATCAAACATTAACAAACTTCAACCAATCCTTAAAAAAGTGTTTAAACAACTAAATTTAGAAACAGGAAACAAAATCAAACCAGCCAAGTTTAAAAACAAATAGAACTAAAATATTGTTTTTCAAAACAGAATGTAAGTTCATGAAATCATCAATTGATCTTCACTCCACTTCTGAACTTGTCTCCTGGCTTCAACCTTTTCTTGTAATTAATTGTCTTCTGAGTTGTTTTGTAAAGTTCCTTGTACCAACCTCTAGCTTCCTTCCATTTTTCAATGTTTTCTTCAATTGCCATCGTCAGCTGTTCATTGTTCTTCCCCTTCTTCTTGAGCTGCTCTTGTTTCTCATTCATGTAGTTCTTTATATAATTCAGAGTTTGATTTGAATACCTATTTATTTCACTGACTCTGAACAGAGCTTTCTCATCATGAGCATCTTTGAAAACCACACACATTTCTGGTTTGTGAAAGATAGCTCCAGTTCTTCCTTTAGAGAGAGGAATTTCAGCTGGAATGGTTTTGTCAGGAGGAGGTGTTAGTACTTTGCTGCTATACTCAAAGTTGATACACAAGTCAAAGTCTGTCAGTGCAGCTCTTTGATATATCTTCTCTCTTGCATTCTTGATGCTGTCAAGAGCTCTTCTGATCACAACTAAGCTGCTTTAGTCTTTATCAATGAGTTGCTTCAATTTACTATGCCCAGTAGGTGAATATCATTAGCCAAATCTCCATCAGTAATAGTTGATGGAGTTCTATCTTCTCTGATCAAAGTGTATTTGTTCTGTCCATAAGTACCTAGGACACTTCCTGGAATATTCATAGTGCCAATCCTCTCAATGGAAACTATTGGATTTGCAATAGGTTTGTGCAATGGTTCCCAGTTTCCTTCATTTTTGAGTTCAAGGATTCTTTTGCTTACTGGAGAGAGTGGCCTTTCTTGTTTATCTTCTTTATTATTCTAGTAGTAATGCTTCAAGTGTTCTTCAGGATACATAATTGTATGTAGATCACCTTTCAACATTGTGAATTCTTTGGGTTTTCCATCTGGATCTTCTCCAATCACTGTCCTTGGTCTTTTTGAGGATGTTACTTCATTTTCCCTTCTTCTCTTCTCTCTTTCATTAAGTTGTTTGCTGAATTCTGTTTCACCAGTGAGAGCCATGGAAGATGATTCAAATGGAATTTCCTTTTGTTTTAGCACATTTACTCTGTTTGGTTTTGGTGTACTTGTTGGAGGACCCCATGAGTAATTTTGGCATACTTGAAGGAGGACCCATGGGTTGCTTTTGTTTTTTTGTTGCTGAAGCTTTTGATTGCCTGGTTGATATTTGTTGAGTGACTTCTGGTTGCTTGAATTGTTGTTGAGGAGTTTCTGACTCTCCTGCTGGTTCATCTTGTGGAATTGGAGCATTCAGTTCATGTAAATCAACATTTGCCAGTCTGGCAACATTGTACTGCAACCTCTTTACTAACAGTTGAACATTAGCAAGAGTTTGAGCATTTGTTTCTTCTTGTTTCTTCATTTTCTGAAACTCCAGTTGGTCTTTATTCTTTTGGGTAGACCATTCCATCATCAGTTTTTCAAGAGCATCAGCCATGCTGCTGCTGTTGGCTCTAAGGAACTGAATTTCTTCAAGGATTCTTCCAGAACTTGAGTTTTCACTTACACTTGCAACCTCTACCATCTTTGTCTTGATTTCTTGTAGTTCTTTGAGAGCTTTCTTAAATTCTGATGAATTATCTCTATTTTCTGATGACTCCTGTAGTTTGTTGAGGGCTGCAGTGTTATCTTCTATTTGTTTCTGTACAGCTTTAACAGTTTCTGATAAGGCTTTAATGTCAGACTTTTGATTTCTGATCTCTTCCAGTATCAGATCAAGCTTTTCTTCTGTTGCTATCTTGCCAGTACAAACAACTGTTATGTCATCAAGCTCCTTCTGTAGTTGTTCTGTTGACATAGTTTGATGTTCTTGGGTGACAGGAGGAACAACAGATGTTCCACCTCTAACACCAGCAGAAAACACACTTGCTGTTGTTCTAAGGTTAAGAGGATTGAAATATTCCAAATTCTCTATACCATTACCAGAAAATTGAAACTCGTTCAAATCCTGGTTTTCCTCATATCCTTGAACCTTTTCAGATTCTCCATGAGTTGTTGAGAAACTCTTATTTTTCTCATCCAGGTTTCCTTGATCAGTAGACTGATCTCCACCTGTTGCCACCACATTCTCCTCCTCAGTATCTGATTCAGAGAATTGGTCTTTGGATTTACTCACATCTTGTTTTTTAGAAACAGTACTTCTATGTGCAATTTCATAATTTGCATGAATTGATTCATCAGAATCACTTTCAGAATTAGGAACAATGTTAAGTTTAGAGTGCTGTGCACCTGTTTTCCCATATGTGAGATTTCTGCATGATGCTCTTCTGCCACAGGACTCATGTACACATCTTCATCAGCTTGATGAGGTTCTGATTGAGCCTCCTGCTCTATTCTTGGTGCACTTGATTCTTATGCATCATGCTCCATAGGGGACACACTATCAAGAACGTCTTTATTCTCTGGCTTCTTGCTTAACATCTTTAGATACTCTGCTCTGTAAGGTAAATCCTCTGGTATCAGATTCATCACACTTTCTGATAGAACAGGTACATCAAAATCTGATTTCCAAGACCCCACAGCAAACCGAGGTCTCATGATCTCTGTACTCCACATATCTTCTGATGCAGGAATTTCCATATTCCTTTCAGAAAATGCATCAGAAATTATGACTGACAGAAATCTGGGAAAAGGTAGATGTGAATCTATCCTTCCAGTGTTGGTCAAAATTGATCTTCTGATCAGATTAAATATCTCTGTTCCAAAATCAATGTTCAACCCAGTGATGAGGCTGAACATGATTGTCAGAACATTTTTATTTATCTGATCTGTACCCCCAATCTTTGATGATAAACACTTGTTCAAAATTTCCATTAACACTTGCCAGAAGGCAGGCAACTGATTTCTTTTGAATTCACTAATCTTTGAAATCTTTACCTTATATCCTATCACAGCATCAAGCTGTGTAAACATGTCTTCCTTTTCTAGTGCTTCATCATAATTTTGACTGATGGGTAATTCCAGACATTCTCTTATCTTCTCTGATGTGATTGTGATGAAGATATCTCCCCATACATGTGATGTGAGCTTGTTTGGATTTGAGAGTTTGAGTGTCTTTACAACTTGTTGTATAAGTTTTTCTGGTACCTCTCTGGTCTTTGTAAGAGCTAGAGCTATAAGACATCTGGTCAGAAATTCGATCAAAATTTAGCACTTTATATCATATTCGTCTATGTTGTTGTTCATGGCTTCATTGTTGCTCTTCAATGGTAGGAATTCAGCTTCAGTGATGAGTTGAACAGAGTGTTCAACTGGTGGCATGTTGATGCTGATAGCAGCCATGGAGAATAGAGTTTTTGCTTCGAAAAATGGTTTTTAGGGTTTTGATTTTGAAGAGGAAGGTTGAAGGTGGAATTCTCTGTTTTTGAAGGATGTATTTATAGTGTTTTGAGACAGAGATTTTTGAGTGTTTTTCGTGGGTTGTTTGTATTTAAGGTGGTTTATGACACCTTAATGATGTTTTTAATCCGTTTAGGAAACAACCGTTTAAAAAACCTTTGGTTTATCTCTAATTTAATATAAATCTTTTATTGAAAAACGAAGATTCCAAGGGTTTAGTATATAAACATTAATGTCCAACTTGCACCTTTTCTTCATGTGGGACCCTTCTATTGTAAAAGGTCCAATAGAAAACCTTTTTGAAACTGACTTTGTTCCCAACTTGTTCTTTTGATGATGTGTTTCAGAAAATCCTTGAATAAAATTTTGAGTGTTGGATTTTCTTCATACTTCATCAGAATTCATTTGATTCATATTTAGTGATTGAATCACCTTTTTTTTTATGAGATGTGAGGGAATAAGTAGAGTTTTGAAGATTTTACTTACATAGCATTTCTGAACTTTACATCTTTGTTCTGATCTTCAAGGAGTGTTGTTGTGCAAAAGATTTTCTCAATTTTTTAACATTTCATTTTGTTTCATTCCTTTTTGAAGATAGATTACCTAGAAAAAATTTAATTTTGACAGAAACTTTTTATAAGTCTTTTTCCATGTTGTCACAAGTTTCTTTGAATCTGGTTTTAAAACAATGTTAGCTAATATTTCTTCTCATTTTTTTTTGTTGATTTATCAGTTATTCTGGTCATCTTAACACTTTTCTGATGTATTAACACATTTTCTGATGATTTATCAGATTTTCTGATGTATCATCAGATTTTCTGATGTATCAACAGATTTTCTGATGAATCATCAGATTTTCTGATGTTTTATCATAATTTCTGATGTTTCATCAGATCCATCAGATTTCATTTGAACTTCATCAAATTTTTCTTGATTTTATCAATTCCCCCTAAATCTATTGTGATGTTTGTGAGAAAACATAAAGTAAATATTTACTATTTCAAAAAAAAATACAACTAAACAAACAAAAAAAGCTACTCATTGTAGATACCCTTAACATACAACCAAAGGTAGCTTATATGTCCACTGTGATTAGGTGATGGAACAAGGGAGGGAACATTCATGTTCTCTTGTAAAGCCACCTGGGCCCTTGGGTACCAACTTCTTACTCCTCCGAAGTCCAGCTGGCTGGTTATCACCTTGGTCAAAAAGCGAGGGTAGATCAGAATAGGTTGACGGGTGTGCATGTTAGATTCCAAGTCTCTCATGAGAAACTTAGAAAAGTTGTACGGTTTCTCTTGTACAACTGCATGTACCACCTCCATCATCCTGTAAGACAGCTCATTGAAGTGTCCTATCTTCTTTGAGAAGCAGGCACTGAGCTGTGTCACCAAGTACTGGAATGGTGGTATGAAACCAGACTTGTTGATCTGCCTTGACACATTGTGTGTTCGATAACCCATATCCCGCAGAGTTTGTTCCAGCATTTCCTTGTTGAAGAAGGTGGTTTCTGGATCATCAACCAGTTGGAGGACATCCCTGAGAGTTTCCTCCTTTAGGATGATTTTGAACCCCATTACCTCGCTTTCTATCCACATGTTGGTGCCACTGAAGATGGTTTCAGCATTCCACCAGAATTCTTGAAGGAGTGCTGGGTAGATAGTTACGTATGTAGATACAGCATAGCCCAAAGGACTTTGCTTAATCATGTTGTATACATACCTGCAATCTTCCCATGCAGGACCTTCCAGATTAGACCGAAATCTAAGGTTGTGATGTTTGTGAAGAGGGAGAGGAAAACGTTCAGTCTTCATTTCTTTTGCCATTTTTTTAAAGTAAAGTTTCTGAGAAAGTGGTTTGAAGAGAAGGTTGTTTGAGATGAAGAAAGTCTTCAAGTGTTGTTAATATTTATAGATGAAAGTGATAGTTATGCCATAAATGATATTAACAACCAAAGATTTTCTTTTCCATTTCAATCTCTTCATTTAAGACGATATCTGGTGCAGTGGGTATATGGCAGAGTTTGAAGCCTCCATTTGTGAGTAAGCATTGAATAACTAGGCAGCTACTCTCATAGCCCCTAATCATTTTTATGCCCCCGTGTCTCTTTATTCTCTTATGAAGTATGATGTTGCATGCATTGGAAGTATAAGAAAAATTCAATTTTCTGCCAAAATTTTTCCTGTGACGGTTGATTTTCCCTGCTGTGGCTTTGAATTTATCTTAATGCAAGTTATTCCCCCTTTTTGATTTTTTTTAATTTAAACAAAAAAAAATTCAAAAACAGCCTATCTACAGTTATGGGTTTATACAAATATGAGATATGAATAAAGATGGTAATTTAATAAAATTTTCTGATGATCAGTGATGATTCTGATGTTTTAACAAAGTTTCTGATGTTTTATCAGAATTTCTGATGATTCATCAGATTTTCCGATGATTCATCAGATTTTCTAATAATTCCTCAGATTTTCTGATAAATTATCAGATTCATTGATAATTTATCAGATTTTCTAATATTCCATCAGATTGATGGATTTCTTTATCAGAAACCGGTTGTTCCATTCTTTGATTATCAGAATTTCCACCTTGATTTTCATCAGCTTGGTTTTCAGGTTGTGACTTTTTGTTTTCTGAAACATCTTCATCTTTTATGTTAACCATGCCAAGTTTGCTGATTAGAAAACTGTGTCTCTTTTCATCAAGAGGTTTTGTAAAAATGTCAGCAATTTGGTTTTCTGTTGGAACAAAGTACATTTCTATGTTACCTTTTTCAACATGATCCTTTAAGAAGTGGTATCTGACATCTATGTGCTTGGTTCTAGAGTGATGAACTTGATTTTCTGTAATTGCAATTGCACTCTTTGAGTCACACAGAATGGGTATCTTTGTCAGATTTACTCCATAATCCTTCAGCTGAGTTTGCATCCACAGTACTTGTGAACAGCAACTTGCTGCTGCTACATATTCTGATTCAGCTGTTAATGTTGCAACACAGTTTTGTTTCTTACTTGCCCAACATACCAACTTTTCTCCCAAGATTTGACATGCACCAGATGTGCTCTTTCTGTCAATCTTGCACCCTGCATAATCTGCATCTGTATATGCAATTAGTTCAAGATTTGTATCCTTAGGATACCAGAGACCAAGTTCTGATGTGCCATTTAGATATTTAAAAACCCTTTTGACTGCTTTTAGGTGTGATTCTTTAGGATTGCATTGATATCTGGCCAGAAAGCATGTAGCAAACATAATATCTGGTCTGCTTGCAGTTAAGTATAACAATGATCCTATCATCCCCCCTATAGGTTTTAATATCTACACATGCTTCGTCTTTATCAGGAACAAGTTTGTTCCCTGTTGCCATGGGAGTTTTTGAAATTGAGCAATTTTCAAGTGAGTATTTGTGTAAAATTGTTTTTACATACTTAGATTGACTCAGAAATATACCATCATTTCTTTGCTTAACTTGTAAGCCTAAGAAAAAGGTTAACTCACCCATCATGCTCATTTTAAAATGGCTGGTCATCAATTTTTTAAACTTTTTGCAAAACCTTTCATTTGTTGATCCAAATATAATGTCACCAACATAAATTTGGACTAACAAAGTGTGACCCTTGTGTGTTTTAAGAAAAAGAGTTGTATCAATAGTACCTTTTGTGAAGCCAGAATTGAGTAAGAAGTTTGAAAGTGTTTCATACCATGCTCTAGGAGCTTGCTTCAAACCATACAAGGCTTTGTTTAATTTGTAAACATGGTTTTGAAATTTAGGATCAACAAAGGTTTCAGGTTGATGCACATAAACTTCTTCCTCAATCTTACCATTCAGGAATGCAGATATCACATCCATTTGATATACTTTGAAGTCTTTGGATGCAGCATAAGCAACAAAGATTCTTACTGCTTCTAATCTGGCCACTGGTGCAAAGGTTTCATCATAGTCAATACCTTTTTGTTGACAATAACCTTTGACCACTAACCTTGCAGTAACGCCCACTTTTTTGACATTCAATAAATAACATAAACTTCGTACGAATTTTTTTACAAAATTTGGGCATGGCCCATTCGTAATATAAACGATTCCCTGCTTTTAACATCACCATTCGAAATATGTTCTAAAAACACTTTTCAAAAGATACAAAGTTTCATCAAAAGCATTTTTTGTCCAAACTACCCAATGTAATATTTAAAACTTTAAACTACTACGACCATCCTAAATAAAAGTTTAACATTTACATTACAAGATGATTTTTGACCCATTACAAAAGATAACTTGAACAGGAGGCGCATAAGGGCGATATAGTGTGTTCGGTCCGAGCTCGCCAACATCAAGCGTGAGATTTACCTACCATACATAACACCAAAACATTTGTTAGTTCAAATACTAAATAAAATTCAAGGCTTTCATTCACTCATCATTATTCGACCCATTAGCAATTTACCATTTTTTGTTCACAAATCTTGTTTGAACCATTCTTCCCGTATGACAATATTTCCGTTAACTTTCTTTCATTTTAACATCTTGATAACATTCGTGCATACATTCCATTCGACCCATTAACAATGAGCCCATACTCAACATCGTCGCTATTCGTCATACATGTCCTAATTAACCCATTTATAACGGGTTAAATTTTATCATACTTACTTGAAACAATTTCATCATTTTTGACCCGTTTACAACAAGTCATTACTTAACCATTTCGCATCCTTCTTTCCAACGATTTTGACTCACTTGAGTGGTCATTATACATCCGAAACTATTGTGCTACTTATCCGTTTTCCAACATACATCATATCAAAATTTTACCATAAACGAACATACAACTCAACACTAAGGTTTAATTACTAAGCTATCATCCGTAGAACTACATAAAAGGAGAGTTAAGTTCATATGAACTTACCGTGGTCTTGCGATGCTTGCGACTTCAAATGACTCGTGCCTTCGTCTTTCTTTGCGCCTATACATTATAACGTCATTCTTTTAGCATTCATAAACATTACTTCACATATGCATTTGGTTTATTCATCATAACTTCATAATTACACATACATCTATTTTCACTTACATTATCATTAAATCAAGAATTCATGTCAAATTTCAACTAAATCATTCTTAGGCATTTCATCGAACACATGGCGTGCATACTAACTATGAAGCATAAAGTACAAGTACTTAAAGCATGTTATTCCATAATTCATCCATTGACTCACATAAGCATTCCCAACTTCACAATTTGCCACCCTAACCACATACATGTTGTTCTAAATCATCTAATCATCAAAGTATCATTAACATTAATCTAATTAGCATGAAGAATTTCACAAGTTCTTAATCATCTTTTGACATACAAGTGGGTTTTACCCTAATTCATCATCATAGAGAATTTCAAGCATAATTTCAACTCCTACATGTTCATATCATCTTGCATTCATGTTTAATTCCATAAAAATCACAATTTTCACATAACCTACTTAATCAAACATTACCAAATCGTGAAATTAGACTTACTTGATGTCAAGAACACTTAAGGGATCATCATTCCTAGTTCATGCATTCACTTAGCCTTCAATTTCCTTCTTAATTTGATGGATTTTAGAATGTTAGGGTTTTGAGGGGAAGAACTCCCCTGATCTCTTCTCACGATCGCACACACCCACAATTGAAACACTGGGAATTTTTGTTAAGTGTTTTAATTACACATTTTCATTTTTTAACCCCTCATCTTTTCATAACATGTCACTTTTTCCTTTTCTACATACTAACCTAAAAATACTTCATGCATACATAAGAATTTTAGATTTACTAATATTTATAAAACTTTAATAATGGTAAAAATCTATGTTTACCATTTCTTTTCGTCAAAATATTACGATTAAAACATTATAATATGTCATACGAAATTTGGGGTGTTACAAGTCTACCCCCCTTAAAGAAGGTTTCGTCCCCGAAACCTGAATACATACATTCTGACGAGTTTATCTTTATCCTTTCGTAATATCATACCTCGAACTTCAATAGCATGCTTTCATTCGAACATCCCTCGTGGTGAATAGGTCGTTACTATTTTAAACTTGTCTAATACATTTGGTAATTCAATCTTGTATGAATCAAAGTGATCCTATTACATTATTTCATGATTATCGTTCAATTGTTCAAGCTGTTTTCTTAAAACTTATCTGTCAGATTATTCATTCCCACATAACTCTAACATCTACTTAGGGGAAAATAATTATCATAATATTCAGACTTGTTCATTCCTATTTATTCATATAAAATCACAATTTAAACATCATTCAATAGTTCCCAACTATTTAGCTTCTACATATTCCCCATCCTTTCGGGGCCAATATCAAGCAAAATTTCTTTCATGTCACTTGCTTGATAGTTCTTTTCATATTTTTCTTGCAATACCTAAGTATAATCTTCACCTGAGACCAATATTTCTTTCACTGATGATCTTTCATAACTGCATGGTTAACCACAACATAATGTCTACGGTTATACAAATCATGTACATATATCTTGCTCTAATCTTTTACCGTATATCCCTAGGTTACTAGGGCCAACATAAGTCTTTAATCATGCTATCAATATGATCGTGTAATCAACACTTACATTTGAGCAACTCATATTACACTCGAGGTGTCATACGCAGCTATACTTGTCATCACATTTCATAGCTGTCATACATACGTCATTCCTTCTAGCAATTGTAATACTAAGGCAACTACCTAACACTCTATCTCAAAGGGTTAATTCTTATCAACCTAGGTTTCACTACATACGAGATTAGAAGTTTATTACATATGCCCCTCTATTTTACGTATGAGTTACATAAAAATTGGCACAACCATTCATTCGATAATTGAGATTACACTCCACCACGTAGGGTTGTTTCCTAATACGAATAAAAAAATTATGCGTATGAAACTTTAACTCTCGAACATTTCTTTAGAGGTTTATCTTCTGATAATTCCTCACATATGATGGGGAACTCAACAGAGGGCAAGACTTATTCAAATATCCATTCAAATGTTTATTATTAGATTTTACATTCCATTCAACCCCTCTTTATGCAACATTCCACCTCTGACAGTTACGCATTCTTATATTTTTATTCCAGCTTCCTATGACGTTAACTTTTCACCTCTTTCATACAGTTCTTTCTAATTATTCGAAATTTGGCGTACTAAGTGTGTCCCGCTTTCTTAACAGTTCCCCACTTTTCTTTCCTTTCTACTACCCATTATCCGATATGCGGATCGACTCTTACTATCTTTCCATCATGACATTTCAAGATATCTAATAATCGCACTCTACAATAACAAGAATTTAGAGCCGCAATTATTTCCTGTATTGATATGAAGATTATAATTTACTTACTAGCATTATGAGTCATTTACTTCTGCCTTCCAAGTTACTAACCGTACTTGTTCCTTCAGTATGTCATTTGAATCAATAATACTCACCATGAGCCTTCTACTTGATTCCTCTATTATTAATGTCATCATTCTTCCTAGTCACCCCCTCTTGTGATGTAAAAACTTTAACTACTAATGTGTGTGCGTGTATATGTATACATATACTCGTCTCAAACGTTTAGTAACTCTATTACTATTAGTTGCTTGTTAATCCATTCCCACAATATGGGCTAATTCGCACATTTGTACTTCCTTATTGATTTTAAACATACTTGTTATCATTTTACTATCTCTTACAAAAATCTCTATCCTCGTTGGTGCTTAAATCATCCATCTAGGTCTTAGCCCATTATTCATTTTAGTCCTCGTAAGTCGATCATCACATGCTTAATACGCAACGTGTTCGGTGCATACCTCTTTCTTCATAATCTTATTACCTCAACATCTTCTTACGTATATATATAATTACTTACATCATCACATGTTTACCACCTTTGTCATATGTTTTACTCTTACTCGTATATCCCGTTTAGGTCTACGACGATTAACTATCAACATATCCCTACTCGTATTCCCGCAACCAGCGGCAACATATCTCCCATACGTACACATACGCATCACTTATATATATATAAGTTCTTTTAGTCCTACATGAAGCTTGACCAACCAGGCTATCTGTGCCACTTACTTGTTATGTTTATACTTATCTTTAGTTAGGTGGGGAGAAAGCATCTCCTCGTTTGCTTTCTTACTTTCCTTCCCACCCAACGACTCTAACTTTCATCCGTCTACAACCCTTTCTTAAGGCTCTATCCATACTTACCACATAAACATCTTCCTTTAAAATTTTAATTCTAATAACATTTACTTTTTGTTTGACAAATTTTCATCCTTAGGACCATACTACATTCGAAATTCTATCATCTTTTCATGTTCAATATTTACTAAGCTTAATCGTAATTATCATTCCTACCTTTCATTACATTCTAGGACCATACCATCCTCTTCCATAATCATTGCTTTTATTCCTTCCTACCAGGTCATTTGTTATCGTTTGTATTTCCTTTGTCCGTCATCTACATTAGGCATTTTCTACATTCATTACTTCATATACTTTCCATGTCATCTCAAGTTACATTGATGTATTCATAATTATATTTCAATAACCTTCATTCCACTTGTACATCATCATCATCATCGGTCACGATAGGCCACATTATGCATGCCTTTCGTTCATAGGGGAATAGAATCCCTCATCCTTCTTACTTACTTTCTCGCACCATCTGCTACTCGGAACATATTTTCTTAACAATTTATTCGTTCTCATCAGCCATCTATTATATCATTTGAGATCATTATTAAAATTTATTCTTGGTCATGTTCATTTCATTCTAACATTTTAAATTTTTATACTTTCCTTTCTTTCATGCTAGGTGTTTACGGTCCTTTACGACCACACCACATATCTCTCACTATAGGGTTGATAAACCCAACTGGAACTTCATTCACAACCTTCCAATCATATACGTTCTTACTTCGAAACATTTCAACATGACCCGGTTGACATTTTGAGGATTCTAATTATCATAGGTGGCATTTTCAGAATCTTAACGAAACTATCGGATGTGCATTAAGAAATATTCTACAACATAGTATAGGAAATATGTCAATATGCCTAACATATTTCAATGACTTTCATTCTCTTACTTATTACACATTCGTTAATTTCATACACCTTTCACTTCATTATATGTTTCTTCATGACATCATGCTTACGTCTCATTGACCTTTGTCCTTTTAATTATGGTTATCATGCTTTTATTTCATAATTCCGGGTGTTATTAGCCACTTAGTGACCATAACGCATTCCTTTCATCATCCTCGGTGTTAACGGCTACTTTGTGCCCACACTGCATACCATTCATCATTCTCGGTGTTAACGGTCACTTTGGGACCACACCGCATACATTTTCATCATCCTCGGTGTTAACGGCTACTTCGTGCTCACACCGCATACTATTCATCATTCTTGGTGTTAACGTTCACTTCGTGGCCTCACCGCATACCGTTCATCATTCATTTCTTTATCATTCATGCATTATTTTGCTTTCAATAATTCATTTCCGTAGGGCATAAAACCATACTATCCTTCATTACGAACATTCTAGACATGTTAATCAAAACATACATTCATTCTTACACTTACTTCTTATTCCTTCATTCTTTAACTAATTGCCTTCATGTTAGTCAACTTATATTCATGATTTCATTATCATTCACGTTTACATTGTCCGCCATCTACATAAAACATTCATTTCATTCATTAGATTTTTTTTCTTTTCATACATCTCTCCATTATATTTAAACTCATGTTAGCATATTACATTCAATTTACAATGCATACTTTTTACATTATCGTCTTTGACGATCATACCGTATCGTGTAGATCATAATCCTTGATTGTAACGAATTTCCTTCTCACCATTTTATATATATACCTATCCTCATTATTCTTAACATCAAAATCACCTTAAACGTTGGTTACGAGGCCTTAGAAATCGTTTAAAACAAGTCCCGTATTCAAAACAAACAAATTAAAAAAATTGCCAGCATATGAAGCCCTCGCGGGCCGTGAAGGATTACCCTCAGGCTGTCGCGGGCCGCGACTGCTGTCGCATGACGCGACGGTAATTCAAGTTGGGTATCGCGCAGCGCGACGCCCCATTTTTTCACAGAAAGTCTAGCTCTGTGTTGCTGCATTTTCCCAGCTCCAACCTTTTCTAAAATCCTAACTTTAAAACCTCGTATTTATAGTTCTACTAGTCCGTTTCACTCGATTCTTTTTCCTACGTGTCCGTAATTTAAACACGGTCCTGTTTAACATCATATTTTGCCTTAAAACTCGGTTTATAAACAAATAACCTATAAATTCCTTCTTACTTTTAACTGTAAACATAATCAAATTTACGATTTACTTACTTGCATAGCGCTTCAAAACTAACACACCTTCATACGAGCTTTCGGTTTGAGTTCAAGCATTTTAACTCCAATACTTGAATCCCTCAAACCTCGGCTCTGATACCAACTTGTAACTCCCACTTTTTTTGACATTCAATAAATAACATAAACTTCATACGAATTTTTTTACAAAATTTGGGCATGACCCATTCGTAATATAAACGATTCCCTACTTTTAACATCAACATTCGAAATATGTTCTAAAAACACTTTTCAAAAGATACAAAGTTTCATCAAAAGCATTTTTTGTCCAAACTACCCAATGTAATATTTAAAACTTTAAACTACTACGACCATCCTAAATAAAAGTTTAACATTTACATTACAAGATGACTTTTGACCCATTACAAAAGATAACTTGAACCGGAAGCGCATAAGGGCGATATAGTGTGTTCGGTCCGAGCTCGCCAACATCAAGCGTGAGATTTACCTACCATACATAACACCAAAACATTTGTTAGTTCAAATACTAAATAAAATTCAAGGCTTTCGTTCTCTTATCATTATTCGACCCATTAGCAATTTACCATTTTTTGTTCACAAATCTTGTTTGAACCATTCTTCCCGTATGACAATATTTCCGTTAACTTTCTTTCATTCCAACATCTTGATAACATTCATGCATACATTCCATTCGACCCATTAATAATGAGCCCGTACTCAACATCGTCGCTATTCGTCATACATGTCCTAATTAACCCATTTACAACGGGTAAATTTTATCATACTCACTTGAAACAATTTCATCATTTTTGACCCGTTTACAACAGGTCATTACTTAACCATTTCACATCCTTCTTTCCAACGATTTTGACTCACTTGAGTGGTCATTATACATCTGAAACTATTGTGCTACTTATCCGTTTTCCAACATACATCATATCAAAATTTTACCATAAACGAACATACAACTCAACACTAAGGTTTAATTACTAAGCTATCATCCGTAGAACTACATAAAAGGAGAGTTAAGTTCATATGAACTTACCATGGTCTTGCGATGCTTGCGACTTCAAATGACTCGTGCCTTCGTCTTTCTTTGCGCCTATACATTATAACTTCATTCTTTTAGCATTCATAAACATTACTTCACATATGCATTTGGTTTATTCATCATAACTTCATAATTACACATACATCTATTTTCACTTACATCATCATTAAATCAAGAATTCATGTCAAATTTCAAATAAATCATTCTCAGGCATTTCATCGAACACATGGCGTGCATACTAACTATGAAGCATAAAGTACAAGTACTTAAAGCATGTTTTTCCATAATTCATCCATTGACTCACATAAGCATTCCCAACTTCACAATTTGCCACCCTAACCACATACATGTTGTTCTAAATCATCTAATCATCAAAGTATCATCAACATTAATCTAATTAGCATGAAGAATTTCACAAGTTCTTAATCATCTTTTGACATACAAATGGGTTTTACCCTAATTCATCATCATAGAGAATTTCAAGCATAATTACAACTCCTACATGTTCATATCATCTTGCATTCATGTTTAATTCCATAAAAATCACAATTTTCACATAACCAACTTAATCAAACATTACCAAATCGTGAAATTAGACTTACTTGATGTCAAGAACACTCAAGGGATCATCATTCCTAGTTTATGCATTCACTTAGCCTTCAATTTCCTTCTTAATTTGATGGATTTTAGAATGTTAGGGTTTTGAGGGGAAGAACTCCCCTGATCTCTTCTCACGATCGCACACACCCACAATTGAAACACTGGGCATTTTTGTTAAGTGTTTTAATTACACATTTTCATTTTTTAACCCCTCATCTTTTCATAACATGTCACTTTTTCATTTTCTACATACTAACCTAAAAATACTTCATGCATACATAAGAATTTTAGATTTACTAATATTTATAAAACTTTAATAATGGTAAAAATCTATGTTTACCATTTCTTTTCGTCAAAATATTGCGATTAAAACATTATAATATGTCGTACGAAATTTGGGGTGTTACACTTGCCTTATTCCTAGTTATTATGCCATTCTCATCTGATTTGTTTCTAAATACCCATTTTGAGCCTATTACTGATTTGTCGTTTGGCTTAGGCACCAGATCCCATACCTTACTCTTTTCAAACTGATCAAGCTCTTCTTGCATTGCTTGAATCCAGTTTGAGTCATTAAGAGCTTCTTTGACAGTATTGGGTTCTATCTTGCTTAAGAACCCAGCAAATGCTCACTCATGTGTTGTTGCAGATCTTGTTCTTACACCATCTTCTGGATTTCCAATGATGTCAGAATGAACATGTCCTTTTATCCATCTCAACTTGTTGTGAAAAGTTGTTGGTTCTGATGGATTTGAAGTTTCCCCCTGAACATTTGCCTCAGTTGTATTGAATGTAACGGAATTTTGATTGTCAGAAATATTTTCATTGTTCTGATTCAAGGTTTCTGATATATTTTCCATTTGTTCTGCAGGGTTAGTACATGAATTATCTATAGATTTGTTTGTGATAGAATGATCATGTTCTAGGAAATCTTCTGTTATCATTTCAAAAAGATGTTCAAGTTTTTCTTGTTTATCAGAAAGGTTTATTTCCTTCATATATTCATCAGAAACTTCTGTTTCTGATGAATCATCAAAAGATACATATAAACTTTCTCTGATTGTCCTTGTGTTTAGAATAAAAATTCTATAATCTTTTGAGGACATTGAATAACCAAGAAAAATACCCTTTTCAGCTTTTCTGTCAAATTTCTCAAGACTTTCAAAATCATTGAAAACAAAACATCTACAACCAAATGTGTGTAAAAATTTTACACTTGGAATTCTTCCATTGATAATGTTGTAGGGTGTTTTATTGTGTCTTTTGTTGATTAAGGACCTGTTTTGGGTAAAACAAGCATTTGCTATTGCCTCTAGCCAAAAATGAGTGAGCAGTTTTGAATGAGCAAGCATTGTTCTAGCTGCTTCCACTAAGGTTTTATTTCTCCTTTCTACCACTCCATTCTGTTGGGGTGATCTTGGAGCAGAATAGTCATGAGAGATTCCTTTGCTTACAAGGAAGCTCTCAATTTTTGAATTTTTAAATTCTGTTTCATTATTTGTTCTGATCTTTCTGACTGTTAGTTTTAACAGATTTTCAATTTTTCTGATAAAGTTTATGATCAGATCAGGAGTTTCACTTTTCTTTCTTAAAAACTCTACCCATGTGTATCTGGAAAAATCATCTACAGTTACAAGTATATACTTCTTTCCAGAAAAGCTTTCAGTGCTTATGGGTCCACAAAGATCCATGTGCAAGAGTTCCAAATTTTGTGTTATTGAAGATTTAGAAATTGCTTTGTGTGAGGTTCTTTTAGATTTGCCCATTTCATAAGCTTCACAAATTTTATTCTTCTTTGAGGATATGAAAGGTAATCTTTTTACTAGGCCTTTGCTTGCTAATTTGCTTAAATTTTTAAAGTTTAAGTGGGCTAACCTTTTGTGCCACAACCAACTACTAACCTTGTTAATTTTTGAAAATAAACACAATTTTGGATGTTCATTTTCCTCTTTGAAATCAAAATAGTATATTGACTGTCTTATCCTTTTTCCACTTAAATAAATCTTATTATCATCCATACCAATTAACAAGCATTTTTCTGGTAAAAAGGTTACCTGAAAACCTTTATCACAGAATTGACCACAACTCAGCAGATTGTACTTTAAGCCTTCTACATAGGCTACTTTTTCTATGGTCAAACATCCATACTTTATGCATACATACCCCAAAATCCTCCCTTTTACTCCATTACCAAAATTAACCATTTTACCCAGTTTTGAAACAAAGTTACTGAGTAAGCTCCTGTGCCCAGTCATGTGCTTGGAGCTTCCAGAATCGTAGTACCATATCTGCTGCACATGAGGTCCTAAAATGGAAAAATTAGAGGGTTTTTGGTACCCAGACTTGCTTGGGTACTTTTTCTAATGAGATTTTAATCAGATTATCTTCCTTTGATGAACTTTCATCAGAATATCTGTTGCATGCTGAGCCATGAACAGATTTTTCAATTTTTATTTGGAGATGGTGTTGAACAAGCTTCAGAATGTCAACACACATACAAGTTTCTTTATCAGAGTTCTCTGATTTTTTCTACTTGTGATGGAATTGTTGGATAATTTTGAAAACTTGAGTGAATCACTTCTGGAGTTTTTAAACACTTTTGTTTGGATTCACTCCTTTTTGCTTTTAAGTTGAGTTTTGAGATTTCAAAAGAGTTCTCAGAACTTGTTGATCTGCATGATTCAGAATCAGGTTCTGATGTAAATTTATCAGAAATCTGATGTGTTGCTTTCACAAAGGTGGTGGGTTTATTTTCACTTGTTTTCACATACCCTAAACCCTCACCTCTGTTCTTTGGTGTTTTTTCAATAAAGTTAATAAATTCCTTTGCTTGTTGAAAACCCTTTATATTAATTTCTTTATCATGAATTTTCTTGTATAGATCTTTTCTTTCCTTTTCATAAAATTCAATTTTGGCTCTATGATCTAAGCTTTCTTCTATTAGTAACTGGTTTTCAAGTATAACTTTATTCATGGTTCTTTGCAAATCATCAAACTTTTTACCATCTGATTTTTGTTTATCTTGCAGACTTAGAAAATCTTACATGAGTTTGTTTAATTTGTGTTCAAGGTCAAGATTATCTAGATTTACCTTTTGTTCTGATGTTTCTGGTAGTTCATCAGAAAGTGCCATGAGGCAGAAATTAGCCATCTCTTCTTCTTCTTCATCAGAATAGTCATCTGACAGCCATGTATCTGTCCCTGATATCAAACTGACTTGTCGTTGCTTCTTTGCTTCTTCCAGCTTCTTCTCATTGTATGCAACATCCTTCAGTTTCTTGGTTTTGCACTCTGATGCATAATGACCCTTTTGTTTACATTTGTAACACACAACTTCAACTTTTCCCTTATCCTTTGATCTTCCTTCATCCCTAGATCTTCCTTCCATCCTCCCTCTATCACTTTTCTGGTATCTTTGGCCTCCTGCCCTCAACCTCTGCTCAAAAGTTTTGGTGAGCAGTGCAATTGCTTCAGCAAAAGCTGAAAAATCTGATTATGTATCAGAATTTTCAATATTTTGACTGTTTAAAGGTTGTGGATCATTGGTAGGTGTTCTTTGTGAGCTTGAGAGAAAAGCTAAAGATCCCCCTCTATGATTTGATTCTTCAAATATTTCATCTTCTCTGGGGACTAGAATGCTATATAAGTCATGAAGACTCATATTACCTAGTTCTAAGGTAGAGGATAAAGTCATGGTTAGACTTCTCCATTCTCTAGGCAAAGCATCCAGAAATTTTATATTCCTTTCATTATTTGATTTTATAATCCCAAATTTCTTTAGCTCATTCAAAAGTTTTGCAAATCTGTGATATGTTTCATATAGTTTTTCATTTGGTAAGCTTTTGAATCTCTCATAAGAGGAAACATTGTTTGTTATTTTGTTTCTTTTCATCCTTTCCCCTTCTTCACAAAGATTTTTCAACTGATCCCATATCTCTTTGGCCGATGCACATGCATCAACTTGAGATAATATGTCATTAGGGAGAGCCATTATTAAAAGTGACTTTGCCCTTTCATCTGCAGCCACCAGGTCCTTGTCTTCTGGGCTCCAAAGATTTTCACTTTTGGGAGCCTGGGAGGCAGGGATTCCTGGTGATTGATCAGTTGCTGGAATAGCTGGAATTTCAGTCGTTGGTACATGTGGACCCCTTTCAATGGATTGAAACAGAGCTCGGTCATGTCCATTAAGGAAGTTGACCATCCTGATTTTCCATTGTGGGTATTCCTCTCTAACCAAGGTCGGAAGTTTTGACATTGAACCAATGTTGAAAGCATTATTCCATGTTTGAAAGTTTGCCATATTTAGAGAAAAAGAAGATAAGCAATTGAACGTTTGAAAATGATTTATTCAATCTGCTCTGATACCAATTGTTGGTCCCAGTGTAGACTTAAAAACTTCTTTTCACGTAATATGGCAAGTGATTTCAACAAATATGAAAATAGTGTACAGAAATAGAAATCAGACTTTCAAGAAACAAGACCTACAGAATTTTCAAGTTTATATCACTTTGAAACAAAATGGTTTACAAGGTGATTGTAAGATTATTATCTATTACAAATGAATACTTGTGAATTCTGAGGTGAAAGGACAATGGAGTTTTTGTTGTATGTGTTGAATGCTTGGCTTAACTCATTGTTCTTTGCTTGATGAGCCTTCTATTTATAGAGAGCTTGGATACATAAATAAACATTTGTTTATTCATGTATATGTCCTACAAAAAGTAGCTTCTTAACATATTCATTGAATCTAATAATCAAGTTGCCTTTGTCATCATGATCTCCAATAATGTCAAGTTGCTTCGGTTTTTTGTGGCAGGATAGAACTCATTTTGGACAAGTGGGGTTTTATCAGAATTTCTGATAACCACTTCATCAAAAATTCTGGTGAACAAATCATCAGAAGGTCTGATGATTAGAATTGCCAGAAACTGATGATATTTCATCAGAAATATCACCAGATCCATCATATAGCCTTTTCTGATAATCTTCTTGAGTTCTTGATCAACTTCTGATGCTTTGAAGTAGTTGTTGTTCTTTTTAGTTTCCCTATCCGGTCTTCTTCTTGTTGTTTTGATCTTTAGGACTTTATCTTCTTCATAGATCAAGCTGAATTGGATTTTCTTCAATACTTACAAATAAAGTTTCCTAACACTAAGGTTTTGGCATCTTCATGTCACTAAGTTTGGATAGTCGCCAATTTGGGCCATACTCCAGTTTACACAATATTTTTTGGGCTTGTCCCCAGTTTTTGGGCTTGTCCCCAGTTTTTGGGTTTGTCCCCAGCTTATTGGGCTTGTCCCCAGATTGTTGGGCTTGTCCCCAGTTACTAATACTTTCTTTCTTTGACAATTGGCTTAGTCCCAAGTTATATGTTGTTTCAGGTTTCCAAAGCTAAACAGTTAAGGATCCAGGATCCTAACTTTCTACCAGATTTTATCTTTTGTTGGCACAGTTGTAAGTGTTAAGGATATAGAATCCTAACTTGGGTTCTCTGGTATGATCCTTATTTGCCTTTGTTTTATTCTTTATTATCACCCTTATCCTTTGAAAACATGATATATGATCCTTGATCGTATAGTGTATAATCTTTTGACTTAAACTGATTTAAATATACATTTGATATCTTTTCTAACACTTATAAATCCTAAAGTTTTAGAATGGAAATTGACAAATAAATGTATATGAAACAACATTCTAAGATAAAATCAACAACATAAAGATAGCCAAAAGTTAAAGTTTTATTTATTTATCAGATTAACCCTTTTAAAAGTTGTCAAAATTGCTAACCCAAGTTTCTACCAGCAAAACGTGGCCCGTCCACTTGGGTTGGCAAAGGGTGTCCATATTAACAAGGTTTAAACTAGTGCAGGAAAATAAAAGGCGATGGGCATCAAAGGCTTCATCCTCCACAAACAGAAGGACCCATCCACCTTTGCTACCCCCTATTATCCAAAAGGATCAGTGATCCTTAAACCTAGAAACTATTGTTCACCATCAGACCATCATTGTTTAAAACATCATAACCAAAAAACTACCAAACCATAAAAAATGGGCTCCGGCCACGTATAGAATTTTCCATCATCGCCCATTTATGCAACTCACACCTTAGCTGCTTTATCCACCTTCTCTTCACCACCTTTACCACTGCCTCCAGCCGCTGCATCCTCAGGATCCTTATCTCCGCTCCTACCAGCTTCAAGTGCCAGCACCTCCTCAGACTCCTCATCATCTCCAAGTTCAGCTAGCCTCTTTGCCCAAGCCTCCAAGTCCCACTCAGACCTGTCAAAGGAAGGATCAGCAGCTTCCTTAGCCATTTGTAGCTTGATCTTAAGCATAGCAATGGCAGCAGAGAGTTTGGCTCCATCCATGACCTCCATCTTCTCCTTATTAGCGGTGATCTCAGCAAGAAGCAAATCCTTATGCAGGGTATTGTTGTCTTTCTCGAGTGAGGAGTTCTTCTTGTCCTTGGCGAGTGCTATCTCTTGGAGGTCCAGGATTTTCTCTTCAGCTTTGGCCAGGCGTTGGTCTAGGAGAATCTGGACTTCAGCGAATTTCTGTAAGATAAGAATCAGTTTTTAGGATCCTTTATCCTTAGAAAAGATGCAAGTTTCAGGATACCAGATCCTTACCTCGGAGACATAATCATGGAACTGACGTTCCATCAGAGGGAGACCTTCGGAGGATTCAGTGGGCTTCTTCCTTTTAGTTCCTTTACCCCTGGTGCTCATACCCTTAGCCTCCGGGTTGCTTTGGCATGCAGCCAGCTCCTTCTTGATAGACCGCGGGGATACGATGTCCTGGAGATCACCTACGCTGAACCTAGAAGTAGACTTTGAAGATTTAGCAGCACCTACAAGTACAACACACAGATAAGTATTCACACCCTATTTTTACTAAACATTTATATATACACATATGTGGATACTTACTTGACATGGTGTAGGAAGTGGATGAGATCTCTTGTGAATCCTTTGTCCTTGGTGGAAATGTTCTAATGGCAGGATCAAGCTTCCAGAAAGCGTTGTCATTGGTGGAAATGTTCTAGTGACAGGTGACTCTTGAATGTGTAACAGGGAGATAGCTGCACAAACAAAGAAAGAAAGGATTAGTTATCCTCAACAGAAAAGAGAAGTCTTACTGTTGTCCTAGTCTAAGGATCCTATATCCAACCATCAGTGTTCCACTTCTTGGGAAGATGACTCCCGTTTGGAATGGAATCTCTTCTCACAAAGAAGAATTGATTCCTCCAGTTGGTGTCATTCTTGGTGGTCTTAAGGATTGGATGAGGTTGCTGGGATTTGGATTTGAAGAGGTAGCGGTGAGAACCATGACTGACTAGATTATACAAACGGCTCAACTCAGACAAGCCTATGTCTATACCTTCATGTTCTACGATGTACTCAAGTGCATACAAGACTCTCCACACCATCGGCATAGCTTGGATGTAGCACAGACCGGTCAGTGTTGTTGGGATTGAACCCTACGAAGGAACAGTTGATAAAGCCAAAACTGGTTCAAATCAGTGGATTCATCATAAGCAGTTGTTTGCATCAGATCTTTCCCCTTGAAAGTGTCTCTAACATCTGATGACCTATAAGTACTACTCTTCACAACAACTACTGATCTCTAAAGACTGTTGAAGATGAAGCACTGATGCTCAATCTACTGATATGCCTCAAGTACTACTGAAGACACAAAGCACTGCTGGAGCTATAACAGTGGAATGAAGAAGCAGTAGTTTACTTTATTCTTTGTATTATACTTATAATCAGTTGTTTAGTTATCAGTGGTTGTAATAGTCACTGGTTGTAGGTTGTTAGGAGGTTAGATGTCACTTTCATGGTGACGTCTGCTAAAGATGCTCAAGGGTTGTTCTGTACTATAAATAGAACAGTACCCTGCACTGTTCTATTAGCTCTCTTCATCACCAAGTCATTCTGTACGAACAATCAAGTGAGCTCAGGCTGAGGGGGAGATTATGTGCATGCATGCATTGTGATTGATTATTGTAATAAATACAATCATTCGATTTCAAGTTAAACATGTTTGCTAAAACTTATTCTCTCATTGATTGTGTGTTGAAAGTTTGTTTCATCTAATTCCGCTGCATTTAACTCTGTTTCATCTTCATCCTAATCAAACGAACATAATCAAAAGAAACTCATATCCTAACAATTGGTATCAGAGCTCGGACAGTCAAACTTGATCTAACAATCATTTTGACGTAAAAGTTCAGCTCATTTTCATTGATACTTTTGATTGTTCGGTTTTAGTTGTAAAACAGAGTAAGGTATAATTACGTACAAAGTTGATTATTCAGTGCCTGAAAAACAACCAGAATGATGTCACAATCACAGGATAACACTAATAAAGTTGGTTCACTCTTCAAACCACCTATGTTGGTCAGATCTGAATACAACATCTGGGAGCGAAGGATGAGTCACATCTTAGCTCAACAAAATACCGGATGTTGGAAGTCGGTTGTCTTTGGACCACATATTCCAATGGTGCCGAGTGCTGAGGATCTAAAAGTCATGGTTCCTAAGAAAATTGAGAACTATACTGACCAGGATTTTTAGAAAATTGAACTGGATGCCAAGGCATTTAGCATCGTTGCATCTGCACTACCAAATGAGATCTATGCTAGGCTGTTACACTGTAACAGTGCCAAGGAATTGTGGGATGCACTTAAGGAATAGTTTGGGGGGACTGAAGAAGTAATTGAAAATAACAGGGAAGTTTTAAATCAACAGTATGAAACCTTTTGTCACATTAAGGGTGAATCATTAACACAACAGTTTGAGCGTTTTAGCTGTCTCATAAGTGAACTAAAACTTGTTAAAACTAAATTTGCTAAATCAACTCTAAACAGCAGGTTTTTAAGGTCACTTCCTGAAAAATGGTATACAATTGCTTTTGTAACCAGAAACTCTGTTGGGTTCAAAGAGTTAACACTGACTCAACTTCATGGTAGACTCCTTACCTATGAAAGGGAGTTGAACCAGAAAAAGAAGTTACAAGATTCAGGGAAGGTTGCTGATGACTATACTTTTGGTAGCACAGCACTTCTGGGTCAAGAGGAATCTGGTAGTAGTAGTAAGGATCATAGTTATGATCATTATATTGATATAACTGCTGGTGGAGATTTTAATAACTCTGATTCTTACTCAAACAACTATGCTTTCACAGCTAGTAGTGAAAACCAGATTTCTGATAATCTCTCTTTTGAACTCAGTGATCTGCAGCATTTTGATCCAACTGATTTAGAGGAAATGGACATATTACACCAACTTGCACTGCTGAGTGTTAGAACCAGCAAGTTTTACAAAAGGACGGGGAGAAAATTTCCAGGTTTACATGGGAACTTGAAAGTAGGGTTGGATAAATCAAAGATAAAATGCTACAAGTGTAATAGGTTAAGTCATTTTGCTAGAGAGTGCAGGAGTCAAACTAGTGGAACAATCATCGCACATCCTAGCCCTAGCCCTAGACCACAAAATAACCAAACCACTGTGCATTATTCCTAATATGACCCTGCTGCTCATGTTAACACTGCCCACTATGCACACCCTGCAACCCCTGTTCCTGTTCACTATGTCCAAATCACTGTTCCTCAGATACAGTATGTCCAGGCCCCAGCTCCTCAGGTTCAGGTGCAACAAGTTGCACCTCTACAAGCTACACCAGCAGTTGTTCAACCAGATCAGCAAAGTTTTTTCACCCAAGGCTTTGTTGACTGGAGTAGCTTACCTGATGAGCTAGGTGATGAAAATTTTGCACTCTATGCTAAAAATGATGCTTCCAGTGATGATTTCTGTTTTGTAGCATTAGAGTCTATACCAGAAGGGCTGGAAACCGAAGAAGGACAGTCAAATGATGAAACAGTGGATACAATTTCTGAAGCAGTGGTTACTGCTGTTGCTGGTGAAATACTGTTGGGAGAAAATTCAGAACCCCTGTTGGAACCACTGTCTGACCCCTGGTCTATTGAAGAAGATGAGAAGAAGCAAGGTGAAAAAGAAGAGAAAGATCCAGAAGAAAGTGAACATGTCTGTGATTGTGCCATGATGGCTGCAACTAAGGTATCACCCTAGGTTCTTAAAAACCTTTGTTCAGAAAAATGCATCATAGCATTTGCAAACATTAAGGAGGTGAATGAAAACCTTAGAGATAGATTGTTAAAAGACGAAGTACAATTTGAAAAATCTTTAAAAGAATTGAAAAACAAATTGTCAGAAAAGGAAAATGAGATTTGCAGCCTCAAACATGAGCATAGCATAACCAAGGACCAACTTTAGACAATGATAGAAAAATATCAGGTCTGTAAAAAGGAGTTGGAATCCACCCAAATCACATGTGAAAAGTGGGTGGAATCCTGCAAAGGTGATGAAGTTATGCTTGAAAAACAGATCAAAAGCAATGTAAAATTTGGTGTAGGTTTCAGAAAACATGATCAAATTGAAAACACTGCTGCAAATGAATCTGTTTAAACCACTGTTGAAGTCATACCCACCAACAAGGATGGCCAAGAAGTTAAAATAACTGACAAAAGTGGCAACAAAATCACTCTGGAAAGATCTATGGGGTCCTCAACTTTTGAGGAAGTTGAGAAATACCAATTCAAACCCACATGGTCTGATGAGTGTGACATCCTTGAAAATTTTAAACCCATGGATTTCACTACTGTGGATGGTGTCAAAGCTCCAAAGGCCAAGGTCATTCCTCTTAAGGACATCCCAACAGTGGTTCAAAACTCTGTTGCAAAGGAGTCTGAAAAGAAGAAAAGAAACGAAAAGAAAAGATTAAAAACTTGTTTTGTGACTTTTGTGAAAAGAAAAATCATTTGACCAAAGATTGTTTTCATTTAAAAGCTTATGACATTAACAAAACAAGTATCATTGTGCCTTCAAAGAGCTGCACCATCTGTGGTAAATCAAACCATCTCACTCAGGAGTGTGTGTATCTTAAAACCTATGATGTAAAAAGGAATGAGTACACTTCAAAAACACCCATGAGTTCATCAAGTTCACAAGCCAAGAAACAACCATCCTTTGTGCCTGTCCAAACAGCTGTTACAAAATAGATGAACCAAACCTCTGTTAAAAGAGAAGTTTAAGTGACAGATGCACCCCCTGCTAACCAATACCAAAGAGGTAAAGGTCAACCTCCATACCAAAGGGTCCCACATGTTTATGAGGTTTACAAAAAGCCTATTAAACCAAAAGTGAACAGGCATCCCTTTAGTTACCAACAGCTGATAGGAAATGGTCCCCAATAGTGGTTGGAGAGAAATGTTCCAAAAATTGACCAAACCCCTGATCTAAGCACTGTCCATCTTCCTGAACTTAACATAGACACTGTTGAGACCCTATCCAAAGCCTTATTGGCTTTGGAGACCCTCCTGAACTAATTATTTACTTGATGTGCAGGGAGCTTCTGCATGCTTAGATAGTCTTTGGTATGTAGATAGTGGAGGCTCCAGGCACATGACTGGATGTAGAGCCCTACTCAAAGAATTCAAAACTCATGGAGGGGGTGATATATCTTTTGGTAATAATAGTAAAGGGAAGGTGATGGGTTCTGGTACAGTACAGTCTGGAAATGTTAAGTTTGAAAATGTTAATCTGATAGACAATCTAAAATTCAACCTCCTTAGTGTCTCTCAAATGAGTGACAAAGGTTATGGATCATTTTTTACTAAGGAGTGTTGTAGGATTGTTGGACCAGAAATGGTTAAAAATATTGAAGAAATAATAAAAAATGGAAAAACCCAACTTGTTGCTCAAAGAAGTGGCAATGTTTATGTAGTTGATCTATCAAAAGAGAGCCCCAGAACTGATGCATGTCTGTTCTCAGCTGCCTCTAACAAAGAGACAGAACTATGGCATAGAAGATTGGAGCACACAAATCTCAAGACAATCACTGCTTTGTCAAAACAGGGCCTTGTAAGAGGTCTTCCACAAAAAGTGTTCACCTGTCCTGAGCATTGTGTTTCCTGCTTAAAAGGAAAACAACATAAAAGCTCATTTAAGTCCATTGAAGAGTCCAAAACAACGAAGTGCTTGCAAATGCTTCACATGGATCTGTTTGGCCCAGTAAAAGTCATGAGTCTTAAAAAGAAAAGATATTGTTTGGTAATTGTAGATGACTTTTCTAGGTTTACATGGACTTATTTCTTATATTCCAAAGATGAGACTGCAGGCATTCTGCAAGACTTTGTCAAACAGGTTGAAAAGTAGTTTGACTTGCCAGTAAAAGTCTTCAGGAGTGACAATGGCACAGAATTCAGAAATAGGGAGTTGGATGAGTTTTGTGTGTCAAAAGGAATTGTAAGGCAGTACAGCATTCCAAGAACACCAGAACAAAATGGGGTTGTTGAGAGAAAGAACAGAACATTGATTGAGGCTGCCAGGACCATGCTTGCTGATTCAGGTTTGCCATTAACTTTCTGGGCAGAGGCTGTAAACACTGCCTACTATGTCCAGAACAGAGTTTTAATAAACCCTAGGCATCAAAAGACTGCCTATGAAATTCTGTATAAAATCAAACCACTGATCTCATACTTCAAAGTTTTTGGCTGCCCATGCTTCATTTTAAACTTAAAAGATTCCATTTCAAAGTTTGCAGCCAAAATTGATTGTGGTTATCATTTGGGATACTCAACCACTGTTAAGGCCTACAAAGTGTTTAACACTAGGACTAAGACAGTGGAAGAGACTTTGAATGTGAAGTTCAATAAACTTTCTTCAATGAAAATCCCTGCAAATCCTGTAGAGTTATTTGATCTTGATAAATTTACCTTTGAAAATGTTTCTGTCAAGACTAACAGTGCAGGTCCATCTTAACCTCCTCCATCAGACAATGGATATGAAATCATCATTCCACAACAGAAGTTTACATCCATTGCCAGAGCAGCAGATGTTCAAAACAGTTGTCAAAGCTCAACCATTGCTACCTCAACAGTTGTTGACCAAAGTAGCCCTTTAACCCATGCTTCCATATCCTCAAACACTGTTGATAAAAATCCTCAAACAGTGGATAAAAATCAACATATTTCCACACCACTTCCTCCTATAGTGGTTAGCTCAGATGATTCACATCTGCAGCCCTCACCCTTAAATGCCATTGTTCCATATAAAGGAGATTTAATCTTCTTGAAGTCTCATCCACCTGACCAAATCATTGGCAACATCAGTGAAGGGGTGCTCACCAGAAGTCAATCCCAAAACATCTGTTTTTTTGCTGGTTTTCTATCACTTCATCAACCTGTCAAGTACCAAGAGGCACTAAAAGACAACAGTTAGGTGGAAGCCATGCAAGAGGAGCTCCAACAGTTTAAGAGACAACAAGTATAGGAGCTTGTACCACTGCCAGAGGATGTGAGTCCTATTGGCACAAAGTGGGTCTTCAAAAATAAAACTGATGAAAGGGACATTGTTGTCAAGAATAAAGCAAGGCTTGTGATTTAAGGGTTCAGACAGGAAGAGGGCATTGACTATGATGAAACTTTTGCTCCTGTAGCAAGATTGGAAGCTATCAGATTATTCCTGGCCTTTGCTGTCAACCACAACATAAAGGTGTTTCAAATGGATATTAAATGTGCATTCCTCTATGGTAAGATTCAAGAAGAGGTATATGTTTGTCAACCTCCTGGTTTTGAGGATCTATTTAATCCAAATCATGTCTACAAGCTAAATAAAGCTTTGTATGGCTTGAAACAAGCACCTAGAGCCTGGTATGAAACTCTTTCCACCTTTCTTCTCTCTATTGGTTTCACAAGAGGCAAAATTGACAAAACACTGTTTTTAAAATGGAGAGGGAAAGAATTGATGATTGTCCAGATTTATGTGGATGACATCATTTTTGGAAGCACATGTTCCAAAATGTGTGAAGAGTTCAGAAAACTCATGACAGCTGAGTTTGAGATGAGTGCAATGGGTGAACTACAGTGCTTTCTTGGTCTCCAAGTAAAGCAACTGCAAAATGGTACTTTCATTCATCAAGGCAAATATGCCAAAGAACTTTTAAACAAATTTGAGATGAATGATTGCAAACCATGTAGTACACCCATAGCAACCACAAAGATAGTCATGTCTGATGAAAAGGATGATTTGGTTGATCAAACTCTTTATAGAAGCATGATTGGGTCTTTATTGTACCTAACTACATCTAGGCCAGACATCATGTTTGCAAAATGTGTTTGGGCAAGATCCCAATCAGCCCCTAGAAAGTCAAATCTTATTGCTGTAAAAAGGATATTCAGATACTTAAAAGGTGCTCCCACACTTGGTATCTGGTATCCAGCTGATGGAAATATCAAGCTTTCAGGTTTCTCAGACAGTGACTTTGCTGGATGCAATACCACAAGGAAGTCCACTTCAGGAGGGTGCCAATTCCTAAGCAGTTGCTTAGTGTCTTGGCAAAGCAAAAAGCAAGCAGCTGTTTCAACATCCACTGCTGAGGCAGAGTATATAGCTGCTGCTGCAAGCTATACAGCCCAACTGTTATGGCTTCAAAATCAACTGCTGGATTTTGGTAGCACTGCCTTAAAGACACCTCTCATGTTGGATAGTCAGGCAGCAGAAAATATCATCAAAAATCCAGTTTCACATTCAACCACCAAGCACATTGACATCAGACATCACTTTGTGAGGGATTGCTATGAAAAAGGTTTGATTTCTCTGCACCATGTTCAAACTAAAGATCAGCTGGTAGATGTGCTAACAAAGGCTTTAGACACATCCACATTTGAAAGCTTGATCTCTAGGATTGGCATGCTGAACATGGAATAACAGGCAAAATCCTGTTTTTCTATGAATAAAAGCATTAAAATGTTTTCAGAAAATCAAAAATTCATCCTTAAAAATAGCTAAAAATGAAAATTTTCATTAAATCCTTAAAAGTCTGCCACAACCACTGTTTTGGTTTAAACATCTGTTCTGTTTATATCTTCCACTGCTGAAAGTCAACCTCTGTTCCTTCATTGTCCTTGTTAAAAACTGTTGTCAAACATCAGTGTTTTAACCCACTAATGGCTATCCACTGATAGTTAAAAATCAGCCACTGTTTTCATTTTCACCACTGATATTGATCATCAGAGGTTGGCACGTGGACAGTACTTAGCCGTCAGATCTTTACCGCTGCCACGTAAGCATTCACTTTTTCACCTTATAAAACCCTGATCAAAACCCCAAACAGGGCTTTCACTATCGAATCGAATTCAAAATTCCTTTCAAAAGCAGTTACCATCAAATTTCTTCAAATCATTCATCGTCTTCTTCATCTCGTAACTACCTTCAAATCACCATGGCTCTCGCACTCAAAACCCCTCACAACTACCTGTGTACACTTGATAAAACAAGTCAAAACACAACCTTTCACTCCGTTATTGATTCTCTCTCGTCTTCAAAGTACAAAACCTTGTTGACCTGTAACGCACCTATCTACCTGGATACCCAACGTGAATTCTGGAAAAATGCAAAGCTTGAGGTCAAGGACAAAAAGCCCTTGGCTATTACCTCAACTATAAGGGGAATTCAGGTTGCTGTCACACCTCAAACCATTTCAGAGGTTTTTGAAATAAATGATCTTACAGGTAAAAGTTCTTTCCCAAATGAAGAATACCAAACTGATTTGATTGAGAGGGGGTATAAGGAACAAATGAAAAAGGATACTTTGCAAAAAGGCAGTTTTCCACCTGCCATGAGATTTTTATTCCATACCCTCCTCATGTGTGTGTCAAATAAAACAACGGCTTTTAATGAAATACCATTGAAAATCCAATAGCTGGGTTATGCTATAATGGCTGATGTTGATTTTAACTACTCCCAGGAGATTTTCAATGACATGGTCAAAAATGTTAATAATATCAAAGAAAATAAAAAACCATTCTTATTGTTTCCAAGGTTTTTAAGTTTTTATTTACAAAAGAAATTTTCAAAGGATAATGCACATGTGCTTATCCAAGGATCCTTTTCAAATAAACAGCCTATCTTCTGAAACTTTCACAAGGCTGTCAAAACCTTCTAAAACACAAACAGAGAACCTGAGTAGAATTTAACTGAGACAACCTCTGCTCCTCAGGCTCCTGCTGTTGAGCCCTGCTCCTGGTGATCACAGCAGCACAACCCCTGCTATGAAACCCACACCAAAAATCACCAAACAGCACAAAAAGAAAATTACCAAAAAGCCCCCCAAACCCTCTAAAAAGGTAACTCTAGAAGATGAGATCCCAAAGATAATACCTGTGACAACACAAAAGTCACCAATAACCACTGCTGCTACTTTCTCACAATAGATGGAAGAAAGATCTCAACCTGAGCCTCAAACTCCTCATGCATCCTCTCAAAAGGATCAGGTTGTATCCACAGGGACACCACATTATAAAGCTCTGGAATCACTTGATTCCATCTTCCATGGCCCTGCTCCTGGGGCAAATTCTCTTTCAACCCCCATCCTCACTGCACAAATTCCACCATCAATTATACCTCTGTTGGATGCACTTGATATGGACCAGACACAAATCAGTTCTTCTCAACCACCTATCACTGAGAATATACCTCAACAAGTGACTGAGTCTGGTTCCTCTATCCTTGCTAACCCACCAACAGGTGAGGAGGCTACACTGCAAGAATTACAAGTAATTCCTGTCAGTAGTTCAAGTGGAGCAGCAACTACAGGTGTTGAATCCACTGATTTACACCTGGCCAGTTGTTTCATCACTCAGACTCCCTTGAAGGAAATTTCCTCTTTGGGAACCAAGGTGACCACTAGTGTGTTTCCAATACCCACTGGTGTGTTTACTATGGTAACCTCTGCTGAGGAAAGAAGTCCCCAGTACCAAGAAAAAGGGGCATCAGTGGATGATTTTTAGGAAACTTTCCCTAAGTCAACTACTGAACAACCACTTCCAGTGGGAAATCAGATGATCCCATTCATTTGGTTGATGGTTTAAAATATAAAGAATTGACGGAGAGGGTTGATAAAATTGAAACATCTGTTGCTGATATTAAAAATATGCTTCAACAGTTGTTACAATCTTAAAAGGCTACACCCAATGCTGCAACATCTGCTCCTTCCCTCACTGAGCTTAGGCACATGTTTCAACCTATGCTTCACAAACAGAGACAGTATGCTGATCAACAACATGAGATTCAGCTTCACATGTTCAGAAATGTGATGGAAGCTAGGTACAAAGATATACAGGCTGATATAAAGGCAATCAAGGACCATTTGCTTCAAACCACTGGCACTTCTCCTCCTAGTTGTTTTTGTTGAAAACCCTGATGATGCCAAAAAGGGGGAGAAAGGAAAGAAGGGTAAAGAAGGTTTGCATATGCCACCAGATCCAATGTCTAAACTTGTGGTAGAAATTCCAAGGCCAGATGGTTCTAAAAAGGTTGATGTGACTCTAAATGCATTTGTTGATCTAAAAGCAAACAAAAAGGAGACAATGGAAATAAAAGGGTCAAAAATATTTGAGCAAGAGAAGAAAGTTATGATGGAAAAGGAAGAGCAGGGTACTTCTATAACCAAAAGAAGAAAGCCTACCAGAAAGGTTAGCCAACCCAAAACCACACCTTCCAAAACCACCAAACATACTGTAACAACTCTCATCAAAAGTCCTATATATTATATTATTTTGTCCAAAAGAAAACCATAATTGAGACACCCAAGAGATTCTGCACAAACCCTAAAATTTTCAGAACAATCGGAATCAGGATCAGGGCCCCTAAAACTCAGGGGGGGGGGGGGGGGGGTAAACCCTAGTCGGTAATATCTAAACAGTTTTACGTGTACGTTGAATTTTAACGCGAAATCAACTCAGCCAAGCTACTGGGACACGAAGCAACCCTAGGGTAGAATAGGGTCTCTCGCGCCACGCGACGCGCAAAAGGAAACCTTTCGCGTGGCGCGAGGGGGCATTTTTCAAGTATAAATAGAACAGTCTGTTTGATGCAATTCTGCGTTGATGCGACGTTCAAAATCCAATTATACTCTGAGTTATCGTAGAAACAGTCTCACAACACACACGAATCACGAAGTGCTGCCGCAATTCTGGGTAATAACTCGATCGCTGATACGATTCAATGTCCGATCGATTAAACTATCCAATGGATGTTTAAGTGCTGCCCACGTTAGGGTTTATGCTTTGTCATTCGTCGTTAATTCGATGAATGTTTAAGTATCACACTTTGTCATTCGATGTGAGGGTTTAATCTCGTGAGTTATCGTAAATGCAGTATTAAGTTACTAACCTAGTTTGTGTGCATTATTATTTAAACTAGGTTATCAAGGCTAATCAGTAGGCTAGGCTCTGCTCAATTAAATCTGCAATGTGAGTCATTCTCTTTTTATCAAATTTGATTTCAAAAGCATGTTTATTTTCAAAGTTATAATTACACTGATTAAGTTTATGTAATCACCAAGTTACAGCCGGTATGTGGGGTTTTGTATACATTACTTGATAAACTTCACCATTGGACAACGAGTTAGCCAAGGGGTGATATGACCATAGTCACAGACACCATCGGGCTAAGAGGCTACCGATGAATGTCGAGTGACAAATACTGTGGGTAGTTGGTTGATATCTGGAAACATTGTAATCTCTCTTAATACTGTAAACTATAACAAATGTGTCGTTTTCATAAAAGAATGATTCACTCAGTATTTCCCGCTGACAAAACCTTTTTCAAAAATGTTTCAGGTGATCTGTTGTGATCCAGGAAAAGTGCCGTGAAGCACTACAAGCTTAAGGAAGTGGCTCAGTATAAAACATGTTTTGTAAAATAAAAGATTTCTTCGTGAAATCTCAAGATTGTAAATTACCGGGTTTTATCCCGAATTGTGAAATAAAATAATCGGGAAATATTTCAGTTTTAAAAGATCCTGAAGAAACTTCCGCTGTTAAATAAATACTACGGGATTTTCTGTCCCGCGGCTTCTGAAACGGGTCAAACCGGGTCGGGGGCCGTGACAGAAAAAGGTGGTATCAGAGCCACTGATCTAAGCCTATTAAGTATTTAGAAATACTTAATTTTCCTGATTTCCATTATGTGATTATGTGTTTTATTAATTGAATATTTGTGTACAGTATGGGTAAGCAAAAGTTGTCAAACATCTATCTTAAATTAGATAGGTCATCCAACGAGAAGGGAAGTTCATCCCAAGCAAAATTCTCAAATCAGTCTGTAATTCCTGAAGAAGGAATATTTGTGCGAAAGGCACAATATGAGGAACCACTTTCTCCTAGTAAAAGAAGTCTGATTATTAGAAAAAGTAAGGAGAAAATATAGAAATCCCGAGAGAAGAAAGTTAAACAGGAAACCCAGGAATTAACTAGTAAAACACCTCTGGAGGACAAGTTAGATGAGAAATGGGCAGACCTTTATATGCTAGCTACTGTAGCAGTTAGTGCAAATCTTTAAAAATAATTTGACCCAAGTCTTAGCACCCTTATCACTCACAGTCCCGAAACCTTATTCAGTAAATAAATAAATTTAAAATAAAACCTCGTGTGTTTTAATTTTCATTTGTATTGTAGTTACCCAGTCTGAAATAATATTTAAAGGTTTTCTATGAAATTTTGTTATACATTAGTAATTGTGTGTATTTTGCATAAACAGCATGAGTGACTTGTCTGACGCCCTTCAGAATCTAAATCTCTATCCAGTAAAAATAGAGGTTTCCAGAGATTTCAATAGGTATATACCAGATATAGAAGAACCTATTGAATTCAATGCTCCACCTCCAGAGAAACCCAAGCCCAAGAAAAGAAGGAGATTTGTGGGATGGAGACGTGTGCGTAGGAGGAAGCCTACAACTAGGAAGATCCCTAAAATAGAAAATCCCTTAGATAAAGGGAAAGGGATTGAAATCGGGGAAGAGTCTAGGCAGATGGGAATACAGTTGAGGAATATTCTAAGCAGATACAAATGGAATTGGGAGGATATTCTAGGCCACCGGGAATGGAATATGGAGAAGGTTCTAGGCAAACCCAGAGGGAAGTTGGGGAAAGCTCTCGACAAGTCGAGGAGTTACCATTTCAGGAGGAATTAGATCGAGCATTGGCAAGCTGTGATGTAGTTAGGCCTGTCAATAATAATCTATACCCTACTCTTGAAACACAACTACCAATGAATTTGGACCCAGCAATTCCAGACCCTATAATCCACACCCAACCTCTAGGGATAGACGAGTGGTGGACAAATGATTGGCAGTTCCAAAACCTGATCAACAGTCCTTATTCCTTTCTCCCTCAGTTCGACCCAGAACCATTACCAAATCCACCCATGAGTAACGAGAATTTAGCAGAACTCCGCCATTTTGGCGAAGAGTTAATGGATGCGGGAAATAGAATCCGAGAGATAGGGGGACAAATTGCCTGGAAGTATGATGAAAGGGAGCCTCGTTTTTAGGAAGACAAATGACGAGAGATAATGGGATGGTGAAACTATGGTTATGTAATAATAAAAGTAATATTAAAATCAGTTTGTAAAATAACTACAAATAAAACTTTGTAAGATATTGGAGTGTAATGATGCCTATTATAAAAGATATAAAATGGAATCGAGAAATCGATAGTTTTGACTATACATGTGTTGTGAAATTTGTCTGATTGTGTATAATTGTTATTTATTCGATACTAATAAATTATATATATTAATTATCAGATGGCAAACATTGGTAATGAACCAGTAAATGAGGTTAACCAATCTGAGCAACACCCGGGGGATCAATATATGACTAGGCAAGATATAGAAAATATCGTTGCTCAAGGGATAGCCAATGCTATTCCAGCAATCGTTGCTGCTGTAAAGAATCCAATTGAACCGCAACAAATCGTTCCTAGCAAACGTATTTCTGAAGATAACTTCAGTAATAGCGTAAACGGAGGCGGTAATCATACTAATCATAATAATGAACCACGGCAAGTTCCGCTTCCTAAGAAAATTAAAGCTGCAACACCTGGTTGCACTTTCAAAGAATTTCTTGCTTGCAAACCCACAGAATTTGCAGGCAATGAAGGAGCGACTGCGGCACTGCGGTGGTTAGAGAAAACCGAGGCAGTGATTGCAATAAGTAAATGTGACAAAGACGACAAGGTCATGTATGCATCAAATCTGTTCAAGGAAGGAGCGCTAGAATGGTGGAACACAGTATTACAAGCCAAAGGAAGGATGATGGCATACGCTATGAATTCGGAAGAATTTAAGAATCTTGTAGAAAGAAAATTTTATCCCGAATACGAAAAAGAACAAATGACAAATAAGTTTCTAAATCATCGGATGATGGGTGTAGAGTGGTACCAACACTGGCTTCGCCAGAACCGGTACTCATTTCTCGCTATATTTGGGGACTAATTAGCGAAATCCGCAATATTGTTAAAGCTGCGAGACCTCGTACTATTGACGATGCAGTGGAATTAGCCAACACCCTAACTGATGAACTGGTACGCACAAGAGATGAAAACAGAAAGAAGGAACTGGCTCAGAAAATTACCCAAGGATTTCGTACGGGTAATAATAACAGCTTCAAAAGAAGAGGAACAGGGCAATCTTCAAATTCGCCATTTTGCAGAAATTGCAAAAAGAAACATTATGGAAGATGTAATGTAACATGCAATTTTTGTAAAATGGTGGGACATCGTGAAGAAGATTGCAGAAAGAAAACAAGAGTCTGCTATAATTGCGGAGAAACAGGACATTTTAAGCCAGAATGTCCTAAATTGGTCAAACCAGCAGACAATAAAGCCAAGCCAGCTGATGGAGTTACCAAGAAGAATGTTCGAGCCTTTCAGTTAACAACTCAGGAGGCCGAGTTAATTCCAGATGTGATAGCTGGTACGTTCTTAGTTCACAACATATACGCAAAAGTATTATTTGACTCTGGTGCAAACCAGAGTTTTATCAATACTTTATTCTGTCAAGCTCTTAATTTACCATTGACCAATCTTAGGCAAATTTTTACAGTCGAAACGGCAGACGGAAATTCTATTAAAATAGATAAGGTTTTGCAACAAGAAAACATAGAACTTTTAGGACATAAATTCTATGCAAACCTATTGCCTATGAAGTTAGCTGAATTCGATGTTGTGTTAGGAATGGATTGGTTAGTAGCCAACCATGCTCGAATCCTTTGTGATAGAAATTCTGTAGAAATTCAGGCACCTACTGGCGAAATAGTCACGATTACAGGAGATAAACCACGTAAACCCATGAAATTCATATCAGTAATGAAAGTTGCTAATTATGAACAAAAGCAAGGAATAGTATATATGATTTCAGTAATCATTAGTACTAAGGGTAAAGAACTTAAAGAGATTCCTGTAGTCTCATAATACTCAGATGTATTTCCGGAAGAACTTCCGGGATTACCACCCGATAGGGAGGTAGAATTTAGGATTCATCTAATTCCAGGAACTACACCGATAGCTAAGGCACCTTATCGGTTAGCACCCACAGAAATGTTAGAATTGAAAAAGCAATTAGATGAATTACTAAGTAAAGGATTCATACAACCTAGTTCATCCCCATGGGGAGCGCCAGTGTTATTTGTAAAGAAGAAGGATGGTTCGATGAGAATGTGTATTGATTATAGAGAATTGAATAAGGTTACAATTAAGAATCGATACCCATTACCTAGGATTGATGATCTGTTTGATCAACTTCAAGGAGCTAGATATTTTTCAAAGATAGACTTACGCTCCGGATATCATCAATTGAAGGTACATGAGGAAGACATACCTAAAACTGCTTTCAGAACTAGGTATGGTCATTACGAGTTTACAGTCATGCCCTTTGGGTTAACAAATGCACCTGCAGCATTTATGGACATGATGAATAGAATCTGTAAACCGTATTTGGATAAATTTGTAATTGTCTTCATAGACGATATACTTATTTATTCCAAAAGTCAAACAGAACATTGTCAGCAGTTACATGCACTCTTAACTTTGTTAAGAAACGAAAAGCTATATGCCAAATTCTCAAAATGTGAATTTTGGCTAAAGGAAGTGCAATTTCTAGGTCACATGGTGAATCACGAAGGTATTCATGTATATCCTGCTAAGATAGAGGCAATTACCAAATGGAAGGTTCCGCAATCCGCAATGGAAATTAGAAGTTTTATAGGTTTAGCCGGATACTATAGACGGTTTATTAAGGATTTTTCCAAGATAGCTGTATCATTAACTAAGCTAACCTGTAAAGCCGTTAAGTTTGAATGGGGACCTAAACAAGAAGAAGCATTTAGAATATTAAAGCAGAAATTAACAAATGCACCAATCTTAGCCTTACCAGAAGGAACTGAAGGTTTTGAAGTATATTGTGATGCTTCAAAATTAGGATTTGGATGTGTACTTATGCAACGTAAGAAGGTAATTGCGTATGCATCAAGACAATTGAAAAAGCACGAGGAAAACTATACGACTCATGATTTAGAATTAAGAGCCGTAATTTTTGCCCTTAAGATTTGGAGACATTATCTGTACGGAAGTAAATTTACTGTCTATACAGATCATAAAAGTTTAAAATATATATTTGGGCAAAAAGAGTTAAACATGAGACAAAGGAGATGGATGGAAATCTTAAGTGACTACGACTGTGATATTCAGTATCACGAAGGAAAGGCAAATATAGTTGCAGATGCCTTAAGTCGTAAGTACTATGAGAAACAACGACGGGTTCGTGCTCTCAGGTTAAATCTACAAATAGATTTAATAGAACAATTAAGGAATGTTCAGGAAACAGCAATCAAGGATGATGCTGAAGGAATGAAAGGACGAATAAAGGAATTAGAACAAGGAGCTGATGGAATTTGGAGATTCCACAAAAGTAGAATTTGGGTACCTAAGCAGGGAAACTTAAGACATAAGATTTTAGAAGAAGCCCATAAATCTAGGTACACTATGCACCCAGGAAACAATAAGATGTACCAAGATTTAAGAAATAACTTTTGGTGGATAGGAATGAAAAAGGATATAGCTAGATATGTTTCTAAGTGTCTTACTTGTTCACAAGTTAAGGCAGAACATCAGAAACCTTCAGGTCTACTGCAACAATTAGAAATGCCAGTATGGAAATGGGAACTCATAACAATGGATTTTGTTTACTAAGTTACCCAAAACCAGAAAAGGTAATGATGCGATTTGGGAAAAGGTAATGATGCGATTTGGGTAATTGTGGATCGATTAACCAAATCAGCTCATTTTCTACCTATGAAAGAAACCTTTAGCATGGAAAGGTTGGCCAAGTTGTATGTAGAAGAAGTAGTATCCTTACATGGAGTTCCACTCTCCATTGTTTCTGATAGGGATAGTCGCTTTACTTCTCATTTCTAGACAAGTTTTCAAGAAGCAATGGGAACTCGACTAAACCTAAGCACTGCATATCATCCTCAAACAGACGGGCAAAGTGAAAGAACAATCCAAACTCTAGAAGACATACTCCGAGCATGTGTAATAGATTTTGGTGGAAATTGGGACGATCACTTACCATTAATTGAATTCTCCTATAACAATAGTTATCATTCAAGTATTAACACTGCCCCATTCGAGGCACTGTATGGACGAAAGTGCAGAACTCCAGTTTGTTGGGCAGAAATAGGAGAAAGTCAATTGTCAGGACCTGAAATAGTACAGGAGACAACAGACAAGATTACACAAATCAAAGAAAGATTGAAGACGGCTCGTGATCGTCAGAAGAGTTATGCAGATAATCGATGCAAACCACTGGAATTTCAAGTCGGAGATAAAGTACTATTAAAAGTTTCTCCTTGGAAAGGAGTTGTTCGATTCGGTAAGAAAGGAAAGCTAAGTCCAAGGTATGTAGGACCATTTCCAGTGATCCAACGTATAGGACCAGTTGCTTATCGTTTACAACTACCAGAAGAACTAGCTGGAGTACATGATGTATTTCATGTATCCAATCTCAAGAAATGTTTATCAGACGAATCTTTGGTAGTACCTCTCCAAGACATAGAAGTAAACAAAAAGTTAAAATTTGTTGAGAAACCTCTTCAAATTGAGGATCGAAAGATCAAATTTCTCAAGCACAAGCGACTAGTTTTAGTCAAAGTTAAATGGGATTCAAAGAGAGGAGCTGAATACACTTGGGAGCTGGAATCTGAAATGAAGCAAAAGTATCCTCATTTATTCCAGTAAATCTCGAGGACGAGATTTTTATTAAGGTGGGGAGAATGTAACAACTCTCATCAAAAGTCCTATATATTATATTATTTTGTCCAAAAGAAAACCCTAATTGAGACACCCAAGAGATTCTGCACAAACCCTAAAAATTTCAGAACAATCGGAATCAGGATCAGGGCCCCTAAAACTCAGGGGAGGTAAACCCTAGTCGGTAATATCTAAACAGTTTTACGTGTACGTTGAATTTTAACGCGAAATCAACTCAGCTAAGCTACTGGGACACGAAGCAACCCTAGGGTTGAATAGGGTCTCTCGCGCCACGCGACGCGCACAAGGAAACCTTTCGCGTGGCGCGAGGGGGGCATTTTTCAAGTATAAATAGAACAGTCTGTTTGATGCAATTCTGCGTTGATGCGACGTTCAAAATCCAATTATACTCCGAGTTATAGTAGAAACAGTCTCACAACACACACGAATCACGAAGTGCTGCCGCAATTCAGGGTAATAACTCGATCGCTGATACGATTCAATGTCCGATCGATTAAACTATCCAATAGATGTTTAAGTGCTGCCCACGTTAGGGTTTATGCTTTGTCATTCGTCGTTAATTCGATGAATGTTTAAGTATCGCACTTTGTCATTCGATGTGAGGGTTTAATCTCGTGAGTTATCGTAAATGCTGTATTAAGTTACTAACCTAGTTTGTGTGCATTATTATTTAAACTAGGTTATCAAGGCTAATCAGTAGGCTAGGCTCTGCTCAATTAAATCTGCAATGTGAGTCATTCTCTTTTTATCAAATTTGATTTCAAAAGCATGTTTATTTTCAAAGTTATAATTACAGTGATTAAGTTTATGTAATCACCAAGTTACAGCCGGTATGTGGGGTTTTGTATACATTACTTGATAAACTTCACCATTGGACAACGAGTTAGCCAAGGGGTGATATGACCATAGTCACAGACACCATCGGGCTAAGAGGCTACCAATGAATGTCGAGTGACAAATACTGTGGGTAGTTGGTTGATATCTGGAAACATTGTAATCTCTCTTAATACTGTAAACTATAACAAATGTGTCGTTTTCATAAAAGAATGATTCACCCAGTATTTCCCGCTGACAAAACCTTTTTCAAAAATGTTTCAGGTGATCTGTTGTGATCCAGGAAAAGTGTCGTGAAGCACTACAAGCTTAAGGAAGTGGCTCAGTATAAAACATGTTTTGTAAAATAAAAGATTTCTTCGTGAAATCTCAAGATTGTAAATTACCGGGTTTTATCCCGAATTGTGAAATAAAATAATCAGGAAATATTTCAGTTTTAAAAGATCCTGAAGAAACTTCCGCTGTTAAATAAATACCACGGGATTTTCTGTCCCGCGGCTTCTGAAACGGGTCAAACCGGGTCGGGGGCCGTGACACATACTCCTCAAATCCCCAAAAGTTTCTCACATCAAACCACCAAACCAACAGATGTTAAGACACCTGTTGTATCAACAGTTGTTGGTACTTCAGCGGTTTCAACAAATGTTATCCCAACCACTGTCATCACCACTTCATTAACCAACACTCAATCCACTGCCATACCTAAAACAGCATCACCATCACAAAAACCACCTGCCAAAAAGCAGAAGACAACAGTGGTTGAAACACCAGTTGTTTCAACAGCTGTTAGTCAGTCACCCATCATTTCAAACACTACCACTCAACCCACAAATACACCACCAACCTCTCCAAAGCACAAAAGGAGAAGGGTAACTAACATTGTACTGGAAGATGATACTTCTCCACCTCCAACATCTTCACAACCACTGACCCTAGCCACTATTCCAAACCCTGTTCCAATCTCTTCAGTTCAAGCCCTTAATCCAAACACTGCCATTGTCCCTTTGGGAGTACAATATCCATTAGATCTTCCAGCAGTCAGAGAGGAGATCAAATCCTTCTACTCTGAAGATGATCTTGAAAAGAGGAAACTCCCATCTATTCAAGGTTATCCTTTGCCAAGAAACATAGAAGACTATCTGAAATTAAAGGCCAAACAAGCAGAGGATATATCTCAAAGAGACACAAAGGGAAAGTCTGACAAAGACATTCAGAGGAATTTGCAATACCTGCTCACCAAAGTCAGAACTTTAGAGCAGTTCTCAAAAGACCTTTGTCAGAAATTATCAAAAAAGGATGATGAAAGTATGAGGCAATATTACATTGAATACATCATCGCATACAAGAAATACAAGGCAGAAAAGTATCAGTACAAGGAATGGACCATTAGTGGACTTAAAGAGGAGATAGCCAGAATTCAAAAGATGCTTGAAGACAAAGTAAAGCAAACTCCTCCAGTCTGGTCCAATTACAAAAAGAATGTGCCTGAAAGGGCTTTGAAGCTGAAAAGAATGAAAGAAGAGCTTATAGCTGCTGATTATGGGTCAAGGAATCAGGCGACAAGGTGGTCAGAGGTGAAAGTGTTAGATACCTACAAAAGGTTGGAAGAGTTAAGGAAGAAAGATCCCACTGCTCCCAAAAAGCCTGATTATCCAGAAGCAGTGGATCTAGTCAAACAGGCCTTGCCAATTAAAAGATCCACTGCTCCACCTGCTGCCATCCTTTATTAAAGAAGGAAACAAAAGCAGATGGATGCAGAAACAAAAGAAGACAAGGCTCAAGAAGAATACATCATGAAGATGGTTCTTCAGACAATGTTGGCAGAAAATCAAGATTTAGCACAATCTCAAGACCCTGCCAAAGTTGTCATCACCAGGCCTCCATTTCCAAACTAATCAAAAATAAAGACTCTCCCAAGAAACCCACTGGATTCAAAAATACTAAAATGGAAGTCTGATCAAAAGACCCGCGTATTGACTCTGCTCAAATCCAGTGGTGAGGTGAAGCATATATCAAGGGAAAATGCACTTGGCCAGAGTGTAGAAGACTTACAAGATCTCCTTGAGCTTACACTGTGCAGGGGTGAAGATAATGAGGATTCCATGAACTTTGAATTACAATTCAAATGGCAAGTTAGGGAACTCTTGATGAGACAATAAAAATCTAGAATAATGAAGTGTTTTGGCATCATCTGTTCCATGGGGAGATTGTTGGGATTGAACCCTATAAAGGAACAATTGATAAAGCCAAAACTGGTTAAGATCAGTGGATTCATCATAAGCAGTTGTTTGCATCAGATCTTTCCCCTTGAAAGTGGCTCTAACATCTGATGACCTATAATTACTGCTCTTCACAACAACTGCTGATCTCTAAAGACTGTTGAAGATGAAGCACTGATGCTCAATCTACTGATATGCCTCAAGTACTACTGAAGACACAAAGCACTGCTAGAGCTATAACAGTGGAATGAAGAAGCAGTAGTTTATTTTATTCTTTGTATTATACTTGTAGTCAGTTGTTTAGTTATCAGTGGTTGTAATAGTCAGTGGTTGTAGGTTGTTAGGAGGTTAGATGTCACTTTCATGGTGACGTCAGCCAAAGATGCTTAGTGGTTGTTCTGTACTATAAATAGAACAGTACCCTGTATTGTTCTATTAGCTCTCTTCATCACCAAGTCATTCTGTATGAACAATCAAGTGAGCTCAGGCTGAGGGGGAGATTATGTGCATGGATGCATTGTGATTGATTATTGTAATAAATACAATCATTCGATTTCAAGTTAAACATGTTTGCTAAAACTTATTCTCTCATTGATTGTGTGTTGAAAGTTTGTTTCATCTAATTTCGCTGCATTTAACTCTGTTTCATCTTAATCCTAATCAAACGAACACAATCAAAAGAAACTCAGATCCTAACAAGTGTGAAGAAGCCTTGTGTGAGAGTGGGAAAAGGATATGGGAAGCCTATTTGAAAAGGGGCTGCAGGAAAGGTGACCCAGACATCCGATACACAATCGCTCTTCATTGAAGAATCGAATGGCCAGAAAATAGTACCATCCGAGAAACAGTGGCGTAACTGATCAACTTCAGGATCAGTGAAGCGACAAAGCTCCATTGAGGGGTTTTTGGTAAGGCCCTGACTCTTCAGTGGGCTGTTATGCTCAGGATTCTTGGCGGGAGAGGATCGGGTGCTCATCTTAGCCATGGATTCTTAAAGAATAAGGGATCAGAAAGAAGAAAGCTAGAGAGAAGGAAGAAGGAGATACCTGTGGTGATCTTCAAATGTGGATTTAAAGGGGAAGTGTCTCGAATTTAAATGCATAGATCGCCCTAATCCTTATCCTATTTATAATGATTGTTTGTTGCAGGCATGACTGTTGCTGACATCAGCCTGTAATGGCTCTATCCATATGTAACGGCTAGTCCGATTTTGGCTGAAACATGACTATCTGATTGTATTTCAATTAGTCATGTTTGGGGGCAATTGTTAGGGATAGAATGTTATTGCATATGGATCACGGATCCTCAGTGTGGCCTGGATCTCGGATCCTCAGTTCGCTCTGGATCGAAGATCATCAGGAGATGGTACTGGAAGGCTAAGGATCCAGGATCCTCTTTATTATTCTAAACTAACAATTGTTTCCATCATCCTTTAGCTTGTTTTGCAGGTGTATTCGAAGGAGACTTGTTCTTGCCGAGATTCCACGGGAATATGCTCCATATTAGTGCACGTGCAAGAGCTACATGACCGTTATGGTGATCGTGGGTGGCTAGCACATATTTCGGATAGTTAGTTAGTTAGATATTTTCTATTTTGAATGGGGTAACAAACTATTAGTAGCAAGTTAGTTACACACTTGATACAATTCGAACTCTCTGCAATCAATTGGCGATTACACACACAACACTCTAGAAATCATTGTATCAAGCTTGTTATCACCCAAAGATGTAATCTTTATTATTCAATATAGTTGATAGTGATAGTTTTCACTATCCGAGGTTTTTTATGCCGGAGATCATTCATTGATCAAGGGCTTTTTCCTCGTATAAATCCTTGTGTTCATCATCATTTTCATTCATTCATTTTTCATACTTTTGTTCATTTAACCAAGCATCTAACCTCACAAAAATCAGATTTGGTTACATTATCCTTGTGTGATTTTTGACCAAAACAGTTAGTATGTATATTTCATTTCCTTATTATTCATTCATGACCATCCTTGTTGTCTTATGTCAACTTGTGCACTGGTGAATAGAAAAGAGGTTTTAAAATGGAAGATTTATCCTCCTACCTCTATACATGATTTCTATGATAATCCTTGTTATATTGTTGGACTAAACTTATAAAATACTATATGTAATATATATATATATATATATATATATATAAAATACATATAATACATGTAAGAAACTGAACCCTTGATGATAACTAAATGGTTATTTGTCAAGTTACTAAGTTACATCACCTAAGTGCTTAGTTCCTCGTTACGATTCTAATAGGTATTAAACCTATGAAATCATTCTAACCCCTATGGGTTTTCATAGTGTCAAGAACGAGTGCTAAGTCTAAGCGATTATTTTCTTGTATATTTACTTTGTTATACTTTTAATTCCGAATTCCTAATCCTCCGTTATCATCCATTACTCATACACCTACTTTTCCTCGTGTAGAAGGACTTGGTGTTCCATCCTAAATCAATCAACAAACTCTTCACGGATTCACATGTGGAAGCTTGCAAAACCGTGAGTACACTTGACTCGTTTTACTTTTAAAACACTTTGGATTGTAACATGTTAATATACGAAACTCACAATCACACACTTAAACCATGCTTTATACTCTCAATCATTTATACATGCTACTTGTTTACTTAGGTTCATGCTAGATTATACATGTTTTATGTCATTAACTTTGCTAAGCCCCCACTTAAAATATATAGCGCTATAGGAGTAGCACGCCGCCCATTTGGGTCTTGTTAAGTCTTTATTTATTATTGAACGGTCTCATTTCTTTTGTGGCGAGGGATGCTAAATACTAGTGGACATTTGTGTTTGACATATTGTGATGCATGCTAGTTACCTTGTTTACAAATTGCCATGTGGATTCGAGAAAATGCTTTTATACTTAAGCTATATTTATACAAACCTTGTGTACTCGCCAATGCTTTCGAATTGACACTTTATTTAAACATGTTATAGGTTGAGGATTGATGCCATGATGAATCTAGTAGGGATGACTAGAAACACATTCAAGATACTAGATTTGATTATGTTATGTTATGTTATTGTTGTTGCATTTTGTCGTTTCCTTGATGTACTTGTACTTTCTTTGTTGTATTGACAATTTATGTTTATTAATGAAATTCGGTTTTGATTTAAATATTGTCACAATTAGCGTTATGTGTGATGATCAATCTATCTTCGTCCCACTCCGATGATTCTGCCATTGGTTGGGGTGTGACATGGATAGGGTCCTAACCTTTACGAACTGCTTTCCCAAATTTATTCGCGCTCGAAAAATCTAAAGGGTGTGTTGTCGCGGATAAGCTGAAAGACGAATCTTGCTACATTTTTTGTTCGGACTGGTCAAGGGTTAATTTCACTGCAGCTGACGGTTCTGAACTGTTGGGCTTGCTAGGCATGGTGTCGGTGGGCCAAAGAGAAGACGAATGGAGTTGGGCGTTGAACGGATCAGGTTCTTTCGATATAAAGGATCTTAAAATAAAAATCGGTAGTGTGGATGTCTTGCAGCCCTCTTTCAATTTCGTCTGGAATAAGTGGATCCCGAAAAAAGTGTGCTTTGTGGTGTGGCGAGCTTATCTTAATCGGTCACCTACTGCGGACGCTTTACGGATAAGAGATCTGCATGTTCATAACCATTGTGCAGATTATGCAGGACCATTGTGGAAAACATAGAGCATATTTTTACAGGTTGCCATTTCTCTCAAACAATATAGAGTATTATGGCATAGTGTTGGGGGGTCTCGTCCCTATATGTGTTCCACGTTATTGACCTACTTCTTTTCAACGACATGGTGCACGGGTCAAAGTCTAGAAAATACACTCTGCAAGCGGTTATTTACACTATTAGGTGGAGTATTTGGAGGTCGAGAAACGATGCGGTTTTTAATGATAAAGTATCGTCGATGTCTAAGGTTATTGAAGAATTGCAAGCTCTTAGCTTTCTTTGGGTTAGAAACAGGTCGAAAAGATAATCGTAATCATGGGAAGATTGGAAGCGATTTAATGTGGATTTATTGTCGTTTGCTGTTTTTCTATTTTGCTTCTTTTCAGGTTGTTCGTTTCTTTTGGCCAGCTTCTTACGGGTCGATGTATGCTTTTATTGTTGAAGTAATAAGATTGATTTTGTTGGCCGTTCAAAAAAATATTTAGATAAATATTTAAACACCCCCTAAGCATAGGGAATAAACTTTGAAAGAAATTGCATTGTTATTTACGACCGACCATGTTTCTCTTTTGATACGGGGTCATATGTTAAAATCGAAAAGGGATTCCAATTTCCAAAGGTGTGGCCGTTCTTTCTAAAGAGAGATTATGTTATACATTACATTACAATCTATATAATCTATAAAAGGAGATTAGAAGATGACCTCGATTTGCTTACGTGTCAACCTCTGAGATATGCCACGTTGTCCATGCTGATGTCATAATTCGGATATATATATATAAATCTATAAATCTAAATAATATAATATATATAATACGACATTCAAACTATAATTTCAAAATATGGCTCCAGTTTCAAAACTTCAAAATCCAAACCATAATTTCAATACCTCTCTCTCTTAAAACATACACCTAATCATTTTGAAATTTACTCATAGAGAGAGAAATTAGAGATACATTTTAACAATCCAACATACACCTAACTAGACATTGTCCCAATTCAACCAGATGCTCTATTTCTCTCTCACTAGATGGTGTTGTCTGGAGTTGCAAGAGTAGAAAGAGAGACGGGAAGAAGAGCAAAGACATCGATTGGAGTTGCAGATGCTATTCCGGTTAAATTAGGGTTCCAGTCAAACTTCGCCACCCTGATTTACTACTGTATGCTTCATATATGTGTAGATCCAGAAACCCTAAGGTATGCTTCAACCGCTGAATTTGTTTCAGACAACAACAGTGCAAGTGGATAAACTTGCAGATCTGGCTACCCAGAGTATTTTTCACGACTTTTATCCTTCACCGGTGAAATCGAGCACATCCAGATCTATTGGTTAGTTGATTTCTTATCAAGTGTGTGATTAATTGTTGTGTTGAAGTTCTTGACCTAAATTTATGAATTGTTAACAATTTTGGTAGTCTGATGAGGATTCTTTAATGGAAATTGCTCTAATTTTGTGAATGATTATTTTATTTTTTTTCATTAGTTTGATTTTCTTATAATTTTTGTTTAATGTCTAGCCCTAGATCAAGTTGTTCCACTTCTCATTTATCTCTTTATCCTTCGACGAGACAGGCACACACATAGGTCAATTGTGCTAGGTGAGCTTTGAAGATTGAAGATTTAATAGTCTAATGGCAGAATATGATATAGATGTAAGCAACTTTGGAGTTCCAAGTTCCACTTTCTTTTTGGTATTTTAGTGGTTTATTTTATAAGTTCCAAGTTGGTATATTCACCTCTATTGCAGCCATGGTGTTGTCATCTATCGTTTTTGTTTGTTAAATTTTATATCTTTTAAGTTTTTTTTAAACATCTGACGGTGCTCGAAAACTGAGTCGACACGGTGAAACAGGTGAGTGAGAATGAGTGACGCTTCGTTTGTTAGGTAGCTTCTTTTAAGTTGGTTCTGATGGGTAAATCAGTCGCCGTAACGTTTACGAAGTCATTAAAACATTTGATTGTTCAATGCTTGAATTCCACCGTAGATTTACCGAAATCTGGGTTACAAAATTGCTGAAAAATGACACCGGTGAAGAGAGAGATAAGAGAGGAATCAAATCAGTACGACCAACAAAACGCATCTCCAAAAAAATGACCTATGGAAAAGAGGTGATTAAATTGTAAATTGATACTATGCTTCTGTGATAGTCACTGTATTCTGTTGCAGTTTAATGTTTGAAATTCTGTACTCGTGTTACTTGATAATTTGGAATGAAGTGTTATTATCTGAATTATCTGTTAGTTATGTCTTAGTTTGATGTGAGGATGTGTGTGATTAAAACATTTTTGGCTTAAAACAGGTTGGATGGATCATGATCATCCAGCCTGGGCAAGATCCTTACTCAATTGACTGGGCTAGGTAAAGTTGTAAAGTTCCTTACTCATTTGACCACTTATTTTCTCTTTTGATGGCACATTTTTAATATTTTGTCTTTACATCAGGCAAAGCGGACCCTAAAAAACCTTAGGGTGAAGGCCAGCCCGAAAAATACAGAGTACAAGATTACTGGTCTAAGTGAGAAGCCCTGCAACGAACAACTGTATGTTTTTTCTTTCATTTTTCCAAATTTGTTGTTTGTCAATTGTTATATAACTAGGGTTGTAAACGAACCGAACGAACACATGAAAATTACATCCAAAACAATTAAAGATATTTAATTTAAACTAAACATGCTAATTATAGTATTTAAAGGTTGAGCAGCTTGCACTTCTCCGTCTTGCCAATGTTGCCAGCGGTGCTCCCAGCAAGCTCTTTAAAATGTAAGTTCTTTTGTTTTTACACCTACTCTAAAATGTAAGTTGTTGTTCTTAATCCTCAATTTGTTTTAATCACTATTTAATATATGTCTCATCATCAATTACTATGCTTATGTAGGGGTGGTTAGAAAGTTACCCAAAGAAAGCTTCTATCTTAAAAAAACTACCTGAGATTTTTGTTGGCATATACAGGTAAGATTCACACCACTGCCAATTTGCTAATTATATAAGCATGTTATGGTTATTGATTTTGAGTTTGATTATTGTAAGGGTATAATGATCGGAACAATCAGCACATCGTGTTACCTTCTGACAGGTTAATGGGTCTGGTGGGTTGAGTTGGGTAACGCTTTAAAGTGGGTAATTTATTCATGGGTTGTACTTGGAATGTGTTTTGGGTAATCTAGCAAAGAAAGATTAAAGTAAATTGAAATAATAAAAACTTTAGATTATTTGCTTAAAAAGTCCATATTTGCTAAGCTTTTTAAAATTTAGCCGTATGACCCATGAGCAATAAGTTATAACATAAACTGACCCGTTATTTATATATCGTGTGTTTTTGTAATGCTGCTAGGAACAAGGACGAGAATAGAGGGACCCAAATGCATCTAGAAGATGATAAATGACACTCAATGGCTTTAGCCAAGGCAACGAGGGTTGTAGCTAAAGTAGTTGTAGTGGCAACAAAACGCCACCGACCTTGCTAGAGTTAAATTTGAAATTTATTGAGGTTTGGTCAAGTAATTAACATTGTCAGTCTTTTCATATGTTCAACATAATATAAGATTTAGTAATTTTTTTAAAATTTATTGTTAACTAATTAAATCTCATGGCCACAACAGAAACATTTATGGAAAAGGCGCATTCACGGAGTACCCCAAGTATGCTCCCAGACTGCAGACTACTGAATGCTCTGACGAAAATGGTTGATTAAAAATGTTCTGCAGCAAAATGCAAATGGCTGATTAATAATATTTTGGGTTTTTTTTCAGTTTTCAATAATCGGTCTAATCTTGCTTTTAAAAAGCAAGAGACGCACAAAAGCGACGAGGTCTAAAACCAAGACGCAAAGCGTAAAAGCGTCGGGCTTTTTGTACCTGAGGCGCAAAGTGATTATATGATTTTATATATCTCTCATGGGTTTTTAGCATCCCTTATCCAAATTATATCTATAAATAAGGTTTATATATGATTTTACCTATAATAACAAGCCAAAAAACCTATTGTAAAAACAACATAAAATCAGTCTATGTACATGAGGTGTGCGCCTCAGACCTGTTGGCAAGGTTGTAGGATGGCTATGGTGGTTTTACCAATAGATCTTCGTGAATTAGACACACTGCACGTGATGTTGCTACCGAGGTACTGTTATTTTATTTATTTTTTCATGTCTTGTATTGATTAGTAATGCTATTAGGAGTTATTTATGTAATTGACTGTGATGGTGAATAAAAATGAATGCAAAGTGCATTTTTCTTGTCCTTTCAAGATGAGGCTATGATGATTTTGTAGATCTGAGTAAAAATTAAATGAAGATAGCATCATGGCATGGCAAGGTTGTAGGATGGCAGTTGTTCATGCAACCTCTCTTGCAGCCATGGTGTTGTCATCTTTATGCACAATCTGAGCCTGTTGGCAAGGTTGTAAGATGGCTATGGTGGTTTTACCAACAGATCTTGGTGAATTAGACGCACTGCACGTGATGTGGCTACCGAGGTACTATTATTTTATTTATTTTTTCATGTCTTGTATTGATTAGTAATGCTATTTGGAGTTATTTATGTAATTATTCTTTTTATCTCAGGTTTCAGCAAACTACTCAAGTATAGAAGTTTAGACTCGAGCATTTCAACTCATTTTGTGGTGACCGAATTTCATAAGTTATGTTTTCGAGGTCTAGATATTGATTTTACTTTGTATTTCATGTTAAATTGACGTTTTATACAATCAAATTTTCGTGTCTAGGTTACATTTCTACAGTTTCCTTAAGTTATTTTAACTGTAACTGAATGATAATTTTCCAGTTGTATGCCAAGTTGTATGAATATTTTGCTTATTTATATCTTCCTTCGTTAGGTGGTGATTACGATGGGAAGGGGCTTTTGGCCAGAAAAAAAAAACACTTGCAGCTGCATTTAGCAAGGATAAAGATAAGAAGAGACCTATGTCCTGGTCTGTTAGTGTTGGTCTCTAGGTATGGACATAAACACTGGCGATAATTAAATGGAAGGTAGTACATCACATAATTTCTTGATGGTACCATTGACTTTAATGGAAGGTAGTACATCACATAATTTCTTGATGGTATAGTCTATGGAATAATTAAATCGTGTAGTGACAATAAAGTCTGTAACTTTAATTTGCAGGTTAATTGAGTGAATAGTCTCCAATTATGGTGGAATTATTGAGCATCAGATTATGTTAGATCATGACATGGGTCGATCACAAGGCTTTGACTTTGTTACATTTGACAATGAAGAAGCTGCGGATAAGATATTTGCTGATGGTCAACTCTATGAACTTGGAGGCAAATAAGTGAGTTAAGCTTTTAACATTCTTTTTTTTGTGAAAAATATTTAGTATTTTCAAGGAATAATATATCTGTTAAGTTGTTAATTATATTAGGTTGAGATAAAGAGGGCTGAGCCACAAAGGGTTGGCGTCATTTTCTCAAACGACAATCGTTTACGTCGTGGTGGTGCTTTCAAGTCATTCTCATGATGAAAGATGGTATTGTTCCCATGAATGCATCCTATGGTGGCCAGATTAGCCTGTAATGAAGAAACCGGAATTGCCGAGACAAGCTGGTGAGATTGATAGGTTCATGAAAATTCAGGTATATTTATGCTAAAACCTCCATTTATATATATACTTCATTATCGGTTTAAATGGGCATGTTTGGTATATGCTTTATATCAAATTGGCCAGAAATGAGATGTTTTTTGTAAATGGATGATCATATGTGCTCTGCATATTCTTGACTTGCATCTTATTTTGTGGGTAGGAAATAGAGATTGATGTAGGATAGCTGCTGATTAAGTGTTACTTTAGTTGGTTTATTTTATTTATTATTATTGTTGCATAGAAAGTGTTCTGTTACGAATAGAAATATATCTAATCACTCTTTGCTCATTTATAATTTTCAGCACCCAAATCCCCATATGCCTTGAAACTACAAATGAAAAATCTCCATGGCCCAAAAATTTTGGTGCCATGTAAACCATGTCCATACTACGTACTCTACTTTTGAGTTTTGGATTTGGTTTGGTCTAACTTTTTTAGGTTCTCCTTTCTAATGTAGAATTTGGATTGACAATTGATTCAATGGAGTAATTTATGCATTTTAGTTATATGAGATTGATTCAATGGGGAAATAAGTGAAAAAGCTTGTATTTAATTTCATTCAGCTATTGCTTGCAGTTTATGGCAAACGTACTTTATTATTACGGGATGTGTGGTATAATAAAGGAGTTATTGCTAATCTGTTATTTTAGCAAGGAGTATATCTCCTTCCAGTGACGTGGTTGTGAAATCTTGACGCTTTAATGATTTGTTTATAGATTAAACTATTTGATTACGTTTTGTTATGTTATTGATGTAATTAACTTTCGGTTTTTGTTGACCAGTCTTTCAAAATGGATTACTGACTTACGATAAAGAGCGGTCTGCACATGACTCATGAAGGTGTAAGATATCCGAGAGTTATTCCTCCGCAGAGCTGGGTTTCTGTGCTGCTGTTATTGATGCAGTTGAAGACCAATACCTGGGTTTCTCAGGTCCAAGCCTGTTCTCGGTTGCTGCTAAAGGTTGAAACCCACTTTAGGGACCTCCGGAAAATGGTAAAGGTCGGATCCGGGTTGGATAAATGGGGATCGGTTATTAAAATGTTGAAACTAGACCTGACTGTTGTGAGCTGTGTCAAAACATGTTGCTCGATAATGGTGCTGAGGTTGAAGGCCCAATTATGGGTTCTGAAGACCAGTGCAGCCAAGTTGAGGGTTGGGCCTGCTTCTGTTAGTCTAGGCCCGACTGTTGGGCTCAAAACAAGGGCCAAACCCACGTCCAATGGGCCTCTTTTTTACATCGGCCTCACTTAGAACACTGTGTTTATGGGGTGTAGTGTTAAGGGTTGGGGGGGCTCTTTGGTCTCCCTTGATACATGTGTCTAATTAGTTTTGCTTCTCTTGTGTCTAAACATGTTTTGTGGGTTCATTATGCTTCTCTTGTGTCTAAACTTAATCAGTCGACAACTTTAATGTATTCTTAAGTATAATGTGAATGTGAATTCATTAAATAATTTCACATCATATTTTACTGAATTGTACACTAACAATGTGTCAAAAAAATTAAGGTCATGTTTTAATTTTTAGACAACATAAAATTAGGTCATGCTTTCATTTTAGACAACATATTATCAATTACTTAGCTTATTCTATATCAAACCTGAACTAATAATTTTTTCGTAACATAGTAATGAAATTTTTATGTCCTAACACATACTGTCTTTAACATTGTTTTATAAAGATATGTAACTAAACGCAAACAATTTAAATGATATATCATAATCTGTTTTTTAGTATTTGATTTCGATCGTTATTAAACCTACCCGTGTGTTCACACGGGTCTTACTACTAGTAACTTTTAATGGGGAAACTAGATTCTTTCTTAACGGGGTCGCTTTGAAAAAAAGGAACATTAACATTGATGATGTTTCATGTTTGATGTGTAGTGATAGTGAGAAAACGGTGGATCATATATTCACATCATGTTATATATCAAATGTGGTGTGGTCTCATAGTGGACCATATATTTACATCGTGTTATATATCAACTGTGGTGTGGTCTCATATTTGTCATTGGGTCAAGATTCCTTCATTAATCGCGTTTTCGTTTAAAGACCTTTTGGAGAGTCACAACCATGTGGGACTAAAGGGAGTGGAAAAGGAAGTTTTTAAAGGGATTGTTAGAATTGGGTGCTGGAGTTTATGGAATGCGAGAAACAAAGCAAAGTTTGAAAACAAGCCGATTAAAATGGAAGACACCATTGGCAATGTTAAGTCATTGGGCTTTCTGTGGCTTAATAGTAGGTTTAAAAAGTTAAGGGTTTCTTGGGTTAATTGGTGTAAATTTGTTTTTATGTAGCTTGTTTGCAGCCTCCTCGGTTTGAGGTTTGGCGTTTTTAATGAAGTTCTCTTAAAAAACAAGAGTGTTCCAATCATCTTGCGATTTCCCTAAGTAATAATAGTTTTTTATACTTATTGTTATTTTAATTAGTTAATAAATTTATGCATTAATTAGTATTATCATTAAGTAATAATAGTTTTTATTATTATTATTGTTAGTTTAATCAGTTAATAAATTTATTCTTTAACATTAATTGATATTATCATAATTCTTTTTTTTTTATAATTGTGTAAACATTTGAAAAAAAAAATAGAGGGAGGTGCCGGTTACCACCTCACGTCATCACCATTTGGTCCATTTCGTCATTCAGTAACATATAGATTGTATTCCGAATCCTATAGAGTTAAAAAAAAATTTCGGGAAGCATTTGAAAGACAATTTCAAGATGTGTGGGAGTGTAGACCGAAATTGCTTGAAGAGGGTTTCCCGAAACTAGACTCGGCTCAGGCAAATGCTTTGGTGGAATCTATTAGTGTGGTAGAGGTAAAGGAAGCAATATGGGAATGCGGTGTCGATAAAGCGCTAGGACCAGACGGGATCACATTTGCTTTAATAAAGAATTATTGGGCAGACTTGGAAAAACCAATAATGGAGATGATGGCACAATTTCATACTCATGGCTCAATACAACAAAAGGTGAGTTCATCCTTTATAGCTTTAATTCCGAAGGTTACGGATCCACTTACGTTTTCAGACTATAGGTCAATCTCCTTGGTGGGAGTGATAAACAAAATTATTTCGAAAACGCTTGCAAATCGGCTAAAAAAAGTGGCATCTTGTATGGTGAGTAAAGTGCAATCTGCATTCATATCAAATAGAAACATAGTGGACGGGCCACTTGTTATAAACGGATTATTTTCATGGTCGAAAAAAACAAAAAAGAAGCACTTCATCTTTAAAGCTGACATAGGAAAGGCTTATGATACGGTGAATTGGAAATTTCTAATTTCCATTTTGGGGCATATGGGCTTTCCTTCAAGATGGAGACAATGGGTAATGGGCATACTTTTATCGGGAAGGGCATCGGTTATCATAAATGGTTCGCCATCGGGAGAATTCCAATACCGAAGAGGGTTGAGGCAAGGGGACCCGTTGTCTCCTTTTTTGTTCATTCTAGTGATGGAAGTGCTAAACGTGATGATGACAAAGGCAACAAGTAAAGGGTTATTTAAAGGAGTCAAATTGCCAAAAGATGGCCCGCACTTCTCACACATGGCGAATTTAAGAAGATTGTTGAGATGCTTTCATATGGTTTCGTGATTAAAAGTGAATGATCAGAAAAGTTTCTTTTAAGGTATTGGGGTTAAAGATCTAGAAGCATCACATGTGGCAAAGGTTTTAAAACGTAAACATGGTAATCTTCCTTTTACATATTTGGGGCTAAAGGTGGGGGCGAGCATAAATAGGGAGGCAAGTTGGAAAGAAGTTATTGATACCTTTAATGCTAGATTGGCGAGTTGGAAAGGGAAGTTGTTATCCTTTGCCAGTAGGATTACATTGATCAAACCGGTACTAGGATCGCTTCCAAATTATTATATGGCTTTACTCGAAATTCGACATCTTAGGTGCATCTATTTTTAATGATTTTATTAGAGAGGCAGGTTTAATTGAGTATTCAATGGGAGGTGATCAGTTTACGTTTATGCCGGAAGACGGTACAAGTCTGAGCAAAATTGACAGAGCTCTGGTTTGTGATAGTTTTATGTCTATGTGGCCGCATGCTAGATTCAGTGCTCTTGATAGATTGTTGTCGGATCATTCTCCGTTATTACTTCAGTGTTCTTCGCTGGATTATGGTCCTATCCCATTCAGATTTTATAATAGTTGGCTAGAGAAACCTGGAATTTGGGATACGGTTAAGGATACGGTTGTGAACTTTAATCCAACAACTGGAGTTGAGGTGGATGTTGCAGTTGCTGGGTTGTTTAAGAAGCTGAAAGAAAATATAAAACAGTGGTGGCTCAACAGTAAAATGGAAGAGGAGAAGTGTTTTGGTGAAGCTACTAGAGTCGTAAAAGAGTTGGAGCACCTGGCAGTTTTAAGGCCGCTTAGAAAAGTTGAAAAAGACAAGCGGGCCAAGTTTAGAGGTAAAATGATTGCAATGGAAAAACAAAGGTTGAAGGACTGGATGCAAAAGGCGAAGTTCAATTGGGCAAAACTTGGAGATGAAAACTCCAAGTTTTTCCATAACTATGTGAAGTTCAGAGCGGCCAGAAACAGGATTTCTTCTTTGAATTTGGAAGGCAGGGATACTTCGGATCCAATGGAGATTAAAGATGGCATTCTAAGAGAGTTTAAAAAGAAATTTGCTGAGCGTTGTAGGGTCCGACCAAAAATGGGGAGGGATGGTTTTCAACAGTTGTCAAATAATCAAGCTTCTTCTCTCGTTGTTAATTTTTCTAAAAAGGAGATTAAGGAGGCTGTTTGGGGATGTGGTGGGGATCGGGCTCCGGGGCCAGATGGATTTACATTTAAATTCATCAGAAAGTTCTGGTGTGTATTGGAGCCGTTCTTTGAAGCTGTGATGAACCGTTTTCATTCTACAGGAGAGATTAGTAGAGGGTGTAATTCCTCGTTCATAACTCTGATACCTAAAGTCCAAGATCCTAGGTATGTGAAGGAATTTAGACCGATTTCTTTGATTGGAGTTCTGTATAAAGTTATGGCAAAAATTTTAGCAAATCGGGTTAAATTGGTTTTAAACCATTTGGTAGCCCCGGTTCAATCGGCTTTTGTAGAAGGGCGGTCAATTTTTGACGGCCCTATGATAGTGAGTGAGGTGATATCATGGGCAAAGGTGAAAAAAAAGAAGATTTTTATTTTTAAGGTGGACTTTGAAAAAGCTTATGATTCTGTCAATTGGGGGTTTTTGTTTGAGTGTCTCAAGGCGATGAAATTTCCGTTCAAGTGGAGAAAATGGATAGGAGCGTGTCTTAGATCGGGCCGGGCATCGGTGTTAGTTAATGGATCTCCGACTTCGGAGTTCCAGTTACATAAAGGGCTACGCCAAGGAGATCCGATTTCACCGTTTTTATTTGTGCTTGCTCTTCAAGCTCTTGATGTGGTGATGAATAAGGCTATCGATAGGGGTTTTTTTAAGGGGGTCAAACTTCCAAACGAAGGCCCTTCCATCTCGCATCTTTGTTATGCAGATGATGTGGTTTTTCTAGGAGTTTGGTCGGAGGAGAATATTAAAAACTTGAACCGGATTCTTAGGTGTTTTTATTTGTGCTCGGGGCTTAAAGTTAATCTTGCCAAAAGTTGTTTATATGGTGTAGGGATTGAGGAGGAGGTTGTATTAAATATGGCGTCGAGTATAAATTGTAAAATGGGAAAACTTCCTTTCTCGTTCTTGGGAGTTCCGATTGGTAACAATATGAAAAGGTTTAATGCTTGGAAACCTATGGTGGATAAGTTCAATTCTAAGCTTTCGGTTTGGAAAGCTAAGTGTCTTTCGTTTGCCGGTAGAGTTACTTTAGCTAAAGCTGTTCTCGGAGCTATGCCAAATTATTATCTTTCGATTTTTAAAGCTCCTATCAGTATTTTAAAGAAACTGGAAAGCATAAGAAGAGAATTCGTTTGGGGGAGCAAGGGAGGGAGGGGTAAAATTAAATGGGTAGCTTGGAAAAAGTTGGTGAAACCAAAAGATAAAGGGGGGTTGGGCATAGGAGATATTAGGAGTACAAACTTGGCCTTACTCCTAAAATGGTGGTGGAAGTTTAAAAGCAATCCGGAGACATTATGGGCGTCGACAGTTCAGGCGATTCATTATAGACCTAGAGTTTACAATTTGGTTCCATGTAATAGTAGGTTTGTGGGTTTATGGAAGGACATTGGGGCGGTGCAAAAGGAACTGGAGGCTGCTAATGTTAGTGTTAAGGATGAATTGAAGGTGAAAATGGGTAATGGTAATAAGGTCTTATTTTGGATTGATAATTGGGCTGAAGGTGGACCTTTTCAGGAGAAATACCAGGCTTTGTTCGCTATTGCTGCGAATAAATGGGCAAAGGTGGGTGAATGTTTCTCAAATAATGATATGGGGCCTATATGGGAATGGGATTGGAAAAGAAGTCCAAATTCGGATGAAGAATGGGAACAATTTAATAGTTTGGGTAAAAAACTTTCTTCGATCCAAATCAGACATACAGAGGATAAATGGTACTGGGGTGAGCAACCAGCTGGTGGTTTTTTTACGCCGGAAGTTAGGGCAAAAATTATAGGAGGCGAGTCGATGGAAGTTAATATTTCAAATACATTTTGGAATAACTGGGTTCCTCTCAAAATAAATTATTTTGTGTGGCGTGCAATTCAGAATAGAATTGCAAGTAAACATGAACTGGCAAAAAGGGGAGTGAGTCTAGAAAATCAAAATTGCAGGAGATGTGGTGGAGAGGAATCTTCGGCTGATCATATTTTGGTGGAATGCCCAGCTTCGAGAACTGTGTGGTGGTTAGTCTTTTTATGGATTAAATTCCCAATGCCTAAAGATGAATGGAAGATTTTGGATGTGCTTAAAACTGTGGAGGAGATGAATGGATCGAAAGGCTGGAAAAAGATGGTGGGTGTGATTATTAGAACAACGCTTTGGTTTATTTGGAAATCCAGAAATGATGTGGAATTCAATAACATTTCACTTGCTTCGGAAAGAACAGCGGATCTTATTAAAGAAATGACATACATCTGGATTACTAATAGATCAAGGTATAAGAAGATCAATTGGGATAGGTGGAAAGAGTTTAACATTCGTGATGTGATTTTGTAAGTTGTTTGTCGTCGTTTGTTTTGTTTCCTGTTTTGTTTTTGGGTTTCAGTTTCTAGCTGTCCCGCTCTTTCTTTAGTAATAAAGATTGCTGCTGTTCTAAAAAAAAAAAAAAATTAAAACGTTAGAGAGCATTTGGAGGAAATTCTTGTGGGGTGGATGTGATAACATTAAAAAAATAAATTGGGTCAAGTGGGAGAAAATTCTCGCTTCCAAAAAAGTCGGTGGGCTTGGAGTTTGGAGCATTCGAGATCTAAACCTTGCTCTATTACTGAAGTGGTGATGGCGTTTAAAGTCGAACCCGAATCAACTTTGGGTGATGACTATAAATGTGATTCACTATCATAAAAAATTAACAAGTACCGTACCAATTAAAAAGGCAAACTCAGGTGTGTGGAAGGCGATTGTCAGGATACAGGAAGACTTTAAAAAACTTGGTATCATGGTGACTGATCATTTGGTAAGCGATGTCGGTTCGGGAAAAAATACTCTTTTTTGGATAGACAACTGGTTAGATGGCGGAAATCTTTGAGACCGGATCCCTTTAATTTACCAGCTTGCAAAAAAGAAGGGGTCACGGGTTATTGATTGTTACAAGGACTGCAATGGTGGAAGACTCCGGTCGTGGGAATGGGTAAGGGTACCGGCTAACAGTTCTGAAGCCAAGGAAGAATAAGATTTAAGCATGATTTTGGCAGCAAAAGTTCTTCCAAACGGAGATGATGGCTGGAAGTGGAAAACAAGCAAGGATGGAGGGTTCACTGTCAAGGAGGTGAGAAAAACACTTTCAAGTCAACTGTATCTAAACGTTGCTTTGGATAATTTCTGGTGGAATAAAGTAGTTACGCCCAAAGTGAATATGTTTGTCTGGCGAGCAAAAGATGGCAAGATACATTCGGCAAGAGCACCGGAGAAAAGGGGATAAGAGGTCTCAACATGACATGCTCAATGTGTGGATCGGGGGTAGAGGATTCGGAACACATTCTGGTAAAATGTCAAGCAGCAGATAAGGTCTGGAAACAGATTTTGTGGTGGCTTAAATTACCTTAAGTCAACAGATTTACACTGTAAAATATCTTATGAAAACCGTTGGCGAGCTGGGTCTTTCGCAAAAGCGGGCAGAGGTTATTCATGCCGTTTTTTCACAAACAATATGGAGCCTTTGGAACGCTAGAAACCGGAAAGTTTTCGAAGGAAAAGCGATGTGCACTTACAAAGTTGTGGAGGAAGTAAAAGAAAGTTCGTTCGAGTGGATCACAAATAGATCAAAGTTGTCGAACGTTACATGGAGCGATCGGAGAAGATTTAATATAAATGTTTGACTGTAATTTAGTTTATTGTTTCTATATTGTTCTTTCTTTTGTTTTTTTTTTTTTTTTTGGTCCTGCCTAGCTTCTTGCTGGGCCGGAATTGTTTTATGCTTTTTATAAAAGTGTTTCGTTGCCTGTCAAAAAAAAGTAACATATAGACAGAAGATGGGGAAGAAAGGAATAATAGAACTAATTATTGGGTTCCCTGATACTCAAGGCAGTCGGACTTAACCTAGTGTTTATATAACTAGCGTTTTCCCCGGCGCGCGTTGTCGCGCCACTTTATGTGTAACTGTTTTGCTTTTTTCAGCCAATTTACTGCAGTATTGGTACCGTACATATGCTCGGTTTAACAACAAAAGAGATAAAAATAAATGATATTACTTTAAAGCAAACAAACAAAAAGTATAAGCCAATAACCCAATAAGCATAACAACAAAAGAGATAAAAATAAATGATATTACTTTAAAGCAAACAAACAAAAAGTATAAGCCAATAACCCAATAAGCATAAACATTAATGGAGATGGGATCATACACATTCAAACGCACGGGAATAGCTTCAGTGTTCTTCTTTCTAGGAATTATCCTATAAAACATCTTGGTTCCACCACATATACGAGTTGCCATCACTGAATTAGACAAAATATCAAGATCTCACATAAACCCACAAAAATCAAAACGATTTTTTTTTTTTGTCTAAAATGATGGATCTTCAAATAAATGAAGAATCAAGTGTGGAGAGTGTATAAGAAAGTAACTGAAAACTAAATTTATTAATGTTTTGGGACTGTATAGTATATTATAAAGTATAAGGGTAGTAACGATGATTATTAAAGTTCTGGGTTATTTATAAAACATTTATACATTACAGAAGAAGTAGAGCCTAAAACTAAGCACATTTTCCACTACATGATGATCATCAGCTACCTTTGTCTTAAAATCTCCTACTATATGTTTATATATTATATATACACTTAAAAGGCTATGCCACCAGCCGGCCCTGAAGAAGGGCGGGGAGGACAACCGAACAAGGCCCGTGATTTCGTAGGGCACGTAATTTTTTAAAAAAAAATCCTATATTATATATGTAAAAAATATTTTTAATAGGGTATAACAAAAAAAATATTAACATAGGCCCACTTAAAAAAATCATATTGTTTAAACTATTTAGCCCAATACCCAAATATTTTCTAAAAACTAATTAAAAAAAGAATTATGGACGGCAATAGGAACAGAAACGTCGAAGGAACTGAGGAACAGAAACGTCGCACTTGCAGGCCTTCGATTGATTCGATCATCATTCATTCATCATCATTCTGCAACTAAAAATTACTTGCAGGCCTTCGATTCGATCATCATTCATCATCACACAGCCAGCAGGCCTTCGATTTCACAGTCACAGCAGTAGAGCACATCCTTCGTTCGATCACTGAGTGTCTGAGTCGGATCAGTTCACAGGTAAACAACTAAAAATCAATTGTCGAATTTAGTTTACTTATGATTTAGTATTGATTTACGATTTCAGTTATTATGTCGAATTCAGTTAACTTATGTCGAAATCACTTAACTTATGATTTAGGATTGATTTTCGATTTCAGTTATTATGTCGAATTCATTTATTCAGTAAACTTATGTCGATTTCAGTTCATTTATGTTGTCGAACATTATTTAGGCGTTAACTTAATTTGATACAAACTTATGTCGATTTCAGTTCATTTATGTTGTCGAACATTAAATTTTTTATTTAGTTAAGACCTAAGGGCACGTTTTTTCGAGCTCGAACAAGGTACATGAATTCTCAGGGCCGGCCCTGGTCGGTGGGCTAATCCGACATAGCCAAGTGTCGACTTCTGGTTGGTCAAAAGAATTTTTTGCTTTTAACCCTTAACTTTTCTAATTTACGTGTTTAGTCCTTCTATTATAACTATCATAATATACGTGTTTAGTCCCTCTACTTAATAAACTTTATTCCTCATTAATTAACTTTGCTAGTATACATGTTTAGTCCCTCTACTTTAACTTTGTTGTCCTTCTACTCTAGCTTTCCTGATATACATATTTAGTCCCCAACTTAATAAATTTGATTCCCCATTAGTTTACTTTGCTTATATATATGTTTACGTCATCTACTTTAACTTTGTTGATATAAATATTTAATTACTCTACTTTACTTTTATTTAGTTAAGTATTTCGCCTTTTAGAGTTTTTTTTTCTTCCTAACGTGATGAACCAAAGCCAATCCAACTGAATAATATTGTTTCCGTTATTGGTATTATCAGAACCAATATTTTTTCTTTCAGTATTTCGTTTGTTAGTGTTTTTTATACATACGTGGACGTTTCAATAATCATTTTCCAATGATTTTATGTTATCTCTTTCGGTTGCTATACCGAATGTCGGTACTATATTGATAATCAAACTCCCGTCGCAATGCGCGGGATAAAATTTCTAGTTAATAAAAAAGAAGGCAATCAGTTGCCAACCGCAAAAAGCAACCAATGGATTCCAAATACTATTCCCCGGGAATGTAATGTAATATAGGAGATATGTAATTAGTTTATATACATATACATTTATATCTATTTTTATATATAACATTAGTGATTTTTATTATAATTTCTCGTATATTAATCAAATTTGTTATACAAACATATATCATATAAAAAGTTATTTGAATAAAGGGTTGATTTGACTCATAATAAGGCTTATTTATAAAAGGAACTTATTCTTAGGTAATACGTAGTGGGGCGCTTTCTCCCTTCATGGCGCCGCCAAAACGCCGGCAACACCAAAACCTTGGGCGCTATCAAGGAGAAATGGGGGAGTGGCGCGAGATTTTTCGCGGCGTGATGGAGATGCTTTTCAAAAATTGGACCAATCACAAAAAAGCTTGGGTTTTTATAATTAATTAATAAAAACGAAAATTAATAATTAGGTAATGATGGGTAGGGGCTTTATGCCTACGGGCTTAAATCCATAACGCCCCATAACGCCCACCCGCACACGTGGCGCGCCACGTGTCGCATAACGCCCACAAAGGGGGGTTATGACTACACATGGTCTTAGACTCAAACCCATTCAAGTCCTGACTCAATTTGAGTTCTAGTAATCGCTAACAATCTTTGTTTTTTTATTGTTTTCAATTGATGTAAAACATCTGTCGATGTCCGTTTGGGCATATCACGAATTCGTTTTTTCTTTTTTCTTTTTCGGTTAATATACTGAGTGCCAATACTTTGCATATCATAATAAACCGAACTGATAATGACCGAATTTCCGCAACAATACGCGGAGGAATTCTACCCGTTATTGTTGTTTTGTGTTAACGCGTTTTCGATCTTGTTGTTACCTATACACTACTAACATATGGACAAAACAATGTGACAAGGACATCAAAACCAAAAATAAGACCTTGGGGTATGGGGCGGGGGTTTGGGCGTGGGTTGGGGGAAAACGCCCAAGCCACCACCCTGGGTGGGCTTGGGTTTGGGCGTGGCCCCATTGGCGTGGGTTTGAAGCCTGGCGTGGGTTTGAAGCCGGGCGTGGGGCGGACTAGTAAGTGACATGGCAGGCTCTCAATGGCCAAACCAAATTCATGCCTCTCAATGGCAGGCTCGTCCGATTTCGATCACGATTTAAAATCACCAACATATGAGATGCTACAGAATGTTCCTTTGAGATTATACCCTCATCTGATGAACCATCATCAAACCTTTCAGATTTCAACAACAAATCAAGTACTATGTTTCTCACATTAGTGTTTTTCACATCTGGGTCTAAATTATCATACACTAACACCGAATCTTGAACCTTATTTAACCAAGAAAAGTAACTAATTAATCTGATTGCGGAGTGGTTTGTGAGGGAAACTTTAACTTCCTTTGAAAGATTAAACAAACCAACAATGGAAGCATAATCACCTTCACGTATTGCAACCTCCACGCCGTTAAAGAAGATGAAGATTCCTCCGCTTCTTCCTCCATCGGTAATAACTCTGACACCGATTCCGGTTCCGATGATGGTGACGGTGAAGTTCAGAGCAACGGTAACGGTTTGCTTAACGGTTTCAATGGGGTGTGGGCGATTGATTTTCTTGGTCAGGGTATGTCGTTGGTGCTTGAGGATCCTACACGACAGCAGCAACAGGGGAGTATAAACTTACAAATCGTTGGAATTTGATAATAAAAAAAAAACTATATTAAATGAAAGGTAATGAGAAAAGACCAAAATACCCTCACATGCTTTGCATGTGAGGGGAGTTAACCAGAAAAATTTAACGGTGTTTGTGTTAAAGGTTGAACTTGTAGCAAAACATGAACATAAAGGTTGGTTTTTGCCGATTTCATAGTGATAGGTATAAAGTGCAGTTTGGGACAAACATAAAGGTTGTTTTCTGCAATTTTGTCTATATATTATAAAGTTTGATACTGTATTTGTAAACCACAGGATGTAAATTGACATTTACTCTTTTAATTATATTCATCACTATATATATATATCAATTACTTCCCATCAGGGGCGGTTCTTAGTGGAGAGGTGGCAGGGCCATGGCCCTGGCAAGTTTTTCGGCAGTAGTGCTAATTTTAGTGCCCGTGTCTTTCGGCCCTGACAGGTTCAACGGGCAAGATCTGCCACTGCTTCCCATCATAGTTTTAGTTGTTTTGAGGTTCTTTAAAATAATACTCCAAGTACAAGTAAATTTTCTTTTGGGAAAATTACCAAAGTAGCCGCTTGACCAAGCACTTTACCAAAATAGCCATTTGACCAGGCATAATGCCCCTACACATGTAAGCCCATCCAAGTGAACTCTCATTTTTATGCACCTTCAATCCAGCCACAACCCAGCTGACACGTGTCCCTCTTACCTGAAAAGGCTTTATGCCGCTACACATGTCAGCCGAGCCGCTTCAGGCCCAAGCCGAGCCGCTTCACCCCCTGCCCCACAAGCCGCTACAAGTACAAGCCATGACCTTTCAAGGCCAAGCCGAGCCGTTTCAAAACTCTTTTTAAATTTCAGTAGTATTTTTAAAAAAAATATCAAAATACAAAAATATCTCGGTTTTATGACGTTTTTCTTAGCTTTAAAATCTCAAACTCATTATATTTGTAGTGGGTTAGGATCAAAGAAAAGCTTTTGTATTTAACAACTTTTCTTAGCTTTGTTAGCTCTCGGTTATGGGCATGTGTTGAAACCTCATAAATTCAGGGTGTAGCGGCTGGGGGGTAGGTGTAGAGGTGTTCAAAATAACCGGTTAATTAACCGTAACCGGTTATTAACCGAAACCGTAACCGGTTAATAACCGATTTAGGAATAACCGGTTAGTGGTTATTTTTAACCGTAGGTTAGTAACCGGTTACAAGTTTTTAGTATAATAACCGGTTTTTTTTAAACCGGTTTTTTAACCGATAGACCGGTTAACCGAAAAAATAACCGAAAAATTCAAAAAAAAGGCAAAAAAACCGGTTTTTAACCGAAAATAACCGGTTAATTAACCGGACCGGTTAAAGTAATTAACCGGACCAGTTAATAAAATAACCGGTTAAAGTAATAACCGGTTAAAGCATTAACCGGTTAAAGTCAAAAAGTCAAATTAACCGGTATAACCGGTTAACCGGTCCGGTTATTAAAATTAACCGGTTTGTGCACCTCTAGGTAGGTGGCATGTATTGAAAGCTCATAAATTCAGGGTGTAGCGGCTTGGGCATGGGTTGAAAGCTCATAAATTCAAATGAAACGGCTTGGGGTAGGTGGCATGCTGAAGCAGCTTAGATCCAGGGTGTAGCGGCTTGGGATGGGGCGAAGCGGCTCGGCTTGGCCATGAAGCGGCTCGGCTTGGCAGTACCACAAAGCGGCATAAATCAGAGTTTGGGCGAAGCGGCTCGGCTTGGGCCTGAAGCGGCTCGGCTGACATGTGTAGCGGCATAAAGCCTTTTCAGGTAAGAGGGACACGTGTCAGCTGGGTTGTGGCTGGATTGAAGGTGCATGAGAGTTCACTTGGATGGGCTTACATGTGTAGGGGCATTATGCCTGGTCAAATGGCTATTTTGGTAAAGTGCTTGGTCAAGCGGCTACTGCCGTAATTTTCCCTTTTCTTTTTCTATAAGCGCGTTCATGGGATTCGTTCCTTTATATTATTTTTCTCCTAGTCACTAAACATGCACAACCACTACAAAAGACATAGCCATGCACAACGCACGTGCATGGGTGAGTCCATCAACTTTTCCCTACATTTCACACTATGGGTGAAGGGGCTTGGGTTGGGGTACCATGTAGCACCTAGTTCAAATCACCAAACGGCTAGCCAAACGGTCATCGACAATCAACCAACCATTGCCAGACACGTCACCTAGGCCAGCGTCCCACGCCAAGCACTATTACCACGCCAAGCGGGCAACGCCCACCAAAACACCAACCCGGAGTGGTGTACTCAGCGTTAAAGGGCCAACGCCCCTTTGCCACGCCACTCAACTTTCACTCCAAGATGTGAAGAATGTACAAAGTTTGGTTTTAATTGTCTCGAAGCATGTAACATCTTGTTTTTTCATTTAATTCTTTGTACAACTTCATCCAATAGTGGCACAAGTGTAGAAATACAGATTCTCAGGGTTTAATTACGGAATTTACGATAATTTCTAAATCTTAATTTGAACTTATTTAGTGATTTTCTTTTAAAACCTTCCTTATTCTACAATTCATGTCGTGGTTTATTGGTTTTAGCAATGTGGTCATATGAACATTCCAGTCTAACATCAATAGTAGAATCTCTATCTTTAGCTTCTAAATTTATAATTAAATTAAATATCCCATTTTTTCAAAAATATAGCTCTAACTTTTTGGTTAATGTACAATTTTTCATCTTTATCTCTATCACACTCACAAACATTTATTTTATAATTTTTTTCTTTCTTAAATACTCAAAAACATTTATAGAGATGATGATCAATAATAGATCTCTATATTTGTTTAATTAATATTCATAGAACTTCAACTTTGGAAGATGCAAATACTGATAAAGATGTAACATAGAGGAAATCTTTACTTTAAATTTAGGAGATGCAAATATCCAAATGTGAATGCTCTAACAGGTTATAATTTTTAAATATGTGTAGAGTGGTCAAATATATATATAAAACGTCAGCTATATATATATGTTTGTTTGTGTTTATGGATCAAACTTAAAATTCTTGCAACAGTAAACTTTTGTAAAACCATTTAAATAGAAATTGAATTAACTGCAAGAAAAAGAAGAGATAGAAATTAGATTTTTAGTAGCATTATATATTTAGGGTGCTACTTTCTACACCCCCTAATTACTTTTTACACCCCCCTCCTCTCACATACTTACAGGTGGGGCCTGCGTGAGACCGGCAGTTTTCCTCTCACAAGGGGGTATAATCAGGAGGGGGGAGGGGTGTGTTTAGAATAAGCCTATATTTATTATACTAGAAAATAACTAGGCTATCACCCGGGAACATCCCGGGTTAGGAAAATTTAGTTTTCAATAATAAAAGGTACATAAACAACATTTTAAAACTCATTAGTATCTTCTTTCCCTTCCAACAATAATTTATTTGTTCCGTTTCAGTATCCTAACTTTGTCTCCATGTGTATTCATAGTTTTCGTGTAAAGCTAATAACCTTTTAATTCTTAATGAGATCTCAGTTAAAAAATGTTTCGTAAACCCATACAAAATGTTATATTGTTTGTTTTTAAATTATATTATATTATTCTTTTAGTTAAATTTTCAACTAATAAAATTCATAAACATATTATAAACAACGTTTTTTAGGAAATTTTATATATTTTGTTTTTTTTTTCTTTTATTAAGACTCATCGATTAATGTCAAACTTAGTACTCTGATCATTGTGATGAAATTCTTACACGACAAATGATAAGTTGATTAAGTTGGATTTAAATCATAACCCAATGCTTTTATATAAAAGTAGTTATCTCTTACCTAACAAAATGTTTATATTTACATATGTATGTTAATGAGGCAATTTCAAAACATAAATAGTTGGGAGAAACGAAAATTTAAGAAAAAAAAAAAACAAAAGTACATAAACAACACTTCGAACCTCTAAAGTATCCTCGTTCCCTTCTCCACCACAAATTTTTAGTTCGGTTTCATAAGTATCACAACTTTGCCTCCATATGTATTCAAAGTTTTCATGTAAAGCTAATTCCTTTTAATTCATAATGAGATCTCTGTATAAGAATGTTTTCGAAACCCATATGCCTAAGAAGACACGCCATGGTGGATGAATAGCCAAAAGAGACTATTGCCCATAACTTTTTTGGATCACACCAATTATTTAATTCAACAATATATTTCCGCTTATCATCTGAAGTAAAATAACTATCTATGAAGTCAAACTTTATCATAATAAGAAATTTATAAAACTACGCTGTTAAATGAGCATCACATGTAAAAGAACCCGTAGAATGTCCAGTTGTAATACATGGGTGACTCAAAGTAAATTATACTAAAAATTCTTTATACGTCACATTTGTTATTTTATCTGTAGGTTTGTCATCGTTTTCTAATATTAGTAATTTGACTCCATCTTTTGTTTTTACCCTTGATAAAGCGACATACAACTGTCCATGGGACCATGGGTGACTTTGTTAGACTTCTTCAACACGGGTTTAATAACGAAAACAATATAATTCATAACTATGTGAATATTTCTTGTGACTTAGATTATATATAACATACCAAATAAGTATCAACATGTATAAGTCTATAATAACACTTTTAACATGAAAGTATCTATAAAACATGTAATAGTGTGGAAATGTAAGGATTTGTAAGACCATCTCCAATGGAAGAGGTGCAAATGCGCTCCTTCGATGCCAACTTAATATGCCCCAACAATTTTTATGCCTCGCATAGCCAAGGGTGGGCACCCCGAAATGCACTCCCCTCCAATGGTTTCATTCCCACATATGTTGCCACATAAACCAAATGCACCTATAAATGTGTGCATTGTCTATTGTCTAAGGATATCTGATATGACAGCTGACAGACGTGTAAATGGAATTTTTTAACCCTTTGCATTGTGATGTTCTTATAATATATACATTAAGAGTTAATTACGTTTTTTGTCACTGTGGTTTGTCAAAAATCACTATTTCAGACCATTAGTTTAAAAATTGCCAAAAAAGTCCATGTGGTTTCACTTTCGTAACTATTACAGTCCAGCCACACTAACGCCATCCAGTTATCCTGTTAGTTTATTTGAAATGACCATAATGCCCATGTTATTAAAATTAAATTTAAAATAAATAAAGTGTTAGTTACGTTTTTCGTCCCTGTGGTTTGTTAAAAATAACCATTACAATCCATTAGTTCTAAAAATTGCCCAAACAGTACCAGTATCCTTCACTTTATTTTTCACCCTCCCCATTTCTTCAGATCTGGCCACCTAATTTTCCCCATCACAATCGACGTCAGTAGGAAAACTTGATGCCAACCTGAAAAACTTGAGGGGCGGAGATGAAGTTGTTAACTGCCATTGTTGGTGAGTTGAATGTGGAAGTTGTGAAAGTATTGATATTGTTTTAGCAATTTTTAGAACTAATGGACTATAATAGTTATTTTTACAAACCACATGGACGAAAAACGTCACTAATTCTATTTATTTTAACTTTAATTTTAATAATAGGGGCATTATCGTCATTTCAAACAAACTAATAGAATATATGGATGACGTTAATGAGGATGGACTGTAATAGTTACAAGGCGACACTTTAAAAAGAATTACTAATGGAATAACTTTTAAAATAAAAATTACATGAACAAAGTAGTTTTAAAAGTTTTGTTCTAAAAAAATCAACAGTCTCCCAGTCTTTTCCATCATCTCCATCCATCTCGGTCCTTGATTCTAGAAGTTGCATCTCACATGATGCATCACCACCTACTTAATGCGTTTTCACAAAAGCTTCGCTCGCCTCACTAATAGGGCATTAATTTCTAAAACCAAGTTTGAAGTCAACTAAAAGCTTTAATAGGTTAGAAAAAACAATTGTCCTCTTTGCTAAACCATGCTCCATTTAAGAACCTCTATCTTGAGAAAATTCCTAAAAGTAATGTTCATAAAAATTATTGTATTATACACAATATTGAGATGTATTAGCTTTCGGAAGGCATGTGAATTATAAGCCTGCTTTTGAAGTCGTCTTTGTATGGATCAATGAACTTTTTTGGTCAAAAGACCATCTAGACTTAATGTTCATAAAAATTATTGTATTATACACAATAGGGTGAAAAAGTCTAGATGGTCTTTTGACCAAAAAAGTTCATTGATCCATACAAAGACGACTTCAAAAGCAGGCTTATAATTCACATGCCTTCCGAAAGCTAATACATCTCAATATTTTGTAAGCAAACCAAACCCATGTGATACACGTCTTTGAGTTAATAAAAAAATGAAAAAGTCCTATAAAATAAATACATATCGTATTTATCAATTTTTTTTTATTAAAAACTTCATATCAAAATTACATTAACATATCAGAAGAAGTTTGAATAGTTAATCACTTGAACGATCAGTTGAATAAGCAATCGATGACTTCTGGCCCATCACAGCGCCTTGTTAACACAATTAATCCGTTATTTAAGCAAATGGCATAACTTAACGACAAAAAAAAAAAAAAAAAAAAAAAACTTTAAGAGAACAAACAAACCAGCGAATTTCGCGGCTGAACTAACACACAAATATATAACTTAAATTTTTTTAAATTTATTAGATACATCTTTATGTAATTTATGTATTTATTATAATCTTTTAATGCTTAATTTATTAGTTTTTAATGAAATTTATTAGATACATCTTTAGTCATTTCATACGTACTTAACACCAAAAACTAACATTCATCCACGTCAAGGACTATCCGAGAATGAATTTGCCAAAGTTGAGGACTATAGCTGTAATTTTGAAAAAGTATGGACTAAAGGTGAAATCGGAGCAAATGAAACCGAGGATGATAATAGAAAAGGAAAAAGGAACAAAAAGAAATTAAGGTTATGTTAGTAAAGATCCATTGATTTACAATTTGTGAAAAGGTGGGACCACCACTGGTTATTTTGGAAGTTGGGACCGTTGCCGCCAACGGCTAATAGATGAGATTATTAAAATCCATTATTCCTTAATAGAATCGTAAAAATATACTAATACAGTAATACTAACCAAAACATAAGGCCCTCTTTAGCCAGAAGCTAAGGAACCCCACTGTACACCAAAACATTACATTCACTAAAAGAAAAGGTAACAGGAAACATGTTACATATGAAAATTTATAGCACCAAAACTTATCCAGTTACCGTAAGCTAACCTCTGCATCTTGAATCTCTTGGTAACCCACCAGTAAGCCGTTTCCTTGACATCTTCTACCTCCTTAAACGCTGAAGTGTTTGTGCCCTTAAAAATCTTGTTATTCATGCGAATCCAAAATCTCCACACCATCATTAAAAAAATAGCGTAAAACACTTCCTTCTTTTTCCACGGCGTCAGCATACTCATCCCATAATCCAAAAGAGTTTGTAGAGTTTGATGACTCGCCAAAACCGGAATTCTAATCCAACAACTGCTTTCCCTTCAATTTGCTGAGCTGTAAAGCACCAAATCCCACATCTTCACAAATATATAAGACCTGTAAACCAATTCAGCACACGCTCAAAACACATAATGATAACTTTAAAAAGAAGGTATTACCGTTAGACTTACTTGCGCTCCTAGCGAGAGTATTTCAATATCCATCCCACGTAACTATTTTAATGCTTGCACGAGTAGAGATGATCTCTCTCACTCTGCAAAGTACCAGAAAAAAAGCCAATTTAGACCATTTCTAACATTAGAGACATCTTAATGTAATTTATGTTTGTACCTCTCAGCAAATTCAATAGTTGTTTCTCCTGAGTTTGAACGGAAAGAACATCAATCAAGAAAAAAAAAAGCCAAATCGTTACATTAAACATACATCCAACAACAATAAGATGTGAATTGGAGATCAGGAAGCACTTGGACACAAAGCACTCATACGGTATTAAAACACTGGGATGGAATTAGCCGATCACTTTTTTTAATCAGTCATCGGCTCTCAACTCATACCCGTACGCTTGTTCTTGAAGCTTCTGATGTAAACGTGTCTAATACACAAAGAAGCCAGGTTCAAAATGTGTTTACGTTAGCCCTTACACTTTTTTTTATCTTTATTATCCAACTTCCTTATATTTTATATACTTAATCTCTACCCACCAAAATATATGGATTATAATCACGAAAAACAAAATCTGAAATATAATCTTTAAAGCATGATTCAACCTCTTTGCATACTTGGCACTTGCTGAACATTTTATGCTCCCATCTCCCAAAATTTTCACAGATTTATGTTACTATTCAACATACACACATACGAAATTTATGGCCAAATAGCATATGCGGATCATTTATCTGCTCAAGTAAGATACAGTGCAAACCGAAGAACATAAAGCCCCTTTTTATTACCTTTAAAAGCCGATATTCATCTTTTAACCTTGATATTTATTCAAAGCCAAAACGTAAGGCTTTACCATTTAATTTTATAATATCTTTTATATTAAATTCACTGTCCCATCGTCTTGTGCACCATCAATAAGCTCATACTTGTAGTTCGCTTTCAAAGTCTCACTCTGCTGTTTATGCACCTTCTCTCTGCTGCAAGCTGTTGCTGCACAACAGGAATAAACTTCACTTCACTTCACTTCACAATTAAACCATACAATGTTTCACAAGTTCAACCAAAATAGCAAATTGTATTTACCTCAACCGGCGTTTTAGCCTCTTCCTTCAATAATGTCATCTCTAACATCGCCGTCACCTGCAATCGCTCCCAGTGTTCTGTACCATCTACCCCATATCAAAAGCCTCTCTCTTTGGCATTCCATCGAACACGTGTCATGCTATGTCAAATGCACAGAATATATAGAAAAACATTCAAATCCTCCACAAACATTTATTAACTTCTAATAAATAAAAACACAAAAATCAAAGATGTGCATTGTAGTTATCCTCCACCTCCAATTTTGGCGCGCATCCATCGTTATCATCACCATCGCCGATAACAATTGCTTCCCGGGTCACTTGTACCTTATCAACCTATACAATTAGACATTATAAATGTTCAAAACAATACATTTTCTTGGAAAAATGATCTATCAATTCTTTGTAAATGGTAAAATGACAGTGATAAACAAATGAATTGACAATGGTAAAATGTGTTATGGCATGGGAATGAGCAAATGGTACCGGGTACTGGTTTTAAATTTTCAGAACCGATTTGATTTTTGGTGTACCCACATTAAGCGTTTTCGGTACTGGTTTTTACCTTAAAAAACCGGTCCGTACCGGTACCCACCGTACCGAGTATTTTCGGTATCTATACCGGGTATTTTCGGTACCCGTACCCATTTTTTGGAATTTTTGGCACCGGTTGGTACCGAGCTCTTCCCTTTTGTGGCATATCTTTTATTAAAAGAAATAGATAATCTATCTAATGTGAAAAGCTCAGTTCCCAACAATTATGTTGTTCTTTTAAAAATCAATGGTGGATAACATTTGCTATCTGAATATGAAGGCAAACTCTAATTGACGATTATAAGAAATATCATTCACCTACACTCGTGTAAAAAGAAAGACAAGCTTATTTCAAAACTATATGCTTTGAAGTTTCAAAACATAGCCATTTCAAAATTCAAATCCAGCATACTAAAGTGATACAATTAACTCAAATTATATTGATTTTAGTAAATACTATAAAAAAATAATAAAGTAAATAATATATACCTTAATATTTGAAAACTACCAAATCGTCTACATTGGATTTTTGTTTATATTTCAAGATAAGTGGAAGTGCAAAACTATATACAAAAGCAAGGAATGATTTGTGGTAACCATCAACCTTGACCATGTTGGTTTGGGTAAAAAAAACTATAATAAAACTAATACGTGTCATAACGAATATACCTTAAGCTAGGTAACAGTTTGAAAAGTTTCGATTGTTAATGCGATACCAGCTATGAAAGATAGAGCTCCATTACTCCTATATAACATTTTAAATCAATTAGAACAGAACAAAGAGCTATGAAAGATATTTACTCGATTCATAAAACAAAGAAGGTTCACCTTGACTTTTGAGGTCAAATGAGTTGCCATTTCAAGCTTCAACATGGACGAAACCATGTAAATATCAAATAGAATAGAGGATCTTACAGTTTGTACAACTTGCTAATCATCATGTCGTGTACATCTTTCATAAACTGCAAAGGTTTTAGAAGTAAGACAAATATGAAAGCATGTGAACTTCATTAAAATATGCAGTGTCACACCATAGTATACCTCTAAAGCCATGAGGGCATCTTCCATTGCTCGTTGCTTGGCTATATAGTCAGCACGCCTGAGATTCGCCTGATTACCATAAGAACATAATTAAATAAGAAGCGAAAATCCGTTGCTATTTGTTGTTAAAGAGCAAGAAAAGATGTAGCAAACAGGAAAAAGCACCTCCAAAGCTACATCACTCCAATGTCGATCAGCAACGCTTTTCAATTTAGAATGAGCTTTGTTTTTTAAAACCTGTTAGTTAACAAAGAAACTTCATGAGAATTGCTATAGTAAAAAATATATAAAACCTGTTACATACAAGGGCAATGTGATGTAGATGCTCAGTTATTTTCTTCACATCGTTGTTAATTTTTTCAGTGTCTTCCCTTGCTCGAGCTACCAAGCAAGAAGGTGATTAGAAAAAAAAGTAGACCAAAATATCTGTTATTAAATATGTTTTATTTAAACTAAAGCAACCCACAATATGCTAAGACTGGTCAGTTGTATAAATTAACAGAGAATAAAAGTAGCTGGCAAAAGACTATTTAAAGATCACTATAGTTATAACTTGATGAATATCAAAACCACAAACACCCCATTATACCATGTCTTCCTTATCTCAAACTTACCGATATCAATTGCTCATGGACAAAATCCACCAACTGTTGGCTTGACATGCAATCCCTGAACACATGAAAGTAAAATAATGTAGTAATGATCCAAAAGATTAAGAAAGAATAATTGCATGGCATAAATTATAGTGCCACTTCATATAAACCCTTACCAGATACCATCACATGCCAGCACAATAAACTCATCATCTTCACATAGCTCAAGCTAACAAAAAATAAAAATACACGTCAAATAAAAATAATACATAAAAAGTTGCATATTTAGTGTGTAGAGGGACTTACAATGTTGACATCAGAATATCTCGTGGCTTATGATCCGAAAGAAGATCACGAGCACGCGTGTGAATAGGCTTACAAATACAAGAATCACTTGAGTGTTTTTCATTACCTTTTTCTTTTTCGCGTATTTATTTGACTGCTTTAATTTTCGTACTTTAACTCGTAGCTTTCCCGGGCCGTAGCCCAAGTTGAACTTTACTCCAGCTAGCCTACAAGCAGCCCAGCTGGCCCATGAACACAGCAGCTCACAACGTTACAAAAGTAAATCTGAAGATGTGTCCTACATTTATAGATGACAAGAAAAATATAAAGTTCCATATCTAATATTTGAGTTCATCATTATGTTTAAAGTGTTGAGCCACACCATGGCTAATTCAGTATTGGAGCCATAATCAACCAAAGTATCAGCATTCATTGCAGATAATAGCATATCCTTTGCAAAATCTTCAATTTGCCGAGAAATGGAGGGCATAGGATACAGCTTGTTTGCCACCTGAAGATTGGACACTCAATCAAAATTTGAAAAAAAAAACCTTAAACTTGTTTAGGTGATAATCAATAATAATTGACAATATACCAAACGTATGGCCTTCGTTTGTACTTCCTCCAAGTGATGCACTGCACTCTATTTAAAAATCCCAGAATGATAACACTTACTAAAGCTAGCTTGCCTATTCATTATTGAGGCTTTAACTTTCATATGTTTTCATAAATGAAAACTTGTATTTCACAAGTATGTAAGAATACCTGTAAAGCAATTTTTAGGCAGGCATCTCTAGTGGGCGGTCTATGCAGAATTAAGCTCCAAACGATGCTAAGACCTTGATGCACTCTATCTCCACTATGCACTTCCTCACTGTTTCCAGGAACACACAACCACCCTAATAATTTAACAACTGATTTTGGCATGTATGGAACTTCGTTTAGCAATTTACTCAAAGATTTGTCAGAGGGTGGGAAAGAATCTCTGAGTGCTTCTGCCTACAATAAGAATTTTGTTCAAAAAAAGCAGTTTGTAATACCACAGAGAAACAGAGAAAACTTACAAACCACTTTGAGAAGAAACATTTCATAAAAATTTCCCAAGATTAGATTAACCAAAGCAACAGGAGATCTGAAGATGAAATGCTCTTAGTTAGGGTTTTTAACTTGAAACGGGTTATTAAATCTGCGAATTTGGTGATGGAAGGGAAAAATTAGTGTTTGAAAGATGAACAAACTTTGAATCACAAAAGCCATCGATTTGTCATATTTGATTACCATTTAAGATAGAATGAAGCCAATGGTGGAGAATGTAGATGAGATCTATGTGAAACAATAAAATGACTAAAACACTGTGAATCGTAACTATAATCATACTGATAACAATCAGACATGGATTAGATAATAGATCGAAAAAACTTACCAAAACCACAAACCCTAGCTTCTCAAACCCCCAAACTTCCTTAAATCTCCATTGTTTCATGTTATAAAACCAGAAAACAATCAGAATCAAACGCTCAATCTCGTAAACAATCGAACATATTACACGAACAGATTTTTCGAATTAAGAGGTTGATGATGGAAGTCTGATGAAGAATCAGGGACGAACGGCGTTGAAAATTGGTTAGGGTTGAGAGGCTACGGAAGAAAAGAATGACAAGTTTCACAAATTAGGGTTTTTTAGTTCCTTATATACCTGGGTCAATCCATGCGGGTTTGGATACCATACGCGGATCCCGTGTAAAAATAACACATTTCCCTCATTTTCCCGCCAAAAACAAAAAATGGTTGCACCACAACGCGACACGTGTCCCAAACCTTATTTATATATTATATATATAGATCATTAGTTTAGTAGGGAGCCGCTAGAATGAGAACCACCACGAGTTATGAGAACCGCGAGAACCGCGCCCCGCGGGTGGCCGTTGACCACGAAATTTTTTTTACGACTAGATGTGTATATATTAACACCATACGTAAAGTTTGGGTTCAAACGGCGCGCCCGAGGGGGTAGTTTTTTACGCCCAAAGTTTGGTAAAAAAAAAGAAAAATTAAAAAAAATAAAAAAACCCAAACTTTGGGCGTAAAAAACTACCCCCTCGGGCGCGCCGTTTGAACCCAAACTTTACGTATGGTGTTAAAATATACACATCTAGTCGTAAAAAAAATTTCGTGGTCAACGGCCACCCACGGGGCGCGGTTCTCGCGGTTCTCATAACTCGTGGTGGTTCTCATTCTAGCGGCCCTCTAGTTTAGTATATATTAATCTTGTTAGACTTTGCATTTCCATGTGGTGAGAGTTCAAATCCCATTTGTAACAAAAATTTAACCGTTCAAAAATATATATATATATATATATATATATATATATATATATATATATATTAACCTTGTACTTTTGTATAGCTTTTTTTACTATTTACCTTGTATATCATTATTATGTTAGGTGATATATATCACTTGTATTTATTCAATTGAACAGTTTACATAATGAAACCAATCTGATGCTAGGTACAACAGCACAACAAGAACAAAAGACACCAAAGCAATGAAAGATAATTCAATTAGATATGAATTAGAGAAAATAAAGATCCTTAACTGGCACCAAGGCTATATTACAACTAAAGGGCTTTTCAAGTGGTAAAGGTTCTATTCTTGTGGTGTATAAAAAATGTGTAATCTAGGAGTAGATTCGAGGGTGTGATTTGTAGTTCGAAAGAAATTAATTACAACTTGTTTAGCATATTGGTCTAATTGCTGTCAGGCAAAACATATTATCATTTTTGTCATGACCGTAGGATAAGCTAATAAAAAGTTTTGTTTTGCAACACTAATGGCGTTATAGCCTAGCATATTGGGGGTGAGATACGGCTTAGGGACCATTAGGTTCTGGATTCGATTCCCACAAGGGTTTTTTTTTTCTATATTTATTGGGTTTCCTCAATTGGTGTATAGGCATTATTGCCTAGTGGAGATGGATATGATCTGGTGGTTCTGTTGGTGGCACGATAATACTCTAGCGGTCTGTCAGTGATTCTAAGTTGTCGTACAAAAAAAGAAGGTTTTGCGACATTTAATAAAGTTGGAGGATTGGAGCTGAATGTGTGTCTTCTGATCAATACTTTTCTAAGACGACCATTATGACAATGGCATGTCATATAAGACTATGTGTCCCCAAGGGGTAAGAGACGTTTGAAATTAATGCAATGCACAAAGAATTTAAAAGTAACTAAGATTGTGTCCCCAAGGGGTAAGAGACGTTTGAAGACTATATGTGTCATATATAGAATGCACAAAGAATTTAATAGTAGCACAGTATATTCTTCTTTTTGGAGTTTCTTAAAGGCTTAAAGCACTAATTAGGATTAGTTCCAAATTTAGTTTCTTAAAGGCACAAAGCACTAACTAAGATTAGTTCCAAATTTGGTAATGAATAATGATCAGGATTTTAATCATGATCTCACTTTCCATGTTTTTATCTTTTCTTCTATATGCTCTGACCACAGAAAGTGGAAAAGCTCGTTCGTACATTATTTCTTTCTTTCTTTTTTTTTAACGGCCAACAATTAAATCTCGATCATTTTTCAGGTAACTACTGGACAAACGGAGTACTCCGAGAGTAACCCGAGTCGTCCACCACCAATTCCGGGGAAAACCCAGTAACCCGCCCACCCGTAGGCACGACGGTAAATTACCGGTAAAAACCGTTTGGCTCAAGGATCGAACTCAGGTTTTCCTGGGTCTCCTATCATTGTCCATCAATGCCTCACTCTTTTTTTGCACCAAATGAGAATTAAACTTGAGTCTTCAAAGAAGAACTCAAGTCCTCCTACCACTTGAGCTAAAGGTCATTGGCTATATTATTTCCTTTTATTTTTACATTTTATTGTGTTTCTTATGTAACCTCTCTCTGTTATTCTATTGTAAAGTTTAGAAGTACAATTCACAATTAAGAATTAGAAACTTGACACAACAACCACTACCACAATTCACAATTAAGAATGAGAAGTACAATTCACTTATATATGGTTTTTCTATTGAGATGGTGGCACTTTACTATGTATTGACTAAAAAGATTCTTATCTTATAGTATTCACATTCCATCCCTTATCTTATCTTTAATTCTTTATAATTTAACTAAAAATCATTATTTTATAAATTTATCTCTTATTTTTTAAAACCCTTGATCACAAACCATTTCTTATTTATAAACATTAAAGAATTATTTTCCTTAAATATAAGAAGTTACTTTAGTTTTCGTTAAAAATATATGAATAAGGATAAGAAATAAGATAGAGTGGTGTTTTTAGATAATTTTATTAAGAGTAAATTGCTATTTTAGTCTTTGAGTTTTTGTCCAAATTGTCATTTTAGTTCAAATAGTTTTTTTTCTCCTCTGGGTTCCTGACTTTTCCTTTTTCTTGCAATTTTGATCACACTGTCTAAGTTAGTCTAAAAACCAGGTTATAATCAGGGGTATTTTTGGCATTAAATTATTATGAGGTTTATAAATTATGTTGTAAACTACCCCTGGTTATCACTACACAACAGTTATGCCAAAAATACCCCTGGTTATAACCAAATTTTTAGACTGAGTTATGCAATGTGATCAAAATGGCAAGAAAATGGAAAAGTCAGGGACCCAGATGAGAAAAAAAAAAACTATTTAGACTAAAATGACAATTTGGACCAAACCTCGGGAACTAAAATGGCAACTTACTCATTAATTTTAAAGATGGAAGAAGTATAAGGGTGCATTTGGTTAACATAATGTTTTTAAAAAGAATTGTAAATTGAATGGATTCCTTTAAGATATCGTGTTTGGTTTGTAAAATGTATAAAATGAAGTAGAATGTTTAAAACATAACTAAATAACCAAATTAACCCTTATGTAAATCCCTTTCACCTTCTCTGCAACTTTCCCCATTTTGTTTGTCATCCCCTCATAGAATTGAAATAATGGAACATCGTTAAACCTTCCTTGTCATCTTTTTTTCATCTTTCTTTCTAGAACTGCTACATGACATTGATAATGAACTTTTTGTGGCTCCGCCTTCACCAATTAAATTAGTTCTATACCCGTCCGGTGGACGGGCATATTAATGATATATAATATAAGGAGTTAATTACTTTTTGAGTCCATGTGTTTTAGACCGTAGGGTATGGTGGGGCGGGGGGTTGGGCTTGGGTTGGGGCATTTGCTGACACGTGTAAAGGGAGCCCCCCCACTGCCTGGTTACGTGTCCGCGGGGTATGGCGGGGCGTGGGTTGGGTGCACCGCGTGGCAGAATGGTTTTTTTTTTTTAAATACCAAAAATTTTTAAAAAATCACACAACATTTATAAAAAAAAAACCTACAACTTCATTAAAATTTTAAAAATTACATAATTTCTAAATATTACAAAATAAACAAACCTAGAGCGTTAAAAAAATTTCAAAAAGGTCGATCTTGTCGAACGCCTTGTTTTCCTTGCCCTGAAACTCTATGTTCGCCACCGCCACCCGGTCCTCGTGGCTTAACTCGCCAGCGGGAACGGCTTCGTCGTAAGCCTTGAAACGCTCGAGCTTGGGCCGTAGCTCGCGCCATTTATGTTGGCACGCGTTGAGGTTGTGGCGGTCGTTACGGACGTTATGTCGGTAGGCCGCGAATACTTCCGCCCAATATTTTGTTTGGCCCGGTGGCCGCCCCTTCATAGCGTCGACGACGCTAGTGACGAGTGTCATTTCTTCTTCACGGGTCCAGGATGCCATAGCGGTGTTGGGTTCGTGGGATGGGGGGGGACCAGTGGGGTAGCGGGTTCAAGAATGGGTAGCCGGTGGGGTTTCGGTTCGTGGGATGGGGGACCAGTGGGTTTGGGGTTACAAATATATAGAGGATGTTGGGAGACCGGGGTGGCGGTTGGGTGGTATGGGGGGACCGTTTGAATTTTTAATTTTAAAATTTGAATTGGCCGCCTGACGTGGCGGGGTGACCCAATGAAATACCGCCAGCTCGCTTGGCCATTGCGCCCCACGCCCGGCTTGAAAGCCAAGCCCCAAGGGGCCACGCCCAAACCCCCGCCCCATACCCCACGGTCTTAGTGGTCTTAACCACTTGAGTTCAAAGTAAAAAAAATTAACGTTTCGAGTCCCTAACCGCTCATTTTATTATGTTTAGATAACATATATACCTACTACACCACTCACAACAATCGTCTTGACCAAAACTATAAATAATACACAATGATACTCATCAATCGATTTTCGCCTGACCTATCATGAATATTCCTAGTATAGTCATTTTAATATGACTAAATAAATCTATTAATAACAAGAATATTGAGATGAAAAATGAGAAATATGAGAAAGTGTATTTTTTTTCATTTATCAATCACACATATATATACAATGATGTAGTCAAATGTAACTGAAACATTATGTAGTCAAATGTAACTGAAACCATGATAACTTAGGAGGAGAACTAGAGGGAATATATTTGTATTTATAACACTCCCCCTCAGATATATATTATTATTTATTATACACAGTTAATAACATACTTCAGGATGATATTAAATAGATACTTCAGGACCTATATAATAAACTGATACTACTGGATCAGTTGTACTGCCTCATTAAAAACCTTACTAAGAAAACCCATTGGGACAAAACTTAGTTAAAGGAAAAAGAGTACAGTGTGTATAATTCTCCCCTCGAATTCAACAAACATCTTTCAATCTACGGAGACCGATCTTGTGTGATAGTTGCTCGAAACTGTTTCTTGGTAAAGATTTTGTGAATAGGTCAGCTAAATTTTCACTTGACTTGATTTGGCAAACATCAATTTCCCCTTCTTTCTGCAAGTCATATGTTGAGAAGAATTTTGGTGAAATGTGCTTTGTTCGATCACCCTTGATGTAACCTTCTTTGATCTGAGCTATGCAAGCAGCATTGTCTTCATAAATAATCGTTGGCTCCTTCTTGATCTGTTCTAATCCACATGCTTCTTGTATGTGAGTAATCATTGATCTCAACTACACGCATTCTCGACCAGCTTCATATGGTGCAATTAGTTCAGCATGATTTGATGACGTTGCTGTAAGTGTTTGCTTAGTTGACTTCCAAGAAATTGCTGTGCCACCATATGTGAATACATAACCTGTTTGAGATTTTGCTTTATGTGGATCTGATAGATATCCAGCATCAGCATACCCAACAAGCTGGGACTTTTGATCTTTCTGGTAGAAAAGACCTAAGTCTTGTGTCCCGCAAATATATCGGAATATGTGTTTTATTCCATTCCAGTGTCTACGTGTTGGGTTTGAACTATATCTTGCTAGTACATGTACCGAGAATGCAATATCGGGTCTCGTGTTATTTGCAAGATACATAAGGGCACCGATCGCACTTAAGTACGGTACTTCTGGACCAAGTACTTCTTCGCCTTCTTCTTGAGGGCGGTAAGGATCCTTTTGAGGATCTAGCGGTCGGACAACCATGGGTATGCTAAACGGATGAGCTTTGTCCATATTAAAACGTACTAACATCTTCTGGATGTAGTTTGACTGATGGACGAATGTACCGTTTCGTAAATGCTCAAACTGCAGGCCGAGACATAATTTTGTTGTGCCAAGGTCTTTCATCTCAAATTCTCTCTTTAATATATTAGCAGTTTTTTCTATCTCTTCAGGAGCTCCGATGATGTTTATATCATCAATGTATACTGCTACAATAGTGAATTTTGAGAGTGATCTTTTTATAAAAACACATGGACTGATTACATCAGACTTGTATCCTTCTTTTTCAAGATATTCACTGAGCCGATTGTACCACATGCGGCCAGATTGTTTAAGACCATATAAAGATCTTTTTAGCTTTATAGCACACATGTCTCGAGGTATTGATTTTAATGCTTCGGGCATTTTTAGCCCTTTAGGTATTTTCATGTAGATGTCATTTTCAAGTGTCCCGTACAAGTATGCAGTGACGACATCCATAAGTCTCATTTGAAGTCCTTCTGAGATTGCAAGGCCAATTAGAAATCTAAGGGTTATCGCATCCACTACAGGGGAATACGTTTCCTCATAATCAACTCCTGGGATTTAGGAAAACCCTTGTGCTACAAGACGTGCCTTGTATAGTATAATCTCATTCTTTTCATTTCTTTTTATAGCAAACACCCATGTTATGTTATGTTATGTTATGTTATGTTATGTTATGTTATGTTATGTTATGTTATGTTATGTTATGTTATGTTATGTTATGTTATGTTATGTTATGTTATGTTATGTTATTGTTGTTGCATTTTGTCGTTTCCATGATGTACTTGTACTTTCTTTGTTGTATTGACAATTTATGTTTTTTAATGAAATTCGGTTTTGATTTAAATATTGTCACAATTAGCGTTATGTGTGATGAGCAATCTATCTTTGTCCCACTCCGATGATTCCGCCATTGGTTGGGGTGTGACATGAATAGGGTCCTAACCTTTACGAACTGCTTTCCCAAATTTATTCGCTCTCGAAAAATCTAAAGGGTGTATTGTCACGGATAAGCTGAAAGAAGAATCTGGCAACATTTCTTTGTTCACACTGGTCACGGGTTAATTTCACTGCAGCTGAAGGTTCTGAACTGCTGGGCCTTTTGGGCTTGCTGGGCATGGTGTCGGTGGGCCAAAAAGAAGACGAGTGGAGTTGGGCATTGAACGGACCAGGTTTTTTCGATGTAAAGGATCTTAAAATAAAAATCGGTAGTGTGGATGTCTTGCAGCCATCTTTCAATTTCGTCTAGAATAAGTGGATCCCGAAAAAAGTGTGTTTTGTGGTGTGGCGAGCTTATCTTAATCGGTTACCTACTGCGGATGCTTTACGGATAAGAAATCTGCATATTCATAACCCATTGTGTAGATTACGCGGGACCATCGTGGAAAACATAGAGCTTATTTTTACGGGTTGCCATTTCTCCCAAACAATATAGGGTATTATGGCATAGTGTTGGGGGGTCTCGTCCCTATATGTGTTCCATGTTATTGACCTACTTCTTTTCAACGACATGGTGCACGGGTCAAAGTCTAGAAAATACACTCTGCAAGCGGTTATTTACACTATTAGGTGGAGTATTTGGAGGTCGAGAAACGATGCGGTTTTTAATGATAAAGTATCGTCGGTATCTAAGGTTATTGAAGAATCGCAAGCACTTAGCTTTCTTTGGGTTAGAAACAGGTCGAAAAGATCGTCGTTATCATGGGAAGATTGGAAGCTATTTAATGTGGATTAATTTTCGTTTGTTGTTTTTCTATCTTGCTTCTTTTCGGGTTGTTCGTTTCTGTTTGGCCAGCTTCTTACTGGTCGATGTATGCTTTTATTGTTGAAGTAATAAGATTGGTTTTGTTGGTCGTTCAAAAAAATATTTAGATAAATATTTAAACACCCCCTAAGCATAAGGAATAAACTTTGATAGAAATTGCATTGTTATTTATGACCGACCATGTTTCTCTTTTGATACGGGGTCATATGTTAAAATCGAAAAGGGATTTTCCAAATGTACGGCCGTTCTTTCTAAAGATAGATTTTGTTATACATTACATTACAATAACTTTTAATGGGGAAACTAGATTCTTTCTTAATCGGGTCGCTTTGAAGAAAAGGAACATTAACATTGATGATGTTTCATGTTTGATGTGCAGTGATAGTAAGGAAACAGTGGATCATATATTCACATCCTGTTAAATATCAAATGTGGTGTGGTCTCACAATGGATCATATATTTACATCGTGTTATATATCAACTGTGGTGTGGTCTCATATTTGTCATTGGGTCAAGTTCCTTCATTAATCTCGTTTTCGTTTAAAGACCTTTTGGAGAGTCACAACCATGTGGGACTAAAGGGAGTGGAAATGGAAGTTTTTAAAGGGATTGTGAGAATTGGGTGCTAGAGTTTATGGAATGCGAGAAACAAAGCAAAGTTTGAAAACAAGCCGATTAAAATGGAAGACACCATTGGCGAAGTTAAGTCATTGGGCTTTCTATGGCTTAATAGTAGGTTTAAAAAGTTAAGGGTTTCTTGGGTTAATTGGTGTAAATTTGTTTTTATGTAGCTTGTTTGCGGCCGCCTCAGTTTTGAGGTTTGGCGTTTTTAATGAAGTTCTCTTAAAAAACAAGATTGTTCCAATCATCTTGCGATTTCCCTAAGTAATAAGTTTTTTTATACTTATTGTTATTTTAATTAATTAATAAATTTATGCATTAATTAGTATTAGCATTAAGTAATAATAGTTTTTATTATTATTACTATTAGTTTAATTAGTTAATAAATATATTCATTAACATTAATTGATATTATCATAATTCTTTTTTATAATTGTGTAAAAGTTTGAAAAAAAAAATAGAGGGAGGTGCCGGTTCACCACCTCACGTCATCACCATTTGATCCATTTCGTCATTCAGTAACATATAGACTGTATTCCGAATCCTATAGACTTAAAAGAAAATTTTCGGGAAGCATTTGAAAGACAATTTCAAGATGTGTGGGAGTGTAGACCGAAATAGCCGGAAGAGGGTTTCCTGAAACTAGACTCGGCTCAGGCAAATGCTTTGGTGGAATCTTTTAATGTGGATTAATTGTCGTTTGCTGTTTTTCTATTTTGCTTCTTTTCGGGCTGTTCGTTTCTGTTTGAGCCAGCTTCTTACTTCTTACTGCTCGGTGTATGCTTTTATTGTTGAAGTAATAAGATTGGTTTTGTTGGTCGTTCAAAAAAATATTTAGATAAATATTTAAACACCCCCTAAGCATAAGGAATAAACTTTGAAAGAAATTGCATTGTTATTTACGACCGACCATGTTTCTCTTTTGATAAGGGATCATATGTTAAAATCGAAAACGGATTTTCAATTTCCAAAGGTGCGGCCGTTCTTTCTAAGGCCATGTGTAGTCATAACCCCCCTTTGTGGGCGTTATGCGACACGTGGCGCGCCACGTGTGCGGGTGGGCGTTATGGGGCGTTATGCATTTAAGCCCGTAGTCATAAAGCCCCCGCCTAATCATTACCTATTTAATAATTTTCAATTTTATTAATTAATATAAAAAAGATTGCTTGTTTGTGATTGGTGGAAACTTTGAATGGGGGCATGCACATGGCGCTATGGATATCGCGCTGCCCCAAGTTTTTTGCCTCATAACCCCCCCTTGTAATGGTGTTGAGGGCTTTATGGGGGCTTTATGAGGGGAGATGGCGCCCCACTACACATACCCTAAAGAGAGATTATGTTATACATTACATTACTATAACTTTCAATGGGGAAACTAGATTCTTTCTTAATGGGGTCACTTTGAAGAAAAGGAACATTAACATTGATGATGTTTCATGTTTAAAGACCTTTTGGAGAGTCACAACCATGTGGGACTAAAGGGAGTGGAAAAGGAAGTTTTTAAAGGGATTGTGAGAATTGGGTGCTGGAGTTTATGGAATGCGAGAAACAAAGCAAAGTTTGAAAACAAGCCTATTAAAATGGAAGACACCATTGGCGATGTTAAGTCATTGGGCTTTCTGTGGCTTAGTAGTAGGTTTAAAAAGTTAAGGGTTTCTTGGGTTAATTGGTGTAAATTTGTTTTTATGTAGCTTGTTTGCGGCCACCTCGGTTTGAGGTTTGGCGTTTTTAATGAAGTTCTCTTAAAAAACAAGAGTGTTCCAATCATCTTCCGATGTCCCTAAGTAATAATAGTTTTTTAATACTTATTGTTATTTTAATTAGTTAATAAATTTATGCATTAATTAGTATTATCATTAAGTAATAATAGTTTTTATTATTATTGTTGTTAGTTTAATTAGTTAATAAATTTATTCATTAACATTAATTGATATTATCATAATTCTTTTTTTATAATTGTGTAAAAATTTGAAGAAAAAAAAAAGAGGGAGGTGCCGGTTACCACCTCACGTCATCACCATTTGGTCCATTTCGTCATTCAATAACATGTAGACTGTATTCCGAATCCTATATAGTTAAAAGAAAATTTTCGGGAAGCATTTGAAAGACAATTTCAAGATGTGTGGGAGTGTAAACCGAAATTGCTGGAAGAGGGTTTCCCGAAACTAGACTCGGCTCAGGCAAATGCTTTGGTGGAATCTATTAGTGTGGTAGAGGTAAAGGAAGCAATATGGGAATCCGGCGTCGATAAAGCGCTGGGGCCAGACGGGATCACATTTGCTTTAATAAAGAATTATTGGGCAGACTTGGAAAAACCAATAATGGAGATGATGGCACAATTTCATACTCATGGCTCAATACAACAAAAGGTGAGTTCATCCTTTATAGCTTTAATTCCGAAGGTTACGGATCCACTTACGTTTTCAGACTATAGGCCAATCGCCTTGGTGGGAGTGATAAACAAAATTATTTCGAAAACGCTTGCAAATCGGCTAAAAAAGTGGCATCTTGTTTGGTGAGTAAAGTGCAATCTGCATTCATATCAAATAGAAACATAGTGGACGGGCCACTTGTTATAAACGGATTATTTTCATGGTTGAAAAAAACAAAAAAGAAGCACTTCATCTTTAAAGCTGACATAGGAAAGGCTTATGATTGGGTGAATTGGAAATTCCTAATTTCCATTTTGGGGCATTTGGGCTTTCCTTCAAGATGGAGACAATGGGTAATGGGAATACTTTTATCGGGAAGGGCATCGGTTATCATAAATGGTTCGCCATCGGGAGAATTCCAATACCGAAGAGGGTTGAGGCAAGGGGACCCGTTGTCTCCGTTTTTGTTCATTCTAGTGATGGAAGTGCTAAACGTGATGATGACAAAGGCAACAAGTAAAGGGTTATTTAAAGGAGTCAAATTGCCAAAAGATGGCCCGCACTTCTCACACATGTTCTACGCAGACGATGCAATTTTTATGGGGGAATGGACAAGGGAGAATTTGGCGAATTTAAGAAGATTGTTGAGATGCTTTCATATGGTGTCGGGATTAAAAGTGAATGGTCAGAAAAGTTTCTTATATGGTATTGGGGTTGAAGATCTAGAAGCATCACAGGTGGCAAAGGTTTTAAAATGTAAACATGGTAATCTTCCTTTTACATATTTGGGGCTAAAGGCGGGGGCGAGCATGAATCGGGAGACAAGTTGGAAAGAAGTTATTGATACCTTTAATGCTAGATTGGCGAGTTGGAAAGGGAAGTTGTTATCCTTTGCCGGTAGGATTACATTGATCAAATCGGTACTAGGATCGCTTCCAAATTATTATATGGCTTTGTATAAAGCACCGTTGAAGGTAATTAAAACGTTAGAGAGCAATTGGAGGAAATTCTTGTGGGGTGGATATGATAACATTAAAAAAATAAATTAGGTCAAGTGGGAGAAAATTCTCGCTTCCAAAAAAGTCGGTGGGCTTGGAGTTCGGATCATTCGAGATCTAAACCTTGCTCTATTACTGAAGTGGTGGTGGCGTTTAAAGTCGAACCCGGACCAACTTTGGGTGATGACTATAAATGTGATTCACCATTATAAAACATTAACAAGTACCGTACCAATTAAAAATGCAAACTCGGGTGTGTGGAAGGCGATTGTCAGGATACAGGAAGACTTTAAAAAACTTGGTATCATGGTGACTGATCATTTGGTAAGCAATCTCGGTTCGGGAAAGAATACTCTTTTTTGGATAGACAACTAGTTAGATGGCGGAAATCTTCGAGACCGGTTCCCTTTAATTTACCAGCTTGCAAAAAAGAAGGGGTCACGAGTTATTGATTGTTACAAGGACTGCAATGGTGGAAGACTCTGGTCGTGGGAATGGTTTAGGGTACCGGCTAACAGTTCTGAAGCCAATGAAGCAGAAGATTTAAACATGATTTTGGCAGCAAAAGTTCTTCTAAACAGAGATGATTGCTGGAAGTGGAAAACAAGCAAGGATGGAGGGTTCACTGTCAAGGAGGTGAGAAAAACAATTTCAAGTCAACTAGATCTAAACGTTGCTTTGGATAATTTCTGGTGGAATAAAGTAGTTACGCATAAAGTGAATATGCTTTTCTGGCGAGCAAAAGATGGCAACATACCTTGGCAAGAGCACCGGAGAAAAGGGAGATAAGAGGTCTCAACACGACATGCTCAATGTGTGGATCAGGGGTAGAGGATTCAGAACACATTCTGGTAAAATGTCAAGCAGCAGATGAGGTCTGGAAACAGATTTTGTGGTGGCTTAAATTACCTTAAGTCAACAGATTTACACTGTAAAATATCTTATGAAAACCGTTGGCGAGCTGGGTCTTTCGCAAAAGCGGGCAGAGGTTTTTCATGCCGTTTTTTCACAAACAATATGGAGCCTTTGGAACGCTAGAAACCGGAAAGTTTTCGAAGGAAAAGGGATGTGCACTTACAAAGTTGTGGAGGAAGTAAAAGAAAGTTCGTTCGAGTGGATCACAAATAGATCAAAGTTGTCGAACGTTACATGGAGCGATCGGAGAAGATTTAATATAAATGTTTGACTGTAATTTAGTTTATTGTTTCTATATTGTTCTTTCTTTTGTTTTTTTTTTTTTTTTTTGGGTCCTGCCTAGCTTCTTGCTGGGCCGGAATTGTTTTGTGCTTTTTATAAAAGTGTTTCGTTGCCTGTCAAAAAAAGTAACATATAGACAGAAGATGGGGAAGAAAGGAATAATAGAACTAATTATTGGGTTCTCTGATACTCAAGGCAGTCGGACTTGAACTAGTGTGTATATAACTAGCGTTTTCCCCGGCGCGCGTTGCCGCGCAACTTTATGTGTATCTGTTTTGCTTTTTTCAGCCAATTTACTGCAGTATTGGTACCGTACATGTGCTCGGTTTAACAACAAAAGAGATAAAAATAAATGATATTACTTTAAAGCAAACAACAAAAAGTATAAGCCAATAACCCAATAAGCATAAACATTAATGGAAATGGGATCATACACATTCAAACGCACGGGAATAGCTTCAGTGTTCTTCTTTCTAGGAATTATCCTATAAAACATCTTGGTTCTACCACCTATACGAGTTGCCATCACTGAATTGGACAAAATATCAAGAACTCACATAAACCCACAAAAATCAAAACGAATTTTTTTGTCTAAAATGATGGATCTTCAAATAAATGAAGAATGAAGTGTGGAGAGTGTATAAGAAAGTAACTAAAAAACTAACTTTATTAATGTTTAGTGACTGTATAGTATATTATAAAATATAAGGGTAGTAACGATGATTATAAAGTTCTGGGTTATTTATAAAACATTTATACATTATAGAAGAAGTATAGCCTAAAACTAAGCACATTTTCCACTACATCATCAATCATCAGCTACTTTTGTCTTAAAATCTCCTACTATATGTTTATATATTAATACAAAAAAAAAGGCAATCAGTTGCCATTTGCCAACAGCCAAAAGCAACCAATGCATTCCAAATACTATTCCCCGCCATAGGAACGTAATATAGGAGATATGTAATTAGTTTATATACATATACATTTATAACTATTTTTATATATAACATTAGTGATTTTTATTATAATTTCTTTTATATTAATCAAATTTATTATACAAACATATATCATATAAAAAGCTATTTGAATAAAGGGTTGATTTGACTCGCAATAAGGCTTATTCATAAAAGGAGCTTATTCTTAGGCCATGTGTAGTCATAACGCCCCTTTGTGGGCGTTATGCGACACGTGGCGCGCCACGTCAGCGTGGGGCGTTATGGGGCCTTATGCATATTAAGCCCGTAGTCATAAAGCCCCTGTCTAATCATTACTCAATTATTAATTTCTAATTTTTTATAATTATTTTCTAACTTTATAAAATTAAAATTCATTTCATTAAATTAAAAAACATTACACTAAAATAAAAATAAAAACATTACACTTAAAAAAAAAAAAAAAAAAACGGTTTCACTAAAAAAAAAAAAAAAAAAACGGTTACACTAAAAAAAAAAAAAAAACACTTCAAAGATTATATTTTTTTTCGATCCTTTCCTTTTGGGCCAACGCCATCTTCAAAGCTTTTCCGGTAAGGTGGTCGTGCGGTTTCGAGTAGAACTCAAAGTCCCGTTCCCATTGTCTATCCCGCATAATCTCCGTAACTTCGTGGTTCTCCTCCAAACGTTTATTACCGAGTTCGTGTAAATCATGAAGTCGCATGTTTATCTCCGAAAATGCGTTACTCATATCCGTTCCCATAGACATCGACGACGACTCGGGTTTTTTCGCCCGGCTTTTTCTTCCGGACGGTCTTGGTAACTCCTCCGCCGGCTCGTCATCCGGAATATCCTCGTTCAAGTCGGTGTTTCGAGCGTCGGAGGTTGGCGTTTCGGGTTCACCCGACTCGTTTGTTTTGGACCTCTTTGACGGCCGTTTATTTCCCGAACGACCACTCGGAGTAGATATGGTGGCCCATTTGGGGCTATGGCGAAGGATTTGCCAACACCTCATGTACGGGAAATGGCCATTACCCTTCGTATACTCGACCAACGCCGCTTGCGTGATGTCCTCGTCCTTGCTTCCACTTTTCCATCCGGCAAAATTGCGTTGGTACACGATTTGAAAGTTCGTGCATTTTTTGTTTATATCGGTCCACTTGCCCGATATAGAGTCCGGTAGGCGGTATTCCTCATCTTTACCAATTAGCTCGAAAAAAAGTGCTCGTATTCGGCTCCAAAAAACTGATTTATCTTGATAGTTTGCTACAAAAAAAAGATATAATTTATTAGTCTAAAAAAACTGCAAAAAAACAGAAAAATAAAAACAGAAAATAAATAAAAAAACTGCAAAAAAACAGAAAAATAAAAACAGAAAATAAATAAAAAAAACTGCAAAAAAACAGAAAAATAAAAACAGAAAATAAATAAAAAAACTGCAAAAAACAGAAAAATAAAAAAAGAAAAAATTTTAAAAATATACCTATAACCGGGTCCTCCGACACATCGATGAAAGCGCGGGTTAACGCATACTCCTCATCGGGCTCCCACCGGATCACATTTTTTTTCGCTCGGGTGCTGGTTTCCGCTTTTTTTTTATGTGGCCGTTTTGCTTTTGCTTTTCCTTTTTGCGTCTCCGCTACTTCGGGTTGTGTTTCCGGAACAACATCGGGTTCGTGTTGTGGGGAGCCGAAAGCTTGAGCCGACCCGAACGCTTGAGACGACCCCATTCCGTCGGTGTTTTGATTCGGGTTCCACCCGTAGAGATTCGGGTCCCATGATAGCGGTTGGTTCAAAAGATTTATGAACGAAGGATTTTGTTGATTGTAGTCGAGAAAACCGGAGCCGAAAGGGTTGGGTCGAGTGGGAACCGGCGACACGGGGCGAGTAGGATTACCACTTTGGTTTGGGTCCGCACTTGATCGGGGAGGAATGAAGCCACGATTGAATGGATGCATTGTATAAAATATAAGGTTTTCTAAAAAAAAGTGGAAGAGATAAAGGGTTGGGTTGAGTGTGTATGGTAAAAAATTAGGAAAGGAGGTATTTATTTAAGAAAGTTTTGGAAAAAAGTTGAATTTTTTTTTTTTTTTAAGGAATTGACCGTTTACCAACGGTCAAATATACAAAATTCAATTTGATAGCGCCGCTATACACATCGCGCGGGTTCGAAAAATTGCAAAAATGGCGCCGCTTGTTTTGGTGTTCATAGCGCTATACCGGCGCTATAAGTGGGCATACCGCCCCACTACACATGCCCTTAGACTCAAACTCATTTATGTACTGACTCAATTTGAGTTATAGTAATCGCTAACAATATTTGTTTTTTATTGTTTCCGGTCGATGTAAAACATCTGTCGATATCTGTTTGGGCATATCGAGAATAATATACTGAGTGCCAATACTTTGCATATCATAATTGTAACGCCCTACACTACTAGAAAAGTGGTAATTTTGCTACGGAAATTTCCTACGCAAAAAAATGCGTCGCAAATTTTGACACATTTACTACGCATTTCCTACAGAAAAAAGACCTTGATTTTTTTGGCCAATTTGCGACACAATAGTGACAAAAATACTAATTCTAAGTATTGTGTCGGAAATGCGTAGCAACTTGCTACGCATTTACGACGGATGAATTATATTTAAACGTTTAATTATTATTATTATTAACTATTGCGTCGGAAATGCGTAGTAACTTGCTACGCATTTCCGACGGAACAATTATTTATTTGTTAGAATTAGATTTATATGTTAAATTCATTTAAATATTAATTGTTGCGTCAGAAATGCGTAGCAACTTGCTAAGCATTTATGACGAAATATTTCTTTTTATACTTAGATTATATTTTAATGTTTAATCAGCATTATTATTAATTATTGCGTAGGAAATGTGTAGCAACTTGCTACGCATTTGTGATGGAAAATTTATTGCGTAGGAAATGTGTAGCAACTTGCTACGCATTTGTGATGGAAAATTTATTACCATATTAAATATTTAACTAGTTTTATTATTACCATATTTTATTATTACCATACATCTCTTAATGCCCTTTCAATCATTACTATCAAATTCATTTGCTCATCATTTAGCATTAAAATATAAATGCCATTTCAAAAATATATTGATAATTTATGTGCAACAATAATAAAACTCATAGATTCCAATTTTCAACTAAAAAGAATGTGATGGAGGCATGTGGTAAATAAATCACTTTCAAATATAAACACGTGAGCCAATCAAAATGCTGTGACAAACGGTAATTTACGGCTCTTAATTTCTCGCAAAACAAGCATTAGAACGATAATAGATAGTGTTTAAGGCGAACGTTACCTCTGTTCATGTTCTTTTATAAATTGTTCGCCGAAACATATTTATACATTATAAATTATCAACATGTTTTGGATAGTTGTAAACTTTCAAGGCGGACATTTAATTGTTTTAAGTATGTTTTGGAATTAATAATTAAATCTTATTTGATAGTTGTAAATAAAAAGAATAACGAAACATATTTATACATTATAAATTATCAACATGTTGATGCATTGAGTAGTTGTACTCTATGCTTAGGGAGATTTTCAAAAAAATTTGATATAATTACACTTTTAACCTAAAACTATTTTGATTTTTTACTTTTGCGAGTTAACATTATGCAACGTGCGTGTGTGGTTCAATGTTTTTATGGTCGTCCTTTTTTCCCGTTTGATAGGTTCATCGTGACGCACGGGTCCTAAATCGATTTGTCACGATTTTGTGCCCCCATCGCAACACGGGGGGCTTAATACTAATTTATAACAAATTTAAGATTTAAAATCTAATTATATGACATATAGTTTACGAAAAATGTGATTTATAAACAACTGGATATAATTTATGTGCCACCATATTAATAATAATAATATCTTTTTCATTAATTAACTAGTTAACAATAATACAAGTAATAGATTCTAATTTTCTAACTTATGAAAAGGATAATGAAGGCATAATGTTTTACATATAATTGAGCCAATCAAATGCTTTAGTTAAACTTCACAAGGATCACCATCCTTTGGTCCAATCCTCACCTAATATTCAATCCTACGGTCCATGTATTGCTCACCTAAATTCCTTTACTTTCCCATCTCACCCACACAAACAAATTTCTTTTACTTTGAGCAGCAGCACACTCACCCACACAAACAAACCATCACCTCGTTGCACCTTGTTTTCCCCCACCCTAACTGAAAACAACCGGCCGCCACACTATGGTGGTGGCATACGGCGGCTGAAAAACAGGCGACGTAGACGATGGCGGACGGAGGCTGAGAGAGTGTTGGCATACGGCGGCTGAAAAACAGACGACGTAGACGATGGCGGACGGCGGTATTTTGGTTTCGATTTATATCGAAATTAGAAGGGAGTTTTCTTTTTCTATCGATTGAGCCGGCGGCCGGAAAGGAGTGAGCACCGGCGGGACTGAACAGCTAGTTGAGGCAAGAGAACTGCAAAAGAACTCGAGGAAATTCACCGTCATCGCGATCTTCCTTATTATCCTTCTTATAATCGTCATACTTTATCCAGTTTGGTTCCCAATGCTGATAAATAGCTTCTAAGATGAGTTAAGACACTGGGTGGAAGAAGTCAATTATGTTTTCGCTGACTTTGTCCCTTATTATTATTGTGCCTTGAAAACAATTCTTGTTTATGTTTTCATTTTCTAAAGAGGTGTACGATATACTACAATTCTTGATTAATGTTAATGTTATTGAATTTGTTAAAGGAATATGTAATTTTATTTTCTTTATGTATGTAGATTTTATATATTTTTTGTTTGTAAATTTGTATAAATTTATGATTAATGTTATTGAATTTGTATAGTTTTTAGTTTTATTTGCTTTTGTATCAGATTTCTCGGATGATTTATAAATAGAATAAAACAAGAAAAAACATTTTCTTTAAACAAAAGATATTTTTACTAACGGGTTTGTGACACAAAATATATCGCCAAAAACCTTTTCTTTTTTCATTTTATTTATTACAAATTCGTCAGAAATGCGTAGTAAACAGGTAGTCAGAAATTTTTCATTTTATTTATTACAAATTCGTCACAAATGCGTAGCAAGATGCTACACATTTCCTACGCAATAATTAATAATAATGCTGATTAAACATTAAAATATAATCTAAGTATAATAAGAAATATTTTGTCATAAACTATAAAAAAAATATAAAAATTAAATTTCGTGACAATTGTGTAGCAAAAATTAAAAATTAACTTTCGTTAAATGGGTAGGGAAATGCGTAGAAAATGTGTAGCAATTTGTGACAGCCCTTTTCTGTCAGAAATGGGTAGGAAAATGCGTAAGAAACCAGTTTCCTACGAGTGGTTTTCCTACATATGCATTTTGTCACAAATTCGTAGAAAATCACGAGTTGTGACGCATTTCCTACGGAAAATGGTGTCAGAAATTTTAATTTTTCTAGTAGTGCTGCGTCCCTAAACTTTTAACTATTGTCAATTTTAGCCCTTATACTATGTGACTCTTGACACTTATGAGACTTGTGAATCTTGATGCTATGAAACTTGAATCTTATTGATAGTTGATACTTGATTCTATGAAACTAGATTCTTGATACTTAACTCTAGATACTTGATCCTTGATGCTTGATTCATGATACTTAATACTATGAGACTTGATTCTAGATACTTGATACTTGGTGCTTGACTCTTGAGACTCGGGAAACTTGAGACTTGGTTGAACGAGAGACTGGAGACTTCAACTTATGTAAACTCGGAAACTTTGGTATTAATGATATAATCTTGTTATGTGATAATATTACACAATAATACGCAACGCAACGCTTAATCTAACTCGCAAAACGAACCAAAAGACGGAAAAGTTGCAAAACGGATTGGACTGTCCGAATGGACATCCGATCGGATGACCATCCGGTCGGAGGGCCATTCGACCGAACAGTTATCTGATCCGTCTGCTGCACCGCCTTATCTCCCCTCTTACACTATAAATAGGACATGTCACATCATCCTTCACGGATGTGACAGCCTCCTCCGATCCAGACGCACGCACTCTCATTCTCGAGCACTTTTCTTCCATTTCCTGGCGATTTCGGTACGTTTTACACTTAATTCTTGTACAACTTCAATCTATACACTATCCTCGACAAAATTCTTCTTCGAAATCACACTTTTCACTGTGGAATCTCTAAGATTCGAGCTCCTGAGGATGACGTCATCATGGCGGTTTGTACAAACAACTGTGTGATGTCATTTCTGTCAAACTTTAGCTCAGATCTAAGAAATTTCATGTGCTTTTACACCGAATCTTTATTAAATCAAGGTTTTTCAGTCGATTTTTCGTTTATCTTCAAACTTTCTTAAACTTTTACTAAAAACGGTGGAATCCGGACCTAAACGGGCTGTAGACTTGATAATTAGTCTAGAGTCGCCTTGGAAATGGATTATCACATGAGAAGATGACCGGAATATGGATTCAGACATGAACACCGTCAAGAATAGACACCTGATCGGACGGGGTGATTCCCATCCGATCAGACAGGCCGAGCCTTGATGAGTTTTCAGTTATCTCAGTACATACCATGTCGTCACCGTTAAACTTGAAACTTAGAAACTTTACAACGTTGCAAAAAGGAACAAGATCATTGCAGTCGAATGGCGATCCGATCGGACTACCGTCCGATCGAACGACCATACGATCAAGCGACATGTGCCTTACAACCTTCAACACTTAAACTATTTTAAGTCAGAAACCTTGAACTTTGAAACTTACACTTGAAGGGTCATTCGACCGAACGGTCATCCAATCGGAAGACCATCCGATCGGATGGCGGTTCGTCCCATCTCACAAGTCATCCGACCGGATGACCATCCGTCCGGATGGCCATCCGATAAGGAGACTGATCCGACACTTTGCACAATTCTCGTATTCTGCCGACGCTCATCTGTTAATCTATAATCAGGCTAATCTTAGAGCTCCCTTTAATCCAAGTAGTAGGTGTCGATACTTTGCACCCGCTGTGAGTATACTCGATCCCTTTTTGTTTTAAACTTTTGGGATGCAACATGTATTCTATAAAACTCGAAACTTGAAACTATTTGAAACCTAACTCTATCCTCTGTAAATGTGAAACTTGATACTTTTGGATTCTTAATTCTTTATGCTATGTGAACGTTTAATCCTTGTGTGTAGTTCCGCCTTAACAATAGTAATGCTATAGGATGATGCACCTCCCCATTATTCTCGGGGGTATTGTTAGGAGGAATCTATTTGCTTTCCTTGATTCTTGGGAAAGTGGTTAAAGCATCGGGACACTTGGGCTATCACTTGGACTGCGAACACTAGCATGGCTGAAACTATTTTATTGTTTACATGATGGATATGAGTCTTTTAAACTATTATGCTAATTCTATATACTCAAACTTGTATACTCGCCAGTACATTATTGTATTGACTTTATTTTAATACATGTTGCAGGCTGATAGGATGCTATGATAAAGAAACATGCTAGGATTGCTGCTAGAAACTCATCCTAGTCAATCTTAGAAACTTTGAAATAATTTTGGTGAATTTGTATTTGATACTTATGTTTCGGTTGGTGTTTGATTTTAGACAATGTTATCATGAAACTTGATTAATCTATATCAAAATTATTAGTGTTATGGAAACTCATGAGCAATCTGAATGCTTAGTGCCGCACCCCGATGTTTCCGCCATCGGTTGGGGTGTGACAGATTGGTATCAGAGCCATAACTATAGGGAATTAGGAAGGTAGGAATGCTTTGCCTAGTCTATAGTTCTAGGAATCTTGACTTTTATTTGTTGTTTAAGACTTATGCATTCTACCGCATCTGCTTCCTAGCAGCACATATTCCTGTTAAAATTACATGCCTTTCCTAAGGCTGACACGATATACACTTGTAAACTCTGGAAACACTGCTAATCAATGTTTGTATTTTGCACGAAATTTGTCCTCAAGACAGGAGTGACATCCGAACCTTGATGGGAAATTTCCTTGTTATATTCTAGTAGGTCTTATCTGTTGATAAGTACCGACGCTATTAGGTACAATGTTGTCAAGATAGAGGTGAAACTCACACCTTGATAACTAGTCCCAATCCTCGATTTTTATGTCTCGCCAAAGTCTCGAAATTCTCAATCAATTAGGAACGTGAAATGACAAAAAGGGCAAATATTATAGGCCTAACATCGATAATGTATTTGTCTAAGTAAGTCAAGACACGTTGCCTCAATTCGAAAGGGGTTCGATTCACTTTGCTTAGTCACCGTTCCTCTACCGGAACAATCCTATGTTTTATGATCCTATCTTTTATGTTATCTCGATTTTTATGTGTGGTTTTAAACTTGATTCTTTGTTATTTTGAGACTTTTTACACAAATTGCACAAATGTCCGCAATCTAAAACTCTAATCATAAACTTTCAGAACAAACTAAATTTACGAAGCTTTATTCATCATGTTAATCTACATGGGAATCATGATCGACTATGATACTATGTGAAGTTACCTGAGGAATCTATGTGTTATTGTGGTTGTGAAGCACCAAACGTAACATGGCCCTGAAATACGAGACAGAAGTGACATGTCTGAAACATGGTGGATACGCCGCTGGTACTTCTTATATACAAGTGTTTCCGACATGTTCCCAACTTTCGTACCACGTGCCATGCGAAACTTAGTGCTTTGCAGACCGGTGATGAGAATGTTGAACTCTAAGCTATGAGAAACAACTTGTGTAATCTATGTGAAATCTATGTGTAATCTACTTGTACTCTAGTGTGAATGTGTTGTTTTGAGTAACAAAATACGAAACGTAGCCTAGCGCCGAAGACGAGGTGGACGAGGCATGTCCGAAACATGGTGGATATGCCACTGGTACTTCCTATATATAAGTGTTTCTAGCATGTTACCGAACCTTCGTACCACGCGCTAAGTGAAGTTCGTAGTTTTGCGGACTCAGGTTGAAGTTGTTGAAGCTATTTGGTTAATCTATGTGAAAGCCTTGTGAGACTAATTGAAGTTAATATTATGGTTGGTGAAGCACGACACCGATGACGAGACGGATGTGGCATGATTGAAGCATGGTGAATACGCCGCTGGTACTTCCTATATATAAGTGCTTCCATCATGTTGCCGAACTTTTGTAGCATGTGCCATGTGGAGATTCGTTGTTTTATGGATTATGGTGAGATGGTTGAACATTAATCTATGTGAATCTATTAGGTTAATCTACGTGTGTATGATGATTATGTTGGGCAATTGTGACACGTAACATGACACCGAATACGAGGCGGAAGCGATGTGCCCGAAGCGTGGTGGATACACCGCTGGTACTTCCTATATATAAGCGTTTCTGACGCGTTGCCAAACTTCATACAACGTGCCATGTGAAGGTCGTGGGTTTGCGGTGTTGAATCTATTGGAATCTATGTGAAACTAAAACTTAAATCTTTAAACTACGTGAAACTTGTTGAATCTTGAGTCTTAATCTATCGTGTGTGAATCTATATACTGTGAGACTTTGTGATCTAGACTTACACAATCCTCTTGTTGGATCTTTAGATGTCTTCTCGTAAGCTATCCGACACTCTCAAGAGATCCAGGGAGAAGTCTGAGAAAACGATGATGTCCTTCATGGCCGACCAGATCGCTCGAGTCGTGCCAAAGATCGTCTCTGAGATCCAGTGATCGAACACTCCACCCTCTTCTGTTGACTCTAAGACAGAGAAAGTAAAGCCTACAAAGTTTAACTACAAACACTTCGTCTCTTGCAACCCTAAGCCTTTCACGGGCAGTGATGGGGTGACTTCTATGCTGGAATGGTTTGACAGCATCGAGGTTACCTTCATTAACAGCGAGTGCCCAGAGCATCTAAAGACTAGGAGTGCAATGGGAATGTTTCAAGGCAGAGCTCTAGAGTGGTGGTCGAATGATAGAAACATCCATTCTAATGAAGAAGCCTATGCTCTTCCATGGGCTGAGGTGCGAGAATTGATGATGCTTCAATTCTGCCCTCCCCATGAACAACTGAAGCTCGAAGAAGAGTTCTGGCATTTGAAGTAGATTGGTGATGACAATCTGGCTTATACTACCCATTTTAAACAACTCAGCTTAATCGTGCCTCACTTGGTCTCTACTCCTAAACGCATGATAACCAAGTACATCAATGGATTACCTCCTGCTATGCGAGATTCGATTGAAGCAGCTCGGCTCGAGACAATTGAAGAAGTTTATCGTCTGGCAACAAGTTTGAACAACAATCGCGTACGTGATAAACAGTTTGGAAACTCCACCCCTTTGAAAACAGCGAATCAAGTTACCCAGCATCCTAGTGGCAGTAGAAACAAGAAGAGAAAGTCTCAGGGTTCAGGGTGCAATGTGATTGTCCCTGCTGCAACCCATGCTGCTAAGCCCGCTCCTGTTTCTGCTGTTCCAAACCCCCCCGCTCCGGAAATCAAAAAGCAGTACACTGGGGCTCATCCTAAGTGTCCAACTTGCAACTTTCAACACCCTGCTACTTCTGCTTGTCGTTTGTGTACCAACTGCAATCGCTATGGTCACACGACTCCTTATTGCCGTCAAGTTAACCCGGCCCAACCAGCTCAGCAAGCCCCAAGCAAGCCCCAGTTCAGGCATCTCTACCAGCTCTCCCAGCTCCTCCGCAGAATCCTAGACCGGTCAACGCAGTTCGTGCATGCTACAAGTGTGGAGACACTACTCATCTCCGTAACCAGTGTCCGCTGCTAAATCAGGAGCAACAGCCAGCCGCTCGGGGACGAGCGTTCAACCTTAATGCTAATCAGGCTCGTAACGAGAATGGCGTCGTTAATGCTACGTTCCTCGTCAATAATCTTTACGCTTCAATACTATATGATACTGGTGCCGACAGAAGCTTTGTGTTCGTAGAATTTGAATCTTTGTTAAATTGTGCACGCTCGAAACTACCTAAGTCATTCTTTGTTGAGGTTTCCAATGGCAAGTCTATTCTAGTTGATACTATTCTTAGTGGTTGCTCCTTGACTCTTAACGACCACGTTTTTACTATTGATCTAATACCCATGCAATTGGGTAGTTTTGATGTCATAATCAGCATGGATTGGTTGCGTAAGAATCATGCCGAGATTGCTTGTCACGAGAAGTTTGTTCGTCTATATCTTCCGTCCGGTGATATCTTACACGTCTATGGAGACCGACCTTCTAGAGGACTGAAGTTGATGTCATGCACTCAAGCGAACAGATGCTTACGTAAACAGAACTTTGCCTTCTTGGGCCACGTGGTGGAACGAAAAGGCAAGGGAAAGAACATAAGCGACGTTCCAGTAGGGTGTGATTTTCCTGACGTCTTTCTTGAAGATCTACCTGGTCTTCCTCCTCCTAGAACTATTGATTTTCGTATTGATCTCATACCTGGCGCGACTCCTGTCGCCAAGGCTCCTTACCGACTTGCACCTTCTGACATGCAAGAGCTATCTAGTCAAATATCAAGAATTGCTCGACAAGGGATTCATTCGTCCAAGTACCTCTCCGTGGGGTGCTCCCATTCTATTCGTCAAGAAGAAAGATGGTTCATTTCATATGTGTATCGACTACCGTGAACTTAATAAGCTTACCGTTAAGAATCGTTATCCTCTCCCTCGTATTGAGGGTCTATTTGACCAACTACAAGGCGCGTCCTGTTTCTCAAAAATCGACCTTCGATCTGGCTATCATCAGCTCCGTTGTCACACCCCCAAAATCCACACGTGGAGTACCACCGCTGGGAGGCGTGACATGACCAGGATCAAGCCATCAATCATGTCAAACATAGTAATTAAGTGTAAAAGTAGGAAAATGCAGTTCATCTTGACATGACCGATGTTCATAACCAAACGTTGTTTAAGTAGCGGAAGCATAATAATGAAAACCCAAAGTAAGTTATAAGTTCAAATATCGTCTACGATCCGTATCCCACAACGACCTGCTCCTTCCTGTGCAAGCTCCATATGTACCTAAGGTCCTGCAAGGCATGTAACAGAGAGTCAACAACTAGTTGAGCGAGTTCACAGTGGGTTGTTTAGTAATAATGTTCGTTTCATAAATCGTTTGTTTGTTTAGTAACCCATGTATCGTTATCAATTACATCGCGGCCCTCCAGGCATGTTTGCGAAGATTAGTGGGGGTTTCCCATGTATTGTAGACTAGTTATATTTGTATCGCGGCCCTCCAGGCATGTTTGCGAAGATTAAAGTATAGTTCGCGGCCATTCCAGGCATGTTTGCGAAGATCGTTTTAGTATAGTTCGCGGCCATTCCAGGCATGTTTGCGAAGATCGTTTTAGTATAGTTCGCGGCCATTCCAGGCATGTTTGCGAAGATCGTTCAAGTATAGTTCGCGGCCATTCCAGGCATGTTTGCGAAGATCGTTTTAGTATAGTTAAGGTTGTTGTCCTACCCAAGGAGGACGAACGTACGTATTCTACCCAAGGAGAATACGCAGGATTAATATTGGCATCCTACCCATGGAGGATGGCGGTACATATCCTACCCAAGGAGGATATGTAGGTTCCTTTTAATTTCTTTAACCCATTCCCAACCACCGGGAATCCCATGCCTTAGAAAGTGTGTGAACTCACCTGAGTTTGCTCGGTATGCTAAGTATGTGCTCAAAGTAAGTCAATCACGTCCTAAAGTACGCACGTATAGAATAATCAGTTGGTGTTCAAGTTGCTCACGTATTAAGCAGGTAGCACGTAATCACAATCATACAAGTCATGTCTAACGTCTAACAGCAGTTAAATATTCCAGTTAACACTTAACAGAATCCATTCAAGTTACAGCACAGCTCGACGAAACACATAAGTTGGCGAAACAAGATATTGACGAAACACATTCTGTTTCGTCGAGGTGTCCCCTGGCGAAACAGAACTTCTGATTCGTCGACTACTCTTGGCGAAACACATTCTGTTTCGCCGAGAGTTCTGTTTCGTCGGACGTCAGTTTCTCAGACAACAGATGCAGCAGTTACAAATATACACAGAACCCTAATCATGCTAGCAGCCGTTATCAGTATCAGAAATCATATGAAGGTCAATGTGCAGAACGAATCATCACAACTCAATCATCCAAGAATCATTGTCTAGCATAAACCCTAGTTTTTGTGTATAACATATAAATTTAACATCCAACAATCATATCATTGAACCCTATCAAGATGCTAACTTGAATTCAGAATCAAATCATATTAACAACATTCAGAACCGAGCATTCGATCATATTCAGTTTCGCATAGAATTACGCATCCGATTAACCATGTATATCGCAATCAAGAACATCATACCCATATACTCCTATATAATCCAGAAATCAAGTATATACACAAACATGAATCGAGCTATTACAGAAATATTAAACCGATTAACGAACACACACTAACCGGAATAAGAGAAATACGAATCGATCGCTAAGATATCGCCGGGAACCTCCAACTGCCGTCGCACAGGAGGGAAAGGGGCTCTAGGGTTTTGGTTGTTTGATAGCAGATGTAAAAACTGATGTTGTTTCACGTTTTAAACTCAAAATAGCGTGTTGGGCCCGAACTGGGCTTCGGTGAAACTGGGCTCGGCGAAACAGACTTCTGTTTCGTCGAGATGCTTTTGGCGAAACAGTCTGTTTCGTCGAGATTTGTTATGGCGAAACACACTTGTGTTTCGTCGGGTTCTTTCATAAGTTAAGCAGTTTACGTTTCTCGATAGGTTCCATGTTATACAATCAAACACATAATCATGTAAACACAATACGTTTATTATAACACGAAGTGTACAGTTACAAGTCAGACAAGTCAAACAACTAAACAGTCAAAGTCAACGTGCATTAAATGCAAATAAAGAATGTTGGAAATTTCGAGTTGTCACATCCGTGTTCTCGAAGATGATGTACCCAAAACCGCTTTTCTTACCCGTTATGGACACTACGAGTTCGTGGTCATGCCTTTCGGTTTGACGAACGCACTCGTCGTGTTCATGGATCTTATGAATCGTGTTTGCAAACCTTATCTAGATCGTTTCGTGATAGTCTTTATTGATGATATTCTCATTTATTCTAAAACTAAGGCTGATCATGCCTGTCATTTACGTCTTATGCTCGAACTTCTACGTGGTGATCGCTTATATGCTAAATTTTCTAAGTGTGAGTTTTGGATTAATGAAGTGCAATTTCTTGGTCACGTTGTTAGTAAGCAAGGTATCTATGTTGACCCTTCTAAAATCGAAGATGTGAAGAACTAGAGTACGCCTAAATATGCATCTGAGATTCGTTCTTTCCTAGGATTGGCGGGTTATTACCGTTGATTTATCTCGGACTTTTCTAAGATCGCTATTCCTCTTACTTCGTTGACTCAAAAAGAGAAACCTTTTGCTTGGGGTCCCGAGCAAGAGGAATCTTTTCAGACTCTTAAGACCCTTTTGTGTAACGCTCTTTATCTTACTCTCCCTGATGGGAATGACGACTTCGTGGTGTATTGCGATGCCTCGAACCGTGCTTTCGGCTGCGTGCTCATGCAGCGGGACAAGGTTATTGCTTATGCCTCCCGTCAACTCAAGATACATGATAAAAACTATACTACTCACAATCTAGAGCTTGGTGTAGTTGTGTTTGCGTTAAAGATTTGGCGACACTAACTGTATGGAACTAAGTGTGTGGTTTTCACTGACCATAAGAGCCTTCAACATATCTTTAACCAGAATGAACTGAACATGCAACAGAGACGTTGGGTGGAATTGCTAAACGACTACGACTGCGAAATTCGCTATCATCCGGGCAAAGAGAATGTAGTGGCCGATGCTCTTAGTCGTAAGACTCATGTAAATACTATTCGTTGCTATCATATCTCTAGTGATCTTCATACTTGTATTCGTGAAGCTCAATATTCATCAGCAAATGAAGGAAGTCTAGAAGTGGAAATCCAAGGCGCTAAAATCGATCAACTTGAAACAAAGTCGGATGGACTTCAATACTACCTCAATCGCATCTGGGTACCAGATCGCGATAACCTTCGTGAGCTCATTATGAATGAAGCCCACAAGTCTCGATACACTATTCATCCAGGTGCCGATAAGATGTACCATGATTGCGTACGACCTATTGGTGGCCTGGCATGAAGAAGGATATCGCTGCCTATGTCTCAAAGTGCCTCACTTGTTTAAAAGTGAAGGTTGAACATCAACGTCCTTCAGGTCTTCTTGAACAACCTGAAATCCCTGTTTGGAAATGGGATAACATCGCTATGGACTTTATAACTAAACTACCCCGTACACCCGTCGGTCATGATAGTATATGGGTAATCATTGACCGTTTGACCAAATCAGCCCACTTTCTTCCGATCCGTGAAGACTTCAAAGTGGAGAAAGTTGCTTGAATCTATACCGATGAAATCATATGTCGTCATGGTATACCCATTGACATTATCTCCGACCGCGATGGTCGATTCACTTCACGTCTTTGGCAAACTTTCCAGTCCGCTATGGGTTCTATTTTGAATCTTAGCACAGCCTTTCATCCTCAAACGGATGGACAGATTGAGCGCACTATACAAACCCTAGAGGATATGCTCCGCTTTTGTGTCATCGACTTTGGTGGTAACTAGGATGTACATTTACTGTTGATTGAGTTCTCGTACAACAACAGCTTTCATTCCAGTATTTAGATGGCTCCTTTCGAAGCTTTATATGGTCGCAAGTGCCGATCTCCTCTTAGTTGGCACGAGGTTGGTGACAAGCAACTTACTGGCCTTGAGATCATTCAAGAGACGACGGATAAGATTCTTCAAATCCGCGATAACTTGATCAAGGCTAGGAGTAGACAAAAGAGCTATGCTGATAAAAGGCGTAAGCTTCTGGAATTTAGTGTTGGAGATCGAGTACTTCTCAAGGTATCTCCCTGGAAGGGAGTGGTTCATTTTGGTAAAAAGGGAAAGCTCGCCCCTTGCTATGTGGGTTCTTTCACGAGACTCGAAAGGATTGGTAAGGTGGTGTACCGACTCGACCTGCCACAAGAACTTAACAGTGTACATCCGGTATTCCACGTATCTAATCTCAGAAAGTGTTTAGCCAACGAGGAACTTCAGGTTCCCGTCGAAGACTTACAAGTGAAAGAAACCTTACATTTTGTGGAGAAACCAGTTGAAATCATGGACCAAGGTATCAAGCGATTGAGGCACAGCAAGATTCCCAGAGTTAAGGTACGATGGGAAGGCAAGCGTGGCGCTGAATTCACTTGGGAACTCAATAGTGAAATGAAGACCAAATATCCGCAGCTCTTCGAGCAGTCTTCCTCTTAGATTTCGGGGACGAAATCTCCCAAAGAAGGGGAGACTGTAACGCCCTGCGTCCCTAAACTTTTAGCTATTGTCACTCTTGACACTTATGAGACTCGTGAATCTTGATGCTATGAAACTTGAATCTTATTGATACTTGATACTTGATTCTATGAAACTAGATTCTTGATACTTAACTCTAGATACTTGATCCTAGATGCTTGATTGTTGATACTTAATAATATGAGACTTGATTCTTGATACTTGATACTTGGTGCTTGACTCTTGAGACTCGTGAAACTTGAGACTTGGTTGAACGAGAGACTGGAGACTTGACACTTATATAAACTCGAAAACTTGGAAACTTTGGTATTAATGATATAATCTTTTTATGTGATAATATTACACAATAATACGCAACGCAACGCTTAATCTAACTCGCAAAACGAACCAAAAGACGGAAAAGTTGCAAAACAGATTGGACTGTCCGAATGGACATCCGATCGGATGACCATCCAGTCGGAGGGCCATTCGACCGAACAGCCATCCGATCCGTCTGTTGCATCGCCTTATCTCCCCTCTTACACTATAAATAGGACCTGTCACATCATCCTTCACTGATGTGGCAGCCTCCTCTGATCCAGACGCATGCACGCACTCTCATTCTCGAGCACTTTTCTTCCATTTCCCGGGGATTTCGGTACGTTTTACACTTAATTCTTGTACAACTTCAATTTATACACTATCCTCTACAAAATTCTTCTTCAAAATCACACTTTTCACCGTGGAATCTCTAAGATTCGAGCTCCTGATGATGACGTCATCATGGCGGTTTGTACAAACGGCTGTGTGATGTCATTTCCGACAAACTTTATCTCAGATCTAAGGAATTTCATGTGCTTTTACACCGAATCTTTATTAAATCAAGGTTTTTCAGTCGATTTCACGTTTATCTTCAAAATTTCTTAAACTTTTACTAAAAACGGTGGAATCCGGATCCAAACGGGCTGTAGACTTGATAATTAGTCTGGAGTCGGCTTGGAAATGGATTATCACAGGAGAAGATGACCGGAATACGGATTCAGACATGAACACCGTCAAGAACAGACACCTGATCGGACGGGGTTATTCCCATTCGATCAGACAGGCCGCGCCTTGATGAGTTTTCCGTTGTCTCAGTACGTACCATGTCATTACTTAGAAACTTAGAAACTTTACAAGGTTGCAAAAAGGAACAAGATCATTGCAGTCGAATGGCGATCTAATCAGACTGCCATCCGATCGAACGGCCATACGATCAAGCGACATGTGCCATACAACCTTCAACACTTGAACTATTTTAAGTCAGAAACCTTGAACTTTGAAACTTATACTTGAAGGGTCATTTGACCGAACGGTCATCCGATCGGAAGACCATCCGATCAGATGGCGGTCCGTCTCATCTCACAAGCCATCCGACCGGATGACCATTTGTCCAGATGGCCATCCGATCAGGAGACTGATCCAACACTTTGCACAGTTCTCTTATTCTGCCAATGCTCATCAGTTAATCTATAATCAGGCTAATCTCAGAGCTCCCTTTAATCCAAATAGTAGGTGTCGATACTTAGCACCCGCTGTGAGTATACTCGATCCCTTTTTGTTTTAAACTTTTGGGATGCAACATGTATTCTATAAAACTCGAATCTTGAAACTATTTGAAACCTAACTCTATCCTCTGTAAATGTGAAACTTGATACTTTTGGATTCTTGATTCTTTATGCTATGTGAACGTTTAATCCTTGTGTGTAGTTTCGCCTTAAAAATAGTAGCGCTATAGGATGATGCACCTCCCATTATTCTCGGGGGTATTGCTAGGAGGATTCTATTTGCTTTCCTTAATTCTTGGGAAAGTGGTTAAAGCATCGGGACACTTGGGCTATCACTTGGACTGCGAACACTAGCATGGCTGAAACTATTTTATTGTTTACATGATGGATATGAGTCTTTTAAACTATTATGCTATATACTCAAACTTGTATACTTGCCAGTACATTATTGTATTGACTTTATTTTAATACATGTTGCAGGCTGATAGGATGCTATGATCAAGAAACGTGCTAGGATTGCTGCTAGAAACTCATCCTAGTTAATCTTAGAAACTTTGAAATAATTTTGGTGAATTTGTATTTGATACTTATGCTTTGGTTGGTGTTTGATTTTAGATAATGTTATCATGAAACTTGATTAATCTATATCAAAATTATTAGTGTTATGGAAACTCATGAGCAATCTAAATGCTTAGTGCCGCACCCCGATGTTTCCGCCATCGGTTGGGGTGTGACAATAATGAACCGAACTGATAACGACCGAATTTCCACAACAATACACAGAGGAATTCTACCCGTTCTTGTTGTTTCGTGTTAACTCGTTTTCGATCTTGTTGTTACCAAGACACTACTAACATATGGACAAAACAATGTGACAAGAAGGACATCAAAACTAAAAATAAAAGTGCTAACCTAATTAAAGTAAAAGTGATGCTCATTAAACGTTTTCCATTTCTCCCTCTCAGATGGGGTATGCTGCTAATTATAAAAGTAAAAGTGCAGCCATCATCAAAAAGTACTTTCCCTTTCAGATGGAGTATGCTGCTAATTATAAACACATGTTTTTCTAAATAAATTTCTCGATCATCTAGTCAAGTTGCTATAAATTGCAATTGATCGATCAATCACACGCCACTATACCAGCCTCCTTTCAATAGTAAAAAGGAAAACGATGTTTCCATTCACCACAAATATTGATATCCCCGTTACCGATCCACAACAGGAAACAACCACACTTCCCACAACCGCCTACTTGATTTTGCTCCAATGCCTCAACTACATCCTTACAATATCAGCACGAGCTATTCGCGCTGGTATAGTGGTGCCTGTCCGCCACATGTGGGCTTATTATTGTTACCCTCGAGTGGTATTTAATTATTTATGGAAGAACGTGTCGTCATGCCCCGTTCAGCTCTAGCCTTTGTCATTAGTGCTCTTATTGCTTTTGCGGAAATCAAAGCGTATCAACTCATAATTCATTCATTGATTCAATATCGAATACAAAGGGGTTTATATATATTCTACTAGTTACAATAATAACCCTCTAACTTATGACAATTAAATATTTGGCTTAACATTCCCCCGCATGTTAAGGGCGGGTAACGACCTGCAACATGGATCTTAAAAATTCAAATCTTTGAGTTGATAACGGCTTCGTGAAGATGTCGGCAATTTGATCATCTGTTTTAATAAATTGAACCTTTAGATTTCCTTGACTAACTTGCTCATGAACAAAATGAAAATCTACCTCCACATGTTTAGTTCTAGCATGAAACACCGGGTTTGCTGAAAGATACGTGGCTCCAAGATTATCACACCAAAGAGTGGGCTTATTCAACTTAACTTCCAGTTCTTGTAGAAGAGACTTTAGCCAGATTAGTTCAGCAACCGTATCAACAATAGCCTTGTATTCGGATTCAGTAGACGACCTAGAGAAAGTTTTCTGCTTACGAGTTGACCATGATACTAAGTTTGAACCCAAGAAGATAGCATAGCCCCCTGTGGATCGACGGTCGACCGGGCAACCAGCCCAATCGGAATCCGAATATGCTGTAATAGGAACTAACCGCTCACCCCAATGTGAATCAGCAAAGGCATGTAATGTAGACATTGTGTTCGATGTAAAACGAAGGCCCAGTTGAGACGTTCCCTTGAGATAGCGAATTATACGTTTGACAGCCGTCCAATGGGATTCGTGAGGTTCATGGATGAATTGACAGACCCTGTTGACAACGTAGGCAATGTCAGGCCGAGATAAAGTAGCATACTGAAGTGCTCCAACACAATGACGATATCTTGTAGGATTGAGCATAAGTGGGTCGTCCTTGGTTATTGTATCTGCTTTGGCATTTGTAGGTGTTGCAAGCGGTTTCGAATCTTTTAACCTGGCTCGATCAATAAGTTCCTGAATATACTTTCGTTGAGATAGGATAAGACCCAAAGGGGTGTGAAGAACTTCAATACCAAGAAAGTAATTAAGACGACCCATGTCAGTGACAGACACCTGCTGACCAAGTGAGGCAATAATGCGATTAATTGTGTTGGGATCGTTGCCCATAATGATGATGTCGTCCACGTAAACGAGTAGATAAACTTGTGTACCCTAGTGGTTAAGGATAAATAATGATGGATCAGTTTTGGAACCAAGAAAAGCAAGATGCTGTAAGACGTTTGAGAGTTTGGTGAACCATTCCCTGGGTGACTGTTTTAAGCCATAAAGGGATTTGTGCAACTTGCAAACATGATGAGGATGTTTAGGATCCTCGAAGCCCAGTGGTTGACGCATGTAGACCGTTTCATGTAGATCACCATGTAAAAACGCATTTTGCACATCAAGTTGTTTAAGAGACCAATTGTTAGGGACGGCAAAAGAAAGAACCGTGTGGATGGTAGCTGGTTTGACCACGGGGCTGAACGTCTCATGATAATCAAAGCCAGACTGCTGTAAAAAAACCGTTTGCTACCAATCGAGCCTTATGTCTAGTCAGGTTCCCATGCTGATCAGTTTTCAACATGTAAACCCACATGCAATCAATAACATTAGAATTTGGAACCGGAGGAACCAACGACCACGTTCCATTTCTGTGTAGTGCGTGCAACTCGGCTGCCATGGCTTGACGCCACTCCGTGGATTCGTTGTCAACATTAAAGGAAGTCGGTTCAGAAGGAACGATAGCGGTGGTGGCGATATTGGCTGAAGGGTCAAAATTTTTTCGGGGTTTAGGATGTGGCCGAAGGTGAGGAGGTCGGTAACAGGGCATGGATGGTTGCGAAGGAGAGGAATTGTAGAAAAAGAAGTGGCGGCTGTGGAGGGTGAAGGAGGGTCGATGGAGGGTTCAGTATGGGAGGGAAAAACATGCTCGTTAAATCGGACATGGCGAGCAATGTAGATTCAGTGAGTAGTTTGATCAAGGCATTGATATCCATGATAAGATGAGCTATAACCAAGGAATATACAAGGATTTGAACGAAAATCAATTTTGTGTTGGTTATATGGATGTAAATAAGGAAAACAGATACATCAGAAGACTCGAAGAAATGAGTAATCGGGTACTATAGTGCTATACTAGTTAAGGCGGGACCTCGCGAGTTAAAGTCCTAACACATATGTAACTAGCATCACGTGTAAATATGCATAACAGTTAGTCACAAGTGATAAACAGTTTGATTAAATAATTCGTTTTGATAATTTGATTTGATAGGAACGTATGTTACACCCAAAAGGCGATAAAAAGGGGTTCGAGTATACTCACAGAGTTGGAAATGGATTGAAGGGAGAACTAGAGTGAATAGCCTGAACAATTAACGATAGTAAAAGCGAAGAGTGGTGCGTAAAACGGTGAAAAGTGACCAAGTGTCGAATGGTAATCCGATCGGATGGCCAGTCGATCGGATGTCAATCCGTTCAGACGGCCATCCGATCGGATGGCCATTCGATTGGATTGACATTCATTGGTAAAAATGTGTTTGTGTATGATGGCTTTGAAGTTTTCGTTGTAGCATTTTGAAAATAGAGAAGTATCTCTACCCTTCAGGTCGATCGATCGAACGGCAGTTCGATCGGATAACGATCCGATTGGCAAGACACTTAGTGGGAACAAGTTCACAGCAGGATGGTTACTCGATCGGATGGCAATACGATCGGATAGAAATCCGTTGGAAACTATTGTTCTTTGAAAAATTGAAAATATTGAAGTTCTGGAAGCTCAAGTGCAATCCAATCGGATTGCGGTTCGATCGGATGGCAATCCGATAGAACTGACTGAACATTGAACATGTTGAAAATTGTTAAGTCTTGAATCCTCAAGTGCAATCCGATCGGATTGCAGTTCGATCGGACGACAATCCATCTCAGGAATCCAATCGTTTTGAACTTGATTATTTTGAATGTTTGTAGTTTGTTCGAGATGATTTGACAACGTACTAAACAACAGAAACCCCATCTTGACCCAAGTGATCCGATCGAACAAGAATCACCCTAGTCCGACCAGTTAACTTTTTGAGACGGTGGTTCATGCTTAATCCGAAATCAGTTGTCCCTTGGAAAGAATTCAGATCTTGGACTAACACATCACTAAGAAAGAGTAGAAGGTCGGAACGAGCTCCGATTCTATCGGTTTTGAGTGTATTAAGTGTAAAAGAGTTGAAAGAAAGTTAGAAAACCATCTTTCAATCCTTTTAACCATGAATATATGTAGATCTATGCAAAAACATTGTTTATTCATGCGGAAATCCTTCAGATCTAAGTTGTTCTTGGTGGAATGAAGCCAAACCTTGAAGTTCATAAGAACTCCATGATGACATCACCCTAGAACACCTCAAATTCGGTGATTTCACAGTTAAAGGTTAAGATTCAAATGTGAAAATGATGAAGGAGTGCGTGTAGATCGTAGAAGTACAAGATTTAGGTTTAAAACTTATAAGAATCGAGAGAAATAGAGCCAAAAGTGCGCTGGTCGGATGGCACATCACTGTTCAGGTGATGTGACAAGTTCTATTTATACGGGGAGAGGAGAGAAGGTGATAGGGTGCCATGGATCGGATGGCAATCCGATCGGATGGCCATCCGATCGGTTGGTCACTCGATCGGATGTCCATCCGATTGGTTGGTCCCTCGATCGGATGACCACTCGATCGAATGGTCGTTCGATCGGTGGTCTCTGGCGAGTTACGATTCTATGTTTCGTTTTGTTCGTTAAGCGTTGCGATGGTTTGATTACACACTTTCATACTCATATTCATATACTTATTATAATTGGTCACAAAAGGGTCGTATAAATATTCATATTTCCAAATTTGCGTTGCGATAATCGAGTTCAGTTTCGAATATGTGTTGCGTTGCGACGCATCACGGCTATCGAGGAAGGTAGAATAGGTCCTCACTCAACGTCTTCATGAGCATTAGTGTGTGCGATGCGATGTGTTATAACGATAAAATATGCGAGATATGCGAAAATACTGCGATGTAGCGATATAAGCGATATAGTTACATTATGATCTGAATCTCTGGTGCTAGGCATAACGAGTATGGCGAGTAGTAACAACGCACGAATGTGCGGGTTGTTACAGTCTCCCCTGCTTTAGGAAATTTCGTCCCTAAATTAATCCATAAGAAGGGTTGCGAAAATTGATGCGGGTGAGAGTAGCAATAAAAGCGACGAGATAGAGAGCGATCGATTGAGAGTTGACAAGCGAGGGCGCATTGCGAAGGCTAAGCGAGAGCGACGAGTAAGGTGATTCATATATTCAAAGACAATAACACACAAGAAAGTGATTCCAAAACGTCCTGAATTCTCGAAAAGTTGATTAATTTTGAAGGTTTAGAGAAAATTTGTTTATGAAAAAAAAAAATCTTCCCACAGTGCGGTGTTAAACTGTGTCGATGTTCACACCAGCGTCATGAGAGAAGTTTTATCAGGTTACTAAAAGATTTTGAAATTTCCTCTTCACACGGCGTTAACTTGAGTCGATTGTTACGCCAGCGTTATAAGAAAATCTCGTTTTGTACAAAGGTTTAGATTAAGTTTAGAAAAAGTTTTTGTAAGAAAAGGCTTTGTTTACACAAAGGTTTTATTAATGTTAAAAAGTTTAAATTTTGAAGTCGGCCCCGCATGGCACCTTCCCATGAAAGTTCTACAATATGGCTAAAACACTTATATATAGGAAGTACCAGAGGCGTATCCACCATGTTTTAGCCATATGGCTTCCGTCCCGTGAGGCAGTGTCATGTGTGTCGACATAGAACTGATAGATTTCGATAACTTGGTCCGAGCAAGAAATGGTTGGACCAAGTTTAAGAGAAAGGTTGAGCAAACTGAGCGATGAAGTCATTTTCAAACTCAGTTTATCGACACGAGCGAGTGCGATAAGTGATAAGTGGTACGCGATAACTAATAACACAACATAGTAAGCGAAGACGGCGGCGATAAGCGATAAGCGACGATCGATGCGTTGCAAGCGATGAGAACGTGCGATTTGATTAGATTAAACAACACCATAGATTTTAACTAACATTAAGCCCCACATGGCCTTTTTCCACGAAAGTCCGCTGATATGGCTAAAACACTTATATATAGGAAGTACCAGCGGCGTATCCAGCATGTTTTAACCCTATCAGTTTCGTCTCGTGAAGCGAGGTCATATGTGCTTAACATAACACAGATAACGCGGATAACGGTAAGCGATAGCGATAGCGATAGCGATAGTCGTTAAGCGATACACGGTGAGCGATAGAGCAATACACAAAGTGATAGATCGATACACACGATAAGCTATAGTGTGATACACATATTAAGCGATTGAGATTGCGAGGTAGATTTCAGCGACAATGCGATTGCGAGCGTGTTAACTTACGAAAAGTCTAGCGATGACACGCTTTGAGTTGCGATTGAGATTGTTACGCCTTGCGATGTAATGTAGTGTGTCGAAAATAGATTCAATAGTATACTTGGTCTAATAACATTCAACGTGCATGGCACTTTCTTCACAGAACATTTGTTGGCATGGCTAAGCATTTATATATAGGAAGTACCAGCGGCAAATCCATCATGCTTCAACCACACGCCTCTGTGCCGTGAATAGATGTCACACTGTGTTGACATGGTCAAGATGCTTATATATAGGAAGTACCAGCGGCGTATCCACCACGCTTGACCATGCCATTAACGTTACCGCATCATTGAAACTTATTACGATCCCCGTGCACTGATTTCAGTAACCCCGTGTGCACCCGTGATTAATTTGATCCTTGCACGTTTATCGTACCTTATTCCAAGAACGCATAGTAAGGGCAAACATATAGTATAGTACATAGTGCTAGCATACCGTTCGTGCGCGAGTGCGAGGGAATGAGAGATAATTAAAGTCCACGTCGTGTCGAGAAATAGAACAAGTTCAACACTTAAAAGGAATTAATGGCGAAAATCATTACATCAACATTAGAAGCATAATTGACGTTGCTACAGGGAACTTTTGTGGAGACTGCGATTGTTGCTGAAATTCCTCAAGTCGACGGCCCCGTGCGGCAGTGCTGGGTAAGATGACCATACCAGTTGCAATTTGCGCAGTAGCGAAAGTTAGCTTCCGGCGGGTGATGATATGTACACGTGAGACACAGGGGTTGAGTTCCATTATAGGCGCGCTTCGAGTGAACTGGGACTTCTTGGATAGGTTCTGGTTGCGACAGTTCAGTTGTTGAAGAGTTTGGGCTCGAGGTCTTTTGTTTGCGGTTGGGCTGGGCTTCTTGAGGCGGTGCGTTGTCATTGGAGGAATCATCTGAGGACTCACTTGAAGAATCGTCAGAAGGATTTTCAGAAGAATCGTCGGAGGAATCGATGACGATTGCTTGATGAGCTTGTTTAACAGGCTTCTTGGAGAAGGATCCGTCCAAGACTCGTTTGTCGTTGATCTCTGCGGCTAAGCGGTAGGTTCTTCGATGGTAGTAGGTTTTTGCAGCTTTGATAAAATCGCCCACACACTCAGGCAAGCCGCGAATATACTTCGCGATGGCTTTTTCTAAAGTGTCAACTTGACTTCGGCAAATAATGCTCAGGTGTTTGAACCTTGTAGTGTAGCCAGCATTGTCACCTTCGTTTCGCTTGATTTTCCAAAATTCATCTTCTAGGTTCTCGACTTCGTGGGGAGGGCAGTACTCTTTCTTCATGAGCTCTTTCAGCTCATCCCAAGAGAGAGCATAAGCTGCGGAGAACCCACGTTTGTTACGTTCGGCTTTCCACCAGTCGAGTGCTCACGATTGAAATACTCCGGTAGCGCAAGTAGTATAAAACTATCGGGACACCCACTCTGACGAAGGGTAACTTCGATAGAATCGAACCACTGGAGTAGCTGGGACACGCCTTCTTCACCCGTGAACTCCATCGGGTCACAGGCTTTGAAGTGTTTGTAGAGGAAAGCAGATTGCGGCGCTTCCGTCTTAGAGTCTTCCAAGGTTCGAGAGTTGATGAGAGAGTGCACTTGAGTGACAATTTGAGGAATGACCTTGGCCACTTCCTTGGCCACAAGCGAGGAAATCCTCTTTTTGGTGCTTCGTTTGGCTCTTCTCCTAGTTGTTTGTCTCGAGGTAGAGTCGTTGGAAGACATCTAGACAGAGAGAGATTTGGAGTGAGATTCGATCATAATGATTTTTGAGTTTTGAGATGCGATTGAGCGTGTTCAAAACTTGTTGCGAGTAATATAATAGATGTCACATAGGAGACACGGGATTCCTAAGTTCTCACACAATTGGTTCGTTTTGTACATATAAATAGTTGTAAATTATACTTACACACATATATGTCGGTGTAGAATGCGCGAGGACACGATGAAGAGGGAGAGAGCCAGAGCGAAAGCGAGTAATTAGACATTAGTTTTGTTGCGAACATTCGGTTTTCGTTTTAGATTGCGATGGCTGTGCGAGTTGTGTGATTATAAAGCGGGGAGCGAAAATCGATAAAGCGTAAAGTTTTAAATCGTAGCAACATAAGCGTAAATAATTTCAGTAAAGCGTAAAGTCAGCAACTCATATGCTAGAAAAATAGATAGAGTGCCTCGGGTGTTTAGGCGTCGACTACCCAAGGTAACCCAACTATACCCAACAAGTTCGTGCACGCGCGTTGCCCTAGAAGACTTATGCTTCCACTGGGATGCAGCTCATGGCATTCGTCTTCCTAGACATCGCGTGGCTCGAGTTATCGTTATAGTCGAGTCCTTGATGAGAGCTTTCGAAAACCATTTTATTGAGAGTGGAACGCTTTATTAAGATACGGGTTTCACCCTTGACTTAATAACTTCGCTCCTAGCTGTGGTTGTGCTCTTCTAATAAATTCGGGAGTTCCACTAGATTTTGAAATGGAGACTTTTGTTGAGATATGGATGTCACTCCTAGCTTGATGAAAAGTTCTTGTGCTAGAAAAATGCGCTGAGTGAGCGATCTTATCGAGAGTTCTTGGTTCTCACGCCTGATCGCGACTGGACCACTCGGTTGTGTTATACGAATATTTTCGTAAATGTGTGTATTGTGTTGGCCTTAGGAAAGGCTAAGTAATATTCCAGCCTTAGGAAAGGCTCCTCGTGTGAAATTGTAGTATGTGGTGTTCACGCGAAGTTGTAGTTCTTAGTGGATTCGAATGGGAGTATCAAGTAGGCCCATACAAATCCTACTGGTTCGTACGAGTCGGCCCGTTGGTACTTAGGCTATAGACTAGGTCGTTTCTAAGACATCGACCCGGACTAGGTCAAGTCTGGCCTAATTCCCTATAGTTATGGCTCTGATACCAATCTGTCACACCCCAACCGATGGCGGAATCATCAGGGCGCGGCACTAGGCGAATCAGATTGCTCAAGAGAATCCATAACAACTATAAAGCGACAATATTTATTACATTTGTTATCCCATACTAACAAACAATACAATCACATAAGTTATCACAAATTTCTTGTCCTCTCGAACAATACAAATCCGACAACCTAGATTTTAAGTGAGTTTCTAGACTTCCTAGCTTGATTTGATGTAGACTGCGACTAAACCTGCAACATACATTAAAACAACGTCAATACAAAAGTATTGGCGAGTATATAAGTTTTGATAGCGAAACATAGTGGATAAAAAGTGCTGCGAATTACCACATACATAAACGAGATACCTCAACACATATATTAGACAGATACTACCAGCTAAGTCTCTCGAGTTGCAATTGCGATTGCTATTCATCCTAACTAGACCCCGCCGGTACTATAGTACTATACTAGTTAAGGCGGGACCTCGCGAGGAAAATTCCTAACACATATGTAACTAGCATCACGTGTAAATATGCATAACAGTTATTCGCAAGTGATAAACAGTTTGATTGAATAATTCGTTTTCATAATTTGATTTGATAGGAACGTATGTTACACCCAAAAAGCGATAACAAGGGGGTTCGAGTATACTCACAGCGATGGAAATGGATTGAAGAGAGCGCTAGAGTGAATAGCCTGAACAATTAACGATAGCATAAGCGAAGAGCGGTGCGTAAAACGGTTAAAAGTGACCAAGTGTCAAATGGTAATCCAATCGGATGGCAATCCGATCGGATGGCCAGTCGATCGGATGTCAATCCGTTCGGATGGTCATCCAATCGGATGGCCATTCGATTGGATTGACATTCGTTTGTAAAAATGTGTTTGTGTATGATAGCTTTGAAGTTTTCGTTGTAGCATTTTGAAAATAGAGAAGTATCTCTACCCTTCAGGTCGATCGATCAAACGGCAGTTCGACCAGATAACGATCCGATTGGCAAGACACTTAGTGGGAACAAGTTCACAGCAGGATGGTTACTCGATCGGATGGCAATCTGATCAGATAGCAATCCGTTGGAAACTATTGTTCTTTGAAAAATTGAAAATATTGAAGTTCTGGAAGCTCAAGTGCAATCCAATCGGATTGCGGTTCGATCGGATGGCAATCCGATCGGATGGCAATCCGATCAGATGGCAATCCGATAGAACTGACTGAACGTTGAACATGTTGAAAATTGTTAAGTGTTGAATCCTCAAATGCAATCCGATCGGACGGCAATCCGTCCCACGAATCCAATCGTTTGAACTTGATTATTTTGAATGTTTGAGTTTTGTTCGAGACGATTTGACAACATACTAAACAACAGAAACCCCATCTTGACCCAAGTGATCCGATCGAACAAGAATCACCCTAGTCCGATCAGTTAACTGTTCGAGACAGTGGTTCATGCTTAATCCGAAATAAGTTCTCCCTTGGATAGAATTCAGATCTTGGACCAACACATCACTAAGAAAGAGTAGAAGGGCAGAACGATCTCCGATTATATCGGTTTTGAGTGTATTGAGTGTAAAAGAGTTGAAAGAAAGTTAGAAAACCATCTTTTAATCCTTTTAACCATGAGTATATGTAGATCTATGCGAAAACATTGTTTATTCATGTGGAAATCCTTCAGATCTAAGTTGTTCTTGGTGGAATGAAGCCAAACCTTGAAGTTCATAAGAACTCCATGATGACATCACCCTAGAACACCTCAAATCCGGTGATTTCACGCTTAAAAGTTAAGATTCAAAGGTGAAAATGATGAAGGAGTGTGTGTAGATCGTAGAAGTAGAAGATTTAAGTTGAAAACTTACAAGAATCGTGAGAAATCGAGAGAAATAGAACCAAAAGTGCGTTGGTCGAACGAGAGCTGTCACATCACTGTTCAAGTGATGTGACAAGTGCTATTTATAGGGGGAGAGGAGAGAAGGTGATGGGGTGCCATTGATCGGATGGCAATCCGATCGGATGGTCATCCGATCGGTTTGTCACTCGATCGGATGGTCATCCGATCGGATGACCATTCAATTGAATGGTCATTCGATCGGTGGTCTCCGGCGAGTTGCGTTTCGATGTTTCGTTTTGTTCGTTAAGCGTTGCGATGGTTTGATTACACACTTTCATACACATATTCATATACTTATTATAATTGGTCACAAATGGTCGTATAAATATTCATATTTCCAAATTCGCGTTGCGATAATCGAGTTCACTTTTGAATATGCGTTGCATTGTGTTGCGATGCATCACGGCTATCGAGGAGGGAAGAATAGGTCCTCACTCAATGTCATCATGAGCGTTAGTGTGTGCGATGCGATGTGTTATAACGATAAATATGCGAGATATGCGAAAATACTGCGATATAAGCGATATAAGCGATATAGTTACATTATGATCTGAATCTCTAGTGCTAGGCGTAACGAGTTTGGCGAGTAGTAACAACGCACGAACGTGCGGGTTGTTACAGATTTGTTTGAGGAAAGACGAGAAGGTAGACGATTGATGAGGTAGACGGTGGTTTGAAAAGCGAATGACCAAAAAGTTTGAGGTAGTTTGGATTGGGCTAGTAAGGTGAGACCGGTTTCCACGACGTGGCAGTGGCGACGCTCGACAATACCATTCTGTTCACTCATATGAGGACACGAGCGACGATGTAAAATACCATGGGATGTAAAAAACTGAGTAAGGTTCCGAAACTCACCACCCCAATCAGTTTGAACACTTTTTAGTTTGGTGTTAAATTGGCGTTCAACTAGGGGAACGAAATTTGTAAAGGTGGTAAAAACGTCGAATTTTTGCATGAGCGGGAAATACCACATATAGCGTGTATGATGGTCAACACATAGCAAAAAATAACGATAACCGTCAAAGGACGTGGTAGTATGGCCCCAAACATCACAATAAACCAAATCAAGTATGTTTTTACTACGAAAAGATGAAATAGGCAAAGTAAGTTTGGACATTTTTCCCAATTGACAAGAAGTACACAAAGATGAACAAAGTTTGTCAGAAACAGGTAAAGAAAAAGTTTTAACAATATATTGAAAAACTCAAAAGTGAGGATGCCCAAGTCGCTGATGCCACATAGTAGATGTAACAACCCGATTTTTGGAAAGTCAAAGTCAAAGGAAGAAAAGATCGCTAATTGGGATCTGTCACTCCTTGCTTAACTATTGATTGTACATTAATGACTTGTAATCGAATCTTTTTATTTAAATCGCTTTAGTTGTATTATGTGGAATATCTATTAATAATCGAGGTTTATTCGCATGTTTAATCAATAATCGATTTATCACTAATCGCATCGCTATCGCATTTCAACCCAAATTATGTATTCTGGATATTGTTTTACGTGTGTGTGCCATTATGTGTTACTTGTGCATTTTATGTTTATGTTGAGGTATTTAATCGCAAACGCTAAACGCAAGTTATTTATAGTGATTGGATGTTAGATATAATAGTTAGGTTATTTGTGTAACTAATGGGTAATACTATCGCATCGCTCAGTCGAATCGCATTGCAACGCTCAACACACGAATCGAATCGAAACGACAAAACTCAACACGCCAGACACCTGAATCGAATGGCCAACCAATCGAGTGGCCATCCGATCGGATTGCCATCCGATCGAACCGCCATCCGATCGGTGGCCAATCCGACACTTGTGCACTTTCCTCTTTTGGAAACCCTATAAATACCTTCCTGTCACATCATTTGTGATGTGACCGCTCCCCCATTCGACCAGCCGCACTCAAGACCTCTTTTCTCTTGATTTCTCGCGATTCTTGTAAGTTTTCAACTCAAATCTTGTACTTCTATGATCTACACGCACCCCTTCATCTTTTTCACCTTTGAATCTTAACTTTTAACCATGAAATCAACGGATTTGAGGTGTTCTAGGGTGATGTCATTATGGAGTCTCATGAACTTCAAGTTTTGGCTTCATTCCACCAAGAACAACTTAGATCTGAAGGATTTCCACATGAATAAACAATGATTTTGCATAGATCTAAACATTTTCAAAGTTGAAAGGATTGAAAGATGGTTTTCCAACTTTCTTTCAACTCTTTTACACTCAATGCACTCAAAACTGATAGAATCGTTCTGATCTTCTACTCTTTCTTAGTGATGAGTTGGTTCAAGATCTGGTTTCTATCAAGGAGACAACCGATTTCGGGTTAAACAAGAACAACCGTCACGAACCAGTAATCTGGTCAGATTTGGGTGATTCCTGTTCGATCGGACGACTTGGGACTTGACGAGGTTCCGTTGTTTAGTACGTTGTCAAACCATCTCGAGCAAACCGCAAACTTTCAAAAATAATCAAGTTCAAAATGATCAAATGCGTTGGGACGGATTGCCATCCGATCGAACCGCATTCTGATCGGATTGCACTTGAGGTTCAACACTTAAACAATTTTCAACATGTTCAATGTATAGTCAGAGCCAACGGATTGCCACCCGATCGGATTGCTATCCGATCGAGTGACCATCCTGCTGTGAACTTGTTCTCACTGTGTGTCTTGCCAATCGGATCGCTATCCGATCGAACGGCCGTTCGATCGATCGACCTGAAGGGTAGAGATACTTCTCTATTTTCAAAATGCTACAACGAAAACTTCAAAGCCATCATACACAAACAAATCTTTACCAAACGAATGTCAATCTGACCGAATGGCCATCCGATCGGATGACCATCCGAACGGATTGACATCCGATCAGATTACCGTTCGACACTTGGTCACTTTTCACCGTTTTACGCACCGCTCTTCGCTTACACTATCGTTAACTGTTCAGGCTAAACACTCTAGCGCTCCCTTCAGTCCATTTTCCATCGCTGTGAGTATACTCGATCCCCTTTTGCTTTATGCATTTTTGGGTGTTACATACGTTACGTATTCTAAATCACATCAATCACACCACTCAAACACTATTTATACGCTGACCATTACTGCATGATACGTGTTACTCGATGAACGCTTGTATGTTATGTTAACACAGTGATTGTTGCCTGACGCCTTAGCAACGATAGTACTATTTGGTTAGACTCAGCACCTGTTGTGGATAGGGGTTGTTAAGGTTACCTCTCACATGTCACAGTGGTGATATGTGTTGCGCATTCTACAACTCGCAGTCTAGTCTGTGCATATTTCATTGTCGATAACCTACTAGCTTCGCATTATACATCTTACATGCTGGTTACGCGTAAACGCTTTTGAACTCTATTATTACTATTAAACTTGTATGCTCACCTTTACACTATGTGTATTGACCTTTATTTTAACGTATGTGACAGGTGCTTAGGATGTTGTGCTTTGCCTGCTATTTGATGGAACCGAGTAGGAGAGTCTAGAAAGAAAGACAATTTATTTAAATTAAATCTGAGTTGTCGGAACATTTTTGTTTTGAGGATATCTATGTCTGTAATAATTTGATTGCTTGGTAGGTTATGGTATGGGACATAATATTAACTATCTGGTAATCTAGTTGTTATGGAATTTCACTTGACAATCTGTTTCGCTCAGTGCCATGCCCCGATGTTTCCATCATCGGTTGGGGTGTGACAGTAGATAGAGCTCGAAAAGTAGTGAATGCCATCTTGGAAACCAGTTGAAAGGAAGGTAGGCGAATGGTGTAGAGACCCTGGTCACTGGGGCCCGTGAGGAGGATAGCCCTGGTAGCCTCGTCCTTCACAACAAAAAAAGAAGTGAGAAATTCAAAGAAAACATTATTAACTTTGCAAAATTTGTGAACGGAAAGTAGGTTACGTTGTAGGCCCAGGACATGAAGTATGTGATTAAGTTGTAAGTTTTTGTTTGAGGTAAAAAAGGATTTTGAACCGACATGAAGGATTGGAAGAGAGTTACCGTTACCAACATAGAGGGAGTCATTACCGTAATAGACGTCCGAGTTGTCCATACTAGCAAGATCAGGAGTACCATGGGAATTAGCGCCTGTATCCGATGTCCAAGTAGTATATGAGCCCGCTTCAGAGTTAGCATAATTCGCTTGAGGTGATCCACGAGAAGAACCGGTGTGATTCAGGCACTGTGAGGGAATATGGCCAATACCGCACCTATTGCAATAACCGTAAACCATATTTTGAGTGGACGCCCAAGCATAATTCATTCATTGATTCAATATCGAATACAAAGGGGTTTATATATATTCTACTAGTTACAATAATAACCCTCTAACTTATGACAATTAAATATTTGGCTTAACAAAGCGCAAGGCCAACCTGGCTTCCCTTATACAACTCACCCTCACCTCATCAGGGTCTCTATTAACAGTGTCCTAACTTACGGCTTGGCTTGCGCAATAGAACTCGTTTCTGCTATAGGTCTTTGTCGCACTTCCGCTTTTGCCATTTTTGCTCGAATGGGAAAAATAGGTTCGTTATGCATTTTGGCGGTATCGTTGGCATGTTTGTTCTATCTCTGATCATACTAGCTAGCAACGGGAAAAAAGAAGCTGAGTTCATGTAGTTTGTGTTATCATATATATTATATAGTTTGATACTGTATTTGTAAACCACAGGACGTAAATTGACATTTACTCTTTTAGTTATATTCATCACTATAAATATATCAGTTACTTCCCATCATAGTTTTAGTTGTTTTGAGGTTCTTCAAAATAATACTCCAAGTACAAGTTAATTTTCTTTTTCCATAAGCGCGTTCATGGGATTCGTTCCTTTACATTATTTTTCTCCTTGTGTCACTAAACATGCACAACCACTACTAAAAAGGCATAGCCATGCACAACGCACGTGCATGGGTGAGTCCGTCAACATTTCCCTACATTTTAGACCATGGGGTGTGAAGTGGTTTGGATTTGGGGCATTGCTTGACACGTGACAGATGTGTGTTCCACCAGTCCATACCCAAAAAAGTGGTGTGTGGAAGGGGCGTGGCCAGGCCGGCGTTAGGGGGTGCCATGTGGCACCTGATTAGTTCAAACCACCAAACGGCTAGCCAAACAGTCATCAACAACTAGCCAACCATTGCTAGACACGTCACTCTAGGCCAGCGTCTCACGCCAAGCACTATTATCACGCCAAATGAGCAACGCCCACCAAAACACCAACCCGGAGTGGTGTACTCGGCGTTAAAGGGCCAACACCCCTTTGCCACGCCACTCAACTTTCACTCCAAGAGGTGAAGAATGTACAAAGTTTGGTTTTAATTGTCTTGAAGCATGTAACATCTTATTTTTCATTTAATTCTTTGTACAACTTCATCCAATAGTGGCACCAGTGTAGAAATACAGATTCTCAGGGTTTTATTACGGAATTTAGGATAATTTCTAAATCTTAATTTGAACTTGTTTAGTGATTTTCTTCTAAAACCTTCTTTATTCTACAATTCATGTCATGGTAGCAATGTGGTCATATGAACATTCCAGTCTAACATCAATAGTAGAATCTCTATCTTTAGCTTCTAAATTTACCTATATATTAAAAAGAGTATTGACCTATATATTAAAAAGAGTATGGAATGAACAGTAATAAAATATATATTAAAAAAGAATGGAATTGACCTTTAGCTCATCCCACGTCATGCCGTACGCAGCATCATCACCCAGAGTCTGGACTTGCAAATTCCACCAAGTCAAAGCTTCATCAACAAACAACCCCGTAACGAAAGTGACTTGCTGATCCGTGGTACACTTGCTCATACGAATAGTGGAATCAGTCTTCTCCGTCCAGCGTACAAAAGCCACTACACCTCCAGTGTCGTTGTAGTTCAGTGGCTTGCAGTCGAGAAACTGCTTGAAGGTGCAGCCTTGAGCTGTGTTTCCTCCAGATGTATCTCCCTGTCCATTACGTCTAGCATTGCTTGGTCCTCCACTTTGTTCAGGTGAATTTTGCCTCGTCTTGGGCGATAGCTGCGGAGATCCTTTCTTCCAGTAGGGCATTCAGTTCTTCAGCAGTCCTCGGCAGAAGAGGAGGAGGAGGTTGATCGGAATCCTGATTGTTCACAAATCTCCTAGGTGCCATGTTCTGAAAGAACACAACACAATAGGGTTAGACATTTGTTCGATATCGTCATACGAGACAGTAGTAGTATATATACACAGACATATACCCACATAAGTGACATCAAACAATCCGCAAAACGTATAAATCAATTCATACAGCAACAAGCATGCATAAATAGATAAATACTAATGTGTCATAAGATATTCACCGAGTCTTTACACATATCAGGGCAACTTGTTACATCATTTTTTGCGAGGTAAACAAAATGCATAAGGGTTACATCTCCCCAAAGTACAAGTTTAATATATGTAAAGGACAAAATATCTTTCTTCACATTGGCGGTTCTTGTCTTTATACCCTAAATTATTACTCCAATAGAGCATTTAATAGGCTGGGGGAGGGGTAAGGGTATTCACGTTTGCCCTTTTCTTGCACTAAAGGAATCTCGTTTGATACGTGACAAGACTTGTTGTGTTTTCTGTGCACCGAATTCCATAATTATGTATGCATCCATAATTACGTAATTCCTTGCACAGTCCGCACGTTCGTTTCATCATCTGATCACTTCCTTCAGATAGGCCACTGCTTTCAGGCGAAGACACGAGTACCTGAGATATTCTATTTCTAGTATATGTATATATCAATTATTACACGTAGTGGCAAGTAATTCTTAGTCAAAGATAAGTGCTACTCCAGTGCACCCTAAGTCTCGTAGTGTCCTTACTTGACTCTTTGAAAAACTGTTTCAGGCAGTGGATGTCGCGGAAAGTTTTATGCAATGAAAACTTTTTGAAAAATTGTTTTCGTGAAAGGATCCTAAAGATTGTAGTCTAGACTCGAGAAGGAATCCTGGTTCACTACAATCGCAGCTCTGATACCAAATTGTCATACCCCTTTCTAATGCGGAAGCACGAGGTGTGATCTTGAAAGGTTCTCATTGCATACGAATGGTAAACATACTACATGCTCGTAAAAATAACTCCAAATGCCAAAACATTACATAACTAAAAACATAGGTTAAGTGTCTACATCACAAGACAGCATATTGTCTGAAAAGTTTACAACTTTATTTAAAAGACGAACATAAAGGTTTTTTCCTTATATCACCACACGGAGTGGGACATAACAACCAAACCCAGCAAAACGGGCACCGGAGTCTTGACACAACATAGCTACTAACATAAACAACATCCAAGAGCAAGAGTAAGATCGCGCGCACATCCACTTTAGTTACCTGAAATACATGTGAGTTTTGGAAAATCGTCAACATAATGTTGGTGTGAGTTCATTCAGTTGTTGTAATAAATGCTGAATACTTGTATGAAAACATTGTATGTATTTTGTTTAGTCGTATCCGAAACTGTGTCCTGTAATGGTAAGGAATACGAGATCGCTAGTGGTTTGCAAGACCACTAACATGTGTAACGACATAGGAAGCATCCAAACCATAGGCATTTTTAGTTGTCGATTCACGACTAGAGACACAAAAGCACTCTAGGTAGCACGTGGCCCAGAGTGTGGCTGCCTGAAACCCATTAGATCTAACCTTTTGTTCTGCGGTCTAGGTATATTGTTGATTAATGGTGCTTATGGCACCCTATTCGTCACATGATCTATAGTATCATTCCTTAGTTTTGTATTCATCGTACCATTTGTAAACATTGTAACACTTGTAACATGTATTTCACCCCCGAAGTTAAAAAAACTGAAAACAGTTAAAAGAAAAAGGGGACATGAACTCACAACTTTGTGTATCCTGCGCCGTAAACTTCACCGGTTGTTTTTATAGTGTCGTGACCTATACGTGTTTTATTAACGTTAGTCACTAGACTTGTATCGCACAAGTACAAGTCACCATCTTTTATGTATGTGTTCTTTGTTGTTAAAAATAATTTTTATATTTTTTACTATGTATCTTACTTATATTATTTTCCCAAAAATAAATATAAGTATCTTGTATTTTTCACCCGAGTTATATATTTTCGTCCAAAAAGACATTTTAAGTTCGTAACTTGTCCAAGTTACATAATCTTTTAAGAAATATATTTTCATAAATACATGTTCTTGCATTTGTCTAAGCATGTTGTATGTGTATTTTTGTATTTTTGTATTTTCACTCCTTAGGAGTATTTAGTGTATTTTCAAGTCCTAATACACTATTACATATAATACATATCACATACACTTAGCACAAAATTTGGTGATCAATAAATATGTATATATTTTCCTCAAAAATATACATACTTAATATCAATTTTTATCTTGAAGAAATCATCATTTCTTAACTTGAAATTTACAAAAATTAGGGAAACTTTGGTAAATATTTTTAGGTAAGTTTTTAGAGAACAAGTTTCACCAAAACTTATATTTTTCTAAGTGTCAAAATTTTATAAAAATTTTGACATGGTTTCCCCTAAAATTAGAGGATTCCCATGTTTTCAAAACATGTGTTTATTTTCTTTTAAAATCATCACAAACAATCAACAACTCATTCAACACTTACCAAGTGCCAAAATCAAGTAATTTTACCTAACAACATGAACTTGAACTTTCATAAAAACTTGTAGTATCTTGGAAGTGTGTTTAGTAGGTTTAGTTACCCCTTTAAAAAGTGGTTATTTGTTTGTAAATCTTGTTCTTGTAAAGTTTAGTCTTTTACAACTTACTACATGATTTTTCCAAAAATCATTCTACTGAATTTTTCTTGTAAACAATGTATTCTTATACTTGTTTCACCACTAGGAACATGGTTGGTTTCTTTAAAAACAATGTTTATGTAAATCTTGTGATTTAACTTAGTTTCCTTGGAAAACTATTTTGAAAATCATCTACTTACAAGACTTGTATTTTGTTTAAATCATCTTTACATATGAAAACAAATTTCATCATTCAAGTTCATGTATACAAAGTATGATCATCTTGGTCTTTCACAAGATCATCACCTTAACTTACTAGATCATGTGTTAAATCTGTGACAACCCGCACTAAACCAGGTATCCGTACGACTTAACTAATGATTAATTACTGCTTAATTACTGTGCTTGTTTGAACTAGCTGATGAACTGCTACTTGATATCTGACACGTGTACTTACTTGCATCATACTTTACTTATCGTCACTACATTATTTACATGCTGAACCCTAGTGACAAACATGATGCACAAAAAGCACAGTAGCACTATAACGGATAACCTATTGAACATGCTGATAAAGCCAGCATCAGGCAAACACTGCCTCTAAGGCCTGTATGAGCCAGAAACGTTTTGCTACACTAGTAGTGAGTGTAGGGATATAAGGGTTGTGGAACTGCGTCTCTAGGGATAAGTTACAATGACTGGATGTGCCTAAAACGTACTCTAAGTACAAAAATTCAGCACTTTACACAATAACTCAGCTTTTAGCTAACTAATAAAGTGCCAAAACATGAGAAAAATATTGCTAGACACTTTCCAAAGTGTCAGAAATGAGTAGTGTCACTAAAAAGAGTAATAACGACACTTTAAAGCTTTAGTAACGCTTTAACGGATTACTATCCAACCAAACAACCGGACTATACCCGGAACATGAAAATATTGTTATTTTCATTATTTATCTTTTTCTGAGCCAGTTAGGGTCCCCGTATACCCTAACACCCGCTATAACGCATAACATACTAGTAACTGGGTTAAACACTTAACTAACTTGGTTTAACCTAACTAATACCTAACTATCTAGTTAGAATCGGACTAGGACCCCCCCCCCTCTCTAACCGTCCTCAACTAATGGGGGACACACTTGTACCTTTGTTTGATTATTATAATCCCTTTGCTTAGTATCTAGAAGACATAACATCCTTTGGGTAATTCACTTGTAATTTGTCTATAAGATCCAAGTATTACACATATGAACATTATCATCACACAACACACTTCACAACTCTCCCTCTCTTGCTCTCTAAGTCTCGGCCGAACACCCCCCCTCCCCTACATCCATTTTCGAGTTTAGTTCCTTCCATTCCAACATCATACAAGCTTCAAGGATCACGTATTAGGAAGCTTGGTGCACTCGGAGCGCGAAGGACCACTTTCTCTAGCTTTTATCCACCCGATTTTCGTCAAGATTCTTCCCTAGCCTCGAGCTAGAGGTATAATGCTTAAAACACCTTCTTGAACTAATCTAAAGTGGTTAAAAGGATTTGTATCGGTTAAAACTCGTTAACATGCAAGTTGATGCTTTAAAGTTTACTAAAAACACTAAAAATGGTGGTTAATAGCACATAAGTTGTGTAAATGTTGTAGTAATTGAAAGTTGTGTTCATTTAGGCCCGATCTATGATGTGGTAGCTCGGATCATCGTTTAACCCGGTTTGATAAGATCATGGATCTTAACATAAGCTTGTTTTGAATAATACAAGGGTTAAAAGGTGAAACTCTACCACACGCGAATCATGAACTTGTGTAAAAGAGTTTTACTTGTTAAAGTTATGTTTAAAACTAGCAGATCTACGCATCTGCAAGTTGTACTTTCAAAGAACCACGTATCAAAGAAATCATGTTTTCTAAAGACGGGTCCTACACTAACAAGAATGGTTTTTAGAACACACAAGTGTGTAAACACTTGTGTAACGCAAAGTTTCGACAAAATAACTATTTTTGTAAAAGTTGGCAAGAAGTTGTAAGGATGGATTTTCTCTAAAAACGAGGTTTTTACAAGATCAAATTATCTTATATGAAGATCTACTAAATTTAAGGGGATTTACACCACAGTTTTAGAAAAACTGCAAGTTCATGTAATTTTTGGAAATTTACACATATGTTGATCTGTTGTTGTGATGAAAGTTGTTCTGATCAAATAAAGAAAATTGTTGAGTTGATTTGTTAAAGAAAATGATACGCTTGAAAGCGTGGCCACCTCCAGTTACAGAGGAAACTCTGGCGAAATTTTTCTAAAAACCTAACACTTAGAACTATTTGCACTACAAGTGTTAGAATTATTTTTGACATGTTTTCGAAACATAAATTTCGCCATGGCTTTATTTACTAAATATTCGGAGGTGGGATTTTCACAAAATTTAACGTGATAAATATATATATTTTTCACACACTGTTTATGATTATTTTGTGAAATACATAAATATTATTTTTAGAGTAAAAATAATATTTACGAACGTTAACGAATCCAAAATAATACGAACGCTTTCACCATAAATATATAAGTTACACCGGTAATTATATTACCACCCGATTGTTAAAACGTAACTTACGCACTTACGGAAATATTTATGAACGCGTATTTTAACAACGTATTATTGGAGAAAAATTATGTGAAATGAAAATATAATATTTTTGAGAAAAATACTTATATTTTGGAATTGGAAATATGTATATATTAAGTGAGACTTAATGATATCATTTGAACGCACATGTATTGAATCCCCCATCCTTGGGAAGAAGATTAACTACCAAGTATATACAGAATGTAAACACGAAATAGTTGTCTAACTATTTCCCAAAGACCTAAACTATAAAGCTAAGGCACGGCCGTCCGTCTAATAGAAATTAGCACCTGTAGGTCGTCGCACAGCTGCGTGAGCAGGAGATACTTGGTAGAGACGCTTCACTGTGAGTTCATGTCCCCCTTTTCTCTAACTGTTTTCAGTTTTCTTAACTGCGGGGGTGAAATACATGTTACTTTGATTACAAGTACTTTATACACGGTATGGTTAGCGTAAGGAGGTTTACTACTTAGATCATGTGAGTGGGTAGGCAGAAACACCGAGGGACGTAAGCGGTAGATCTATCTGGGTGTAGCGAGCCCAACTCTAGGCCCAACAGAACGGACCTCTAAGAGGCCCAGCAGAACGGACCTTGAGTGACTTTGTACCCGACGCAAAAATCTGCTAGGTTGAGTCTTCCTACTTGCACTTCACACATACTAATGGCCTTGCAAACCATTGGTGGTCTCTTTTTCCTTACACTGCTACATACCAGGGAACTTTTATACTTACAAAGTGTTTTACATACTCACTTACACATGAACTCGCTCAACATTATTGTTGGTTTTTCAACTTACATGTATTTCAGGAAATTAGAGATCTGGCACGGTATGTTATGTTTTCCCGCTGCATAAGGGTTCCAAGGTCATCCCAGTTTAGGAAATGTGACTCTTTCCTGGACAAGTCACAACTCTTAAACTGCGCTTATTTCATGTTACTGTTTATGTTATTCAAGACAATGTTTTACGTTATGATGTTGTAAGTCTCTAAGACAATGGTATGTTACTCTGGTTTTAAAACTTAATCAAATGGATGATCTTGCATGATTTTATTTCATATAGCTTTGTTATGGTTAAGCTATGGTATTAAGAAGTCACACCGAAATTAACCACGCTTCCGCAAAGCCAGGGTGTGACAAAATCACAATCTAGTAGGTTTCATATGATGTCTAACATTACTAACACAAATCATCAACCATCAAGAAGCAATTCAACACAATCAACATGTATTCTTATGTTATTAAGCTTATGTTAAAGATTCATGATCATGTTCTTTAGTGTTCTTCAAGATTAACAATGGTCATCATCTTTTAACCATCAAAATATGAAGTAATAAGAGATCATAAGGGCCTTACTACTAGCTCTATGGCTAGGGATGAACACAATAGGTTGATGATGGCAAATGTGATGGATAAAAGCAATCGGGAGAGGTCCTTGAAGTTCCAAGACCACCAAGCTTGCTTGAAGACCTTCTTACACCTTAAAATGAACTTGGAATGTTTGGAAGTGAGTTGAAGATGGTGGTAGTGTGGGTGATGATGTTCGGCCGAGAGTGGGAGGGAGGATAGGAGAAAGATGGTGTGTGAAATGTTGTGTGAGAATGAGAGCTTAATGGTTTCTTATAACCATGTTAAGTGTTTACCCAATGGATCACATGTTCTCAAAGTACACAACATGATCTTCATCATATCTAAGTGAATCAAAGGGAGATTATGTAAGATCAAGAAGGATCTTGGTGGGGTCACCCTTGTGACCATCCACAACCAGGGGGGGTAAAGTGTAAGTTTGATGGATAGTTAGGAGATCTAGTTAGGATTTAAGTGTATTGATTAGTGTTCATGCATATAATGTGTTATGTAGTGTGTTAGGGTGTTCGGGGATCATAACTAGCTCAGAAACATTAAAACAATGCTTCTAGTTTAATTTTGATGTTTCGGGTAGTGTCCGGTTGTTCGGTTAGATACCGGTTCGTTAAAGTGTCAAATTATTCCGTTTAGTGATCTTTAAGTACCCTTTTGTGACACTTTTAATTCCCGACACTTAGGAAAGCATTCAGGACCATTTAGTCATATTTTTACATGTTACAAACTTGTTACAATGCTGAATTTTGCTGAAATATGCTGAAATATGTAAAATTCAGCATTTAAAGTGTGTTTCGGGTGCTTTTTAGTGCATGTTTTAGCTTTCGGAAAGTCTATATGTTAACCCTTGTATCCATACTTGGGTTTTAATGTATTGTAGACGTTGGACCTACTCCTTGGCCCTAATTCCATTATCTGACTGCTCTCTGCAGAGTTGCTGACACAGTGTGTCTTACCGGTGAGTTTACTAGTCTTTCTGACGCAACACTAATAGTAATGCATAAAGCAATATTTGAAGTATAAAACGTGCATGAATTCACAAGTATAGCATGAAATCAGACAATGTTGACATTTAAGCACATAATTGCAGATATTAAATAATTATAAAACTGTACGGAAATTACCGGTTTTGTGCCAGTTGTCACATAGATTACTTTTCATACACACAGTAAGTAAACTGTATTTCGTTTGAATGAGATTTTATATACACAACAACTTATTTTGCTTTATTTTTTGTTTTTTTCTATAATGAATGCATTGTAGTATATAAAATTAACTTGGATATTTAGATTATTGATGAGCAATCGTATCAAATCCTGTAATCAAACCGGTATCGTAGCGGTACCAAATTTACTATACCAAATCATTTTCGATACCAATTTGGTACCCACCCTTTGGCGTTTTCAGAATCGTTACTTTCGGTTCGACATCGATCTAGCACCATACCTGTATTTATTGATTTTTACCTTCAAATACTATACCGTATTGTACCGAGCATTTTTGGTGCCGGTACCTAATTTCGATGATTTTCTGGATCGGTACTTTCGTTGCCGTTATCGGTACCGAGCTCATCCATATTTTAACGTGTTAGCGCCGTAATAACCGAACTGAAAACAACCGAATTTCCAACGTGTAGGACGTGTGGGTCCTATTATTATATATATTAGGTTATTTAAAATTGCTTTTTTTAGGACGGAGTGACTATCCTTTTCACGACATTTTTATTTATGTTTTGATATTCGGTATCTGCTTGCCGTTACTGACACGCGTTTTACAGTCATTAGGTCTCCGCCGCAACGCGCGGGCATTAAATCAACTAGTTTAATTAAATATCACATTTTTAAAAAAATATAGCTCTAAATTTTGGTTAAGAGTAAATTGCCATTTTAGTCCCTGAGTTTTGTCCAAATTTGCCATTTTAGTCCAAATAGTTTTTTTTTTTTTTTTTGTCTCTGGGTCCATGATTTTTCCCTTTTGTTGCCATTTTAATCACATACACTAACTCTATCCAAAAACTCCATCTTTAACCAGGGGTATTTTGGGTATTTTCATTTTAAATGTTTTCAATTGCCATTTTGATCCCATTCCAAAAAATCAAAAAAATTCCAAAAAATAAAAAAAAATTCCAAAAAATCAAAAAAATAATAAAAATTCTAAAAATTCTAAAAAATTCTAAAAAATCCAAAAAATCCGTTTCGGCGCGAACCGTTTTGAACCCGAACCGTTTTGAGCTGAACCGTTTCGACGCGAACCGTTTCGACCCGTACCGTTTCGACCCGAACCGTTTCGAGCTGAACCGTTTCGACCCGTACCGTTTCGACCCGAACGTGTTTCGAGCTGAACCGTTTCGACCCGTACCGTTTCGAGCTGAACCGTTTCGACGCGAACCGTTTCGACCCGTACCGTTTCGAAGCCAAACCGTTTCAAGCCGTACCGTTTCGAACCGAACCGTGCCGTATCGAACCGTACCGTTTCGAGCCGAACCGTTTCGAAGCTGAAACGGTTCGGTTCGAAACGGTTCAGCTCGAAATGGTTCAGTTCGATACGGCACGGTTCGGTTCGAAACGGTACGGGTCGAAACGGTTCGGCTTGAAACGGTTCGCGTCGAAACGGTTCCCGTCGAAACGGTTCGCGTCGAAACGGTACGGGTCGAAACGGTTCGGTTCGATACGGCACGGTTCGGTTCGAAACGGTACGGCTTGAAACGGTTCGGCTTCGAAACGGTTCGCGTCGAAACGGTTCAGCTCGAAACGGTTCGCGTCGAAACGGTTCGCGTCGAAACGGTTCGGGTCGAAACGGTACTGGTCGAAACGGTTCGCGTCGAAACGGTTCAGCTCGAAACGGTTCGGGTCGAAACGGTACGGCTTCGAAACGGTACGGGTCGAAACGGTACGGCTTTGAAACGGTTCGGCTTCGATACGGTACGGGTCGAAACGGTTCGGCTCGAAACGGTACGGGTCGAAATGGTTCGCGTCGAAACGGTTCGCGTCGAAACGGTTCGGGTCGAAACGGTACGGGTCAAAACGGTACGGGTCGAAACGGTTCGGCTCGAAACGGTTCAGCTCGAAACGGTTCGGGTTCGAAACAGTTCGCGCCGAAACGGATTTTTTAGAATTTTTATGATTTTTTAGAATTTTTATTATTTTTTTAGAATTTTTTGGAATTTTTTTGAGATTTTGGAATTGGATCAAAATGGCAATTGAAAACATTTAAAATGAAAATCACCAAAATACCTCTGGTTAAAGATGGAGTTTTTGGATGGAGTTAGGGGCTGTTTGGCTAAGCTTATTTTAGTGACTTATTTACTTATTTACTTTTTGAAAAGTTAAAAGGTGTTTGGGTTAGCTTATTATGTGAGAGGAATAAGTAAATAAGTCATTCCATTATAACTTATTTGCTTTTCAAATAAGCAAATAAGTAAATAAGTCAAAAAAATAAGCTTAGCCAAACAGCCCCTTATTGTATGTGATCAAAATGGCAAAAAAGGGAAAAGTCAGGGACCCAGAGACAAAAAAAAAACTATTTGGACTAGAATGACAAATTTGGACAAAACTCAGGGACTAAAATGGCAATTTACTCTTTTGGTTAATCTACAATATCTCATTCTTCATCTTTATCTCTATCACACTCACAAACATTTATTTTATAATTTTTTTCTTTCTTAAATACTCAAAAACATTTATAGAGATGATGATCAATAATAGATCTCTATATTTGTTTAATTAATATTCATAGAACTTTAACTTTGGAAGATGCAAATACTGATAAAGATGTAAAATAGAAGAAATCTTTACTTTAAATTTAGGAGATGCAAATATCCAAATGTGAATGCTCTAACAGGTTATAATTTCTAAATATGTGTAGAGTGGTCATGTATATAAAACGTCATTTATATATGTTTGTTTGTGTTTATGGATCAAACTTAAAATTCTTGCAACAGTAAACTTTTGTGAAACCACTTAAATAGAAATTGAATTAACTGCAAGAAAAGGAAGGGATAGAAATTAGAGTTTTAGTAGCATTATATATTTATTATATTAGAAAATAATCATTAGTTTAGTATATATTAATCTTGTAAGACTTTGCGTTTTCATGTGGTGAGAGTTCAAATCCCATTTGTAACAAAAATTTAACCGTTCAAAAAAAATATATATATATGTTAACCTTGTACTTTTGAATAGCTTTTTTACTATTTGCCTTGTATATCTCTATTATGTTAGGTGATATATAACTCTTGTATTTATTCAATTGAACAGTTTACATAATGAAACCAATCTGATGCTAGGTACAACAGCACAACAAGAACAAAAGACACCAAAGCAATAAAAGATAATTCAATTAGATATGAATTCGAGAAAATAAAGGGTTTTTCAAGTGGTAAAGGTTCTATTCTTGTGGTGTATAAAAAATGTGTAATCTAGGAGTAGATTTGAGGGTGTGATTTGTAGTTCGAAAGAAATTAATTACAACTTGTTTAGCATATTGGTCTAATTGATGTCAGGCAAAACATATTATCATTTTTGTCATGACCGTAGGATAAGGTAATAAAAAGTTTTGTTTTGCGACACCAATGGCGTTATAGCCTAGCATCTTGGGGGTGAGATACGGCTTAGGGACCATTAGGTCATGGATTCGATTCCCACAAGGGTTTTTTTTCTATATTTATTGGGTTTGCTCAATTGGTGTATAGGCATTATTGGCTAGTGGAGATGGATATGATCTGGTGATTTTGTTGGTGGCACGATGATACTCTAGCGGTCTGTCAGTGATTCTAAGTTGTCGTACAAAAAAAAAGAAGGTTTTGCGACATCTAATAAAGTTGGAGGATTGGAGCTGAATGTGTGTCTTCTGATCAATACTTTTCTAAGACGACCATTATGACAATGGCATGTCATATAAGACTATGTGTCCCCAAGGGGTAAGAGACGTTTGAAATTAATGCAATGCACAAAGAATTTAAAAGTAACTAAGATTGTGTCCCCAAAGGGTAAGAGACGTTTGAAGACTATATGTCATATATAGAATAGAATGCACAAAGAATTTAAAAGTAGCACAGTATATTCTTCTTTTTGGAGTTTCTTAAAGGCTTAAAGCACTAATTAAGATTAGTTCCAAATTTAGTTTCTTAAAGGCACAAAGCACTAATTAAGATTAGTTCCAAATTTGGTAATGAATAATGAACAGGATATTAATCATGATCTCACTTTCCATGCTATCTTTTCTTCTATATGCTCTGACAACAGAAAGTGGAAAGCTCGTTCGTACATTATTTCCTTTTTTTTTAACAGTCAACAAATCAATCCCGAGCATTTTTGGGGAACCCACTGGACAAACGGAGTACTCCGAAAGTAACCCGAGTCGTCCACCACCAATTCCAGGGAAAACCCAGTAACCCGCCCGCCCGTAGGCACGACGGTAAATTACCGGTAAAACCCGTGGATCGAACTCAAGTTTTCCTGGGTCTCCTATCACTATCCATCAATGCCTCACTCTTTTTTGCACCAAATGAGAATTGAATTTAAGGCTTTAAAAAAGAACTCAAGTCCTTTTACCACTTGAGCTAGAGATCCTTGGCTATGTTATTAACTTTTATTTTTACATTTTATTGTGTTTCTTATGTAACCTCTCTCTGTTATTCTATTGTAAAGTTTAGAAGTACAATTCACAATTATACATATTATACATATTATTATACATAAAGGTGCGATGAATAGTGTTTCAAATTTTTTAAGTATTTCGTATTTTATTTTTTAGTAATATTTTTATTTATTATTTATTTAATTTTTAGTAACAAATAGTAATTGATAACTTTTAGGTATTTGTTTTTTGTTTTTTATTAGTAGTATTTTTTTGGCATTCAATTTGATTTTTTAGTAATAACTACGATCGTAAAATTTAATAAAAAATTCTAAATTTGCATCTATGTTAATATTTAAAGTTATTTGACCGCGCAGTGTGATGGTACGTTATTGCGGGCATCAGATTGGTATCAGTTCGATTAGTTATAGTATCGGTATGATTCATGCAATCGGTATAGAAATCAACATACATATTATGTTATATTATATTAATAGAAAGTTTTGATGAACAATGATATTTTTTTTTTTTAAAAGAGAATATCATAAAACAAAAACGAACTCAACAGAACCTCAAACGAAAGGCCTGCGAGAACACAAACGAAACAACCTCAATCCAACGGATACTTACGCCACATAGACCAATCTACGTCTTTCCATCTAGACCTATTACAAATCCAAAAGAAAGAAGTAAATTTAACAAATTCTACAATCTCGATCGGGCACCGATGCTTGTTATTGAAGATACGATTGTTGCGCTCATTCCAAATCGTCCACATAGTAGTATATACAATACCTCTTAAAACTTGCTTCGCTTTCTTGTTTTTGGCTTGCTCTTTCGGCATGTTTAAAACGTCCAGCACATCGAAGAAAAAGTTGGGACTTAACTTACACCGGGCCTCAATCCGATTCAACACCTCTTGAGAGAAAAAGCAACTTGTAAATATATGATTAGCTGACTCTAAAACGTCTCCACACAGAGCACACTGAGACTGTTGAATGTTCACCCCGCGCTTCAACAACTCTTCAACCGTCGGCAGCCGATTCAGAGCAGCCCTCCATACCATAATTTTGCATTTGAGAGGAACCCAAACCTTCCAATTTATAATCGAACTATGCCCCATCGTATTGTTAGTCGACAGCAACCGTTTAGCATCTCTAACAGAAAACATACCGTCCACAGTTGGGCTCCACTTCCATTCGTCTACCCCACCCTTCCACGCAAAGTCATGAATGGCCGAAAGGAGCTGGAACAACTCCGAGACTTCAGCAGCCATATTTGGTTGGTTTTTCCATTCCCAAGACAAAGTTTTTTCATTATTAATCACCCGAAGCCGCGCTGAAACTTTGACCCATTTATTTTTTTCAAGTCTAAAAAGGTTGGGGTAGGCAACTCTAAGCGGTTCTTCCATCAACCATCTGTCACACCAGAAGCTAATAGCATTACCATCGCCAAGGACACTGCTGAAAAAAGAATTAAGAAGAGAGCCGTTCGAAGATTTTGATTCTCCAACTTCAACAATTTGTTTCCAACACCCATTAGATGTAGCCTTACACGGCAACAAAGCCCAAGGTCTACTCGCACCATGACAACCCACAATATTTTTTTTCCAAAGGCAATCCCCCTCCTTTTTGAATCTCCATGTCCACTTTAAGAGAAGAGCCTCATTAACCGCTTGAAGTTTCGATACCCCGAAACCACCATATTTTTTTGGAGTAGTGACCGTCTCCCACACAACCCAAGGGATCTTCCTTTCGACTTGAGCACCCGCCCACAAAAAACGTCTCATAATAGCTTCAATCGAGTCAATCACCGCTTTTGGGGCCTTGTAAAGAGAAAAGTAGTATATTGGTAAGCTTTCTAAAACCGATTTAATGAGAATAAGGCGACCGCCAATAGAAAGGGATTTAGCTTTCCAAGATGCAAGACGGTTCTTAATGACTTCAATGACCGGGTCCCAATTATGAATGCGCGACATCTTATCCCCAACTTGAATTCCAAGGTAAGTAAAAGGAATACCTCCACTTTTACACCCAAGGAACTCCATCATCTCATCGACCTCATACTCCTCCGTACCAACCCCGAAAATATTAGATTTATGAAGATTAATATGTAAACCCGAGCATAGATAAAAAATCCGAAGGACCCTAGCAATGTTGCTAATGTTATCCTTCGACCAATCACCCAATATAAGAGCGTCATCAGCGTAAAAAAGATGAGTGATATCCGAACCATCTTGCGAAATGTTAATCCCTTTCAAAACCCCAAGCCGTTTAGCTTTCTCAAGAAGCCAAGACAGAGCTTCCATAACTATCAGGAACAAAAAAGGCGACAACGGATCGCCTTGACGGAGGCCCTTCTCGCATCTAAAATCGAAGGTAGGGGACCCGTTGACCCAAACCGCAGCTCTAGAGGAGTAGCAAATGCCTTTGATCCACTCGCACCACAAAGGAGGAAAACCCATTTGAGATAAAATTGACAACAAAAAAAGCCAGTTGATGTTGTCATAGGCCTTCTCAAAGTCAATTTTCAAGAGGAACGCCTTTTTCTTTTTACTTTTCAACAAATCAATAATCTCGTTGACCATCAGAGGACCATCAAGGATAAAGCGGCCCGAGAGAAAAGCCGACTGAGACTCCGAAATAATCTGACCCATGACTCTTTTAAGACGGTTAGCAAGAATTTTAGAAATGACTTTACTAATCGCCCCAACTAGAGTAATGGGCCTATAATCCTTAAGACCCATAGGAGTTTTAGTTTTAGGAACAAGTGTAATGAAAGAAGACCCGCACCCCACATTAATCACACCAGACGTATGAAATTCAGCCAAGATGTTAACGAAATCCCCTTCAAAATAATCCCAAAAACGCTTGATAAATCGGAAATTAAAACCATCCGGGCCGGGAGCCTTGTTTGACCCGCAACCGAACACCGCGTCTTTTATCTCTTGCCTAGAAAAGGAAGCCACCAACAAATCACGATTCGTCTCGTTTATCTTGTTAATACCTGAACATGTTAACATCGGCCGGTTACTAACACATTCCTTGAAGTGATTTCTGAAAAAACTCAAAACTTCACGCTTCACCAATGACGGTTTTGAGACCCACTCCCCATGAATAATAAGACCCGGTATTGAGTTTCGAGCCTTTCTCCCGTTGACGACGCCATGAAAGAAATTTGTATTTTCATCACCCAAGGAAGCCCACTTGACCCGAGACTTTTGGCGGATGTCTTGAGCCTTGCGGGACTCGATTTCCTCAATAGCTTTGTTGCACTCTGTCCAAGTCCATATCTCGGATTCATCTAGATCGTCATTTTCCAATAACAACTCAAGGTCTTCTTTTTCTTTCCTTAATAAACCTTCTTCTTCTTTTTCATTAGCACTGTATGTATCAAACCATTCTCTTAGGCGACTTCTGAGACATTTGAACTTGTTGAGGAGATTAATATATGCGCTTCCTCTATTAGACCACCCACCCAGAACCGAATTAATAACTTCAATACAACCGGGTCTCTCAAGCCAAGAATCAAACATTCTAAACGGTTTAGGTCCGAAGTTCTAATTATTAACCGAGAAAACCACTGGAGAATGATCCAAAAATTCTTTCTTTAAGACTCGAACACAAGCATTTGGCCAGTTGTTGAACACATTATCACAAACTAAGAATCTGTCAATTCTGCTAAGTTTACATACACCTTTACGAATGACCATATACGTGTACTTAAAACCCTTCAGATTATACTCACGCAAACCACTTTCATCTATAAAGTCATTAAAATTACGAGCATAGACCTAGTCAAAAACCGAATTTTTTTCTTTCTTCCCGATTACGAACCGCATTAAAATCCCCAAACACAATCCACCACCCTTGGTTCGAACTAATCACATTAGACAATTTCAGCCATAGAAGTCTTTTACCTTCGTTGGTTTGTGGCGCATATACATTAATCAAATTAAGTCTAATAGACCCGGCTAAAATCAAACCCGAAACATGGAGAAAAAAACGATCTTTTGTCACGGCATCTTTAGCAAAAACTTTGGGATCCCATAAACAAATTAAACCACCCGAATTACCAACCGCATCTATAGATTCACAGTCAAAACCATTACCTCCCCAGAAAGCCGACAACGAGTTCGAAGAGATGTTACTAACCATCGTCTCTTGCAAACCCATGAAAGAAATCCCGTGCACCTGTTTAAGATTCTTAATCCACCTCGCTTTGCCTTGATTCCCAACCCCACGAATGTTAACAGAAAGGCAATTCATGACATACCTATTTGTACTCCTTCATTGACAATCGCTTCTTGAATCAAATGATGTGAGTCTTGTAAATTCGCACCCAGTTTTTCACCCAACATTATAGTAGCTCCAACTTCATTCTCCATTTGGGACCTCAAATGGACGGTTGTTTGAATAACTGAAGTAACAGGAGCATTATGACCATCCTTCTCGTTTAACAAATGCTCATCGAAAAGACCCGGGTTTTCACTATCCACTTGATGCCCAATATCACCCTCTAAGCCCAACAATGGATCCAGCCCAAAGACGTCTTCAACACACTTGGACTTTTTACCGGCCTTGGTCTTCTCTAAGCTGCTTGAATAAGCAGGATTGGGCCGGGCCTCATTTCCAATACCTGATTTCTTTTTACGTTTATTAACAACATTCCCTTGGCCCACATTTTCACAATATTCCCCATTATTCTTTTCAAAGTCAAACAAGTTTCCAGGGATAAAGCCTTCTAAATCGCCATCAGTTTCCTAAAAATTCTCCTTAGATTGTGGGCCATGAATGTCCTCATTAATTATAGGAGTTACCAAATTTGCCACCTCTTCTCTGTCTGCCGGAACCGGCGAAGATACGACGGAAGGAATAGCTTCAACCTCCATATTACTCTTAACAGCATCCCTACCGGGCTCATCTTCGTCTACATTCACAGGGTCTGGGTCCGAATTCGACGATGGCGTAGGGACCTTGTAAAATTCCGGAACCCAGTATCCGGCCTCTTCCGCAACCCCCGAGCAATATTTTCTATCTCTCCAAACCAGAGTAATTTTTTCTCCAATCCTTTTAGCATCTCCAACTAACACACCGATATAATCGTACGAAAGATCATCGTCAAAATCCGATCTAGACGCTTTGTGAACTATCTTACCATAAGAACCACCGATAACTTCTAGGACTTCATTAGATATCAAATGTAAAGGAAGCCCCGAAACTTTCAGCCAAGCTAGTCTCTCGAATCCGAAAGATTGACCCTGCCATACATCGATCGCCGAGAACCTGCCAATCACCTCCTTGGCAGCCTCCATTGCCTTGGTCATCACCTCCTCATTCTCGAAGGATATCAAAACTGAAAGACCTCCTATATATTGAACCTTACTCAACCCTGGACAAATGTCATTCAAAATAACATAGATACTTTTGAGCGCATCCAAATCGATCATACGAGCCACCAATGCCCTTCCATGCAGCCCGCTGAACGCGTTAATATTAATATCTATATTGAGCGATTTTCCGTCAGTCTTGCCAGAGAGAGTATCTGAATAGGAGCGAGCACCGTTGTGAAACACCGACGTAGTTCTAGGCTGAGTTCTCTCTTGAGTTTGATCCGAATGCTTTCTGACCGGAGGGGCTGGATCCGGCCTTATTTCTCCTTCCTCAAACGTGAATCTCGCGATGTTTGCTATCAACCAACAATCTCCAATCCTAGTGTTGCATATCTTCCTGATCAGATCCTTAGCATCTTTAACGTCGAGAAAAGAAACAAATCCGAATCGGTTCCCTAATTTGTCTCGCTTCCGAGCAATATAAAGATCATAGATATCACCAAATTCCCGAATAAACCTTGAGAGATCATTGCCGCTACACTTATCCGGCAAGTTCGTGATGAAAACCTTCGTTAGTCTTTTTTGAATGTTTGCCGGAATTGTGAATTTCCGGCTAGTCATTTCGAAAATCCTTGTTCCACTAAATAACCTCTTACCACTTTCTATGAACAATGATATAATTTTTAAAAATATATTTTTTATTTTATTATAATTTTTTAGCATATACTTATTTCTTTATTCTATTTTTGGAGATTTTTTAGGTAATATGTATTCATTATTTAATTTAACTTTTTCTAATAAGTTGCATTTATTAACATTAAAAAAAACTAACTTCCCGACTATGTTTATTTGATGTAATGTTTTTAAGTATTTGTTTATTTTTGGATTCTAATTTTAAACATATTTTGTCTTTCTTTTATAACTTTTAAGATACGATATTTTATAAATTAACGTCGTTTACCTTCTTTCGTTATTTTAATAATATAGTATACTGCTTTATAAAACTCTAAATATACTGTTGTGACATGCTTATTTAATATGCATTTCGATAAAAGCTTTGTTCAAATTTGAAAGAGTCAAATATAATTGATTTTTTTTTTGTTTATGATCGTGATAAACTGGACCGATATTGTCTAAACAACTTTGGTTGCAGTACAAAGTACCTTTTATATCATAAACTATAACCAGTGTCGGTGAAGAACAAAACTGATAGGTCTGAACAACATTGGTACCACGTCAATTTCAACCGAACATCGGTACCGGCATTTATAATTTTGAAACCTTTATCGGTATTTATTTTTTAGTTTTTGATCGATGTAAAATATGTGTCGATATATGTTTGGGGTTTATATTCCAGTCGCTATACAAAGTGTCGATTATGAAACCAATAATTTTCTGAATTGAACCGATACCAACTGAATTTCCGCCGCAATACGCGACGAAAGTTCACTAGTTAAGAATTAGAAAATTGACACAACAACCACTACCACAATTCACAATTAAGAATTCGAAGTAAAATTATGGTTTTTCTATTGAGATGGTGGCACTTTGTATACATACATGCTTTACTATGTATTGACTAAAAAGATTCTTATCTTATAGTATTCACATTCCATCCCTTATCTTTACCTTTATAATTTAACTAAAAAATATTATTTCATAAATTTATCTCTCTTTTTTTAAAACCCTTGATCACAAACCATTTCTTATTTATAAACATAAAAGAATTATTTTCCTTAAATATAAGAATTTACTTTAGTTTTCGTTAAAAATATATGAATAACGATAAGAAATAAGATAGAGTCGGTGTTTTTACATAATTTTATTAAGAGTAAATTGTCATTTTAGTTCTTGAGTTTTTGTCCAAATTGTCATTTTAGTACAAATAGTTTTTTTTCTTCTCTGGGTCCCTGACTTTTCCTTTTTCTTGCCATTTTGATCACACTGTCTAACTTAGTTTAAAAACCAGGCTATAATCAGGAGTATTTTTGGCATTAAATTATTATGAGGTTTATAAATTATGTTGTAAACTACCCCTGGTTATCACTACATAACAGTTATGCCAAAAATACCCCTGGTTATAACCAGATTTTTAAACTGAGTTAAGTAATGTGATCAAAATGGCAAGAAAATGAAAAGTCAGGGACCCAGAGGAGAAAAAAAACTATTTTGACTAAAATAACAATTTTGACCAAACCTCAGAGACTAAAATGGTAATTTACTCATTAATTTTAAAGATGAAAGAAGTATAAGGGTGCATTTGGTTAACATAATGTTTTTAAAAAGAATTGTAAATTGAATGGATTCCTTTAAGATATCATATCCTGTTGGTTTGTAAAATGTATAAAATGAAGTAGAATGTTTAAAACATAAATAACCAAATTAACCCTTACGTAAATCCCTTTCACCTTCTCTGCAACTTTCCCCATTTTGTTTGTCATCCCCTCATAGAATTGAAATTGAAATAATGGAACATCGTTAAACCTTCCTTGTCATCTCTTTTTTATCTTTCTTTCTAGAACTGCTACATGACAATGATAATGAACTTTTTGTGGCTCCGCCTTCACCAACTAGTTCTATACTCGTCCGGTGGACGGGCATATTAATGGTATATAATATAAGGAGTTAATTATTTTTTAGTCCATGTGTTTTAGTGGTTTTAACCACTTGAGTCCAAAGTCAAAAAGTTTAACGTTTTGAGTCCCTACCGTTCATTTTATAACGTTTAGATAGTTCATTTTATAACGTTTAGATAATGTATATACCTACTACACCACTCACAACAATCGTCTTGACCAAAACTATAAATAATACACAATGATACTCATCAATCGATTTTCGCCTGACCTATCATGAATATTCCTAGTATAGTCATTTTAATATGACTAAATAAATCTATTAATAACAAGAATATCAATTTTTTTTTTGTTTTGAAGGCCAACAAAAATATCATCTAATAAGCATGCATTACTAAAAAAGGAGCATCACCGATGAATTGTTTGTTTCCCAGTGGAAAATATTTGTTCATAATTTTGGACGAAATCCAACAAAATTCTAAAAAAAAAAAATGTAAATAAAATGTTATAGCTGGTGCCCATGACCTTATAGCCGAGTGGTATTTTAGAGGTGGGATAAGACTTTGGAACCAATGGGTCCTGGGTTTGATTCTCATAAGGGGGTTTTTCTCAAATTTATTGGGTTTCCTCCTGAATTGGGTGTGTAGGCATTATGCCTAGTGGAGATGGATATGATCGGGTGATTCCGCTGTTGACACGATGATACTCCAGTGGTCCGTCAGTTATCCAAATTTGTCGTTCAAAAAAAATGTTATAGCTGGTAATCAGTCAATGATTTCTGACACATTACCAACACGGAAGCCTATGGCTGGATCGTCTTTGAGTTTCTTCGTCATTTTGGGGGAATGGGTATTGACGATTAAAAAGTTTTACCCGCTTCTCGCTATAAGACTTTTCAGAACTTCGTTTGTGTTGTAAGTTTACCGACGTGTGGCGTCAGTAATCCATCAGTTTATTAGGGCTATAAATAACACCAAAGTGCACATCAAACAAACTTTCGATACTGATAAATACGACAACCGTCGTCTTAGAATCCTCTTATTTGTATGTGGTATCTCCATCGATGCATTGTAAATCACCTTAAAAAGAGAGAATCTATTTTGTGTTTTTATATGCCCCAACATCATAATGTGTGGCTTGCTGTGTTGTACTAGGGAAAGAGAGATTATTATAATTTGTAATATTTGAAAAATGTAATACGTGAGGTATTTTTTTAGACATAGAAATTTATGATCTCATCAACTTGATTTATGTAACTTTAACTAATACACCAACACATACATGAAATCATGTTATGACCCAAGGTGTAATACACATGTATCATGTTGATTTAGGTCACTTTAACTGATACATAAACACATATGTTATGACCCAAGGTGTAATACACATGTATAGTAGGCCCAAATGACTTGTAATCCACTGTGGGGTTGTGTAACCTTAACCGAATAACCTTTATTTGGAAAACGTAATTTAGTGGGGGTAAGATCAAATAAAAAGTTAATTTTCCCTAAGTAGGATGAGAAGGAAGCTTAACCATTCATTTTTCAAATCAATAGTTAAGATGAAAGAGTAGGAGAAAGGAGGAGTGCAAGGGTATCTTGGGAAAATCCTATTTATGGACTTTCTCTCTCCACATGCAAGGCGCATGCATATTTCACCCCCATTTTTTAAATGTTCATAACTTTTTTATACGACATTATTTTTTCATAAAAATTTCACCGTAAAATCGAGCGTCTTTTTATCTTTAATTTGAGTACCATATTGCTATAGAAAATATGATGACTAAAAAAACCCACTTAAATGTGTTGTATAACATTTTTTGTGCTGAATTTTTGTACTATAGTTTTGTGCTAAATTTTTTTGTGTTAAATTTTTTTTCTCAATTTTTTGTGCTGGATTTTTTTGTACTACATTTTTTTGCTGAATTTTTTAGTGCTATATTTTTTGTACTAGATTTTTTTGTGCTATATTTTTTGTACTACATTTTTTGTGCTATATTTTTTGTACTAGATTTTTTTTTGTTGTATTTTTAAAATAAAAAGGGGTGCCACGTGTCATTTTCACTCATATTTATAAGGACCAAAATGTCCTTCATTCCTACTTATTTGGAGTGCAACATGTCATCATCACAATCCTTCTTAGGCTACTTAGGCAAAATCCACTTTTTAGTGGATCCTTCCCCAACACATGTAATCTTAAATAACCCATCAACACATGTCAAAGCCCATTAAGATCCGAGAATATAATCTATATGTATAGCTCTCATTTTAATTTTACACCATTGTGAACCTTGCGCCTTTTTTACTCTCTGATCGAGTTTCTCGGCATTGAAAAATCATAGCCCAAAAGGAAGTGTTGTAAGACGATGTGGGTTTGTGTAATTACCTATGCAACCCAACTATGTACAAACAAGAATTGAGTAGGCCAAAATTGACTTGTGGGTCCATCATTGACTTGTGACTCGGTGTGGGTTTGTGTACCTTAGGGTTATTTGTACATTCACTCGTGTTTGTTTAAAGAGTAAACTGCCATTTTGGTTCCTGTGGTTTGGCCAGTTTTGCCACTTTAGTCCAAATCTCAAACCTATTACATCCAGGGCCCTATGGTTTGGTTTTTGTTGCCATTTTGGTCCAAAATTAAAATTTGACCAGATTCTCCTACTTAAACCCTTCTATTTTGTCTTTATTCTCAGGGGCATTTTGGTCATTTTGTAATTATTATAACTCAATTATGTATATAAAATACCCTAAAACAATTATATATATATTATATACCTACACATACAGAACTATCTCTCTCTCTCTCTCATCTTTCTCACTCTGCTCTCTCTCCCTCATCATCTCTCTACCCCCAAATCAAATTCCTTAAACACATCAAAAACCAAACCAGAAACCAATCGATAATCAATCTTTCTCACTCTGCTCTCTCTCCCTCATCATCTTTCTCACTCTGATAATCAATCGATTGAATCTGGAGCTTTGATTGGATTGACGGTGTTTGCACCGAACGATGAGGCTAGTGGCTTTGATTGGTTTACGGTGGAAGATGGGGATTGTGGTGGTGCTAGTGGTGGTTGTGGTGGTGGTGAGTGTGTTTAGAAAGAGATCTAACCTGATTTCGTGGGGATGATGCAGAGAGATGGTGGTGGTGGGGATGATGCGGTGGTGGGGGTGGTGGTTTGTGGCGGCAGGAGGAGAGAGAGAGAGAAAAAGATAGAGACGGTGGAGGAGGAGGTGGTGGTGGTGGTGGTGGTAGGTACGGTGGTGGTGGTGGTGATGATATGGCAGACGAAGGTGTCGTCTCCGACAACGCCAAGAACGGCGGCGGTGGTGGTGGTGCTTGGCGGCGAGAGGGGGGTGGTGGTGGTGGCAGGTGGTGGTGCTTGGCGAGATGGTGATGAGGGTACTGGGTTTGAAGATAAAGAGTGTTATTGTTCAGAAATCGAATCGGATTCAAGTTACATTAGGTAATTTATCTTGTGTTTTTGGATTGGTTTTTGTTACTTGAATCTGGTGGTTACTTGAATCTGCATCTCTGGGTTTTGATGATGTTCACAAATACAATGGATGTTCAGAAATCGGATTTGTAATCGTTTATTGATTTTTGTAATTTTTCTGGGTTTTGTTGATTTGTACTGAACTAGTTGGTTTGTTGATTTTGTTCAGAAATCGAATCGGATTTTGTTTAGAAATCGGATGTGAGCTCTGGAGAGATCGTTTGTTGATTTTTGTAATTTTTCTGGGTTTTGATGATGATGTTTGAAGATGAACGCCGTCTGGGTTTTGATGATGTTCTTGAAGATGATGATTTTCTGGGTTCTTTATTTTCTTGAAGATGTTCTTGATTTTCTGGGTTTTGATGATGATATTTGATGATGTTCTTGAAGATGATGTTATTAATTATTGAAATGTTATAATAAATTAATATGGACCAAAATGCCCCTGCACTAAAGGACAAAATAACCAGTTTTCAAAAGTCAAAATGGAGGGTTTTTGGATTTTGGACTAAAATGGCAACAAAATGCAAACCACAGGGCCCTGGATGTAATAAGTTTGAGATTTGGACTAAAGTGGCAAAACTGGCCAAACCACAGGGACCAAAATGGCAGTTTACTCTTGTTTAAAACAAATATTAAATATCAAAGGTCAAAAGCATTTGTCATAGCATTCTTCTAGAATTTGCCGTAGTTTTCTTTTGATGTACTTTTTGAAACTAATTAGGATATTAAATTAGTACTTGAACATATGATGCAAACATGTGAAACAATACAAAGTTTTTTCCTTATAATGGTGTTGGAGGAAAACTATTTACCATTTTAGTGTTCTCTGAAAACTGTTTATCAAAATAGTGTTTTCATTAGTTATTATACTTTTTGAAATTTTTATACATATCCCCTTACTAAAACCTTTATTACAATATTTCTCTTTTATTAAGAAACTACCCTGTTACCATTTTCTTTAATTCTTTTGTTAAAATCAATCTGTTTGGATAAACATCAAATGACGACAACATGAAAGCACTTCATAAGGGTGAGAGGGGTGCTCCCCTCAACTCCCCTCACCGGAGCCAATCAAATTCGTCCATGTCAACTCCTCTCTCCAACTCCTCTCAAGTACTTAATCACAAGGGGTGTGTTGATGCAACAAATAATAGACCAAGGCCTGTAGCGATATCTCCGGGTAAAAGGGTTCAAGGGTTTCGATTAGCCTAACGCAGGTCGTGGGGTCCCCCCACGTTTGCAAGACGTGGAGAGAGGTTCATTAGTGTTATTGTTGTTCTTCTTGAATTCTAGACTGATATGAAACCAGCCTAGAACGTAATCGTTGGAGAAGATGAATTATTTGGTGTGAAGAAGAGAAGCATAAAGCTAGCTCTCATGGGAGAAGAAGAAGAAGAGAAGCAAGCATGAAGCTTGTTCTTGAGAGGGAGAAGGAGAATCAGAGAGTTAAGATAGTTTTTAGCTGATTCTGGAGTGTCCCATATGTTTGGCATGGGCTGCAATTTATAAGGGAAGAGGTTTCTCAAAGGAGAAACCTTTAACTAATGAACCTGGCTTGCAGTGAGGGACTTACCCTTTTAGGGGTTGAACGGTTTGGACCTGCGGACAAAAGGGTGTTCTCTGTGCACATGTTATGTCTGTGCAGAAATGGTTCACACGTTAAGTGTTGATGTGACCGGAAACTGTGCTTGTCCTTTTTACTGTTCACCTGAGTTTGCGCGTTTTGAACCTCTCAACCTTTTAACCTTTTAAGCTGTTATGTATATTAGTCATTTTATTGAGATTTGGGCTACCCCCGTCATCAGCCCCCCAAGTCAGAGGTGTTTGGGATGTAAGCTCAAATGCTTCTGACTTTTACACATTATTTTTTATTGCTTAAAGGCTTCAGGGCTTTAAGGCGTTTGAGTTTTGAGATTTGAATTTCGGAATGATAGTAGGCTTCAAGGTTTCAAGGCTTGAAGGCTTAAAGGCTTCAACTGTCTCACTCAAGAGGTAGTTGAGGATCGACCTAAAGTTTAATCCGGTGGCTCTGGGTTTTGGCAAATCGATCGGTTAGTGTCCCGTTGGTTTGATTGCTCTTTATTGCTTAGTTTTCCAACTTGCGTCATCCGTTTTCGGTCTTTATTCTGAATGTTTTAGAGTATTATCGTATGTCGTTTGGTCAGTTACACCCTTAAGGTCTTGCTAGGGTTTTACGCTTTGATGTTTTGTGTCCAGCGATAGGGTATGACCCATCGTTGTTGTTGTTCCGTCGTTTCTTCCAGTTAGCCAAGAAATGCGATTGTTTTACCTTTGAAACATCTCAGGATGATGTGTGTTTAATTTCGTCTATGGTTACTACCCTTGGTTCTTGGAAGGACCGATTTTCCTGGATTTCTGAGTCCATTGTTCCTTTCAGGCTTGTTTGGAGGCACCCTTATGCTGTTTTGAATGAGCTTGAACCTTTCAAACACGAGATAGATGGTTGTTGAAGTTTATTAGAAGGTATCCTTCTAGGCTTTGTCCCTTTCCCGAACATCTTTTAGTGCTGATGGATGTTAGCAGGTTGTGGGACAAGCCGGATCGTGACCCTGTGCTCGTGAGAGATGATCAAGGTATGATATTTTGTATTTTCTGCTTATGTTATATTTTATTTGTTGCAGTTATGTTTGCCTTAGACTTTATCAAGAGCGATGACACGTCTGATGTTGTGTTTGGAGATGCCGAGGCTACATCCGGCGAAGATGTTGTTGTTAGGGGCACTGAACATAGGTTCGAGGGCTTAGGCTATGTGAGCGTTCCCAATGTCAAGGGTTTCAAGAAAGTTGTTGCTTCCAAAGTCTCTACTCGTCGTTTGAGCTGTTGTTTGATAAAGACTACTGACCCACCATCGGCTTCTGAGCCGGTGGAACTAAGTAATGACATAGAGGCTTCAGATGATTTAGAAGTTGGGGTTGGGGAAAATAAAAAAAGGACAAGGGACGGCCCTTGGTGGTTTGGCGGGTAAAAAGGTTGTGAGCTTGAAGGGTTCCGGGAAGGGTGGTGAAGGTTCCACCAATGTTAATCCAATGGAGGTTTATGTGCCGGATTGGAAGGTCACAGTTGGTGACAGCTTCAAGCCTTCATCCGTTTGTGAGGATGTTCTTACCCACTTTGATTCTCCTGTTGTTCGAGGTTCTTGCTCATCTATGGGTGATGACCTGCTAATTTCGAAAAATGGTAATGGGTGCTTGTAACCTTGTTGCCTTGCTTCCAGAGGGTGTATCCCGATTTCGCAAGAGGATGCGAGAATATGATGTCTTCTTGAAGAAGAGGGATGAGATGAAGGCTTCACTAGCTACTCTAAAGAAGGAGGCAGAGGGTTATGCTGGGAGGGAGAAAAGCTGATGTTGAGTATTGATGAGCTTTCTTCCCAGCACAAGACTGAGGTGGTTGAATTGGAAAAACGCTTGGAAGCTGACAGGGTTTAAATCAGGATCGATAAGGCTGCCTTGGAGGTTCAGAAAAAGGCCTTATTAGAGGAGAAAGAAGGGTTAAAGGCTTCACTTGCCCAGGAAACTAGTGATAATAAATGGCTCATTGAGTATGGATTCCAGCAAGTGGTTAAGTATCTTCTCCATTCATCGGAGTTCAAAAAGGTCTTGGGTGATGTGTACACCGAGCTTCTTGCTCATGGGAGACACCAAGGTTTGTTTGTTGGTTACAAAGCTTTGTGAGCCTGGGGAGCCTCAGGAAAAGTCTTCTCTTTTTCAACCCAAAGCCTTCGAAGCCTTCAAGGAAACTGTTTTGAAGGTAGGGCATATTATTTACCCTTATGTGGGTGAAGTCTCCAAGTGTTTTGGTAAACCTTTGCCTGTCTTGCAGGAGCTAAAACCCAAGGGCCTTAATGAGGTTGTTTGTAACGAAGTGTTGAAGTCCCTCTCGAAGAAACGTACTTCCGGAGATAGCGAGGAAACATGTTCTGAAGGTGGTGAGGGCTCAAAGGGTTCAAGCGTTGAAGCCTCCGAGACAACGGGTGTCGTAGGGAGGAAAAAGAGGATGGCTACAAACACCCAAGATGATGGGGTTTCGAATAAGGATGATGCAGAAAAGTCTACCATCTCTGATGCTGACAAGTGAAGAAGAACTTTGAATTATAGTATTCTTAGCATGTCGAACAATGTTATGGATTGTTTGTTTGAACATCCTTTTATTTTAAGGGAACCGTTTAGGTCCCTTGGTGGTTAAAGCCTGGCAGGCTTGTGGACAATGTTTTATGTTTGATGGCCAGTATGGCCCTTGCTATCTTTAACTTATCTTGTTATGTCTATTGTGTTGTTCTGTTTACTCCCTTGTGTTTTTATTGGTTTTGTATGTTGTCTTTGTTTTTGGGCGGTGCATCTTATGTTACTTATACCTTAAAGGGTTCAGTGCTGCAGTCACTTAGCCTTAGGATATTTTTAACAAGAAGATACAACCTCTATCCTATGTATGACATTCACTTAGAGTCTTTTTGGTTCGTAAGCCAATGTTTCGGCTTAAGGAACATTTGGTGTAGGTTGTTCAAACCCGTCTATGAGACATGTTTTTCAAGATTTCTATGAGTCTCATGGAGTTGTATTGATATAGGAACTCACCCCTTATATAGGTCCATTCAACCCTTGAACCTATTGAGCGATGTGGCCTGGGAGCTCATCCCCTTACATGGCCCTTGCCATGGAGTTTCTTGCTAGGTTCTCAACCTGATTATAGGATAGAAAGACAAATTTTGATTCATCGTTCATTCATTTCAAAGTATTTTGATTACTAGGGGAATAGAACAACTTTTGGGAACTATTTGTAATACGTTTTGGTTAAACATGGAACCTTTTAAGGTTTTTGCCATTCCAATGGCGGGGAAGCTTTTTGCCTTGCGGACCTGCCCGCTTGTATGATCCCCCTTTGTGGGCTTTAAGGATAGTGTATGGCCCTTCCTACTTAGGGCCGAGCTTTCCTTGGCTTTCTTTCTTGCAGGCCTCATTATTTCGAAGCACAAGGTCCCCAGGCTTGAAGTGTTCATACTTCACCCGTGTATTGTAATGAAATTCCATGTTTTGCTTGTGCCTTGCTTTTTGTATGGCTGCTTAATCACGAGCCTATTCGAGTTGTTCCAAATTCAACATCGTCTCTTTCTTATTTGGCTCGAGGTCGATGTTAAATGTTCTTTGTGTTGTTACTCCGATTTCAGCTAGGATTACAGCCTCTGATCCAAACACTAGGCTGTAGGGTGTTTTCTTGTGGCTCGTTTTCTTGGTTGTTCGAATTTCCAATAGCACATTGGGAAGCTATTCGAGCCAGTTGTTTTCGTATCTTTCCAATCGAGATTTAGTCCTTTCAACAATGTTGTTGTTTATCCTATTAACTTGGCCGTTGGATTGTGGGTGAGCTACCGAGCTGAATACTTGGGTTATTCTGAACTCCTTACACCAGGAGCTAGAAGGCTTCTCAGAAAACTACTTCCCGTTATCCGTGACTAGTACCCCTGGAGCCCAAAACGACAGATTATGTTTTCGTAAACGAAATCAATGACCTGTTTCCCTGAGATTTTTGCCAATAGTTTTACTTTTGGCTACATGGTGAAGTAGTTCACGGCTACCAATAAGAGCTTGACTCCTCATTTGGCTAGTGGGGATGGACCAACGATGTTTATTCCCTACTTGTGAAATAGCCAAGCCGAGGAGATGGGAACGGGGTCATGTTTGAGGCTTTTGGGTACCGGAGCATGTAACTGACAAGCTTCATACTTTCGCAGTTGTTCGGAGGTATCTCGATGCATGGAAGGCCAAAAGTGTTCGAGGTTCATCAACTTTGACACTACCGATTTTGGGCCACAATGAGCTCCACATATCCCTTCGTGAACCTCTTTGATCAGATATTGGCTTCGTTCTGGGCCAACGCATTGAAGTAGTGGTGCAAGGTATCCTTTTTCTGAAGGATATCTCCTTGTAACACATATTGCCTTGACTTGATACGAACCCTTTTAGCCTTAGTCTGGTCATTAGGTAATTTACCATTTTAAGGAACCTTTCAATGGGAGTCATCCAATTTGGCCCTTTTTTTAGTGATCACATCTTGAACCTCAAGTCTTTGGATGGATGAGGTTTTTAACACCTCAATTAGTACCTTCTTGGTGAGGTGGGCAAAACGTAGGAGATACAAGTTTTCTTAGTGCATTAGTTCTCTTGTTTGAGATCTTGGAACTTTTTTTGATGGAAAATGTTTAAAATGTGTTCATCAATTCCTTTGATTTCTCTCGGTACTAATACATGTTGGGTTCTTTTGCTATGTAGCTGTTATTGTCTTAGCTTGAGAGAGTCTGTGAGGACTTGAAGCTTTTGAACCCCCATTTCTTTGGCTGTGTAGATGTCACTTATTTGGTTTGAAACAAGCAACGAGTCTGTGAAGACTTGAAGCCTTTTGATACCCATATTTTTGCAAGCTTGAGCCCAGCAATCAATGCTTCATACTCAGCTTTGTTGTTTGTAGTTCGAAATTCAAGACGAAGGGCATACGTGAATTCCAATTCATTAGGATCAATTAGAACTAGCCCTGGTCCTGACCCTTCAATGGTTGAAGCTTCGTCGGTAAAGAGCTTCCAGGTATGGGGGTCAGAGGGTTCAGTGGAGGTTGTATTGACTTCCGTTGTGACTTTTTTAGGGACTTCTATGATGAAGTCAACTGAGACTTGGGCTTTGACAGCTTTTTTCGGGACATAGGTGATTTTTTAAGCACATTCTTAATAGGTTAGTCAGTGACCACTTGTATCGGGTGTGACTGAAAGTACCTTCGAAGCCTTCTAGCCGTTTGGACTAGGGCTAGAGCAAGTTTTTTCGAAGAAGAATATTTGATTTCTGCTAATTTTGAAGTTTTGAAAAAGTCAATGGGTATCTGAACTTTATTTCGTTCAATGATTAGAGTCGTACTTATGGTTTTTTCAGCAATCGAAAGGTGGTCAGAGATCGTTCCTCCTGTTTCCGGAGCTGAAATGGTTGGGAGTGAAGCCAAGTGTTGCTTCATTTGGTTGAATGCTTCCTTTTGAGGTAAAACGCTTCAAAGCTGTAAGCTTTCCATCGAAAGCCTTTCTTGTTAGCATATCCCTTGAGGGTTAGCTTTTATGCTTTGTTTCCCAATGATATGCCTTACAAACGAGCACTTGATTGGATTAAGCCTCATGTTGATCTTTCTCGAGTTTTGGAAGGTTTCTTATATGTTATCGAGCATTTGGTATTCCGTTTTGCTCTTGATCACCAAATCGTCAAAATAAGCTTTAATGTTTTTGCCGATTTGTCTGGCAAAAGCTTTGTCAACCAGACGTTGATAAGTGGCACATGCATTTATTAAACCAAAAGATATTTTTTGATAGCAAGATATACCTTCATCAGTGTGAAATGTGGTTTTTTCTTCATCTTTTTTTTTTTCATTATTAGGATCTGATGGTAACCCTTTTAGGCGTTAAGAAAACACTTGAATGGGAAGCCTGTGAGCGAGTTATCCTTGAGGTCTATCTCGGGTAGCGGGTAGCAATCCTTTGGGCGTGCTTTGTTCAAGTCATTAAAATCGATACACATTCTCCCAGACTTGTCGGGTTTTTGAACCATTACCGGATTGGCTACCCATGATTGATACTTGACCTCTCGAAGGATTCCGGCTAGAACAAGCTTTTCCATCTCTTGGTGTTATACAAGGCTTCTGTTAGGGGCTTGACTCCGTTTCTTTTGTATAATGGGCTTAACATCAGGTGGGATCCATAACTTCATGTTCCGACAATGCTACGAGGGATGCCGGTCATATCTTCCGGGCACCAAGCAAAGACATAGTGCAAGAGCAGCTTTTTAAGGTATGAGATGGTTTCTTTGGAAAGGTTAGTGTTTACCCTTATCCCCTGTTGAGGATATTTTGGGTTTATGTCCAACCCTTGTTCATCGTCTTCGTCCTTTCTTGAGCTTTCCCCTTCAACCACAAAAGCTTCTTGGGCAGGTTGAAGGGTTGCTATCCCTTTTTCAGTAGGAAACTTCACAGTGCCTTGAACAACTGAAACTGCCCTTTCGAACACACTTTGCCCTGGCCTTCCTATGATGATATCATAGTTGGAAGGGATATTGATTACCGCAAAAGTGAGTTGTTCGATTCGTCGCTTTGTTCTTTTGCTGAACAACATTAAGGGTTATTTGGCCTAAAGGCTTGATAGGTATGTTTGCGATACCTTTGATGGAGGATTCAGATTGTTGAAGCTTTGAACGTTCATCGTCGCTGAGAGGGTTAAAGCATTTCTCAAACATGATTTTGGTGGTTACACCGGTGTCAATGTAAGCCTTTTATGTCTTGATGGTTCCTATGTTGGCTTATATCACCAGAGGGTTTGAAAGCAACTCTCCTTCTCGTCGTGGGAAGCAAACATATTGACGTTCCCATGCCTTGAAATGATGGCGTTTGTGTGAAGCTTTGTTTTCAAGGTCGACCATGTTCACTTCCTACTTTTTTTTTTTAACCATCTTGTCCTTGACCCCTTTAACCAAGTGAGCCAGTTCGGACTTGACGGCTTTTTCGATTCTCTTTTTGAATTGGAAGCAATCATTAGTATGGTGACCTTTCTATTCGTGAAGCTCACAATACTAGTTTGATTTTTCCAATCTTTTGTTTTTTAGCAAAGGTTGAGGAGGGCGGATGCTGTGTTTTACCTCTTCGGTTGCCAAGATCTCTTATGTAGCCTTGGTTAAGGCTGTAAAGTTTATGGTTTTTTCTTGGCTTGGAGGGTTCCGGCCTTCAAGCCTTCTGGAATCCGAACCTTTGAACCGTTTGTCGTAAGAGCCATACTGGAAGCTCTAGTTAAGAGTCTTTTATTTTGTTCTTTGATGTCTACAGCTTATTCTCCTCGAATGTGGGCTTCAGCCCTTTTGAGTGCTTCTTCAAGGGTTTTGGGCAGGCATTTATTGAAGTCTCTTGTGAGATATTTGGAATTTATAGCATTCATGAACCCTGCAACCCTAATCTTTTTTATTGGCGTAAGTTAAACCTTCCTGTACCTTTCGGTGAAGTCTCTGACACTTTCATCATCACGTTGTTATGGGAAACTTTTGCTAAGATCGTCAAAGGTCTGAATGCTTTGTTCAGGAAGGTCATTGAACCATATGCGTGAAGACCCTTCAAGGGTTCGCATGAACATGATACAACATCCGGGGTTGGGCCATTTTTCTATTTTTGCAGCCCCGGCGAATATTTGGGGGTGGTCCTCAGTACCGTGATGGCGTCTTTATCTGGGTTTGAAACTCGTACTCAACAATTTGTTGGGAGAAGCAAGATAAGTTATTGGGCTTGTAAGGTTTTGAGAGGTATTTTATTACCCTTGAAGTTGGGTTACCGTTTGAGGTACCCTGGTGAGTGGTTGGTACTTGGTTGATGAAGTTAAAGTTAAAGCCTTGAAGGCTTTCTGTGTCATCATCCAGCTTTCATGTGCTGCAAAGGAAATTGTGCCATCATTTGTGTCATCAGCTAGGGCATAAGGTTAAATCCTTAAAGGCTTTCTGATGGTACTAATAAAAGATACCATTATCTGTGTCATAAGGTTAAAGCCTTAAAGGCTTACTGTATAAGGCATTCCCATGGATGTGCTCATGACCGCACCTCGAGCCAAAGGCGGGGTGACCATGGCTTGTTTTCATGAAGTAGTAATGGGAGGGGGAACACTTGAAGCTGGTGACTGCCATAATTGATCAAGAGTGATTTTATGCCCCATAGGTGCACCGGTTGTAACGGGTTGGGAGGTAAATAAGGGAAAAACGGTTGGACTTGGCCTCCCCAAAAGCTAAAGGGCTTGAGTGGTTGGTCTGTCACACTAGGACCAGCTTCAAGGTAAGATGTGGCTGAACGTGAGCTGCTAAAAGGAAGAGATGGAGGGCCATGTGATAATGAGGGTTCAGACTCCTCATAATTTAGTCTTATTCTCACCATTTTTTCCCTTTCTAAGCTCACATGCTAGTTGAGAAGAAATCTCAGTTGTAAGAAACTTCTAGCTAGTCACTCGGGTGTTAGATCTATGTGTTCCGGTGTATGCATTACATCGATTTGAGTAGGTGCAACCCCTGACCAAGATGGGTTTGTGTTTGAAAAGAAGTGAACTCCGGGAACATATCCCGGTGGAGTACTTCCGGGAGTAGAAAGAGGTGTAGATAAGGCCGGTGAGATCCGACCCGAATTTGGTGTTAAATCGGTGTTGTTAGGCACCTGATTTACCTGACCGAGAGACTCGCTTTCAGACATGATGTAAAGATAAAATGGAGCTACACAACTGGTCTTTAAGATAAAGTAAGCGGCGTAGCCCCACGGTGGGCGCCAACTTGTTGATGCAACAAATAATAGACCAAGGCCTGTAGCGATATCTCCGGGTAAAAGGGTTCAAGGGTTTCGATTAGCCTAACGCAGGTCGTGGGGTCCCCCCACGTTTGCAAGACGTGGAGAGAGGTTCATTAGTGTTATTGTTATTCTTCTTGAATTCTAGACTGATATGAAACCAGCCCAGAACGTAATCGTTGGAGAAGATGAATTATTTGGTGTGAAGAAGAGAAGCATAAAGCTAGCTCTCATGGGAGAAGAAGAAGAAGAGAAGCAAGCATGAAGCTTGTTCTTGAGAGGGAGAAGGAGAATCAGAGAGTTAAGATAGTTTTTAGCTGATTCTGGAGTGTCCCATATGTTTGGCATGGGCTGCAATTTATAAGGGAAGAGGTTTCTCAAAGGAGAAACCTTTAACTAATGAACCTGGCTTGCAGTGAGGGACTTACCCTTTTAGGGGTTGAACGGTTTGGACCTGCGGACAAAAGGGTGTTCTCTGTGCACATGTTATGTCTGTGCAGAATTGGTTCTCACGTTAAGTGTTGATGTGACCGGACACTGTGCTTGTCCTTTTACTGTTCACCTGAGTTTGCGCGTTTTGAACCTCTCAACCTTTTAACCTTTTAAGCTGTTATGTATATTAGTCATTTTATTGAGATTTGGGCTACCCCCGTCATCAGGGTGGTTTCACTCAAACCATTTCTTTAAAGGAAAAATGTATGATCGGTTGAAAGAGAGTGGGGCCCATCCAGGGCCGGCTCAACCATTTTGGTGGCCTAAGACGAAGTAAAATCTTGTGGCTTTTTTCCCAAAAAAATATATGTAATTGAAAGTTAAACTTGAAGGGCCCAAGTGTAATCATTTGAAAGATTGTGTTAAAATTTAAAAACAAGAAAAAAAAAATGGTGAACCAGGGATTCGAACCCGGGTCTCACCAACATCCATACATACACAAAACCATTACACTACCAACCATCAATCTATTGATAACCCACACTCTAAATTTTTTATAAATGGACTATGGTTTCATCAAATTGGTGGCCTTATAGTTTTGATGGCCCAAGGTGCCCTTGGGCCGGCCCTGGGCCCACCATTACCCCCTATCCCTCCTCTTCCCTCATGCGATGAGTAGTCACTGCTCACCTCCCCCTTGCACGGCACCTGGAGTGTTGGCGGCACATTCCCGGTGCGGCAACTCCCTACCCCGCTCACCTCCCGCAACCGCCCCGGATACCCTAAGGATGCGACACTAGGGGGATAAATATTATTTAGTTTTTTGAATTTTTTATTTGAATTTCCTTTAGCTTGTTTATATTATATATTATTGAGTTAGTCTTTGAATCAAATTACAATTAGTTTATGTGTTCCGTTTTCTTGTGTATTTAAGTTAGTCTTTAAGTCAAATTACAATTCATTCGGTTTTCTTGTGTTATCGATTAAAAGAAAAGTGTGGTATAGTTCTACACAAAATTCATTATTTGGTTTCTTTGTTTGTTTTGTAAGTGAAGAAAATTAGGTGCTAGATGTTCAATGATATGCTATTTTTTTTATAGAACTCCAAAACACCGTTCAATATCTTTTTTCGCGCCCTCTTGAAACTTCGCAAATTTCTTTCTTTTATCATCTGTCGGATGCGGAATAGTTTTAACGATTGTAGAGTACGTTGGGTATATTCGATCCGCAAGGTAGTAACCCCGCCTGTATTCCACCGCCGAAACCGTAAAACTGGTGTCTGGACCTGTTCCTGCCACTACATCGTCAAATATCTGTGACTGGTATATGATGTTAAGGTCATTAAGTGAACCAGGTAGACCCAAAAAAGCATGCCAGATCCAGAGATCCTGTGACTCAACAACCTCTAGGTCTATAGTTGGATGACCATGATCTCCCCGAGTATACTGACCTTGCCAAGCAGTAGGGCAGTTCTGCCACGGGCCAGTGTATGCAATCAATGGTCCCGAGCATTCCTGGAAAACCATGTCTTTGTTCGTGTGGTTGATATAATTTTTTAACGTCGTTTGCGTTTGGTTTCCGCAGGTATTTCTGGCTATATAATTTCACGACCCATTCGCAAAACTTGTGCAAACATTCACGTGTGGTCCTTTCGGACATCCTTAAATACTCGTCCAATGAATCGGGTGCGTACCCATATGCCAGTTGGCGAATGGCCGACGTACATTTTTGTAAAGTAGTGAATCCCCTTTGGCCCCTAGCGTCGTATCGCAGTGTGAAAAACGGATCAGATTGGGCCAAGTCGTCCGCGATACGTAAAAAAAGTCGACGTCTCATTCGGAACCGACGTCGAAACATCTCGTCCGTGTACACAGGTTCGTCGGCAAAATAATCGGCCACTAATTTATCACGGGCGGCTATATATTAAAAACTAAAAATAAATTAAATCAATTAATAAATTTAAATAAACATACTCTAAAAAAATTAAAATAACTTCTTTGTCTCTGTTTAAGGCGGCTCTCCTAGTTTGACGTTGTGACGACGTTTCAGACTCTTCATCCTCCTCCATGAACATCTGAGTTGCGTACATAATGGTGTTTGCAAAAAATATTTCTTTCTCACCTGAAGATGACGAATACCACGTTGAAGAAGATGATGAAGACATGACTAATTTTTATAAAAATATGAAAGTTGAGAAAGAGGTGGGGTTGAAGTGGGTAAAAAATGGGGTGTTGGGGTTGTATTTATAAAAAAATTAATGAATTTTGAGGTTTTTTTTAAAATTAGCCGTTTGAATTTGGGGGTTGATATTTTTTTTCTTTTTAAATGGTCATAAAGCCCAACGGTCGGATTGTGTTTTTGTCTTTTTGTGGCCCGGCTCAAACGTCTCAATGGAGACGGAGAGCACGACGCAAGGGGGGAGGGGGCGAAACGGTGTTGGGAGCAGCTCCGGTCCAGGCCGATCCAAGGCCGACCACTACCGTGTAGCCTTAGTCTAACTAAAGATAACATCGGGAATTGCAAAATTGTTGCAGTACGTATGATTAAGATCTGCACATGTGTATGTGTCGAGGATTTTGATTGGACTGTGAGGTTGCGCAAGTGACAGTCAGATAGATTGGGAGAACGCAAAAATAAGGATATGCATAACTCAACTTCAGCCGCATAGAGAGCGCGTCTCTAAGCAACAAGAAATATAGACACATTTTAAGTAACATATTATTTGATATTTAATTTAATATTTAATTAAATTATTATGAGATATATGTAGAAGGATAAAGAGAGAAACATACAAGTTAATTATCAATCAAGTATAAAATAAATTAAGTTAGAGAATAGGTAATAGATTAAATTATAATCAAACTAATCACCACTCGAGGTAATCCGTAATCATTAGTAGTAATTTATCACAGTTATTGTCCATTAATAGTTTGGTCCATCAGTTGTAAAATGATACTCAGTAGTAATTAGTGATAGTGACCAACTAAACAGTGGTAATTGTCATCAGTAGCAACTTGTTCTTCAACAGTAACTGAGATACTATCAATATGCTGGGTATTTTTCCACTGATGTAAACATTCAACCGTCAACAGTTATAGTCACCAACCGCCAACTGAAATGTTGTGATAGTTCGTCTCCTCTATAAAGAAGGTCTTTGGTTTAATTTCGGTACAATCCTTTCAAAATAGCATCTGCATATTCGTTCTTGTTATATTCTTTAAATTATTTGATTGAACTTTCGACTAATTGTCACAATCTTTCAATTTGGAAGTGTCCAACGCAATTCAAAGATATATATAGTCCGAATTATAAAACCTATAGAATTCTTGTTATTTGAATCTAACATCCTCTTAATACTGTAAGAAGTTAGTCTTTTTCAGACGATATTAATGAAATATAACCGAACAAACTATCTTGCATTGAAATACAATTGAATAAAGGCTTGTTACCCGTCTTTCATCACCTCATCAACATTAGAAAACAAACATGTCAACTGATTTAAAGTATTTACAATCGTGTTTGCGATAGGAATAACCGATTATAAAAAAAAATTGTCTTAAACCCGAATCACTTATTTAAATATATAAGACTCAATCAATAATTCAATAAGAATTATTCATAGTCCCTCTTAATCTTTATCTCCTTAATTTAGTACTAATGTCTTCAAACAAATATTTAACCATACATCTGATTTTGTTTATACTATTTTTTTTAAACATATAATCTTGCTTTTAATACATCTCTAACCACAAATTTTGAATTTACAACATTTTATCATCTTGTTAAGCGATATTTACTAATTTTTTTGAAAACATGTTATGAGTCGGATTTAAAACAATTTTTTATAATCGGTTATTCCTATCGCAAACTATCTTGCATTGAAATACAATTGAATAAAGGCTTGTTAACCGTCTTTCATCACCTCATCAACATTAGAAAACAAACATGTCAACTGATTTAAAGTGTTTGTTTTCTAATGTTGATAAGGTGATGAAAGACGGGTAATGAAGATACATATCCGAGTCCGGACCTTCTCGCAAGGGACGGACCGATCCATTTACACCGAACAATATGAAGACCTCCATACCTCAGCATGCCGGGACCAGACCTCCGAACAAGTGCGTCCAAGACGGATGACGTCATCTCAGTTGACTAGTATAAATACCCATCCATGTACAAGCCAATTACGATTTTCTGAACCTTCGTCTCTACTTTCTCTCTATATCAAATACTTATCCTCACGCCGGAGGGTAGTCGCAGAGGGGCCCTCCGATCTCTGCGGCGAGTCTAACGGTTTTCTCTTTTGCAGGTTCAGGTCCTCAATTCCTCTCCAAGGTCCAAACTCAATTTATAGGCTCCGGCCTTCACTAAATTTTGGATCTTCAATTGGCGCCATCCGATTTCACAGCTCATAGTCTTTCACTTTGTGAATTTCTTGAGCAACGAAATAACTGATCTATGGCGGCCTCGGGTTCTTTGAATTCGGGATCCATTGCTGCTAGTGTGCAAACTACAGCTCCGACAAGTATTGCTTCCATGGTTTCAGCTCCTTTGAGCTCGGGACCAGGAACAACTCTACCGTTTATATTGATGCCAACTTCACAGGCATCAGAATTCGATGCGGAATTTCTCTCCAAAAATGCAAGCATCTTACGACGACTAAAGGCTCAACAAGCTAGAGATGAACAGATCCTCGGTTTAGGGTCTTTCACGATGAAACTCCGGTAAAAAAAAAGGGTCATTACAAGATTCGGAACCAAATAAGGTGCATATCCCAAGTTACCAGATATGTCCACCTTCAAAAATTCACTATCTAAAATATACGGAGGTGCATACCCCAAAGAACCAGGTATGTCCACCTCAATCTTTCACTGAAGGTTCCCCGGCAAAGAACAAAGCATCTTTTATCTTCGAAAGCGGCTCATTCACGAGGTTCGGCAAATCATTTACCACCGGAAAACTAAGAGAGTCAAAGCAAGCAATGGCAGTGTTAAGCTCGGCCTCAGCATTCCGGTTGATCAGAGGAACTTCTCCGTAAGGAGTCTTCTTTTTGAGTGCATGAATGTATCCACCCTGAATCCCGGAGTTAACACCGATATAACTCATGGCGTTATTAACTGCAGCAACGGCCACGGTCATCTCCGGACCTTTATGAATATTCTTTGCCAACAGTTGAGCCCCCTCCGTCAAAAGCCAAGCCTTGGTCGCTTGTAGGTCCTCCACCTTCTGAGCCAGATCAGCATTCTCTAACTTCAGCTCCTCAATTTCAACTTTATGATGCTTTTTCATTTCGTCCATCCGAGCCTTCAAATCGGCTTCTCCTGTTTTGTGGGCATCACGTTCTGATAAAAGTGTTAGAAAAAATTAAAAGAAGGTATAGAAAATAAACAAGTAAAGATCGAACATGCAAGCATCCATTCGTAGGCTGCACGGGCAGTAGAAACAACCTCTTCCATTTTCGTCAAAACCTCTTTGTGCTCTTTGTCCTTCTCTATTGAAGACTCCGCAAAACTTTTCAGTTCAGCGACAATCTTATCTCGTTCTTCCGAAGCAGATGCAGCCGCAACCTGGGAAGATTGATTCTGAGTAATCAAAGACTTCACTTTCTCTTGTTGAGCCTGTAAGTCTTGGGAGAGTTGGGTAAGCTTTTTCTCGGCGTCTGGAGTACATTGTATCTTGCGTTTCAAAGAAATTGTTTCTTTCTCCAAATCCTCCTTCACCGATTCCGCTTCAACCCACCGGCGGTATAGCTCAGTTACATAAACATTTAATTGAGCCTGGTTAAGTAATACCGCCGCTCCCAGGTCTTGGCCCTTCATCTTCCTACTTCGAGCATGATCTAGCGGAGTACTGATGTTAAACAAAAACATCCTAGCGGTGAGTTCATTCATCACCGAACCCTTGTTCCTCACATCCCAATCTGGCACAAACTTCTCATTGGCCGTAGCCGGATCAATCTCTATGTCATCCGAAAAAACATCTGCATATCGAAAGAAGGACATTACTTCGGGTCTGAACAAGGATGGTGGGAGAAAAGACACTTGGTCTTCCTCATCATCAAGGAAAAGTCCGGACCCAAAGAAGAGTCCAAAATCGTACCTGAAAAAGTTACCACATTCGCATCACCCTGAGTCTTCCCGTTCCCCTTGCTCGTAACTACCGGATCTTCAACTTCCATGTTTTCGGTTTCTTTCACTAGAAGATAACCACCGGAGAAGGCGGGAGTTGGTGCAGAACGAGCCAAGGCGGCTTCTTCCCTGGATGACTTTCTACCAGAAAGTTGTTCGTCCAAGTCAGTCATAATATTGTCGCTAGAATGGGAGAAACTCTTCTTAGCTTTTTTCGTCAATTTGGGTATAGGAAGGGAGGTAGACGAACAGACTTGAGGAGCATCAGCCTTACGCTTCCGAATAAGCCCTTTCGGTTCTGCAACCAAAGAAACTCCTTTACCTTTAATAGAAGCGCTCGAAGGACGGTACATCAGAGCCTGATCTAGTTCCCGGACCTCCGGGTCACTCTCGACGTCCCCACCTTCAAGTTCGGCCCTGACTCGAGCAGCAGAAGATCCGGCCGTCACTTCCTTAGATCCGGAGCCAACAGAAGTAGTCTCCATAGCAGGAGCTTCAGAAGGAATGGGCTCGTGAACCTGTGGGCGAATCTCTTAGGCTGACACCGATACTTGCTTCATAAAAGGAACCTCGCCTTCCACTATCTCATCAAAATTGAAATTCAATACGTTGAAGTTCAGAACCTTAAGCGCATCTCGAAGCGACATTTCGTCTCCTGCAGACAAAAGAAAAGCGTGATTAGAAGCGTTTAAAGAAAAAATGCCGAAGGGAGGACAAGAGGCCGAGAGACTTACTTTCACCCTTCTCACGTATCACCGGCCTGTCCCTATCCCATCGGCCCCAAATATAACAAACCCGTCCGAATAAAAGAAAGTGGTCGGGTAGGGGACGGATAGGGGACTGGCTATCGATCAGATCTTGAGCCAACTTTTGGTCAAAGATGAAACCCTCACCCAGCTCAAAGATCATCGACTGGTCTTTAAATCTCCATGCCATCTCGACTGGAAGACAACGATCGTCCAGCCAAAAGAAATGATATTTCCAATTTTTTAGGCTGGACTTCTCCTCTCCGGCCAGGCTTCGGATACCCTTCCGGTGGGCAAAAGTATGTAGGTACCGTTTTTCTCGGTGGATCCGATACGAAAACCTATCCTTGTTTATCACAAACACGGTAACGGGTGCGGAATCCCCGTAACGGTGCAAACCAAACACAATGTAAAACACACGTGTAACCAAAGATTCAATATCTATTGATTAGGGATGAGTACAACCACAAACATATACAAACAATGTTTTCAGACTCTCACTAAGTCTCACAACTCTCTCATACTCATCAGTTTCACACAGAAACTATGAGGGGTATTTATAGGGTACAAGACACAGACCATGACGAAACACAAAGAGGCCCCGGCGAAACTCCACAAGTCGACGAAACCCTTTCTGTTTCGTCGACATACATGCTGAAGAAATGGATTTCGGCCCAAATGCAATTTGATTGGCCCATGTGAGATTTTCGGCCCAAATGTTGATTCTGTTGACTAATCTTTAACAAATTGTAAGATAAGACAAACTTGTGACATCATCATGACATCACAATGATGATGTCATGGTGATGTGTCATCGGGACTTAGTTTGCGGCGCTCCGTGCTTCGCGTGTCGAACTCTGGGGCGCACGACGGAGGAATGTCGTGACGTCGGGCTTGAGCCGGACCTAACCGTGTCGAAACCAAGTTGAACCGAACCGAGTCGAGTCGCGTCCACATAAAGTGTATCAACAAACTCCCCCTTGGACGCTACTCGTGATGGTTCGTCTTCCGTGTCTTTTGTGTCGAAGGATCTTCAAAGTCTTCACGCGTCGTAAGTAGAAAGTGTATCAACAAACTCCCTTTTCATTTAGGAAGTGTGTTAACAAACTCCCCCTAAACATAAGCTCTCCTTTGAGTTATGCTCGCGAATCTTTTTATCACAAATACTTTTGATCCTTTTGGTGTTGATGAGTGATCAGCTGCAACTCGATCATCTTGATCTTCTGATTGCATCAACGTCGTGTCTTCACTTTACGGCTAGTCATCTGACACGTTCTCTTCACCTTTAGCTGATTCTGATGTCGCATCTGCACATACAAGAAAGCTAAACACGCAATGAGAACAACCGCTTGGAATATAGACAAAATAAACAAACGACACATATGAGATCAAATCTCAATCAAACACCGACCGACAATAGTTTGAAAGTTTAAAAATTGATCAGTTTTAATCCTTTAACTTTCAAAACTTGTTAACTTCGACAGTTTATGAAGGTGCAATTGTTTTCGGCTTACGATCAGGATTTTGGGTAGGATAGACTCGAGTTCCAACATCGGTCAATCAAAAATAAACTAGAAGCAAAATCTTTTTGGCTTTTATAAAGTTTATATTAAAACACACCTAAAATCTTTTTGAAATTTTTCATTTTTCAAATGTAAAGACGGAAAGCAATAAATGAATATATACAAAGATGCAGAAACTAAAAGCAGTAAACAAATATTTACAGACATTCTTTTTGCGAGTTTCGAGGGTAAGAGAATCATATCAGTGTACGGTCACGCCAAAACGCTCTTGTTGTTCATTTTGTTAACAATTAGATAAACATCCTATAGCGATTATCGGTATTGTTGTCCACATAAGCTCAACTTATCAGATGTAATCATGGCGAGGGGATACGATTAGTGTATGATTTATACTTACCGACCGGTGTTCATCCACACACGACACATTCCCGTATCAAGGTATGCACGAGAGTTCATCTTACCGGTGAGTATACCGTTTATCATCTGTTTAACCATATATGAAAATGTGAGAAACTCACTTATTTTGATTGAAAACAAGCCCTATGTGATAGAATCACTTATTGATGAGGAACTTGATTTTCGATGCATGAGGGCACAGGAGCAAGTCCGTGAACAGGTCAGTACATCGTACAGCAGAGAGACGAACTTGACTCCCGGATAAATGTGATATATTATCACTTATTTGTTTGGACATGTGATTGTTGATCACTTATTGAGGTCGTATGCAATATGTACATGTATGTATGGTATCATGGAAGACCTAGACTTCGTCTCCGTTATTTTTCGGTAAAAGATACAACCAAGATACCCAGATGATAAGCAGCATAAAGACCGAATATCTTAGAACCTCGGCAATCTCTCAAACGAAATTTCGATACTAAGACCGTATGCCAATGTGTGGTTCCCACCTGGTTTTCAGTCGATTTAGGATTTATATCACCCTGCACACTTTAAAATGATTGTGAGCCTACCGATACATCTTATATAGAGCTGCTTAACATTTTTCATTTTCAGTTCATTTCAAAGAGGTTTCGACAGACCACTGATGTACTATCATTTTCTCTTTTGCTCGCCAGGAAACTCATTTTTGTTTTTCTATTGTTTTTGCACTTTTGAAATTTTTTGATGTTTTTGAATTTTCAAATTTTGGATTTACTCCCCCTAAAATCAACAAACTATGATAAATTTTAAAAACACAAAGGTATTTACAAAAACGATTTTCCGATGTCGGATTAACTCATGTTTTACCTTAATGCCGTTTACCAAAATTAATTTTAATCAGAATTGATTTATCGAATTTTGGAAAAATCAGTTGGCATGTCGGTAAGCGGTGCGGACCATGACAATGTTGACGAGTTTCATAGTGAAACAATCACGTGTGAGGTGATATTCGAGTTCAACGTGTCAGGTCAAAGAGTGATGTACAAGATGATATAATTCATAAAGCAACTTAAATATCGACAAGTATAGGAGAGATATGAAATTTAAAACCGTATCCTGTAACTGCTTCGTACATTGCGAGGAATCTGAGCGCTCTCCTAAACTGTATATCCACCCGGTGTGGATTTCAAAGTCGATTTTGTAGCTACTGAGAAATCTCTTCACAGCAACAAGATCATAAACCTTTGGGTCCAGCTGGTCTTCCACATTGCACCAGCGAAGGTCTTTGACTTTCCCTTGAGAAGTAGTGTGCGGTTGTTCAATCCATACCAAGGCATCCGCACACCTTGTTGGTTTGTTCAACAAACACATTTTCTTTAATCACACCGCGAAGAAATGTACACTGCACGTTCATTTTGTTGATTTTGAACTTCAGACGTGCTGCAGGTGCATACATTTTGATTGAATCTATCCTGGGGACCCGATTAAAGCCTTTAACAATCAAACTTCGAAATGATTTTCATTTTGTCGAAGCTTTCAATTTCTTTCGACAGACAATTCTGTCTTCTTTTCTTTTTCTCTCCATCAAAGGCAACAATATCTTTTGTCGCCGATCCTGTGCATGGACACTCCGCTATCAACAATCCGATGACTGTCGATAGTTCCTCCTGGAACATCCTGCACACTCACTCAGAGATTAGATGGAGAGGGGGACCCAAGCCTTCATAGACTTGGGTTGCCCCTGAGAATCAAGAAATGTAATTTCAATTTCCTGATGATTTTCAAACACAACACCTCCCCCTGAACTTTCACCCGATTTAGGTTTCCAAGTTTGTTTTTGTTTACCAGATTGTGTATTATTTACAGATTTAGAAATCTCCGGTTTTAACGGTTGTGACAAAATTGGTTTCCTTTTAACAGTTTCTGGTTTTAAAGCCTTTTCGATCACCTTCACATTTTTACGTCGTTGTTTTGTTTCCTGTTCTTTAACTGTGCGTATGTCAGTTTTTGGTGACACAGGACGACGTTGTTGATGACCTTGTTCAGAAGGGGCTCTTTCTACAAAATTTGGTTTCGGAGAGTTTGTGCAATTTCTGATAATGTGGCCAAACTCCCCGCATTTGAAACACGATCTCCTCTCAACAAACTTGGGAGATCCTGTTCGACTTTCACATGTTGAACCTGTAGACCCAGAGGTACTTGTTCCTTCATCACACCCGTTTGTGTGTTGGGTGTAATTGTTTTGAGCGTTACGCTTTAAAATTCTGACTTTTTGAACAAAATCGGTGTTTGATTTATTTTCAAAAGTCTCCACCTTGTCAGTACCCTTGGATGCTATAAATTTAACATCATTGTTTTTCTTCTTGAAACGAGCTCCTTTGGTCTCATCCTTCGGTTGTGATCCTTTAGACTTTTGAGCTTGTTGTTGTTGTTATTTACCCTTAAAAGCGATAGGTTGTTGCTTCGTTGGTGATTTTTGATTTCCAAATTTTCTTCTAACTTCAGCTTTTGGAATCGGATCACACTAAGTTACTGAAACTCTCGGGATCCCCTTTTCCAAAAACTTACTGGTAGTATCTTCAAACACTTTATCAATCAAAGATTGATTGACGTTTTTAATTGGAAAAGCTGTGTTTGAATAAATTTTGTCATCACCGAATAAAGTGTACAACACGTTATCACTTTTAATGGTAGATGCTATCTCAGTGATAGGATCTATCTCTTGTTTAGCACCAGTTGATTGCACAACAGGAGTAGGAGGATCACACAGAATGTGATTCTCAAAAGGCACTTCTACTCATTTTCTATCGTCAAGAGATTTATCCTCATCACTCACATCTGACTCATCATCCGAAGAATCATAGTCCTCAATGGTTGGAGGACTTTGATTTGAAGCACATGATGACTTTTCCTTTCTATCAGATGAGCCCTCCGATGAATTGTCCGTTTTGAACCCTAAGCCAGTTGTAACATCCTCATAATCAAGAGGTACAGTTGGCTCAAAACGCGGCATTTCTTCCTCATCGGGCATTCTGGTATAGTTGTTCTCAAAGGAGGCGGACACGACTTATACCCAACGCGTTTAACATTACCCTTTAGTTTTTGAACGTCAATGATGTGATCGAGCACAAATCGGGAGTTAGAATAACTCTCCAATTTGAGCTTGATTGCATCATGCTCACATTTGGCAATGGCTAGTTCCTTTTTGGTTTCCTCAACGATGTTAATGTAATCGTTAATACTAACTTGTTTATGATAAACAATTTTGGTCACTTCGGAAACACTTTTCTTTAAGGTTTCAATCACAGATTTAAAATCCTTTTCGTTTCTAACTAAAGCCATATTTGCCTCTTTGCACTTTGACAGTTCAATAACCAAACTCTGATTGTGACTATGAACCATTTCAGATTCATGTTTCAATTCAGCACATTCATGTTTCATATCAGCACAAACACTACATATGCTAGGAGTTTCAGATTTTACCTGACTTGTAGAAGCTATGACATTAGCCATAAAGGCAGTCTGAGAAGAGAAATATCCATCTTCAGTGAGAATCTTCTCCATTTCTTCTGATGTAGCATCAGCTTTCTTGATCAAGTCAGAATTTTGACATTTCATCTCCTTGGCACCATTCGACAAACTATCACCTTCAGAATCAGTTCTTTCATTCAAATTCGATTCTTCATCCGAACTGCCACTATATCCCGGACTATCATCTTTTCCTAAAGATTCACCATCATTGACATTCTTGACAATTTTAGCATAAAACATAGTTCCTCCTTGATCTCCACCTCCAAATTGTACAGACCAGTCACACCTTTCATCAGTTTTATTTGAGTTGGACGTGGATGTACTTGTTTGATTTATGAAAGGATTTTGGTTGCCTTGTTGAGGTTGTGGTTGGGCTAGTGACGGTGTCGGAATATATGCACTTGGATCGAACTGAGGTTGAGTAGTGGTAACTTGAGGCGTAAAAGGAATATAAGCACTACCAAATTGAGGTCTAAAAAAAGCCTGAGCTTGAGCACTCTTATGCACTGGCGGATGATAGGCACTCGGATCGAAAACCGGAGGTGGAGCTGAAGGAGCAAAACCAGGCAGGTACATTTCAGTACAACTCATAATTGATGTATTGAATAAAGTTCCTGATCACACACTTGAAAACACACTGTTAAATCACTTTTGCAAATCCTCTGTTAAAAACTTTAACAAGTTTCGACGAAACCCAAAGCTTAAACAATTGTGCGACGAAACTCCAAGCCTCTGCGAAACTCTCTTGTGTTGTTATGCGACGAAACTGAATGGTATTTGATGAACGACGAAACCGAATGATATTTGATGAACGACGAAACCCAAAAGACTGGACGATGAAACTTGATTTATTTGTATTGCGATGAAACTGATTTGAATAATTGAGTTCGACGAAACTGGATTCTGATCGACGAAACCTGTTATGCTGATCTAGATCGACGAAACTGTTCTGATGTCGACGAAACTGTTCTGATATTTTTGGACTATTATGACAAAACTTGTTGTAATTTGAACTTAGTGGGACGAAATTGGATAAACAATTTTGACGAAAAGGATGAGACAATAAATGTTAATTGTTTGAACGTGCACATTCACCAGTTGTAATATGCAATTGTTTTTCTAAATGTTAATTGAATGGATAAACAATTGTGATGAAATCTCATGTGTGTGTGGCGAAATTTGAATGGTTTTGGGATAAGATCTGGAAGTTGGTGAGTTTGGTGATATTTTTCAAAGGTAGCCTTATCTCTTCTGACACATGCACACAATTCAAACTACACCTTATCTTTCTCAGCCAAAGTGGGTACACAATTTTCAAAAATCACCAACCCATCATGCTTGTGGTCATCTTTGTCAAACACACGTATTTTAATAATCAACAACAATAATTTAACTTCAACAAAGATCAAACACAATTAATATATCAAGAACAATAAGAATATTTGAAGAACACTATGAAGATCAGATGAACAATATGATGATTCCGGCCAAAATATCACCGGATAATTTTTCCGAACACAAATTTTGCTTAAACTTTTAACAAAAACCCAAATATCAACATGTATAGATGCAATATAACAAGTTTTCAATGAAACTTATAGCAAAAACAACGATTTAAACACTGATTTCCAGAAAATATTTTCAGAAAATATGATTTTTTAAGAACGAGATCTGAAAAATCACAATAACACACTTGTTTCAAACACGACAATGTTTGGTTTTAAACAAGGAAAAGAGCCAAAGCTCTGATACCAATTGTAGGTCCCGTTTTTCTCGGTGGATCCGATACGAAAACCTATCCTTGTTTATCACAAACACGGTAACGGGTGCGGAATCCCCGTGACGGTGCAAACCAAACACAATGTAAAACACACGCGTAACCAAAGATTCAATATCTATTGATTAGGGATGAGTACAACCACAAACATATACAAACAATGTTTTCAGACTCTCACTAAGTCTCACAACTCTCTCATACTCATCAGTTTCACACAGAAACTATGAGGGGTATTTATAGGGTACAAGACACAGACCATGACGAAACACAAAGAGGCCCGGCGAAACTCCACAAGTCGACGAAACCCTTTCTGTTTCGTTGACATACATGCTAAATAAATGGATTTCGGCCCAAATGCAATTTGATTGGCCCATGTGAGATTTTCGGCCCAAATGTTGATTCTGTTGACTAATCTTTCACAAATTGTAAGATAAGACAAACTTGTGACATCACAATGATGATGTCATGGTGATGTGTCATCGGGACTTAGTTTGCGGCGCTCCGTGTTTCGCGTGTCAAACTCTGGGGCGCACGACGGAGGAATGTCGTGACATCGGGCTTGAGCCGGACCTAACCGTGTCGAAACCAAGTTGAATCGAACCAAGTCGAGTCGCGTCGCGTCCACATAAAGTGTATCAACAAAGTATACAAGTCCCCAGCTGTTATAAATTCGTAAAAATACCGGAACACATTTAAATCTGGTTTACGGTTAAGAGCTCTGCAAGAAATCTAGAAATGATTTATTCGGCTCAATCCGAATGGGTTCACTTGACAAAGGTGAACCCGAAAAAACCGAAGAACTTTAATAAAAAATTTCGAGAAAGGAACCCTATAGTTCGCAAAGTTACAGACTCGGGTATACGGGGAAATTTCCCGGGGAGAAAAGGATAAATGGTCTTATCCTTAGCCGGTAAAACCAGATAAAGATCTGTTGGAATCATGTAATCACTGACAAATTTATCCAATTGATGTTGAGTCATAACGCTAACGCTCTCGGAAAGGTTTTCTTTCCCGGTAGCCATGACCGAACTGGAAGCAGGTTACGCACCTTAGAGAAGAAGAGGGGTTGAGAAGAAGATGAAAAGGGGGTAACACCAAGGGAGATCGAGAGAGTAAAAAGAGGAAAATGAAATGTAAAAAAGGGTTTTTATAAAGAACTTTTAAGTCGGTTATCAAGGGGCGGTCATGTCAACCGTCACGTCAGGCGCCGATCACGATTCCCAAAGAGAGGATTGTCACCGTCACCGGTCGGTGACTGACGGTAAAAGCATTTACCTCACCAACGCCACATCAGCTCCACAGTCACATCGCCACGTCATCTGTCCAAAGAACTTATCTTAACATTTTATCAAGTCCTCACCAGCACTTGATAAACTGGGGGACTTGAAGATACATATCCGAGTCCGGACCTTCTCGCAAGGGACGGACCGATCCATTTACACCGAACAATATGAAGACCTCCATACCTCAGCATGCCGGGACCGGACCTCCGAACAAGTGCGTCCAAGACGGATGACGTCATCTCAGTTGACTAGTATAAATACTCATCCAAGTATAAGCCTAGTACGATTTTCTAAACCTTCGTCTCTACTTTCTCTCTATCAAATACTTATCCTCACGCCGGAGGGTGGTCGCAGAGGGGCCCTCCCATCTCTGCGGCGAGCCTAACGGTTTTCTCTTTTGCAGGTTCAGGTCCTCAATTCCTCTCCAAGGTCCAAACTCAATTTACAGGCTCCGGCCTTCACTGAATTTTGGATCTTCAGGTAACAAGCCTTATGAGTCTAGTTTAAGATAATTTTTTATAATCGGTTATTTATGTCGCTAACCCAATCCATTACCTTCCCTAAATCATTTCCTTATTTTGTAGTTATGAGTCGGGTAAGACAATTTTTTTATAATCGGTTATTCCTGTCACAAACACACCCTAAGACCATGTGTAGTGGTAAATTGTTATAATGCCCCCACCATGGGGCATTATCCGACACGTGTCATCCCAGTCAGCATGGGGCATTATAGCATAAAGTGGTGTAGTGGGGCATTATTCCAATAACGCCCATGCAATCATTTCTCAATTATTTTTTTTAACTTTAAATACTTCATTAAATAAAAAAAATACAATACTAGAAATAAAAAAAAATTAAAATCCGATTAAATAAAAAAAATACAATACTAGAAATAAAAAAATTAAAATCCGATGAAATTAAAAAAAAAAAACACTAGTTTTCATCTTCGCTTTCTTCACCCTCGCCAACTTCGTCTTCCTCGTCCTCCGTTTCTTCCTCTCCCTCAGGTGGTACATACCGAACCGACCATGCGTGGTGTAGCAAATCAACCATTAACTGGGAATTGTACGGTTCGTAACGCAACTCTCGTGCATTATTCACTCTTTCTTCCATTGACGCCTGTGGATGCTCCTCTTGAACGGCTTCTGGCACATAATTCTGGCATATCGCCTTTACTTCGTCTTCCAAAATCATGTTGTGCATGATTATACACGCGTACATAGCATCTCTCATTTTTTGCTTGCTCCATGCACGACAAGGATTTCTCAAATATTGCCAGCGTTGTTTAAGAACCCCAAAACATCTCTCAATGTCTTTTCGTGAAGACTCTTGAACCTTTTTAAAGTATGCTCTTTTTTCATCAAAAGGATCACTATACGTCTTCACGAAAATCGAATACCTAGGATAAATTCCGTCGCTCAAATAATATCCATGAGGGTAGTAGTTTCCATTTGCGTAAAACGACGCTTTTGGAGCTTTGCCAGAAATCCACTCCTCTAACAGCGGAGATTGTTCAAAAACATTGATATCATTGCATGACCCGACCACGCCAAAGTAAGCCGACCAAACCCAAAGGTCCTGTGAAGCAACCGCCTGAAGAATAATAGTGGGTCCTTTTGGGTCACCCCGTGTGTGTTGGCCTCGCCATGCAGTCGGGCAGTTATTCCAACGCCAATGCATGCAATCTATGCTCCCGATCATACCAGGCAAACCATGCTCAGCATTATGTACCTCGTAGATCTTTTGAAGGTCGTCCCATGTGGGCGTTCTAAGATAACGCGCACCGTACACATCAATTATACCTTTATAAAAAAACATAGACAAACATAAGCTTAAAAAAAAAATTGTAAACATACTCGAGGTTTAAAAAAAAAGTAAAGTATAGGAATTGTACCGCGACAAAAATGCTCCAAGCTGTCTCTCGATGTTTTCTCCGCCATTTTTAGATACTCGTCGTTGATGTCGGTAGTGTTTCCATAAGCAAGGATTCGTAACGCCGACGTACACTTTTGGATACCGGTAAATCCAAGTTCCCCTCTCGCATCCGCTTTTTGTTTAAAATAATCGTAGTTGGCTTCCAAGTCGTCGACTATGCGTAGGGGTAAAATGTTATAAAATGGATGAAGAACTAGGAGAATCCATCAAGTTTTTTATAAAATGGTTGTGTTTTTTAGAGAGTTTTTGTGATGATTTTGGTTGAAAATGAATGAGTTTATATATATAGGGGTAAAATGTAAAAAAAAAAAAAAAAACTAGCCGTTTGATAATCTAGCCGTTGGAGACTTGTGATTGGTTGCTAAAAACATGTGCAAGCGTTTTAAAAAACACGCCAGACTCAATTTTTTTCAAAAAAAACGCCCGGAAACGCCGGGTATAGTGGAGGAGTGGGCGTTTTCCGGCGTCTTTTTTGAATTTTAAAAAAAAAACGCCCCACAGACTAAATAATTTCCTTAATCTGTACAATATGTTTATCCAAAATGAGACGCCAAAGGGCGCGTAGGGTGACACATAATACAATCCAAGCAACCCACACGGCACTGCTTTTATTCCAACACGACGTCGTAGCCCACCCCTAACCACCGAGCATTCAACCCCATTCTCACTGTTACAATTATAAAACCTCATCAAAATTAACTTCAAACCCCCAATTTCATTACAAAAAATTGCAGAGAAAATGGGAGGAACAACAACAATCTCAGTAGGTTCAGATGGAGTTGCTATCATCACCATCATCAATCCACCTGTTAATTCACTCTCTTTTGATGGTAATATTCAATATCTTACTTATTGATTTTGACCTCAATTGTTATCATTTTTAAGTAGAATTTACAGTTTATTGTTGCAATTTTTTTGCATATCATGATCTGTGATCTTGCTGTTTATGTGTTTTATCTGAAATTGTTTTATCACTTTCGATCACGCTGATGTGTGTGAGTAATTTTGAGATAGTTGGTGATATTTCATTGTAATTAGGGTTGAGGATTTTTTTTTTTTAAATTTTAATAAGAAAGCTGGTAGTTGATTTACAATGAAATTAGGTTAGTTTTGTATTGAAAAGTAGCAAGTGTGATATGAATGCTAGTATGGTATAATCTTATGTTAATTAGGGTTGAATTAGGGGAAAACATTTTGGATTTTTTTTTATAATGGTTTGAATATGATTTGTTAGTAATTTAACTTTGTTTTGAAAGTCAAGACTGGTATCTTGTAATTGAACCGAGCTTTTAAATGTCGAGGGAGAACCGATGTATGTTATGAACTACAAAATAATAGGTAAAAGAATTGTGAGGAAACTCGTATCGATTTCGGGTTTAAAAGGTACCTTTGATTTCTAGAGATATTAATATACCACTTGGAAGGGGGTAGAAAATACATATGTATCATAACGGTTTCGAATTTCTGTATGGAGTGGGAAGAAATTAGGGATGATAAGATCACATGATGGGTGAGTGGTTGAAGCATAAGAATAACATGACAGCTTATAATTGTTCCACATTGGTAAAAAGAGTTTAGGGGGACCCGTGAGGTCGGACTAGTAGTTTTGCCATGAATGTGATATGGATTGAGAATTTATAGGTTTACAAAAAAAAGTAAATCATAAAAACATTAAATTTGGCTGACAAATGATTGAGAAATTGTAGGTGTCTTTCTTTTCATTGTACATTTACTATGTATATAAATATATTTGCCAATTAAGTATTAAATATATTTGCCAATTATATTGAAACTATCTGGCTTTTTATCCCCAGTACTAATTAGCTTAAAAGAAAGTTTTGATCAAGCCTTACAAAGGGATGATGTGAAGGCCATAGTTGTTACAGGTAATTTTAATGCTTAAAAACTTGATTTTTTTATAAATCATTAATTGTAACTGTGAAGTTAATACTTTAATATGATTGGCGCAGGTGATAAAGGCAAGTTTTCTGGTGGTTTTGACATAAGTGCATTTGGTGCACTGCAGGAAGGGAAAGGTATGGATATTGTATACCTTGCGTTCTGTCTGTGTGTCAACTAGAGATGGAAATTAGGTGGTTTGACGGGTCAAAATGGGTCATTTATGTACTAGTCGGACCAGGTTGACCATAAATTCCAAAACACTTTTAAATAGGTCAAAATGTGTCGTTTTTGAATATGTTCACAAAAATCATAATATAGCTTTTGAATGAAATGAATTAGGAGGTTTTAATTTGTGATGCCATAAAATGGGCTTCACAAGACTTTTGACTTGTTTGACCCATAACCCATTCTACTGGTTTCGTTTTGAGCCAAATTTAGTATTTTATGTGATTGACTTTGACCCCATGGAGATGAAACATAACCCGGACCGATTCACTTGTACTACATATGTCGAAATTATTTTGTTTAGTTAACCCATTAGTTTTGCTAATAATAATATTTATCTTCTCATTTTGGTTTCTTGTTTACAGCATTGACAACTGGACTGGCTTCAAAACCTGGTTATGTATCAATCGATATTCTGTCTGATACCGTGGAAGGTAATTTTTTCAACCGTTCTGTATATGTCTCTTTGTTGATTATTACCGTTAACTACTCATTATAGAAATTTCTAAAAAATGTTTGTGTTGTTGGTTTCAGCTGCAAAGAAACCATCTGTTGCTGCTATTGACGGGCTTGCTTTAGGCGGAGGATTAGAGGTTGCCATGGTATGTACTATATGTCTATATTTCCCTTTTCTTTCTTTTGGCTAATTAAACTCTTTCTTTTTATAAAGTTATTGATTAATATTTAATCGTGCTGATTTTGTTTTCAGGCTTGCCATGCTAGAATAGCTACTTCTACTGCTCAGTTAGGGTTGCCGGAACTGCAGCTCGGTATTATTCCTGGATTCGGAGGTATGGCTTTGTATATCATTCTACTGAAATAATAATAAGAGTAAGGTCCACGGATGGTCCTTATGGTTTACCAACATTTTGGATTTGGTCCCTAATGTTTCAAAAGTACATAGATGGTCCCTGTGGTTTGCACTTTGTAACGCATTTAGTCCCTGTAGGACCATCCGTGTACTCTTGATAAGCTAGGGACCAAATCCAAAATTCCTGGTAAACCACACGGACCATCCGTGTACCATAGTCACAGAATTCGCTCAAAATAACACGAATTTCGAATTGGTACGTTTTGTACCATACGAAATTCGTATACGACCCAAATCGCTACCAATTCGCGAATTTAGGGTTTGGTTCGTCGTTTCAATTCGTTTATCCAGATTATTCCAGTTTGTGTTTCCAGAGCGTTTCAACTGATGGAGAATTCCGGCGCCAGTGCTGCAATATCAGCCAGAAAAGAGGAAGGAGGAGAATGGCGGCCGTAACTTGCGTTTCAGCGTTAGGTTTTTAATAAGTTTAGAAAGAAACTACATTCAAACCCTTTATCTTTTTAAGACTTTATATTTAATCCCTAAAACTTTAATTTTTACATATAAAGTGTAAAATTAGTTTATTAATTTGAACATTTAACCCCCTCTATCTTCACTAGTTCACATTTTGTCATCAAAACTTATAAATTTATACATAAAAATATAAAATAAACTTTATAAATATATATAAATTATGAATAGCTATTTTTTAATTTTCTACTACCTTATCACTAAACACGAAACAGCGGTCTCAATCGTACACCGTACCAGAGCGAACCGCGAATTAGGTACACCGTACCGGATCGTACTGAAATGAACCTACCCCCCTCCGTACCGAATTCGTGCCATCTAGCGAATTGCGAACCCGAACCACGTACCCGAACCGAAGCGAACCGCGAATTAGGTGACTATGCCGTGTACTTTAATAATAATAAATGGGATTGATATATCATACACTATACAATCTTTATATACAAATTGGCAAAAAGAACGATGTATAACTTATGGTTTTTTGTGTTATTTCAGGAACTCAACGGCTTCCACGGCTTGTTGGTCTAGCAAAGGCCCTTGAAATGATGTTGGTATGCTGTTTATCACCAGATACTGTTTGTGTTATGCTAGCATCCATGAAAATTGCAAGTTTCAATTTATTGGCCTTTTTTTAAACCCTGACATTTCTAGTTTTAGAGAGTTTCAAGTTACAATGTGTTAATTTGAACATCGACATAGGTATTTGAAGATGGTTGACTTGGGTCAACAAAATTGAAAATTTATATATTTTACAACATGTAAGAGTAAAATAAGACCTTAAAACAGAATGGTTTAAACTGGTCAAATGGGTCTAAACTTGAAAAGTTTATTTTTAGAGTAAAATGCCATTTTCGTCCTTGAGGTTTGGCCAGTTTTGCGACTTTCGTCCAAAGGTTTGTTTTTCCTCATCTGGATCCGAAAGGTTTGAAATCTTGCCATTTTCATCCGGCTCGTTAACTCCCTCCATTTTTCTCCGTTAAGTGAGGGTTATTTCCGTCTTTTCATCTAACGGCAATTCGGTCTTTTTCACTATATGTAAGCCGAACCAATACATAATATTATGTTATTGTTAACTGATTGATCTCTGTCTATCTCTCTCTCTCTCTCTCACTAGACATCAAAGCCAGTTCGCGGGGAGGAAGCGCATAATCTAGGGCTCGTGGATGCCATTGTACCAGGAGATAAATTACTAGAAAACGCTCGCCAGCTGGCATTAGATATATTAGCCCTTAGAAAACCATGGGTTTCAAGTCTTTACAGAACAGATAAAATCGAGCCACTTGGTGAGGCCCGCGAGATATTGAATTTTGCTAGAGCTCAAGCACGCAGACAAGCACCCAACTTGCAACACCCACAAGTTTGCATTGATGTTATTGAAGAGGGCGTTGTCTCCGGCCCACGTGCTGGATTATTGAAGGTTTGAATTTGTTTGTCATAACTAAATTCTCTATTTTTTGCTTACATTGCTCAACTCTTTTTGTGATTTTGTTTATATGATTCACAGGAATATGAAGAATTTCAAGTTCTTCTAAGGTCGGATACTTGCAAGAGCTTAATTCATGTCTTCTTTGCCCAACGTGGTACTACCAAGGTACAACTGTTCTCTTTTTAAATCAATTTACAAAAAGTGTGAATTTCCAGCAAGATATTGAGCGTTTTTTCTTTGACTTTGCCTTGACCAACTTCTCACAACATTTTCATTTTCCCAATTTCTCATGCTATATTAAAAGTTGTTTAATTCTTCTTTACTTTTAACTTATTGTTGTAATTTTAAGAGTTTTAAGTTATATAATTTTTAGAACATATTGTATAATCCTTTAAAGCATATTGTTGATTGTTAAACAAACTACCCCCACGATTTTTAAACGACCATAACTTTTCAATAATCTAAAACGAAATATATCATAAAAAACGAGCATTTTTTCTCTTTAATTTGAGTATGATATTGTGATAATTTTCTTTTAGTTTTAGAAAATTAACATGTTACATGATTACTAGTGTCTTGTGTTCTCCGCCGCACCGCACGGGCACCTTTCTAGTTAATATTATTATTAAAATTAGCTTTTTTATTTTTAAATCAAGTCTTGTTTTTGTGTGTTAACAGGTGCCGGGGGTCACTGATCTCGGTTTGAAACCAAGACAAATAAAAAAGGTTGCTATTCTTGGCGGAGGTCTAATGGGATCAGGAATAGCTACCGCTTTGGTTCTAAATGGGTACGAAGTTGTCTTGAAAGAAGTCAATCAAAAGTTCTTAGATGCTGGATTAGGCAGAGTCAAAGGTTTGACTTCTTACTCTCTTGAAATATTCGTAAATTGCTTTCGTATCATTATACTAACGTATCTATCATCCAGCCAATTTGACAAGCAGTGTTAAGAAAGGTAAGTTGACTCAAGAAAAGTTTGAGAAAACAATGTCTCGTCTCAAGGGCGTTCTTGACTATGAAAGCTTTAAGAATGTGGATATGGTGATTGAGGTATTTAACTTTTCTGTTTTAGTTTAGCGGTGATGTTTTAAACAAATGGAATTATATGATTGTTTATATATGTTTGGACAAACAGGCTGTTATCGAGAATGTCTCACTGAAACAACAAATATTTTCGGATTTGGAAAAGTACTGCTCTCCAAATTGCATACTTGCAAGTAACACCTCAACAATTGACTTGAATCTAATTGGTGAGAAGACAAAGTCTCATGATAGGATAATTGGCGCACACTTTTTCAGGTAATAGTTTTCATAATGGTTAGAACTTAGAAACTATGTTGGTATTTTGCTCACTTATCCTTTTTTTAAATAGAGTTAATTACGTGTTGAAAATAACCATTACAGTCCATTAGTTTAAAAAATGCCAAAACAGTATCAGCACTTTTACTTTTGTAACAATTACACTCCACCTCCGTTAACCCCATCCAATTTACCATTAAGTTTTTGATGAAAAGACTAAAATACCCCTATGTTAAACAAACTATCAAAAACCAAATTTTTTTATAGAAATCTCTCTCTGCAAATAAAAAGTAGAAACGAAAGACGTAATCAACTCTTTTAAATAAAGTTTTGTTGAAGTTATAACTTAGCTTTGAATTTTTTTTTGTTGCAGCCCGGCTCATGTGATGCCACTGTTGGAAATCGTGCGTACATCGAAAACGTCACCTCAAACAGTGGTTGACTTGTTGGATGTCGGGAAAAAGATTAGAAAAACTCCAGTTGTGGTTGGGAACTGCACCGGTTTTGCTGTTAACAGGATGTTTTTCCCGTATACTCAAGCGGCTCTTTTGCTGGTAGAACGTGGGGCCGACATATACAAAATTGATCGAGCGATTACAAAATTTGGAATGCCGATGGGCCCGTTCAGATTGTGTGATCTTGTTGGTTTTGGTGTTGCAGTGGCAACTGGGTCACAGTTTGTGTTTAATTTTCCTGAAAGAACGTATAAATCTATGCTTATTCCACTCATGCAAGAGGATAAAAGAGCTGGTATTGTTTTTGTTACGAATGTTGTAAAAATGTTTTATGTCTTTAAGGTTTTGTTCGTTTGTTTGTTGAAACTTGTGATTCTTTTTTTAGGTGAAACAACCCGCAAAGGTTTTTATATCTACAATGATAAACGCAAAGCGAGTCCAGATCCTGAGATAAAAAAATACATTGAGAAATCAAGGGAAATTTCTGGCATCTCAGTTGAACCTAAGGTCCCTCTCTCTCTCTCTCTCTCTCTCTCTCTCTCTATCTTCATTCATCTAGAGAGATATTTTCTCTACTCCTATAAAGTGATTGATACATGCATCTGGTTTCATTGAATAACTGAATGGCTTTCTTGTACATTGTTCCATCTATTTATCTATATCTATACTTCTATACTATATAATAAAAGAAATCAAACGGGTGACACATTTCATCCATTGGAGGCATCTACTTTGTGGTTTTCCTGTCTCTCTTTCCTAATTAATTATGGATACTTATTTTTAATTAAAGATAGTTATTATATCATTAACAAAATGAATTTAATATGATATTAATTTTTAATTTTTTTAATAAAAATATATTTTTTATTTAAAAGCTTCACCAAGTTCAAAACTATATTGGTTAAAATATTTAAAAAAAAAAGAAGAATAATGATGATAGTCTTTTTTAAGAGTGAGTTCTAGAAATTTTCATATATTTAATGTGGTTGGATGGTAAGAATGGTAAAATACAGTATGTTAAATAATAAAAAAAATGAATACTCAGTTGAAAGAAATAATGTTTTAAAAATTAACTTAACAAAATTTATAATTGTCACGTCAATCTTCATTTTTTCAACTACATATCTTGAAGACTGTATACATTAACAAATTATATTATGTTTTATTCCATTAGTATAATATACTAGTTTATTCAACCGTGCAATGTGCATGTGTTTTTTAAAATATAAATTTTTTATCACTAATTATATAACATTACATTTATTAACCTGTGTAATACACGGGATTGTGACCTAGTAACTATATAAAGTGTCATGAGAAATTTCAAGCTTATAATTGATCAAATAAAAAAAAGTTTCACTTCAAGCTTAAATTTAACGAAATTTGTCATAACCGGGTTTGATTTTGTTACAGTTTGCGAAACTATCAGATAAGGATATAATAGAGATGGTATTCTTTCCTGTTGTGAACGAGGCGTGTAGAGTGTATGCCGAGGGTATTGCAGTAAAAGCAGCTGATTTGGATATTGCCGGTGTTATGGGAATGGGATTTCCACCTTACAGGTTTCTTATTTTCCTCAACAAATAATTGTTTAAAATTATATAAAATTTCTGTTATCTTTTAACTTCTTAAAACATGTTCGTGTACAGGGGAGGGATTATGTTCTGGGGCGATTCGATCGGATCTAAGTACATATATGAGAGGTTGAATGAGTGGTCGAAGATGTATGGGGAGTTCTTTAAGCCGTGTGACTACTTGGCTCAAAGAGCTGCACTTGGGGCTCCTTTGGTTAGATTCTTTTCAATTATTTTGTTTACGTATATTGACGAATTTGAGAATATTAAATATACATGATGTTTTGCAGAGTTCGCCGTTGGATCAAGCAAAGTCGCGGTTATGAGATGGAATGGACGTCGTCCACTGGTTTCATGTATGTTGAACTGATTAAAGGTGGAGATGAAAGTTGCTTTTTATTGTGATAATAATAATAGGTTGAAAAGTAGCACCTTGTTTATGTTTATGATGATGTTCACAGCAATGTAATGTTTTGTGGACTTATTAAAGAAACAGTATTAATGAACGTTTGTATCCACTTTTCTTAAGAATCACATATACTTGACCAAACTTTAGAATAGCATATACATGTATACAACAATAGCAACCGTACCCAATACATCCCACTCAGAGGGCGATAAAGAGACTGTTTTTAGTGAGACCCCGGCTCCAAAGTCGTATGAATATCCATACATCGTCACATAAAAAAATACAGGCACATAGCTACTCAAAAAAACAATTTAAAACATAGTGCATATACATCAATACAAATACATGTAGTTTTATATTAATTGACATGTCAGCTTTACTTATCTTTGTTTAATTTAATTAAAAATAATTTATAACATGACTATTTTACTCTTATTTATTCAAACTTTAAAAGTACTTGTTTATCTGCAATTTTTACGCAGCTTCACTACAGTTTTTTGCTGCGCTTTTAACTGCCATTTTCTGGCAGTTTTTAACCGCAGTGTTGCGAGGTTGAATTTTGAGCAACAATAGCCAAACATGCTAAAAGAAAGTAGCTAAAATTTCTAGTGAAGTACAAAGAGTGCCTGAAAGTTTCATAGCTTTACAGGACAATAAATGGCAAAACCTTGACCCATTACAATAGCAACAAAAATAACTGTTTCGATTATCTCCTCGTCCTTTTTCTCTTACAGCGGTTGATGTTTGTTTGGTACTAACTAGAATCTTGAGATGTTGGACATCTATGTCTTTTTTGGGTATATCATGAGGGGTTACTGGATTTTTCACCCCAAACTATTGGTTATTGGCCGTTGCCACCCCCAACTATCACTTTGACGCCCGCCACCCCCAACTTAACACTTAGTGTGTTCTATCACCATGTCGTTAACTGATCACTAACCTTTGATCATATTACTATACTTTTGGGGTGTCCTAAGATCCCTAAAACCTTCCTAAGATCCTTATGAAACCCCCAAAACTGTAGTAACAGGATCAAAAGTTAGTGATCAGTTAACGACGTGGTGACAGAACATACTAAGTGTTAAGTTGGGGGTGACAGGCGTCAAAGTGATAGTTGGGAGTGGCAGCGGCCAATAGCTAATAGTTGGAGGTGATAAAATCCAATAACCCTATCATGAGGTATAATTTTATCCTTTCTTAATCTTGAGATGTTGGAGGACATCTTTGTCTTTTTGGGGCTTACATGTGGTATAATTTTATTCTTTCTTGATCTTCCGGCTAAACATTTGATGCTAACTATATGCAGTTATGCACCCATTGATCTCTTACATTTATCAGGGCAATACTAGGCTTCAAAATACAATTCTTGGACAATACTAGCATGCAAAAGAATTCCTACTAAAACTTGAGACTTGATGTATGATTATAAGTTTCTAACAACATCAATATATAAGGCAAGCGCTCGAGTTGTGGTGATTGAATCATGATCTCCAATGTTGGTGTTATGGAACGATTTTCAGTAATGTTTACGCCAGGGGGCAAGGGGCACCTAAGGGAAGTACCTTTGCCTCAACCAACCAAATCCCGCCATGTTAAAAATCATAAAAACTACCCTTAAGCCACAAAACACTGGTGGCGCCTTATCCTTGCCATAAACTATTTTTTTTTTCAATTTTATTAAACATTAAATAATTAAACATTACTTAATTAAACATAAAACTTACACATTACATAAAAATTAAACAAACATCCTAATGATTTGCCATGCCGAAACGTGTTCAAAGTACGGCCATACGCATGTTTGTAGTTGACGAGGGCACTTGAATGACGCGTGAGGTCGTTGTCGGGATTTTCCGCATTGTTGAACATCGAATCAAATCTTGCACTTTTGGCACGGATAATCCTGAAATGTGAAGTAAGTTCATCCACGGGGTCAGTTGGTCTCACCTTGCATGAATGCAAAATTGTTGAAAACCCCGGTTCCAAATCGAAGCCCTTGCATTAGGAGGCGCTCGGTCATTAGGGGTTGCGAGCCAAGATGTAGCCAACGCAATCTCTTCTTCTTCTTCGGTCCATGATATCCTTGTCATTTGAGATGAATTTTTTGTAGAGAAATATAAATAGACAAAGTTATTTGATTTTTTGAATTTGATTTAAAAAAACAACAGTCAAAACAAGTGCAAACGGTCATATTGACCTCGAAAAGAGAATCATTTACATGGGTTGTTCTACCCGTTTATTCAACCCGCCCGCCAAACCCGTAAGGGTAGCAGCGGTGTTCTAGCGCTGGTTCAAACCTGGGGAGGGTACCCGCATGGGTGCCCCGTCCCTCCTTATTGTTGTTTATTATAAAACTAACATGATGAACAAACAATTAGTTCAAACAACAGTTACTACTACTTTATTTTGTCAGCCTAATAAACATGACAATCAAATTTGTCGTAGGGTAATCAAATTTAGGTAGTGTTAATGTGAATATTTTAACCTCCGACAAATGATCTACAAACAAATGCACTAATTACTAATCTTTTTATTATACGAAAAAAACTATATATGTATTTTTTTATTGGATATATAAAAGCTTATTTATGTGGCCTTTATAAACAAACTCTTATCTAATATACAAGATTATAAATTATAATTAAATAGAGTATAAATGCTTAGATACCATATGAATCTACACTTATTCTATCCATAATGTGATTTGGAGTGTAGCTGAAATGTGTGTGTGTGTGTTTAAATAACTAACAACTAATTTGTTGTTTCTCACATTTCTTTGTGGTTATCGAAGTCAACTTGTTCGCGTTACTCTTTCATGAATTCTAAGTCTAAACTAACACCATATGAATATTTTATTTCATTTCTATATTCTTTTTGTAAGGCTAAAGCTCATTTATGTATTCTATAGATTAAAAAACCAAATATGTATATATGGTTTCATTCAAATACAGTGACTATGAAATACCCATATAAATTATGAAAATAAAAAGGAAAAATTACAAGTTTTGTCCTTTATCTTAATACCGCTTATTAGACGGTGTCCTTTTTAACGAGTTTTGCCCTTTACAAGGAATTCTGTTGCACGTTTTTGTCCTTTAGGCTTAACTCAGTTAGATTTTCTTGTTAAATCTTGTCACCCAAGGGCATTTTAGTCTTTTTACCCATTTATTTCAAGAGTCAACCCCAAAAAAGTTTGTTTTATTCTTTTAAATAATATTAAATAAATGGGTAGAAAGACTAAAATAGCCTTGGGTGACAAGATTCAACATGAAAATCTAACTGGGTTAAGCCTAAAGGACAAAACATGCAACAAAATTCCTTTTAAAAGACAAAACTTGTCAAAATTCGTTAAAAAGGACATCGCCTGATAAATGGTATTAAGATAAAGAACAAAACCATAGGTTAAATGTTTCTGCTTTCAGAAAAGAAAAAAAAAACAGGACAAATTATTATAAAGGAAGTTCATACAAATAAAAAGTAAATATATTGTATAAAATAGTTTTAATATATACACTAATTAACTTAACATACAAAGGTACACATATGTCATTATCTCGAGGGAGCTTAGGCCGGGCGTTGACTTATTTATTTAAAACATAAAACAATTATGCTGAATATTAAATAAAAGTCTACTATTTATTGTTGGCTGAAATAAGGCGCCAAAAGGGTGACACAAACTAACATCCTATTCCAAGCCAGTGAGCCACCCACAAGGCACTGCTTTTACTCTAACAAGCCGCCATAAGTCGCCACTGACCGAGCATTCATCGCCATTGATGCCATTATAAAATCCCATCAAAACTTGAGTACAAGGTGTCAGTTTTGTTAGGAAATAGAAGAGAAAATGGGAGGGACAACAACGATCTCAGTTGGGTCGGATGGGGTGGCTATCATCGCCATCATCAATCCACCTGCTAATTCACTTTCTTTTGATGGTAATCTATATCTTACTTGAGTTTTTTTTGTTGTGTATCTAACATGCCATGATCAGTGATCTTGCTGTCGGTTTGTTTGATCTGAAAGTGTCATCATGTTGACGCGTGTGAGTAATTGTTAGCTAATCGATGATCATGATATTTCGTTCTAATTAACGTAGAGTTTTTAATGAAGTAACAAACCAACAAACAAACATATCCTGTAAAATCTTAGGAAAAGGGGAAAAGCTACTCGTAGGGTCTGGGGAGGTTGGGACAAGGGCATACCCACGTAGGGTATGTAGTGGCTGCTCGCACTGAGACTGCCGGCTCTAAGAAACCTTTTTGATGTGTAGAGTGCAGAAAACAAGGCTGGTATAATTGATTTAAAATGAAACTATGCTAGTTTGCATTTAAAAGTAGCATATAGGATATGAATGCTGGTATAACCCTTTCCATCTTCCTTAGCCTTTTTTCGTGTTATCAGGGTTGAATCGCGGAAAACCTTTGGATTTCTATGATAATGGTTTGAACATGTGCAGGAGCGGATATAGCTTGTAAACAGGGTAGCACCGGCTACCCGTTGACGCTCTGGCGGTAGTGTAGTTTTTGGAAAAATTTGACGTTTTTTCGATTTCGTTATCCTTTTTTTTTGAAACGTTGTCCCTAAAAGGATTTTCTAGATCCGCCACTAAACATGTGGGATGCTATGATTTTTTTTTTTTTTTTTTTGACTGAAATGGGTAGAAATCAGTGGTGACAAGATCACATGATGGGTGATTTTTTAACCATAAAAATAACAAGACAGACTATTGTCAAAAATACTCAAAATCACATACACAAGACACTCACTCTAGATTCACACTTTACATAAGGTCAGACCAGGAATTTTTGCCCTGAATATGAATGACCAAAGGATTGTGGATTTGTAGATATGCAAAAAATAAATAATCATAAAAACATTTGTTTTAGACAGACTAATGATTTGTTGACTTGAATCATGGCTGTTTTTCTGTTTTTGCGTCTTTCATTTCATAATATATTCACTACATAAATTCATGGATCATCTATAGATCTTTAGATATTAAACTTGAAGCAATGGGCAATTATATTTGCTAATTATATTGAAAACTATATGGCCCTTTTTATCCGCAGTACTAAATAGCTTAAAAGAAAGTTTTGATCAAGCCTTACAAAGGGACGACGTGAAGGCCATAGTTGTTACAGGTAATTTCAATCCTCAGTTACTTGATTTTTTTTTTTTTATCATTAATCGTTGTAACTCATGTAAAGTTCTTACTAAACATGATTGGAGCAGGTGCAAAAGGCAAATTTTGTGGTGGTTTTGACCTCAATGTATTAGGTGGACTGCGGGAAGGAAAAGGTATGGATATAACATTGCATTTTGTTTGTGTGTCAATTAGAACTGGAAAAATGGGTGGCTTCACAGGCCAACAATGGTAGTTTTTGTATGGATCGGGTTGTCCCGGAAGACCAAAACACTTTTTGTTATAATGTCAAATATGTTCACAAAACTTATTAATCTAGCTTTTGGAATGGATGATTTAAAAGTTTTTTTTATGTTTTAGGCATTAAGATTAGACTTCATGCGACTTTTGACCCATTTAACTAGTTCGACTGGTTTCTCTTATCCAAATTTTGAAATCGAGATAAAACATAACCCGAATTGACTCCCTTTCGTTAACCCATTAGTTTTGCTAAAACTTTATTACTTTTTCATGTTGATTTACTGTTTACAGCAATGACATCGGGACTGGAATCAAAACATGGTTGTGAATCAGTTCATATTCTGTCGGATACCATGGAAAGTATGTTTTTTCGATTTTTTTTTATTTTATCTTTTTGCTGGTTTTTACCGTTAATTACTCATTAATAGAATTTCTTATAATAAATGTTCGCCATGTTGGCTTCAGCTGCAAGAAAACCGTCTGTTGCCGCTATTGACGGGGTTGCTTTAGGTGGAGGATTAGAGGTTGCAATGGTATGCACCATTTTTCCATTTTCCATATTCCTTTTCGGAAACTTTTAACATATGTTTATAAAGTTGGTGATAAATCATGCTGATTTTGTTGGCAGGCTTGCAATGCTAGAATATCTACTTCTACCGCTCAGTTAGGCTTGCCTGAACTGCAGCTCGGAATTATTCCTGGAGGCGGAGGTATGACCACGTATATATTTCTTTTAATTTAAATAGTGGAAATGATATATCAAACACTATACAATCTTTATAGAAAATATGTCCAAAAAACAATGTGTAACTTATGATTTTGCATTATTTCAGGAATAGCAACGGCTTTGATTTTAAATGGGTATCAAGTTGTCTTGAAAGAAGTCAATCAAAAGTTCTTGGATGCAGGATTAGGCAGAGTCAAAGGTTTGAGTTTTTACTCTCTTGAAATATTTCTAAATTGCTTTTGTGTTAATGTATGTACATATCTATCATCCAGTCAATTTGACAAGCAGTGTTAAGAAAGGTAAGTTGACTAAAGAAAAGTTTGAGAAAACCATCTCTCGTATCACGGGAGTTCTCGACTACGAAAGCTTTAAAGATGTGGATATGGTTATTGAGGTACTTTACATTTTCCATCTTATTCAGTAACCCAGAAAAAAAATGTAAAAAGCAAATGGAATTTATTTATTCTCTATACATGTTTAAACGAACAGGCTGTTGTTGAGAATGACTCGTTGAAACAACAAATATTTACGGATTTGGAGAAGTACTGCTCTCCAAATTGCATACTTGTAAGTAACACCTCAATAAGTGACTTGAATCTAGTTGGTGAAAAGACAAAGTTTCATGATAGGATAATTGGAGCACACTTTTTCAGGTAATAAGTTGTTAACTCTTTTGCAGCCCGGGTTAGTTGCAAAATTAATTTGTTAACTTTTTTGCAGCCCGGGTCACATGATGCCACTTTTGGAAATCGTCCGGACGACGAAAACATCACCTCAAACAGTGGTTGACGTGTTGGATGTGGCGAAAAAGATTAGAAAAACACCAGTTGTAGTTGGGAACCGCACAGGTTTTGCTGTTAACAGGATGTTTTTCCCATATACTCAAGCGGCTCTTTTGCTAGTAGAACGTGGGGCCGACGTATACAACATTGATCGAGCGATTACAAAATTTGGAATGCCAATGGGCCCGTTCAGATTGTGTGATCATGTTGGTTTTGCTGTTGCAGTGGCGTCTGGGACACAGTTTGTTTATAGTTTTCCTGAAAGAACATATAAATCTATGCTTATTCCACTCATGCAAGAGGATAAAAGAGCAGGTATCGCGATCTGTTCTAGTTAGAAAGACAAAATGTTTTTAGTTTTTTTAAGGATTTTGTTTGTTAAACTTGCGATTCTTGTTTTAGGTGAAACCACTCGCAAAGGTTTTTATCTCTACAATGATAAATGCAAAGCGAGTCCAGATCCCGAAATAAAAAAATACATCAAGAAAGCAAGGGAAATTTCTGGCATCTCAGATGAACCAAAGGTCTCTCTCGCATATACACACACGCGCGCTCGCTTGCACGCTTACACTTCATTGAACTTGAAAGATATATAATGTCAGCTCTTCACACGACAGAAAACGACTTATGTTTAACTAATTTGTTATGGTTTGTTACAGTTAAGGAAACTATCAGATAAGGACATAATAGAGATGGTGTTCTTTCCTGTTGTCAACGAGGCTTGTAGAGTATACGCCGAGGGTATTGCAGTAAAGGCAGCTGATTTGGATATCGCGGGTGTTATGGGAATGGGATTTCCACCTTACAGGTTTCATGTTTTTCCTCAACAATTTTATTTAGAATTATACAATAAAATTATTATTTTACGATTTTAACATATGTTTCGTGATCAGGGGAGGGATTATGTTCTGGGGAGATTCGGTTGGATCTAAGTACATATATGAGAGGTTGAAAGAGTGGTCAAAGTTGTATGGGGACTTCTTTAAGCCATGTGACTACTTGGCTCGGAGAGCTGCACTCGGGGCTCCTTTGGTTAGATTCTCTTTAATCATTTTCTTTAGATATATCGTCGAATTTAAGAATGTTAAATATACAATATGCTGTTTTGCAGAGTTCGCCATTGGATCAAACAAAATCGCGGTTATGAGATGAATATATGAAATACAATCATCTACCGGTTTTATGGATGTTGAAGTAATTAAAAGTGGAGATAAAAGTTGCTTTATAATTGTGATGATAATAATAGGTTGAAAAGTAGCAACTTGTTTATGTTTATGTTTATGATGATGTTCACATCATATTACACTAGCTTTTCTTAAATATCATGTATACTGACCAAACTTTACAATACTCGGGTCCGGTAGGGTAACGGGTCATAACGTGTTCAGTCAGAATGGACCATCATAAAAAATGGTCATTTTGGTTCGGGTGAGAACCGTTTTGACCATTGATTTTGTAATCCTCATTAGTGAACATAATCAAAGTCAAGAGAGAGAGAGAGAGAATTCCCAAATCAAAGCATAAACGTGGTTAGCTTTCAACTACTTTTAATAACCTTTCAAACGTTCTTACATGAGATTACAACCTTGGTCCCTTAACATTAGCTTATCACCACTGTTTAGAACAATCTGGTGATCATAAGCATAAGCTCTCTTAGGAGGTAAGGCTTAGGGACTTGGAAAACATCACTATAAGCCTCTAATAGATGCTACAATTCATTGTTACCTATAGTATGAGAAACTTTGGAACCAAATCTCTCTTCTGACTGTAATATTTAATCTTGTAGCCATATAATCATTTATATTATATAGATCAAAATATATTATAACATATTATATAATTACTTGGTAATTGTTGATGGACCATATTACCCTTATTAACTAATTAGGTTTCCTCTTGTGTGTATATATAAGGAGATAACCAGAGAGCTAAAAGGTAAGACAATAATCATAACATCATTAACATCAAAATCGCCCCTCTCTCTCCATCCGAATTCCCCTTTGATTCGGTTATCACCATCATAACTTTACACCCTAAGGAGGAACCAAATCATCCTGACAAGTATGTCAAACTAAATGGTTGTGCATCTCTGTCTAGATTTCCTGCTGGCCTGTCTGCTGAATCAGGTATTATTTACATCTTTTCTATTATGTTTAAACAGAACTGATCAACATGTGGTATCAGAGCGTATGTTGCTCAAATCAGTTTTGTTAGTTTTCCCTAAATATGGAATTAAAACCGGAAAACTAATTGTTTGCTGGAAAACGAATTTAAAATATAATGTTCATGTTTAAACAGCAAGAAATCTAAAAAAAAATATTAAGTTTAAATCGGGTTATGTTTTATTAAAAATCCGAATCATTGTTAAAATCGAAATCTACACTCAAAATTATGTTTAAGGTTTCGATTCCAGATGAAAAACTCATAAAATTCTTCAATTGTGTTCTTCGTGTTCATCATGAAATTCAAAGAATTACTAAGATTTAGGATGAATCAATTAAAAGATTACGCTTTCCTAAGTTTGATTATTTTTTTATCCATAAGATTTCGAAATAATTGTTACTGTTTATCTGTAGAAAGATTTCGAAATCAAGGATAATTATTAACAAACATTAATTTAGGAAACAAGATAATATATAAAATTTTTGAAATCATCCACACTTATCACAATCAGCTGCCATAAATAGGAGATTTCGAGACATGGAGAACAAGGTTTCGAGATCCATAAGAGATTTTGAGATTACATAGAACTCGAAATCTCATACTAACTTGAAATCTTATTATTTTCGAAACAAAGGTTCCGACTGAGATTCCTACTCAAAATCTCATTAAAATTCGAGAACAACTGAGATTGCGACTAAGATATTTGACTTGTAATCAGGTTTGAGCTAGTATCTAGATCCATACCGGTAACAGTTAGCCATAGGAACAGTTAGCCACCGAAACATCTACATGAAACTCAATCATGTTTGAGCTAGTATCTAGATCCACACCGGTAACAATTAACCACAGGAACAGTTGCTTGGCCTCAAGGGCGTACCCACCCCAAGCCTTGGGTGGGCATGCGCACCCCATTGAAAAAATAAATTTTAGTGTTATTTTTCGCCGGAAATTTCGACTGCACCCCTTGGAAATTTTCACCCGCACCCCTTGAATATTTTCGACCGCCCCACTTAAAAAAATATTATGAATTTATAAAAAAAATATTATGAATTATTATTTAATATATATAAAAGTAGCGTGAGGTTCATTGGGGCACACTAAAAAAGTGGGCAACAATGGGGAACCGACTCAAACGAACTCCGATTGGACTCATTCCAACGACGTTGGAACCGGCTCGTCGAACCCTAACTAGGATCTCTTAACCCTAAACCCTAAATCATAACACCTAAACCCTAAATATATTAGGGTTTGGCTTTTAGGGTTTAGCTTTAGGTTTAACTTTAGGGTTTAGCTTTAGGGTTTAGGGTTTAGCTTTAGGTTTAGCCTTTAGGGTTTAACTTTTAGGGTTTATAGTTTAGATTTTACGGTTTAGCTTAGGTTTTAGGCTTATTTTTTAGTTTTTGTTTTTAGAGTTTATGTAACACCCCGTATTTCGGAAGTCAAAGTCAAAGTCAAGATTGAAGTCAAAGGAAGAAAAGATTGCTAATTGCGATCTGTCACTCCTTGCCCAACTACTGTTTTGACTTCTTTGACTTGTAACCGAATCTATTTATTTATTTGCTTTAGTTGTATTATGTGGAGTATCTATTAATAATCGAGATTTAATCGCTATTTTAATCGCATGTTTGATCGATTTATCATCGCTATCGAAATCGCAACTCGAATTATGTGTTCTGGATATTGTTTTACGTGTGTATGCTAATTATGTGTTACTTGTGCATGTTAAGTTTATGTTGAGGTGTTAATCGCAATCGCAATCTGTCGCATCGCAATCGAATCGCAAACGCTAAACGCAAGTTAATTATAGTGATTGTATGTTAGATATAGTAGTTATGTTATTTGTGTAACTTATGGGTAATACTATCGCATCGCTCCCCCGAATCGCATCGCAACGCTTAACACGCTAATCGAAACGACAAAACTCGTCGCGCCAAGCACTAGGATCGAGTGGCCAACCGATCGAGTGGCCATCCGATCGGATTGCCATCCAATCGGGTTGTCATCCGATCCCGATCGGGCTGCCACCCGATCGGGCTGCCACCCGATCGACCAGCCACCTTCCCCACTTTCCTTTTTGGGAAACCCTATAAATACCACCTGCCACATCATTTGTGATGTGACAGCTCCCTTGTTCGACCAGCCGACTTCAAGCCCTCATTTCTCTCGATTTCTCTCGATTCTTGTAAGTTTCCAACCTAAATCTTGTACTTTTATGATCTACACACCCTTCTACATCATTTCCACCTTTGAATCTCAACTTTTAACTGTGAAATCACCGGATTTGAGGTGTTCTAGGGTGATGTCATCATGGGGTTCTTAGGAAGTTCAAAGATTGGCTTCATTCCACCAAGAACAACTTAGATCTGAAGGATTTCCACAGGATTAAACAACATTTTCACATAGATCTGCACATATTTATGGTGGAAAGGATTAAGAGAAGGCTTTCCAACTTTCTTTCAACTCTTTTACACTCAATGCACTCAAAACCGATAGAATCAGAGCTTGTTCTGATCTTCTACTCATTCTTAGTGATGTATTAGTTCCAGATCTGAATTCTATCTAAGGAACTACTGATTTTGGGTTTGAACATGAACAACCATCTCGAACCGTGAACTGGTCGGACTAAGGTGGTTCCTGTTCGGTCGGGTCACTTGGGTCGAGATAAAGTTTTGTTGTTTAAGCAAGTTATCATAATGCCTCGTTCAAATTACAAAACTTCAACAAAATTGAGTGTCAAGACGATCGTGGTCGTTGGGATGGATTGCCGTCCGATCGGATTGCCATCCGATCGACCGGCCATCCGATCGGGTTGCACTTGGTTCCACACTTAAACTTTTTATTCAAACTTTTCAAGGATCTGAACGTCGAACGGATTGCCGTCTGATTGGATTGCCATCCGATCGAACGACCATCCGATCGTGTGACGTTTGGGACTTTGATACTTAACGAATTTTCAACATGTTCAATACATACGGATTGCCACCCGATCGGATAGCCATCCGATCGAGTGACCGTCCTGCTGTGAACTTGTTCTCAACTAAGAAGCCTCGCCAATCGGATCACCGTCCGATCGAACCGCCGTCGGATCGACCGACCTGAAGGGTAGAGATACTTCTCTATTTTTAAAATGCTACAATGAAAACTTCAAAGGACAAACCATCATACACAAACATATCCTCACCAAACGAGGTGTCAATCCAATTGAATGGCCATCCGATCGGATGACCATCGGAACGGATTGCCACCCGATCGACTGGCCATCCGATCGGATTGCCATCCGATCGGATTGCCATCCGATCCTTGGTACACCTGCACCGTTTTACGCACCGCTCATCGTTTATGCTATCGTTAACTGTTCAGGCTAATTTCTCTCAGCGCGATACTCGATCCCTTTTTGCTTTATGCACTTTTGGGTGTTACATACGTTACTTATTCTAAATCACATCGATCACACAATGCAAACACTATTTATACGTTGACCTTTAATGCATGTATTACGTGACTCGATGAATGCCTGTTTGTTATGTTAACACATTGATTGCTGTCTACCTGCCTTAGCAACGATAGTACTATAGTTTGGACTCAACACCTGTTTACTCGGGGGTTGTTAAGAACAATTACTTCACGTGTTCGCAGTGGTGAACATGTGATGCGCACTCGCTATTCGCAGTCAACTCGTAGTCATTGTTATTGATAGGATCTTTGTCGATAACTTACATGCTTCACATTATACGTTAAACATGCTGGATATGCGTAAACGATTTTGAACTCTATTATGCTATTATCAAACTTGTATGCTCACCTTTACACTATGTGTATTGACCTATATTTTAACGTATGTGGCAGGTGCTTAAGATGCTAGGGATTGCTGTGCTTTGATGAATCAAGCTAGGGGTCTAGTTATGTCACCCTTAAATCTGAGTCGTCGGAGCAGTATTTGTTTATGAGACAATTATTTGTAATAACTATTTTTATTTGGATATGTTGTGGTATGGGACATGACGTTTTAATTATCTGGTAATGAATAGTTGTTATGGATACTCATGAACAATCTGTTTCGCTCAGTGCCATGCCCCGATGTTTCCGCCATCGGTTGGGGTGTGACAGATTGGTATCAGAGCCATAACTATAGGGAATTAGGCGAGACTCGACCTAGTCCGGGTCGATGTCTTAGAACGACCTAGTCTATAGTCTAGGTACCAACAGACCGACTTGTGCATGCCCAGTAGGGTTTTGTACGAGCTTACTCGTTATTTCTCGCTCAAACTCACTGTACACTACTCACTTGAGCGAACATCGCAGACTACAGTTTCGCGCAAGATCAGCCTTTCCTAAGGCTGATTACATACAAACGAATGATCTGGTTAAGATTAGGTGTGAAAACCGCAAACTCTCGACCAGATTACTCGTTCGAATTGCTATTTTTACTATAAAACAAGAGAATTTACGCTGAATCAGGAGTGAAATCCATACTTCGACACAAATATCCTTATCTATCTCGCGATTTCATCGCACAAGCAGGAACGTAGTCGCTAAGTTAGGGGTGAAACCCGAACCTTGATGACTCGTTCTACTCCTTAATGTGGTTTTACAAAACTCTCACCAAAGCCTCGACTGACTCCAACGACTTGGGTCACACTGTAACTGGAAGGAATGCGTGCCGATCGCTCAAATCGAAGTGAGAGCACAGTTCCGAAGGCCAAAGTGTCACACCCCTTTCTAAGGTGGAAGCACGAGGTGTGATCTTGAAAGGTTCTTATTGCATACGAATGGTAAACATACTACATGCTTGTAAAAATAACTCCAAATGCCCATAACATTACGTAATTAAAACCATAGGTTAAATTTAGTGTTTACATCACCGCATAAAACATTGTTTGAAAAGTTTACAACATAATTCAAAGTCAAACATAAAGGTTTTGGTCCTTATATCACCATGCGGAGTGGGACATAACAACCAAGCCCAGCAAAACGGCATAGGAGTCTTGACACACATAGCTAACAACATAAACAACATCCAAGAGCAAGAGTAAAACCGCGCGCACAATCCACTTTAGTTACCTGAAATACATGTGAGTTTTTAGAAAATCGTCAACATTATGTTGGTGTGAATTCATGCAGTTTTTGTATTGAACGTTTGTATACTTTGAATGAAAACATGGTATGTAATTTGTATGTAACAAGTATTTCTGTAAATATAAGGAAATCGAGATCGCTAATGGTTTGCAAGGCCATTAACATGTGACACGACATAGGAAGCATCCAAACCATCGATTTACGACGAGAGACACAAAAGCACTCCAGGTAGCACGTGGCCCAGAGTGTGGCTGCCTAAAACCCATTAGATCTAACCTTTTGTTCTGCGGTCTAGGTATATTGTTGATTAATGGTGCTTATGACACCCTATTCGTGACATGATCTAAAGTATCATTCCTTAGTTTTTGTATTCCACATACCATAACACATGTATTTTCCCCAAGTTTAAAAAGCATATAAAAGTTTAAAAGTGGGGACATGAACTCACAACTTTGCGTTTATTGAACCGTAAACTTCACCGGGTTTGCTTATATAGCGTCGGACCTATACGTGTTTTATTAACGTTAGTCACTAGACTTGTATCGCACAAGTACAAGTCACCATCTTTTATGTATGTGTTCTTTGTTGTTAAAATTATTTTATATTTTTAACTATGTATCTTACTTATATTATTTTCTCAAAAATAAATATAAGTATCTTGTATTTTTCACCAGAGTTATATATATTTTCTTGTATTTGTCTATGCATGTTGTATGTGTATTTTTGTATTTCTACTCCTTGGGAGCATTTAGTGTATTTTCAAGTCCTAATACACTATTACATACATATTACATACACTTAGCACAAAATTTGGTGACCAATAAATATATATATTTTTCTCAAAAATATACGTACTTAGTATCACTTTTTATTTTGAAGAAATCATCATTTCTTAACTTGAGGTTTACATAAAAATTAGGGAAACATTGGTAAATATTTTTAGGTGAATTTTTAGGGAATACGTTTCACCAAAACTTATATTTTTCTAAGTGTCAAAATTTTATAGAAATTTTGACATGGTTTCCCCTAGAAATGGAGGTTTCCCATGTTTTCAACACATATGTTTATTTTCTTTTAAAATCATCACAAACAATCATCAACCCATTCAACACTTACCAAGTGCCAAAATCAAGTAATTTACACTACATCATGAACTTGAAGTTTTTGTAAAAACTTGTAGTAACTTACCATGTTATTTAGTAGGTTTAGTTACCCTTAAAAACTTATTTATTTGTTCCTAAATCACATTCTTGAAAGATTTAGTTATTTACAACTTGTAAGATGATTTTTCTAAAAATATTTCTTTTGTATTTTTCTTGTTACAATCATGTTCCTAGTCTTGATTTAACACTAAAAATGTGATTAGTTTACTTAGAAACCATGACTTGTAAATCTTATAAATAAACTTGGTTTCTTGAGAAAATTATTTTTGTAATCATCTATTTACAAGATTTGTATTTTATTTAAATCATCTTTACATATGAAAATCAATTTCTTCTTTCAAGTTCATGAAGACATAAAGCATGATGATCTTGGTCTTTCACAAGATCACCACCTTAACTTACTAGATCATGTGTTTAATCACAATCTAGTAGGTTTCTTATGATGTCTAACATCACTAACACAAATCATCAAGAAGCAAATGAACACTATTAACATGTATTCTTATGTTATTAAGCTTATGTTAAAGTATCATGATCATGTTGTTTAGTGTTCTTGTGATTAACAACATTCATCATCTTTTAACCATCAAAATATGAAGTAACAAGTTACAAGGAGCTTACTACTAGCACAAGGGCTAGGGAAGAACACAAGAAGTTGAAGATGACAAATGTGGAGGTTAATAGCAAATGGAAAAGGTTCTTCAAGATCCACAAGCTCCAAGCTTCCTTAATTACCTTCTTACACCTTAGGATGGCCTTGAAATGGATGGGATTGAGTTGGAAACAATGGTGGTGTGGGTGGTGTAGTTCGGCCGAGATGAGGGAAGGGAGGAAGGAAGATGGTGGGTGAAGTTATGGGGTCTTGATCTTGTGGTTCATACTTATAAACATGTTCAAGAAATGTCCAATGTGTAATGTGTCTTTGGTAGTACATACATAATCTTCTCATGGATCTTATAAGATCATATAGTATCTAGCAAGATCAAGTAAGGATCTTGATGGGGGCCACTTTGTGACCGTCCCAACCAATGGGGGGGGGGGTCATAACTAGCTCAGAAAATATAAGACAATGCTTCTAGTGTAATTTTGATGTTTCGGGTAGTGTCCGGTTGTTCGGTTAGACACCGGTTTGTTAAAGTGTCAAACTATTCCATTTAGTGATCTTTTAGTACCCTTTTGTGACACTTTTAATTCCCGAAACTTAGGAAAACATTCAGGACCATTTAGTCATATTTTTATATGTTACAAACTTGTCAAAATGCAGAATTTTACTGAAATATGCTGAATTCAGCACTTTAAGTGTATTTCGAGTGCTTTTTAATGCATAAATTAGCTTCCGGAAAGTCTATATGTTAACCCTTGTATCCATTCTTGGGTTTTAATGTACTTTAGACGTTGGACCTACTCCTAGGCCCCAATTCTATTATCTGACTGCTTTCTGCAGAATTGTTGACACGATGTGTCTTACCGATGAGTTTACTAGTATTTCTGACGCAACGCTATCATTAATGCATAAAGCAATATTTGTAGTATAAAACGTGCATGAATTCACATGTATAGCATGTAATCAGACAATGTTAATATTTAAGCACATAATTGCAGTTATTAAGTAATAATTAAATTGTACGGAAGTTACCGGTTTTGTGCCAGTTGTCACAGTCGCCCCCCGTTAAAAGAATTTCGTCCCGAAATTCAGGCTGAGCTAACTCTCGCAGGAGTTTTCTTGAACAGGTGGGGGTACTTTTCTTTAAACTGGTCTTCACGTTCCCACGTGTACTCGGGTCCGTGCTTAGAGTTCCAACGTACTTTGACAAGTTTGACACTACTTCTCCGGGTCTTGTTGACTTTCCAGTCTGTAACCTCAACGGGTTGTTCTGTAAATCAGAGTGTGTCGTCAATATGCACTTCATCCGCAGGGATGATCACTATTTCTTGGGTTGGACTCTTCTAGAGGTTGGACACATGAAACGTATCATGTACTCCGTTAAGTTCTTCCGGTAATTCCAACTTGTACGCCACAGTACCAATTCTTTCCAAGATCTTGAATGGTCCGATGTATCGTGGGTTCAGCTTTCCTCGTTTTCCGAATCTTACAACGTCCTTCCAAGGTGAGACCTTCAACAAAACTTTGTCTCCCACCTCGAACTCTAACGGTTTTCGTCTTCGATCAGCGTAGCTCTTTTGTCAATCTTGAGCCGCCTTAATGCGCTCTCGAATCTGCATGATTTTGTTAGTTGTCTCTTGAACAAGTTCAGGACCAACCATACGCTTGTATCCAGCGTCTGCCCAACATAATGGTGAGCGGCACTTGCGGCCATATAGAGCTTCGAACGTTGCGGCTTTTATGCTTGTAAGGTAACTGTTATTGTAGGAAAACTCAACTAAAGGTAAGTGAGTATCCCAGCTGCCGCCTAGGTCCATAACACATGCGCGAAGCATATCTTCCAGCGTTTGTATGGTTCGTTCGCTCTGGCCGTCTGTTTGCGGATGGAAGGCCGTGCTTAGATCTAGTTGAGATCCAAAGGCTTCCTGGAAGGATTGCCAGATACTTGAGACAAAACGTCCATCTCGGTCTGAAATAATGGATATAGGCACTCCATGACGTGCCACGATTTCTTTCAAGTACAGCTCAGCAAGCTTTCCAGTGCTGTCTTTTTCTCGGATCGGTAGGAAATGCGCAGACTTTGTTAACCGATCGACTATCACCCATATCATATCGTGCCCCTTAGGGGTCCTGGGTAATTTCGTTATGAAATCCATCGAGATTTGCTCCCACTTCCACATGGGTATCTCGGGTTGTTGCAGTAGGCCAGACGGTTTTTGATATTCAACCTTAACCTTAGCACAGGTTAGGCACTTTCCAACGTAAATAGTAACATCACTTTTAAGCCTCGGCCACCAATAGTAATCCTTCAAATCTTGATACATTTTGTCCGATCCTGGATGGATCGAGTATTTCGACTTGTGAGCTTCATTAAGGATGACTTCTCGATTACCGCCATAGAGCGGAACCCAGATACGCCCCTTAAAGTACGAGATTCCCTCTTTGTTTGGCACCAAATTCTTCAGCATACCTTGGAGGTATTCAGCTCTACGATTCTCCATCTTAAGGGCTTCTTGTTGTGCGTCATGAATGCGTGCAGTGAGGTTCGTTCGAATAGTCATTTCCAATGCTCGAACCCTTAGGGTCTTAACCCTTTCTTTTTGGCTTAACGTGTCTGCCACTCGATCGGGTGGCTATCCGATCAGATTACCACCCGATCGGATTGCCACCCGATCGGACAGTCACCCGATCGGACAGCCATCCGATCCGTTGCACTTCTTCCCCTTCACTCCACTTCACCTATAAATAGCACTTGTCACATCATTTGAACAGTGATGTGACAGCTCTCACTCGACCAGCACGCTTTTGGGGCTTTTCCTCTCGATTCCTCGCGATCCTTGTAAGTTTTCAACCCAAATCTTATACTTCTTTGATCTACACACACTTCTTCATCTTCTTCACCTTTGAATCTTAACTTTTAACCATGAAATCAATGGATTTGAGGTGTTCTCGGATGATGTCATCATGGAGTTCTTATGAACTTCAAATGTTGGCCTCATTCCACCAAGAATAACTCAGATCTGAAGGATTTCCACATGAATAAACAACATTTTCGCATAGATCTACACTTATTCATGGATAAAAGGATTGAAGGATGGTTTTCCAACCTTCTTTTAACTCTTTTACATTCAATGCACTCAAAACCGATAGAATCGGAGCTTGTTCTGATCTTCTACTCGTTCTTAGTGAAGCGTTGGTTCAAGATCTGGATTCTATCCACGAGACTGCCGATTTCGGGTTGAACATGGAACACTGTCTCGAACAGTTTACTGGTTGGATTTGGGTAATTCCTGTCCGATCAGGAGTACCAAGTATAGACTAGGTTTCTGTTGTTTAATGCGTTATCAAAACATCTTGATAAAACGAAAAACTATCAAAACAACCAAGTGTCAGACGAACGGGATGACCAGGACGGAATGCCGTCCGATCGGACTACCGTCCGATTGGACTGCCACCCGAACGGGTTGTTACCCGATCGATCTACACCTTGGTCCCACACTTAATTTTTGTTTTCAAAACCTTGAAGGATGAACATTGAACGAAGGGCTGACCGATCGGACTACCATCCGATCGGACTACCACTCAACCATGTAATGGTCAGACTTCAACACTTAAACAATTTTCAACATGTTCAATACCAACGGATTGTCACCCGATCGAACTACTAACCGATCGAATGACAAACTGCGGTGAACTTGTTCTCACTAAAGTGTCCAACTAATCGGGTTATCGTCCGATCGAACAGCCATTCGATCGATCGACCTGAAAGATAGAGATACTTGTATGTTTTCAAATGCTACAACGAAAACTTCAAAAGTCAAGCCATCATACACAAACACATCCTTCCCAAAGGAAGTAACAATCCACTCGAAAGGTCACCCGATCGGATGACCATCCGAGCGGACTGTCACTCGAACGACCAGCTGTCCGATCGGACTACCATCCGATCGAACTGTTGTCCGACCCACTTACACCTTGCATTGTTTTACGCGTCACTTATCGTTATGCTATCATTCTGATCAGGCTAACCCTACTCTCTAGCACTCCCTTCAATCCATCAATCGCTGTGAGTATACTCGAACCCCTTTTTATCGTATTTTGGGTGTAACATACGTTCCTATTAAATCGAATTTATCAAAATGAATTATTCAATCAAACAGTTTATCACTTGCGAATAACTGTTATGCATATTTACACGTGATGCTAGTTACATATGTGTTAGGACTTATACTCGCGAGGTCCCGCCTTAACTAGTATAGTACTATAGCACCCGACGGGGTCTAGTTAGGATGAATAGCAATCGCAATCGCAGCTCGAGTGACTTAGCTGGTAGTATCGGTCTTATATGCATATATGCTGAGTTATCTCGTTTATGTATTTGGTAATTCGTAGTACTTTTCATCTATTTACGCTACACTATCAAAACTTGCATACTCACCAATACTTTTGTATTGACGTTGTTTTAACGTATGTTGCAGGTTTAGTCGCAGTCTACATCAATTCAAGCTAGGAAGTCTAGAAACTCACCTAAAATCTTGGTTGTCGGATTTGTATTGTTCGAGAGGACAAGAAATCTGTGATAACTTATGTGATTGTACTAATTGTTAGTATGGGATAACAAATGTAATAAATATTGTCGCAATATAGTGGTTATGGATTCTCTTGAGCAATCTGATTCGCCTAGTGCCGCGCCCCGATGATTCCGCCATCGGTTGGGGTGTGACACGTTTAACCAAGTCAGCTCACTTCCTGCCGATACGAGAAGACTTTAAGGTAGAAAGATTAGACCGAATCTACACCAACGAGATCATTAGTCGACATGGGACGCCTCGTGACATCATCTTTGACTGTGATGGTCGGTTTACCTCGCGTTTTTGGGAATCGTTTCAATATGCTTTCGGTACTACTCTTAATCTAAGTACCGCTTTCCATCCCCAAACCGACGGTCAGACTGAAAGAACGATTTGCACCCTTGAAGATATGCTACGTTCGTGTGTCATAGATTTCGGTGGAAATTGGGACGCGTACTTACCTTTGGTCGAATTCTCGTACAATAACAGTTATCATTCTAGCATACAAATGGCACCATTTGAGGCTTTATACGGAAGAAAATGTCAATAGCCTATTGTATGGCACGAGATCGGAGATGCACAAATTACCGGTCCCGAGCTGTTGCAAGAAACGACAGACAAAATCCTCCAAATTCGAGACAATCTATTGAAAGCTCAGAGCAGACAGAAAAGTTACGCGGATAGACGCCGCAAGCCCCTTGAATTTGACGTTGGCGACCACGTACTCTTAAAGGTTGCACCTTGGAAGGGGGTGATCAGATTCGGCAAGAAAGGAAAGCTCGCGCCTCGATATGTTGGACCCTTTAAGATTCTGGAAAGGATTGGAAATGTGGCCTACAGACTCGAACTACTAGAGGAACTGAGTAACGTCCACCCGACTTTCCACGTTTCGAACCTCAGAAAGTGCTTGGCCGACCAGGAATTACATGTCCCTCTTGAGGACTTTCAAGTGGACGAAACAATACACTTCATGGAAAAGCCTGTCGAGATCATGGGACAAGAAACCAAGGTACTCAGACGCCCACGCATTCCCATTGTGAAGGTTCGCTGGGAAGGCAAGCAAGGCGCCGAATTCACCAGGGAACTCGAAAGCGACATGAAGGTGAAGTACCCGCAGTTGTTTGTTACGGCTAAAGCCTAATTTCAGGACGAAATTCCCTTAAGTAGGGGAGGCTGTAACACCCCGTGTTTCGGAAGTCAAAGTCAAAGTCAAGATTGAAGTCAAAGGAAGAAAAGATTGCTAATTGCGATCTGTCACTCCTTGCCCAACTACTGTTTTGATTTCTTTGACTTGTAACTGAATCTTTTTATTTATTTGCTTTAGTTGTATTATGTGGAGTATCTATTAATAATCGAGATTTAATCGCTATTTTAATCGCATGTTTGATCGATCTATCATCGCTATCGAAATCGCAACTCGAATTATGTGTTTTGGATATTGTTTTATGTGTGTGTGCTAATTATGTGTTACTTGTGCATGTTATGTTATGTTGAGGTGTTAATCGCAATCGCAATCTATCGAATCGCAAATGCTAAACGCAAGTTAATTTAAGTGATTGTATGTTAGATATAGTAGTTATGTTATTTGTGTAACTTATGGGTAATACTATCGCATCGCTCCCCCGAATCGCATCGCAATGCTTAACACGCGAATCGAAACGACAAAACTTGTCGCGCCGACCACTAGGATCGAGTGGCCAACAGATCGAGTGGCCATCCGATCGGATTGCCATCCGATCGGGTTGTCATCCGATTGAGTTGCCACCCGATCGGGCTGCCACCCGATCGACCAGCCACCTTCCCCACTTTCCTTTTTGGGAAACCCTATAAATACCCACCTGTCACATCATTTGTGATGTGATAGCTCCCGTGTTCGACCAACCGACTTCAAGCCCTCATTTCTCTCGATTTCTCTCGATTCTTGTAAGTTTCCAACCTAAATCTTGTACTTTTATGATCTACACACACTTCTACATCATTTCCACATTTGAATATTAACTTTTAACCATGAAATCACCGGATTTGAGGTGTTCCAGGGTGATGTCATCATGGGGTTCTTAGGAACTTCAAAGATTGGCTTCTTTCCACCAAGAACAACTTAGATCTTAAGGATTTCCACAATATTAAACAACATTTTCACATAGATCTGCACATATTTATGGTGGAAAGGATTGGGAGAAGGCTTTCCAACTTTCTTTCAACTCTTTTACACTCAATGCACTCAAAACCGATAGAATCAGAGCTTGTTCTGATCTTCTACTCATTCTTAGTGATGTATTAGTTCCAGATCTGAATTATATCTAAGGGACTATTGATTTCGGGTTTGAACATGAACAAACGTCTTGAACCGTGAACCGGTCGGACTAGGGTGGTTCCTGTTCCGTCGGGTCACTTGGGTCGAGATAAGGTTCTGTTGTTTAAGAAAGTTATCATAATGCCTCGTTCAAATTACAAAACTTCAACAAAATCGAGTGTGAAGACGATCGTAGTCGTTGGGACGAATTGCCGTCCGATCGGATTGCCATCTGATCGGATTATCATCCGATCGACCGGCCATCCTATCGGGTTGCACTTGGTTCCACACTTAAACTTTTTATTCAAACTTTTCAAGGATCTGAACGTCGAACGGATTGCCGTCGATCAGATTGCCATCCGATCGAATGACCACCCGATCGTGTGACATTTGGGACTTTGATACTTAAGCAATTTTCAACATGTTCAATACATACGGATTGCCACCCGATCGGATAGCCATCCGATCGAGTGACCGTCCTGCTGTGAACTTGTTCTCAACTAAGAAGCCTCGCCAATCGGATCGCCGTCCGATCGAACTGCCGTCCGATCGACCGACCTGAAGGGTAGAGATACTTCTCTATTTTTAAAATGCTACAACGAAAACTTCAAAGGACAAACCATCATACACAAACATATCCTCACCAAACGAGGTGTCAATCCAATCGAATGGCCATCCGATCGGATGACCATCAGAACAGATTGCCACCCGATCGACTGGCCATCCGATCAGATTGCCATCCGATCAGATTACCATCCGATCCTTGGTACACCTGCACCGTTTTACGTGCCGCTCATCGTTTATGCTATCGTTAACTATTCAGGCTAATTTCTCTCAGCGCTCCTTTCAATCCAAGGCAGTGTTTATTAAGTTAAACGCTATTTGTGAGTATACTCGATCCCTTTTTGCTTTATGCACTTTTGGGTGTTATATACGTTACTTATTCTAAATCACATCGATCACACAACGCAAACACTATTTATACGCTGACCTTTAATGCATGTATTACGTGACTCGATGAATGCCTGTTTGTTATGTTAACACATTGATTGCTGTCTACCTGCCTTAGCAACGATAGTACTATAGTTTGGACTCAGCACCAGTTTACTCAGGGGTTGTTAAGGATAATTACTTCACGTGTTCGCAGTGGTGAACATGTGATGCGCACTCGCTATTCGCAGTCAACTCGCAGTCATTGGTATTGATAGGATCTTTTTCGATAACTTACTTGCTTCACATTATACGTTAAACATGCTGGATATGCGTAAACGATTTCGAGCTCTATTATGCTATTATCAAACTTGTATGCTCACCTTTACACTATGTGTATTGACCTATATATTAACGTATGTGGCAGGTGCTTAAGATGCTAGGGATTGTTGTGCTTTGATGAATCAAGCTAGGGGTCTAGTTACGTCACGCTTAAATCTGAGTCGTCGGAGCAGTATTTGTTTATGAGACAATTATTTGTAATAACTGTTTTTATTTGGATATGTTGTGGTATGGGACATGACGTTTTAATTATCTGGTAATGAATAGTTGTTATGGATACTCATGAACAATCTGTTTCGCTCAGTGCCATGCCCCGATGTTTCCGCCATCGATTGGGGTGTGACAGTTTAGCAGTTAGGATTTAGGTTTTAGGGTTAAGAGATCTTAGTTAGGGTTCGACGAGCCGGTTCCAACGCCGCTGGAATGAGTCCAATGGGTGTTCGTTTGAGTCAGTTCCCCACTGTTCCCCACTTTTTTTAGTGCTCCCCAATGAACCTTCCCCTATAAAAGTATATAACACAATTTATATAATTATTCTTTAACCACTTATTCACTTAATTACTTAACCCACTCAAAGCCCAATCTACAATATATTTTATTAACCCTGCTGTAACGCCCTGCGTCCCTAAACTATTAACTTTTGGCAAGTCTAGTCCCTATACTATATGAGTCTTGACTGTGTGAAACTATGTGAAACATTCAGAAACCTTGTGATACTTGAGATTTATGATGCTTGAATCTCGACTCTTTACTTGAAACTTGACTCGTGATGCTTAAACATTATGAGCCTTGATTCTTGATGAAACTTGATTCTTGATACTTGATTCTTGAAACTAGAGACTTAAAACTTGATATTGAACGCTAGAAACTTGATTCTTGACTCTTGATACTTTTAAAACGAGAAACTTGAAACTTGACGCTTACTAGCTAGCTTGTGTAACTTGAAACATGGAAACTTCGGTGTTAATTATTTAATCTCGTCTTGTGGTAATCTTACACAATAACCCACAATGCAACGCTTTGTCTGGCACGCAAAATTAAATCAAAACTTGAAAATTAACCCGCGCGAATCGGCTGTCCGAATGGACATCCGATCGGATGGCAATCTGTCCGGATGACCATCCGATCGGATGGCCATCCGTCCGGACCGCCATTCGACCCCGCGTACTACATCGCCTTGTCTCCCCTACACTATAAATACCCCTGTCACATCACTTAATGTGACAGGCTCCTCCGGCAAGCACGCTCTCTAGTTTTCTTAGGCATTTTTCTTCCATTTTCGAGTGATTCTTGTAAGTTTTCTTCATTATTCTTGTACAAATATCATCAATACACACTTCCTCATCTTTTTCATCATTAAAACACTAATTTCCACCGTGAAATCACCAAGATTTGGACACCTTGAAGATGACGTCATCATGGCTGTTGTACGAACGGTTGCACGACGTAATACCACCAAGGTTTAGCCCATATCTATGGGATTTCTACACATTTTATTGCGAACCTAAACTTAATCTAAACATTTTCAGTTGAATTACATGTTTTCTTAACTTATCTACTCAAGCACGGTGGAATCTAGAGCTAAAACATACCTAGGACTCGTACCTTAGCCTGGAGTCGGCTCGATAACGGGTTTCCACCGAAGAGATGACCAAATTACAGATCAGACATGAAACTTCACCAAGAACAGCCATCCGATCGGACGGGGTGATTCCCATCTGATCAGACGAGCTGAACACTGGTGAGTTTCTGTTTTCTTGATAAGTTACCACGTTATCTCCGTTAAACTCAAACTTGGGAATCTATGTAGGTTTCAAAGGAACGAAATCGTAACAACCGAACGGCCGTTCGATCCTCCGATCGGACGACCCTCCGATCGAAAGGCCATTCGACCGAACGACCTTTTCCCTAAAGCCTTCCACACTTAAACTATTTTGAAACAAAACTATTAAACTTTTAAACTTTTACTCAAACAGTCATCCGACCGAACGGTCATCCGACCGGATGACTATCCGGTCGAACGACTTGGACTTATACTATAACGAAAACTTCAAAAGAAGAAACAAATGACAAATACCTCACTGACCGTCTGACCGGATGGCCATCCGATCGGATGACAGAGGGTCTGATTATCAATACACTTGACGTTTTACAGGACACTATGATCTCGACGCTTGAAACTTTATCAGTTCACAAACACGCTACTGAATGGACAACCGTCCGATCGAATGGGTCCAATCTGGGGCGAATGGTCATCCGACCAGATGACCATCCGTCCGGATGACCATCCGATCCGGACACCTGTCAGACACTTCTATTCGTTGATTTAACTTTCTGTCCAACGCTTACTCTGTTAAACTATAATCAGGCTAACCCCAGAGCTCCATTCGATCCAACTAGTTGGTGTTGATACTTAGCACCCGCTGTGAGTATACTCAATCCCTTTTTGTTTTAAACACTTTTGGGATGTAACATGTATTCTGTATAAACTTGACACCTGACACTTGAAACTATTTGAAACTTACTCTATCCGCTGTAAACATGGAAACTTGATACTTGGAAACTTGAGACTTGGGACTTTTATGCTATGTGAACGTTTAAACCTTGTGTATAGTTCCGCCTTAAGAATGGTAGCGCTATAGGGGTAATGCACCTCCCTGTTACTCTTTGGGGTATTGTTAGGAGGAGACATTCTTTGCTTTCCTTGAGTCTTGGGAAAGCGGTTAACGCATTGGAAACTTGGGCTATCACTCGGACTGCCTTTAATAGCATGGTGAAACTTGTTATATGTGTTTATTGTTGGACATGGGTTTTTGGAACGTTTTAAACTATTATACTACTACGTACTCAAACTTGTATACTCGCCAATATTCTTGTTGATATATTTTAATACATGTTGCAGGTTGATAGTAGGCGAGGAAAATCAAGGAACTTGCTAGGATGCTGCCTAGAAACACATCTTAGTAAATTAGAAACTTATGAACAATGTTTGATGATTGTACTTGATACTTCGTGATCCTGATTTGTGTTTGATGTTAGACAAATTTTGCATGAAATCAATTAATTACTATTGAAACTTTAGTGTTATGGAAACTCGTGAGCAATCTGAACGCTTAGTGCCGCGCCCCGATATTTCCGCCATCGGTTGGGGTATGACAGATTGGTATAAGAGACATAACTATAGGGAATTAGGGAAAGTAGGGATGCTTTGCCTAGTCTATAGTTCTAGGAATTTGACTCTTATCTGTTGTTTAAAACTTATGCATTCTACCGTACTTGCTTCCTAGCAACACATTTCCTGTTAAACTTACTTGCCTTTCATAGGGCTGACACAATATACACTTGGATACTTTGAAAACGCTGCTATGCAGTATTTGTACTTTGCACGAGATTTACCCTCAAGTCAGGAGTGATATCCGAACCTTGATGGGAGATTTCCATATTATATCATATTCTAGTGGGTACTATCTTTTGATAAGTACCAACACATTTAGGGTACAAAGTTGTCAAGTTAGAGGTGAAACTCACACCTTGATAACTAGTCCCACTCATTGATTTCCCTATCTCGCCAAGGTCTCGAAATTCCCAATCAATTAGGGACTAATGATATGCTGACTTTACATAAGGTCAGACCAGGAATTTTTGCCCTGAATATGACCAAAGGATTGTGGATTTGTAGATATGCAAAAAACAAATAATCATAAAATCATTTGTTTTAGACAGACTAATGATATGTTGACTTGAATCATGGCTGTTTTTCTGTTTTGGCCTCTTTCTTTTCATAATATATTTACTACATAAATTCATGGATCATCTAATTAGATCTATAGATATTAAACTTGAAGCAATGGGCAATTATATTTGCTAATTATATTGAAATTATATGGCCCTTTTTATCCGCAATACTAAATAGCTTACAAGAAAGTTTTGATCAAGCCTTACAAAGGGACGACGTGAAGGCCATAGTTGTTACAGGTACTTTCAATCCTCAGTTACTTGATTTTTTTTTAATCATTAATCGTTGTAACTCATGTAAAGTTCTTACTAAACATGATTGGAGCAGGTGCAAAAGGCAAATTTTCTGGTGGTTTTGACCTCAATGTGTTAGGTGGATTGCGGGAAGGAAAAGGTATGGATATAACATTGTATTTTGTTTGTGTGTCAATTAGAACCAGAAAATGGGTGGCTTCACAGGCCAAAAGTGGTAGTTTTTGTATGGATCGGGTTGCCCCGGAAGACCAAAACACTTTTTGTTCTATTTTTTAAAGTAGTTATAGTGTCAAATATATTTACAGAACTTATTAATCTAGCTTTTGGAACGGATGATTTAAAAGTTTTTTTTATGTTTTAGGCATTAAGATTAGACTTCATGCGACTTTTGACCCACATTTAACCAGTTCGACTGGTTTTCTCTTATCCAAATTTTGAAATTGAGATAAAACATAACCCGAATTGACCCCCTTTCATTAACCCATTAGTTTTGCTAAAACTTATTACTTTTTCATGTTGATTTACTGTTTACAGCAATGACAACGAGACTGGAATCAAAACATGGTTGTGAATCAGTTCATATTCTGTCGGATGCCATGGAAAGTAAGTTTTTCAATTCTTTTCTTATTTTCTATTTTCTTTTTGATGGTTTTACTGTTAACAAGTCATTATTAGAATTTCTTATAAAAAATGTTGGCCATGTTGGCTTCAGCTGCAAGAAAACCGTCTGTTGCCGCTATTGCTTTAGGTGGAGGATTAGAGGTTGCAATGGTATGTGCCATTATCCCATATTCCTTTTCGGAAACTTTTAACATATCTTTATAAAGTTGGTGATAAATCATGCTGATTTTGTTGGCAAGCTTGCAATGCTAGAATATCTACTTCTACGGCTCAGTTAGGCTTGCCTGAACTGCAGCTCGGAATTATTCCTGGAGGCTTAGGTATGACCACGTATATATTTCTTTTAATTTAAATAGTGGAAATGATATATCAAACACTATACAATCTTTATAGAAAATATTGTGAGATTAAATATATTAATATTATAATATTTAATCTTGCAGCCATTATAATCATTTATATTATATAGATCAAAATATATTAATAACCTATTAATAATTAGTTGGTAATTGTTGATGGACCATATTACCCTTATTAACTAATTAGGTTTCCTCTTTGGTGTATATATAAGGAGATTATTAGAGAGTTTAAGGGTTAGACAATTACACAATTCACACAACCCTCATAACATCAATTTCGTGTCTCTCTCTCTCCATAACCGATTCCTTCCCTAGTTTCGGTTCATCACCATCATACTCTTACACCCTAAGGAGGAACCAGATCATCCTGACAAGTATGTCAAACTCAATGGCTGCATCTCTGACTGGATTCTCTGCTGGCCTGTCTGCTGCAACATGTATGTTATTCATGTTTTCCATTATGTTTAAAACAGAACTGATCAACATGTGGTATCAGAGCATATGTTGATAAATCAGTTCTGTTTTCGTATCCATTATTCTGGGATCAAAATCTGGAAAACAAAATTTTGAAAGTCTAATAAAATCGGCTGTTTTCGGTTTTAATTGTGCCGAAATCAGTGTTTTAAGAAAGGGGTGCTTAATCATGTCACCCGAAACCATAATGGGTAAATTAATATCCGAAATCTGTTAATAGAAGTCTTAAATTTAAGGTTTCGGATCCCATAATAATGTTTTAATTTTCTAGGGTTCATCATTTGTTCTAAGGAAAACTCGAAAATTCCTTAAGTTTTGGAATATAATTTGGATTAGTGGATGTTTTTACTGTTTTTTATCTGAATTTTATCTATTAAAATTGTCGAAAACTGTTAATAGATAACCAGTTATAATTTTCGAAATCTTTTGATAAGTTTAGATCAGCAATAAAATAGGAAACATTATCCCACAATCCCTAAAATTTCGAGCTTTCAGTTATTATCACAATAACAACTGTTAACAGTGGACTCGAGACCATAAAGTTTCAACTCGAGACCACTGAGGTTTCGATTAAGGGCTTCAATCTTCACAACTCGAGACCGTGGTTGTGACTCGAGACCTCATTATGAGTCGAGATCTCATAAAAATACAGTAGTTGAGACCATGGTTCCGACTCGAAACAACAAGGTTGAGACTCGAGACCTCATAACTGACTCGAGATCTCATAACTCAGTCAAGACCTGACTCGATCCGCGCTAACAGGTGGTTTGCTATTAAATACTTGGTTTTGTAAACACTTAATTACATAATCATAATCAGATAACTTTTTACAAAACCAAAATAGCTTAACTTGAATAAGCTTCTGATGTATCATTTCTGGCCAAAGCTGATTTAATACATCTATTTATTGTTCAAGTATTATAAAAGCTATGTTGAGTATGCATTACAAACGTGAAATGTCTTAATTTCTGGCCAAATCTGATTTTAATTCATTTATGTCTAGCATACTTGACAAGTGCATAACTAAAGTGATTGTCTCATTTCTGGCCAAAGCTGATTTGTCACGATTACTTTGCACACATACTTAAATTATTACACTTCTGGCCAAAGCTGATTTGTCTTCGTTTAAGTAGAATTTTAACTAAGTCTATTATTTTGATGTTAGTAATAGACATTATCATAGCTTCATAATTAAAATGGTCATTATTTATGCCTGCCTTAGTATAACATGCCCTTAGATCACATTAGGACTTCATGGTTAGTATCATAATTCGCTCATCTTATTTCCACTATCAGCACCCAATTGCGGGATTCCACCTTTAACTGGTGATAAATTTGCTGAATGGAAGGATGCCCTCATGCTTACACTTGGATTGCTAGACTTCGATTATGCTTTAAGAGAGAATAAGCCAGCGGACCTTACTACTCAAAGTACTGTTGCTGAGCAGATAGTTCATGAAAAATGGACTAGGTGTAACCGCATGTCTCTCATGTTCATGAAGCAGTCCATTCACAATGCAATTAGAGGAGCTATTCCTGGCTTCTGTGGAGGCTCAATTCAAAGGGACATCAAAAGCACACGCTAGCACTCTTATCCTCAGGCTGGTGACGACTAAGTATGATGGGAGGAGCGGCATTCGCGAGCACATCATGATGATGCATGACATGGCCAATAAGCTGAAAGGGCTAGAGATGGAAATCAGTGATGGTTTTCTTGTTCACTTCATCATCACTTCGCTTCCTTCATCCTATGAAGCATTCAAGATCAATTACAACACTCAGAAGGACAAATGGACGATGAGTGAGCTGGTCGCTATGTGTGTACAAGAGGAAGAGCGTATGAAGATGGATCGCACCACTGATGTTGCTAACTTCACCACCTCCAACTCTAAGAAGAGGAAGAACAATTATCAAAGAAAGGATGCTTCCAAGGTCCAAAAGCCAAATCCTAATACAAGTGCACCTTCCAGCTCTAAGAGCTCCATAGGCAAACCCTATTGCAAGTTCTGTAAGAAAACAGGACATAGGCAAAAGGAATGCCCTGACTTTAAGGAGTGGCTGGCTAAGAAAGGTAATGATTTTTTCATGATACTTGAGTCCTTTAATTTAAATGTTCCTGCTAATTCTTGGTGGTTTGATTCTGGTTCTATGGTTCATGTAACCAACTCTACTCAGGGATTCCTTTCAATCCGGAAGCTAGGAAGAAACCAAAGAACACTTAAAGTTGGGGATGATTGGGAATTAGAAGTGAAGGCCATAGGAAGATTACAATTATTTTTGAAAACTGGTTTTTGTATTAAATTTTATGATACCTTATATGTTCCTGAGGTAACTCGGAACCTTGTATCAGGATCAAAGTTAGACATGGACGGTTTTGTTGTTTCCCATGGTCATCGCAAACTCTCTATTCTCTATGATTCCGTTGTTTATGGTACTGGCATTCTGGATGGTGGACTCTATATATTAGAACTAGATGATAATTTTTCCAAATCTTTGTTGTCATATAATATTAATGAATCACTCACAAAGATGAAACAGATTCAAGACTTAGAGACTTCATCTATGTTGTGGCATCAACGTTTAGGCCACATCTCAAGAGAACGATTAAATCGTCTCGTAAAGGATGAAGTCTTACCTCCTCTCGATTTCACTGGTTTTGGAACATGTGTCAAATGTCTTAAAGGCAAAATGACATTAGCGAATAAGAAAGGTGCCACTAGGAGCTCTAATTTATTAGAACTCATTCATACTGACATTAGTGGTCCCTACCAAATCGCTGGTATAACAGGACATACTTCATTTATCACTTTCATTGATGATTATTCTCGTTACATGTACTTGTATCTTATTAAGGAAAAGTCTGAATCTCTTACAACTTTTAAAGATTATAAAGCTGAAGTTGAAAAGCAATTAGATCGTCAGATTAAAGTTGTGAGATCAGATAGAGGCGGTGAATATTATGGAAGACATACTGATGTGGGTCAAGCTCTTGGTCCATTTTATGAGTTTTGTAAAGGCCAGGGGATTGTAAAGCAATACACCATGCCTGGTACACCTCAGCAGAATGGTGTCGCTGAACGAAGAAATCGTACCCTTATGAACATGGTGCGCAGTATGTTAGCAAACACTAATTTACCATTATTCCTCTGGACTGAAGCGTTAAAAGCAGCTGTTCATATACTCAATAGAGTTCCTTCTAAGTCTGTCCCTAAAACTCCTTATGAACTTTGGACAGGAAGGAAATCGAGTCTTAAATATATGAAAGTATGGGGCTGCATTACTGAAGCAAAACTCTATAATCCTTTCCTAAGGAAACTTGACCCTAAAACAGTTACCTGTTTCTTTATTGGGTATCCTGATCATTCGAAGGGTTATCGTTTCCATTGTCCTTCCCACGTCACCCGTATTGTTGAAACCAAGTGTGCTGCGTTCCTAGAGGATTTCAAGGTCAGTGGGAGCAGTACCAACCCTTACGAAGAATTGCAAGAAGTACAAGACACCGGGGGAGAGACTCATCACTTACCATTACTCCGTTTACTCCTCTTGTACCCAATGCAACAACTGCACCTGAAGCCACTGCACAAATTCCATCTCCACAATCAGAACCCATTATACCTCATAATGAAGGCACATCCAACGCTCAAAACCAAGACAACGCTGAACCTGATAATCAACTCAGGAGGTCATCTAGGCAAAGACGGCCTACTAATTGGGATGATTATGTTACCTACCTGACTGAAATGGATGCTGGAAAGCTCAATGATCCTATCTCTTATAATGAAGCCATTAGCAGTGATCAGTCTTCTGAATGGAACAAAGCAATGATTGATGAGCTTGAATCCATGAAGAAAAATGACGTTTGGGATTTGGTCGAATTACCCAACGCTGTTAAACCTGTAGGATGTAAATGGGTGTTCAAAACAAAACTGGATCTGAATGGGAACGTTGAACGCTACAAAGCGAGATTGGTTGCAAAGGGCTACACTCAGAAAGAGGGAATTGATTATCAAGAGACGTTCTCACCTGTCTCTCGTAAAGATTCATTAAGGTTCGTTATGGCCCTAGTAGCTCATTTTGATTTGGAGCTGCATCTGATGGACGTCAAAACTGCTTTCCTTAACGGAGACTTAGACGAAGATGTTTACATGAAACAACCTGAAGGTCAGGAGCATCTAGTCTGTAAGTTGAAGAAATCCATTTATGGGTTAAAACAAGCATCACGTCAATGGTACCTCAAGTTTGATGAAGTCATGAAGAGACAAGGTTTTATAAAGAATCAAGTGGATCAATGCACCTACCTCAAGATGAGTGGGAGTAACTTTACTATACTTGTCCTTTATGTAGACGATATTCTATTGGCAAGTAATAGTTTAGACATGTTGCATGAGTCGAAGCGATTACTCTCGCATAACTTCGACATGAAGGATCTCGGGGATGCTTCTTACGTCATTGGCATCGAAATTCACCGAGATAGACACAAAGGGATCTTAGGATTGTCTCAAAATACTTACATAGATCGTGTCCTTACGCGTTACAACGTGAAACAGTGCAAACCCTCAGTCGCTCCAGTAGTTAAGGGAGATGTTTTCGGTTCATTCCAGTGTCCTACAAAAGAGGTTGAAAAGGAGAAAATGAGCCAGATACCTTACGCGTCAGTAGTTGGGAGCCTGATGTATGCTCAAGTCTGTACTCACCCAGATATCGCTTATATTGCTGGAATGCTAGGCCGTTATCAGATTAATCCTGGCCTAGATCACTGGAAAGCAGCTAAGAAGGTCCTTAGATATCTGCAAGGGACGAAAGACTATAAACTGACTTATAGAAGAAGTGATCACTTAGAAGTGGTAGGTTATTCTGATTCTGACTTTGCCAAATGCAAAGATGACAAGAAATCCACTTCGGGCTACATCTTTATGTTAGCAGGCGGACCTATCTCATGGAAGAGTCATAAACAATAGTTAACCACAACTTCCACAATGATGGCAAAATACATTGTTGCTTACAACGCAACCTTTCATGGAATGTTGCTTAGAAATCTGAACACTGGACTCAAAATCGTTAATTCCATTTGTAGACCAATGAAGCTTTATTGTGATAACTCAGCTGTCGTTAGTTTCTCGAACAGTAACAGTTCGACTGGAGCTGGTTTATATCTCGATACAAAATATTTGTTCGTACGTGAACGAGTTGAGGAAAATAATCTTTGTATTGAGTATATTAGTACTAAAGATATGCTTGCGAATCCGATGACTAAAGGTTTCCCACCTAAAGTTTTCGAAGAACATGTATCAAATATGGGACTTACTAAAGACCTTATTTAATGGCATATTGTACTAGCTTATGTTTTAATTAATAAGATTTCCTCTGTTTGATTTTGTATGTCTCTAACATATGTTCTGCCGGTGTAATGACATATAGACAAATATAAATACAAATCAGACGCTAAAGGGCTTATGCGTAGTTTAATCTTAACTATTAGGTTTTAAATTGAGGCTATAGTATGACTAATGGGGGTCCTGAGTCGAATGATGATTCAACGGCTGTATTTCTCTTCTATAGTTCTTGGTTTATGGCTAAAATGAGTGTTAACTCCTGGCCAGGCTCATCTAATACTCATGATAAATGATTACTCGGCTAAGTGGGAGAATGTGAAATTAAATATATTAATATTATAATATTTAATCTTGTAGCCATTACAATAATTTATATTATATAGATCAAAATATATTAATAACCTATTAATAATTAGTTGGTAATTGTTGATGGACCATATTACCCTCATTAACTAATTAGGTTTCCTCGTGGGTGTATATATAAGGAGATTATTAGAGAGTTTAAGGGTTAGACAATTACACAATTCACACAACCCTCAACATCAATTTCGTCTCTCTTTCTCCATAACCGATTCCTTCCCTAGTTTTGGTTCATCACCATCATAATCTTACACCCTAAGGAGGAACCAGATCATCCTGATAAGTATGTCAAACTTAATGGCTGCATCTCTGACTGGATTCTCTGCTGGCCTGCTACTGTAACAGGTATGTTATTCACGTTTTCCATTATGTTTAAAACAGAAATGATCAACAAATATGTCCAAAAAACAATGTGTAACATATGATTTTGCATTATTTCAGGAACTCAACTGCTTCCGCGGCTTGTTGGTGTAACAAAAGCCCTTGAAATGTTGTTGGTATGTTGTTTATCATCACATATTGTTTGTGTTACGCTAGCATCCATGAAAATTAATGTTTTAATTTTCTAATTTTAGAGAGGTTTAAGTTACAATACATAATATTATATACATTCTTGTTAACTGATCGGCTTCTACATCTCTCTAACACAAACTAGACATCAAAGCCGGTCCATGGAGAGGAAGCTCATAATTTAGGACTCGTGGATGCTATTATACCAGGAGATGAATTACTAGAAAATGCTCACCAAATGGCCTTAGATATATATGCCCGTAGAAAACCATGGGTTTCAAGTCTTTACAGAACAGATAAAATCGAGCCACTTGGCGAGGCCCGTGAAATATTGAATTTTGCTAGAGCTCAAGTGCGCAAACAAGCACCCAACTTACAACATCCACAGGTTTGCATTGATGTTATTGAAGAGGGCATTGTCTTGGGCCCGCGTGCTGGATTTTTGAAGGTTTGTATTTGTAGTCATAACTCATATTTAAATTCCCTATTTATGATTACCTTACTTGAACCATTTTAATATGATTTTGTTTATACAATTTGCAGGAATCTGATGCATTTCAAGTTCTTTTAAAGACGGATATTTGCAAGAGCTTGGTTCATCTCTTCTTTGCCCAGTGTGGTACTACAAAGGTACAACTGTTAGACTTGCTGTAATCATAAGTCAAAGCTGACTAGAAAAAAGTCAACATGGTAAAAAACCGACAAGCACCACATCAGAAGAAAGTCAACACGGTCAAATGAGTATGATCATGTCTTGTTTTTGTGTATTAACAGGTACCCGGGGTCACGGATCTTGGTTTGAAACCAAGACAGATAAAAAAGGTTGCTATTGTTGGCGGAGGTCAAATGGGGTCCGGAATAGCAAGGGCTTTGATTCTAAATGGGTATCAAGTTTTCTTGAAAGAAGTCAATCAAAAGTTCTTGGATGCAGGATTAGGCAGGGTCAAAGGTTTGAGTTTTTACTCTCTCGAAATATTTCTAAATTGCTTTTGTATTAATGTATTCACATTTTAATCATCTAGCCAATTTGACAAGCAGTGTTAAGAAAGGTCAGTTGACTAATGTAAAGTTTGAGAAAACCATCTCTCGTATCATGGGCGTTCTCGACTACGAAAGCTTTAAAGATGTGGATATGGTTATTGAGGTACTTTACATTTTCCAACTTATACAGTAATCCAGAAAAAAAAATGTAAAAAGCAAATGGAATTTATTTATTCTCTATACATGTTTAAACGAACAGGCTGTTGTTGAGAATGTCTCGTTGAAACAACAAATATTTACGGATTTGGAGAAGTACTGCTCTCCAAATTGCATACTTGTAAGTAACACCTCAACAACTGACTTGAATCTAGTTGGTGAAAAGTCAAAGTTTCATGATAGGAGAATTGGAGCACACTTTTTCAGGTAATAAGTTGTTAACTCCTTTGCAGCCCGGGTTAGTTGCAAAATTAATTTGTTAACTTTTTTGCAGCCTGGCTCACATGATGCCACTTTTGCAAATCGTCCGGATGACGAAAACATCACCTCAAACAGTGGTTGACTTGTTGGATATGGCAAAAAAGGTTAGAAGAACGCCGGTTGTGGTTGGCAACTGCACAGGTTTTGCTGTTAACAGGATGTTTTTCCCATATACTCAAGCTGCTCTTTTGCTAGTAGAACGTGGGGTCGACGTATACAACATTGATCGAGCGATTACAAAATTTAGAATGCCAATGGGCCCGTTCAGATTGTGTGATCTTGTTGGTTTTGGTGTTGCGGTGACAACTGAGTCACATTATTTTTTCAGTTTTCCTGAAAGAACATATAAGTCGATACTTATTCCACTCATGCAAGAGGATAAAAGAGCAGGTATTTGTTCTAGTTAGGAAAGACAAAATGTTTTTAGTTTTTTATAAGGATTTGGTTTGTTAAACTTGTGATTCTTGTTTAGGTGAAACCACTCGCAAAGATTTTTATCTCTACAATGATAAATGCAAAGCAAGTCCAGATCCCGAAATAAAAAAATACATCAAGAAAGCAAGGGAAATTTCTGGCATCTCAGTTGAACCTGAGGTCTCTCTCGCATATACACACACCTGCGCTCGCTTGCACACTTACACTTCATTAATCTTCAAAGATATATAATGTCAGCTCTTCACACGACAGAAAACGGCTTATGTTTAACTAATTTGTTATGGTTTTGTTATAGTTAAGGAAATTATCAAATAAGGACATAATAGAGATGGTGTTCTTACCTGTTTGGAACGAGGCTTGTAGAGTATACGCCGAGGGTATTGCAGTAAAAGCAGCTGATTTGGATATCGCTGGTGTTGTGGGAATGGGATTTCCACCTTACAGGTTTCATGTTTTTCCTCAACAATTTTATTCAGAACTATACAATAAAATTATTATTTTACGATTTTAACAGACTTTTGTGAACAGGGGAGGGATTATGTTCTGGGGAGATTCGGTTGGATCTAAGTACATATATGAGAGGTTGAATGAGTGGTCAACGTTGTATGGGGACTTCTTTAAGCCATGTGACTATTTGGCTCAGAGAGCTGCACTCGGGGCTCCTTTGGTTAGATTCTCTTTAATCATTTTCTTTAGATATATCGTTGAATTTAAGAATGTTAAATCTACAATATACTGGTTTGCAGAGTTCGCCATTGGATCAAACAAAATTGCGGTTATGAGATGAATATATGAAATACAATCATCTACCGGTTTTATGGATGTTGAAGTAATTAAAAGTGGAGATAAAAGTTGCTTTATAATTGTAATAATAGTAATAGGTTGAAAAGTAGCAACTTGTTTCTGTTTATGATGATGTTCACATCATGTTACACTACCTTTTCTTAAATATCATGTATACTGACCAAACTTTACAATACTCAGGTCGGGTAGGGTAACGAGTCATAATGTGTTCAGTCAGAATGGGCCATCATAAAAAATGGTCATTTTGGTTCGGGTGAGAACCGTTTTGACCATTGATTTTGTAATCCTCATTAGTGAACATAATCAAAGTCAATAGAGAGAGAGAGAGAGAGAGAGGAGAATTCCTAAATCAAAGAATAACCGTGGTTAGCTTTAAACTACGTTTAACAACCTTTCAAACGTTCTTACACGAGATTACAACCTTGGTCCCTTAACATTGGCTTATCACCACTGTTTAGAACAATCTGGTAAGGCTTTAGGGACTTGAAAAACATCACTATAAGCCTCTAATAGAGTAATAGATGCTACAATTCATTGTTACCTATAGTATGAGAAACTTTGGAACCAAATGTCTCTTCTACTTGCATCAATTGTAACCCAAACATCTGAGATTGTACTACCCTTGATAAGCTATTCAACAAAGTTGACATTTTCTCATTAGAACATATGCTTATTCCATTAGTCTTAGTTCCCTTCAATATATAAACTTTGCCTTGAACTACAAATTGCATAGTCAAATTTGTTAGACGTAATTCACGTCCTTGAGCTTATGAGGCGGGCTAAGCCGACCTCAAGCTAATGGTGTTCAAATTTCGTGTTCAACAAGCTTCACAGCAGCAACAACAACAACAACAACAACAACAACAACAACAACAACAACAAATGATGTTCTAGCAGTTCCGACAACAAAGGATGTTCCAACAGTTTCAACAACAAAAGCAGCAACAACCACGCCACCAACACCAGATACCTGCTATTTCAAGCATTGAAACATCATCAGTGAAGCCTCTAATATTTAGTGTTGAGGCTGCTCCACCTACCCAAAAGAAAATAACAAAAAACACGAAAAATGTGGAATCGTCTTCTGTCTTTTGAACTGAGACGCATTAAGTGGACCTTGGAAGAAGAGGTTGTGGTTGCCAAGGCTTTCGTACACATTTTTCAAGATCCAATCTTTGGAGTTAACCAAAAGTTGTGTCTTTTATGGGGTCAAGTTTTAGATTGTTTTTAAAAGCCCACAAGTTTCTCAAGAGATGACCAACCATAACTTGAGGTCGCATTGGCACATGTTGAAAACCAAGTTGAACAGGTTCAATGACCTGTACTTACACAACAAAAACCATCCAAAGAATGGTATGTCAGAGTACATGTTGTTGCGGTTGGTTCGTGAGGAATATGTTGTTGATACTAAGAATAATCTCACCGGATAACAATTTTAATATGAGCATGTTTGGAGGGTTAACCAAGGTGTATGGTGCTTAGCTCAAATGCTCAAAGACAACAAGCACCGTTGAATTCACCTCAGGTGGTACTCCTTTGGGTGGTACTCCTTCGGCTGGTGATACCATGACCTTCGACCTTAACGTCGATACCCCTTTGTCGGTGGAGGATTATGGCATCTCACTAGATGATGATGTCCATGTGTATGATGATGAAGATGATGTCCGTGTTGGGATTGAACCAACACAAAGACCAATTTGGAAGGACAAAGCAAAGGAAAAGGCTAGGGTTTAAGGCGAATGCCAAGGCAAGGTCATCTTACCATGAAAAAGACGAACTACTTGATCGGTTAAACAAAACATTGTCTCCTAAGCAATAAGTGATTAGTGATTAGAGAGTTCATACGAAGGACTACATGGAAATTAAAGAGAAAAAAATACTCTACTTCCCGATTACACATATGGACCCGGTTCAAAATGGCCGACATGATGATGAGTGTGCTAGAATTAAGACAAAGTATCATATGGATTAATTGTAGTAGTTTTGTTAATTTCACTGGTTTGTATTCTCTAGTTTTTATTAAAATGTTTGTAGTTACTTTTTTTGTTATGATGCAATTTCTATGTTTTTATGTTTTTCAAGATTTAGTTTATTTTGATATTTTATATTACTTATTTAGTTATTTTAATTATTTAATCAATTACTTATTATCTTTTTATCTAATAAATGGGAATCAAGGCTGATGTCATACGACAACCCTCCCCCAATCATAGACAGTTATATTAAAAAGGGTGATGTCAATTCTTTAAAAAATGATGTCATCTTTTTTCTAAAACACATACATGACTGTAGGTCCCGTTTTCCCCGGTGAGGATCGATAACGAAAACCTATTCCCTGTTTATAACAAACACGGTAACGGGTGCGGAATCCCCGAGACGGTGCAAACCAAACACAGATAGTAAATAACACGGATTAACCAATGAAACACACTCTATTGATTAAACGGGATGAGAACCGAATACAAACTGATACAAACACAGTTTAGACGGAATTTTGGCAGAGTTTCTTTACATGTATGCTCTCATCTCTATTTCACACAGAAACTGAGATGGGTATTTATACTAGACACAGACACAAGACTTACGAAACACATAAAATCACAACGAAACACATAAAGTCGACGAAACACATTCTGTTTCGTCGAACTACATATATTCCTATTTCTGTTTCGTCGTTTGTTGTATAAGCCCAAGAGAAGGTCAAAGTCCAGCACAAGTATTCGGCCCAAAGTGAATAATCACGGCCCAGAACATGTTTCTGTTGTAATTCTTCCATTGTCACCACATGAGACAAATGTTGACATCATCATGACATCACTAAGGTGATGTCATGGTGATGTGTTTGCGTGAAGTTGCTTGCGGGGTTCCGTGCCTCGCGTGTCGAACTCTGGGGCGCACGACGGAGGAATGTCGTGTCTTCGGGTTGGAGCCGGACCTAACCAAGTCGACCCAAACCGAAACGAATCGAGTCGAGTCGCGTCCACATATAGTGTACCAACAAACTCCCCCTTGGACGCTACTCGTGAGGTTCGTCTTCTGTGATGGTTCGTCTTCTGTGTCTTTCATGTCGAAGGATCTTCAAAGGTCTTCACGCGTCGTAAGTAGAAAGTGTATCAACAAACTCCCTTTTTCATTCAGGTAGTGTATCAATAAACTCCCCCTTAAAATAAACTCTCCATTGAGTTATGCCCGTGAATCTTTTGACTTGTCAATTCTTCAGATCCTTGTGGTGTTGATGAAGGGTCAGCGGCAACTCGATCATTTTTATCTTTTGAGTGCCTCCACTTCGTGTCTTCATTCCAAAGCTTGTCATCGAACATGTTCTCCTCGCCTTTAGCATCTGCACATGCAAGAAAGCTAAACGCATAATGAGAACAACCGCTTGAAATATAGTTAACATTTAAACAAATGACACATATGAGATCAAATCTCAATCAAACACCGACCGACAACAGTTTGAAAGTTTAGAAAATGTTCAGTTTTAATCCTTTAACTTTCAAAACTTGTTAACTTCGACTGTTTATGAAGGTGCAATTGTTTTCCGGCTTACGATCAGGATTTTGGGTAGGATAGACTCGAGTTCCAACATCGGTCAATCAAAAATAAACTAGAAGCAAAATCTTTTTGGCTTTTATAAAGTTTAAATTAAAACACACCTAAAATCTTTTTGAAATTTTTCATTTTTCAAATGTAAAGACGGAAAGCAATAAATAAATATATACAAAGATACAGAAACTAAAAGCAGTAAATAAATATTTACAGACAATCTTTTTGCAAGTTTTGAGGGTAAGAGAATCATATCAGTGTACGGTCATGCCAAAACAATCTTTTTGTTCAATTAGTTAACATTAAGATAAGCATCCTATAACAATTATCGGTATTGTTGTCCACATAAGCTCAACTTATCAGATGTAATCATGGTGAGGGGATACGATTAGGTATGATTTATACTTACCGACCGGTGTTCATCCACACACGACACATTCCCGTATCAAGGTATGCACGAGAGTTCATCTTACCGGTGAGTATACCGTTTATCATCTGTTTGACCGTATAAAAGATGTGAGAAACTCACTTATTTTGATTGAAAACAAGCCCTATGTGATATAATCACTTATTGATGAGGAACTTGATTTTCAGATGCATGAGGGCACAGGAGCAAGTCCGTGAACAGGTCAGTACTTCCGTACAGCAGAGAGACGAACTTGACTCCCGCAAAGAATCTGTGATATATTATCACTTATTTTGTATGGACATGTGATTGTTGATCACTTATTGAGGTCGAATGCAATATGTACACGTATGTATAGTATCATGGAAGATCTTAGACTTCGTCTCCGTTATTTTTACGGTAAAAGAAACAACCATGATACCCAGATGATAAGCAGCATAAAGACCGAATATCTCAGAACCTCGGCAATCTCTCAAACGAAATTTCGGTACTAAGACCATATGCCAATGTGCGGTTCCCACCTGGTCTTCAGTCGATTTAAGATTTATATCACCCTGCACACTTTAAAAAGATTGTGAGCCTACCGATACATCTTATATAGAGCTGCTTATCGTTTTTCATTTTGCATTTCAGTTTAAAGAGGTTTAGACAGACCACTGATGTACTATCATTTTCTCTTTTTCTCGCCAGGAAACTCATTTTTGTTTTTCTATTGTTTTTGCGCTTTTGAAATTTTTCGATGTTTTTGAATTTTCAAATTTTGGATTTACTCCCCCTAAAATCAACAAAGTATGATAAATTTAAAAGACACAAAGATATTTACAAAAACGATTTCCCGATGTCAGTTAACTCATGTTTTACCTCAATGCCGTTTACCAAAATTAATTTTTAATCAGAAAAGATTTCTCGAATTTTGGAAAAATGAGTTGGCATGTCGGTAAGCGGTGTGGACCATGACAACATTGACGAGTTTCATAGTGAAACAATCACGTGTGAGGTGATATTCGAGTTCAACGTGTCAGGCCAAAGAGTGCTACGAGAGGATAACAATTTATAAAGCAGCTTAAATATCGACAAGTAAAGGAGAGATTAGAAATTTTAAAACCGTATCCTGCAACTGCTTAGTGCATTGCAAGGAATCTGAGTGCTCTCCCAAACTGGATATCCACCCGGTGTGGATTTCAAAGACGATTTTTGTAGCTACTGAGAAATCGCTTCACAGCAACAAGATCAAAAACCTTTGGGTCCGGCTGGTCTTCCACATTGCACCAGCGAAGGTCTTTATCTTTCTCTTGAGAAGTAGTGTGCAGTTGTTCAAACCATGCCAAGGCATCCGCACACCCGGTTGGTTTGTTCAACAAACACATTTTCTTCAATTACACCGCGAAGAAATGTACACTGCACGTTCATCTAGTTGATTTGAACTTCAGACGTGCTGCAGGTGCGTACATTTTGATTGAATCTATCCTGGGGACCCGATCAAAGCCTTTAACAATCAACCTTTAAAATGATTTTTCATTTTGTCGAAGCTTTCGATCTCTTTTGACAGAAAATTATGTCTCCTTTTCTTTTTCTCTCCAACAAAGGCAACAATTTCTTTTGTCGCCGATCTTGTGCAAGAACATTCCACTATCAATAATCCTATGACTATCGAAAGTTCCTCCTGGAACATCCTGCACACTCACTAAGAAATTAGTTGGAGAGTGGGACCCAAGCCTTAACAGACTTGGGTCGTCCTTCATCATCGAAGATTGTGACTTCGATTTCCTGATGATTAGGAATGGATTGAGGTTCCCCTGAAACAGTTACCGATTTTGGTTTCCAAATCTGTTTTTGTTTTTCATTTTTAATTTCTAACTTAACAGACATTGTTTGGACAACCTCCGGTTTTAACGCCTTTTCAATCACCTTCACATTTTTACGTCGTTGTTTTGTTTCCTGTTCTTTAACAGTGCGTTTATCATGTTTTGGAGAAACAGGACGACGTTGTGGGTGAACCTTCTCAGGTGGTGCTCTTTCCACAAATTTCTCTTTAGGAGTGTTTGAGCAGTTCTTAATGATATGCCCAAACTCCCCACATTTAAAACACGTTCTCCTTTCCACAAACTTAGGAGAATTTGATCGACCAGCAGATGTCGAACCCGTAGAACCTGAGGTACTTGCTCTTTCATCACACCCATTTGTATGTTGAGTGTAATTGTTTTGACTGTTACATTTTAAAATCTTGACTTGTTGAATAAAATCGGTGTTTGATTTGTTTTCAAAAGTCTCAATTTTATCAGTACCCCTTGATGCTACAAACTTGACATCTTTTGCTTTCTTCTTGTAACGAGCTCCTTTTGATTCAACCTTATCCTTTGGCTTTGGAGCTCGTTGTTGCTGTTGTTTACCCTTAGAAGCAACAGGTTGTTGCTTTGTCAGTGATTTCTGTTTTCCAGGGATTGTCTTTCCCAAAAATTTTCTAGTATTATCTTCAAACACTTTGTCAATCAAAGATTGATTGACGTTTTTGATCGGAAAATCTATGTCTGAATAAATTTTACTATCACCGACTAAAGTATACAACAAGTTATTGCTCTTAATAGCAGACACACATTCATTGTCATCTTTGACATCCTTGACAGGATCTATCACTTGCTTGGCAACATGTTGCACGACAGGAGTAGGAGGATCACAAAGAATATGATTCTCAATTGGAATTTTTACTCCTTTCGTCTCATCAAGTGATTCATCCTGGTCATTCACATCTGATTCATCATCTGAAGAATCATAGTCCTCAATGGTTGGAGAACTTTGATTTGAAGCACATGATGACTTTTCTTTCCGATCAGATGAGCCCTCCGATGAATTGTCCGGTTTGAACCCTAGGCCAGTAGTAACTTCCTCATAATCAAGAGGCACACTGGGTTCATACCGAGGCATATCCTCTTCATCGGGCGAATAGATTTGTGTCCGATGCTTGTCGAATAGATTAGATTTATTATTTTACGCTGAATTTGTAATAGTTAGTGAAACGGTCTATCGAACGTGTATAGACCCGCTCGTTTGAAGTGGTCAAACGAGAGGGTTATTCGGTTGACCGTGTGTGTTTGAAAGACAAAGGGGTGTAGCTATAAATAGCAACCCTTTGCCATTTCAAACACTTGGAGATTTTAGGAGGTTCAAGTCCTCACCAGGGAGAGATCACCACTTGCTCTCTCCCCGGATGTAAACGGCTCTGGTAAAGGTTCGATTATTTTGTTAATCGGGCCGGCTTGTACTCTAATGTTATCAAATCAATACAAGTAAGTCGTTTATCCGTCTTTGATCTTCCCGTCTATGAACATAATCATGATAATCACGGTTTCGGTCACGAAACTCGGTCCTACAATGACCACATACATGCACACATACATACATAAGTTAACCAATAAAACAATTTTATATTTAAAATTAAAATTGTAATTACTTTTAATTAATACCAATTCCTGCATTTAATTGGGCCAACCCTTCTCCCCCAATTAAACCCTTCTCCCCCTTGCACACCATCTTCCGAGTCGAAATTCGAATTTGTTATGCAGAAATCGATACTCCATTCAATACTCAAAATAGTCTTTAAATACTCAACATCATAATCAGATTTCATATTCCTCTTTGCCGTATTACCTCTTTCTTATATTTTCGATCTCCTGTATTTGCCATTGCAACCATCCAACAATGTCTAACGATTCCATTAGTTATATTCATCAAATATCTACCGAGAAAGATACATGGAAGTTGAAGGTGCGAATATTACGTTTGTGGAGGCAAGCGTATCAGATTGATATGATTTTGATGGACAAAAAGGTATTCTGGATAATGCAAATTCTTATGTTTTTATTTGTATTTTTTTTATAGAAGATCTTATGTTTATGTTTTTTATCTTCTGTTTTAATTAGGGTGATAAGATTCAGGCCACCGTAAAGAAGGTGTTGATATGTGTGTTTGAAAACCAGCTTGAGGAGGGTAGTGTGGTGGTTCTCAGCAAGTTTGGTGTTGGTGAGATGAATGACAAGTTTCCTGTAATCAAGCATTCCTATAAGCTCATATTCTACCATCAAACAAATGTCAAACGTTGTGAGAATTTCGACGGACCTTTATATGGTTTTCAGTTTGTTGACCTACATGAGATTATAAATCGTGAGGTTGAAGTTGAATCATCAGTCGGTTAGTTATCTTTTTTTTTTGTTTTTTATTTTTTGTATTTAACGTAACTAAATATACTTGCTCCTTTATTTTATTGGTGATGCGTTAATGTTAATGTTACTTATCTTTGTGTTTTTCCCTTTTTAGATGTGATCGGTTATGTTGTATCTACTACCGATATGGAAGTTTTCAATCGGTCTGGAAAGGAAAGCAAGAAGATAAGTTTTGAGATTGTTAACTTTAATATGAGTTTTATAGTTATGTTTATACAATTATGTTCCTTCCTTTGAAGTTGCATACCTTTTAGGTTTATTCTTATGTTGGTATTTGTTTTAATGCCTCTATGTTTTCTTACATCCTTTTGTTATGTTGTTAGTGGAGACATGATTGGTTGCACGTTGTGGGATAATTTTGCACAACAGTTTTCCACGTTTATTCAAGGTTATTCATGCGATGCCGTTGTCATTGTTCTAATTCAATTTGCTAAAGTTAAGAATTGGAGAGGTACTCTATAACCATCATCTATCATCTATCTCAGTATATATTAATTTCTTAAATATTACTATGAAAGTTTAAAGATGTTTTCCCTTTACAGTTGTAGGCAGCCCAAATATTCAAAATGCATTTTTTTGGTAGTCGTTTGTTTATCGATGATGATGTTGAGGATATTACAACTTTCAGGAATAGGTCAGTCAATCTTTATCTCCATTTACATTAGATAGCTTTTAAAGATTTATAAGTACTGTTTTATTTACAGTTAGTGTCATTCCACTTATTATTTACAATGATTGTTTACTGTTTTTTAGGCTCATTGAAGGTAGCAAAGGTGAAGGATCTTCACAGATTACACCAGCTTCGTTGTCCAGTCAAACTGTTTACTCTTCTCGTGAAGAATTCCTGAAGAAGTACGAGAGAAAGTCTGTCGAAGAGATTTGGGACGTCGCCGTTGTAAGTCATCGTTGTTTATTTTTTTTGTAGTATTTATGTTCCAGAATACAAGTTAAACAATACTTTATTTGCAGGAATCTGTCTCTGTTGTTCTTGGTACTATAAGGTCCGTTGAGGAAGATTTTGGATGGTTTTATGTTGGGTGTTCCAAGTGTAGCAAGAAGGTGATTCCTGCTTCTGATGCTGGTGGGTTTAATGATATAGATGCAGATGATGCTGCATCTGATGTTGGTGTACTTTACTGTCCTAAGTTTAAAATCCGTTCTCCAACAACTATCCTTAGGTACCCTTATTCTGATATTATGTTCATTTCAACATATGTTTAGAATCATATGTTTTAATTTATTAGTTTTATTATAATTTTTGTAATTCTAGATACAAGATACGTGTGAGGGTTCAAGATGCAACAGGCACTATATCTTTTGTTATGTTTGACAAGGATGTTTCCAAAGTTATAGGGAGGTCTGCTCGTGATATACATGATCAATAGCTTAGGGTATGTTTGTAAAATTTATTTTTTTAATATATAATAAAAAAATAATAATACTAAATTATTACTCATAGGATGGAGAGGAAAATGTCTGCCCAAGGGAAGTTAAACAGTTGGTTGGGAAGAGATACATTTTCAAAATTGAAATTTCAACTTTCAATCTGACGTCCAACTATCATGTTTATACTGTATTGAAACTGTGTGATGACAATGAAATAATAAAAGTCATGTTGCAAGATGATGCCGCTGAGTAGGTTAACTTATATTCTAATGTAATCAATATTATCATTCAAATTTCTAATTATCTTTTTTAGATTAAATGAATCTAACTTTATCTCATGTTATTAAAATACAGGATGTGGAAGATGTCAATTCTGAACCCGCATCTGGATCCTGTATGTGTTTCAAGGTAATAAGTTATAAATTCTTTATTAAATTCAAACATCCTTTTCATAATAATTTTTTTTTCACTATTATGCGTTAGGATATTTTTTGTTTGTGCATAGGAGGTCTTTTCTTTTACCGAAGACTCGGAAGTCCCAACTGATGCTGCCAATGATGATGCCACAAGTCCTCAAGCTGCTAAACGTTCAAGTGATGTTTCAAAAGATGAAAACGGGGAGTCTTCTTCAACAAAACGAAGGCTTCTGAATGTCAAAGCCGAGACGTGAACGTTATTTTTATTCTGATTATGTGTTTGTTTTTTTTGGTTCTAATCGTTGAACAATTAAATTTTGCTACTTTCTCTGCATATTTTATATTCAAGTTCCGAACAATCATTCTGGTCCTATTTTTGTTTAATGTTGATCTATTAAGTTACTTTTTGCTTATGTTGTTTATATATTTTGATTTATTTATTCATGTTTTTGAAGTTTTTTAAACCATTTAAAGTAGCCTAAATTTTGATGTTAACAAAATAAATCTTCATATTTAAAATGGCAGTTTTTTTTCTCTTAAACCTAAATCTTGATGTTTTCAACATCAATGTTGATATTTTAAACGCCTCTTCGTTTTATGCACTTAACCTAAATCTTTATGTTTACAAAATAAATCTTGAGGGTGGGGTTCTAGAGTGAACACTAATGTATTTGTGAACTGAGTGAACAAATATTGGCCATTGATTTACACACGTGGATGGCTAGGATTTCATCATCAAATCGTAAAATACACTAGTGTATTTCATCATCAAATCCTGCCCATTGATCTACACATATGTATAGCCAGGATTAGTTCACTCAGTTCCCAAACTACACTAGTGTTTACTCTTGAACCTAGTCCTAAATCTTGATGTTTTAAATGCCTTTTCGTTTTCTGTTAATCTTTATCTACAAGTTATAATGCAGGAAACATTCAATGAAGCCATGCAAAATTGATGATAATTATTTAAAAACCCACAAAAATTAATAGCAAACAATCATTATGTTTTAAACAAAGTGCCGTTCAAAATAAAATATGTTAATAAAGTGTCATTGGTAATTGTTAATGTAATTAATGTAGACATAATTATTAAACTTTAACACTCACCTTTAGCTAACCTTTTTTCAAGTTAATACCAAAAGACAGCATTGGTAATTGTTAATCTAATTAATGTAGACACAATTATTAAACTTTAACTCTCGCCTTTATCTAACCTTTTTTCAACTTAATACGAAAAGGCAGGCGATCATTGTTTTATTTTTTCTAATTACTTAATTATTATGTTTTCTAATTAATGATAATTATGCCAACTAATTACATATATGTTGTAGTTTTAAGTACATCATTAGTTTCATCCTCATTATATGCATTCGAAATGAATAGTCACACCAGAAATCAGTTTCATCAAAGCACATCCAAACCTCCTCCTAAACGTAAATCTTCAAGTTTGTTTCAACAATCAGAAGTTCATGGTCATTCTAATGCAGTAAACTCACGTCGGTTAACAAGAACACCTCTAACAGATGTTACAAACGGTTAGTTTATAGTTCATCTTCTATAACGAAGTTTATTGTTTTATTTACAAGATATCTCATTCACTTTCTTTTTGTAGTTCCTGTTGAACGTGTACCTAAACACAACTACAAACGTTTGTTGCTTGAAGAACCCTTGGGAGTTAAAAAATTTGATGAAGTTATACATAGGAGTTATCGTCGTGATAAAGGAAAATCGACTACACCTCTACCAAATTCTGAAAATAGTCCACCCTATTTATCCCAGCCTCTTTCTTCGTGTGTTTTAGCCGTTGCAGTACAAAGTAGTCAACCTGCTCATAGACACAATTATAAACGATTATTGCAGGAACCAGCAATTGTAGTTGATAATGCAGCTGAAGCAATAGATACAACCAATCTTATCAATAAAGGAAAATCTATTTCAAGCATACAAATTTTCCAAAACAGCCCCCCTTATTCACCCACGCCTATTTCTTCATGTCGTTCTACTATTTTAAATGGTAGCGCTTATGAATCGACTCCCTTACCAACCAAATTTAGCTTACATCATTCTCCTTTAATTCCTTCATCATCTGTCCAACGGTATTCCTTATCACCTACCTTTACAAGTCCGGCTCATTGCTTTAAAAATGGTACTTTTTTTTCTTTTTTTAATCTTCAATAGCCTTTTATTCTTTTCAATAAGATACATGTCAACCGGATGAAATCCATCATTTCTCCCGTATAAAAACATTTGATATTTGATAGGACTATAACTGTTCATGTTAATGTAGGTTTACCTACTTTCACACCAACACGTTATGAATTACCATTTTCCAGCTCCAGCACTTCTGCAACATTACTTGATAATTGTTTACCTCCACCAATAAAAGCCAAATGTACAACCAGAAGATTTAATACAAATGAGATACCTAAATTTGATCTTCATTCCGATGAAACAGAATGTTTAATTGCAATGCAATCTGTTTTTGGCATATCAAAGAGTAAGAAACCTGCCACTTATATTAGTATATTCATATTCATTAATAATGTAATATTTAATTAATACAGGCTACCTTGATCATGGAGATCCTGTAAACAAATGTCATAGTTGTGGGGCTTTGTTGTGGGATGAAGAAAGAAGACGTAGAAATCGTTACTGTAGTAAGACAAGTTATTCCCTTTGTTGTAGTAGTGGCAATGTTGTTCTTCCTCCAACCAAAGATCCCCCAAGGCTTTTGTACAACTTATATCGCAATAAACATCCAAAGAGTGTCCAATTCATTAATAATATCAGGGCTTATAATATGATGTTTGCGTTCACTTCAATGGTAGGGAAGGTTGATTCAAGTGTTAACAGAGGACGAGGCTCATATGTATATAAAATTAAAGGCAAAAATTATCACCTATTAGGTGGTTTGATGCCAACACAAGGTGACCGTCCTAAATTTGGTCAGCTATATATTTACGACACGGAGAATGAAGTTTCTAATAGATCAAATGCTATTAGGTACCACAACTCATCCTATATTATTTATATTTATTTCCTTTTCTAATCATTAATTCTTTTCATTGTTTTTTCACTTATTACATACTTACTATAATGACAGTTCAGAGCACGCTCTAAATGTTGAAAATAAAAATACTTTGGATGCGGAGATAATTAATGATCTTAAGGATCTTTTGGATCATTCCAATCCACTGGTTCAAAATTATCGTATTGCAAGAGATCGTTTAAATGAAACTGATGAAAAGAATGTGCATATCAGACTTATTGGAAGAAGACAAACCGATGGAAGAACACATAACCTTCCAACTGCTTCTGAAGTTGTTTCCATTGTAGTTGGTGACATCGATAAATTATTCTATAAAAGGGACATTATCGTGGAGACTCAAACCAGCCATTTAAAACACATCTCTGAAGTTCACCCTTCATATCTTCCACTTCAGTATCCTCTTATTTTCCCAACAGCAGAAGATGGTTACCGAACTGGTATAAAACATGGATTGTTGCAAGACGATGCAGAGGGTTCTAGAACTGATGTTACTATGAGAGAATTCTTTGCTTATGATGCGTGTATGTGTCGTATAGTTTTTAATGTATATTTTAAGCCCATTATAACACTTTAGTCAAGTTTTAAATTTATAAAACATGATATTTACTAACACTAGACACACATATGGGCAAGTGCACCCATCGTGAGCGTAGTATAATGTTGGTAAGATACCGAGGTCATCCAAGGACACAAAAGCTTTTAATACCGATTTATCCTCAACGTTTAATCAAATCAAAAATTTAGAAAAAAGGTTTTTAAACAAGAAAATAAAACTAACTAAAAATGCTGAAAATAAAAATAAAAACAAATAGACAAGATGAATCACTTGTATCCGACTCGCCTTTAGTGTAACCTTTGATTATTTTCTCACTTTTGCACTTTTTAAGAGATTATCTTAGTTATGGTAGTAGGCCCCTCTTTTGAAGGTGACGTTACCCTCAACCCAATAGTTTGTGTCAGCAAGGATACAATCCTAAAGGGTTGGATTATTGAAAGATAATTAATTAAGTTATTAATGCGTAATGTGGTAGGCCCCTCTTTTGAAGGTGACGTTACCCTCGGCTAAGTAGTTTGAGTCAGCAGGGATACAATCCTAAGTAGCCGGGTTAAAATATTAATAGTAGTTTACATATGAGGGGATCAAGGAGTTCGGACCCCCGCCATCCAATACAAGTGGGTATTGAAGGAGGTCCTACTAAACTTGACCCAGGTCCTTGCAGGATCTATACACTGAACAAGGCAAGACGCTTACCAAACCATTCCCTTAACCCCCGACCAGGTAGCCAACATTTCTCCATATAGACCGTGGAAATATGAATGGTGTAAATCTTTTATTTTATATAGACAGTAAAATAACGCCAAGACACCACGGACAAATGCTAAGGAAGTTTCACCTTCAACATAAGAAACTAGTTATTAAAGTCATTAATACATAACCAAATAAAAAGTGCGAAAAGATAAAAAATAAAAAGTATTACACTAAATGCTTGTCTTCACCAAGTGATGTAAGAGACTTAGGCAAACATGGCCTTTGATTGTCAAGAACTCTTACGATCAATCTTGGATCCTGAGACTACTCACACACTCTATGATGGATGATGGCGGTGGATGTGGGTTGTGATCTTGGTGGTGGGTGGGTGAAGTGTGAGAGAGGTGGTTTGCCAAGGGATGATTTGCAAGTGAGCCAAGCACCCCTATTTATAGCCTGCACAGAAGCCCGGACACGGCCCCGTGTCCATTGGACACGGCCCCGTGTCCATTGGACACGGCCCCGTTATAACAACTCGTATCAAAAGTCATATTTAATTAATTAAATTGTCCAATAGGAAACCCTAATTGAGACACCCAAGTAATTCTACGCAAACCCTAAAATTTTCAGAACAATTGGAATCAGGATCAGGGCCCCTAAAACTCAGGGGGGGGGGGTAAACCCTAGTTAACGATTATCTACATAAAACGTTGTCAAAAATCAAAATTACCAAACTGGCAAATCAGCAAGGCTAGTCCCAGACGTGGCTGATCTAGGGTGAAAACGTGTCCCTTGCACACCGTAAGGGATTTGGGCTTACGGTGCGCAAGCCTAGTCAAATTTTGGGTATAAATAGAGGGCCTTGGGACTCGACTTCTGAAGTTAAAACGACGTAAAACTTCGCTACATGCACTGAGTTACGTACTTTTTACCACTATTAACACACACGAATCACTAATCGCTGCCGTAAAACAGGGTAATAACTCGATCGCTATTACGATTCATTGTCCGATCGATCAATATATCCAATGGATGTTTAAGTGCTGCCCACATTAGGGTTATGCTTTGTCATTCGTCGTTAAATCGATGGATGTTTAAGTATCGCACTTTGTCATTCGTTGTGAGGGTTTGATCTCGTGAGTTATCGTAAATGCTGTATTGATTACTAACCCAGTTTTGTGTGCATTGTTATTTAAATTAGGTTAACAAGGCTAATCCATAGACTAGACTCTGTCCGAGTTAAATCTGCAATGTGAGTCATTCTCTTTTTATCAAATTTGTTTATAAAAGCATGTTTATTTTCAAAGTTATAATTACAGGGATTAAGTTTATGTAGTCACCAAATTACAGCCGGTATGTGGGGTTTTGTATACATTACTTGATAATCTTCACCATTGGGGCAGCCAAGGGGTGATATGACCATAGTCACAGACACCATTGGACGAATGGGCCAATGGGTCGAGTGACAAAATACTGTGGGTAGTTAGTTGATATCAGAAACATTGTAATCTTCCTTAATACTGTAAATTATAACGAACAGGTCGTTTTAGTAAATAGAATGATTCACTCAGTATTTCCCGCTGACAAAACTTTTTTCAAACATGTTTCAGGTGATCTGTTGTGATTCAGGAAAAGTGTTGGAGCACTGCAAGCTTAAGAAAGTGGCTCATTATAAAAATAAAGAAATATGTTTTGTAACATAAAGATTTCTCTGTGAAATCATAGTATTGTAAATTACTGGGGTTTTATCCCGAGTTGTGAAATAAAATAATCGGGAAAATTTTAGCTTTAAAAAGATCCTGATGATAAACTTCCGCTGTTAAACTCAATTAATTAAATACCACGGGATTTCTGTCCCGCGGCTCCTGAAACTGGTCAAACCGGGTCGGGGGCCGTGACAGAAAAAGGTGGTATCAGAGCCATTGGGTTAAGCTAATTAAGTATTTAGAAATACTTAATTTTTCCTGATTACTATTATGTGATTATGTGTTTTATTAACTGACTATTTGTTAGTTTCAGTATGGGTAAACAAAAGCTTTCAAGCATCTATCTTAAATTAGATAGATCATCAAATGAAAAAGGAAGTTCATCCCAAACTCCTGAAGAAGGAATATTTGTTAGAAAAGCCCAATACGAGGAACCACTTTCTCCTGATAAAAGAAGTTTGATTATTAGAAAAAGTCAGGAGAAATTGAAGAAATCTCGAGAAAAGAAAGTTAAAAATGAAACCCAGGAATTAATCAGTAAATCACCATGGGAAGATAATTTAGATGAAAAATGGGCGGATCTTTATATGCTAGCTACCGTAGCAGTAAATGCTAATCTTTAGAATACCATGACTCCGTATTAGCTAGAAATATCATCTAGTAAATAAATAAAATTTCAATAAAACGTAGTATGTTTAAATTGTCAAAATTTCATTTGTATTAAAGTAGTCACAGAATATGCAATAATATTTGAGGTTTATTTGTAAAATTTGTTATAAAATTTTAATTTATTAATTGTTAAACAGCGTGAATGAGTTATCTGGAGCCTTAGAGAATCTCAACCTCTACCCTGTAAACATAGAAGTTTCTAAAGAGTTTACTGGGTACTTTCCTGATGTGGAACAACCTATAGAATTCAACGCTCCACCTCTGAAAAAGCCAAAACCAAAGAAAAGAAGGAGATACGTGTGGGGGAGTCGTATACGTAGGAAAAAGCCAGCTAAGAGACTTCCTAAAATAAATAATCCCTTAGAAAAAGGAAAAGAAATTGAAACCGGGGAAAGTTCTAAACAGCAGGAATTGGAGATTGAAGTAGGGGAAGATGATAGACAAATGGGAATACAGTTTGAGGAATATTCTAAGGAAATAGAAATGGAGGTTGGAAAAGGTTCTAGACAAACTCAGATGGAAATTGGAGAAAGCTCTAAACAAAACCAGGAAATAACATTTCAGGAGGAAATAGATTTTATATTGGCAAGCTGTGATACGATTCAGCCTGTCAATACAAATGTTTTTACTCATCCTATTGAAACTCAAATCCCTATAAATCTTGAACCAGCAATCCCAGAACCAATAATCCATACTCAACCCTTAGGAATGGATGAATGGTGGACAAATGATTGGCAATTCCAAAACATTATCAACAGTCCTTATTCCTTTCTCCTGCAATTCGATCCAGAACCTCTACCAAATCCATCGATGAGTAACGAGAATATGGCTGAACTTCGCCATTTTGGTGAAGAGTTGATGGATGCTGGGAATAGGATCCGAGAGATAGGAGGACAAATTGCCTGGAAATATGATGAAAGGGAGCTTCGTTTTTAGGAAAACAAGTGACGAGAAAGAAATAGATTATGAATCTGTATTTGTATAATAACCGTAATATTAATGAAAAGCAGTATGTGTAAAATAAATAAATAAAACGGTTGTATATAGAAGCATAATATATAAATGAAAATTTAGAAAATTTACAATTTTGTTTGTATATTTGTTTACGTGATTACGTGCAATTAATTGTAACATTGGATTATTTCTTATTTTACACTAATTATTCATTTATAAATTAATTATCAGATGGCAAATATTGATAATGAACCAGTAAATGAAGTAAATCAATCCGAGCAAATTCATGAAGAACAATTGTTAAATAGACAAGATATAGAGGATATCGTTGCACAAGGAATAGCCAATGCTATTCCAGCAATCGTTGCTGCTGTTCAAAAACCTGTTAAACCTCAATCAATCATTCCTAGTAAACGTACCCAAGGCGACAACTTTAGTAATAGTATAAACGGAGGTGGTAATCATGTTAATAACAATAATGATCTGCAAGCTCCAATTTTCAAGAAAATGAAAGCTGCAACACCTGGTTGCACTTACAAAGAATTCCTTGCCTGTAAACCAACTGAGTTAGCAGGTAATGAAGGGGCTATTACAGAACTGCGTTGGTTAGAGAAAACTGAGGCAGTGATCACCATAAGCAAATGTGCTGAGAAAGATCAAGTTATGTATGCGTCAAATCTTTTTAAAGAAGGGGCGTTAGAATGGTGGAACACAGTATTACAAGCTAAAAGAAGGATTGTGGCCTATGCCATGAACTGGGAAGAATTTAAGAGTCTTGTAGAAAGAAAATTTTGTCCCGAGTATGAAAAAGATCAAATGGCAAATAAGTTCTTGACCCACCGGATGGTGAATGTGGATTGTCGAGGATATACTTCGACATTCTTCGAATATGCTAGAGTGGTACCAACGTTGGCTTCGCCAGAGCCGGTACTCATTTCTCGCTATATTTGGGGATTAATTAGCGAAATCCGCAATATCGTTAAAGCTGCAAGACCTCGTAACATTGACGATGCGGTAGAACTAGCCAACACCCTAACGGATGAACTAGTACGCACAAGAGATGAAAACAGGAAAAAGGAATTGGCTCAGAAAATTACCCAAGGATTTCGGGTGGGTAATAATAGCAACTTCAAGAGAAGAGGAACAGGGCAATCTTCAAATGCTCCTTTCTGCAGGAATTGCAAAAGGAAACATTATGGAAGATGTAATGTAACCTGCAACCTTTGCAAAGCTGTAGGACATCGTGAAGAAAGCTGCAGGAAGAAAACCATAATCTGCTTTAATTGTGGAGAAGCAGGGCATTATAAAACAGAATGTCCTAAATTGGCCAAACCAGCAGACAACAAAACCAAGGCGACCGATGGAGCTACTAAGAAGATTGTCAGAGCATTCCAGCTGACCACTCAAGAAGCAGAACTCATTCCAGACATGATAGCTGGTACGTTCTTAGTTCACAACGTGTACGTAAAAGTATTATTTGACTCTGGTGCAAACCAAAGTTTTATAAATACTTTATTCTACCAAGCTCTTAAGTTACCATTAACCAACATTAGGCAGATTTTTACAGTCAAAACCGCAGATGGGAATTCAGTTAAAATAAATCAGGTTTTGCAAAAAGTAGAAATAGAACTTTCAGGTCATAAATTTTCTGCAAATTTGTTACCTATGAAATTAGCTGAATTCGATGTTGTGTTAGGAATGGATTGGTTAATAGCCAACCATGCTCGAATTCTTTGTGATAAGAATTCCGTAGAAATTCAGGCACCTACTGGAGAAGTAATCATGATTACAGGAGATAAACCACGTAAACCCATGAAGTTCATATCAGTAATGAAAGTTGCTAGTTATGAACGAAAGCAAGGAATAGTATATATGATTTCAGTAATCATTAATACTAAGGGTAAAGAACTTAAGGAAATTCTTGTAGTCTTAGAATACCCAGATGTATTTCCAGAAGAGTTACCAGGTTTACCACCAGATAGGGAGGTAGAATTTAGGATTCATCTAATTCCTGGAACTACACCGATAGCTAAGGCACCTTATCGGTTAGCTCCTACCGAAATGTTAGAACTAAAAACATAATTAGATGAATTACTAAATAAAGGTTTCATACAACCTAGTTCATCCCCTTGGGGAGCTCCAGTGTTGTTTGTTAAGAAGAAGGATGGTTCGATGAGAATGTGTATTGATTATAGAGAATTGAATAAGGTTACAATTAAGAATCGATACCCATTACCTAGGATTGATGATTTATTCGATCAACTCCAGGGAGCTAAATATTTCTCTAAGATTGACTTACGCTCCGGATATCATCAATTAAAGGTACAAGAGGAAGACATACCTAAAACTGCTTTCAGGACTAGGTATGGTCATTACGAGTTTACAGTCATGCCCTTTGGGTTAAAGAATGCTCCTGCCGCATTCATGGACATGATGAATAGAATCTGTAAACCGTATTTGGATAAATTTGTAATTGTTTTTATAGACGATATACTTATTTATTCCAAAAATCAGACTGAACATTGTGAACACTTGCATGCACTCTTAACTTTGTTAAGAAAAGAAAAGTTGTACGCCAAATTCTCGAAGTGTGAATTTTGGCTACAAGAAGTGCAATTCTTAGGACACATGGTGAATCATGAAGGTATTCATGTAGATCCTGCTAAAATAGAGGCAATTACCAATTGGAAGGTTCCGCAAACCGCAATGGAAATTAGAAGTTTTATAGGTTTAGTTGGGTATTATAGACGGTTTATTAAGGATTTTTCCAAGATCGCAGTACCATTAACTAAGCTAACCTGTAAAGCCGTTAAGTTTGAATGGGGACCTAAACAAGAAGAAGCCTTTAGAATATTAAAACAAAAACTAACAAATGCTCCAATCTTAGCCTTACCAGAAGGAACGGAAGATTTTGAAGTATATTGTGATGCTTCAAAACTAGGATTTGGATGTGTGCTGATGCAACGCAAGAAGGTAATTGCGTATGCTTCAAGACAATTGAAAAAGCACGAAGAAAACTATACGACTCATGATTTAGAGTTAGGCTCCATAATTTTTGCCCTTAAAATTTGGATACATTATCTTTACGGAAGTAAATTTACTGTCTATACAGATCACAAAAGTTTAAAATATATTTTTGGGCAAAAAGAGTTAAACATGAGGCAAAGGAGATGGATGGAAATCTTAAGTGATTACGATTGTGATATTCAATATCACGAAGGAAAGGCAAATGTAGTTGCAGATGCCTTAAGTCGTAAGTACCATGAGAAACAAAGACGAGTTCGTGCTCTTAGATTAAATCTACAATTAGATTTAATGGAACAACTGAAGCATTTTCAAGAAACAGCAATAGAGGATGTTGTTGAAGGAATGAAAGGACGAATAAAAGATTTAGAACAGGGAGATGATGGAATTTGGAGATTCCATAAGAACAGGATTTGGGTACCGAAGCAGGGAGAATTAAGAAATAAGATCTTAGAGGAAGCTCATAAATCTAGGTATACTATACACCCTGGAAATAATAAGATGTACCAAGATTTAAGAAATAATTTCTGGTGGATAGGTATGAAGAAGGATATAGCTAGATATGTTTCTAAGTGTCTTACTTGTTCACAAGTTAAGGCAGAACACCAGAAACCTTCAGGTCTACTACAACAATTAGAAATGCCTGTATGGAAATGGGAACTTATAACAATGGATTTTGTTACTAAGTTGCCCAAAACCAGAAAAGGGAATGATGCAATTTGGGTAATTGTGGATCGATTAACCAAATCAGCTCATTTTCTACCCATTAAGGAAACCTTTAGTATGGAAAGGTTAGCCAAATTGTACGTAGACGAAGTTGTATCCTTACATGGAGTTCCACTCTCCATTGTATCAGATAGAGATAGTCGGTTCACTTCTCATTTTTGGACAAGTTTCCAAAAAGCAATGGGAACTCGACTAAACTTAAGCACTGCATATCATCCCCAAACAGACGGACAAAGTGAAAGGACGATCCAAACTCTGGAAGACATGCTCAGAGCATGTGTGATAGATTTTGGTGGAAACTGGGATGATCACTTGCCATTAATTGAATTCTCCTATAATAATAGTTATCATTCAAGCATTGAAACTGCCCCATTTGAAGCACTGTATGGGAGAAAATGCAGAACTCCAGTTTGTTGGGCCGAAATAGGAGAAAGTCAATTATCAGGTCCAGAGATAGTGCAAGAAACGACCGACAAGATTACACAAATCAAGGAAAGGCTGAAGACAGCCAGAGATCGCCAGAAGAGTTATGCAGACAATAGATGCAAACCATTAGAATTCCAAGTTGGAGACAAAGTAATGTTGAAAGTTTTCCCTTGGAAAGGAGTTGTTCGATTCGGTAAGAAAGAAAAGCTAAGTCCAAGATACGTAGGACCATTTCCTGTGATCCAACGTATAGGACCAGTTGCTTATCGTTTACAATTACCAGAAGAGTTGTCTGGAGTACATGATGTATTTCATGTATCCAATCTCAAGAAATGTTTATCAGACGAATCTTTGGTAATACCTCTCCAAGATATAGAGGTAAACGAAAAATTAAAATTTGTTGAAAAACCTCTTCAAATAGAAGACAGAAAAGTGAAGTTTCTCAAGCACAAACGACTAATGCTAGTTAAAGTCAAGTGGGATTCAAAGAGAGGAGCTGAATACACTTGGGAGCTGGAATCTGAAATGAAGCGAAAGTATCCACACTTATTCCAGTGAATCTCGAGGACGAGATTTTTATTAAGGTGGGTAGGATGTAACAACTCGTATCAAAAGTCATATTTAATTAATTAAATTGTCCAATAGGAAACCCTAATTGAGACACCCAAGTAATTCTACGCAAACCCTAAAATTTTCAGAACAATTGGAATCAGGATCAGGGCCCCTAAAACTCAGGGGGGGGGGGGGGTAAACCCTAGTTAACGATTATCTACATAAAACGTTGTCAAAAATCAAAATTACCAAACTGGCAAATCAGCAAGGCTAGTCCCAGACGTGGCTGACCTAGGGTGAAAACGTGTCCCTTGCGCACCGTAAGGGATTTGGGCTTACGGTGCGCAAGCCTAGTCAAATTTTGGGTATAAATAGAGGGCCTTGGGACTCGACTTCTGAAGTTAAAACGACGTAAAACTTCGCTACATGCACTGAGTTACGTACTGTTTACCACTATTAACACACACGAATCACTAATCGCTGCCGCAAAACAGGGTAATAACTCGATCGCTATTACGATTCATTGTCCGGTCGATCAATATATCCAATGGATGTTTAAGTGCTGCCCACATTAGGGTTATGCTTTGTCATTCGTCGTTAAATCGATGGATGTTTAAGTATTGCACTTTGTCATTCGTTGTGAGAGTTTGATCTCGTGAGTTATCGTAAATGCTGTATTGATTACTAACCCAGTTTTGTGTGCATTGTTATTTAAATTAGGTTAACAAGACTAATCCATAGACTAGACTCTGTCCGTGTTAAATCTGCAATGTGAGTCATTCTCTTTTTATCAAATTTGTTTATAAAAGCATGTTTATTTTCAAAGTTATAATTACAGGGATTAAGTTTATGTAGTCACCAAATTACAGCCGGTATGTGGGGTTTTGTATACATTACTTGATAATCTTCACCATTGGGGCAGCCAAGGGGTGATATGACCATAGTCACAGACACCATTGGACGAATGGGCCAATGGGTCGAGTGACAAAATACTGTGGGTAGTTGGTTGATATCAGAAACATTGTAATCTTCCTTAATACTGTAAATTATAACGAACAGGTCATTTTAGTAAATAGAATGATTCACTCAGTATTTCCCGCTGACAAAACTTTTTTTCAAACATGTTTCAGGTGATCTGTTGTGATTCAGGAAAAGTGCTGGAGCACTGCAAGCTTAAGAAAGTGGCTCATTATAAAAATAAAGAAATATGTTTTGTAACATAAAGATTTCTCCGTGAAATCATAGTATTGTAAATTACCGGGGTTTTATCCCGAGTTGTGAAATAAAATAATCGGGAAAATTTTAGCTTTAAAAAGATCCTGATGATAAACTTCCGCTGTTAAACTCAATTAATTAAATACCACGGGATTTCTGTCCCGCGGCTCCTGAAACGGGTCAAACCGGGTCGGGGGCCGTGACACCCGTGTCCACCCATCTTCTCTTTCTTCATTAATTGCAGTTTGTCTGCATTAGTTGACCACGCCCCCGTGTGCGCTGGGCACGACCCCATGTGTAGAAGCGTATCTGTACTATCAAGATTTGCCTAGATTCTGCGAATCTTAGCGTTGACCACGGCCCCGTGTCCGCTGGCCACGCCCCCGTGTTGGGAAATAGAAGCATCTACAGCTTTATCTTTTCTGCAGACACTTGGGCACGCCCCCGTGTTCATTGAGCACGGGGCGTGTTCAGCCTTCTGATGTCTTGTTTTTGCTTGGGAAGATGCTGTCGAGGGGTCGGGCATGCCACGTTTATTCCTTTTCATGTATTATTGTTAGATTTGGCTGCATTTTTGCTTCTTTTGTTCATTTAAGCTCATTTAACCCTGAACATACAAAAGGAAGACAAAAGCACACTTTTTCCAACATTAGTACTAAAAATGGTTAGTTTTATGCCTCATTTGATGTAATTTATATGTTGCATTTTGCACACATCAGCTTACAAGATTCAAGACAGAGATGTAGTTTTTTCACTATTGCTAAATGCAAGGAGACTTTTCCAGCAATTCTTGGTGGATGCATACACGATGGTGGAGTCTGAAAGATTATTCTTTATTCGTAGGCAACAAACAAAACTTCGTTGTGATTCTTATAAAAACATCTCAGCTTCCATTGCTTCAGGTAACACAGACGCATCAAATACCAGTCAAAGAGTTATATTACCGTCTTCATTTACCGGTGGTTCAAGGTATATGATGCAGAAGTACTTGGATGCCATGGCACTCTGTAAAACATTTGGATATCCAGATTTGTTTATAACAGTAACATGTAATCCAAAGTGGCCTGAGATTGTCTGGTGTTTAAAAGCAAAGAACCTTAACGCCGAAGATAGACCTGATATTCTATGTCGATTGTTCAAAATAAAGCTTGATGATATCATTAAAGATTTAAAAAAAACAAAGTATTTGGAGCAGCGCAATCAGGTAAATTAATTTTTAACCTCAAATTATTTAACAATGTTAGATATGCCAACTAATTCGACTTAAAACTACTGCAGCTGTTTATACAGTCGAATTTCAAAAGCGTGGCGTTCCTCATGCTCATATATGTCTTTTCTTGGATTCTTCTTATAAGTTCCCTTCCTCATAATCTGTTGATCGAGTAATATGTGATGAGATTCCTGACAAAGCTGTTGACCCTGAGTTGTATCAACTTGTGAAAGAATTCATGATTCATGGTCCATGTGGCCTCGACAATCCAAGCTTCCCATGTATGATTGACAGTAAATGTTCTAAAAGGTTCCCTAAACCATTTACAGATCGTACTTATGTTAATGATGAAGGCTACCCGGTCTACAGGAGAAGAGATACTTCACATTTTGTCATTAAAAGTGGAATTCCATTAAACAATGGTTACGTTGTTCCTTATAATGGTTTTCTACTTAGAAAGTACTAGGCACATATTAATGTGGAATGGTGCAACCAGTCTGGTGCTATCAAGTATTTGTTTAAGTATATCAACAAGGGTCCTGATAGAGTGACTATTGCTGTTAATAATGAGAACTGAGCTGAGCCAAATGTTAATGATCAGAATGAGCAGCCAAATGTTGACGAGATTGAACAATTCTATGATTGTAGATATATATTTGCATGTGAGGCAGCATGGAGGATTTTTAAATATGACATACACTATAGGTTTCCTGCCGTTGAGCGATTACCATTTCATCTTCAAAATGAACAATGTGTGACTTAGGAAGACGATTCCGATTTATGTGATGTTATAAACAAGCCTTCTGTTGGTACATCCATGTTTTTGGGTTGGATGGAACGCAACAAAAATGATCCAAAGGCAAGGGAACTGACCTATGTCCAGTTTCCAATGTTTTATGTTTGGAATTCTAAACACAGAAGATGGGTAGGTAGACAGAAACGTGGATCTGTTGGAAGAATTCATTATGTCCCTCCATCTCTAGGAAAATGTTATTATCTGCGGATTCTTCTAAATAAAGTTACAGGGCCAACTTCATTTGAAGATATTCGTACCGTCAATGGTCAAGTGTACCCTTCTTATGAAGAAGCATGTTTTGCTTTAGGTCTATTGGATGACGACAAAGAGTATGTTTCGTATATTAAAGAAGCTAATGCATGGGCATCGGGTAGATATGTTCGTTCGCTTTTTGTGATGCTGTTGCTGTCTAACAGTTTATCCAGACCAGCATTTGTATGGTACCAAACATGGGAGGATATGTCAGATGACATTCTCCATACACAAAGGATTCGTACTAAAAGCCCAGGTTACCAATAATATTTTTTGGAATATTTCACTGTTTCTCAACTGGATTTATCATTTTTCGTGTATACTCTCTATCATGTTTAATAGACATTTTTATTTTTTGCAGTATTAACCCTCCAACCAGAAGAGATTAAAAATCATGCATTAGCTGACATAGAATGGTTGCTTAGAAACAATGGTAGCACGTTGGCCAATTTTCCCGACATGCCTTCTCCTGATCAACGATATGTCATTAGCTCATCCAATCTGTTGGTCCATCAAGAACTTTTATATAACAAAGATTTGTTACAAGATGAGCACAGTACCATTCTTTCCAGTCTCACAAGTGAGCAAAGTTGTGTTTATGAAACTGTCATGGCTGCTGTTGAGCATCAACGTGGAGGTATGTTTTTTGTTTATGGATATGGTGGTACTGGTAAGACGTTTATTTGGAAAACTCTATCTGTTGCCTTGCGTTCTAAAGTTAATATTGTATTAAACGTTGCTTCGTCTTGTATCGCATCCTTTTTGTTAAGTGGTGGTAGAACCGCTCACTCCAGATTTATCATTCCCATTAACGTTAACGAGGATTCGGTCTGTTCTATTCAACCTAACGATGATTTGGCACAACTCCTGAGGATAACCAAACTTATCATTTGGGATGAAGCGCCAATGACTCACAGGCATTGTTTTGAGGCTCTAGATAGAACGCTTCGAGATATTCTTCGTTTTAAGGATCCATCTAACAAAGACAGGCTATTTGGAGGAATGGTTGTGGTTTTTGGAGGTGACTTCAGACAAATTCTCCCCGCCATTCCTAAAGGAAGCAGACATGACATAGTGAATGCCTCCATGAACTCTTCTCACCTTTGGAATCATTCTCAAGTCCTTAAGCTTCATGTCAATATGAGATTGCAAGTTGGAGCAGGCTGTGATAAAAATGAAATCAAAGAGTTTGCAGATTGGATATTAAAGATCGGTGATGGTAAAATCAGAGAACCAAACGATGGAGATGGCATTATTGATATTCCGGAAGAGTTGCTTATTACAGACACAGTTGATCCAATTGGTTCTCTCATATCATTCACCTACCCTGATATTTCAAGAAATGTTTCTGATCCTTCTTATTTTCGTGATAGAGTTATTCTTGGCCCAACACATGAAGTTGTAGATAGAATCAATGACAGATTGCTGGCAATGATTCCAGGAACTGAAACCGTTTATCTTAGTTGTGATAACATTTCATAGTGTGAAGACGTCTCAGGAATGAATTCTGCTTTATGGTTTCCTGAAGTACTTAACAGCCTCAAACTATATGGTTTACCAAACCATAAGCTAATACTCAAACAGAATGCTCCGGTCATGTTGCTCCGAAATATCGATCAACCAAATGGCTTGTGCAATGGTACTCGATTGCAGATTGTGAAACTTGGAAAGAATTTAATCAAAGCTAAGATAATGGTTGGTACCAATATTGGAAACCACATATTCATTCCTAGGATGCGATTAACTCCTTCTGACAAGAGGATACCGTTCAAGATAAACAGAAAGCAGTTTCCTTTAGCCCTTTGCTTTGCCATGACTATTAATAAAAGTCAAGTTCAGTCTCTATCACATGTTGGTTTGTACTTACCACGTCCGGTTTTCACTCATGGACAGTTATATGTTGCCGTTTCAAGGGTAAAGAGTAAAAAAGATTTGAAGACATTGATATGTGATAAAGACAACAACATTAGCTCCACTACAAGTAATGTTGTTTACAAGGAAGTTCTTCAAAATTCGTAACAAACGACAATGTTTCCTTAATGTTTCCTGTACTTTTGCATTTTTTCCTAATTTTCATGAATATTTATATAGTGTTCTCCATGGATACACTATAGATAATATATAGTTATATATAACACGGCCCAAGAAAATCGAGATACCCAATTTAGTTATATATTGTCACACCCTGACTTTTTGCGGAAGCGTGATTTGGTGTGACTTGCTTAATACCATTGCATTCAACCATAACAAACAACTATATGATAAAGCCAAGATGTTCATCCATAGATAGTTTTCAAAATAATACAACCGTCATTGTTTAACATCTAACTAAGACTTTAAGTTTAGATCACATGACAACCAAAGCTTAAAGTTCCATACTGGACTTCACAAGAGACACAAACAAACTAGGTTTCGAGCCATGTATCTTATCCAAGATAAAATACATAACCCAAACCCTTCGACTTCGAATGACACCTTTTATTAGAGACATGACTTGTAACTTCAACGCCCGCCAGATCCATACTTAGTTTCCTGAAATACATGTAGTTTGAAAACATCAACAAAAGTTGAGCGAGTTCATGTGTTTTGTATGTGTGCGCGAACAACCTTGAAATCATTTGTAAGTATGTATGTATGTATTTGTAAATTGGTATGAAGCAACAAGGAAACAGATCAATTAATGTGTAGCTAATACATTAATATAAGTGACATGGTATAGGAAGCACACAATCCTTTAAGCGTATTTCGTACCGGCCCCTCCGGCGAAACGACATAGTCACCACATGCGGCCAACTCGCAGGCCCATGGGTGGGGCTCGCAACACCCAATAGATCTATCACTCATGCCCCTCGGTCTTTATACAAGGATTAATGGTCTTAAGTCAATCGCCTATCCAATCACATGATCTAGCAGTACATTCCTTAGCTAATCATACCATTTGTAATTGTTTGTAAACAGTACGTAACATGTACTTCACCCCCGAAGTTATAAAATTGAAAACAGTTAAAAGAAAGGGGGTCATGAACTCACAGTTTTGCGTTCCTCGTATCCAATGTAACTCAAAGCTTCCTCTAGAACGCACGACTACCTACATGCGTACTACGGTCCATTAGACGGGTAGGTCGTGCCTTAACCTTGGTCTTAATTAGTGTCTTGAGTTACGTTAGTTTGTGTCATCAATGTTATTCCAAGTATATAATTATTTGTCAAAGTAATAAATATTTTAACTTAAATTATATTTATTACATTTTGGAATATTAGTTAAAATAATAGATTTTAACTTGACACACTTATGTATTGTATATGTATATCCTTCCCAAGGATGGGTGTATTTGTATTCGTATTCTTATACTTGTATATTTTTGCCATGTATTGGCATCGTATTCCGGAGTGTATTTATACGTACGAGAATACGTATCCTTATTGTGTTTATTAAGTATTCTTACACTTAACTTTTCCGGAATATTATTTTTAATAAAAATTCATCAATATATATTTTCAAAATATACATTTCAAGGAATATTATTTAGAAAAATTATTTATAGTTTTTACTTTGGCAAAAATATTTGTATTTTCATATAAGTCCCAAAAATAATATATTTTCAAGTCTAACTTGAAAATATATGTGAACTTATTTTTCTTCCACAAATAATATATTTCAAGTTTATTTAAGAGAATACATTTTCTCCCAAAAATATGTATTTGATGTTTGTTTGAGAAAATATATATTTTCTTCCGAAAATAATATATCTCCTAATAATTCCAAGAAAAATATATATTTTTACTTACCCAAAGATAATACATTTCCTTCTTGTCAAAAATATAAAATATTTTGTAGTAATCATGAAAATCCCATTTTCATTCCCTTGATGTCCAAAATATTATTTACCAAAATATACACATGAATAATATTTTTAGAATATTTTGTGAGTTATATTCCTTTGTTCGGTTTTACCGGTATTTTGGGTATTCTTTTTATATTTGTTCCTTGGAATTTTGGTAATATTTTGGATTGTAATTTCTTGGTATTTTGATGAGTTATATTATTACAACTTATAATCATATTTTCTAAAAATGTTTCTTCTTGGATTTTTCTTGTTACACAAGTGTTTCTACACTTGTTTAACCATCAAAAATGAGGTTTATTTATGTAAGAACCAAGATTAAGTAAATCTTGTATTTTTAACTTGGTTTCTTGAAAAATTATTCATGAAATATGAGATCTACAAGATTTATATCTTACTTAAATCATCATTTTACAAGAAAACATTTTATTCATTCAAGTTCATGACTTTTGTGAGGATGATCCACTAATCTTTAACACTTTCATCCTCTCATCTTGCTAGACTATGTTTTTAATCATGATCTAGCAAGATCATATGATGATCTACATCATTTTCATAAGTAATCAATCATCAAGTATCACAACAACACTAAACAACATGATTTCTTTAAGTTTTCTTATAATTTCAAGCCTATGTTCATGTTTCATCTTCTTGTTTCTTAGTGTTCTTCAAGATCCACATTATGTATTATCTTTTAACCACTTGAAATAGATGTAAAATGAAGAGTATGGTGTTCTTACTACTAGCTCAAGGCTAGGGATGATCAATGGAAGAAATGTAGTGGATAAAAGCAATTGGTGAAGGTCCTTCAATTTCCACAAGCTCCAAGCTTCCTAATTATGCTAGAGACACCTTGTGAACACCTTAAAATGCTAGATAATGGAGGGAAAATGGAGGTGGTATGGTGGTGATGTGTGTCCGTGAGCAAGGGTGAATAAGAAGGAAGTTTTGTGTGTTGTGAGTTTATGAGAAGAATGAGAATGATGTCTAGTGGTTAAATATATAAACTTCCAACATAAGATTATCTAAGGGTTTATATGCTCAAAAAGAGGGAACATGATCAAATATAATAACAAAATAAAATCTTGAGTGGGCCATGCTTAGTTGGCCGATTATAGGAGGGGGGTGGTAGGCTAGGTTCTAACTATGTGGTTAGTTTGCAATTGAAATCCAAGTATCTAGTTAGGTGATTAGTTATTAGATATTTGTATGATGTGTTATGATGTTCGGGGACCATAACTAGCTTGGTACTGTTAAAACAGTGCTTCTTGTAAAAATTTGGTGTTTTAGGTAGTGTCCGGTTGTTCGGTTGGTTACCGGTTCATTAAGGTGCTAAACTATGCAGTTTAGTGTGCTTTATGTTACCTTTTGTGACAGTTTTGATTCCCGACACTTAGGAAAGTATTCAGGACCATTTTAGCATATTTCTGCATGATATAAATGTGTTTAAATGCTGAATTTGCTGATTTTCTGCAGTATTCTGCAGTTTATGTGAGTTTTAGGCACTTTCCGGCACTTAAACTATCTCTAGGAAGGCAGTTTTGTGATCCTTTCTTTCCTACACACTATACTAGTGTAATACTTGGTTTCTGGCTCATTCTATGTCTCAATACAATGCCTGTCTATCTACTGAACTCTGTCAGCATTTTTCTGATTTGCCCGGATAACTGTGCTAACTGTGTTTCGTGCACCATTTGAGTCAATAAAGTTCTCATGCAATAATGACATGACATTAAGCAATATATGATGCACATGTATGTATATGGTAATAATCAGAAAGTTGTTCAAGTAATTAATTGAAATTCAGCACAGTCATTAAGCATTAATCATTGTCTAATAATCGTGCGGATGCATGCAAATTTGACAGTTGTCACATTCTCCCCCTGTTAAGAAAATTTCGTCCTCGAAATTTAAACTACATTAACTCCTTAGGGTTACGTTATGCGTGTATGGATATGTATAACACCAAAGGGAATAACCACGGAACCGAATCAAAACTTATTTGAAACATGTGAATCCAAGGACATATTACAACAATCAGAATCCAATGGTTAAAAGGTATGCGTCTCAGAATTTGACGTCAAAGGATACGAGACATATAGATGTATAATTTTGTGTAACTCAGTTAGTAGGGGTTTAACAAAAAGAGGAGTTTTGACCGATAGAATTCCAAGAGATCGTTTACAATAAGCAAATGAGTTCTAGAAATGATAACATCCGCTAGATGAACTCAAAATCAGCAAGCTCAAATGTAATAGTGAAATGAAAATGTTTTGCCAACTTTCGAACAAATAAGTGAATGAAATTAGCATGTTGACATTATTGAATTGTAAGACTACACCGAATGAAATACAATCGAACTTGGGGTGTCATTGTCTTAATATATAGTTGCATTAAGAATGTTTAAATGACACGTCAAACAAAAGTATGTGTAGTTTTGTGTGAAACAGGTGACCATTATTAGCACAAGCTACAAGTTTGTACCGACACCACTAGGCGTCGTAATGACATAATTCAATAATAGCGGTGACCGAACAAGTTCACCGTGTTTGAAATCAAATGAAAGTGTAATGAAGCAATCCTGGAAATTTGATTTAAACGTCATTGTAGGATTTTTCAATTGAATATAGAATACCAAAGAACTACTGTTTTTTATTGATAATGAAAGAACCGTTAAGAGGTACACTGGGATATAAATTTATGTACCATTGTCTTAACACACGATTGTGTTAAGACTGCTTTAATCATGATAAAACAAAACGGATTTAGAGCAAGCCAATAAATAAACAATTAAATCCGTGTATGAGATGCGTAAACGAGATTAGCGCAAGCTTCAATCTAGTGAAAACATCACCACAAGGTGTCGAAATCAACAAATGACTTAATGGAGCCGTAGACCAAACAAGTCTACTTCGACTTGGAACAAATGAAACTCTCGCAAAAATGAATTCGAATATGATGCTCTCAATACATCATATGGTGTCTTGAATTGAATATGCGAAATGGACAAGTTCAAGCAATTGGACTTGGTCTCACGCAATCTGACATTAAACGTATGTATCGACAAGGGAATTTCGGCATGGTTACAAGGATAAACCATGAATGTAACTTAAAAGAAAAGAAATTTCAAGAAAGTGTGTTGACTTGATAACAAAGGAGCCAAGAGTTACAATAATGTAGGTCATCCGAGATACAAGGTAATAACTAAATGTAGCGAAATGATATTTGCAACCTTGATGAAAACGATCATTAGAAGGGAAGCCATATGTGTAACAAACGATGCATGTGTATCATATGAAATGATCAAGAAATGAAACAATGAGTATTCACTATAATGAAGACATGATCAACTATCGAGACAAAGGAGTGTTTGCTTTAATGAAGAAAATTGTCGTGATGCAACTACCATTACGAGGAATAGAGAAGTAACGATCTACTCGCTAGAAGCAAAAGTGGAAATTTCAATGTAAGAATTTCGAGTATTTCACCTGTTCGGTTAACTAGAATAGCATATACGACAGAATAATGGGGTTTGGCCGAGTTAATAGACGCGGTTCCTAAGTGACAACCTTTAATGAGTTTTGACCTAAGTTCTCGTAGGTCCTAAGTACATGTTTTCTAGGTTCTCAAAGTTCTGTATTCTGTGTGTACCTACTTTGTGCATCGTGTATAAAACACAGTATTAGTATACGTTTTAATACAAATTATTGACTCACTATTCCTCGGTATACTTTCTTCCTGAATTCACAGCTAATGATACTCGATCAACGTTCAATCTTAGAATAGTAGTTGGATCCTTGCAGTTAGTTAAATAAATCGTTAATCCTCAGCAAACGTTACCGACTCTTGTTGGTTAGTTTGTTCGGCTCCTGGTAGTTGATGCTTATTCGAAAACTACCTTCCTTCCTCTTGACGAACAGTGCTGAAACTCCCCAGGGCAAAAAGCCTGCCTTATAAATCCCCTATTTGGCAACTTCTGAAGTTGCGTTGGCAAATCTTGCATCTCTGAAGGCGCAAGTTGATAAGGTGCCTTGGCTACAGGCATGGTGCCTGGAACCAAATCAATGTGGAACTTGACTTGTCGTTGAGGAGGTAATCCTGACAAGTCCTTGGGGAAGACTTCAGGATATTCCCTTACCGCAGGGATATCTTCGAGCTTAGGTTCCTCGACTTCCTTGTCCACGACATGAGCCAAGGAAAAAACACATCCTTTACGCAAAAACTTTCATGCCTTCAAACAACTAATAATCCGTAGTGGCATATCCCGCTTCTCTCCATGAATCACGATCGTCTCTTCACTCGCCATCGGGCTGTGGAAAATCTTCTAGTGACATACGATCTCAGCTTGGTTACTCGACAATCAATCCATTCCAACTATTACGTCGAAACTTCCCAACTCAACTGGCAGTAAATCAAGCGTAAACTCACGCTCTCCAAGCTCTATCACACAGCCTCAAATCACTCCACTAGCTTCTACTAGCTTCTCATTAGCTAGTTCTATCGAATACGAGATATCTAACTTACTTGCTACTAAACCAAGTACACTCTTAAACTCTAGAGATACGAAGCTAAAATCGGCAACAGTATCAAGCAACACAGATGCATAACATTCACTAATTTGGAACGTACCGATAACCATGTTTGGATCCTGGCGTGCTTTCCTAGCTTCGCTTTTGAGCTTTCATCCACGTGCCTGAGTGTTTTTAGGGCAGTATTTTCTGAAATGCTTTTTGTCTCCACAGTTAAAACAACCTTGAGCACGTTTTTTATCGTCAGTCTTCCTGCCTTGATAGTCGTTGTTGTCGTTGTTTCCTCTGTAATTCTCGCTACCATCTTGGCCTCCATTTCCACGTTCAGTACCTTGCCTACAAGTCTCCTTGACATGCCCCCTCTTGCCACAGTTATCACATTTTCCATATTTACATCGCTCGACATGGTAACGTCGACAGTTGTCGCACTTAGGTAGCATACCCATGTACTCTTTTCCCTTTTTGGCCTTCTTCTTGTTATTCGCCCTAGTACCCTTCTTGAAATTTGCGAGCTTCCTCTTGTTATCTCCAGATGGCTCCACATGAGTCTCCTTTTTTTCCTCCGAGGTGGAAAATTTTCCCAGTCTAACCCCTTCCTCAGTGAGCGCCACACTTAAGTCGATAGCATCGGTAATCGTCGGAGGTTTAGATGTTGTCACCATGCTTAGAATCTGAGGTGCCAATCCCCAGATGAAGCGTTCGATCCTCTTAAATTCTGGTTCCACAAGACGTGGAGCAACTTGCGATAACTTGTGAAATCTCTGCACATACTCGGCTATCTTTGGACCTTCCATTTTCAAGTTCCAAAGTTCAGTCTCCAACTTCTGGACTTCTGCCCTCGAGCAATATCTCTTACGCATCAGCTCTTTCAGTTCGTCCCACGTCAAAGCATATGCAACAGTCTCACCCAACATCTGAACCTGAAGGTTCCACCATGACAGAGCCCCATCTAGAAACAGTCCAGATATGTACGTGACCTGATGCTCTGGTGCACAATTGCTCAAACGCAAAACATAATCCGTCTTCTTAACCCAGCGCACGAAGGCTACGGCACCCCTAGTGCCGTCGAAATCCCGGGGCTTGCAACTCAAGAACTGCTTGTAGGTGCAGCCGTTGGGTGGGTTATTTCCTGAGGTACCTCCGTTGCGTTCGGAGCGAAGGGCCTCGTGCTGTGCGATGGCCTATGAGATACGCTCTTGTAATTCTGCCTCTGTCGTCGGTAGAGGGTTATTGGTATCAATGTTCCTTTGAAGCGACATATTCTAAGAAGAAGATCGGTTAAGTCAGGTCTTATTAAGGACACAAGCACATAAGCCTCTATTTAACGAATAAGACCTAGGAGGTGTGTATACATATGTATATAAGCAATCGTCATAGCAAGCAATCATATAACATCATAATTATAGCACAAACATGTAGATGGGAACATATTCAATGAGAACATAACAAGCAAGCACGTTGTTGATTTACATGTTTAATGGGGAATATGACGATTGGGCTTTCATCTTTTACCGACCACAATCACATTGTCTACAAAGTGTATCATATCAAAAGGGACACAGGGTCACCCTTCCTTGTCCAACAAGTCTATCAGTGTATCAAAATCACGTGGTCAAAAGTGGTCTTCAAAAGTCTCCACAATCTCGGCTCATTAGTAGTGTCTTTACCCAAAAATAACGCAATCCGCATAAAACCAAAAGCTAACTATACTGATGACTGAGGTGGAGAAGGGAAGAAAAGCAAACTGCTAACGTGTGCGAGCTCCTCCTCGAGCTCGTATACACGTCAAAGTAAGTAACTGATCTGCTGCTTGATAGTAAAGAAACGAGCATCAAAACCTAAGAAAGGTGTAATAGCAGCAGGTGAGAGTGCAAAAGGACACAGTGATGAATGTGGAGGATCATAGTATACTGGTATAGACAGGGTGGAGGACGTGGTGTCAGCTCAGGCTCCAAAACTTCACGACTCAAAACCTCAAACTGTAGTTGTAGTGACAGGAGCAACTCATCCCGTTTGTAGCCTCCATAATGCGAAGAATGATAGGGGTCCGAAATCAGCATAGTGTATGGTAGGGACCATCGGAATGGCTCGTCCAGCGGTGAAGAAATGAAAGGAGCAAACGGTGCAGCCTGAGGGCTCCGTGGAAAAGCTACTGAAGCAAAGGGATCGTCGCGCGGGTGCTGACCAGAAGTACCTTCCCGGGGTGCGGGTATGTCCTGAAAGAAAAAAGATAGGCATGTTGGTGCGATGGACGTCGGTCTCCATAGTGGGAAAATGAGCAACATCAGCGGGTGCAGGCAGGGGAATAAATAGCTCAACAAAAGGAGGATCAACAAGTGCAGGAATTGGATCAGGTATAAGGGGTGCAAGGTCTGGTAAACCAAAAAGGAACATGGTCAGAATCAGGAATCGACTCAAGATCAATAGGTGCAACATCAGGCTTATTAAAAGGGGCAAGAGCTAGCTCAGGAGCAGGCTCTGGGTCGTGTGGAGGTGTGGGATCTCGAGCAGGTGATAGTGCAGACATAGTGGCGTCGTCGTCTAAGTCAGTAGCAAAAAGCGGCAATCCAGCCGTCTGTAAAGCTGAAGATGTCGCAGACTCAAAGGAGTCTGAAACCGAATGAAGACTGATGTCAGAAGGTATCTCCACGACAGGAACAGGAGGAGGTGGAAACAGCTACATCATCCTTATCTATCTCCCCATCACCCTGGGCTTCAACGGGAGGACCGTCTACGAACAAATCGACATCGTCATCAAACAAATCAATGAATGGCCAAGCCTCGGAAGGTATGACCACAAGAGGTACGGCATCAAGGATCGGAGCCACGATGTGCTCGCCATCGGGGTGACCAATGATAAGGTGGTCAGGGACTAGAACAGGAATGATAAAAGGATCCTCGTCAGGGAAGCCATCAGCAAGGGTAAATCATCACCAAAGCCTGGTAGCGCGAACGGTTGGAAGTCCTCCTCGTCCTCGGACCGCATGTCAAGATCACTCTCAGTGTCTCACGTATATATCTCTGGAGCGGCATGACCTCGTCGTCTGACATGACTGCCTTCGAGTTGCGGGCATCCGACAATCCACTCTCTGAGGATAACATGTGTGCCTGCAACATTGTAATCCTAACATATGTACGTATAGTAACCACCAACACCCAATATATGCAAACAAAGGCAATTTATCATGTAATTATGTATCCTTGTTATTCCTCATGAAATCTTTCTATCCTTCCTAGTCTCCTAGACTAAACCACCTAGTCTCCCAGACTAAACCAATCAGTCTCCCAGACTAAACTACCTAGTCTCCCAGACTAGACCACCAAGTCTCTCAGACTAAACCAACCAGTCTCCCAGACTAAACTACCTAGTCTCCCAGACTAGACCACCCAGTCTCCCAGACTGAACCACCCAGTCTCTCAGACTGAACCACCCAGTCTCTCAGACTAAACCACAAACATAAACCTTGAAATGTGTTTCGTGTCTTTCATTTGTAAAAATTGTTTGTTTCCCAGGATCTGGGCATTTCGTGTATGCAATGAAAACATGTCGTAAAAATATTTTCGTGAGAGCCCTAATGATTGTAGTCTAGACTCGAGAAGGAATCCTAGTTCGCTACAATCGAAGCTCTGATACCAAACTGTCACACCCTGACTTTTTGCGGAAGCGTGATTTGGTGTGACCTACTTAATACCATTTCATTCAACCATAACAAACAACTATATGATAAAGCCAAGATGTTCATCCATAGATAGTTTTCAAAATAATACAACCGTCATTGTTTAACATTTAACTAAGACTTTAAGTTTAGATCACATGACAACCAAAGCTTAAAGTTCCATACTGGACTTCACAAGAGACACAAACAAACTAGGTTTCGAGCCATGTATCTTTTCCAAGATAAAATACATAACCCAAACCCTTCGACTTCGGATGACACCTTTTATTAGAGACATGACTTGTAACTTCAACACCCACCAGATCCATACTCAGTTTCCTGAAATACATGCAGTTTGAAATCATCAACAAAAGTTGAGCGAGTTCATGTGTTTTGTATGTGTGCGCGAAGAACCTTAAAATCATTTGTAAGTATGTATGTATGTATTTGTAAATTGGTATGAAGCAACAAGGAAACAGATCAATTAATGTGTAGCTAATACATTAATATAAGTAACATGGTATAGGAAGCACACAACCCTTTAAGCGTATTTCGTATCGGCCCCTCCGACGGAACGACATAGTCACCACATGCGGCCAACTCGCAGGCCCATGGGTGGGGCTCGCAACACCCAATAGATCTATCACTCATGCCCCTCGGTCCTTATACAAGGATTAATGGTCTTAAGTCAATCGCCTATCCAATCACATGATCTAGCAGTACATTCCTTAGCTAATCATACCATTTGTAATTGTTTGTAAACATACGTAACATATACTTCACCCCCGAAGTTATAAAACTGAAAACAGTTAAAAGAAAAGGGGGTCATGAACTCACAGTTTTGCGTTCCTCGTATCCAATGTAACTCAAAGCTTCCTCTAGAACGCACGACTACCTACATGCGTACTACGGTCCATTAGACGGGTAGGTCGTGCCTTAACCTTGGTCTTAATTAGTGTCTTGAGTTACGTTAGTTTGTGTCATCAATGTTATTCCAAGTGTATAATTATTTGTCAAAGTAATAAATATTTTAACTTAAATTATATTTATTACATTTTGGAATATTAGTTAAAATAATAGATTTTAACTTGACACACTTATGTATTGTATATGTATATCCTTCCCAAGGATGGGTGTATTTGTATTCGTATTCTTATACTTGTATATTTTTGCCATGTATTGGCATCGTATTCCGGAGTGTATTTATACGTACGAGAATACGTATCCTTATTGTGTTTATTAAGTATTCTTACACTTAACTTTTCCGGAATATTATTTTTAATAAAAATTCATCAATATATATTTTCAAAATATGCATTTCAAGGAATATTATTTAGAAAAATTATTTATAATTTTTCCTTTGGCAAAAATATTTGTATTTCCATATAAGTCCCAAAAATAATATATTTTCAAGTCTAACTTGAAAATATATGTGAACTTATTTTTCTTCCACAAATAATATATTTCAAGTTTATTTAAGAGAATAGATTTTCTCCCAAAAATAATGTATTTGATGTTTGTTTGAGAAAATATATATTTTCTTCCAAAAATAATATATCTCCTAATAATTCCAAGAAAAATATATATTTTTACTTGCCCAAAGATAATACATTCCTTCTTGTAAAAAATATGAAATATTTTATAGTAATCATGAAAATCCCATTTTCATTCCCTTGATGTCCAAAATATTATTTACCAAAATATACACATGAATAATATTTCCAGAATATTTTGTGAGTTATATTCCTTTGTTCGGTTTTACCGGTATTTTAGGTATTCTTTGTATATTTGTTCCTTGGAATTTTGGTAATATTTTGGATTGTAATTTCTTGGTATTTTGATGAGTTATATTATTTCAAATCCTAAAATAATATTGTTGGGATTGAACCCTACCAAAGGAACAGTTGATTAAAGCTAAAACCGGATCAGAGCAGTGGATCCAGAATAAGCAGATGTTTGTACACAAGCTCTCCCCTTCATAATGGCTCTAACACCTGATGGATTCAATCTAATGCCTTTCCTAACTACTGCTGACTCCAAAGAACTGATAAAGACCAAAGTGCTGATGACTCAAACAACTGCCTTGCCTCAAGTACTGCTGAAGACTAGAAGCACTGCTGAAGACTAAGCTGTGGAATGAAGAATCAGTAGTTTAGTGTATTTCTATGTAATATATTGTAATCAGTTGTTTGCTATCAGTAGTTGTAATGAGGGCAGTTGTTAGAGTTTGTTAGGAGGTTAGATGTCACTATCATGGTGACGTAAGCAAAGATGCCATAGTGGTTTGGACGTGCCTATAAATAGAACAGTACCCTGTACTGTTCTATTAGCTCTTCATCACTTTTCTTCCTGTATGAACAAACATTGTGAGCTCAGGCTGAGGGGGAGTTTGTTACATGCATGCATATTGTAATTGAATCTTGGAATAAATTCAAGCATTCGGTTCAATGTTAAACTTGTGTGTTAAAAGCATTTCTCCTGTTTGATTGTGTGCAAAGTTTATTTCCATTTTAATTCCGCTGCATTACTTGTTCATTTTTCATCTTAAATCAAACGTAAAACACAATCAATCCAAACTCAGATCCTAACAAATATAACTAATACACATAATATACAAATAATCATACACATGGTGCCTTCTAAATATACATTTCCTAAATACATATTTAGTCACTTTTGTTTGCAAAAACCGACCTCCAATATTTATAATTTTTGTAACAAAAATTATGGCAAAGTTTATGTAAAAATTCATGGTTTAAAGCACACTTGTAATTATTTGTTTAGAAATAATTTTCTAAGTGATTAATTTTTAGAAAAATTTCTCCATAGTTTCCCCTAAAAATGGAGGTTTCCATACCTTGAAGTTATATCATTTTCTTTTGTAAATCATCAAAATCAATCAACAACAAACAATCTTTACTTACAAATTTTGCCAAAAACAAGCATATACTACCACTTCATGAACTTGAATATTTATAAAAATATTTAGTAACTTACTTGTGTATTTAGTAAGTCTTGTTACCCTTTAAAGTGTGGTTGATTCTTTAAAAACATCATTTTTAAAGAATTTATATCTTTACAACTTATAATCATATTTTCCAAAAATGTTTCTTCTTGGATTTTTCTTGTTACATAAGTGTTTCTACACTTGTTTAACCATCAAAAATGAGGTTTATTTATGTAAGAACCATGATTAAGTAAAACTTGTATTTTTAACTTGGTTTCTTGAAACATTATTCATGAAATATGAGATCTACAAGATTTATATCTTACTTAAATCATCATTTTACAATAAAACATTTTATTCATTCAAGTTCATGACTTTGTGAGGATGATCCACTAATCTTTAACACTTTCATCCTCTCATCTTGCTAGACTATGTTTTTAATCATGATCTAGCAAGATCATATGATTATCTACATCATTTTCATAATTAATCAATCATCAAGTATTACAACAACACTAAACAACATGATTTCTTTAAGTTTTCTTATAATTTCAAGCTTATGTTCATGTTTCATCTTCTTATTTTTTAGTGTTCTTCAAGATCAACATTATGTATTATCTTTTAACCACTGGAATAGATGTAAAATGAAGAGTATGGTGTTCTTACTACTAGCTCAAGGTTAGGGATGATCAATGGAAGAAATATAGTGGATAAAAGCAATTGGTGAAGGTCCTTTAATTTTCACAAGCTCCAAGCTTCCTAATTATGCTAGAGACACCTTGTGAACACCTTAGAATGCTAGATAATGGAGGGAAAATGGAGGTGGTATGGTGGTGATGTGTGGCTGTGAGCGAGGGTGAAGAAGAAGGAAGTTTTGTGTGTTGTGAGTTTATGAGAAGATTGAGAATGATGTCTAGTGGTTAAATATATAAACTTCCAACATAAGATTATCTAAGGGTTTATATGCTCAAAAAGAGGGAACATGATCAAATATAATAACAAAATAAAATCTTGAGTGGGCCATGCTTAGTTGGCCGATTATAGGAGGGGGGGGGGGGTAGTAGGCTAGGTTCTAACTATGTGGTTAGTTTGTAGTTGAAATCCAAGTATCTAGTTAGGTGATTAGTTATTAGATATTTGTATGATGTGTTATGATGTTCGGGGACCATAACTAGCTTGGTAATGTTAAAACAGTGCTTCTAGTAAAAATTTGGTGTTTCAGGTAGTGTCCGGTTGTTCGGTTGGTTACCGGTTCGTTAAGGTGCTAAACTATGCAGTTTAGTGTGCTTTATGTTACCTTTTGTGACAGTTTTGATTCCCGACACTTAGGAAAGTATTCAGGACCATCTAAGCATATTTCTGCATGATATAAATGTGTTTAAATGCTGAATTTGCTGATTTTCTGCAGAATTCTGCAATTTATATGAGTTTTAGGCACTTTCCGGCACTTAAACTATCTCTAGGAAGACAGTTTTGTGATCCTTTCTTTCCTACACACTATACTAGTGTAATACTTGGTTTCTGGCTCATTCTGTGTCTCAATACAATGTCTGTCTATCTACTGAACTCTGTCAGCATTTTTCTGATTTCCCGGATAACTGTGCTAACTGTGTTTCGTGCACCATTTGAGTCAATAAAGTTCTCATGCAATAATGACATGACATTAAGCAATATATGATGCATATGTATGTATATGGTAATAATCACAAAGATGTTCAAGTAATTAATTGAAATTCAGCACAATCATTAAGCATTAATCATTGTCTAATAATCGTACGGATGCATGCAAATTTGACAGTTGTCACATATATGTTACACATCCCAAAAACAAAATTACGATACCATCGTAACTGGACGTGACTGTTAAAGTTCTACTTAAGAAAACGAAATTTGTCCACCCAATATAACCACCAAAAGATAAAGCATTAAATCCTAAAAACATGTTTATAAAACATATCAACAAACTTCAAAGTGTACTTTGTCACCTGTCACACTTTTTTCTTCCACCATCTCAAACCTCGATACTTTGTCCACAGACATCCCCGTTTTATCCAATATATGCTGCCAGTCCGTAACCATTACCAGATGGGTGTCATCACCAGGTTGTCTATCATCTGTCCTGACACGTAGGGTACCAGAAACTTCACATGACCAAATGACAAGACTACACAACTGTACCTATTTAGCTGGTTGTCTCGAACAAACTTCTTTGGTATCGTCTGTAAAAGTAAATCATTGATTTTATTAATCGTTCTTCATAACCCTTAGTTTAAGTAAAAGTTAAAGACAACATTATAACGAAAATAATTTATAAAAAAACAAAGTTGTTATGTAAATACCAGGTAGTTTGACTTTGTCACATGATATTCAACCTGTTTCTTGTATGTGGGACGCCTTTTGCTGTGTCGGTGGTTGGTACGGCTGCAGTGATGTTCAGGCGTTACTTGCAGTCCAACCCCGTTTTTGTTGAAAATGTTAACATTGAAGTTAAAATGGTCTGGTGTGGTACTTCCCATCCATTGAAACAACAACTGGCAGCCCTCCTCAATGTCATTCTCAAAGCAAAATGTGGTCCATCCTGACCCCATAAAACCAGCAGCTAAACCCTTTTCATTTTCAGGAGGGAAAACATAACACACTTCAACCTTTGAACTTTGTTTCGGTCCGTGTACTTTTGCAAGTAAGTGATCAATCTTTAACCGCCTCTCTGACAACAACCACAGCAATCCATGTGGTAAATCCTACTATTTTCATACATTTCAGAAACACTATATTACATTTTACAAACAATCCAACATATATATTATAACTTTATTTTCCAAAAAATAGATACTGACAAAATATAAAAACAAGATAGCAAATTTTAACCTGCTTATAGTATGTTTCCTCCGAAGCACGTACCAAGCAACCATGCACATAATCTCTCCCCGAGCCATCCTTTCTAATTTCAAAACCCTCATCGCTCAGAACAGATACTTCAAATTTTGCTTCTTTCAATTTTTTTAAACAAAGCTTCTCTATATTCTTGTGTTTGTAAGATTCAAGAAACCGAATCCATTCAGAACCGTGTATCTTTTTACTTCTATGACCCATGTTTTCTACAGCAACCTTATACTTAACCCCCAAATAATCAACCAGCTTTATCAGTTGACAATCTCTCGGTATCTGATTAGTTAATATCTTTGGTAGCACCTATACATAGAATTCAATTACTGACATTTAAGTCTATTCTATAAATATAAACACAATTCTAAGAATGTATGTTACCAATCCCTCTGTTACTTCCTTCAGTTCACTGACATTCAGAATTATCATAAAATCCATCTGAAAATTCAAAAACAAAAATAAATATCAAACAGTTAAACACAAAATGAGTTTTATCTGGAAAGCATAATATGTAAGCCCTAAAATAACTTTTAACACTTTCTAGGACAAAGTCATATCTTTCTACTGCAACTCGGTCCCCACTACCAACCATATTACACTAAATTTCCAAAGATCCATCTTTGTCCCAACTTGTAACATCAATGTTTTTAAACAATCAACACTATATTCGCGGACAAATCAGATATATCAACACTATAAACCGATTGCAGAAGTTTTACAGAAGAATTCTACAAGCAATCCGAAAATATTCAACAAACTATATTTCAAACAACATTACGTCAGATCGTTACTTAGGCGCAATTCATCCAAAACAAAAAAAAAATCATATAAATCTTATTATAAAACTAACAAAACAACTTTGTATACACTTTCTCTATTTCAACATCACCACATTATGATTTTCATGCATTTAATCGAAATCAAGAAACCAAAACCCAAATGTAAAACCAGGAAAGTAAAATACCGAAGATAACAAATGGTATTACCTGATCGGAACCTTCAAACATCTGATCGCCAAGGATGGAGAAGAAAGTGAACAGTTGCCTTGTGAACGAGAGTTGTTGATGAAAGTTGTTTTGGTCAAAAATTACCGAAGTAATTAAGTGATCAAATTAGTTAAGTGAGGTAGTGTGCTAGAAATGAGTGTCGAAAATATGTTAATCAAGTTAATTGTAAAAACAGTTTCAGGATACGGCTCAGGATATAGAGCTGTATCTATGATCAAACAATGAGCAAAAGTAAAGTAAATGACACGGGATGTATGAGGAAAGCCCTTGATCAATCTAGATCGCCGGCATAAAACCTCGGGAGCTGACAATCGCAGCTGCCTAGTTCTTCTATTGCTTCAAAAATCAGGATACAGTGCAGGATGTGGTACGGATCGACTAAGTGTTACAACAAAACTTGAATACAAGTGTGGTGTTTGCAATGAGCTAGAGAGTGTAAGTGTATGAGAGTGTTAGTGAAAAGTTGTGTTTGCCTATGATCCGATCGCTCCCATTTATAGTAACAAAAACTAACAAACTATCCTATTATTCCGGGATACTTTGGAATATTCCATTCTGAACGTTGGGGGACTCTTTCTACTCGTTTTCCACGTGCTTATTGACTACAAAACCGGGTCTTCAGCTCATATAACCGTTACAATGTCAATAATATTAACCAACATCCGATATTCTCGCGGAATATGCCTTTCTGACCGTTACAAGACCCATTCTTCCACCATCAACGTCCATTTTTCAACCACCTTGAGCGAATCTTCAGGTAGATCAAGTCTTTTAACGTTGGTACCTTGCAACCAACGTTTTACAAGCCAATCGTTAGTAATAGTCAGGATACTGCCTCAGAGGATGTTACCAATATCCTGGTTCAGTATCCTGGCCGCAGCATCAAGCATATAATATCAAGATATGCTTCAGGATATAAGCTCGAAATTCCACCCATAACAATTGTCCCCAAAAATATATCTGTTAGGATCTTGAAATCCAAACGGGTATATTTTTTCGTTGTGTTGTTCGATGCACTTAATGGGATGTAGATGTTGATGTGACTTCACGCAACTTCCAAGGTTATACTTTCTCATAACTAGGTAGTCTTCTGGCACGTCTGGTAAGGATATCTATTTTGAACATTCCTGCATATGTTTGGTTAATTAGAATATACTATGATAAGACTGAAACTACTCCCTTTTCTGTAGACTCTGCTAAGGTCCCTGTTGCTTCGATCTTGAGGAGCTTGACAGTTACTCCAAGCCTGTCCTGGTAAAAAAATCATCTGTTGCCACCTGCTCTAAGCCCTCCGCTGTTGCTGCCGAAAGTTTCTGCTATGATGACCTTGGTTTCATGGAATCCATCGAGCCCATGAACTCCTTCCTTAATAAGGTAAATATCCAAATCCTGTATCCCGTACACATATACTGAACCTGTATCCTGGTTAGTTTGTCTTTAATGATACCTGTATTTTGCTTTGTAGGGTTTGAATCATCTGGTCGTCCTGTACTTAGAACAATTTATATTTCCTGCACTTAAGACAATACGATGGCCAAAGGTGGATGGGCCCTGAGTTTCAGGATGAAGCCTTTGGTCATCAATCAGTATGGTTTATTTTGAACAATATAACAATTGAAGGCAAATGGGTTCTCGTGTTTTCAGGATGAAGCCTTCAACTGTTTAGGTAAATATACTTTAAAAACTTAATTGTGTTCTTGGTGGATGGGTCTCTTTTTGAGATGAAACCAAGAATACAATTAATAATAAACTAACCTTTTAGCCTTACATGTTGTTATTTGTTATGCATTGCTTAGTCTAAATTCCAATGTTCCAAACTTAGTGCAATTATTACTTTTTATGAAAATATCTTGATCAGTATACTCGCAAATATCCTATTAAGACTTCCGTCAAATAGGGTTCTTACAACTCAAACAATTTCGATAAAGTTTTCAAAGAAAAAGGATGGTTCATTTTTATTTTGCAAAGCTTGCTTTGATAACAGTAGTTTGATTTGAATATAGTTTCAATTTTCAATCCAAGTATCCTGAAGTATATCCTGAGAATACATCTTGAGAATATATCCTGAGAACATGTCCCGACCAGGATACTCATAAGTGTTATAGTTTCAGAAATTTAGACAATCTAGATAAGGTTTTTTAAAGAACAAAAATAGGAAAGATCATACCGAAACAGAAGACATCTCAATCCTTTCATTCCAGTCCTTTAGCAACCATTCCACCGAAGGTGTCCCCAGTCCAGGATACTTGGCGAATTATGCCCAAACATGATCCTTTGAGTTCCTCACAATGCCTTAGTGGGATATAGTGTTGGCATAGGTTTCCTTCTTGCTCCAGCATAAATGTCCCTAGTCGGATATAGTATCAGCATACGTCATGTTCCATCACGGATGTCCCCTGTCTGTGCAGGACCGGTATGTTGTACCGGGATATGATCCTTTAGCAATTGTTCAACCAGTTGTTTAAACTTAGCAATCTTTTTTCAAAAATTTAAGTAGACTTGTAAATGATTATGTTTTTTGAAAATATACTTTGGGATTATCCAAAAACTTTGTATTTTATTGGGACTAAACCCATTTTCCAGGCATTTAAGCCGGAGTATAAGAACCTCAAGACTTGAAAAGGTGAAAACCTTTAAGTCTTTGAGTTTTGCTGGGGATTTTACCCACGTTTCGTGCGCTACAGGCGAGGGTGTGGAAACCCCAAAACTTAGAAAGGTGAAAACCTTTAAACCTGGGGAAAATCCCAAATTTTCATGCGCTACAGGCGGGAGTGTATAAACTCCAAGACTTAGAAAGGTGATAACCTTTAAACCTTAGAGAGTATGAAAATACCCTTTCGTGAGAGAGGGTGATCAATCCTCATATACCTTAAGGATCCAGGGTATAGCCAACAGTAACGAAATTGTCAGCCACTTTTACATGAACTGGTCCCGCCACCTTGAACTATCCCTGGATAACTTGCGCTCCAGGCGGGGTGTTTAAACCCAATTCGGAAGAAAGGTGAATACCTTTAAACCTGTGAAGGGATCAGGATCCCTTGTACGTGAGAGAGGGGGCTAATCCTCTAATCTTCCGAAGTATCTTGAGTGAGCATCCTGGAGCTATATCCTGGAGCATATACTGCAAAATATCCTTAAACTAAGGTGGGTGTTAGCTTGGCTAACACCCCTCCGATGCTTAAGTTAGTATTGGGTTACAAAGAACAAATTAAACCAAACATATTTAAAAAAGATAGAATTCATACCATCCTGAGTTAGAAATTAAATTCTAAACTCACTTGAAATAAAGCTTAAGGTGTATAGCATTCCAAGATCTCGGTAGCATATCCCCTTCCATATTCTTGAGTCTATATGCTCCTTTCCCTGCTTCTGATTCAACTTCATATGGTCCTTCCCATTTTGGAGCTAACTTGCCATCGGCAGGATTAGTGGTATTTTGAAAAGCCTTTCTTAACACCCAATCTCCAACCTTAAATCTTCTGGTCCTAATATTCTTGTTATATGCCCTGGATATTCTCTGTTGATATGCTGCCATCCTTAGCCTTGCCGCATCTCTCTTCTCATCTATAGTGTCTAAATCCTGACTCAAGGCTTCAGGATTCTGCTCAGGATCACTTAAGATAGATCTTGCAGTAGGTATTGTCATTTCCGTTGGAATCATTGCTTCTGCTCCAAACACCAAGGAAAATGGGGTTTGGCCTGTTGCATTCTTCACCGTTGTCCTATCAGCCCATAAAACAAAGGGTAATTCTTCTGCCCATCTTCCTTTTTTGGCTCCAAGCCTCTTCTTTAAGTTATTGACAATTATCTTGTTTGAGGATTCTGCTTGCCCATTTGCTTGAGGATGTACCGGAGTAGACGTAATCATTTTGATTCCCCAACTCTTGCAAAAGTCAGTAGTCCTCTTACTTATGAACTGAACAAATGCTTCTGCTTCAACCCACTTAGAGAAATAATTCGTCATCGCTAGCATAAAGACTTTGCCTCCCGGAGCTTTTGGTAGCTTTCCCACTATATCCATACCCCACTTCATAAATGGCCAAGGGGAAGCAATAGGATATAATGGTTCAGCCGGCTGATGCAGTATGTTACTATGTCTTTGACATGCGTCACATCTTCGAACATATTCTGCAGCATCTTTTCTCATCGTTGGCCAATAATATCCTGTCCTCAATACTTTTGAGAATAACGACCTGCCCCCAGCATGGTTACCACAATCCCCTTCATGTATATCCTGAAGTACTTCTTTGGCTTCAGGATCCTCCAAGCACCTCAAATATGGTCCTGCAAGAGATTTCATGTATAAAATATTATTTATAATAGTGAATCGTGATACCTTCATCCTAAATGCCTTAGGATTTTCATTTCCAGGGATATGTCCTTCTTTGAGATATCTCATGATTGGAGCCGTCCAGGATTCAGGATCCTCTTCAGGATATTCTACTCCAGGATCCTGAATACCAGCTACTTCTTTATCCTGAGGATTCATCGCAGGATATAAGACATGTAATATTGGTATTTGCGTCCCTTCAGGTATCCTGATCGATGATCCCAAATTTGCTAAGGCATCCGCTTCAGCGTTATCCTCCCTTGGTACAGCATTCCCTGATACAGCAAGGTATAGGGATAGTGGTTCACCATTTTCGGGCTTCATCAATAGAGGTGCGGTTGATAGATATCGTTTCAAATCCTGCAATGCTGCTTCATGCTTCTCCCCCCATTCGAATCTTTTATTCTTCTTCAGGATATCATAAAAATCTTTGCACTTCTCTGAGGATCTTGAGACAAACCTGTTTAAAGCTGCTACTCGCCCTGTCAATCTTTGTACGTCCTTCATATTTGAAGGTGATTTTATATCCAGGATAGCTTTGATCTGCTCTGGGCTTGCTTCTATCCCCCTTTTTGTCACCATATATCCAAGAAACTTTCCTGCCCCCACTTCGAAATGGCATTTAGCAGGATTCAGCTTCATGTTGTATTGATCCAGGATATCAAATGCTCCCTTGATATCCGGGAGGTGATCCTCAGCCTTTTTAGACTTCACCACCATATCATCGATATATACCTCCATGGTGTCCCCCAGTTTGTCTTTGAACATCATGTTTACCAATCTTTGGTATGTTGCACCTGCATTTTTCAAACCGAAAGGCATAGCTGTATAACAATAAATACCTGTTGGTGTCATGAAGGCGGTATCCTCCTGGTCAGAAGGCTCCATTTGGATCTGTTGAAATCCTGAGGATGCGTCCATGAAGGTCAGCATTTCATGCCCGGCGGTGGCATCTACCATTGCATCAATGTGGGGAAGAGGAAATGGGTCTTTAGGACAAGCTTTGTTCAAATCTGTGTAGTCTACACAAACTCTCCATTTCCCATTCTTCTTCTGTACTACAACCACGTTTGCTAGCCACCTTGGGAACTTAACCTCTCTGATCATTCTGGACTTTAATAACCTTTCAACTTCCTCCTGGATAATCGTGTTCCGCTCAGGAGCAAACTTCCTTCTTTTTTGCTGAACAGGCTTGAATGATTTATCAATTCCAAGTTTGTGAGTGATGATGTCTTTGGATATGCCTGTCATATCCTCATGCTTCCATGCAAACGTTGACATCCTGCATTTCAAAAAGTTAATTAATTGTTCCTCAATATCCTGAGGGATATTGGTTCCCACGAGCACCGAAATATCGGGATTATCCTGGTCTAGGATAATTTTCTTCACATCCTGCTCCGGATCCTCCACGATATCCTGTGCCCGCGTCTTTAATTGCTATGCTGCACTAGGTTTGGTTGAGGATTTCATCGAGGATGAGTAACATTCTTTCGCTTCCTGCTGATCACTATCAACTTTGACAACTCCCCAAGGGGTAGGTATCTTGATGCATTGGTGATATGTTGATGGCACGGCCTTCATATCGTGAATCCACGGTCTTCCCAGTATAATGTTGTAGCAGGATAGAGAGTCCATCACACAGAAACGTTGTATCGAGTTGACTCCTTCAACGTACACCGGCAACTTTATCTCTCCCACTGTGTTTCTAGCCTCTCCACTGAACCCAACAAGCACGGTAGACTTTGAAGTGATATCCATTGGAGATACATTCATTCTTTTCAGAGCTTCTAGTTGGATTATGTTGACGGAGCTGCCATTATCAACCAGTATCCTGCGTACAAAATGGTTAGCCACATATAACGTTATTACCAGAGCATCATGATGAGGATCCTGGACAGTATCCCTGTCATCAGCATCAAAAGTGATCACTTTGTCCGTTGTGAGGGTAGTCATTCTGACAGGTTTGTCTCCCCTTTCGGCCTTAGCTTCCTTTGCATGTCTCTTTGCTGCCGAATACGAAGTTCCACAAATGTCGGATCCTCCCGAAATGAAGTTGATTATCTTGGCATCCGCGGGGGGTGATGCTGCTCGCTCAGGATCCTTCTCAGTATGCTGACTCTTATTCTTCTTTCTTCCTAAGAGATCTTTCAGATATCCCTTGCTTAGAAGATATCTTATTTCTTTCCTTAGAGCGATGCAATCCTCAGTTACATGTCCGAAATCTTCGTGGAAAGCACACCATTTTGACTTATCTTTCCAGTCAGCCTTTTGTTGATTCTTCCGAGGCCACCTAGCCTTGTCTCCTAGACCCTGCATGGCATACATTAATTCGGGAATGTTAACAGAAAAGCAATATTCAGACAGCTCAGGATACTCTTCAGGATCCTCATCTTCGACAGCATTCACTCTCTTGTTATCATTTCTGCCACATGGCTTAGGCCGATATGACTTAAACGAGGATTCTGACTTCCTGTTAGTTGACTCATAAGTGTTGGATGAGTTCATCCTTTCTTGCATTTTCCTGTCATCTTCCAGACGGATATATCTCAAGGCCCTGTTACGAGCTTCGTCGAGATTCCTGCAGGGATTCATTACAAGATCCTGATAAAACTGAGAATCCTTTTCTAACCCCATCTTGAAAGCTTGCACGGCTGTTGCAACATCAAGATGTGGGATATCCAAGGATTCTCGACTGAATTTGTTCACATAATCCCTCAAGGATTCCTGAGGCCCTTGAGTTATCCTGTAAAGATCACTGGTTAGTTTCTCAAAACTCCGACTACAAGAAAATTGACTGTTAAATAAATTAACCAAATGAGCAAACGAAGTAATTGAGTGTGGAGGAACATTTAACAGCCATTTTAAGGCTGATCCTGTTAGAGTAGAACCAAATCCCTTGCACAAGCACGCTTCCTTGAGCTCCGGAGGGATAGGGTTAATCTCCATTCTTTCCCTATACTGAGCGATATGCTCCTCAGGATCCGTAGTTCCGTCGTAAAGCTTCATGTTAGGAGTTTGAAATCTCTTTGGGATCTCCGCATCACAGATAGGATGTGCAAAACGAGATATCTTATGGCTGTCTTGAGACACTTCCGGGATCGGCTGGACCACCCCAGGTACACTGGATATCATGTCCTTCAGCTTTTGAAGTTCCCTAGTAAGTGCTGATGTCACACCTGTATCCTGCAAAGATCCACTATTGTTAGTAGCATAAGTATTATTATTATTTGACATGTTACCCGTTGGAGGATTTTGCCCATATCCTGAAGCATATCCTGAGCTCCTCATGGTTGACATCCTGACCGAGGAGGGTATTTCAGGAGTATGATTCTGAGGAAGACTGGGCATGATATTCCCCCTGTTATCCTCAGTATACACAGCTGAACTAAAGTTCAACGCTCTGGGGTGTAATGGAGTGACATTGTCCTCAGCAGATCTGCTCGAGCCAGACTTCAGGAGTTGTATTTCCCTTAAAAGCATCTGGTTTGTTTCCTGTTGCTGCCTCATTTGTTCCTGCATACTTCCAAATAAGGTTAAAATTTCATCATTAGAAGCTAAAACGGGAGCAGATCCCTGGACACTCCGAGTAGGGATAACATCTTGAGATTGTGCAGAGGCTGGCATCCTTGGAGGAGGTGGTGGAAGCACCGGACCGGTAGTAGCAGAAGTCATAGCAGACACAGTAGAGGAACTCATGTTTGATCTTGAGGCCATTACGGACAATGTAGCAAAAAGTTTTGAAAATAGAAAGCCGATTAGCGATTTTACAAAAAATTTTAGTAAAGAGAGCACCACTTGCCCCACGGTGGGCGCCAAATTGTTTTGGTCAAAAATTACCGAAGTAATTAAGTGATCAAATTAGTTAAGTGAGGTAGTGTGCTAGAAATGAGTGTCGAAAATATGTTAATCAAGTTAATTGTAAAAACAGTTTCAGGATACGGCTCAGGATATAGAGCTGTATCTATGATCAAACAATGAGCAAAAGTAAAGTAAATGACATGGGATGTACGAGGAAAGCCCTTGATCAATCTAGATCGCCGGCATAAAACCTCGGGAGCTGACAATCGCAGCTGCCTAGTTCTTCTATTGCTTCAAAAATCAGGATACAGTGCAGGATGTGGTACGGATCGACTAAGTGTTACAACGAAACTTGAATACAAGTGTGGTGTTTGCAATGAGCTAGAGAGTGTAAGTGTATGAGAGTGTTAGTGAAAAGTTGTGTTTGCCTATGATCCGATCGCTCCCATTTATAGTAACAAAAACTAACAAACTATCCTATTATTCCGGGATACTTTGGAATATTCCATTCTGAACGTTGGGGGACTCTTTCTACTCGTTTTCCACGTGCTTATTGACTACAAAACCTGGTCTTCAGCTCATATAACCGTTACAATGTCAATAATATTAACCAACATCCGATATTCTCGCGGAATATGCCTTTCTGACCGTTACAAGACCCATTCTTCCACCATCAACGTCCATTTTTCAACCACCTTGAGCGAATCTTCAGGTAGATCAAGTCTTTTAACGTTGGTACCTTGCAACCAACGTTTTACAAGCCAATCGTTAGTAATAGTCAGGATACTGCCTCAGAGGATGTTACCAATATCCTGGTTCAGTATCCTGGCCGCAGCATCAAGCATATAATATCAAGATATGCTTCAGGATATAAGCTCGAAATTCCACCCATAACAAAAGTTGTATTGAGATTGTTAATATTTGTTTATAAAAACCTTTATAATCAGGATTCTTAAAAAGAGTTATTTAAGTAATCAATCTTTTTATATTTGATTTATAATCAATCTTTTTTTGGAAGTCAAGTTTTTATTATTTATTGGGAAATTTTATAAATGTATATCTTTTCTTTTTAACTTTTAATAAATTAATAGATAAGATTTTATTAAACAAATTCTTTTTTAATAGAATGTACGATGTATTCTTATCTCTTCCACTAAAGAAAACCCGTTTGTTACACTTAACTAAGAACAAGTATTGTTTGGGCCAAACCTTCTTCCCCAACCTATTGTTTGATAATTTCTAAACGACAAAAACGTCTTGACAACTTTTGCCAAGAAAGTATTATAATTAGTTTTTAATGTCTCATATTTTTTTAATGTCTCATTAGCATACGCTGTTTAATTATTATTTATTTCATTATCGATTAATATTTATCGTTGTAATGTTGTTAGCAAATGTAAAATGTTCATCATATGAAAATTCGTATTTTCTATCAATTAATGAATGATTTTTAAAACATTATATACTTACGATTGATTTGATGGACAATTTGATCTAATTGACTAAAACAAACCCGCGTGTTACACGGGTCATAAGTTATTTATATAACATTAAATAGAAAGGTCGGTGGCCATAGTACCACCAACCAACAACTCATTTGCCTTCTTATTTACCTTTACCTACTCGGATTACGCTTCTTCTCTTTTTTGCCAGACATGTGTCTTTCACAAATCTCCAAACACACGAGAGTTTCTTCTTTGTTTCCTCACCTTTGCACGCCATGGATCTTTTTCTGGGTTTTGGTTTCACCAAGTTTTAAAATAATGAGTTTAAGGTTTCTTCAAGATGGTCTCTTCTTTGCAAGTTTTCATAAATGAGAGATAGATCGGAAGAAGTAACAGAGACCGAGATCTCATGCCGGACCAGTTGAAGATCAACGGTTTTGTGAGATCTTCAGACATGAGTACTACCCAGCGAAGGTATTCCATTTTCGATGGTTCTTTTGTATTTATTTTCTTCTACATGAACTAAACCTAAACCCTAAATCAGTGTTTCGCGTTCTCTTGCCGCTGCAATTCCTGAATCACCAGCCTTTTGACTTTAGCTCCCAAGTATGTGTATTTGGGTATTCACTGTTATTCAAAGGATTTTGATTTGTGTGGCAGGAATTTCTTATCTGTTGTAATTGACTAAGATCGATTTGGCAAGGGCCAAGGAGGAAGAAAGAATAGGGTGAGTAGAAAAAGTGGGTTGAATGAGTTGTCTATTTTTACCTTTATAATTGCTCTTATAATTTGTAGGTTATTGGAAACTTAAAGAAGCCTGATCAACTTCGAGATCAACTGTTTGTAGATCCTCTACATCAAGGAAGCTGGTAAGAAGCCCCTTCATTGTGTTATCTATTTTGTTGGTTACTATTTTTAGTGATTCCAATATATTGTTTTTTTTATATATCTCATTTTGAGATGTTATGTCAAAAGCTGAAACTCATACAAAATCTTAACTTGAAATCTAATCAGAAGAATGTTTTTATATAAGTTTGTAACAAAACTTGGACTAGCTGATTTGTATAAATTGGCATGATCATATAAGCGTAAAGCTGAATTTGTATACTCAATGACACAAAAGGCGAAGGTAGTATTGGACTGGTACGCATACGAATTATAAATAATTTATACATAGCAGGAATCAAGATTTTTGTGGGGTTTGGTTATTGTGATTAAAGATTAAAAAGCAAGAAGATCTGATATGGGTTTTGTTTGAGGGGTGAAAATGGTTAATTGGGTACTGAAAAAGTTAAAAAGAACATTGATTTTGATTGAATTTGATGGGTCAAAGTGTGAATTTGGTGTGAAAAAGTTGAAAAAGATTGGATTTTGATTCATTTTGAGGGTTGAAAGTGGTGAATTTGGTTTGTAAAATTGAAAAAGATTTGATTTTAGGGGGTGAAAGTGGTGGTGCAAAAGCTGAAGACGATTTGGTTTGGTTGATGGGAATTGGTTGTAACAGGGGAAGGAAGGGTTGATGGAAATTGGTTGTAACAGGGGAAGGAAGGGGGGGGGGGGGGTCATGAGAAAGTCTTTCAAAGATTCACTTAAATCCCTTGAAGCTGATATTCAACATGCCAATACTCTGTATCTCTCTCTCTCTCTCTAACTTCTTTCAATTGATTATGTAATTGAATGTTATGGTTTTTGATTTGAGGGTTTTTTCAAAAAACAAAATTGAATTTTTGAGCTCTTACATGATTTAATTTTTGAGATTGAAAGCGGTTTTCCAAAAGGGTTGCCGCGGATTATAGTGTCAATTTCTAATTGTTTGGTTTTTAATATTATTTGCTGTTGAAGTGGTTTTTGAATCGGATGATTACAGGGCATCAAATTAACCAAGAGAATATGATGGTGGTTGCCTTCAGATGAGGTTATCAGACCATGGGGTATGGGGGTCGTCCCCTCCCCGTCCCTGTCCGTCCCCCACGTCGCACACCGCCCCTCCCCGGGTCGTCGCGGCACCGGCGTCTTCTCCAAGCCGTTGGAAACGAGGCAAACAAGTGAGCCCCCCCTCTGACTTCACTCTCTCTCCCCTTTATTATATATATAATTATATTGGTTTTTTATAATAGGTTGGGTAGTCTTCCACACCCTTGGGTAGTCCCCAAGGGGATGGTCCTCCACCCTTGGTGAGGTGGCGCCTACGTGGCGGGTAGTCTCTTTGGGGACTAACCAAACCACACCGAGTAGTCTCATACAGTCCATGTGCTCACTTCTTTCTCTTTTTTGTTTAATGGAGTGATTGTAATCTTGCTGGTGCCCTTGGCTTACTCAGAATCCTTATTTGTAATCTACAGATCTGATTTTGTAGTATTGGTTGAGAAATTTATTAGTTTTATACTCTATTTTAATGCATATAATGCCCAAATTCGTTTTATTCAATGGTTGGGATTGTTATTGGCATATAATTTTTTTAGTATTATCAACTTGCCATAATATTAGAGTCGTCACATATTAAAAAAAGATTGAAAGAACAATTTGCGATTAAGCCACAAACGTGATGTTACCGCCGCAACGCGCGGTAGAGTCAAAATTCTAGTATATAATATAAAAGAAGAGAAGATGAATAGTGTTGTAAAACATCTAATGCATGTTTTACGAGTTCATCATTTTTTTTTTTTTTGTCCTTTATTCTATTTTGTCATTTAGTGTAAACTTTTTCATTTACAACAAATGTAGTTTAACTATTGTATTTTCTTTATTTTACTTTAACCAAATTACTTTTCTACCCCTAAATAGTTTTTTTAACGAATACGTTAATACCGTTTTAGACATGTTTTTTTTATTTTTCTTTTTCTTTGCAATAACGAGTGTGGCAAAGGTTTTTTTTAGTTTAATATTTTTTAACGAACACGCCGATACTCTTTTGATGATAATTTTTAACTTTTTTTCTTTGTTAAAACGAGCGCGCCGAAACCGACCAAGTTTCTATCGTCTTCTTTTTCGTTTACCTTAATTTTACCTTTGTTATTTACTATATTGTTTTACCTTTTGTTACTAATTTGATGTTCAGAGTCGAGTTACGACGCAAATAGCATAACCCATTAATATATCATTTTAATTAATTTTACAAATTTATTTATCGGTTGTTATGGTATGTAATACGTTCTGAATTTCAACCACGTCCCTGCACAACGCGCGAATAACTACGACCCTTGTTCTATATAACAACAACATCAAACGTGAACAGTACAAATTCTTAATTGGAACATTTGCCTTTTAACTTATAGGATAGGATTACAATATTAGTCTACTTAATTTGAACTTAGTATAAATATAAATTCTTGATTGGTTCATTTGGATATAGGATTATAATATTGGTTCATTTGACTTTAATATCATTGATTTTGTTAGTAAATTTATTTTTTAAACCTTAACTTTAATAGAGTTATCATACGACCCCTAAAAACTAACGATTCGGTTTTTAGTTAATTTACGCTTTTAATCTTTAACTTTAATAGAGTTATCATACGACCCCTAAAAACTAACAATTCTTTTTTATAAACGATTTACATTTATACCCCTAAACTTTAATAGATTTGTATACAGAAGTTTAATAATAACTCTTTTCCTATAAGCGATTTACGGTTCGACCCTCAAACTTTAACAGAGTTATCATACGACCCTTGAAGTTTAATAAAGTTTTTTTTTCTTATTTCTTAAACAAAGATTTGTTCTTTTATCTTTTTTTATTAAGTTTATTTTTTTTTATTTTAATGTTAACATTGAAATCTAGACGTGTTTAATTAACCGTGTTGGTTGTTGTTTATATTAAAGTTTGCATCGTCTATGATATATCATCGATGTATCAGGTAACAAATACATCCTCCTTCAAACCCGCCGCGAAGCGCGGCCTCCAATACTAGTTTAAATACATTTTAATAATTCAAGTAATTAAATTTAAAGAAAAATGGATGATAACGAGAAAAATGTAATCTATAGTTGGAGGTGAACTTGGAGGTTTTAGTGATATGCAAGAATATAATGTGACAACTTATTAGGCCGCTAATGGCCCTTAACATTAAATTAACTTAATGCACAAACTCATAAAGCAAATGAAAAGTAAGTTAATCAAGAGACTACGATATAAAATGTAGTAATGTACAAGCTTATGAAGCTTAAAGAACATATGAAACTTACCGAATGAAGCCTACAATTCATATATTATAGATTAGTAACTGATTTATGCATAAAAAGTTGTACATTGTGCTTGAATGGTTTGTTGTGCTTATTGTTGTTGTACATTGCTTTTTGATTGTTGTACTTTGGATTGGTACTTAAGGGTTATTTTAATTTATGTTTTTCATTTACATTCACTGCTCCATCTACTCTATCCACCACCGTCCCTCACACCTTCGGCGGCCCACTACTTAGCTGCTCGATCATTGTTTTCTTCGGCCACGATTCATCACGTTGAGGTAATACTTCTATTTAATCTGGCTAACCCTTTAGAGTTTTCTAGTTATAATTATTTTTGAACATATTTTGTATTCCCTTTTATAAATTTTAAAATATAATATTTTATAAAATTCCAAATATAACGTTGTGACGTGGCTTTTATCAACTTTTCCTTTTCAAACCGACCCGGCTCAAATATAATATATATTTTCACGTAATATTTTTTGAAAATCCGAATATACCGTTTCAACTCGTGGCATGAAGTATTGGTATAAGCTATATTCAACGCATGACCAAAACCCATGAGTCAAGTATTATTTACTTTTAGTTTTTCGATAACCGGCGTAACGTTTTTTAAGTCAAATATTTTTTTTTTTTTAGAGAAACCATATTATATATCATTCCACACGAAAAATGGCAATTACAAAGCAATGGCAGGTAGTCGGGCAACAAGTTGTGCCGCCACCCCCTTTTGAATAGAAAAACCAATTCTACTAAATACAAAGTTTGAAACCTTTAGCGACGAAGAATTACTATTAACGACTTTTTGAACCCGATTCAAAAGTCGCACAGCGTCAGGAGCGAGGCCACCAAATGTATCAAACGCAAACGGGACAAACACATGTTGATTCTCCAGGCAGGCTTTCTCATATTTTGCCACTTTGCTCGCCTCTGCCTTGAGCACCGCTTGCCCTACGACAAAGCCCTTGTCCTTGAGCCCGACAAGGGGGGAGACTCCAGTTAGATCTACACAAGCGTGTTTCCCCCATTCCCATCCAAACACAAGGATGTCCGCCGGGCGTAAAGTGGACCTCCCCCCTAAAGGGTCAGTCAGGAAATTTACTGGAGCCTCCTTTTTGGCAGAGATCCCGGCCCGCTTAAGAACATCACATAACACATCTCTCACCCAATCATGCCGATATTTAAACCCTAGTAGCTCTTTACAGTGGATCGCGTGCTCGCCGAAAGAATCCAAACACGCTTTGCGGCATACCGGACATGGCTCGTCAACTGGGAACAAAGGGATTAAATCATCAGTCGGTATCTAAGGATAGCACGGTATTCCACAGCCGACATGTGTTGCCCCAAGCCTTCAATAGGTACGACAGACAGAAAATCCTGAGCATGTGGGGCACGTAGACATTCAAACACAGCTCTTTGCCGAGGGGATAAAACAAACTTCTCTTCAAACCTCTTGACAATTTCGCCATATAAGGCATTCGCCAGAATTTTCTGGGATTTAGGAGGGGCGGTGTCTTTAATGTAGAAACCGCCAATATCAAGGTCGGGAAGAGAAGTATGCAAAAGGTCCAACGCACTCCTGTAATCGGAGTCTAAAACATCCCCACCACATTCTCGGAGTATGTGGTCTTGTAAACCCCAAGATTGGGCCCTTGAAGCCACGAAAGCATATGAAGATGCATCCTCGGCCGTACAAATCCCTAAGCCTCCGAACCGGGTCGGGAGAGAAGCCAACCTCCACTGGAGATCTCCAAAAAAGACACCCCCACAAACAACAATATCCTCTAATGATCCCCGGAGGCAAATATTATTTATTACAGTTTTTTCTACACACGTTTCCATTGGTCACGCGTATTATATCCATAGTGTGATTTGGATTGTAGCCGGAAGGGTGAGGCTGAGGGGCATTTGAATTTTTTATTTTACTTTTTCCTTTTTCAACATCTATACTATATAATAAAAGAAACCACTTTAGGGACACTTGTCATCATATTAGGGCCTCTCTTATAGATAATTATTATTTTAATTTATTTTTTTCTAATTAATTATAGATAACCCTCATATTAAATATTATTTAATTTAATATCTTATGGATAATTATTTTTTAGTTTAATCTTCTTCTCATTTATAATATTATTTAAAGAAAATTATGATTTTGGCCCCTGTGGTTATATCACTTTTACCCTTTTAGCTCAAAAAAGAATTTTTTTAACATCTGAGGCCTCAACGTCTTCTTTTCTAACCCTTTTGGCCCCTAACAGTAACCCCATCCATTAAATGTTCGGGGCCAAAAGGGTTAAAAAAAAAAGACGTTACGGGCCAAAACGGTTAGAAAAAAAAAGACGTTGTGGGCTTAGATGTTAAAAAACTATTTTTTGGGCTAAAAGGGTAAAAGTGATATAACCACGTGGGCCAAAATCGTAATTTGATTATTTGATGTATAAAATTATATTTATTCAATTCGTACAATACACGAGGTTTTTTAAGGATATATATATATATATATTTATTATTATTTAGTACAGAAAATTACATTTATTCAAACCATGTAATACGCATATTTTTAAAAATGTAATTTTTTTATTATTTAGTATATAAAATTACATTTATTCAACCCGTGTAATAAATAATGTTTTTTTGAAGATGTATTATTTTATTTTTTGGTTAACAATATTACATTTATTCAACTCGTGTAATACACGTGGTTTTAAAGATATAACTTTTTTATTTGGTATATAAAATTACATTTATTCAACCTGTACAATATTGTTTTTATAGATATAACTTTTTATTATTTAATATATAAAATTATATTTATTCAACTAAGGTTTTTAAAGATATATATTTTTTATTATTTAGTATATAAAATTTATTTATTCAACCCGTGTAATACACGGGGTTATAACCTAGTAATAATATATATAATACTGGAATCCTATAGAATATATATTATTCCTAAAGTGTAATATTGGTTACTAGTCATTGTCATAATATTTAATAGTTGAGATTATTATTGAATGTTACTTTTGCTTACTGAAGAACTTTTACAAGAATGTCGAGTTTAAACTAGCACTATATGATGTCGTCTAAATATTTAATGTCAAACATTAAGGCCCATTTATACATTGTACTATTTTATAAATGACCATATATGGTTTGATTCATATAAGTTGAAACAACACCCCCACCCCTACAAAAACACACACATTTTAATACGAATGTTTACACATTATAAAACTAAACATATTGTCAAAATAACTCTAGGTCATGTCCTTACCAAAGGAGGTTAGCGCCCAAAGTTGACTGTTGATATAAACCAAACCACTTGTAGCCCAATAGTATCAAAATGCACTAAAGATGTACATTTAAGGGTGTGTGCGAGTCAGCTGTTAAAAAATATTACTTATCAGGAAATAAAACAAATATGATTGAAATTAAACAAACGTCTAAAAGCGCCAAAACAAAGGGCCATCCGGTTCCAACCTAGTTTTACTCCAATACATCGTCGTACGTATGACAAAACTATCGACCGAGCATTCAACCCCCATTGTTGTTGTTATAAATCATATCAATCCACTTGTCCGTTCATTTACTTTTAATGGTGATTAATAGCCGATATATAATAGGAAACCATATTTGTTTATTTGTATGAAAATATTCTCTCCATAATAGGAGATCTCTTGTAATCGATATATATGAGGAATTGTGAATGAGAAAGATCAGGCAATTATACAAACTATCATGGTATCATACCTATAATCGGTCCTCCTTCCCTTCTCCACCTCCTTCCTTGTCTGCGCAACCTTCTTTCTCTCACAACTATGTCTTCCTCATCCCCACACCCCGCTGTCACCGTCACGTCAATCAAAGCCCTCATACCTATCACTCTTGACATCGAAACCGCACACTACACCACGTGGGCTGAGATGTTCAAGATTCAATGCAAGGCACACCTTGTATTCGATCATCTTCAACCCAAAACAGCCGATGACACCTCTTCTTCCTCAACCAAAGACAAAGATAAAGCACCGGAAAAACCCGCATCGACACCAACCGAATCATGGGAGCGACTGGACTCCATTGTCTTACAATGGATCTACAGTACTATCTCCACCGACCTTTTGCACACTGTTCTTAAACCCGACACTACCGCCTACGACGCCTGGACCACAATCGCCAATATTTTTCAGGACAATAAAGCTACTCGCACCATTGACCTGAATAATAAATTCGCCAACACTCGTCTCGATCAGTTCCCGAATATGTCTGCATACTGTCAAGCGTTGAAGGTTATCTTTGATCAATTGACCAACCTCGGCTCCCCGGTCACTGATGAACAACTGGTCTTACAACTTCTCACGGGTTTGAATGAACAATACGAGAATACCGCCTCTGTCATCCAACAAATGCAGCCGCTTCCTGATTTCTACGATACTCGTTCAAGGTTGTGTATGGCCGAATCCCGCAAACTAAATCAGATTCGTCAAGCGGCCCAATCGGCGGGCACTGCTCTTCACACTGCGGCTGAACCGACACATCATGACAACCGAGATAAGTCGGAATCTCGGGAGCAGCGAAGTGAATCTTCCGATAGGGGCCGCGGGCGCGGCCGCGGTCGGGGCAGAGGACGTAAAACAGTAGCAACGGTCGAGGTAGGGGCGGTTCAGGGTACCCCAGTTACTCATCTGGTGGTGGCGGTTACATGCATACTCCTGGAAATCACAATAGTAGCGGCTTCTTTCCTTGGCCCTACTATACACTTTGGGCCGGTCCAACTACTCATCAGCCACCTCATAATTTTTCTTGGCCCACTATCCCACCATGCCCCTACCCAACTAAATCCACTAACTCTGCCGCAGGTATTCTAGGACCTCGTCCGGCTCAGTCTTTTGCTGCCATGCCCACAGATATTAATAAGGCCATGTACGCAATGTCGCTAAACGACCCCTCTTGGGCCATGGACACCGGTGCCACAGGTCACATGACTTCCAACTCTAAACTTTCGTCTTTATTTAATAAAAGCATGATTCGTAATATTATTGTGGGCAATGGTCAAACCATTCTCGTGTACGGACAAGGCGACCTTACATTACCCCCTCCCCTCCCACCTTTTAAACTTAACCAAGTTCTTTATTCACCCTCACTGATTAAAAATTTACTATTTGTTCGTCGTTTTACTACCGATAATCAATTATCTATTGAATTTGACCCGTATGGTTTTTTGGTGAAGGATCTCAAGACTCGGAACCCTATCCTACGATGCAATAGTTCTGGAGATCTATACACATTTGATCCATCTCAAGTCATCAAGTTCACTCCTCCCACCGCCCTCACTGCTATTTCTCAAGACACCTGGCATCAACGACTCGGTCACCCGGGATCGTCTTTATTGCATTCTCTTAAAAATTCTGATTTTATTACTTGTGGACCATTAAAGAATAATGTTTGTCAATCCTGTGTTTTTGGTAAACATATCAAACTTCCTTTTGTTGATTCTAATAATATTACGCAAATGCCTTTTGATATCATTCATAGTGATCTTTGGACTTCCCCAATTCTCAGTGCGGGGGGTCATCGTTATTACATTATCTTTCTTGATGACTTCTCAAACTTTCTATGGACTTACCCTCTTACACAAAAATCTCAAGTCTTCTCCATTTTTACTACTTTTTCTAACATGATCTCCACCCAGTTTGAACGAAAGATCAAACAGTTCCAATGTGATAACGGCAAGGAATACAATAATTATATGTTTAAACAATATTGTAACCTTCATGGCATGCATTTTCGATTCTCTTGTCCTTATACTTCATCCCAAAATGGCAAAGCCGAAAGAAAATTACGGTCCACTAATAATATCATTCGCACATTATTGGCCCATTCTTCTCTACCAAATACTTATTGGCCCCATGCTTTGGAAGTTGCCACCTACCTACAAAATATTTTGCCAAGCAAACTCCTTAATCACATTTCCCCCACTCAAAAATTATACCAGCGCATCCCCTCGTATTCGCATTTACGAGTCTTTGGTTGCCTATGCTACCCCCTCATCCCTCATACCAATATTCACAAACTCCAATATCGTTCCATGCCTTGTGTCTTTATTGGCTATCCTTCAAATCATCGGGGCTATAAATGTCTCGATCTTCATACACGTCAAATCATAATAAATCGCCATGTTATATTTGATGAATCTATCTTCCCGTTTGCCAATAGTCCCCAACCCTCCTTACACTCTTACGATTTTCTCTCCACCAACTTTAACTCTCCACTGCCCAACACAATTCCACCCACTGCCCCTCCCTCTCCTAGTCAACCCACTACCCAATCTAATACCACTACTCATCATCACCCTATTCACCCAATCTTAGCCCACTCTAGCCCAACATCCACTCTACCTAACCCCGGCCCTACTCCTCACCTCTCGGCTGACACTATTCCACTACCTACATCACCCATTTTAAACCCAGGCCCACCCTCGCCTTTTTCAAGCCCAACTCCCACACCATCTATGTCTTTCGACTCACATACATCACCCAACAGCCCCATATCACCCACCCCCAATCCCCCCTTATCCACTGAGTCAATTTTTTCATCATCTTCCCAGTCCACCTCCACGTCTCCTTCACCCCCAACCCCACCCCCCCTCCTCCTCTCCCTACTCGAACTATTCGCACCCGTTCCATGGACGGAATTGTGAAACCGAAAAACATTCTAAATCTTCACTCTTCGTCCATTATTCCTCTACCTAAAAATCCCAAGGACGCCTTGTCTAACACGGAGTGGCATAACGCCATGACCACCGAATTTAATGCTCTTATTAAAAATAAGACGTGGGTTTTAGTTCCACGGCAACCTCATATGCATGTATTACGTAGCATGTGGCTCTTTCGCCATAAATTTCGGTCAGATGGTACATTAGAACGTTACAAGGCTCGCCTTGTTTGTGATGGAAGTAATCAACAAATAGGGGTGGACTGTGGTGAAACTTTTAGTCCTGTTGTGAAGCCCACTACCATACGTACTGTTTTATCGATTGCTCTGTCACAATCATGGCCGATTCATCAACTAGATGTTACCAACGCATTTCTTCATGGTAACCTTCATGAGACAGTGTACATGTACCAACCTATGGGTTTTAGACATCGACAATATCCCGATCATGTGTGTCTTCTAAAGAAATCACTTTATGGGCTGAAACAGGCGCCCCGTGCGTGGTATCAACGTTTTACGGACTTCGTCATCTCATTGGGTTTTCAACAAAGTAAATGTGACAACTCTCTTTTTACTTACCGTCACAATGCTACTACCGCTTATTTGCTTATCTATGTTGACGACATTATACTTACGACCTCCACAGACTCTCTTCGTGTCAACCTTATGTCCCGACTTTCTGATGAATTTGCTATGAAAGATCTCGGGCCTCTTAGTCATTTCTTGGGCGTCCATGTTCAACGGCAAGGTACTACCATGTTTCTTTCTCAACAAGTTTACACCAAGGAAATCATTGATCGGGCAGGCATGTCTTCATGTAAACCGGTTGCAACCCCAGTTGATACTAAATCTAAGCTTGGCTCCAACTCGGGTGTTGATTTTGATGATCCAACGCTATATCGTAGTCTTGCGGGTGCCCTTCAATATTTGACATTCACACGCCCCGACATATGCTATGCTGTTCAACAAGTTTGCATGTTTATGCACGCTCCGAAGATGGACCACTGGAATGCTCTTAAACGCATTATCCGTTATCTTCAAGGAACCTCCTCTCATGGCCTTACAATCGGTTCCTCTACAGACCTCTCTTTACGTGCCTACACCGACGCCGACTGGGCGGGATGTCCGGATACGCGACGTTCCACTTCGGGTTACTGTGTTTACTTGGGCCCAAACATTATTTCATGGTCGTCTAAACGACAGTCTGTCATCTCTCGGTCCAGTGCTGAAGCTGAGTACAGGGGGGTTGCTAATGTTGTTGCTGAACTTTGTTGGCTTCGCAATCTTCTATTGGAATTACATAGACCTCTCACCACAGCAAGTCTTGTGTATTGTGATAACATAAGTGCAATATATTTGTCCGGGAATCCAGTTCAACATCAGCGTACTAAACACATTGAACTGGATATCCATTTTGTTCGTGATCTGGTTCAACGTGGCACTGTTCGTGTTCTTCACATTCCAACGCGTTTTCAAGTGGCTGATATCTTTACCAAGGGACTGCCAAAGGTTTTATTTGACGATTTTCGCTCCAGTCTCAGCATTCGCCCTCCTCTAGCTTCGACTGCGGGGGTGTAATAGCCGATATATAATAGGAAACCATATTTGTTTATTTGTATGAAAATATTCTCTCCATAATAGGAGATCTCTTGTAATCGATATATATGAGGAATTGTGAATGAGAAAGATCAGGCAATTATACAAACTATCAGTGATCATTATCGTACTTTATACTTTTTATAGTGTATGTTAAGTTCCACTTGAATATTAATCTAATAATAAATGATATTTGGTTGTTCCATTGTACTTGAACTCTTTTTCTACCTCCGATTTCCTACTCTTTTTTGCGCTTGTACTAAACAAATTACGCAAGGTGGAAGATGGACACAATGCAAAATGGATTTATGTGTTGGCATCTATCTTAAATGACTTATCCATTAGCTTGTTAGATGATAAATATAATGGTTATTCAAAGGTGACGAGTCTGGTGAATTTACTGTAAAGCAGGACCGGCTCTTGGGTCGGCCAACCCGTGCCGTCGCTCGAGGCTCAAATTTTCAAAGGACCCGAATAGTTTTTATAAGCCTTTATATATATAGTAAATTGTATATTTAATATATGCATTCATTTATTATATATATAAAATTGTTGGTGGTGGAGTGGAAAAAAAAAATCATATCAAAATAATGTTGAGGTCTCAAGTTCAAGGCTTGGCTCCACCACCAAGGTATTAATTTTTTTAATTCATTCCCCTTACCACAATTTTGGGCCCAGTTTTTTATTTCGTCCGAGGCCTAAATTATTTTAAGAGTTCTCAGAGACAGCTCTGCTGTAAAGTGTGCCAAAAATATTATCTATAATTTCTCCCCCATGATAACACTTTCAACTTCGCATGGAATAGTTGGGTTCCAAAGAAGGTCAACATCTTTGGGTAGCGAGCGGAACTGGCTTGGGTTCCTACATTGGAGGTGCTTACAGGAAGACAAATCAACACCGGCTAAGGTATGCGTTATTTATGTGAAGATACAACCGAAACGACTGAACGTTTGTTAGTGTCGTATAATTTATGCATATGCTCCATATGGATGGAAAATAGTAACCGGTGTAAAATCCCACCGATTTATGCATTTGAGGTTCGAGATCTCATTTTGCTTTATCACAATTTGTGAGCTAGCAGGTGTAAAAAGAAATTGGTTAATGTCGTTATCCTAACGGCTTGTTGGTGTATTTGGAAGACCCGAAACGATAAACACTTCAACAACAAAAATACTTCACTGCCCAACAGAGGCGGTAGTGTAAAAGTATCCCTCAACTCCGTTTCCGTAGTGTAAAAGTACCCCTTAACTTCATTTCCGTAGTGTAAAAATATCCCTCAACTCCGTTTCCGTTATATATACTCCTGAGCCTAAAAAAAAATAGGATACCCCTAACTTTTTAAGCTAGTTCCATCACTGCTGTCCAAGATTCTAGAAGAAATCAAGCACTCGGTTTTCTTTGGTTGAAAAACACATCCAAGTTAAGCTACCTTGATTAGGCCAAGTGATAGTGTTTTTGCAATAGATAAATTTCTTAAAAATTATTTTCTTTTCTAAACTAAATAAGATAATGTTCCATGGGATGTGAAATCACACCTATTTGACTAGAAGAAAAAAAAATTGAGGCTGGCAAATCGTATCTTAGCAGGTTTAACACACCTATCTGATAACGCGAACAACAAAACTTTTAAATATGAATACGACTCGTTTAACTACTTTATATCCAATATATATAAGATAGATGTATATTTTATGCACCTAGAAGGAGAAATAATGGATCCTAACTTTCAAATTTTGATTATTTTTAAAAACGTAAAAAATCACATGGTGTATTTTTCTATTATCGTGTCTTAGTAGGTTACCTATTGCTAGCCCTAAAAAAAACCGTATGTTTCTAGAAAACATGGTTGTGTTTGTTGTTTCGAGAAGGGCCACAAGAGCTTCAAAAGGAACAAATAGTCGCTGGCAAATCGTGTCTTAACAGGTTTAACAGGTTTCTGACGGCGCGCACAATATAAGTTTCAAGCATGATTACGACTCGTTTAACTACTTTCTACCTCATGTTTATAAAACAGTTTTATGTTTTATGTACAAAGATGAATAAATGATAGATCCTAACATTGTAATTTTAATTATTTTAAAAATTAAAAAAGTCAAATGGTGTATTTTTCAGTCAAACAGGTCTAATCGTGTCTGAACAGGTACCCAATTGCCAGCCTCAAACCATTCACGTGTAGGGAGAATGTGTTGAACTTCTTTATCACACACTACTAGTCATGTACGCATCTTCACTAATCTTCATGTTCTAGTTATAGTTAGTGCATCTTCGATGTCGGGCATCATGTTTGCTAGACACCAGCATCGAAGGCTCTGTCCGCTGCATTTGTTTGTGTCTGAAATATCAAACAAGCTAAAACCAGTAGGCGTGGGCACCATGTACTTATTTATATTTTAAATTTTATAACTTTAAGTTATATTTATAAATTTAGAATATAAATTTCAGATATACTCTCTACTATTTTAAGCGATACATATTTAAAAGAAATACTATATTATTAAAAAAATCATTTGGTGATAAAAATTAACTGTAGAGTATGAGTGATGTTTGAAAAATGAGTAGCATTTAAGAGAAAAAAAAAAGATTTTTTTTAAAGGATGAACAGAGACACATTTATGGACCAAATTTGTAGCTTTGGAGATGTTTTTACTACATATTATACTAAAAATCTAATATATATGTGTGTATATATTAATTTTATATTTTATTTGTGTCATATCACTTTCTATAAACAAATTTAATTTAATATACATGACACCATATTAAAACTTAATGTAGTCTAGTTTTAGTAGTTGAATGTAAATGGATAACAATTCAGTCAGAATCCAAATATGAATCTCGCCATTTAAGTGAGCTAAGACTATGGGGGCGTGGGTGTTTGGGTTGGGAACATTGCTCGACACGTGGCGATTGTGAGCTTCACCAGACCACAAAAAAAAAATGGGGTGTGGAAGCGGCGTGGGTTAGCGGCGTTGGTGGTCCATGTTGGTTTTTTTTATATTTTTACATACTTGAGATTTATAAAATAAAACACAAACTCGTCCCTGGAGTTTGGCCAATTTTGCAAATCAATCCAAAAAAGTTATTTTTCTCATCTGGACCATTGAGGTTTGTAAATTGTTGTCAAATTCATCCAAATCTCTAACATCATTAACATTCAATGTTAAATGAGGGGCATTCTTGTCATTCTCTTTATTTATTTAACATTTCTATTTTTTTATTATTTACTATTATTATTTATTTACACATTATTGTAAAAAATATATATTAAACATATACACGTTTAAAAAATTAATATATGAATAATTAATACTAAAAAATTATATTGGTGTCGGAAAAATAAAATTAAAAGTCAGTATTATTTTATAATATCAACACGTCTAACCTTCCATCAATTAACAATTAACGAAACACAAACAATAAAGCCAATGGCAAAGTAATGCGTACATCTTACCCAAGCAACTAAGATTTTGTTGTGTCATAAACCGAAGGAGAATTTTTCATCAGCAGCAATGGCGGAGCATAGTGTAAAGTGGGGGGTGCAAACACCACCCCCCCCCCCCCCCCCCTCCTCTCGAATGTTTTGGTTAAAAGTGTAAAATTTCCTATTTTTCATCCGAAAATTTTAAAAATATATAGGATTGTCCCCTCAATTATTTTGCCTAAATATTATACAATATATAAATTGGGTCCCATAAATTTTCGCCCTTTCAGAACTTTTGATCAAGCTCCACCACTGATAAGATAAAAGATAAGCTAATTACCTCACATTGATCTTTACTTTCATGCAAATGCAAGTGGATGATGGGTTTATATTTTAATGCTAGTAGGGAGTAGAATTTTTTTTTTTCTGAGCATGAACCGTCTCCTACCAACAACAATGTGTAAATAAAATAATAATCGTAAATAAAAAAATAGAAATATTAAATAAATAAAGGCCATTCAAAAAATTAAAATAAATAAAGAGGATGACAAGAATACCCCTCATTTAACATTGCATTTTAGTGGTATTAGAGATTTGGATGGATTTGACAACAATTTACAAACCTTAGTTGTCCAGGTGAGAAAAAAAACTTTTTTTGATTAATCTAGCAAAATTGGCCAAACCTCAGGGACGATTTTAGCAGTTTACTCTAAAAAAAACTACTTATTAAATACTAAAAAATAAAAAAATAAAAGTAGTTAATAATTGATGATCGATGTAACGTACGTTGTGCATCGACGATCAATGTGACAAGAGTGATCTCCTCCTCCTTCTCTGTCCAATGCACCATGTTCGGTTTTTTGATGTTGGTTTGGTTGAAAAAGATTTGTTGTTTGGTGTAAGATTGGTTGAAGAAGATTTATAAATAATTGTGAAAAAATGAAGTTTGAGATGGGTATTTATAGGTAAAAATTTGTAAGTTTTTTTTTTTAAAATTGACTTTTTACATTGAAACCGCCATGCCCAACGGCTACCCCAAACGATCCAGTTTCATTCACCAGTCCTAACCAGCCAGCTCAGACCTCCCCCCCCCCCCCCCCCCCCCGCGCCCAACATCGGGCTTCAAAGCCACACTAGCGGAGCAACGCCGTGGCCAACGCTGGCACGGTGTGGGTTAGCCAACGTTGCCTGGCATCCCCCGCCCCATAAAATGCCCCACACCCGCTAGTCTAACATGTTTAAATCTATTCAAATCCGCGCGCATTCATTCATATTCATAACGCTATCTGGACGGTAGTTGATAAACCGACTCGAATCTATAGGCTTGAGAGACATGAAATGCTAAATTTTGGGAGATGTTTCTTCTAATAACGAAAGGGGCGGTGGCGGTTTAGAAAAAGTAGTGGAAGCCTTGTATGATTTGAAAAAAAAAAGTGAGAATCTATCAAAATGAACGCTCTGGAAAAAATTCTTGGATCCGTCACTGAAAAGGAATGTCAGTTTCTGTGTTGTTTTCGATTTACTCATTTTTACATAATATAATACTTATTACTAAAATATTACCGTGTTTATTAGCCATTTATCACATATGTAATCTAGGGTAAAGATCAAATAGGAAGTTTATTTTGGCTAGGAAGTGTAGGAAGCAATAGGATTAGGACATGTGTCAACACTTAAAATAAAGAAAAAGGGTATTTTAGTCAATCCAGCCCTTTCTTCTTCCTTTTCAAAACCCAGTAACTTCAAAGCCCACCATTTTCAAAATCCACCATCTTCAACCATTTCTTCACTTTCTATCTCAATAATCACTACATTATAGTGCGATTTTCATCACCAATCAATGATTCAAACACCCGATCAACGTGTTCTTCAGCTTTTTTTTGAAGAAAACCCAGTTTAATTTCATTAAAAATCTCGTTTTTTCCGGTGATTTTGGAGATAATCACTCGATTCGTTCGATTCGAGCGTTGATAAGTGTTTCTATCATTCAAATTTCGTCAATTGATGAAGAAATCGGCTTCGATCCATGTAAGAAATTCTTTAATTTCATTTTCACGATCTGGGTTTTTGATTTAGTCATTGCGTTTTACGATCTTGGCGGGGGTCCGGGGGCGGCAGCCCCTAGTAGCGTAGTCCCAGGGGCGGCAGCCCCTGGCGGGGTCCAAGGGGCAGAGCCCCTGGCTGTCAGCTCGGAAAAACTTTTTCGATTAAATTGCTGTACTAAAAATGCATCAGAAAAATTAATTTTCTAGAAATTGGCTCATTTCGAAGACAGTAATTCGTAGACAATTCAAACAGTTCACAAACAGTTCACAGACAGTTTTATTTGTCCATTGCGTTTTAGAAATAAGAGAGTTTTATGTGTTTTCTACTATTGCGTTTTAGAAAAAAACACATTTTAAGTGTCTTTAGTCATTAAGTTTTAGGTAAAACACATTTATGAAGTGTTTTTAGTCATTGCGTTTTAGGTAAAACACATTTTTAGGTGTTTTCAGTCCATTGCGTTTTACAGATAACACTTTCTTTTGTTTTTTTAGGCCATTGCGTTTTAGAAATGAGACATTTTTAAGTGTTTTCTGGCCATTGCGTTTTATAAATAAGACATTTCTTTGTGTTTTTTGTGCATTGCGTTTTAGGTAAAACACATTTTTATTTATGTGTTTTCAGTCCATTGCGTTTTACAAAGAACAATTTCTTTTGTTTTTTAGTCAATTGCGTTTTAGAATGAATCATTTTTAAGTGTTTTCTGGCCATTGCGTTTTACAAATAAGACATTTCTTTGTGTTTTTTGTGCATTGCGTTTTAGAAAAATGTCATTTTTTAGGTTTTTTTTTTCATTGCGTTTTACGTAACTGGGGGTTTTTCTATTGCGTTTTACGCAACTGGGTTTTTAAATTTTTTTTTAAATATAGCAATAGCATACTCGTTTTAAAGATAAAAAAACGCTCGTTTTTTTTTGTGCAATTTTTATAAAAAAATAATGTCGTATGAAAACGTTATTAACGTTTAAAAATTGGGGGGGAATTGGAGGAGAGAGAAACTATTGTGCTGGATTGACTAGAATGCCCCTAACAAACCCACGCGCCTCTTTTTTTTTTTTTTTTTGCTTCAATTTCATTAATTTAATCTTAGCCATTAATTAACTAAATGGATGGTCAAGATCACTTCCTAGCCAAATAAACTTCCTATTGTATCTCCACCCATGTAATCTATTGCATTAATTGTAGTTATCAAAATCGACTTATTCACGTTAACTTACCCATAAAGAGTTATAAAATAACTTTTGTTATGAAGTCTAAGGGGTGGCAACACTCACCAAATTGGGGTTCGGCCGGTAAGTTACTTAAATCGGGTACAACGCCGCCATCAATTCCGACACTGGTTTAGGGTACTACATACCGAATGCGAAGGTGTGAAGGTAGGAGAGAGATAAAGAGGATAGTGTTTATGGAGAGATGATAGTGTAAAATGGTGGTGTCCATAGTTTATAGTTTAAAATAGTTGTGTCACCAAGCGAAGCTACGCCACACCACACCCCACATTTTTCACCATAAGCTTGTGGATCCCACCCTCGTCACATGTCGAGCAAAGCCTCCAACCCAAGCCCCTCCACACCCTGCAGGCTAACAATAACAATATATGGACACCTCAAAATGTATAATTTCGTACAATGCACAAAAAGTAATATTAACACATTTAATAAGGTGACAAATGTTTTTTTAAGATAAATACTTTAAAAAAAAAAAATTAGTATAGATATAAAAATATAAAATATTAAATATACTTTAATAACTTTAATACAAGAACACACAAAGTAGACGTTTGTCTTGAACTTTGAATAAAAAGGACAAAGGTCGGTCTATCATGCTACAGTGTCAGGCGCCAACAAGGATGTCAAGAGTTCCAACCAGTTACGTGCCAATGAACCGCCGCACGCACTCCAATACGGCGTCGTACGACCCCACCACCGAATATTCATCCCCCGTCGCCACCATTACAACACCCTATCGAACTTCGACTCCACATTAGTCTCAATTTTGTTAGCAATTTGCAGAGAGAATGGGAGGAATAACGACGATCTTAGTCGGCTCCGATGGAGTTGCGATCATCACCATCAACAATCCACCTAATAATTTACTTAATTCTGATGGTACTAATATTCACTATTCTACTTACTTTTGTTTTCATTGCGAATGTTCTAACGTATCAGGATTTGTGATCTCATCTTGCTGTTGCTTTTTGTGATCGAAAACTGTTTTATTGCTTCGGATTACCATGACGTGTGCTAGTAATTTTGGGGGTAATTGATGGTTTTGAACCCTAATTGGATCATGAGAGCAGAGGTTTTGATAATGTTTGGTTTGAACTTTGAAGTCTATTTTGCTATCGGGCTTGGTGAAGGCTTAGAAAACTTTGGGCCTCTTTTGATTCATGATTGTTTTCTTAGGGCCTAAGTTATAAACCCTAATAATAACGCTATGTCGAGTATTGTACCGTGGATGTAGGATTCATATCGGATCCGAATGTTGTGTTGTGTTGTTTTTGCTTTTATTTTCCTGTTCTGCATGTTTATTTGTTTTTGTGTTGTGTGTTTGCATCTGAATGGCATGTGAATGGAATCAATCAGAGGTTGGCTCTGATTCAGTCGGAGGTTTTGGTGTTCGGTTCGACATCTGAATGGAATCTGAATGGGAATTTCAAGCTCTTAACCATTCAGATTTTAGGAGTCGCTGAACCATTCAGAGGAGTGGAGCCTCTTATTCGGTCAGAGGCTCTGATTCACCAAACAGGGCCTTAGTGTTTGTAATCATATTGTCTATGGACATCTTGGGAACGTTCCTCGTGCCATCTTTTATCTTTTGGTTAAAAGCTTGACCCATTGGATAAATTCTTGTATCTCCTCTTCGAGCGCTGTGCATGAGATCCTCGTACTGTCGCGAATTTCGCCATGAATGCCTTTGCAGTCTTTCCATGCATTGTAATCTTCTTGGACGCGCCAACTTTCCCCGGGACTTGCAACTGTGATGGCGTCGTGCAGGCCCTTCCTAACGTCACTTAATCTGGGGCATCTGCCCGGCCCGGTCTTTGTCATATTATTCCTTTTAATTTCTGGCGACAAGATCTCATAAAAATAATATGAAAGCTTATACTTTTTGCCACATTGCTAAAAGGAGTAACAGGGTCCCATCCCACGAGGTCACACTAGTAATTTTATCATGAATATGATTTTTGTGGGTTTGTATGTATGCATAAAGTTAAGCATAAAAACATCAGTTTTCTCCTTTTGTGTCTTTCTTTATATAAGTTATTGGATCATTTAAGGTTGAAGCTGTAGGAAAACATATTTGTTATTATACTGAAACTATCTGGCTTTTTATTCTCAGTACTTTTTAGCCTTAGAGAGTGTTTTAATCAAGCGTTACAACGGGACGACGTGAAGGCAATAGTGGTTATAGGTAAATACAATGCTTAATTACTTTTAATCATTAGTCGCTGTAAATCATGCAATGTTAATACTTAACATGATTGGAGCAGGTGAAAAGGGCAAATTTTGTGGTGGTTTTGACCTCAATGCATTAGATCAGTTGCAGGAAGGCAAAGGTATGGATATAAAACATGACCCGCACCGATTTAATTGAATGATTTAGTAGTTTTTGATGTTTTAGACATTAAAGTTAGACTTCATGCACCTTTTGACCCATAACCAATTTGACTGGTTTTCTCTTAAGCCAAATTTTATAATTCTAGTTAACCCATTAATTTTGCTAAAATTTTATGATTTTTCTATGTTAATTTTTGTTTACAGCTGGAGTGCGACTAGTTCACAAACTGTCTGATATCATGGAAAGTATGTGTTTTTAATGTTCTGTTTTTTTTTTTAAATCTCTTTGTTGACTTGTATGGCTAACTACTCATAACTAGAATATCTTTTAAAGAACGTTAGCTATGTTGGTTTCAGCGGCAAGAAAACCGATTGTGGCTGCTATTAATTGGGCAGCTTTTGGTGCAGGATTAGAGTTTGCAATGGTATGTGCTAGTTTTCCCTTCTTCTTTCTGGGCTAGTTTAACGTATCTACATAATAATCTGATAAATCGTGCTGATTCTGTTCTCAGGCTTGCAATGCAAGAATAGCTACTTATACGGCTCAGTTAAGCTTGCCTGAACTGCAGTTTGGTATTATTCCTGGAGGTGGAGGTATATCATTCTTCTGAAATAAACAATAAAAATGATTCATCATGCATATTACAATCTTTATAAAGTTACTGAAAAAGATCGTAGTGTAACTTATGATTTTGCATCATTTCAGGAACTCAACGGCTTCCACGACTTGTTGGTCTACCAAAGGCCCTTGAAATGTTGTTGGTAGGCTATTTACGTGCCTCTTCCAAAAATATTTTTGATAGGTTCAATCGCCATAAGAAGTTGATATTGACTTGAGTCAATAAAGTTCAAGTTTCAATTATTCTATCTCAAGGGAATTTCAGTATCTGACCCATTTACTTATTCTGAAAGTAGAGGTTACAATTTCGGCCCATTTAATTATTGAATGGGTCGATTCGGATTATAAAGTCTCCTAAATCGTTCTTCATATAATTGAACTGTGTGTTTCTTGTATCACAATTGACACTTCAATATTCTATAAGATGAAAACAAATTGGACAAAAAGTGTTCTGTCAGTTTGACCAGACCACCATCTCAAATTAGCCCATTTTGACCCATTACCAGTCCACATTTTTCGACACCAAAAACATTGATTTGGCAAACATTGCAATTTTCTTGAAGCAGAGTCAACACATAATAGTATAATACTATTTTCTTGTTAACTGATTGACCTCTCTTTCTCTATCACACACTCTAGACATCAAAGCCGGTCAATGGAGAGGAAGCTCATAAGTTTGGGCTCGTGGATGCCATTGTGTCAGAAGATGAGCTACTAGAAAATGCTCGCAAAATGGCTTTAGATATATGGGCCTATAGAAAGCCACTGGTTTCAAGTCTTTTCAAAACAGATAAAATCGAGCCACTTGACAAGGCCCGTGAAATATTGGAATTTGCTAGAGTTCAAACCCGCACACAAGCACCCAATTTACAAGTTTGCATTGATGTTGTTGAAGAAGGCATTGTCTCAGGCCCGGATGCTGGACTATCAAAGGTTTGTACTTGTTGTCATAACTAAATTCCCTAATTTTACTTGCATTACTTGACCAGTTATATTGTAATTTTGTTTATATAATTTGCAGGAACGTGAAGAATTCCAAATTCTAATAAAGTCAGATACTTGCAAGAGCTTGGTTGATGACTTCTTTGCCCAGGGTGGTGCTAGGAAGGCACAACTGTTATTTTTCTTGAATTTTATTACTCCTAACTATCAATTTACAAAAAGGAGTAATGGACGTCGTCGTCTACTGGTTTTATACCATATATTGACGACTTTAGGAAATATTAAATATAATATATTTTGTTTTGCAGAGTTTGTCGTTGGATCAAGCAAGACCGCGGTTATGAGATGAAATGGATGTCTTCTACTGGTTTCATACCATTGAACTAATTATGCTTGTTTCCAACTGAAAGTTTGCATTGTACTTGGTTTTGTCGAGTAAAATGCATAAAATAGGTAAACGGGTAATGGGTAGCCCGGTCAAAAAACAGTTTCGAAAAAGATTTTAACAGGTTCTCTTAACGGGTCGAATAACACACACGCACACACACACACACACAGAGAGAGAGAGAGAGAGAAAGAGAGAGAGAGAGAGAGAGAGAGCGAGCTCTATATTTTTTCTTCTTGAATTGTTTGCTTAAATGTGTTATTCGTTGGATGATTTGTTAGCTATTAACTATATGGATGATACTCTAGTGGTTCTTAATTAAATGGTCATTAGTCCGGTTTGATTATCAAAACATTACATATAATATGTAGTGCATTGAGGTGTGGCCGTGTTGGGTTCTCAACACATAAAATGCTATTATTGAGTAGTGGAGGAGTAGTCTTAGGTAAGATGAGAATTATAAACTTATCTATATACGTAATGATTTTACAAATTCTTAACATGCAATAGTTTATTTACGTAATTATTTTACGAATTAAATCCATTTCTTAACGTGAATTATTATTTCGCAATCTTCATATGCAGGGGTCGTCTCCGAGGCAAAAAAAATTGGGCTCACTCCTTATGATATAAACTCATCTATTATATATCAGAAAACCACAATACGGCGGTAATTGTCATAAAATAAACAAAATAAAAGTAGTGTAACAAAATGATTGAACTTACTTAAGCGAATCGCGCGGCTCTTGATTTCTATGGATAGAGATCAAAAGCCATGTTCCAAATTGGTGTAGGTCAGTTTTGAATCCGCGGTAGGTTTGTAATTAATTAGGATGGTGGCTTAGGTTTATAAATATGTCGATGTAAAGTTAAGTTTTGAATAAAAAAAGGTTTGTTTCCTTTTGGTGCTATCTAGCTCGATCGAACATCTAGTTTTATTATACAACGTTTATCTTGTTAGATCAAAGGTTGTAAGCAAGATTATTAATTGGAGTTGTATGTTCTTGGTTCACTTATGTAAATGACCTCAGGTTTAACAACTATCTCCATCAAAATTCTACATTCTTTTCACCCATCATTGATAACCTTCAAGAGTTACAAGGTTAGTAATTCTGTAATGATATTAATGTCATATTTAATTGTAAAATCATAGTTATATGTTTTTACTTGCTTTTAATTGCTATAATCTTTTTTTTTAGAATGGCTGCTGCATTTTATTAAACCCCAAATATGTACAACCACTTCAGACTAACAAGAAGCTAGTCCAGGGCCACCCCCTAATCAGGGGCGGACCCACATTGGTGCCACCGGGGTCCCCGGACCCCAATCTTTTAAAAAAAAATAGTAGATTCGGTATATTAAATTGTATATGGACCCCATAAATACAATTAGGTGGACACCATAGAAATAAAAAGAAAGCTGGTGTAGTGGTAAATCTCCCTCTTTTCCACCAAGAGGTCATGAGTTCAATCCTTGATAAGCCAATTTTTCTTATTTTTTTAAAAATCTAGTTCAAACCTCACTTTAACTCTACCCGAACGAGGACCGACCCGAAAATGGACCCTATTGAAATAAAATCCTGGGTCCGCCACTGCCCCTAATACCTTAGAGTGTTACCCCAACTGCATACCAAAAATAAAATAAAAAATAATTACATCTCAAATGAAAAACATCTTCAGTTCTCCCAGGTTAGTTCCCTATTTTTGCTCTGTTCTTGAACCACATAAACGAGGAAGCTTGTACTTCGCCAAAAATTTTATTAAAGTATACCCGCTTACCCGAAAAAATCAACTCGTTTCTATGTTTCCAAATCAACCAACACGTCACTAAAATGATGCCTTGTACCGCCTTCACCTTCCAATCTTCTGTCCCATGCCTTTTGTGCATTCCCAACAGATCTTTAAAGGAGAATGCAAAAATAAGAGGTATCTTACACCACTGACTGACCATATTCCAGATCATCGCCACTACATAGCAGGAAATAAATAGATGACCCATATCCTCTCACCTTCTCCACATAGCTTGCAGGTAACGTCGCCCCGATAGATATTTCGTTTATGGTTAGTGAGTGATGATCTGGAATTTGGTGAGTCAGTGGTGCATAAGTAAATTGCTATAATCTAACTTTTTTTTCCGCATTTAACTATGCTTTTATATTTAACTTTGTTATATATATATATATGAACAATGTGTTGAAGTTAAGGATGGCAAAAATACCCGAGCCCGGTGGGTATACCCGAAACCCGAAACATTCGGGACGGGTATACCCGAAGCCCGACGGGTATGAAACCGGGTATTGCATTAGTTTTAAAAAAATTTACGGGTATGTGATTAGGTGATACCCTACCCGATTACCTGAAACCACATACTTATTTACCCGAAATATATACCTGGATTATATACCTTAAAATGTTATATTTTTATTTGGCGAATTGGAAATAAATAATCTCACCTAACTCAATTTGGCCGATAATAATCTCAAGTCAGTTATTGACCGATAATAATCCGAACTGGTCAATTTTTTTTGTAAAATAGTCCGCCGTTAAAATAGCTTAACGGAGTTAAGTTTTTTTCCGAATTACAAACCGATGTTTTAGGGCTTTTGATCAGAATGATGATACAAGTCGATTGGTGTAAAACTTACATTCGAAATGGCTTGATTTTTGTTAACTGAAAGTTTCACTTTTTAACACTTCTAACACTTTTCTATTAGTTGTTTATTTGTATATATGTGTTTGTTGTTATATTTTGAACGAACACATGTTTTAAAAAGTAGCCCCCACTGAAATTTTAATTGTTGAACTAAAATAATTAAAATTTCAATATTGTTTACTCCAAAAATTAGTTGACTCCAAAAATTGGCTACTCGATGTATTCCAATATTGTTTAAGAAGCTTATTCATTGATTCGCTTATACTTTTAATATAACTAGATTATAACCCCATGTATTACACGAGTTTAATAAATATAATTTTATATATTATAGGGTAACTTTGTAGAATAGTAACAAGTTCTAAAAATATTACAATCAGGTCACTCAAGTTTCAAAAATGTTCTAATCAAGTCACTCAACATTCATTTTTCATTAAAATTAAGGGTTTTTTTCATCCATTTCATAGGTAACCGTGGTGATATGAATTTTTGTTTCTTTTTTCCCTTTTATTTGATGCTAACGTCGAGTGATGATGTGGATTGTAACTTGTTTTTTTTAATTTTTAATGTAATTAAAGTGTTTTTATTTTTAATAAACATAATTTCATATATTAAAATAATCCGAGCGCATCATCTTATGCTCCAATTTTTTCTTGACACATGGAAAAAAGGACATCGCTCGATTTGAATGTGAAGTTATCTAATTGGAACAAAAACGAGACGACTGGCCTAATTAGAACACTTTTAAAACTTGGTTACTAATCCGTGACATTTTCCCTATTAGATAATAAAAAAGTTACATCTTTAAAAACGTGTATTGCATGGGTTGAATAAACACATGTATTACACGAGTTGATTAAATATAATATAATCGGTTAACACATATGGTCGTCAAGATATGTTTTTGAAAAAAAATGAACTTTGATGCATTATAACATTTTACTTTGTTTTTTATTTATTTATTATTAGGTTAGAAACGTGTGTGTTACACAAGTTAACATTTTACTTTATTTTTTATTTATTTATTAATAGATAAGAAACTTAAGTATTATGCATGGTTAAATCGATGAAATTTTAAATTAAATAGCTATTAATAAACGGAAAAGGTAAAAGAAAACGTTAAAAGAAAAAAATGTTTTTTTTTTAATTTTCAAGTATGATGTTATAGTTTTACTTTCATATTTGATTAGGTTAGTATAGTAGTAGCAGAGAAATTAACAAATTTTTTTTTGCTCCTTTTAAACTAATTGTGATTGATTAGAATTTGGAAATAATTTTTAATTTAGACCAGTTCGTCACCAGCTTCATTACCCGTCGGTTATTAGATAGCAAATAAAGATAAAGATTATAAACTTTTATATAAACAATTAAAACTATCTTTATCTTTATAAATAATAAAAACGTTAATATATAGTTTTTAATTTTATTAATTAATATATGGTTATCAGTTATCCTTCGGGGCTGTTTGGTAGCCTCTTAATGACCATTCAGATGCTAACTCTTAATGGTTTAAAACCTCTGAATGAATAAGAGGTAACCTCAAGTCTGAATGGTTAAGAGGTAACCTCTGAATGGTAAATCATTACATGTCATATTCTTCTACCTTCTCATTAGTAAATTCTTAATGGCTCCATTAAGAGGTAGCCTCTTAATGACCATTCAGAGGCTACCAAACAGCCCCTTAATCTTATCATCAAAATCTTTTAATTTTAATAATTAATATATGGTCATCACTTATCTTTATCTTTATCATCAAAATCTCTTCTACAAATTTTAGTTGAGAACACCTCATAAAACGACATGTGTCCCAAAGTGGTTTCTTTTATTATATATATATATATAGATTGGCTACATGTGAATCTAATACTAATAAAAGACTTCAAATAATGGCACATGACATTCACTCTTTCAATCTTATAATTTTATTTATAATTTTTTTTAATTAATATATCTTTTTAATTTAATATATGACTATCTCTAATCATTATCTTAAATCTTTTTAATTTAATATAGGGTTATTGGATTTTATCACCCTCAACTATCGGCCTTTGGCCGTTGCCACCCGCAATTAACACTTTGACACCCGGCACCCCCAACTTGACTTTTTGTTTGCACTGGCACCACCCAGTTAAATCTGCACTAACTTGGTTAGTTTTTTGTCCGACATGACACAGGTTTGCTGATGTGTACATACATGATTAGGTGACACTGATCTATTATATCCCTCTCTTCTTTATAACAATCCCTACAAAAACCCTAATCTTCTCCTTCTTTATAACAATCCCCACAAAATCCCTCTCCATTAGACTGTATAAACACACACATCTCCGATCTACATCCATCACGCAACTTCATATCTCTATTTCTAGGATTTTCAATTTCTACACATTATTCTAACACCATTCAACTAAATCTTTAGAAACCTCTATTAACAATCAATCACAAACGATTACAAATCGATTAGTGCTGTGCAAATCGTGAACAAAATGGATCCAAAACTTCACTTCGATCTACAAAACTCACCGGAAATCGCCAAAAATCGTTACCGTCATCATCCTCATAGTTCAATCAAATCACTTGAAAACTGAATTGAAGCCAAAGATCATGTGGGTTTGTTATCCATACTACCCTTCCCCGCCCGAAAAAAAGTGTGCACCCACCAAAGCCGGTACTATCACCGGAAAAAAGTGTGCACCCACCTCAGTCACCGTCGCTTAACAAGATCGTCGGAGGCTTGAAGCCCTAACAAGTCTTGATCGTCATCACGGTACAAGTAAGCAAACACATGGTACACACAAAGGGTACGTCTATGACTTTTTGTTGTAGATAGTGGCGATGAGGGTGCCATGGTGTCGGTGACTTTGATTTTAGAGAGAAAGATGGGGGAAAGGGAGGGGGTGGTCATACGGTGAGTTTGGGGAGTAAGATTCCGGCATCGTCGGCTGGGATTCCGGCCGCCTGTAGGTCAACTCAGATTGCATATTGTTGTATGTGAGATTGTGATTGTTATTCTCTCTCTATATGTATAGGCAGGGTTTTAATAGGATCAAATAAGACACCTCATCATGCCATGCTGGAACAAGAGGGCCACGTAAGCAAAAAAAACCTAACTGGGTTAGTGTTTGGTTAACAACGTGGTGCCAGAAGACACTAAGTGTTAAGTTGGGGGTGTCGGGCGTCAAAGTGTTAGTTGGGGGTGGCAACGGCCAATAGCCGATAGTTAGGGGTGATAAAATCCAATAACCCTTTAATATATGAATATCGCTAATCATTATCTTAAATCCGAGTATAATAAATATTTTCAAAAATATAATAAAACTCTTGAACATATATATTCGGATACTAAACAGTATAAATTGATTATATAGTTCTCAAAAACCCACCATTGGAATCTTTATAATGGAGAAAGATTTGTAGTTTAAGAGCATTCTCATCTAAACCATCAAAATACGTGAGAGGTAGTTTTTATATTATAAAGAGTATAAAAAATGGTTGTGAGTGGAGGAGAGATAAAATGTTACTGTTCATCTGTATATTTGGGGGGGACACTGTTCACCCAGTATAATTTTTTTAATATATATTGAAAGTGGTTGTGAGTGAAGGAGAGAGAAAAATGTAATGATAATATTATTTAATTGAAAAGCAGAGAGAAAAAGTATTTGTTTTTAGTGAAAATATATTGATATAGGAGTTGTTTTTTAGTGGAATGTATGTATAATTTGATGGATTGGATGAGAATGCAAATATCTTATGCTCTATATTTTTATTGTTAGTGTGTAGGAAAGAGAAAAAAATAATAAAATAAGTGATTGTGAGTATGATAGATAAATATACAGAGAGTTGAATGTGGGAGGTTCTGAAAAGTAAAGTTAAGTTAGAGAAAAATAGGTCCTGGGTTCGATTCCCACAATGCGGGTTTTCTCATATTTATTGGGTTTACTCCTGAATTGGTGTATATGCATTGCCTAGTGGAGATGGATATGATCGGGTGGTTCTGCTGGTGGCACGATGATACTACAGTAGTCCGTCAGTGATCCAAATTTGCCGTTCAAAAAAAAAGTTAGAGAAAAATATGTTTTTTTTATTAAATTATAGTTAATTATTCCATATATAAATAAGTAAACTTTTTGTGCATAACTACTTGTAACTTGTGCTTTGAGAGTTTTTCAAAAAAAAAACTTGATTTTTTAATTTTAACCCAAAGGTTTTTACCTTTTGCAATTTTAACCCTACATAATTTGTTTTTTTAACTTTAACCCAAACTTGTCATTACTTTTAACCCAAAGGTTTTTATCTTTTGCAATTTTAACCCTACATAATTTGTTTTTTTTAACTTTAACCCAAAACTTTTCATTATTTGCAATTTAACTTCACAACTTTTGTCACTTATACTTTTCATCTTTGGCAACTTTTCGGTTTACGTATAGTTCTTAATTTTTCGAGTTAATACGACGCAACGTACAAGTGTGGTTTAACTTTTTTATGTTTTGTTTCAAATTTTGCAAGTTAATACGACGCAACGTACATGTGTGGTTCAACGGTTTTACCTCTATTTTTTCATGTTTGACAGGTTTGTCGCAACACGCAGATCCTAGGTCGAGTTAGTGTTGGTGGTCAATAATGGTTGTGCGACATTAGTACTATTTGACACTGTTTTACGCCCCGCCGCAACGCTGCGTGTGCTTTGGGGGTTTTCCAAAGAAAAAAATAGTTATGCATATGGTTGTCGTAACCTTGGCTTTGGGGGTTTCCAAAAAAAATGATTTTTTTTTTAACTTTTCAGCCAAAAGTATTTCATAAATTACTTTTAAACCAAAACTATTTGTTTTTTTACTTTTAACCAAAAACATTTTATCTTATGCAATCTATTCTCACAACTTTTTTTTACTTTCAACTTTGGTCCTTTATAGTTTTCATTTTCCGCAAATTTTTCGCTTTATGCTTGGTTCTAAATTTTGTGACTTAACACATCGCAACGTGCATCTTTGGTTTAACTTTTTACGTTTCGTTCTAAATTTTGCAAGTTAACATGACGCAACGTGCGTGTGTGGGTGAACGTTTTTATATTGTCTATTTTCTCCGTTTGACAAGTTTAACATAACGTGCGGGTCCTAGATCGACTTAGTCATAACTAAAGAATCCCCGCCGCATTGCGACGGGTCTCAATTCTAGTTACACATAAAAAGTAATACATTAAGATCACTTATCTTTATCCTTGATATTTTTTTACTAACAATAAGTAATACATGAATATCATTTATCTTTATCCTTAATCTATTATAATAAAATAATATTAATATAATATACATCATAAATTTGTATCTAAATTGATATAAAGAACAATAGAACATCGAACAAAGAAGATAGCAAGCTTACAATCAAAACTAAGTTGAAATATATGCATAAATTATAATTATAATAAATAATACAATCCATACTATACAATATAAATTAAATTGAAATATATGCGTAACTTTTAATTATTATAAATAATACAATCCAAAATAAATTAGCTTTATACAATTGATGATTAACCTGTAAAATAATTTTCACATTACACGTAAACGTATTAATGCCCGTAAACACTACGTATCAAAATATAACTTTAATCGTATATTAATAATTGTGATAAATTATCTACGACACATAAACAATTTTTAGTTATACGTAATTAAGTTGAACAAGTTTTAACATTCATATTTTTCGGTACGGTGGGTGCATAAATTTATGAAAAGCGGTGCAAAGAAGATCGATTTCTTTAGTAAATTAATTCCAAAGAAAATTGTGTGCAAGCATCAAATCTTTTCTTCTAATGTTAATATTATATATAAATCTTTTTTTTTTCAAATTTTATTATCTAATACTAATAAAAGAGTCTACTTAATGCTACATGACATTCTCTCCATCAATTCACAATTATTATTATTATTATTATTATTATTATTATTAATTAGTTAATACAAAACAATGAAAATTTTCTTAACAATAGAAGACTAATAAATGTTCTATTGTTTACTTAGATTTTTTTTTTTTTTTTTTTGGATTCAAATGGCAACTTTTTATTACTGTAAGAACTGGCAACTTTTTATCATTTACTTTTGACTTATCTAAAATATATAATTAGTGATTAGTAACAATCTATCTATAATGTATATTAAAACAAAACATTTTGGTGCCACTTGGCATAAATTTAATCCACTAATTGCCACCTGGCAACTTAATACTCCTTAATGGAATAAAATGAGCGGTAAAACAAAAAACCCTTATGCCTCTTCATCCGCTCTTTTTGCTGAACAGCAATTAATCAGAGATTGATACAAATTCGGGACTTTCCATAATTTTCAAATCAGTTTCCTTTCAATCTTATTTCCAATTATAAACCCTAATCCAAACGATTTCACCATCAATCTTTCTGTCAATTGTTTTCTTCAAACCTAGAATTGATTGTTATTTGTTGAGGCTTGATCAAGGGCTCGAATAGATGATTCATATATGCATTTCTCTGCTATCAAGACCAGAGAGATTGACCCCAAAATTGTTAGACGCGAACCCTAGGTGGCGATGGAAGTTGTCGAGGTTAAAGCGTGGGCTTCTTTCGTAATCCTAGGTGGCGGTGGTATGACGGTCGCGGTGGTAAGTGGTGGCTTCTCAGTATTTTATTTCAAATTAATTATCTCCATGTTTTATATGTTTACTGGTCTGGGGTTTTTTCGTTCAAAATTCTATATCTGATTCCATGTTTTGACTGACGTAATAATGAATTTCTTAGTTGTGCTGTGCTAAATACTTATGCACATGAAGTGTTTGATGTTTTGCTTCTGAGAACACTTTTCAATACTCTCATATTTTCTCATCTAAAACCCTAATGCTTCTTTGTTTTTTGGATTCGTTTGTTATAAGAACTAATACGAGCATTAAGTTAAACACAGTGACATCACATGTTATAACTACCAGTACAAAGATTAAGTTATATCTGGTGTCTTGCGGTTATTTTGATTTGGATGTCTGTTTCTTGCTTTTAAACATAAACCCATGTTTTAGATCAAACTGGTTTATAGTTTTCATAAAGCTGAGGAGTTTTTGTAGTTTGTATTACTGGTTAGTTGTGTACTTTTATAGACCTTTAAATGTTAATAGCACCAATGAGTATTTGATAATTTTGGATTTGCGGGTGAAGGATGTTATGAAGAAGCAAGAAGAACTTCCTCTTTGAAAAGACGGAGATTCAATAATGGATCAGTTAGTTGAGCTAACTAGCAAAGAATGTGGGTGCCTTCTGGTGATCGATGGTGATTACCACCTCATTGGGAGGATGTTCTCTTGACTTCTTGCAAGGTACAAGCGGTCCTGATTCGTTCTTTCATCATATTTCGTTTTTTAGTTAATGCAAAATTCCAAATGTCTTAAATTGTTATCTGAGATAGAGTTTTATGGTTCACTAAGTTTAACATTATACAAATTTTATTGATAACTCAAAAATTTGCTTAAGAGTAAGTTGATTTCATTGGTTTGCAAGCATAATTCTCTAACATTATGTTTTATAGATTAAAAAAACAAAACAGGTGCATCGCTTTCACTAGATAGAATCAGAATATTTATCAAAAAATTGGGGTAATCAAAATTGTTTGAATGCATATATTTATGGCTTTTTTGTAATTTTTTAATTAAATTTAGATTAGCTTAGGTCTTGCTTATGTTATTTACACATGTTTGGCATCTTTATGAGAAAATGTATTCATACATGGTTGGTTACTTGGTTTTAAAAAGTATGCCTAAGCATGAGACACGCGAGACGATTTGGAAAACGGCTGAGGGCCTTAAGGCGGCGCCTCATGTACAACTGGGTCAAAATTGAAAAAACTTAGGGTTATTAGGAGCATGGCTACACATTGATGCATCAAGTCTACTTGATGCATCAAAATTGATGCTTTTAAAAAATTGTGGATAAATTTATTCTACAGCCTCTTTACCTTGGGGATTGGCCAGGTGTTTCGGTTGAGTAATGCTATAACAGCCAAGTTTTGTAGACATTCCATTGATTTGAACACCATTTATGCCAATTTGGCTATTTTGTTTTTATAAATAAATAGTGTTATATATATGGCTTACTTCTTATTCCATAACATGAAAATGTTTCATTTGTATGTAATTATATATATATACTTATTCCTCGTGGTAGGTATGTATGTCATTCGTTGTGTTGATAACATTTTCCATGAATTATTGCTTTGTTATGATATTGTATGTTTTTTTTAAAGTAAGTCTTTTCTAAATGAAGGAAACGACAAAAGTGGAATCCGCTGATTTGTTTTCTGATTTGAAAGAAGATGGTGTTTGGTATTCTATTATCTTTATTAGCTTTGAATTTGTATGGCATGACAAAGACTTAGACAGATTGATTGTTGTTCTACTTGACCAACAGGTAACTTCATAACATGTTTACTAAAGTTTCGAATTATATGATATTCGCTAATTTACACATATTTTAGTCCCCCGTTTTACCCCTATTTTATGCGTTTTTGGCCGTAAAACCGTCATTCGGATACTTAATTATCTACATTTTTGTTTACAGGCCTAAAACAGCATACCAGACAAGATGATAGCGAAAACGAAGACTTTCCGGACAAAACGACGAAGCTACGGACATTCTGTTAAGGAAACTGACCTGGGCCTGTGGAACGGTCGTGCGACCTGATGCACGACGTGCATCTCCGACAAATGCTAATCAATCCGGCATTGAACGAGGGTGCGACTAAGCGTGCAAGGCATATAAGGTCAGCCCGGTGATGCACGGACGTTCCATCCGAAGAACGATCGTTCGGCTACGATGATTCAGCTTGATCTCGGTGATGAACGCCCGGCCCAGCAGCTCGTGCAACAAGAACCCAGAACTGAACGACCGTTCCATCTGAAGAACGGTCGTGCGATATCGTATCTGGTCAAAGATCTGATGACGTATGCAGTATGGTGCCCCATCACTAATAATTGCTTAAAGTGCACGGTCGTGCCATCTGAAGAACGACCGTGCGACAGCGAAAAAATATAAAAACAGAACAGAAACATTCTGTTCTACATTCTGGAATTTTGGAGAGCAATTCAGGCGATTTTCAGGCTCCGGAGGCTTCTGCTTTCACCCGGATTCAAGCCACATTGTCTCGTTTAGCTCGATTACTATCCGGATCCTTAGTCTAGTGCTTGTTTATGGTTGGGTTTTCTAATCTTTCCATGTTTTTGTTAATCTTTCAAGTACTTAGATTATTGTTTATGTATTATTGTAGCCTTTGGGCAAAAACACAACAATCCCTTGCTAGATTATAGCCATTAGTATGTTAAACTTTGTTTGTAATGACACTTTGAAGTATTTTCTATGTTTATCTTTGATGATTAGTTTGCAACCTTGTTATTGATATTGAATTCTTGATTATAAGTAATTATGTTGGATGATTGATGCTTGGTTAGTTAAGATAGTTGAAAAATGAAGCTTAATTAATCTTGTATTAGTAAACTTTGAATTTGGTTAACTAGTTTAACTTGGTTTAAATGTATGCATCATGATACTAGAAATGGTTAGTGATTTAATAAAATGTAATTATTGTTAATCAAGAGAGCTTGCCGTCACGTAAGGGCCTTAACGGGTTAGATGGTGTCGTTATAAATTCTTGCCATGATTTATTAGCTTAGTTAGTAGTTTAGGCCAAAATTGCTTTCTTGGTGAATTATTGTGCAAGATTTGTAAAATGAACTCGGTTGTGATTTAATCTAGTTTATGCTTGTCTCGGTGGTTGCATTGTGTTTATCGGTGTCTCTTTCCTTGATTAAGTGTGGTTAGAAAACTCCTAACGGATGACTAGCTTATTTTTAAGAGATTTTCATAGACATTTATCAATTGCACATTAAAGAACAATTTTAGGTGGTTAAAGTGTGTTTATCGTTTTAGCTTTCCGAATGATTGTCATGTTAGGATTCCCGAAAGGGATACTAATTGTCTTAAATTGGAAAATTGACCGAATGCTTCTAGTGCCAAAACCGACTTAGTTGACATGCTGTGGTTGTGTATTTAGCAAGGCTTTTTATCTATTATCTATTATGTTTTTATTATGTATTTGTTTATGCTTACTTTAGTTTAGTTTAAATCAAACAAACCTATGTTTTTACCGGTAGTTTAATGACAAAAGGTCTAGTATTATTTCTCCGCCCACTTCCTTGGATCGATACTTGGTTCTTACCGATACTTTATTACATATATGACGGGGTACACTTGCCTCTTTCGTGTGTGTTTTGATGTAAAAGTAATAATCACTTTTATAAATTTAAAACCAATTCGTGTGTAAATTCATTGCAAAATTATGTATATATACGCACACGTCAAGTTTTTGGCGCCGTTGCCGGGGAAATGGCGAGTTTTAGGAACGACCCGAGTCATTGTGTTATCGGCGTATATACTTGTTAATATTTGTGTATATTTTCTTGATTATTTATTTGTTAATATTTCTTGCTTTTAATTCGATTTATTCGTTTTCGTGATTCTTTTGTACACTTGTAAATTTTTTGTTCCATTTATTTATTTAATCCGGATTTATTATTTATTTATTCTTTGAGTTGTCGGCTCCTAAAAATCATTTTTATACTAGCCGATTCGATTATTTTTATTATGTTGATTTTTATAAAATTTCGGGCCCATTTTCGGATTTTTATAAAATTTTCAGCCCATTTTAAATAATATTCTGTTTCTTTTCAGCAAAAAAAAAAAAAAGGATGAAAAAAAAAATTGGTTGCGCCTATTTCCAGGAAAACTTCATTCACGTTGGACAGGACCATACACAGTAAAAGAGGTATTTTCTTATGGGACTGTTGCAATAGAGAACGCGGACGACGTTATTTTCAAAGTGAATGGGCACCTCTTGAAGCTTTACGTTACCGGGCCGATCGAGTCGGCGGTGGAGGTTATCGAACTCCACGCCCCGCACACATCATAAGTGTGGGGACATGAGTCTTGCTATCGACTCGCCGACAAAAATTTAGCATGAGTCTTGCTATCGACTCGCCGACAAAAATTTTGCATGAGTCTTGCTATCGACTCGCCGACAAAAATTTAGCATGAGTCTTGCTATCGACTCGCCGACAAAAATTTAGCATGAGTCTACGCTACTGACTCGGTGATTAAAAATGTAGCAGGACTGCAGGAGCGTCTTTGGCGCTATAAGGGTAAAATCGTCCTTCTTTGTGCTTTTATAGTTTTAGAGTAATTTAGGTGTGTTTGGTAGATTTCGTTAGTTTGTACAGTTTTTAAATGTGCCGAGCGTAGGGTCTAGGTTGAAATGATGTTATAACAGCGTGCGAATGGTAAAAATGGCGAAAAATGGTCGATTCGGATGCTGAAACTGTATTCTGCAGTTAACAGACATGTCTGCAGATCTCGCACGGCCGTGCCATGGGTCGCACGCCCGTGCGATTTCGGGCTGGCCTGCACCTCGAGTCGCACCCCCGTGCATTACCGAGGTCAACGTGCTAAAATGGGTCAACATCGGATCCGCACGCCCGTGCGAAAATCCGCACTCCCGTGCGCATGGTCAGGGGCATTTTTTTTTATAAAAAAAAAAAGTTCTATCTTTTAGTAGTGTACTTATCGGGTGTTCATTTTGGCTACTATTTCAAACACCCTCGGATTTTATTTTATTTTCAGACAATTTACTTTATGTCTTGTATTTGTTTGTCTTATATTTATGTACATTATGGTTTTTTTTTTCTGTTTCTGTTCTGTTTTGGTGCACATGTGACATACTTGCAGGCTTTGGGTATCAAATCTTGGACCGGAGCACGTGGCAGATACAGCTTCGGAAGTCTCGTTGCATCAACATCATCTTGAGGGGAGTACTATTATCCTTTTCTCTATATTTCGGGTCTCGCATTGGGAACAATGCGAAGTTCAAGTGTGGGGAGGGGGTTAACTTTGTTAACTTGGTTTGTCCTCATTAAAAAAAAAAATTAGAAAATCAGAAAAATCATTCAAAAATACATATATTTTGTATATATTTTAGTAAATAAACCGTTTGGTTGTGTTTTAGAAAGCGTCGGACTTGATAAAAACTCGACAAGCAAAATATTTTTGAAAAAGGAAACCGGAAAGCGTGACAAACAAAGAAAGACTTACATGATAGTTTTTACACTTTTACCCATTCCTTCCGTTACGTGAGCATATTTGAGCCTATTGTTATATATTTGTTCATTTCGGATATAGGAGTGAGCCGGATGTTATGTGTAATTTAGAACTTGTCACTAGTATGCTTGTTAAGACCATGAACTTGCGGAATTGTGTAGAAGTGATAGAGGCACTTAGATTACCCCTTTGTTGTAAACCTTGTTCTTTGTGTTGTGCTTCCCACCTTACATTACCCTTTAGGATTAACCTTGTCGAGCCTTCCTGTAACACCCCGTGTTTTCACGAGTGAAAGTCAAAGTCAAGGTCAAAGTCAACGACCGATTTCGCGCGACTTGACTCGTAGAAGTGTTTTTATTTTATTTATATTATGTGGAGTAAGTGTCGTTCATTACAATAATCAAATCGTGTTTACCATATTTTAATCGACCTACGACTGTGAACGATAGGAAGTAACAATGCGATAAAGTTAATCAAGCTATGCTAATCAAATCGACATCAAATCGTAACTCGAGCTATGTATTTTACTTGTCATTATACGTGTGTGTGTGCCTTACGTGTTACCTGTGCATGTTTATTTTATGTTATGTTGTGATAATCAAGCGAACTCAATCGAACTCGAAGTCTAACTCGAATATAAACGAACCCGAACCCGAATCCCGAGTCAAACCATATAAGAAGTAGTTGGGACTGAAAGTAATTTGACTAGGAAACCCTATCGGATCGCTCGCAAATCAAAACCGAAGCAACATCGCGTCAAACACCCCAAATCAGGCGGCATCCGCACGGATGGCCAATCCGCACGGATTGCCAGTCCGCACGGATGACCAGTCCGCGCGGATAGCCTACCCGGGTGCGTGCCATGCGCACGGCTCACCCTTTCCCTTTTTGGCATCCTATAAATACACGGGTCACTCTCCACTTTTTCCACTTTTGGCAAGTGACGTCCGAACCACACGCATTCTTCACCTTTTCCCAGATTTCTCTCAATCCAGGTAAGATCTTGCACTAATTCTTGTATATCTTTGATCACTACACAATTCTACACATTTCCATCTTTCAAATCTTCACTTTTAACCACGAAATCATCCAGATTCGAGGTATTCTCGGGTGACGTCATCATGAAGTTCATAAGAACTTCAAGCTTGACCTCATTCCACCAAGAATATCTCAGATCTAAACGATTTCCACTAGATTTCACAGCAATTTCACGTAGATCTAAACTCTTCTAAGGATAAGAGAGTTGAAAGAAATAAACCTAAGTTCTCTCCTTCTTTTACCCTTAAAACCGGTACGATCAGATCGGTTCTAGTGTTCTACTCGTTAATAGTGATTCACTAGTTCTAGATCTGGAATCCTACCCACAGACAACTGATTTCGGGGATAACCGGGATGACCGTTCTGAGTCGCTGACAGACCGAGTTAGGGTGGTTCCTGACCGGTCTAGTCACGCGGGTGAGAATACAATTCCAAGTGGTTGCCACGTAATCAGAACGTCTCGATAAACGACAACAGAAGCCAAGTGTAGACGAACGGAACAACCAGACCAGTTATCCGCACGGACAAGCTATGCGCACGGATTACCATCCGCACGCACAGGTCATACGGACGGGTGGTCACCCGGACGAACTACCCTTGGGACCCACTTTCCCAAACAAGGTTTGAGTATCGACGAATGAGCAATCCGGACGGACGACCTCTGAATGGATTACTCTTCGGATCATGAGATACTAAGGCCTTAAACTAAAATTCAAACAACGTTCATCCGCACGGCCAAGTCGTACGCACGGACAGACTATCCGGACGGATTGGCTCTGCCCGCGCGCACAGATTGCCCGCACGGACCAGTACTGTCCGCACGGACCACCACTGTCCGCACGGACTACCGTACGCACGGACTGTCGTCCGCGCGACCGGCTTGAAAGGTAGAAACACTTATGTGTTTTCTAAATGCTACAACGAAAACTCCAAAGCACAAGCCATCATACACAAACACATCCTAGGAAGAAACAATCCACTTGAACATTTATTCACACAAACAACTTGTCCGTATGGATAAGTCACCCGCACGCACAACTAATCCGCACGGGTTACCACCCGCACGGACAGTCGCACGCACGGATAACTTATCCGGATGGATCACCATCCGCACGCATCACCATCCGTACGCATCACCATCCGCACGGATAGGTCATGCGCACGTATGACTTCTACTCACGGATAACTGATCCGCACGATCGGTCATCCTACCCACTCTCACTTGTACTGTTTTACGCGCCACTTATCGTTACGTTATCGAATCTATTCAGGCTAACCGTACTCGCTGTAAAGCGCTCCCTTCAATCCACAATCGCTGTGAGTATACTCGAACCCTTTTTGCTTTTAGCACTTTTGGGTGTTACATACGTTACAACTATCCAAACCACAACTATCACACTACTCAAGCTATTTAAACGCTTAACCATTAATGCATGTTATACGTAGCTTATGAATGCTTGTTTGTTATGTTTACACATGGAATGCTGTCTACCTGCCTTAGCAACGATAGTACTATAGTTTGGACTCAGCACCCGTTCACACGGGGGTTGTTAAGGATCTTTTACTTGCATGGATTACAGTGGTAATCGTGTATTGCGAACTGCCTCGGGCAGTCAACCCGCAGTCATTGGTATCGATGGATCTATGTCGATAACTAACGTGCTTCATTTCTCTATGTGTACGTGCTGGTTATGCGTAAACGAATTCGAACTCTATATGCTATTATCAAACTTGTATGCTCACCTTTACATTTTATGTATTGACATTATTTTAACGTATGTGACAGGTGCTTAGGACGCATATGTGGTAGGAATTGGAAGCTAGAATAAAGCTTTAGAGCCCAACACATAGTTGTCTGTAGATAACTTATTAGGGGTCTCTAGAAGCAGATAAACAATTGCTACTTATTTAAATCTGAGTTGTTGGAACAGAGTATTTGTTTTGATGTTGTCTGTAATAACTTGTTTGACTATTTATGTTACGGTATGGGACGTAATGCTTTAATTAAATTGTAATGATAGTTGTTATGGAAACTTCTGAACAATCTGTTTCGCTCAGTGCCGCGCCCCGATGATTCCGCCATCGGTTGGGGTGTGACAGATTGGTATCAGAGCCATAACTATAGGGAATTAGGCAAGACTCGACCTAGTCCGGGTCGTAGTCTTAGAGACCTAGACTATAGTTAAGAACCAACAGACCAACTCACGCGTATGCGTAAACTCGTCACTATCACTCGCTCTTTTCTATCATTGCACTCGAATTTTCAAGTTGTGAACAGGTAATAAGGCCGAGAATAGGTGTGAAAACCGCAAACTCTCGACTAAAGTGCCTAATCAGCTTGCGTTCTAGCTACAAACGAGGAGAATCATACCAAATCAGGAGTGAAACCCATATTTTGATGAATAATCTCCTCAATTTTTATCAAAAACAAGGACGAAAGTTGCAAGCTAGGGGTGAAACCCTAACCTTGACGACTCGTCCCGCTTTTATACAAAACTTCCACCAAAGTTCGACGGACTTCAACGATCTAGGGACACAATATAACCGATGGGAATTGCGCCAACGCCCAGGAAACAAGGCGAAGGCATAGTCCTGGAGGTAATTGTGCAGGATCCTTGCGAATAGCCGAGCCACTTTGGTTAGTCGAAGTCTATTAGCCACAGACAATCTACCCTCGATTTATCGATCTTTATGAAATTTTATGCATTTTCTGTTATTTGTTAACGTTTTGAGGTACTATTGATTTCGACCCGACACTATTGCTCCTGCTAAAACACAAAACCCACACAACTCATCGCTAGCGAATCAACAATAGAAGCAAATTAGAATGCTTTGTATGCTCCTAGGTACTTCTAGTGACTGAGTTATGTATGTGTTCTGTTATTATGCTTACCTGTTTAGGAACAATGTGATTATATGCTTTATGTGTTTATGTGACTTTGTGCGATTCTGTGATTTTATGACTATATGCGATTACATGGTACGTGTTACTGAGCTTTAGTAATGGTAGACGTGTGAGGTGAGATTCGAATACATGTGTTGAGTTCCATGGCGATGTCTATTGCAGACAATGTCGTCTGGATCCCGTCATCCACTCTCTCGCCAAGAAAGGAAAGACATGCGTCTTGCTTCCATCGTCGCGAAAGCGGTAGCAAAGGCAGTGAGCGATGCCTATGAGAACGCCAGCAAATCATCCGAGGAATCAAGGACTGAAGGTCCTAGAGCTGTCGCAAGACCTTTCAGTTTCAAACAATTCAAGTCATGTGGGCCGAAAGAATTCACAGGCGAAGGAGGTCCTACTGCTCTATTCCACTGGTTTGACTCTATCGAGGTTACTCTGCGACAAAGTGGTTGCCCTGATGACCTTCGAACTCTGAACGCTACCGGCGTCTTTCAGTCCCGTGCTTTGGACTGGTGGACGGCCGAGAGGAACAAGAGAGGGAACGATGCAGCTTACGGGTTGTCGTGGGATGAGCTCAAGGAAGTCATGCTAGAGGAATTCTGCCCTCCTCACGAGCGCCAAAAGCTTGAAGATGAATTTTGGCACATACATCAGAAGGATGGAGACAATGCTGGTCTCACTGCTCGCTTCAAACAACTCAGCATTATCTGTCCTGACCAGGTCAAGACCCCTGAGATGACCATCAAGAAGTACATCCGAGCCCTGCCCGACTGCGTCGCTGATTTCGTGCAAGCGGCTAAGACTGCCACGATCGAGAAAACCTATCTGCTGGCCGCTGAAATCAATGACAAAAGGGTCAAGGCTGGGGTGTGGGATAAGACCTCCAAGCATCTGCATCAAGCTACCGCTACCGCACCAACTGCTGAACCTACCTCGTCAAGCAACAAGTGAAAGAACAAGAGAAAGAACAGCTCCACCAACAAGAACTGTGCGATTACTGCTGCACCAATCCAAGCTGTACCTGCTCAACAGCGTCAAGTAGTGGCGCCTGTGGCCAATGCACCGCCTGCAAAGCGTGCATATACTGGACCACACCCACTCTGCCCTACTTGCACCTATCACCACCCGACTGCTATTCAATGCCGCTTCTGTGCTCATTGCAACGTCTACAGCCACTTTACTGCCAACTGCCGTATTCGTCAAGCTCCTGCCAATCCAGCTCTACTCGCTGCCCCACAGGGTCAACAAGCTCCTCCGGCACCCGCAGTCAAAGCCAGAGCATGCTTCACGTGTGGCGACCCGAATCATTTCGCCAACATGTGCCCGAACAGGGTAGTGAAACAAGAACCCCAGCAGCAACAGTAGCAAGCACAGCAGCAACAACAGCAGCAGCAACAGGCCGCACGTGCCAGAACTTTCAATCTCAATGTGCGTCAAGCCCAGGCCGACAACAACGTGGTCAATGGTACGTTCCTTGTGAATGGTATTTATGCTTCATGTTTGTGTGATACTGGAGCCGATAATTGCTTTGTGTCACTCGAATTTGAGAAACTCCTTAGTCGTAAACGTTCCCGACTCTCCTCTGCATTCGATGTTGAAGTCGCTACCGGAAGAACCGTCGCTGTAAACTCTGTTATTCGTGATTGCACTCTCGAGCTCAACAATCACATCTTCACAATTGATCTCATTCCAATGCAACTAGGAAGCTTTGATGTCATAGTAGGCATGGACTTTCTTCGCGAAAACCATGCCGAAGTTGTGTGCTTCGATAAAATGATTCGTTTTTCGCTCGCAAACGGTGATTCATTGTGCGTCTATGGTGATACTACTTCGGAGGGTCTCAAGCTTATGTCATGCCTACAAGCTAACAAATATCTCCGCAAAGAATACAGGGCTTTCTTGGCTCATGTCGTAGCAGCGGAGAAGGAAAAGAAAGAGAAGAAGGAAGTGAAAGATGTTCCAGTGGTTCGAGAATTTCCTCAAGTTTTTCCAGAGGACCTTCCCGGACTACCTCCGAAGCGCGATATCGATTTTTGCATTGATCTCATTCCTGGAGCTAATCCTATCGCCAGAGCTCCTTATCCACTCGCGCCGTCCGAAATGCGCGAACTCTCAACCCAACTCCAGGAATTGCTTGAAAAAGGCTTTATTCGCCCGAGCACCTCTCCTTGGGGTGCGCCAGTCCTTTTCGTCAAAAAGAAGGACGGGTCGTTCCGGATGTGCATCGACTACCGGGAACTGAATAAGCTGACTATCAAGAACCGCTATCCTCTACCTCGAATCGACGATTTGTTTGATCAGCTACAAGGCGCTACGTGTTTCTCGAAGATCGATCTACGTTCAGGATATCATCAGCTGCGTATACAAGAGGAGGATATACCCAAAACCGCGTTTCGCACTCGTTACGGCCATTACGAATTCGTTGTCATGCCTTTTGGCCTAACCAATGCACCAGCAGTTTTCATGGATCTGATGAATCGAGTGTGTAAACCATATCTCGACCGTTTCGTCATCGTGTTCATCGACGATGTCTTGATCTATTCCAAAACGAGAGCCGAACACGCGCAACATCTACGTTTGGTCCTCGAGTTACTCCAGGGGAACCAACTCTACGCCAAATTCTCCAAGTGCGAGTTTTGGTTGTGGGAAGTTCAGTTTCTGGGTCACATCGTAAATAGTCAGGGTATTCACGTCGATCCTGCGAAGATTGAAGCTGTTAAGAGCTGGGTTACGCCTAAGAACCCGACTGAAGTCCGCTCTTTTCTCGGGCTAGCGGGCTATTATCGACGATTCATCGAAGGATTCTCGAAGATTGCTGTACCACTTACCTCTCTCACTCATAAGGACCGGCCTTTTGTCTGGGGAACCAAACAAGAGTCTGCCTTTCGAACCCTCAGACACATGCTTTGCAATGCTCCTGTTCTCACATTACCCGACGGAAACGATAATTTCATTGTCTACTGTGATGCTTCCAACCTTGGTCTCGGTTGTGTCCTAATGCAACGAGACAAGGTCATAGCTTACGCATCTCGTCAGCTCAAAATCCACGAGAAGAACTATACAACCCACGATCTCGAGCTAGGCGCAGTTGTTTTTGCATTAAAGATTTGGTGACACTACCTGTATGGTACAAGGTGTACGATCTTCACCGATCACAAGAGCCTACAACACATCTTTAATCAGAAGGAACTAAATATGCGTCAACGCCGATGGGTAGAACTTCTCAACGATTACGACTGTGAGATTCGTTATCACCCAGGCAAAGCAAATGTTGTTGCCGAAGCACTTAGCAGACGGAGCTATCTGCTTAGCACTCGTAATGTTCAAGCCCAGCACAACCTCGAAGCCCTCATTCGCGACGCCCAGCACGCATGTTTCAACGAACGCACCTTGAAGAAAGAAAGAATCTACCACGATGGAGCCCAGCTTGTGAGCAAATCGAATGGGATATTCCACTTCTTAGACCGAATTTGGATTCCCAAGCGAACCAACCTACGACAGATCATCATGGATGAAGCCCACAAATCCCGATACTCTATTCATCCTGGTGCTGACAAAATGTACCACGACCTTCGTTACAGGTACCGGTGGCCGGGTATGAAACGGGATATCGCTCTCTACGTCGGAAAATGCCTAACCTGTGCTAGAATCAAGGCTGAACATCAAAGACCCTCTGGCTTGCTCGAACAACCTCCAATCCCCATGTGGAAGTGGGAGAGCATAGCTATGGATTTCGTAACCAAGCTTCCAACCACGTCATCAGGTCACGACAGCATTTGGGTTGTCATTGACCGTTTGACTAAATCAGCTCACTTTCTGCCAATATGAGAAGACTACAAGGTAGAACGATTAGCCCGAATCTACACCGACGAGATCATTTGTCGACATGGGACGCCTCGTGACATCATCTCTGATCGTGATGCTCGGTTCACTTCACGATTGTGGGAAACATTTCAAACGGCACTCGGTACAACGCTTAATCTAAGTACTGCGTTCCACCCACAAACCGACGGTCAGACTGAAAGAACGATTCGTACGCTTGAAGACATGCTCCGTTCGTGTGTTCTAGACTTCGGTGGTAATTGGGATAAACACCTTCCGTTAGTCGAATTCTCATACAACAACAGCTACCAGGCTAGCATCCAGATGGCACCTTTCGAGGCCTTATACGGAAGAAGATGTCGATCGCCTATTGTGTGGCACGAGATCGGTCACTCGCAACTAACCGGCCCGGAGCTACTACAAGAAACGACAGACAAAATTTTCCAAATTCGAGACAACCTAGCGAAAGCTCGGGATAGACAGAAAGTTCTCGCCGATAAAAAGCGTAAGCACCGTGAATATGGCGTTGGTGACTACGTACTCCTAAAGGTATCACCTTGGAAGGGTGTAGTCCGATTCGGCAAGAAGGGGAAACTCGCGCCTCGATATGTTGGACCTTTTAAGATTCTGGAAAGGATCAGAAAAGTCGCCTACAGACTCGAATTACCGGAGGAACTTAGCAATGTCCATCCGATTTCCACGTGTCGAACCTCCGAAAGTGCATCGCCGACCACGACTTACATGTTCCTCTAGATGATTTACAAGTGAACGAAACATTACACTTCGTGGAAAAGCCTGTCGAAATCATGGATCGCCAAACCAAAGAACTCAGGCGTTCGCGCATTCCTATTGTGAAAGTCCGATGGGAAGGCAAACGAGCGCAGAGTTCACTTGGGAACTCGAAAGCGACATGAAGACAAAGTATCCACAGTTGTTTAACGAATGAGTAATGTCTGATTAAGAAAGGCAAGGTGGCATACTTGTAAATAAGGGCTAGAGAGAGAAAGTAGAGAGAAAAAGGCAAAACGTGATTCTTGGCTTTGTACACGTCATCATAGTCAATAGAATCACGATTATTGTATACGTTTTATTTATCGATTTTTTTTTGAAAAACGCGATGGATAAGAAAGATGAAGAACTTTAACAAATCTGAGCAATCGATCTCCTGCTCAGATACCACTTGTAGAATCGATTTTGGCCCCGTTACGATTACGTTTAGTCACACACGTGCACCGACTTTCGCACGTCAAACGTGTTGTTACGCAATCAAAACGGATTCAAACCGGGACCTACAATATTCAAATTTCTCACAAATGGCTTTGAATTACGATCTGAAACCTTATAGGCTTTTAGATCTCTGAAAATAAGCGAATTTTAACCGTAAAAACCCGATTAATTTGACATTTTTCAATGATCCGAACGAAGGACTCTCACATGTGATCCACGGTTAGTTACGGCTTCCAGCTTAATTTCGGGACGAAATTCCCTAAACAAAGGGAGGCTGTAACACCCCGTGTTTTCACGAGTGAAAGTCAAAGTCAAGGTCAAAGTCAACGACCGATTTCGCGCGACTTGACTCGTAGAAGTGTTTTTATTTTATTTATATTATGTGGAGTAAGTGTCGTTCATTACAATAATCAAATCGTGTTTACCATATTTTAATCGACCTACGACTGTGAACGATAGGAAGTAACAATGCGATAAAGTTAATCAAGCTATGCTAATCAAATCGACATCAAATCGTAACTCGAGCTATGTATTTTACTTGTCATTATACGTGTGTGTGTGCCTTACGTGTTACCTGTGCATGTTTATTTTATGTTATGTTGTGATAATCAAGCGAACTCAATCGAACTCGAAGTCTAACTCGAATATAAACGAACCCGAACCCGAATCCTGAGTCAAACCATATAAGAAGTAGTTGGGACTGAAAGTAATTTGACTAGGAAACCCTATCGGATCGCTCGCAAATCGAAACCGAAGCAACATCGCGTCAAACACCCCAAAGCAGGCGGCATCCGCACGGATGGCCAATCCGCACGGATTGCCAATCCGCACGGATTGCCAGTCCGCACGGATGACCAGTCCGCGCGGATAGCCTACCCGGGTGCGTGCCATGCGCACGGCTCACCCTTTCCCTTTTTGGCATCCTATAAATACACGGGTCACTCTCCACTTTTTCCACTTTTGGCAAGTGACGTCCGAACCACACGCATTCTTCACCTTTTCCCAGATTTCTCTCAATCCAGGTAAGATCTTGCACTAATTCTTGTACATCTTTGATCACTACACAATTCTACACATTTCCATCTTTCAAATCTTCACTTTTAACCACGAAATCATCCAGATTCGAGGTATTCTCGGGTGACGTCATCATGAAGTTCATAAGAACTTCAAGCTTGACCTCATTCCACCAAGAATATCTCAGATCTAAACGATTTCCACTAGATTTCACAGCAATTTCACCTAGATCTAAACTCTTCTAAGGATAAGAGAGTTGAAAGAAATAAACCTAAGTTCTCTCCTTCTTTTACCCTTAAAACCGGTACGATCAGATCGGTTCTAGTGTTCTACTCGTTAATAGTGATTCACTCCTTCTAGATCTGGAATCCTACCCACAGACAACTGATTTCGGGGATAACCGGGATGACCGTTCTGAGTCGCTGACAGACCGAGTTAGGGTGGTTCCTGACCGGTCTAGTCACGCGGGTGAGAATACAATTCCAAGTGGTTGCCACGTAATCAGAACGTCTCGATAAACGACAACAGAAGCCAAGTGTAGACGAACGGAACAACCAGACCAGTTGTCCGCACGGACAAGCTGTGCGCACGGATTACCATCCGCACGCACTGGTCATACGGACGGGTGGTCACCCGGACGAACTACCCTTGGGACCCACTTTCCCAAACAAGGTTTAAGTATCGACGATTGAGCAATCCGGACGGACGACCTCTGAATGGATTACTCTTCGGATCATGAGATACTAAGGCCTTAAACTAAAATTCAAACAACGTTCATCCGCACGGCCAAGTCGTACGCACGGACAGACTATCCGGACGGATTGGCTCTGCCCGCGCGCACAGATTGCCCGCACGGACCACTACTGTCCGCACGGACCACCACTGTCTGCACGGACTACCGTACGCACGGACTGTCGTCCGCGCGACCGGCTTGAAAGGTAGAAACACTTATGTGTTTTCTAAATGCTACAACGAAAACTCCAAAGCACAAGCCATCATACACAAACACATCCTAGGAAGAAACAATCCACTTGAACATTTATTCACACAAACAACTTGTCCGTACGGATAAGTCACCCGCACGCACAACTAATCCGCACGGGTTACCACCCGCACGGACAGTCGCACGCACGGATAACTTATCCGGATGGATCACCATCCGCACGCATCACCATCCGTACGCATCACCATCCGCACGGATAGGTCATGCGCACGTATGACTTCTACTCACGGATAACTGATCCGCACGATCGGTCATCCTACCCACTCTCACTTGTACTGTTTTACGCGCCACTTATCGTTACGTTATCGAATCTATTCAGGCTAACCGTACTCGCTGTAAAGCGCTCCCTTCAATCCACAATCGCTGTGAGTATACTCGAACCCTTTTTGCTTTTAGCACTTTTGGGTGTTACATACGTTACAACTATCCAAACCACAACTATCACACTACTCAAGCTATTTAAACGCTTAACCATTAATGCATGTTATACGTAGCTTATGAATGCTTGTTTGTTATGTTTACACATGGAATGCTGTCTACCTGCCTTAGCAACGATAGTACTATAGTTTGGACTCAGCACCCGTTCACACGGGGGTTGTTAAGGATCTTTTACTTGCATGGATTACAGTGGTAATCGTGTATTGCGAACTGCCTCGGGCAGTCAACCCGCAGTCATTGGTATCGATGGATCTATGTCGATAACTAACGTGCTTCATTTCTCTATGTGTACGTGCTGGTTATGCGTAAACGAATTCGAACTCTATATGCTATTATCAAACTTGTATGCTCACCTTTACATTTTATGTATTGACATTATTTTAACGTATGTGACAGGTGCTTAGGACGCATATGTGGTAGGAATTGGAAGCTAGAATAAAGCTTTAGAGCCCAACAAATAGTTGTCTGTAGATAACTTATTAGGGGTCTCTAGAAGCAGATAAACAATTGCTACTTATTTAAATCTGAGTTGTCGGAACAGAGTATTTGTTTTGATGTTGTCTGTAATAACTTGTTTGACTATTTATGTTACGGTATGGGATGTAATGCTTTAATTAAATGGTAATGATAGTTGTTATGGAAACTTCTGAACAATCTGTTTCGCTCAGTGCCGCGCCCCGATGATTCCGCCATCGGTTGGGGTGTGACACTTCCCGTTCACCTTTGTTTACCCACATTATCGCCACTTAACCAAATTTAGCCTTTTTATGTTTTAAACCTTTTTAGTGTTGAAACTCGGTTAAAGTAATAGTTTAACTAGCTTGTTATTGTTTATTTTTCATTGTATAGTTTTGTATGTTAAAAAAAAAAAAAAAAAAAAAAACAGAAAATAAAACACCCTAAAATAGGGTGAAGTTGATAGAAATCGAGCAATTTTGAATGCTTAAATGTTAAAATTTCGTTGATAAGCTCGATTGCGCTTTAGTCGCCTTTTTAAGGTGTTTGTATGTATAGTTGTATTATTTTCGTGCTAGTTAAACGCTACTACCGAGTTTTAACCATTTTCGCCATTTTAAATGTCCACTTCCATACCCTTCGCCCAAGCCTAACGTTATAACCCGTAAAGACCTCTTGATTTACACTTGTTTGCATGTTAGTTGGTGGAGATGAGATCTTATGACAAGCTTATGATATTGCACATTTCATTGACTTAACATTGAGTGTTTACACATACACATTTTATGTATGTTTCATAAATAAAAGCGAGTGTGTGAACATTGTGAGTTGTGTGAAGATTAACATGTGAGTCAATTAAATGTTATGTCACGGCTTTTTGGTTGTCGCTTTTTAATTGCATATGCTTGTTGGGTTTTGAGTCTTTTGATGTTGTCTTTCGACAAACCGGCTAACCGTTTATAGTAGTTTTCAATAAAATAGTGTGTAAATTATCGTTCTTGTTTGTTTATGTCTTTTATTGCTTTTTAGTTTAGCTTGCTTGAGGACAAGCAAGGTTCAAGTGTGGGGAGATTTGATATTCGCTAATTTACACATATTTTAGTCCCCCGTTTTACCCCTATTTTATGTGTTTTTGGCCGTAAAACCGTCATTCGGATACTTAATTATCTACATTTTTGTTTACAGGCCTAAAACAGCATACCAGACAAGATGATAGCGAAAATGAGGACTTTCCGGACAAAACGACGAAGCTGCGGACATTCTGTTAAGGAAACTGACCTGGGCCTGTGGAACGGTCGTGCGACCTGATGCACGACCGTGCATCTCCGACAAATGCTAATCAATCCGGCATTGAACGAGGGTGCGACTAAGCGTGCAAGGCATATAAGGTCAGCCCGGTGATGCACGGACGTTCCATCCGAAGAACGATCATTCGGCTACGATGATTCAGCTTGATCTCGGTGATGAACACCCGGCCCAGCAGCTCGTGCAACAAGAACCCGGAACTGAACGACCGTTCCATCTGAAGAACGGTCGTGCGATATCGTATCTGGTCAAAGATCTGATGACGTATGCAGTATGGTGCCCCATCACTAATAATTGCTTAAAGTGCACGGTCGTGCCATCTGAAGAACGACCGTGCGACAGCGAAAAAATATAAAAACAGAACATAAACATTCTGTTCTACATTCTGGAATTTTGGAGAGCAATTCAGGCGATTTTCAGGCTCCGGAGGCTTCTGCTTTCACCCGGATTCAAGCCACATTGTCTCGTTTAGCTCGATTACTATCCGGATCCTTAGTCTAGTGCTTGTTTATGGTTGGGTTTTCTAATCTTTCCATGTTTTTGTTAATCTTTCAAGTACTTAGATTATTGTTTATGTATTATTGTAGCCTTTGGGCAAAAACACAACAATCCCTTGCTAGATTATAGCCATTAGTATGTTAAACTTTGTTTGTAATGACACTTTGAAGTATTTTCTATGTTTATCTTTGATGATTAGTTTGCAACCTTGTTATTGATATTGAATTCTTGATTATAAGTAATTATGTTGGATGATTGATGCTTGGTTAGTTAAGATAGTTGAAAAATGAAGCTTAATTAATCTTGTATTAGTAAACTTTGAATTTGGTTAACTAGTTTAACTTGGTTTAAATGTATGCATCATGATACTAGAAATGGTTAGTGATTTAATAAAATGTAATTATTGTTAATCAAGAGAGCTTGCCGTCACGTAAGGGCCTTAACGGGTTAGATGGTGTCGTTATAAATTCTTGCCATGATTTATTAGCTTAGTTAGTAGTTTAGGCCAAAATTGCTTTCTTGGTGAATTATTGTGCAAGATTTGTAAAATGAACTCGGTTGTGATTTAATCTAGTTTATGCTTGTCTCGGTGGTTGCATTGTGTTTATCGGTGTCTCTTTCCTTGATTAAGTGCGGTTAGAAAACTCCTAACGGATGACTAGCTTATTTTTAAGAGATTTTCATAGACATTTATCAATTGCACATTAAAGAACAATTTTAGGTGGTTAAAGTGTGTTTATCGTTTTAGCTTTCCGAATGATTGTCATGTTAGGATTCCCGAAAGGGATACTAATTGTCTTAAATTGGAAAATTGACCGAATGCTTCTAGTGCCAAAACCGACTTAGTTGACATGCTGTGGTTGTGTATTTAGCAAGGCTTTTTATCTATTATCTATTATGTTTTTATTATGTATTTGTTTATGCTTACTTTAGTTTAGTTTAAATCAAACAAACCTATGTTTTTACCGGTAGTTTAATGACAAAAGGTCTAGTATTATTTCTCCCCCCATTTCCTTGGATCGATACTTGGTTCTTACCGATACTTTATTACATATATGACGGGGTACACTTGCCTCTTTCGTGTGTGTTTTGATGTAAAAGTAATAATCACTTTTATAAATTTAAAACCAATTCGTGTGTAAATTCATTGCAAAATTATGTATATATACGCACACGTCATTATACATTTCGTTTAAGTTTACTTAATTGAAATTCGTTTTGCATGACTTTTTTTAGAGGCAGAAGATTGCAGCAATTGTGCCTATTAATTTGACTAACTTATACCCATTTAGTAAGATGGTTGGTGGTGTATATTCTCTGTCTCAATTCAAAATCGAAAATCTCATGTATCATGAGTATCCAAGATATGAAGGCTACATCATTGTTTCAACAAACAAAAAGATCGTATTTAATGAATTTTCAAAAGTAACACCTTTTTTAGTTGATCCTCCTAAAGGTTTTTTTTTGTACCCGTTGACACCATGCATTAAAACATTAGCTCATGACAGAAGACGTGAAAAGTATATTGTTGGTAAGTTTAATTTCTTTTAACCTTGATTGATTACATGTTATTGTTTAAAGTTTAATTATAGTTGTTATCTGTTATTTATTATAATATATTATTTTCATTTATTTGAATACTTATGTTAATAGTTGTACCTTTTATAGATGTTGTTGGAAGAATAATATGTGGCGAAAGAGACAAAGAGAAATATATGTTTAGGTTATTCCTACAAGATTTCACGTAAGTCAACTCTTTGGTGAATATACATTATCTAAAAGTTACTTTTTAAGAATAAATTAAAATCTAGCAGGGGACATGTTATTGAAATGGAATTGTATGACATGAGAAGATTTGGATATGTTTCAACTCGAATGAATATAGAAAAAAAGTCTATAATATACGTTGCTCGGGTCAAGTTGGTTTACTGGAGCACCAGTAAGTGTTTTAGTTTTATTTATTTTGTTTAATAACATTTAAGTTTACCCAATTATTTGTTTAAAAGTCTATAATATAACTTGCAGGAAACATTTTGAGATCAACGGATTTGACTAACATCATTTTTGAGCCTAAAATTCCAGAAGCACATCTTCTTGGTTTTAATATTCGATCATCTATTCCATGCGATTGTATTACAAAATGACCCGTTCATTGTTTTATGTTACATGGCATTCTTTTACTTATTTATATATACTTTTTTAAGCTTTCAATGAAATGTTAAAATGCAATGTTATTTGATGTTATTATTTACCTATTTTTTATCTACATTGGATATATATGATATTAGTTGTTCGATATATTTGAACTGTATTAAACTTTTACAAAATTATCAAAGATTCTTTCCTTCCCACGTTTTTAAAAAAAGTTATTTTTACGATTTATAATACACGTATTATAACATTATAACATTTGTATGTAAAAAAACATGTTATTCGAAATGTAATAATATCAGCTATAATATTTATCCGTGATTTGATTATTGTAATTGATAACATACCAAAAATACAAAACGTATACTTGGAAAGTATGAAAATATATATGGTTTCACACAATTTTAATTATCAATCTCATATTTTTAGTAATTGTTTGAATAATTTTTTAAATAAATTATAACTGTATCCTAAAATAAACCAATATTTTAGTAATAGGTTATAACCCGTGGGTACCACAGTTTCATATTAGTGATTATGATCATTTATTTACTAAATCGAATTCTTAGATATTTAAGAATTCAAAATTTGAAATTCAAATATCTATATTATTGGTAAGTTTTTTATGATTGAAAAAATATAAAAAACAATCATATTTGGATTAATATCGAAGCATTTGATACAGTATCAAATTGATTCCAAAAATATGTAAACAACTGTTTATATTGGAACGAAGAGTCGTATTTCTTTTCCTATATAAGCCTCATGTTGACTTATAATTAACCTAAAATATTAACCTAAAATTCTACATAAATAAACAGTACGTTGACTTATAATTCGCTATCCATTATCTTCCATAAACACAATATTACACAAATTTGCATCATCATGTATCTCGAGATATTAAATTATTTGTCTCATTGTAGTTTACTAATTTATTATTACTTGAACGGTCATTTAATTCAAACGATTAGTTCAATAAATTAAACTTATTCATTTGTGTTTTAGTCCACCCGCGAACCTCGCGGGTTCTTAAACTAGTACATATAATAAAAGAAACCATGTTTGGGACACTTGTCATCATATTAGCCCATGTACTCTATAGATAATTATCATTTAGTTTAAATATCTTCTAATTAATTATAGATAATCTCCTATGAAATATTATTTAGTTTAACACTTTAATCTCTTTTACCTAATTATAGATAATTGAGAGAGATAAAAGAGATATCCTTTTAATTTTAAATGGTTGATAAATATTATTATGAAACATAAACGTTACTGATGATAAAAAAGAGTCATAATCTATACATATACGTTATTGATAATAAAAAGACTCATACTAGATTATATTATTATTTAAAATATAAATACTATTAAATAATTTATTTACAAAATATACCATTAAATATTAATCAAAATCTAAAATTACCCAAAAGTTAACCCGTGTAATACACTGGGTTTTTTTAAGATATAGTTTTTTTTTATTATTTACTATACAAAATTACATTTGTTGAAGATATAACTTTTTGATTATTTACATTACCAAATTACATTTATTCAACCCGTATAATACACGTGTTTTTTAAAAGATATAATTTTTTATTATTTGGTATATAAAATTAGATTTATTCAACCCGTACAATACACAGGGATTTTCAAGATATAATTTTTTATTATTTGAGGTATAAAATTATATTTATTCAATCAGTGCAACAACATACGTGGTTCTTAAAGACATAACTTTTTTATTATTTAATATATAAAATTACATTTATTTAATCCGTCTAATAAACGAGGTTTTTAAATATACGTTGTTTTATTATTTAGTATATAAATTTACATTTATTCAGCCCGTGTAATACACGGGGTTCTCACCTAGTTTTACTTATAATAAACAATTTTAAATAATGTCAATATGACAACATCTTCTTATTCTTTAAAATGATTTTTTATTATATGTTTAAACATCTATTAAATAAATTATTTTTTATATTATAATAATAAAAATCATAAAGAATAGGTTAATCCGATACTTGAAAACCGGTTTACTTCCATGCTTTGAAAACACTTTTAATGTTACTAGACCCGTGTAATACCCGAGTTTAAGGATAGAATACCTTCATAATAATTTTGATGCAAATCTGTACTCACCGGATGTCCTAAATGGAGTTATATTTTTAGGCTTGCCAAACCATTGATAATTACCAAAGGTCAGTGTTCCAGTGACGTTATCAATAAATATTGATCGAAAGAATGGTTTATGTAATGGAACTCGACTACGGGTCCTATCACTGGATGATCAGGTTATTGAGGTACTCATATTATCAGAAAGTAATACTGGCACTCGAACGTGTATCCCTAGATTTCGTTTAAAACTGCCAAATAGAAGGATTCAGTTTAAATTGAAAAGAAGACAGTTTCCTCTAACCCTATGTTTTGCCTTGACGATAAATAAAACTATAGAACAATTTCTATGTAAAGTTGATTTGTTTCTAAAAGAATCGGTTTTAGCAGTCATCAAGAAATATAGTAAAAATGATATTATAATTATAAAAAAGAAATTATAATCATATTTTTAACAAACGAATCGGTACACCCGATACTCGTGTGTATGCCCGAAACCCGACGGGTAATTATCTGATAAATACCTGACGGGTATTGAGCCAGGTATGAAACATGATTTTACAACCGAGTATGGGATAGTGATTTCGAATATTGGGCCAATTGTCATCCCTAGTTGAAGTTTTTTTTTGTGTTTTTACTTGCCTTTAGTTGATATGATTTAACTTTTTTATATTAGTTGATATGATTTAACTTTTTTATATTTACCCCTATCTTTTAAGATGAAAGTTTATTTAATATATATAGTGACAATTTATATTTAAGTTCTTAGAATTTATATATTTTTATTTAAATAAATTTATTTTTTAATAAAAGTATATAAATGTGATATATATCTATATTTACACCTACATTAAATAGGTAAAGATATTGTATTTACATATATGCATATTTATACATTTAGGTTAACCCTTTCGAATATGTGTAACCGTCCAAAATTTATCTAATAGAGATAAGTTTTGGATTGTTCAATTTCGAGACTGCTTTTTGAATATTCTATCTCATTTAGGATATGTATACACTTTCACGAGACAACATTTAAGAAAAAATCGGTTAGTATTTCCCCTACTCCCACGAGTTTGTAGTTTTACTCATTCTTGGGGAATTTAGCGGAAATGTTGCTGATTTTTCCTTTGTTTGTTCTACCATCTCCAACTGGTCGTTGCCATCTCCAACTGGCACTTTTGACCCTGTCACTCCCAACTTAACACTTTGTTTGTTCTGTCACCTCGGAGTTAACCAAATACTAACTCAGTTAGTTTTTTATGCTACATGACTTTTTTATCTGACGTGGCAAGATGACATGGCTTTTTGTAATCTAATTTAAAAAAAATAATCAGATTTTATAAAAGCTCTCTCTCTCTCTCTAAAATCACTATCCCCTCTCTCTCTCTCTCTCCTCTCTCTTACACAACTGCCACAATCAACTCCACCACCACCTTTCTACCACTACCACTACCATCACCTCCACCAACCACCACCCACCACCCACCATCACCTCCACCAACCACCACATCTTAGCCATACACCACCGCAGGGCAGAACCTAGAGTATAAGTAACCTAGGCTTGGGCCTAGGGCCTTCAAAAAATAGGGTCTCTAAATAAAAGAAAATTTATATGCTAATTATTGATATTAGTGCAAATTTATTGTTTTAGATTTGTTTAATTTCTTATACAAGCAAACCACTTTGTGTTATAGTTGTGTTAGATTTTTGTTAGGTTTCAAATACGGATAAAGGAGTGACGTTTATAATAATCAAAAAGGAAAAAGGGCCCCAAAATTTTATTTTGCCCTAGACCTTCAAAAAGGTTGGAACGACCCTGCACCACCGCTACCCTCACAACTCACACCGGAAACCGACTTGAACCACCACCACATATAATATTTATTTACATTTAAACAAAAACCACAATTTATTAATCGAATATTCCAAAACAACTATTTTAATATTTTAATGTTTTTTCTGTATTAATTTAACTTTTAATATTTTTGTTATTTAAAAAAGAACCACCAAGTATAATCTGTGAAAACTTCGATGCATGTCGTTTGTAAGGAAACTTTGTGTGTGTAAAATGATAGATTGTTAAAAGTAAAAAATAAAAATAAATAAGTAATTTTTACAGTAAATTAAGGGTGCTACTATACATACCCCCCTCCTCTCACATACTTACAGGTGGGGCCTGCGTGAGACCGACAGTTTTCCTCTCACAAGGGGAGGTATAATCAGGAACTGGGGGGTGCGTATAGAATGAGCCTAAATTAACTAAAGTAATAAATGGTTTGATATAAATTGAAATTTGACTAAACGTAGACTTCTGACATGCAAACTTTTCCTTTTTCATTTCCGATGCTCACATTAATATAATTTTATCCTTTTCATTTTTTAAGAAAGCATTCCATCTTGTCCATTCTTTGACAATGAGCCTCCGCAACTTTGGGTCTACTGGAATTTTTTCCTTTCCATCGACCGGAATTCTTGTTTCATCATATCTTCATCTACATTCAGAGGTATCCTAACATTTACTTAGGGGTATCCCCGATAAATAAAAATGAATTAAAAGCATCAAGAAATTACTGACAAGGCAAGTGAACGAGGCCGGAGTTTGAGTTTTTTTTTTCCTGTGAGTATATATGGACATACAGATGTGTGTATGTTGTATATATAATATTGTTTATTGCCTTTTAAATCAGAATTAGAAAAAAAAAACAGATTTTATATGTGTGAACGACGTCATATTTGTGTGAACGATGATCGTTCTCCGGCTAGTAGATGTATGGAGAGGTGGTTACTGGTTGATGATCGGAAAACGAGAAGTCTCCGGCGTCGACGAGTGGTTGAGGGATTCAACAGAGGAGGTTTGGGTTGTGATTGTAGGGTGAGAGAAAATAGGGAGGTATTTTTATTAAGTTGTGGATAATAACTTGTTATGTGCAGAGTGAAAAGAATCAGCATCTTTGTTCGAGTCTTGTACAAAATCGGTGGTTGGTGGCCGGTAGTGGTGAGTGTGGTTATGGCCGGGGAGGTGGTGGTGGTTGGTGGAGGTGATGGTGGTGGTGGGAGGTGATGGTGGAGGTTGTGTTAAAAAAAAGAGAGGGAGGGGGTGGGTTATAATTTTCTTTAAATTTTTTAAACATATTTTTTAAAAATAATAAATACATATTTAAAAAAATAAAATTTACATCTCACCATGATACGTATGAAAAAACTGCCACATCATCTTGCCACGTCAGCAAAAAAAAAAAACTAACTCAGTTAGAGTGTATTTAACTGAGGAGTGATATCGCAACCCAAACGTTTAGTTGGGGGCGGTGGGCGTTAAAGTGATACTTGGGAGTGGCAGCAACCAAACGTCAATAGTTAGGAGTAATAAAATCGAATAACCCTATCATTTATTTGTTACTTTTAACTTCAGATGGATCGTGACGATTGGAAGTACAAACAAAGTCCTACTAGTGCAATATATATAATAGGTGTTCAAAGTTTTCTTAAGGCCACCGAAGCTCGGGTGAATGCTGAAGATCAGCTCATTTTTTGTCCTTGTGCATCGTGTAAAAATTTCTAAAAACATAATATTAAAGACGTAAAGGGCATGTTTGGCTAAGCTTTTTGAAACAACTTACTGGCTTATTGACTTTTTAGAAAAGTCAGTATAGAGTGACTTATTGACTTATTGGCTTTTTCCCCTCACATACACTCTTATTGCCAAACATCATTTTGGAGCTTATTACTTTTCAAAAAGTCAATAAGTCAATAAGTTGTTTCAAAAAGCTTAGCCAAACGTGCCCAAAGTTTCATTTGTTGAGAGATGATTTTGTGCTCGGAAATACTTGTTGGTCAAAGCATAGGGAATCGCTTTCTAATCGTAGCACGCCATCGTTCAATGAAAACAATGATCAAACATATAACAACGAATAAGATCTTGATCACGAAAATGACACTTTAAATGAAGACAATGACAACTTTAATAAAAATGTATAATGATTTAGAGACTAACATTGGTGATAATGGGGAAGAAAAAATAAGGAAATTACTTGAAGATGAGTTAAAACCATTATATGCGGGTTGTAAGAAATATTCAAAACTTCGTGAGGGTTTTATGGTTGTCTACCTTAAAGTCAACATACGAATGGAGTGATAATAGTTTCACAGATCTATTAGTGCTATTAAATGACATGCTTCTGGAAGGTAACGAGTTACCACTTTTATTATACCAAGCAAAAAAAAAATGTTGTGCCCCATTGGATTGGAAGTTAAATGAATACATGCATGTCCAAATGATTGTATGTTATATAGAAAAGAGTTCAAAAATCATCATAAGTGTTCTAAGTGTAACGTATCTAGGTATAAGCGTAAAAGCGAAACCGATGAAGTTGACGATGATGTAACGAAAAATGGACCACCAGCTAAAATGTTGTCGTATATCCCGATTATACTGAGACTGAAACGGTTATTTGCAAACGAAAAGGAAGCAAAATTGTTACGTTGGCATTCATATGATCGTATAAATGATGGAAAATTAAGACATGTGGCAGATTCACCCCAACGGAGAACTATTAATAATAGGTATCCAGAATTTGGCAACGAGATTAGAAACATACGGTTTGGACTTAGCTCGGACGGGATCAACCCTTTCGGAAACATGAGCAGTCGCCATAATACATGGTCGGTTCTTCTTTGCATCTACAACCTTCCACTGTGGTTATGCATGAAAAAAAATACATAATGATGTCGTTGTTGATTCAGGGTCCAAAACAAACTGGTAATGACATTGATGTTTATTTGGCTCCATTGATAGATGACCTTAACACTCTATGGAGTCCAGGTGTCAACGTGTATGATTCTTATACGAAGACTATTTTGATTTGTGTGCCATGATTTTATGCACCATAAGTGATTTTCTAGCATACGGTAATTTGTTAGGATATGGTACCAGAGGTAAACATGCTTGTCCTGTTTGTGAAGATGACACGAGTTCAATGTGGTTAAATAATTGTAGAAAAACCGTATACATGGGACATCGAAGATTCATTCCAATGAATCACGATTACTGGAACAAAACTTTGGAGTTTGATGGAAAACCTGAGCACGGAAAAGTAAGGAAACAATTTGATGCGTTCTCAAGAGTCAGAAATTTAAAAGTTGAGTTGGGGAAAAATCTCGCCCGGAGCCAGGCATTTGGAAAAAAAATTCTATCTTTTGGGATTTGTCTTACTAGAAGCATTTACAATTTAGACATTGCTTAGATGTTATGCATATTGAGAAAAATGTATGTGAGAGCTTGCTTGGCTTGTTGTTAAACATTCTCAGAAAAAACTAAAGATGGGATTAGTGTCCGTAAAGATATGCAAGAAATGAGAATATGTGAAAGGCTCCATCCTGTTGCGTAACCTAAGGTTTTTTTTTTTCTGTTTTAACCCCGTCTAATGCTTACTTTTGTACTAGTGATCCCACAAATAAGCAGCAACATATGAGCATAAAACTCTAGTATTAATTTAGGAGCAAATTAAATTTAATGTATAAAAAATAGAATCTGAAAAGGTTGAATACAAACAAAATTTATGAAACCAGGAAACAATTACAAAAAAGTCAAAGTCCAACCGACCAGAAAAAAATAAAAAAACAAAGGTAAAAAATGGTAAAATAAGAATCGAACACGCAACCTTGGAGGATTAAACTCAAATCCCAACCAGCTGGCCCCAATTATTCATATGCAAACAAAATTTCAAATTTCCGGACCTCTTAATTTTGGATGCTCGCTGATATTTATATGTTTCATGCCCCAATTATTCATATAATATATGTAAAAAATCAAATTTCAAGCCCTTTTAATTTTGGGCCTTGGCTTTCGCCCGGGCCGCCAACCCAATAACCAGGCCTGTTCATATGTATATGTGTCGGCTCGATCTTAAAACGCTTTAGAAAAAGATTATGACCGGTTCACTTATCACGTTGAGAGAGAGGCCTCTATCTTTTCTTCAGTTGTTTGCTAAATGTGTTGGTCAAGGGCCACCTCTGAGAATTCAGTTATCTAGTGCTACTAGAAGTTGGGGCCCAAAAATATAAACTTGTATGTGTAAAAAAAAGTTCAATAATGCGAAGATAATTTTGATCGCAATAAACAAAACTATTGTAGCAAAATGATTTATTTTAAATAGTTAAATAATTCTTCAGACTTCAAGCCCAAGTCCTAATTGTACAACGGCTAGTTTCACCACCACCCAACCAATTCGTGCCACCTCAACATCACCTTTTCTCCCCACATCGGTCATCTTCTCCAAGCCTCCCCTCCATGCCTCATTCACACCATGCTACAGGACGATGTTGGGGGCGTGGAAGGACTTCCACTCCCCCTTTCCATGCCCCACATCGTGTAGTCTAATAAAGAAACTTAAAAGCACCAAAAACTATTGCCACATAATCACCACCTTTTAATTTTTAAACACCCATTTACACAACTTATTCTATCTTTGTATATTATATATAGTATACCAAACTCTATTTTTTGGTGTAAAAACAACCCTTAAGAATAACCACCATAATAATAAAAACGTACTGTCACACCCTGATTTTCTGGTGGGTCCGGACTTGGAGTACATGACGAGTTGATATAGATACACAAATAACACAGCGGAAGTCTTGGGAATTAAAATACTATTACAAATTATAAGTGTCCGAATGTTCAAAATAATATACAGGCGGAATGTATAAAAGATCCACAGGCGGATCGAAAATAAACAAAAATGATTATTTAGATAGACTACTAGGCTTCAATGCATGGAGTTGCAAATTCCACTTAACCATTTACCGAGCAACTTCCAGCCTATTTACGTATCCTTGTAACCTGCACTTAGTCTTTTGAAGATGCGTCAGTTTACATTGGTAAATACAAATAACTGACACATTTTGAAAATGTTTCAAAATCATTTTAAGTGCACTAGACACATGTATTTTCATAAATAACTTGGGAAAATATAAATATATCTTGTATATAGTTATACATGCTTGTCAATACATATGGGGCCCGGTACTAAACACCGATAACATGATTAACTCACACGCCACTTTAACCCATAAAGGGTATCCCCAATATGGGTAAGAAAAAATATTTTATGATAGCATTAGCATCTGTTGGGTGTATGCCTACACCCCATGCTTAAGTCGTGGCCATTTGCAATTAAATGAGCCGAGAATATCCAAGACACGGTCGCATTAACCCCCAATGATTAAGTTATCAAGCAAAACAGATTAAAACGGGTTATGCGGATTTTTAGTCACAATCCGACATTGATCACATACCCGACCAAGCGGTAATAATTTACGTATCCCAAGCTCGTATAGGAAAAATAGGTTAAGAGTATTTACCTGGCTTAATATCTTACATTCCAAGATATATATATATATATAAGCACAACCGATATAACAAATAACTAGCACGGTTGTAATCTACTGGATGCTCTAGTCTGGAATGAATGGTATAATAACCAATTAGAATGTTAACGAGTCCTATTCAAGTCATAGACTTGGACCGGTTAAATATAAATAATGAAAATGGTACGGTACGCTAGATTAAGCGGTGACCGAATAGAATGTAGTTTAAACCCTCACAAGTAGTAAAACTTGTATAATATGGGTAAACCAATATACATTCTGTAATTTGAAGTGAAATGATAAGAATTGACCTAATTCGATTAACTTGCATAATTAAGTTATACAAGTCAACCGTAGGCGCATAGGCGGTATCGGGTGATCGAATGAGTTATAAACAAGTTCACTATGCCAAAACATTAGGGATGGCAATCAAACCCAAACCCGTTGGGTAAACCCGAAACCTGACACATTTGGGACGAGTTTGGGGTCGGTTAATCGGGTTTGGGACGGGTTTGGGAATAGTTTTTTTTTTTTTCACGGGTTTAGGATGGGTTTGGGATTGGGATTTAGTGATATACCCGTTTACCCGATAAAGTGTACTCGTTTACCCGATTGTATACCCGATATAATTTCTTTTATATTATTAATATGTATACATATGATACATCCATTTTTTACACATATAGGTATTCTATTCCGTATACGTTGTAGTTATTTGATATATATTTTTATAATGACAATACAAAATGTAACCGGTTAGTAATTTACCCGATAAATACCCAATGAGTTTTGAGATGAGTATACCCAACGAGTAATCTTTTTAGATTAACGGGTTTACCCGAAACCCACGGGTATACCCGATACCCGATGGGTATTTACCCACTAGAAAACCGACGGGTTTTGGGATGGGTTTGGGGCAAGCTTATCTAACCGGGTTTGGGTTTGTGATTACCTAAACCCGTCCCAAACCCGACCCATTGCCATCCCTACAAAACATTTTAATTATGTTACCAAGTCAGTAGGTTATGCAAATTATATGTACATTGCATTTTAAAACCATTTTATGCACCAAAAGGGCATTTTTGGTGTTTTAAGGCATAATGTATAAACTTATATAAAAACCCGACAACTGATTATGATCAAGTAGTATAACCACAAAGGGTTATCCTACACATAAATATGATCATAATGCAACTTCAATTCAGTAGCTAAGTTGTCACACCCCAACCAATGGCGGAATCATTGGAGCGGGACTTGTTCGAGATTGCAAGAGACTTCATAACACTATTTGTGACAATAATTAAATAATGGATTTCATTTCATTTCTAAAAGTCGATTACAAAGGTTAAAATCAAATACAACAACTTGATATACAATATGTTCAATACAAGAATACAAAAACAAGTACATTAACTTAAGACGTCTAAGTGTGTATCTAAGCATCATCACTACTTCAAGTTCAAAGCGTCGTAATCCTCAACATGTAACATGTTTTATAATAAAGTTCAATGCAAAAGCAAAGGCGAGTATACAGGTTTTTCATACGTAGCATAAAAAGATAAGTTTCAAACAATTCCATGTGGCAAGCTCTTGATACATGACAAACAATAAAATCGGCATGTGTTCAACATATCAAACCAATGATTAAATGCAATAAGCTCAAGACATAACCTCAAGTCTACGGGCGGTGCGTTATTCCTATAGCTCTATATATGTCACGGATAGGCTTGTACGAAGTTAATGATAAGTCTAACACAAGATGTAATTAACCCAAGTTTAAAGTATCAAGTAATCAAATAAGCATGCGTGTATGAGGAATGTTTGTGCAATGTGAATAAAGTTTGTGTGTAAGTTAATAAATAACATGTTACACCCCCAAAAGTGGTAAACGAAAAAGGGGTTCAAGTATACTCACAGTTTTGCAAAGTTTCCTTTGGTGATTTCGTGAAGAGTTGGGGGTTGGAGCTTTAAAGCTTCATTTAAAACACTTAGTGTTTTCTTTTAGAACCCTTAGAGTTCTCTTCCTTTCTTTGAAGATTTAAGAGCAGTAGAGAGGTTGAGAGAAGAACGGTTGGAACACTTTGTGTCCTTTTAGAATTATTAGAATTCTTGATTTAGAGAGATTGAGAGAATTAGAGAGATGGAGAGAAGAATGGTGTGAAGAAAATGGTAGAAGGAGGTTGGTATTTATAGGTAGAGAAGGTGGAAAAGAGTAAAATATGATTGGTTAAAAAAAATTGGAAGAGGATTGAAAGGATGATTGGTGGAGAAAGGAGGTGGAAAAGGGTGAAATATGATTGGCTAAAGAAGGTGGAAGAGGATTGATGAGGTGGAAAGATGATTGGTATAATTTTTTGGTATTTCTTGAGTATATATTATGTAATTGAGTATATAAAAAGTATAAAAGTATAATTCAAGTATTGAGGATGTGCGTATAAATATTTATACGTATAATTATGTCGGTTTGCGTATAAATACGTATTTAAATGATCGGTTGTGTGAATAAGAAATATGTATAAAATATGAATTTTATTATGATTAACGCCTCGAATTGTGAGATTGAAATTAAAATACGAATGTAAGGTTTCTAAAATTAGAATACGAATACGAACATTTTTAAAATAGAAATACGAAGGTACGAGGCGTTACAGTCTCCCTACTTTAGGAAATTTCGTCCCGAAATTTATTCAAGAGGAAGACCTTGGAGAAAAAGCATTTTGGCTAGAAGAATGATTGTCTAAAATCGAGACTTGGAAGTTTTGAAATGTGTTGAAAACTATGAAGTTTCGAGGAACGAAAAGATAGGTTTGTAAAAAGGGATTCGTTTGTCTAAAATGATTCGAGGCATTGAGCATAAGTAAAACGTGTATGTGTGTGCATAGGTAAGCGAGTTTAAACAAGTTTGAATAACTCAAAATGAAGAGGTAACTTTAAAATATGATATCCAAAAACTTTCGTATAAAACGGTAAGTATTTCGATGGAAAGTGTGGTCGCGTTGTAAGTTGTAAGATAGTTTTATTGATTTCAAAGAGTATTGATAAATCTCAGTTTTTGTAAATAATTTGATTATTGGTGAGAGACGAGAAAGTTGAGTATTTTAAATAAACGGTTTTGGAGGTAACGGCCAACTAAGTGTGTTTGCACATAACAAGAATGGAAGATAGTTTTAAAAGCAAGAAAGTATTTTAGGATTCGAACGTGTACACAGATTTGATTGTAAACGAGTTTGTATATAAGACAAGGAATAACGGAGGTACGAGGGTGAATGATCGATCTAGTAAACGAATACGAGCATAAGAATGGTAGGTATATTGGACAAACGAAGGCGTTGTGTTAGGAATGAGGTCTCGTCGTGGATAATCGGATATTGCGCATTTAGCGATGCGTTTGTGAGTTGTTAAAGTTCGTATATTAGGTCTAAATAGGTCTGCAAAACACTGAATTTCTCATGGCACGTTTTACGAAAGTTTGGTAATATGGTGAAAACACTTATATATAGGAAGTACCAGCGACGTATCCACCATGTTTTAACCATGCTATGTCTGTTTCGTATTCGGTGTCATGTTACGTTCCGTGTCTTACCATACACAGTAGTACACTCTATGATTTTCATGCGCCTATCACTATAATCCCGTGTGCACCCGCGATTATACTGATTGTCGCCTGATCCACATAGCTTGTACTAGTTGCGTACGAATTAAGGTGTACATAAATTTTTAAAATAAGAATGTGTACGTATAAGAATGTAGTATATAAGCATGTTTATGTTTAAGTATGTAGGACCAATGTTAGTGAACCCCTCGGGTTATGCCTACGTATAGGTACGAATGTATGAATACAAGTATGAATATAAGTATACGTATAAGTATAAGTATAAGTATGAATACAAGTATGAGTATGCATATGAGTATAAGTGTGAAAATAAAACGTATGAGTATAATTATGAATATAAGTAGGTATAAATGATGATGATTTCGTGTATGACATATATTGAATACGGCGAACTTAAGCATAGAAAATGATTGAGAAGTTTGAGTACGAAAAAGAAGGAAAATGAATGATATAAAATGAAATTGTCGTGAGATATTGACTAAAACATGTATGATGATATGAATGTATAGTTGTTTGAGCAAAACGTTGAGTTTATCGAATCAAAATAGATTGAGTTTGATTTGGAATGCCGAATCTAGTTTGTGAATGTAAACGAATTCAAAGTACCTATTGGTTATATGTGACGTATTTTGTAATGATCGAAAATGCTACTCTTGGTTTAAAAGAATTTACGTAAGTTGAAAATTGTTGGTTTCTATGAAGTTTTCTTGCCTACTTGTTTTGAATTTAAATGACATATTGAGCGGTGTATGAAAAAGATTTTGAAAATAGTAAGTTTGCATCATTTTAAAGGGTCTTGCATTAAAATACGAAATTTGAAATTTGGAGGTTCTTGTGAAAACGTTGATTCTTAAAAAGAACTTTTGCATAATGAATTTAGTAATCATTGAAAAGTGTTTTTAATAAAATGTTTTATTGATTTTGAAAAGAGCTTTAGTAAAATGATCTTATAATAACTATAAGATCTTATAGGTATGTGAGAAAGGTTGGTTTGATTTCGATTCAGGATGAAAGTCTTTAGTATGATGATAAAATGTGAGCGTGTTTTAGTGATTAGGTTGAGTATGAAGTTCATGGGCAAGAGATTCATTGGACCGATTAAGTTGATAGGTAGCATTTCGTAAGGATTTGAAATTCGGGTAATGAAACGTTTTAAGGTATGATTAAGAATTTCGTGTATGTGAGTTATGTGAAAATAAAGTATGGGGTAAGATATACGTTTAATAAATCAATGAACTTTGAAATTTGCATAAGTAGGGGTTTTGACAAATGATAAACGATTTAGGTATAAAACTTAATCGTGTTTGTATAATAAAGTCTCTTTTGAAGGAAAATTATGGTAACGATCACCTAGGTAAGGGAATCACACCTAACTCGTTGGTGATGTCATTTTAAGAAAAGAAGGATTGGAGTTAATCGTCAAGGTAAGGAAATCACTCCTATCTCGATGATATGTCTCCATTTTGGGCTTACAAGAAATGTAAATCTAGTTGGTGACGTTTTCGAAATCATGCAAAAATCACCCACCTCTCATAGTCCAGTGGTCCACTTATTTGTATAAGAGCAACACTAGACTGGGGGGACTTGAAGGGGTAAGGTCCCAAAAACCTTATACAGGTGCTTGAGACCATACCGCAACCTCTTCAATAAGCTCTCTTTAGGACGGACCTTGCACGGCCGCGCACTGGATCTAAAAGAGAAATCAGAAAGAAAAGCAGTTTTTAAATAACCACGCGCCAAAAGGAACTAAATCCTTGCGCAGGTTCTCGTGCAACAGATAGGGTAAAACCCTATCTAAACTTCCACATAAATAACATCTAGACTTGGATAAAAGTAACTTCTCTGTTACCATAGAAAATAGCATGAGGAAGAGCCACATAGGATTATCGCTGTATCCTTCTAGAAGGCTTGATCATGCACCACCATTCGGTTATAACCGAAATGGCCACGTGGCATCATCCCAGGCTCCCTCGAAGTCATGATGATGGCACCGAATTAAAGGAGAGATCCACACTTGCCCACCGTCCACGTGGCATCACCCTAACCGTTGATCGAGACCGCGATCCGTGTGCACACACACTCGTTAGCGATTGACGGAAGGAAACATAACTGCTTACGGAAAAGCACTTTCCATCAACAGATTTTCCCGCCCAACTTCCGGCTATAAATAAAGGATAATCCAGGTATAATTTTCCAAGTTACTCTCACTTCACTTTACTACTTCTCCTTCTTCATCAAACCTATACTTATTCTTACGCCAGAGGGTGGTCACGGAGAGAACCTCCATTCTCCCCGTGACGAGTCTAATGGCTGTTCATTTTGCAGTGTTGTTCGAGGGAGAAGAACTTTCACCCCTGAATCAAACGAGGAGATATAACCCCTTTTATGCAGATTCAAACCCCCTGGTTCAATTGATTCCGGTCGATTAAACCAGTGTTTCTTTATTGGCGCCCACCGATTTCTCAGTTTTATTCATATCCTCTCGTTTGATTCATTTTCTTCTCATTCTCTGTTTTCCATGGCAGAGAACCCGTCAATTCACCCATCAAGTCCTTGATCTGAAACCAAGGATAGTCCAACCCAGGGTATTCAGATCGACGGAATCATGGGCAAAAGAAATAGCAGTAACACTTATCCTGAGAGACAGAACTCCGTTATGCAAACAAGAGTTCATAACCGTCCAGATCTACTTCCGAATGATACCCCAAGGTACCGGTTTATCAGATTCCAGAACGCCATGAGCCAAATTTTTGCACAGAACATCAGATCTAAGTTATTGTACAACAGATCTAATGATCAAGAAGATAACAAAGGAAAATCCGGCACTTCAACGTTGGACCCACAATCAACACGACAGTGGGACATCCAATTCAGTAGCCAAGGATATATGGAACAAAATTCAGAAGATACCAATCACCAGGAAGTTAAAGCATGGCATATAAATATGATACAAGGAGGACCCTCACGAAGAACGAACAAATGAAGCCACAACCAGCATTGGCGAGAACAACAGGTAGTCTTCCCTGTTATTCCAGGAGGTCCTCAGGAAGAACGCCCAGTAATTATCACCGATATCTTCGGCCATTACCGAACTGATTATATGTTCATAGATCCAGGAAGTTCAATGGATATAATCTACGAGCAATGTTTCAAACAACTAGAACCAGAGGATAAGGCACGCTTAAAACCTGTCGATTTTCCCCTCACCGGTTTCTGCAACGAAGTTGTCTTTCCGCTAGGTCAAATCGCTTTTCCTGTGACCCTCTCAGACGGCGAACATTCATGCACCGTCACAGTTAATTTTATGGTTATGCCAGCAACATCGTGTCATGATGTACTACTGGGGAGGCGATCTCAGAGAGAGTTCAGCATGATTACCTCCATACCACACGCTGCTTGTGGTTTTCCAACAGAAACCGACGTAGCAATTTTATATTCCAGCAAAGAAGTTATGTATGTGGACGACGAGCCACCAACAAAAGTCGCTAAACCGTCAACATCAAACGTTCCAGAAAAATGGGTCCTCAACAAGGAACATCCTGAACAAACCATTTTGTTAGGACACGCCATCTCCCCGGCAATGGATATCTTCGCCTGGTCCCCGGCGGACATGACTGGAGTACCACGAGACATAGCGCAGCACTGTTTAAATGTCCGACCTTCAGCGGAACCAGTCGCGCAAGGAAGGCGCAGTCTCAGCGCAGAAAAAGCAGATGCGATGAACGAAGAAGTAACAGAGTTACTCAACGCTGGAATCCTGCGCGAAGTACAATATCAAACCTGGGTAGATAACCCAGTAATGGTGCAGAAACATAACGGCGGGTGGCGCATGTGCGTTGACTTCAAAGACCTTAACAAAGCCTGCCCGAAAGACTGCTACGCCCTCCCAGAAATAGACAAGAATGTCGATTCTCTAGCTTCCTTCCGCTGGAAGTGTTTTCTAGACTGCTATAAACGCTACCATCAAGTGCAAATGAAGGAGGAAGACGAAGATAAAACGGCCTTCCGCACAGACAAAGGTATTTTTTGCTACACGAAAAATGCCTTTTGGCCTCCACAACGCAGGGGATACGTACCAACGGTTGATGGATAAAGTCTTTGGAGAAGACATTGGCGTAACCGTAGAAGTGTACATGGATGACCTCGTTATCATGAGCCAGGAAGAAGAGTCCATGATTGCAAACATTCAACGCACTTTCGACTCCTTACGCAGCGTCAACCTAAAGCTGAATCCAATAAAGTGCTCTTTCGGAATGGAGGAAGGAAAATTCCTAGGGTTCATAGTAACCAGAGATGGCTTCAGGGACAATCCAGAAAAAGTAGAAGCCATTCAACTAATGCCATCCCCAGCAACAGTTAAAGAAATGCAGCGCCTTACGGGTCGTTTAGCAGCACTCAACAGATTTTTGGCAAATCACGCTGCCGAGTCTTATCCATTCATCAGTACGTTGCGCAACTGCGCCAAAAAGAGTCATTTCCAATGGACACAAGAAGCAGAGAAAGCTTTCTAACAAATGAAGGAATCTCTGATCCAGTTACCAACATTAATAGCACCACGAAAGGAGGAACCATTAATCCTATACCTATCCGCAACAGAAGTAGCTGTCGGCGCGGTCTTAATGGTAGAACGGGATGGCATTCAAACTCTGATATACTATATCAGCAAAATGTTAACCGGACCAGAGACACGCTATTCTATGATAGAAAAACTCGTCCTAGCACTTGTTCATGCATCGCGGAGGTTGCGACGATATTTCTCGGGGCACGTAATCACAGTCCTTACGAACTATCATCTAGGAAAAATTTTGTCTAAGCCAGATGTCGCGGGGCGGTTGGCCAAATGGGCCATCGAATTAGGCGGATACAACATCTTCTACAAGCCTCGACCAACCATTAAGGGACAAGTCTTAGCAGACTTTGTCACCGAAGTCCCAATCGAAAAAATCTAAGAATGCGAGGCAATTCAAAACCCTACCCCAGTCTTCGATGACAGGGTTTGGACTCTACATACAGATGGCGCCTCGAATGACGACGGTGCAGGCACAGGTCTTCGTCTGGTTAGCCCCGATAACCACGAGCTCACAAATGCAATTCGCCTGGATTTTAAAAGTACCAACAATGAGGCGGAATACGAAGCATTTCTGGCGGGCCTCCGCCTGGCACTCAATATGGGAGCAAAGAACCTCGAAGCACATGTCGATTCAAAGTTAGTGGCAGAACAAGTTAATGGTCATTACGACGCTAAGGGCGAAGCCATGACTCTATATTTGGAACAAGCAAGAATAACATTCAAGATAGTTCACATCAAAAGAAGTGAAAACAAACATGCAGACGCACTTAGCAAGCTGGCCGCGACTAGCTTCAGACACCTCACGAAGGAGGTCCGCTTCGAGGTATTGTCCAACCCTTCCGTTCCTTTAAGGCAAGTGAACGTCATAGAGGTCGGGAATCCATCATGGATGTCCCCAATAATCACATACTTGCAACATGGGATCCTTCCTGAAGGCAAAGCGGAAGCCAGAAAGATTCAACACAAAGCATTGAACTACGAAATGGCGGACGGTATCTTATACCGCAAATCATTCATGGGTCCACTTTTGTGCTGCGTTGATAAGACGGATGCGCAATATTTAGTCAGAGAAATTCATGAAGGGTTATGTGGGATTCACGCAGGACCACGAATGGTAGTTGCAAAAATCATGAATGCAGGCTATTATTGGCCAGGAATGCATGTAGATGCAGTAGAACTATTGCGTAAATACGCAGCATGTCAGCGCCACGCACCAAAAGCTCTCCGTCCAAAAAATCCTCTGGTCCCAGTCACCTCCACCTGGCCTTTCCAACAATGGGGTATTGACCTCGTCAGTCCTTTTCCAGATGCGCCAGGCGCTATCAAATTCATAGTAGTGGCAGTAGACTACTTCACCAAATGGGTAGAAGCAAAAGCTCTGGCGTCAACTATGGCAATGGTAATCTGCAAGTTCATTTGGGAACACATCATCTGCCGATTCGGGTTACCATTACACATCATTTCTGATAATGGAACAAACTTTGCGTCAGAAGACTTACAAAAGTGGTTCAAAGAAATGAACATTGAACACAGCTTTGCCTCTGTGGCACACCCACAAGCGAATAGGCAAGTTGAGAGCGTGAATAAACAAATAGTGGTTGGCATCAAGGCAAGGCTCGGGACCGCACGCAGAGGATGGGTAGACGAACTCCCAAGCATTTTATGGGCCCACCGCACCATGCCCAAAACCAGTACGGGTGAAACTCCGTTCAGTCTTGTCTATGGTTCAGAAGTGGTAATCCCAGCAGAAGTTGGTCTCCCGTCACCACGCATGATCGCCATGAAAGAACAAGATAATGAGCAAGAACGACGAATTGATCTGGACCTTCTTGAAGAAAGGCGCAAAAACGCAGCCATTGCAGAAGCCAGGTATAAATCAAAATTAGAAAAGTACTATAATGCGCGGGTACGCATATGCACCTTCGTTCCAGGAGATTTTGTCCTGCGCGACAACGAGGCATCTAACGCGGAAAAGCCAGGAAAACTAGCGCCTAGGTGGGAAGGACCATATGTCATCCACGAAGTCCTGGGGAAGGGCACATACACTTTAAAGAGGCTTGATGGAACGAATATACCACGCACCTGGAACGCATAACAACTGCGCAGGTGCTACATGTAATCAACCTAAACCATCTCATATAGTAAGCCGTACACATGCGCAGAGAAACATAATTATTCTTTTATCCACTTTGTATCCATTGGTCCCGCGCCTTATCAATACAAAGATTACCTTTGTTATGTTCTATTGTTTATTACAAAATTGCATGTAATTCCTTTTGGTAAGCGCGAAAACACTATGGTAAAACATTGCAAGTCTCATGAACGGTCTACGGGTACAAGCCCCACACACAATTCAGACCTACATAAGCTTCGAACCATCTTTATTCGCCCTACCTAAACAAAGTAATTATACACATGCAAGATATTGTAATCCAAACAAACAATATATTCAAAAACAGTTACTTGCGTACTAAACGTAATAACAAAAACCCACACGCACAGAAGTGCATCAAAAAGTTACTTGTGCAACAAAAGCACATTAACAAAAATATACAAAGCACAGTAGTACTGGAACAGTAATTACAAAACGAACAAACTAGACACCCGGAAACATGGCTAGAACCTCTGCAGAGGTGTATAGTGCCTCATCGTACCATTCCAACGGGTGAGGGTCGACAATCCATTTGTCGACATCGACAGATACCAACGGAATCTTGGCCGAAGAAGCCAAACGATGATTACAACGACGCCGTTGGTACACAATCGAACAACGACCTCTCCGATCAGCCGGAAACCTCTGTATTAAAACATTTGCCGATAAACGGGTAACTCCTTCGCCATCATCACCCCCAACACGAAGAGAAGCATAATCTACTAAAGGAACGTTGTTTCCAGCATCCTTATCCGGCGATAGTCCTGAAAGGAGAAGGAGAGCTTCCGCAGCTTCAAAAGATTCCAGAATTTCAGAAACCCCCTGAGATCGGAATCTTCGCCTGGCCCTCATTTTTCCCAAATTTGGTAAAATCCCAATACACTCTACATAAATATGTAACCAGGAGGAATTGACGTCAGCATTGAGAAGAGGGTTGAATGAAATTGCAATGATTAATGTCAAATCACACCTTTTAGAAACGGCGCTGCCACAATAATCATGGCATCTTATTAAATGCCCCCTGTCAGCAACTGCACACATTCCCAAAGCTACAGTTTCAATTAGAAGCTGAAAGGTCAACACACACATGCATCTTTCACTTACAGTCACGTCAAAAAAAAAACAACGTTTCATTTTAAATGAACAGTTCAAGAAATAAGGGATAAATATTGTTTCCTAAAGAAATTATCCATTTTTCACGCCCAAAAAAGCTCCACAACAAAAATCACCCACCTCTCATTGTCTAGTGCTCCACTTATTTGCATAAGAGCAACACTAGACTGGGGGACTTGAAGGGGTAAGGTCCCAAAAACCTTATACAAGTGCTTGAGACCATACCGCAACCTCGTCAATAAGCTCTCTTTAGGACGAACCTTGCACGACCGCGCACTGGATCTAAAAGAGAAATCAGAAAGAAAAGCAGTTTTTAAATAACCACGCGCCAAAAGGAACTAAATCCTTGCGCAGGTTCTCGTGCAACAGATAGGGTAAAACCCTATCTAAACTTCCACATAAATAACATCCAGACTTGGATAAAAGTAACTTCTCTGTTACCATAGAAAATTGCATGAGGAAGAGCCACATAGGATTATCGTTGTATCCTTCTAGAAGGCTTGATCATGCACCACCATTCGGTTATAACCGAAATGGCCACGTGGCATCATCCCAGGCTCCCTCGAAGTCATGATGATGGCACCGAATTAAAGGAGAGATCCACACTTGCCCACCGTCCACGTGGCATCACCCTAACCGTTGATCGAGACCGCGATCCGTGTGCACACACACTCGTTAGCGATTGACGGAAGGAAACATAACTGCTTACGGAAAAGCACTTTCCATCAAGTTTTCATCAACAGATTTTCCCGCCCAACTTCCGGCTATAAATAAAGGATAATCCAGGTATAATTTTCCAAGTTACTCTCACTTCACTTTACTACTTCTCCTTCTTCATCAAACCTATACTTATTCTCACGCCAGAGGGTGGTCACGGAGAGAACCTCCATTCTCCCCGTGACGAGTCTAACGGCTGTTCGTTTTGCAGTGTTGTTCGAGGGAGAAGAACTTTCACCCCTGAATCAAACGAGGAGATATAACCCCTTTTATGCAGATTCAAACCCCCTGGTTCAATTGATTTCGGTTGATTAAACCAGTGTTTCTTCAACCCCCAAAAGTGGTAAACAAAAAAGGGGTTCAAGTATACTCACAGTTTTTCAAAGTTTCCTTTGGTGATTCGGTGAAGAGTTGGAGGTTGGAGCTTTAAAGCTTCCTTTAAAACACTTAGTGTTTTCTTTTAGAACTCTTAGAGTTCTCTTCCTTGCTTTGAAGATTTAAGAGTAGTAGAAAGGTTGAGAGAAGAATGGTTGGAACACTTAGTGTCCTTTTAGAATTCTTGATTTAGAGAGATTGAGAGAATTAGAGAGCTGGAGAGAAGAATGGTGTGAAGAAAATGGTAGAAGGAGGTTGGTATTTATAAGTAGAGAATGTAGAAAAGGGTAAAATATGATTGGTTAAAAAAAGTGGAAGAGGATTGAAAAGATGATTGGTGGAGAAAGGAGGTGGAAAAGGGTGAAATATGATTGGCTAAATGAAGGTGGAAGAGGATTGATGAGGTGGAAAGATGATTGGTATATTTTTTTGGTATTTCTTGAGTATATATTATGTAATTGAGTATATAAAAAAAATATAAAAGTATAATTCAAGTATTGAGGATGTGCGTATAAGTATTTATACGTATAATTATGTCGGTTTGCGTATAAATACGTATTTAAATGATCGGTTGTGTGAATAAGAAATATGTATAAAATATGAATTTTATTATGATTAACGCCTTGAATTGTGAGATTGAAATTAAAATACGAATGTAAGGTTTCTAAAATTAGAATACGAATACGAGCATTTTTAAAATAGAAATACGAAGGTACGAGGCGTTACATATGTTGGCTAATTCGGGTCAGAATCAAAAGTCAAAGCAGAAGTCAAACTGCTTAACTTTCAGTTGCAAACTGAAAATGATGGACTGAACATGCTTAGACATATTCTAATATTATTTACCAACTTATATAGTGTCAAAAATGTGAGTTTAAACATTTACAAGTTCATTTTATAAGTTTTCCGAAAGCTGCATTTTTTACTTTTAATTTCATATAACTTTGACCCGTCATTTGACCAATGTAACGTGATTTCCAGGAGGTGCCATTTTAAGGGATTATCCCCTACCATATTACGATCACGTAGCCATGTTCAATTCAAACAATGGCTGGACCATAATGGTCTTAACCGAAAGTCAAAGCAAAAGTCAATTTGCTTGACTTTCGGCTAAATACTTAGCCTATAAATGAAAAGAGTAGCGAAGGAACACTTAATAGTGATCCAAGAGAGTTTGAACTCAAAGGGAGGCTCCTTTTTGATCAGGAACACTCCAAGTAGCAGATAGAGAGAAGAATAAGAAACAAGCAAAGGAAAATGCAAGCTTAGCTTGCTATTTATACTTGAGGAAGATGCATAGGATCAATCCAGGTGTTAGGGGTTGTTATAAGATGTCTCTAGGTGCCCGTTGACGTGTAAAAACCAAATTAAAGGTGGCAATTCGCGGATACATGGCAACAGGTGCAGCCTGCCTTGGCTCCCAAACAAAACTGCCAGTGGCAGTCCTTACGGACCGTATGTGTAACAACTCTCATTAAAATTACTATCTCTTATTCTATTTTGTCTAATGGGAAACCCTAATTGAGTCCCCCAAGAAATATTGCATGAGCCCTAAAATTTTCAGAAAAGTTGGAACTAGGATCAAGGCCCCTAAAACTCAAGGGGGGGTATTCCCTACATATGTTTATCCGCTCAAAACGATTCTAAAACACGTAATTTTGAATTTCGTCGACTCAGCAGGGCTAAGTAGGTGACAAAGCAGGCCTAGCCTAATTTGGATTTCCCCCCGATACGCGACAGGTGCGGGAGATCTTGTCGCGACACGCGGGAGGTCCAAATTTGGACTATAAATCCAGGGGCTTGGGACTTAAATTGTTTGCATATTTTGACAAAAAATTTATTTACGTACGTTAAGTTATACGCTGTTTACTACAAAACACACACAGCACGAAACGCTGTCGCGATAACAGGGTAATAACTCGATCACTGCTATGATTTAATGTCCGATCGATAAAAACCAATCCGATGGATGTTTAAGTGCTGCCCAAACTCGGGTTATGCTTTGTCATTCGTCGTGAATTCGATGGATGTTTAAGTATCGCACTTTGTCATTTGTCGTGAGGGTTTTGAATCTCGTGAGTTGTCGTAAAAGTTGGATTAAAGTTACTAACCTAGTTTTCGTGTGCATTGTTATTTAAATTAGGTTACAAGGCTAATCAGTAGGCTAAACTCTGCCCGTTTAAATCTGCACTGTGAATCATTCTCTTTTTATCAATAATGTTTTACAATACTCCAATTATTTTCAAAGTTATAATTACAGGGATTAAGTCGTGGTTATCTTGAATCACTGGCTAGTGGGGTATTGTGCACATTACTAACTTCTCACGGTTAGGCTAATAAATCCTAACAGTGATAATCATCACTACTTGGGTGAAAGGACCCAATAGTGGTATGACCATCGTCACCAGGAGGTGACACGGCGCCAGATAAAAATAAGATAGAAGCCATTGTAATCGCTCTTATGCTGTAATTTATAACTATGTGTCATTTTATCAAATTTGAACGACTCGCCAGTATTTCCCCGCTAATAAAATATTTTTAAAACATGTTTCAGGCGACCTGCTGTGAATCAAGGAAAATGTGCTACGGAGCACTAACAAGCTTGAAGAGGTGGCTCAATTAAATAAATAAACATGTTTTGTAAACCAGGGAATTTCCTTGTAAAATTCCTCTATTGTAAAATACGAGGTTTTATTCCACATTATGGAAAGAAAATAATCGGGCATTTAAATTTTTAAAAGATCCTGAAAAATCTTCTGCTGTCAACTCAATTAATAAATACCACGGGTTTCTGTCCCGCGGCCCTGGACCGGGTCAAACCGGGGGCGGGGGCCGTGACAGGAAAAGGTGGTGTCAGAGCCACTGAATTAAGCCAATTAAGTATTTAGAAATACTTAATTTTTCCTGATTACCCTCTTGTGATTATGTATTTTGTTAACTGACTACTTGTTAGTTACAGTATGGGTAAGCAAAGAATTTCGGACATCTATCATCAACTAGAGAGTACACCAAAAGATAAAGGAACTTTATTCCAATCAAATTCCTCAAAATACTCAGCAGATACTGAGGAATGAATATTTGTTCGTAAGGCACAATTTGAGAAACCCTCTTTACTTATCCTGCTGAAACCCAACTCCTAGTGAATTTGGAACCGGCCATCCCAGATCCCCTTGTCAACCCCAGACCTTTAGGAGAAATGGAAGAATGGTGGACCAATGACTGGCAATTTCAGAATCTCCTAAATAACCCTTATACCTTTTTCCCTCAGTTTGACCCAGAGCCTGCACCAAACCCACCGATGAGCAATGAGAACTTGACTGAACTCCGCCATTTTGGCGAGGAGCTGATGGATGCAGGGAATCGAATCCGGGAGGTGGGAGAACAGATCTCCTGGAAATACGGCGAGAGAGAACGTCGTTTCTAAGATACCAGCTGATGGGGATGGTGTGACTGTGGTTATGTGGTTGTAGGAATATATGTTTAATAATAATAAAATATAATTAGGTGAAATAACTAAAAATAAAACTTGTGTAAGATAACCAGTTTGTACGGATTCCTAATATATATAAAATATCGAACGTCGAAAGATCGACAATTTTGACTAAACATGTTGATTATGTGCGATTATTTTTGTTATGTTTGGATATTACTTCCTTTGTACTAATCACTTATATAAATTAATTACCTGATTGCACACGCTGGTAATGAACCCGTTAATGAAGTACATCAATCTGAGCAAAACCAGGAAGATCAATTTCTGAATAGGCAAGATATTAAGAATGTCGTTGCTCAGGGAATAGCCAATGTTATTCCAGCAATCCTGGCTGCTGCTAGAAATCCAGTTGAACCTCAACAAATTATTCCTAGCAAACGTACTCATGAAGATAATTTCAGTAATAGTGTAAACAGAGGCGACAACTATACTAATAACGACAACGATGGAATACAAGCCCCACTCCTTAAGAAAATGAAAACTGCAACGGCTGGTTGCACTTATAAGGAGTTTCTTGCCTGTAAACCGGTAGAATTTGCAGGCAACGAAGGGGCAACTGCTGCACTGCGTTGGTTAGAAAAAACCGAAGGCAGTGATTAAAATAAGTAAATGTGCTGAGGAAGACAAGGTCATGTACGTGTCGCATCTTTTTAAAGAAGGGGCGCTAGAACGGTGGAATACAGTACTACAAGCCAAGGGAAGCAATGTGGTCTACGCCATGAGTTGGGAAGAATTTAAGCGGCTAGTGGAGAGAAAATTATGTCCCGAATATGAGAAAGAACAAATGGCAAACAAGTTTCTGAACCACCGAATGGTGGATGTAGACTGTCGAGGGTATACTTCGACATTCTTCGAGTATGCTAGAATAGTACCAACCCTGGCTTCGCCAGAACCGGTACTTATTTCTCGCTATATTTGGGGATTGATTGGCGAAATCCGTGATATCGTTAAAGCTGCGAGACCTCGCACTATTGACGATGCTGTGGAATTAGCTAACACCCTAACTGACGGGCTGATATGTACCCGAGAAGAAAATAGAAAGAAGGAAGTGGCCCAAAAGATTACCCAGGGATTCTGTATGGGTAACCGTAGTAATTTCAAGAAAAAGGGAACTGGGCAATCTTCCACTGTTCCATTTTGCAATGCCTGCAAAAGAAAGCATTTTGGAAGATGCAAAGGATATTGCAATTTTTGCAAAATTCCGGGGCATCAAGAAGAAGATTGTAGGAAGAAGAAAGCAACAATCTGCTACAACTGTGGAGAAGCTGGACCTTTTAGGCCAGACTGTCCGAAATTGGCCAAACCAGCTGATAACAAAGCCAAACCTGCAGAAGGAACTACCAAGAAAAACGCAAGAGCCTTCCAGTTGACTACTCAGGAAGCAGAACTGATTCCTGACGTAATAGCTGGTACGTTCCTAGTTCACAACGTTTATGCAAAAGTATTATTTGACTCTGGCGTAAACCAAAGTTTTATAAATACTTCATTCTGCCAAACTCTTAAGTTACCGTTAACAAAACTTAGGCAAGTTTTTACAGTAGAAACGACAGATGGGAACTCTGTTAACATAAATACGGTTTTGCGAGAAGGAAAGATAGAACTCTTAGGCCATAAATTTTCTGCAAACTTATTACCTATGGATTTAGCAGGATTCGACGTTGTATTAGGAATGGATTGGTTAGTAGCCAACCATGCTCGAATTCTTTGAAATAAGAACTCCATAGAAATTCATACACCCACAGGAGAATTAGTGGTAATTACACGAGATAAGCCACGTAAGCTAATGAAATTCATTTCAGTAATGAAAGTGGCCAGTTATTCAAGAAAACAAGAAATAGTGTATATGATTTCGGTAATCATTAACACTAAAGATAAGGAACTTAAAGAAATTCCTGTAGTATCTGAATACCCAGATGTATTCCCAGAAGAACTACCGGGATTACCACCCAATAGGGAAGTCGAATTTAGAATTCATCTAATTCCCGGAACTACACCGATAGCCAAGGCACCTTATCGGTTAGCACCCACTGAAATGTTAGAACTGAAAAAGCAATTAGATGAATTACTCAGTGAAGGATTCATACAACCTAGTTCGTCCCCGTGGGGAGCTCCCGTGTTGTTTGTGAAAAAGAAAGATGGGTCAATGAGAATGTGCATCGATTATAGGGAATTGAATAAAGTAACAACTAAGAATCGATACCCATTACCTAGGATTGATGATCTCTTTGACCAACTCCAAGGAGCTAGATATTTTTCCAAGATAGATTTATGCTCCGGATATCATCAATTGAAAGTACAAGAAGAGGACATACCTAAAACTGCTTTCAGAACTAGGTATGATCATTACGAGTTTACAGTCATGCCCTTTGGATTAACAAATGCTCCTGCAACATTTATGGACATGATGAATAGGATCTGTAAACCGTACTTGGAAAAAATTTGTAATTGTCTTCATCGACGATATACTTATTTTTTCCAAAAGTCAGGACGAACATTGTGAGCACCTGCATGCACTCTTAACTTTGTTAAGAAAGGAAAAGCTTTACGCCAAATTCGCAAAGTGTGAATTTTGGTTACAGGAGGTGCAATTTTTAGGACACATGGTGAATCACGAAGGTATTCACGTAGATCCTGCTAAGATAGAAGCAATCACCAAATGGAAAGTCCAGCAATCAGCTATGGAAATTAGAAGCTTTCTAGGATTAGCAGGATACTATAGACGATTTATTACGGATTTTTTCAAAAGAGTTGTACCATTAACTAAGTTAACATGTAAAGCAGCTAAGTTTGAATGGGGACCTAGGCAAGAAGAGGCCTTTAGGATTTTGAAGCAAAAGCTAACAAACACCCCAATCCTTGCCTTACCAAAAGGGACAGAAGATTTTGAAGTATACTGTGATGCTTCAAAACTAGGATTAGGATGTGTGTTAATGCAATGCAAGAAGGTAATTGCGTATGCCTCAAGACAATTAAAGAAGCACGAAGAAAATTACACGACTCATGACTTAGAATTAGGAGCCATAATTTTTGCCCTTAAGATTTGGAGACACTATTTGTATGGAAGTAAGTTTACTGTCTATATAGATCATAAGAGTTTAAAATACATATTTGGGCAAAAAGAATTGAATATGAGGCAAAGAAGATGGATGGAAATTCTAAGTGACTACGACTGTGATATTCAATATCACGAAGGAAATGCAAACGTAGTTGCAGATGCCTTAAGTCGTAAATATCACGAAAAGCAAAAGCGAGTTCGTGCTCTTAGATTAAATCTACAGTTAGATTTAATGGAACAACTGAAAAATGTTCAAGAAACAGCAATCAAGGATGATGCTGAAGAAATGAAAGGAAGAATAAAAGAATTAGAACAAGGAAGTGATGGAATTTGGAGATTCCACAAAAGAAGGATTTGGGTACCTAAGCAAGGAGATTTAAGATATAAGATTTTAGAGGATGCTCATAAATCTAGGTATACCATGCATCCTGGAAATAATAAGATGTACCAAGATCTAAGGAATAATTTCTGGTGGATAGGAATGAAAAAGGATATAGCTGGATATGTATCTAAGTGTCTAACTTGTTCACAAGTCAAAGCAGAACACCAGAAACCTTCAGGATTGCTACAACAACTAGAGATGCCTGTTTGGAAATGGGAACTTATAAAAATGGATTTTGTTACTAAGTTGCCCAAAACCAGAAAAGGTAATGATGCGATTTGGGTAATTGTGGATCGATTAACCAAATCAGCTCATTTTCTACCCATGAAAGAAACCTTCAGCATGGAAAGGTTAGCCAAGTTGTATGTAGATGAGGTAGTATCCTTACATGGAGTTCCACTCTCCATTGTATCGGATAGGGATAGTCGTTGCACTTCACATTTCTGGATAAGTTTCCAAGAAGCCATGGGAACCCGACTAAATCTAAGTACTACATACCATCCTCAGACAGACGGACAAAGTGAAAGGACGATCCAAACACTGGAGGACATGCTTAGGGCATGTGTAATAGATTTTGGTGGAAATTGGGATGACCACCTACCATTAATTGAATTCTCCTATAATAATAGTTATCATTCAAGCATCGAAGCTGCCCCGTTCGAAGCACTGTATGGACGAAAGTGCAGAACTCTAGTTTGTTGGGCAGAAATAGGAGAAAGTCAATTATCAGGTCCTGAAATAGTACAAGAAACCACCGACAAGATCACTCAAATCAAGGAAAGACTGAAAACGGCTCGTGATCGTCAGAAAAGTTATGCAGACAATAGACGCAAGCCGTTAGAATTTCAAGTGGGAGACAAGGTACTCTTGAAAGTTTCTCCTTGGAAAGGAGTAGTTCGGTTCGGAAAGAAGGGAAAGTTAAGTCCAAGGTACGTAGGACCATTCCTAGTAATCCAACGAATAGGACCAGTTGCTTATCGTTTACAACTACTAGAAGAGTTAGCCGGAGTACATGACGTGTTTCATGTATCCAATCTCAAGAAATGTCTATCTGACGAATCCCTGGTAGTACCTCTTCAAGATGTAGAGGTAAATGAAAAGTTAAATTTTGTTGAGAAGCCACTACAGATAGAAGACAGAAAGGTCAAGTTTCTCAAACACAAAAGACTCGTACTGGTCAAAGTCAAGTGGGATTCAAAGAGAGGACCAGAATACACTTGGGAGCTGGAATCAGAAATGAAGCGAAAATATCCCTACCTATTCCAGTAAATCTCGAGGACGAGATTTTTATTAAGGTGGGGAGGATGTAACAACTCTCATTAAAATTACTATCTCTTATTCTATTTTGTCTAATGGGAAACCCTAATTGAGACCCCCAAGAAATATTGCAGGAGCCCTAAAATTTTCAGAATAGCTGGAACTAGGATCAGAGCCCCTAAAACTCAGGGGGGGGGGTATTCCCTAAATATGTTTATCCGCTCAAAACGATTCTAAAAAACGTAATTTTGAATTTCGTCGACTCAGCAGGGCTAAGTAGGTGACAAAGCAGGCCTAGCCTCATTTGGATTTCCCCGCGATACGCGACAGGTGCGGGAGATCCTGTCGCGACACGCGGGAGGTTCAAATTTGGACTATAAATCCAGGGGCTTGGGACTTGAATTGTTTGCATATGTCGACGAAAAATTTCTTTACATACGTTAAGTTATACGTTGTTTACTACAAAACACACACAGCATGAAACGCTGCCGCGATAACAGGGTAATAACTCGATCACTGCTACGATTTAATGTCCGATCGATAAAAACCAATCCGATGGATGTTTAAGTGCTGCCCAAACTCGGGTTATGCTTTGTTATTCGTCGTGAATTCGATGGATGTTTAAGTATCACACTTTGTCATTTGTCGTGAGGGTTTTGAATCTCGTGAGTTGTCGTAAAAGTTGGATTAAAGTTACTAACCTAGTTTTCGTGTGCATTGTTATTTAAATTAGGTTACAAGGCTAATCAGTAGGCTAAACTCTGCCCGTTTAAATCTGCAATATGAGTCATTCTCTTTTTATCAATAATGTTTTACAATACTCCAATTATTTTCAAAGTTATAATTACAGGGATTAAGTCGTGGTTATCTTGAATCACTGGCTAGTGGGGTATTGTGCACATTACTAACTTCTCACGGTTAGGCTAATAAATCCTAACAGTGATAATCATCACTACTTGGGTGAAAGGACCCAATAGTGGTATGACCATCGTCACCGGGAGGTGACACGGCGCCAGATAAAAATAAGATAGAAGCCATAGTGATCGCTCTTATGCTGTAATTTATAACTATGTGTCATTTTATCAAATTTGAATAACTCGCCAGTATTTCCCCGCTGATAAAATATTTTTAAAACATGTTTCAGGCGACCTGCTGTGAGTCAAGGAAAATGTGCTACGGAGCACTAACAAGCTTGAAGAGGTGGCTCAGTTAAATAAATAAACATGTTTTTGTAAACCAGGGAATTTCCTTGTAAAATTCCTCTATTGTAAAATACGGGGTTTTATTCCACATTACGGAAATAAAATAATCGGGCATTTAAATTTTTAAAAGATCCTGAAAAATCTTCCGTTGTCAACTCAATTAATAAATACCACGAGTTTCTGTCCCGCGGCTCCTGGACCGGGTCAAACCGGGGGCGGGGGCCGTGACAGTATGGCCTCAGGCTTACGGTCCGTAAGCCTGCTTATGCGCCCCTGGTTTTCACTCCTTACGGACCATAAGGATTAAGGCCTTGCGGTCCGTAACCGCTTGCCAGATACAAAGTTATTCCAGTCTTACGGTCCGTAAGCACTAATGGCTTACGGCCCGTAAGCGTCACTCAAAGGTCAATAAATTGACATGTTGACATAAATCGTCCCTCCTCAACATTCTTCCATAATTTTACACATTTGGCCCCCTCTCGCCAAACAAAGTGGCATAAAATGAGAGTTTATCGGACACGTGTCATCATATAATTTGACACAAAATTTACGAGGTGTTACACGAACGGTGTGTAAAAAAAATATGAAAAGATTACACCCAAAATGAGGTTATTGGTGATGCTCTTAAAGACTCCTAACAAGGAAAAAAGGGGTTAGTTTTTTTTCTTAAAGTTTACCCATTTTTACATAATATAATAATTAGTGTAGAGATCATGTACATGAAGCAAATCCTATACGAAGTATACATGAGATGGGGGGGGGGGGGGTGACTTTGTGTGTTGTGTCACTTAGGAGTTAACCGGAACACTAACTCAGTTAGTTTTTTTTTCTGACGTAGGCAATTTTTGATTAAGTGTCTTATTTTTGATGAGGTGACATGCTAATGGGAAAAAAATATTTTTTAAAGAAATCTAAATTATTATTTTAAATAAATCTATTTTTAATAATAATTAATATATAATTATATACATAAAATAATCCCCTGTCTCTCTCTCTACTTCTCTCTCTCTCTCCCTCCCTCTGTCCACCAATAACAACTGTCACCATCAACCATCACCGACCCACCTGCCACCATCTACTACCACCGTCACCATTTACACCAGTTGTCATTTACCATCACCGTTTACCCCATTTTCAATTTCAAACAATCCCCAACCCTCCACCAAATCTTCAACAACCCACCACTGCCCCACCTGCCACCATCCACCACCACCACCACCATCACCATTTACCCCATTTTTGGTTTCAAACAACAACCCTCCATCATATCTGCAACAACCCACCACCCACCTCCTACAACCACCCAATTTTGGTATGGGCATTTGTGTGTGGTGGTGGTGTGTGGTTGTGTAGAGTTTTGTTGTGTACAGTTCTAGGATGAGAGAGTTTGATCTTAAAAAACTTTGAACACAAGTGTAATCCATTTCCACGTCTATCATGCACATGGGATAATTAATATACACCGCAGAATAATAAAAGTAACCAAGCTAGTGTTTATTTAACCCCGGAGTGACACAATACACAAATTGTTAAATTGGGAGTGGTGAGAGTCAAAGTGAAAGTTGGGAGTGGTAGCGGCCAACGGCCAATAGTTGAGGGTGATAAAAATCCAATAAACCAATATTTAAAAAATATATATATACTGTATTAACGAGCATTTCATTCTCTTTAATTCGAGCAGACTATTACTATAGTTTTCTTAATTTTTTTTACGAGATACGTGATTACACATTCTATAATATAACATTTGATGAACAAATGGGTTTTCCGCCTAAATGGTGTTTGTGGATTAGAGGTATTCTTACTTCCGCTCGGGCTTCAGTTCTGGTCAATGGCTCGCCTACCTTTGACTTTAAATGTGAAACAGGTCTTCGCCAAGGTGATCCTCTGTCCCCGTTTCTCTTTGTTATTGTTATGGAGACGCTTTCCTGGATGTTGAATAAAGCGAAGGAGGCGGGTGAATTTAGTGGTGTGACTTTCTCGGGTAATGAGGTTAGTTTTTCTCACCTTTTTTACGCCGATGATGCTTTGATTATTGGAGAGTGGTCCCATGAGAACTTAAAGAAAACGGCTCGAATACTTCGTGTCTTTTACTTGTGTTCGGGTCTTCGTATTAATCTTAACAAGTCTAACTTGTTTGGGGTTGGTACCGAAGATTGGGACGTTGACAATATGATGGAGGTCTTGGGGTGTAAAAGGGGTGTGATTCCGTTTGATTATTTGGGGATTAAAGTGGGAGCGAATATGAACCGTGTTAATAATTGGTTGCCGATTGTGGACATAGTTAAATCGCAGCTTAGTTCGTGGAAAGCCAAGACTTTATCTATGGGTAGGTAGACTCATTCTTATTAAATTGGTTCTTGAAAATCTTCCGATTTATTATTTTTCGCTTTATAAAGCTCCCTTGGCGGTGATCGAGCAAATAGAAGGGGTTATGAGAAGATTCTTATGGGCGGGGTCGAGTGTTGGAAACAAGATTTGTTGGGTGGCGTGGGATGATATCACTCGGCCTAAAAAAGAAGGGGGGTTGGGTCTCAATAAGCTCGTCCACATAAACGACGCTCTTCTCCTTAAATGGGTTTGGAGGTTTAAAAGAGAAGAAAGCAGCTTGTGGAAAAACATCTTGATTGGCTGTAACGGGTCTTCTCGCACGTGGTCTTTTCTGCCATGTACCCAGAATGCTAGTAGTTGCTGGAAGAATATTGTTAAGATGGGTGATAAAAAATTGCAGGATGGTAGACAGATTAGTCGCTTGTTTGCAGGGGCTGTTGGGGATGGTTTAAACGTGAATTTCTGGACTGATGTCTGGTTACATTCGATTCCTCTAAGAGAGAAATGTCCAAATATGTTTAGTATTGAGAAGAATAAATGGGCTTCATTGGCGAGTCGTGTGATCATAACCAATAACGGTAGAGATATGCTATGGGAATGGCGTAGAAATCCCACCAGTGCCGAGGAGGTGTCTGAGTTATTTTCTTTATTGCAAGATATTTATGATTACCAATGGATTGATGGCAAAGATCGATGGGAATGGAGAGGTAATTCTGATGGCTTGTTCAAGGTTCGGAAAATCAAGAAACTTTTTGTTATCTGCAGGAACATTAAGAATGAGTTAAAAATTAAATGGAAAGGGTGGACCCCTCTCAAATGTAAGCTGCTGATTTGGAGAGCTGGATTAAATCGTCTTCCTACGAAAGATCAATTGCAGAAAAGAGGGATAGCGTTGTCTGACCCGTTTTGTCCGTTCTGTAACACAGTGATGGAATCGGCTATTCACTTGTTTACAGGCTGTATTTTTGCTGCAGAAGTCTGGTTTCGCATCGGGTCGTGGTGCAGGCTGCAGGATATGATAATCTTTGACGTCAGTGATCTGTTATTGTTTCCGGACAACACGTCATTGGTTGCGGATCAGAAGAACCTGCTTAGGGGTATTATATATACTACCATGTGGTGTTTATGGAACGAGCGAAACTCCAAAGTTTTCTCTAATAAATACCGGAGAGCTATTGAAGTCGTGGAATATGTTAAGTCGATTTCTTTCTTTTGGGTTAGACATAGATCGAAGATGAAAGTTAAATGTTGGTTTGATTGGTGTAATTATCCCCTAGACTTGATGTAAGCTCGTTTTTGCGTTCTTGGGTCTTATCTTTGAAGGCTCCTGTGGCGGTTTTTGGTTAATGAAATTTAATTTCCAAAAAAAAAAAAAAAAAAACATTTGATGAAATTTCTTATAAATAGTGAATTTATTGGACAATAATTTAATATCAATATCAATTATGCCATTTATGGTCAATTTTGATTTATTAAATTTGAATTCTTTATATTTGTGTAATTATAAATCTCATAAGTTACTTTATTTTCTCTGTATATATCTAGATAAATTTTATTAGGAGAGTTTTTATGTTTAGTTATACGAATGTGTTTTTTATTTATTTGTTTACTTTCTTTTTTTTTCTTTTAATCAAAAAATATTATAAACTTGATGTTTTTCTTTCAATTGTTGTACCAGGGACGGTACATAAAAGAAGCGAAACGATATGTGATGAAGGTATACTATTCATTTTTTGAGTGTTTTAACTGGTTGAAGAACTTTGTAGGTCAATAGATGGATGCCATTGCATCCAGTGGCGGACCCATGATTTTTTTTCAATGGGGTCCATTTTTTCGGTGTTCAAAATTTTCATAACAAAACGATAAAATTTTCGGGTCGGTTCTTGTGCGGGTCGGGTCAGAGCGAGGTTTGAACTAGATTAAAAAAAAACAGAAAAAACAAGCTATACAAGAATTGAACCCATGACCTCTTGTTGTTAAAGAGAGAGGTTTACCACTACACCAGCTTTCCTTTTCTTTCTATGGTGTCCACCTAATTATATTTATGGGGTCCTAATAAAATTTAATATACCGGATCTACTAATTTTTTAAAAAACATTTGGGTCTGTGGACCCCGATCCTTTCAATGTGGGTCCGCCCCTGATTGCATCCACTCTTTTTCTATATTTTATCTATATGTACAAACGTCTATTGCATATAAATATTTATGTTTTCTTCACTTTGACTATTACTAAAACTAAAAATCTTCCCTTAGAGTACTAGTTCAACATAAATTATTACGTGATTACGCATTCAATATGACTTGTTATGACTGATGTTATTACTATTATGTTTATTTCGTGATTACACATTCAATAATAAGAACTTGATTGTTTACACATTCAATAAATCTCTAATATACGATATTATGTCGTTATTACAGGTTGATTGACTAATGTTTTGTATTACATATATATACTCAATACGTGATTAGACCTGAAATATTAGGTATTTCATGAAATATTGTGTATTACATGTTTTGTTTTTACGTAGTTAGATAATCACGAGGTTTCACATAAATACTATAATGAAATCAAGTAATCACGAAATGAGTATTCAAAATCACGTAGTCACGTAATAATACCTAGTCAACTATTGTAACGTAATTACGTAATCACTTATTGGGGTTTCACATAAATGGTTATAATGAAATCATGTAATGGGTATTCAAAATCACATAGTCACGTATAGGGTATTCAAAATCCTATATTTTTTTAAGAAAACTATAGCAATAGCATGCTTGAATTAAAGAGAATTTAATAACATATGAAAAAAGTTATAGATGTTTGAAAATCAGGGGGGATGCGTTCAAGTGAGAAAAACCAGAATACTATTTCTTTATTTGTTTTTTCAACTGTTTGAACCTAATATTTACCAAAATATCACCGCTTTATTTATAGGAATTGGTGTTAGGTGGTGTTAGGACATCAATGGTTTTCCTTCCCCGTATCTATGGCTGCAAACGAATCAAAATTTCGACGAACAGTTTGTGAACTGTTCGGCGAGAAATTCGTTTGTGTTCGTTCGTTTATTAAACAAATGAACACGAATAAGAAATTATGTTCATTTAATTAAATGAACGAACATGAACATAGACCGCATTCGTTTATTTATGTTCGTGAACGTTCGGTAATGTGTTCGATTGTTGAACAGTGTTTTTAGTTTTTATATTTTATTTAATTACTTCAAAATTCCGACAAATAAAATACTTAATAAGTGTCAGTGTGTGTATATATATATATATATATATACTATATTATAATACATGAGGGAAGGATTCCCAAAAGTTAAGAACTTCTTCCCCCATTATTTATAAATAAACCCCTAGAATGAGGGTAAAGTGGTCTTTTAAACCATAATTATTTTTTAGTCTCTCAATCTATTACATTTAAATCCTTGACATTTAACATAATTATGGGTAATTAGTTACACTTCCCCCCCCCCCCTCTCTTTAATTCTTTAACGTATTCCTGCGATATCTTACAACCCGTAATGTTTTAAAAAAATCCGAAGGTACCATGACGATCGGCACATTTTTTTAAACGTTTCGATAGTTGTCTTTTTTAGTTTAGCCGTGCGTTCATAAAGTACAAATAGCCGATGCGTAAATGTACAATTGATTAAAGTCAACATTTGTTTTTTACCCAAGCCAGCTTTGACCATTACCTAGCTACCGTGCATTAACATTTGTTTTTTACCCAAGTTTTTTGTTTTGAACGGCATTAATAAACTAAAATATTCCCTAATTTTACTTGTACAGAGTCAGTTTGTTGTGGCATGTTTAATATAGTATAGATAAAACTCACAACAAACTTCCTATTAAACATGGCACAACAAACTAAACAGGATATGTGCATCTTATTTTAAAAACTTAAAACTCACAACAAACTTCCTAAATAAATGGATGACCAATCTAAAACTAAACCCTAATGGACTACTATAAATACATAGCAAACACTCACAATTCTACATTTCTATTGCTAAACAGATTTAAAATATGGAGCCAGTTCTGAATTCACTTGATGCGAAAAAACAAGCATGCCATATTGAAAAATCTAAGGTCGGTTCTATGATAAGTTTTGTTATATCGCAATAATGAATAATTGTTTTCTTTTATTTACTTTTATGTGAATACTAACTTATTTGATTTTTCAGATTCAACACATCAATTTAAATACCCCAGTCGTCGAACAAGTTTTTGTTAGTTTTTAAGTAATATTTTCGCTTATAATCTTTCATATTAACAAGTTCGTTATGTTATTATTTGGTGTTTTATTGTAGGATGATGGTGATAATAGAGTTGAAATTATTTCTTATGGTGCAATGTTCAGTCCATACAAGTCTAATCTTCAACGTCAATTTAGTAAAGAGGTAATTTTAAAATTTATTTAATCTTTTTAAAAAAAAATTATTCAATATTTGTTTTTTTTATAAAATTTATTTAATCATTTTTTAACTTTTTTTATTAAATTTTTGTTTTTTAAGGAACGGAAGTATGAGAATCAAAAGAAAAGATCTAAGAGACTCTCTGATTGGAAATGGGTCGAGGTTATAAATTTAGATGATTCTGAGGACGATGAGAAAGAAGATGAATTAGATGATACTGCTGATTCGAGCACAAACAAGAAAAACGGATCAAAAAAGAAGAGAAATTAGATGAAATATATCAAGTGTTTTTATGTTTTTTTCATTTTCAGTTGTTTTTGTTTGGTCTAGACTATCCCATGAATAATAAAGTCTATTTTATATATGAAGTTTATGTTTTGTTTTATTTTATTGCACTTATAATTTACATGTCGATTGAACTAATATACTTTTGTCATTTGTTTAGTATTTTTTATTAACAAACGAATCTTTACATGTTTAAAACAGTTTTTCTATACTTTATTTATTATTAATTTTTATAACAAAACAAAACTTTGATATTTAGTAGATAGAAGATAAACTATGTTCCAATATTTTTGGAATTATTTAATACTAATTTACGATATTAGTAGATAGATAGTAAACTATATCCCAAAATTTTAGGAATTATTTAATACTAATTTACGATATTTATTTAATACTAATTTACGATATTAGTAGATAGATAGTAAACTATATCCCAAAATTTTAGGAATTATTTAATACTAATTTACGATATTTAGTAGATAAATAGTAAACTATGTCCCAAAATTTTAGGAATTATAAGTCAACTAATTAGGTCCTCCAAGTTAATTATATGGGATGAGGCATCGATGGCGAAACGTCAGGCGATAGAGGCAGTTGATCGAACATTGCAAGATATTATAGGTGTTAGGCTCCCACGTGTAACACTTATGACATATATCCACCACAATAATGTTATCATATACAAATAAGAAAACTATCATATACAAATAAGAAAACTACCAGCAACGAGTGCCGCAATCCAAAGTGTCGCCCCCGCCGAATCGCGCGGGCACCCTACTAGTATATATATATATATATATATAGGGTAAGGTTATTGTAAAAAAGGTTAAAAGTGTGAGAAGTGTGAGAAATATTGTGGAGGTGACATGTGTCCTAAATCTAAATTAATTCAAAAGGGTAAATAAGTAATTTTATCATTGATTTAATTAATTCAAAACCTTTCATAACCGCCACCCCAATTTATAGTAATACGTTTTTTAAAGATCTCTATAAAACACTACGAATAACACTGCAAACACCATTCAGCACGTATATAACACCATTCAATAATTATATAACACCCTTCAATAAGTATATAACACCATTTTAAATATCTCTATAAAAACACCACGAATAACACTGCAATTACCATTCAGCACGTATATAACACCATTCAATAATATATAACACCATTCAGTTAGTATATAACACCATTCGATAAGTATATAACACCATTTTAAAGATCTCTATAAAAACACTACAAATAACACTGCAAAATCACCATTCAGCACATATATAACACCATTCAATAATTATATAACACCGTTCAATAAGTATATAACACCATTCAATAATTATATAACACCATTCATTAATATATAACACTATTAAAGACACTGCAAAACACCATTCAATAGTTCATAACAATGTAATAAGTACATAACACTACAAAAAAGATATAACACTACACACTAAAACACACTATGAATAATATATAACACCATATTACCCTATTATAACACTGTATAACACTACAACCCCGTAATGGTGGGAGTCTGAAATAGCAACGACACGATGGAGAGTGGTCGGACCGGTGGCGCGATGATGCGTGTGAAGTGTTATATATATTAGGTGTATATTTTAAGCCCTTTTAACACTTATTTTTAGCCAAGTTTTAAATTTATAAAACACGATATTTTACTAACACTAAACACCCATATGGGCAAGTGCACCCATCGTGAGCGTAGTATAGCGTTGGTAAGATACCGAGGTCGTCCAAGGATACAAGAGCTTTTAGTACCGGTTTATCCTCAACGTCTAATCAAAATAAAAAGTTTAGAAAAATGTTTTAAACTAAGAAAAATAAAAACTAACTAAAATGCTGAAAATAAAAAAAAAAGAAAAACAGATAGACAAGATGAATCACTTGGTTCCGACTCGTATCTAGTATAACCTTTGATTATTTCCGCACTTTTGCACATAATTAAGAGATTATCTTAGTTATTGTAGTAGGCCCCCTCTTTTGAAGGTGACGTTACCCTCACCCCAGTAGTTTGAGTCAGCAAGGATACAATCCTAAAAGGGTGGATTATTGGAAGATAATGAATTAAGTTATTAATGCAATATTATGGTAGGCCCCTCTTTTGGAGGTGACGTTACCCTCGACTAAGTAGTCTGAGTCAGCAGGGATACAGTCCTAAATAGCCGGGTTATAGTATTAATAGTAGTTAACTTATGAGGGGATCAAAGAGTTTGGACCCCCGCCATCCAATACCGTGAAGCATTGAAGGAGGTCCTACTAAATTTGACCCAGGTCCATTGCAGGACCTCTAAACGCTGAACAATGGCAAGACCTTTACCAAACCGTTCCCTTAACCCCCGACCAGGTAGCCAACATACCTCCATATAGACCGTGGAGATATGAATGGTGAAAATCTTTTATTTTATATAGACAGTAAAATAATGCCAAGACACCACGGACAAACGATAAGGAAAGATCACCTTCAACATAAGTAACTAGTTATTAAAGTCATTAATACAAAACCAAATAAAAAGTGCAAAAGATTAGAAATAAAAAGTATTATACTAGACACTTTTTCTTCACCAAGTGGTGTAAGAGACTTAGGCAAACATGGCCTTGATTGTCAAGAACTCTTACGATCAATCTTGGATCCCGAGACGACTCACACACTCTACGATGGACAATGGATGATGGTGGTGGATGATGGTGTTGTGGTGGTGGTGGGTGGTGGATGAAGTGTGAGAGAGGTGGTGTGCCAAGGGATGAGTTGAAATGAAACCAAGCACTCCTATTTATAGGCTGAACAGAAGGCTGGGCACGCCCCCGTGTCCGCTGGACACGGCCCCGTGCCTGTCTAACACTCTCTCTCTTCATTAATTGTAATTCGCAATTACAATTAATGCGCCTGCTGTACTTTCGCCACGCCCCCGTGTTCACTGGACACGGCCCCGTGGTGGGCAATAGAAGCTTCTATAGGTTTGTCTTTTCTGCTGCTTCTTGGGCACGGCCCCGTGCTGGCTGAGCACGGGGCGTGTTCAGTCTTCTGCCTTCTCTATTTTTGCTTGGGAAGATGCCGTTGAGGGGTCGGGCAGTCCACTTATATTCCTTTTCTTGTATTTATGTTGGATTTAGCCGTCTTTTTGCTTCTTTTGTGTTTTTGAGCTCATTTAATCCTGAAAATACAAAAGGAAGACAAAAAACACTCTTTTTCCAATATTAGTACTTAAAAAGGGTTAGTTTTATGCCTCATTTGATGTAATTTATATGTTGCATTTTACATACATCAAATACCCCCACACTTGAACTTTTGCTTGTCCTCAAGCAAAACTCTTTAATATGTGGCTTACACTCCCAAATGGAATGGGTAGAAGAGAAGGTTTTGGCTTGTCATAGAGTGTTGGGAATCCAAGATCCTTTTGGGTTTTATTTTTATCTATTTACAATCCTATTCGTAATGATTTGTTTAGAACGTTTCATAGGAGAAATTACTTATTTGGGCATAACATGCCTTTTTTTTAAATTCCATTTATATACAAGTTCACATACCTCACGGGAGAAATCACTCACACTCGGCCGAAGGTGTATTTTTAGTGAATCACTCGAGAGCGGCATGGAACTTACTCCTACCATAGGCTTGCCAAGCAATCAATCCTCCTCCTTTTTAACTTTTATACCTTTGTAAATATCAAGAGGACTTTGTGGGTTAAGGGTTAGGCTTGGGTTAAAGGTAGGTGGTTGGGATAGTGGTTAGTGGTTAGTAGAAAAAGGGTGAAAAGCGTAACAAGTGTCGGTTTTCGTAGGACTTTCTATTTTTGTAACTTTTATTTTGATGAAGCTATTATTCAAACAAAGTTGTTTTTGATGAACTTGTTTGTTTATCTTTTGCTTCATCATCAACACACTTTTTTTTTTTTTTTTTGAACTATCATACGAAAAGAAACCGAACTTGTTACTAAAATAAATGGTTAAAAATAAAAAAATAAAAAGTTTTGGTGGGTAAAAGGGTGTTTGGTTTGGGAAATGAAATGAAAAGGTTTAGGCTCAAAGGGGCTAACTAGGGGGATTTTTTTTTTGGGTAGGTTGTAAAAGAAAAAGAAAAAAAATGGTGTAGAAATAAAAAGGGGTTAGTCCTAATGCCACCATCATTTACCTACTCGGGTTTAAGTTGATAAGGACCGGGAATGTATCGTCATGGCAAGTTCTAGAGTCGTAAGATCCAAGCGGCTATTCACACAAGAAACGAAAAATGAGCATTTAGTCTAATGATATGTAATTGTATGCTCAATAAAGGCTCAAAACTCACTTTTGTGGGAATGGGTTTTTATGTGATCAAGTATATATAATCAAATTTTAACTAAGTTTGCCATGCCTTTTCATAATTTTCTTATGTTGGTTCTTTTTATCACTACGCTATCGGTTGTAAATTCGTAAAAATATAACCTTTTTGAGAACTTGAATTTCCCGAGTTAAACCTAGACAAGTAAAAAAAAATGAAATTTTTGAAAAAATTTGGGGTGATTAGCGGTTCCAATAGAGTTTTGTGTAAGGCTTGTATTTAGGACTTGCAAGATTCAAGGTTTTAGCATCCCCCCCCCCCCCCACACTTAAATTACACATTGTCCTCAATGTATCCCAAAAATAAATTTTTAGGTTGATTAGATGTGTAAAATGGTGTTAAAAGCAAAGATTTATGTTACTGGTAGTCTGGACACGGCCCCGTGTTCAGGTGCCAGTAACAGAAATTAAAGAAAAGAAACAGAAGGCTGGACATTGGGGCGTGTCTGGTGAACACGGCCCGTGTCCAGTTACCTGAACTGGGCATTTTTCTGCAGGGGGTTCAGCACGGGGCCGTGTTGGTTGGACACGGCCCGTGCCGAGCTTACTGTAATGAAGAGATTGATGCCGGGTTGCCTTGTTCTTGTGCATGGGGTCATTTTTCTCGTTCCCTTTTCATCCCTTACCACCATGAGTGTGTTTTATTCCTGAAAATTAAAACTAACTAGAAAACATAAAAATTAATCTAACTTAAACTAAGGATAGTTCCGCGGAATGCCTCCGTGGTGCGCCACGTTTATAAGGGTCCTTGGCTAGACCCAAAGCCGGTCATATGTCACCCAAGTGGGATGTATTGCATCCCATGTTACACCGTCGGAGAGCGTCATCCAAGCTTGAGTCTATGACCTGCATGTAGTTGACCGGGTCTTCGTCCTCAATTGTTTTTCCACATTCAAACTTTACCTCCTTATCCCCAAACTTCAATGTTAACGTTCCGTCATTCATGTTTACCACCGCTTGGGCGGTGGCTAGAAATGGCCTCCCGAGGATGAGAGGGACATCGGTGTCTTCTTCCATGTCTAGGATGACAAAGTCGGTTGGCAAAACGAAGTTATCAACTTTTACCAATAGGTTCTCAGCGACACCTTGTGGAAATTTGACGGATCTGTCGGCGAGTTGTATGCTCATCTTTGTAGGGCTTGTTGTTCCTAGGACGAGTCGTTTGAACATCGATGTGGGCATGAGGTTAATGCTAGCCCCAAGATCGGCTAATGCATTACGAACGGGAGACTCCCCAATCGAGCAAGGAATTGTGAAGCTTCCGGGATCGATTTTCTTTTGTGGAAGTTTGTTGAGCACTAAGGCGGAGCATTCTTCGCCTAAGTTAACTAATTGCAATGATTCAATTTTCCTTTTGTTTGTGAGGAAGTCCCTCATAAATTTTGTGTATTTAGGCATTTGGGTTAGGACCTCGATAAAAGGAATATTAACATGCAATTGTTTTAGTAAATTTTCAAATTTAGCGAATTGCTCATCTGTCTTTTGACGATTTAACCTACCGGGGTACGGAATTGGAGGAATCTTGGTGGGCTCTTGAGTTGGTAGAGAAGCCTTTTCTGATGCAAGAGGAGTCACAGGTTGGCTAGATTGGCTTCTTTCATTTGGCGGCAATGGAGCATCCTCGGGACCCACGGTTCGATTTCTTAATGTGATGAGATGTACTTGTGCCTTCGGGTTGGTTTCGGTATTACTAGGTAAGCGCCCTGTGGTCTCTCGGAGAAATTTTGAGCTAGTTGATTTAATTGTTTTTCAACGTTTTGAATGCTAGCTTGTTGATTTCTAAAATTCGATTCCAATTGTTGGAATCGATCCGAGTTTTTCTTTTCAGTGTCAGAGATGAGGCGAGATACAGTATCTTCAAGCCTTTCTCTTCCACCTTGTTGTTGAGAGAAATTTTGTGGTTGTTGAAAATTAGTTCGTTGGTTTTGTTGGTTACTACTATTGCCGGGATCTCTCCAACCAAGATTTGGGTGGTTACGCCATCCTTGGTTGTAGGTACCCGTTGGAGGACCCGACGGCCTAGGTCTATTATCAATGTAGTTTACCGTTTCTGTTTGTTCATCTAATTCTTTCATACAACTCCAATTTTCATGTGACCCACCACACCCTTCACAAGCCATAACCGAGGCCGTTTTTGTCATTTCTAGCTTTTTGATTTTTGAAGAGAGGGCCTCGATTTGGGCTTGTAAAGAGGTGCTTTCATCAATCTTATGGGCGCCCGGGGCAATAGATTTATTACCTCGGGGAGTGTGCCATTGAAAATTGGTTTGAGCAATTTCCTCAATTTGATTATATATTTCATTTGGGCGACGATTACCTAAAAGTCCCCCGGAGCTTGAATCAAGTGTTTGTCTTGTGTGTGGCAACAACCCATTGTAGAAAGTGGATACTTGTTGCCACACTGCTAGACCGTGATGAGGACACTTTCTTAGAAGCTCCTTGAACCTTTCCCAAGTTTCATATAAGGATTCCCCATCCTCTTGTGAGTATGTATTAATTTCAGTCATTAATTTAGCCGTTTTAGCAGGAGGGAAATACTTATATAGAAACTTTTGGGCAAGTTCATCCCAAGTGTTTACCGAGCCAACTGGGAGGGTGTTAAGCCAAGCCTTAGCTCGGTCTTTTAGTGAAAATGGAAACATTCGAAGGCGGATGGCGTCATTTGATGCTCCATTGATCCGAAAGGTATCACATATTTCTAAAAAGTTAGTAATATGCAGATGGGGATCCTCGTCCGCAAGCCCATGGAAGGTTGCGGAGTTTTGGAGCATTTGTATCAAATGCGGCCGAAGTTCGAAGTTATTGGCTTCGACATTTGGTGCATTGATAGCGGTGCCAAGATTGCCTACGGTGGGTCGTAGGTAATCCATGAGGGTACGTTGATCCGCCATTGGAAGTGGATCCCCCGAAACTTTCTCTTGATTTTTGGCTTTAAGTCTTTTTCTAAGAAAGCGTTCGGGTTCTTCTAGAGGTTATTTTATGTCTCTACTAGAACTGGAGCTCATGCACTACGTAGGAGGTTCAAATGTGGCGCCTAGGTTCCAAGTCCTGCAATAAAAACAGAAAAGAACGTTGGTCAGAATGTTCACCACGGCCCCGTGCTCAGTGAACACGGCCCGTGGTCAGAGGTACAGTGATTGTCTTCTGGATCCCTGTTACTGGGAGTTGGACATGACCCCGTGTTGCACCGACACGGCCCCGTGTTCGGCTCTCTGTAACTCAGAAAATAAAAACTGCCAGTGATGATGCTGGGCACGGCCCGTGTCTGACTAAGCACGACCCGTGCTGAGCTCTGCAGAAGCTGAAAAACTAAGAAAATCCTAAAAAATTAAAAAAAAATAAAAAATGATTAGGCCGTTGATTCCTAACTTTCTTAAAATCCTTGTGTCCCCGGCAACGGCGCCAAAAACTTGATGCGTGTGAAGTGTTATATATATTAGGTGTATATTTTAAGCCCTTTTAACACTTATTTTTAGCCAAGTTTTAAATTTATAAAACACGATATTTTACTAACACTAAACACACATATTGGCAAGTGCACCCATCGTGAGCGTAGTATAGCGTTGGTAAGATACCGAGGTCGTCCAAGGACACAAGAGCTTTTAGTACCGGTTTATCCTCAACGTCTAATCAAAATAAAAAGTTTAGAAAAATGTTTTAAACTAAGAAAAATAAAAACTAACTAAAATGCTGAAAAAAAAAAAAAAAAAGAAAAACAGATAGACAAGATGAATCACTTGGTTCCGACTCGTATCTAGTATAACCTTTGATTATTTCCGCACTTTTGCACATAATTAAGAGATTATCTTAGTTATTGTAGTAGGCCCCTCTTTTGAAGGTGACGTTACCCTCACCCCAGTAGTTTGAGTCAGCAAGGATACAATCCTAAAAGGGTGGATTATTGGAAGATAATGAATTAAGTTATTAATGCAATATTATGGTAGGCCCCTCTTTTGGAGGTGACGTTACCCTCGACTAAGTAGTCTGAGTCAGCAGGGATACAGTCCTAAATAGCCGGGTTATAGTATTAATAGTAGTTAACTTATGAGGGGATCAAAGAGTTTGGACCCCCGCCATCCAATACCGTGAAGCATTGAAGGAGGTCCTACTAAATTTTACCCAGGTCCATTGCAGGACCTCTAAACGCTGAACAATGGCAAGACCTTTACCAAACCGTTCCCTTAACCCCCGACCAGGTAGCCAACATACCTCCATATAGACCGTGGAGATATGAATGGTGAAAATCTTTTATTTTATATAGACAGTAAAATTGTCACACCCTGGCTTTTGCGGAAGCGTGGGTTTATTTGGTGTGACTTCTTAATACCATAGCAACAATCACAACAATGCTATATGATAAAAATACGAGATGTTCATCCATTATCATTGTTTAGAAACATCGACACTTGAAATAAATTACAAACCATAAATTATTTAAGACGTGTTCATAAGACACATAAAAGACTTTGGATAAGACGAGGTTTAGAGACATGTAACCCGTCCAGGAGTAGGTTACACCTCTCAAACTTCACAACTCTTGGATGACATCTAATAACCAACGCAGCTAGGCACATGCATACCCTGCCAGATCCGCTAGTTCCCTGAAATACATGTAGTTTGAAAAATCAACAAAAGGTTGAGCGAGTTCATGTGTAAGTCTGTGTGTATAAGCCTTTAAAATATGTCTTGTGTGTATAAATGTCCCTTTGTAATGATGTATGTATAATCCTTTGTAAACAGTGTATGAAAGTCCCTGGTATGTAGCAATAAGGAAATAAAGAGATCACCAATGGTTTGCAAAGTCAAAGGTAAGTGTGATAAGGTGCAGGAAAACTCAAACCTAGCATATTTGTACCGGGCTTCCGGCTGGAAGACATAGTCACCTCTATGGGCCGCCCCGGCCTCATGGGTGTGGGCTCGCTACACCCAAATAGATCTATCACTCATGTCCCTCGGTCCTATGACGAGGATTAATGGCTTTAAGTGTTGTGCCCACCTTTCACAGTCTAGTTAGTAAAACCCTCCTTAAGCTAACCATACCATGTATAATAATGTCTGTAATAGTTGTAACATACTTGGTACTCGTTCTCACCAAGAGTGCTTCTTGTTTTCTTTTGTATTCTCAAATTTCATCATACTTGGTACTCGTTCTCACCAAGAGTGTTTCTTGTTATTATACCATTTGTAAACATTGTAATATTTGTAACATGTATTCCACCCCCGAAGTATAAAACTGAAAATAGTTAAGAGAAAAGGGGGACATGAACTCACCTTGATTACGAGTAAGTCCTAACAAGTATGCAAATGTGAGAGTTCTTGGAAATATGATTCCACGTCACTCTAATTGATTGAACATGCAACAATATGGGATATGTATCAACAATAATGTTTAATTGGATAATTGGAAATCCTAAATCTATAGGATTCAGTAGTGTTTTGTTTAAATGGTACTTATGTGGTTAGGATAACCTAGCGAGAACTCGGAAAGTGAATATGAGGTAACAGAATTATTTATGAAAAGTATTCATTTATCATAAATAATAAAATTACACAAATTGTACAAATGATTTAATAAAAACATTTGTAATAATAAATCAAATATATTTAACTAGTGTAATTAAATAACATAATTAAATATAATGATTATTGGTAAAATATTGTCCAAAAAAAAAATTATAAATTAATTCAGATGGTTGAAATATATATTATTTGATAAATAATAAATATTTTGTTTAAAAGAATACATATGATAATTATATGATTAATTATCAAAATAATTATATTAAATCTGAATAATTAAAAATAACATTTTTAATTATTGAACTTTAGTATTACAGATTTAAAATAATTATTCTGGCCTTGGAATCATTTTAAATAATTAAAATGATTAAGATAACAATAAATAAGTTTATATAAGTTTAATTATCTAAATAATTAAATATAATAAAATTCAGATTCTTAATTTATATAAACTCAGGATAATGTATATTTTGTCATAAAAATAATTTTGGATCAAAATTATATAGTTATATAATTTAATTACACTAAATTAAACTATATAAATAAGTATAAATACTGATTTATTTATATAAATATCAAATTTACCTAAAATATCAGTAACAATATTATTTTTGTTAAGTTTATCATTTAAAATAATTTGTGTAAAAATTTCGGAATTTAATTCATAAAAATCGATTTATTATAATTTTCGAAAGGTTAATACTGTTTTTAATATATAAAAATTAGTTTAATAAATATTTTGACTTATATTATATTTTTAATATAAGTATCAGTGGATAAAGTATATCTGATAAAATTTTCGGACTTAAACTGATTAGTCTCTAATTAATATGAATTAATTAAAAATCTGTTAAATAGAGTGAATAAATAAAAAAAATAGGGGTATGTTTGGTATGGGGTAATGGAATGAACGAAAGAATGGAATGAATGAGGTAATGGAATGGACGAGGGAAAGAAATGAATCATTACCATTCTATTTCATGTTTGGTTACCCTTTATTGGAATGGAATACAATTCATTAAATTGACAAAAACACCCCTACCTCAAAATAAGAAAAAAAATCATCTTTCACAACATCATCGGCATAAATCATATTCTTTAAAACTGAAATTTAAAAGTTCTTTCATTTAGATGACATCAATAAAATTGTTTTACCCCTATCTGTGATAAAATTTCAAAAATAAAATTGTTTTCACCCCTTGCTGTTATATAAAATTTGAAAAAATTGTTTGAATCAATGCCTGTACATAAAATTCTACAAAGTTATGAATTTAAAAAGACATAAAAAATAGCTCTATGCTTTACTGAATCGTTAATGGAACAAGAAGCATTATGCATAAACAAAAGGGTATTGGCATATAATTATCTCCATATCAATTCACATCTTGCACCTACTTCATATTGTACTAGCTGCAATATGAACTGTACATCGATTTAATTTTTCAGATTTGAACTTTTTCTAAAATCTTTGACATATGAATCTCTGCATTCTGCAACACTCAGTTGGATCTTTGTTAAGGAATTAAATCAACGTTCTCGTCAACGAATTCAACCTGATCGTGATTGCGAATTCATATATTGTAATTTTCTAACTCATGGCGAATTCAAATTCTTCAATTCAGATAGTGAACAACGAACAATAATAGAATATGACTTCTTCAATTCTTCTAGTTCACAAAACAATTGCATCAAAAAATCTGTTCATACTGAATGGTCGGATACTCTTGTAAATTTGGTGTACGAAGAGAAATCGATGGCGCCGATAAAATAGCATCGATGAGATTTAGGAAGACGATGATAAGTGGGAGTGATATGCGGAGGCAAGAAGGAAGAGGGTGGCAATGAAGAGGTGAGCAGAATTTGGTGAGGATGGCGGCAGATATGGGGCGAGTTGTGGTGAGAAGCCAATACAAAAGAAGGGCAAAATCGGAAATAGTTACGAAAAGGAGACAGAATGAAAAAAAAGCTGGGGGTAGGGGAGGAATGGTTGAGACATGTTTAGAGGGAAATGCATTCCTTGTGGAATAACTGATTTCATTCCTTAAATCAACCAAACACTTCCTTTTCTCATTACCTTTGAATGGGTTATTACATTCCCTCCTTCATTACCCCATACCAAACGCCACCTAGAAGATGAACACTTCTTCCCCAATTCGGTCAACGAAAGTCAACAGCCCGATTACTATGTCAATACTAGATTATAATGAAATTAATTTTACAGAAACATAATACGAATGAAATCATACCGATTAGACGAATAAAAAGTGACCGGTATTGATCGGATGTGCGGTTTCGACAAAATCCGGCGACCGAACTCCGGCTATGACTTGCAGAGATGAATCAGAAGGTGTTTTCGATGTGTTTGTGTAATTTGAAAGGTGTAGGATGTTCTTATGGAGTTAATGAACTTATATAGCCCATCAATTTGATCTCAGATTCGACAAATCGTAGTGTTCTTGATCCACTTTAAATTTTTAAATAAAAAGTTCAATTATAGCCGTAAGGGCACTAAGATGTGTCGATTGAATGATTAAATGAGTGGGAAATCAGTTAGGTATCATGTGGATAAGCTTTACAGGTCGAAATAATGGATTAAAATCGAGTTTTGGTGAATTCTTGTTTGAACCGCGACCTACTGTTGCTGTTTATGTAATCAGATCTGTTTTTAATGATTATATATATATTATACAATCAGACATAATTCACAACGAAGCTGGTAGTCCAGCCGGTTATGCCCGTGTTTGGTTTGCGGGTATGCGCGGGTTCGAGTCCCGTGTGTGGCCGGTTCTTTGGGATTAAATCCCTTTTATTCATTTAATTAAAATTTTACATTTTGATCCCTGTGGTTCTATATTTACGATAACAGTCCCTGTAATAGTACCGTTAAATAATTAACTAGGTTAGATTTCAAAATAAGAATCCTTGTATAATAGGCTAACCCAGTTAGACTTATAAGGTTAAAATAGTTTCGAAAATGACCAAAAGAACCCAAAACTTATAGTTTGAAGTAATTGCACTTTAACCCTTGTATTTATATAGTTTCAAAAATAACAATTTAGTCCCTAAACTTTATACTTTCAAATAACGACGGTTTTAGTCCTCGATGTTTTCTAGCAAGTTTCAAAGAATGTCAAATAGGTCCCTCAACCTATTGTTTGTCTATGTGTTAGCATTGTCAGCATGTTTCTGAGTTATCCGTTCACTGTGCTAACTGTGTTTTGTGCATCAAATTTATCACTAAAGCTTGCGTGTAATAAATGGAGTGAATGATGCATGTGTATGTACGATGTATAAATCATAGAGCAGTTTAAATTGTCAGTTGTAATCAAGCACAGTCATTAAGTACGTAATTAAAATTAATTACTTGTACAGTACCTGTAATTTTGAGGGTTGTCACATTCTCCACCCGTTAAGAAAATTTCATCCCGAAATTTATTCAAAAGAGATCATAGAATGAAATTGTAATGATTAACAATATAAGCAAGTCATTGTTTGGTGCTGATAATTTTGAGGAAATTATCATTGTATAGAAATTATTTTGCATGACACTATGTTATGCTGGATTTGTAATGTAAACATTATGCAAACAATCGTGTGTACAAATGAGCAGATAATGGATAATCACATAACCACATAATGTTTTTATATGCCACCTTACTTAACAAGGCTTACTATGATTCTCATGCGTCGAACCCCGTAATTAAGTGTGCACCCAAAATTACGCGTTTCGTTGCATGGTCCACATAGCACTTCTAGTTAAGTGAGGAAACAAATAAAAATGAGATATTGTTTAAATCAAACAAGCATCAATATAACATAACATCAACTTAATCAAAACGTATTTCACATTAGCAATGAAAGCATTGTTTGTTTGACAATCTATTGAACAAATTTACATTTGAAATACGTTATGTAATGGATCAAATTCAGGATTATAAGGTGGTGGAAGTGGTAGAGGCAGTTGCATATGATTAGTTATTTGTATCAGCATGCTTTCCAACCATTGATTTCTTTCTGTCAACCATCTTATTTGTTGAGACAAATTTTGAACTTGATTGTTTAACCTAGTCACTTCGTCTCCCAATGAATCTGGAGGTAAATTCATTTGAGGCATCGTACTTGGGCCTGCCATATCAGTTGGTGGCAGTTGTTCAACTTCGTTCAACAGTGACTGGAAAGAATGTGGCATTAATGGTGCTTGCAAAAAGGGTTCTGAGGCTAACTGATCTTGAGTCATCATGTTTTCATCAAACCAAGTTCCTTGCATCATTGAATTTTCCTCGAAAGGTAACGGTGGGAAGCTTGGTAAGACGTTTGGTATTAAAGGTTGGGGTGAGTTAGTTGTAATAGGTTCTTGTATGTATGGCAGCAGTGGTTGCATATCAAACCGATAAAAAGACGGTTGAGGAAACTGCAAAAATGATTGTTGTAAATTTTGTGGGAAGGTATTCTCTAAGGTAACTGGAGCTCCCTCCGACTGTGATAGTTGTGTTAGTGTACCAATATGAACAGGAGTTAGCCTCATGGTGTAAGGATTTACAATCCCAGGTGCCTTCGGTGGAGATAATCCCTGGATAATCTGATCACTTAAGACACCTAATGATTGTGCTATTTTTGTAATGTAAGACCCTCCCATGAGACTTCTCAGAGGATTTGTTTGTTGACTAGAAAAATATTCAGCAAGCTCGTGGGCAATATTACAGGGAACTTGCTCAAAAATACTATACAAATAGAAAAGTTCGATTGTTTTAACCCTGTGTAGATTATGTTTGCGCCCCGTAATAGTGTGGGCTAAAACACGGTGCATATATTGATAACAAGGGTCTATGAAGCTTGTAGAATTATTGTTGATACACCATTCTTTTAATGAATGGTATTGCCAATAATTTACCATATTCGCGGAGGAACCAGATGTTGATGCCTCCGTAAAAATGGGTTGTTTGACTTCTTCATCTGTATATATGCCCAGATGAACTGCGAATTCTGTTAATGACATAGTATGAAGTTGCCCACAAAGTTGAAAATGAATGGATTCATTGGTAAGATTTTCATTAGATTTGTAATAGAAAGTGGACCAGAACTCATACACTAGTTCATCATATGATGGTTCTAGGATGTCGAAGAAACGGCGCCAAGGTGTATTAGGTTGTAGTGATCTTGCCAGCAAACCACTGAAATCAAACATTCCTATTCGTTGCCAATCAATACTGCTAATATCAAGAACTTCTTTATACTTGAGTTTTTGATACCTCTCTTGATAGTGTAAAGTAGTAAACTGAAGGAAAGGATGAATTTTTGCTGCATTTGAAGATTCAGCATATGCTGTTGGGAGATTTGCCATTTGGATATGGGGTTTTGTTGAACTAAGAAAGGTTTGGGTATGTGTTGAGTTATATCAGAAGTTTGTAGTTCTTGTGTAGATTAGCTCGTGTAGTGAATTTCTTATATAGATAAGGAGATTCCGGATTACACCATGTGATCGGTTAGTGCTTCCATGCTACGTTCTGCAGCTAGTTTGAAAATTTGAATCTGACAGGTATGGTCTCGAGAAAATTTTGAAACTTTGAAAAGGAGGGAATCGTATCGTAATAAATTGATAATAGTACAAAGTAGGTTGATTAGAGCTTGGATTGTTCTGAAACGGAGAGAAGAGAAAAAAAAATTCTTTTGAATTAGGGTAACATGCCTTTAGCCGATAGGCATACTGTACTCTCATCGGTAGTTCTCAGGTAGGCAAACGTGTGTCTCGTCATGGAGGTATTTTCTGAAAGAAAGATTATAGTGATTTCATAATGGGGTAATGTAGTTTCATAAAATCAATGATGATCAAAGAAGACACGTAACAAGATGAATATCATTTATTCCACGAATAAATGACATCAATGACAAGTCAAAGTAGTTGGGTTCTTATAACTTGGTGAAGTCATGCTTTAGCCTATAAGTGGATACTCATCCCAAGAATTCCCAGGTAAGCACAACTGGTCTCGCGTCTGATGAGATTTATACGAAGTGCTTGCCTAGACAGAAAACTCAGAATACAGGCATCCACCCTTCCAGATTGCACGAGTTCGTTATTAGAGCCCAAGACTTTGATGAGAATTTAAAAATCAGAAGAGGTTTTGAAAATAATCACCTAAGGATAGGTGATGAGCATTTGTAAAATCTAAAGATAAGATCTGTGGTAACGAGGCATTGGTTACAAAAGATAAGAATAGAGATGAAGACAAGGCAAAGATAACGGAAGAGTTACTAATGGAAAGTGTCCTAGGTAAGTTATAGTCTAGGTCAAGAGTAATTTCTAAATCCCTATAACCATGGCTCTGTTGCTTGACAACCAATCCATCCCTACTACCACATCGAAGCTTCCTAACTTGACTGGCAGTAGGTCTAATGTAAGCTCGTTTTCTCCCAGCTTTATCACGCATCCTCTGAGGACTTCATTCGTTTCCACTAGCTTCCCATTAGCCAGTTCAATTGAGTACGGAATGTCTAACTTACTAGCAGTTAACCTAAGTATTTTCTTAAATTCTAGCGATACAAAACTATAATCGACACCAGTGTCATAGTAAGTATAGTAAGTAAGTAATATGCGTATGTAATAACACAATAACTCATAACATCCCATGTCATAGCATAAAATAATCCAACAACGCATGTAAGTCACAATCAATGTAAACAAGTAATCATCCTAGTCTTCCCCAGACTATCTTACCTAGTCTCTTAGACTGAACTCCCTAGTCTCTTAGACTAACTCCCTGGCCTCTAAGACCAAACCTTCCCAGTCTCTAAGACTTGCTCCCTGGCCTCTAAGACCAAACCTTCCCAGTTACTACTTGTCCGACCCGAGAAACACATGTTTGTAAAGAAACGTTTGTACCCTGGATCTGGAAACTTGTATATGCAATGTAAAAATGTTTTCGTGAGAGCCCTGATGATCATAGTCTAGACTCGAGAAAGAATCCTAGTTCGCTATGATCGAGGCTCTGATACCAAGCTGTCACACCCTGGCTTTTGCGGAAGCGTGGGTTTATTTGGTGTGACTTCTTAATACCATAGCAACAATCACAACAATGCTATATGATAAAAATACGAGATGTTCATCCATTATCATTGTTTAGAAACATCGACACTTGAAATAAATTACAAACCATAAATTATTTAAGACGTGTTCATAAGACACATAAAAGACTTTGGATAAGACGAGGTTTAGAGACATGTAACCCGTCCAGGAGTAGGTTACACCTCTCAAACTTCACAACTCTTGGATGACATCTAATAACCAACGCAGCTAGACACATGCATACCCTGCCAGATCCGCTAGTTCCCTGAAATACATGTAGTTTGAAAAATCAACAAAAGGTTGAGCGAGTTCATGTGTAAGTCTGTGTGTATAAGCCTTTAAAATATGTCTTGTGTGTATAAATGTCCCTTTGTAACGATGTATGTATAATCCTTTGTAAACAGTGTATGAAAGTCCCTGGTATGTAGCAATAAGGAAATAAAGAGATCACCAATGGTTTGCAAAGCCAAAGGTAAGTGTGATAAGGTGCAGGAAAACTCAAACCTAGCATATTTGTACCGGGCTTCCGGCTGGAAGACATAGTCACCTCTATGGGCCGCCCCGGCCTCATGGGTGTGGGCTCGCTACACCCAAATAGATCTATCACTCATGTCCCTCGGTCCTATGACGAGGATTAATGGCTTTAAGTGTTGTGCCCACCTTTCACAGTCTAGTTAGTAAAACCCTCCTTAAGCTAACCATACCATGTATAATAATGTCTGTAATAGTTGTAACATACTTGGTACTCGTTCTCACCAAGAGTGCTTCTTGTTTTCTTTTGTATTCTCAAATTTCATCATACTTGGTACTCGTTCTCACCAAGAGTGTTTCTTGTTATTATACCATTTGTAAACATTGTAATATTTGTAACATGTATTCCACCCCCGAAGTATAAAACTGAAAATAGTTAAGAGAAAAGGGGGACATGAACTCACCTTGATTACGAGTAAGTCCTAACAAGTATGCAAATGTGAGAGTTCTTGGAAATATGATTCCACGTCACTCTAATTGATTGAACATGCAACAATATGGGATATGTATCAACAATAATGTTTAATTGGATAATTGGAAATCCTAAATCTATAGGATTCAGTAGTGTTTTGTTTAAATGGTACTTATGTGGTTAGGATAACCTAGCGAGAACTCGGAAAGTGAATATGAGGTAACAGAATTATTTATGAAAAGTATTCATTTATCATAAATAATAAAATTACACAAATTGTACAAATGATTTAATAAAAACATTTGTAATAATAAATCAAATATATTTAACTAGTGTAATTAAATAACATAATTAAATATAATGATTATTGGTAAAATATTGTCCAAAAAAAAATTATAAATTAATTCAGATGGTTGAAATATATATTATTTGATAAATAATAAATATTTTGTTTAAAAGAATACATATGATAATTATATGATTAATTATCAAAATAATTATATTAAATCTGAATAATTAAAAATAACATTTTTAATTATTGAACTTTAGTATTACAGATTTAAAATAATTATTATGGCCTTGGAATCATTTTAAATAATTAAAATGATTAAGATAACAATAAATAAGTTTATATAAGTTTAATTATCTAAATAATTAAATATAATAAAAATTCAGATTCTTAATTTATATAAACTCGGGATAATGTATATTTTGTCATAAAAATAATTTTGGATCAAAATTATATAGTTATATAATTTAATTACACTAAATTAAACTATATAAATAAGTATAAATACTGATTTATTTATATAAATATCAAATTTACCTAAAATATCAGTAACAATATTATTTTTATAAAGTTTATCATTTAAAATAATTTGTGTAAAAATTTCGGAATTTAATTCATAAAAATCGATTTATTATAATTTTCGAAAGGTTAATACTGTTTTTAATATATAAAAATTAGTTTAATAAATATTTTGACTCATATTATATTTTTAATATAAGTATCAGTGGATAAAGTATATCTGATAAAATTTTCGGACTTAAACTGATTAGTCTCTAATTAATATGAATTAATTAAAAATCTGTTAAATAGAGTGAATAAATAAAAAAAATAGAAGATGAACACTGTTCATCTTCTTCCCCAATTCGGTCAACGAAAGTCAACAGCCCGATTACTATGTCAATACTAGATTATAATGAAATTAATTTTACAGAAACATAATACGAGTGAAATCATACCGATTAGACGAATAAAAAGTGACCGGTATTGATCGGATGTGCGGTTTCGACAAAATCCGGCGACCGAACTCCGGCTATGACTTGCAGAGATGAATCAGAAGGTGTTTTCGATGTGTTTGTGTAATTTGAAAGGTGTAGGATGTTCTTATGGAGTTAATGAACTTATATAGCCCATCAATTTGATCTCAGATTCGACAAATCGTAGTGTTCTTGATCCACTTTAAATTTTTAAATAAAAAGTTCAATTATAGCCGTAAGGGCACTAAGATGTGTCGATTGAATGATTAAATGAGTGGGAAATCAGTTAGGTATCATGTGGATAAGCTTTACAGGTCGAAATAATGGATTAAAATCGAGTTTTGGTGAATTCTTGTTTGAACCGCGACCTACTGTTGCTGTTTATGTAATCAGATCTGTTTTTAACGATTATATATATATTATACAATCAGACATAATTCACAACGAAGCTGGTAGTCCAGCCGGTTATGCCCGTGTTTGGTTTGCGGGTATGCGCGGGTTCGAGTCCCGTGTGTGGCCGGTTCTTTGGGATTAAATCCCTTTTATTCATTTAATTAAAATTTTACATTTTGATCCCTGTGGTTCTATATTTACGATAACAGTCCCTGTAATAGTACCGTTAAATAATTAACTAGGTTAGATTTCAAAATAAGAATCCTTGTATAATAGGCTAACCCAGTTAGACTTATAAGGTTAAAATAGTTTCGAAAATGACCAAAAGAACCCAAAACTTATAGTTTGAAGTAATTGCACTTTAACCCTTGTATTTATATAGTTTCAAAAATAACAATTTAGTCCCTAAACTTTATACTTTCAAATAACGACGGTTTTAGTCCTCGATGTTTTCTAGCAAGTTTCAAAGAATGTCAAATAGGTCCCTCAACCTATTGTTTGTCTATGTGTTAGCATTGTCAGCATGTTTCTGAGTTATCCGTTCACTGTGCTAACTGTGTTTTGTGCATCAAATTTATCACTAAAGCTTGCGTGTAATAAATGGAGTGAATGATGCATGTGTATGTACGATGTATAAATCATAGAGCAGTTTAAATTGTCAGTTGTAATCAAGCACAGTCATTAAGTACGTAATTAAAATTAATTACTTGTACAGTACCTGTAATTTTGAGGGTTGTCACAAAAATAATGCCAAGACACCACGGACAAACGATAAGGAAAGATCACCTTCAACATAAGTAACTAGTTATTAAAGTCATTAATACAAAACCAAATAAAAAGTGCAAAAGATTAGAAATAAAAAGTATTATACTAGACACTTTGTCTTCACCAAGTGATGTAAGAGACTTAGGCAAACATGGCCTTGATTGTCAAGAACTCTTACGATCAATCTTGGATCCCGAGACGACTCACACACTCTACGATGGACAATGGATGATGGTGGTGGATGATGGTGTTGTGGTGGTGGTGGGTGGTGGATGAAGTGTGAGAGAGGTGGTGTGCCAAGGGATGAGTTGAAATGAAACCAAGCACTCCTATTTATAGGCTGAACAGAAGGCTGGGCACGCCCCCGTGTCCGCTGGACACGGCCCCGTGCCTGTCTAACACTCTCTCTCTTCATTAATTGTAATTCGCAATTACAATTAATGCGCCTGCTGTACTTTCGCCACGCCCCCGTGTTCACTGGACACGGCCCCGTGGTGGGCAATAGAAGCTTCTATAGGTTTGTCTTTTCTGCTGCTTCTTGGGCACGGCCCCGTGCTGGCTGAGCACGGGGCGTGTTCAGTCTTCTGCCTTCTCTATTTTTGCTTGGGAAGATGCCGTTGAGGGGTCGGGCAGTCCACTTATATTCCTTTTCTTGTATTTATGTTGAATTTAGCCGTCTTTTTGCTTCTTTTGTGTTTTTGAGCTCATTTAATCCTGAAAATACAAAAGGAAGACAAAAAACACTCTTTTTCCAATATTAGTACTTAAAAAGGGTTAGTTTTATGCCTTATTTGATGTAATTTATATGTTGCATTTTACATACATCACGCGACAACTTGAGTGGTTCTCCGTGGGAATCGATCGGAACAGGTGGGTGGCTTGCGATGGTTGTTCGGTGGTGTCCAGCAGGTCTGATTCAGAGATGTCGATGCTGCTGTATCGATGATGATGATGATGATTCGAGATTTAAACCGATGATGATGAAGATTCGAGATGGATTATTGATGATGATGATGATGATTCGAATTCTGGAAGAAGGAGGAGGGGGATTCGAATTCTGGAAGAAGAAAAAGAATTCGTAATTTTAGGGAATTGATTTTACAGTTTCCTATCTTCAGGTGGATATAAAAGACACAATTGCCCATACAATTTTCAAATCAGTTCAAACTAATAAAAACATTTTACAATTTGGTCCCTATTTATCTCAACCATTAGATCAAAAAATCTAATGGCTGAGATTCTTTTTTACCCTTCTCACACTTTTGATCTTTTTTACAGGAACCTCAATCATATATATATAGGGTGGGGTTCTAGAGTGAACACTAATGTATTTGCGAACTGAGTGAACAAATCTTGGCCATTGATTTACACACGTGGATGGCCAGGATTTCATCATCAAATCGTAAAATACACTAGTGTATTTCATCATCAAGTCCTGACCATTGATCTACACACATGTGTGGCCAGGATTAGTTCGCTCAGTTCGCAAACTACACTAGTATTCACTCTTGAACCTAATCCTATATATATATATACGTATATATATATTATGTTCATGAACGTTTTTTGTGTTCGTTTTTTCCATGTGTGCTCATGAACATTAGTTTGTTCTCATTTATATTCATCAACATTCGTTTTCATTCGTCGCCTAAAATTAACAAACAAACACAAACGAACAAAGACGGACAGGGGGTCAGGAGGGTCCGCTGACCCTCCGGCCGCTGGCCGTCCTTGCAAGTTTTGATCCTTCATCCTGTGGGTTTTTGTATTTTTGACCCCTAAGATTGTTAGTTGACTAGTAAGTGCAGTGAATATGAAAAAAAAAGTGTTACAAGTAGTCATCCATCGGAATATTCGCAACGTTTAGCATGGAGGGAAAACTTAGGTGCTGTTTGTTTTTTAAGAGGTAAAATGTCTGCAGTCTGCGGACCACATCTGCAGATATCTGTTGAAGAAAAGGTGGACCAAATGTCTGCAGTCTGCAAGAAGAAGACTATTTGTTTTTTAACATATGTAGACTTCTAAAATAAACTGGTGGAGGTGTACAGACGGTGGTGGGTGGTGGACGGTGATGGTGGTGGACGGTGGTGGTGGTGGTGATGGATAGGGGCGGACCTTATGTTGTCCGAGCCGTAGCACGGGCTACGGCTCAACTTTTTATCGGTAGTGTAAAAAATATTTTTTTTCGGTTTTTATACCAAGGATACCCCTGAACAACTACGAGGACACCCCTAAAAAAAAGTCTGTAAGCCCAAATCAATTGAAAATAATAAGCCAAAATCCCAATTGCCCAATATGTTAGCCTAAATCAATTAAAGATTGTAAATAATAAGCCCAATTGCGCAATATGTTAGCCCAAAATAATAAAAGATTGTAAATAATTGCCCAAATGCCTTGAAGTTTTAATGCACGACACGGCACAACTACGAGGATACCAATCAATTGAAAATAATAAGCCCAAATCCCAATTGCCCATTTCGTCACACTATAAGTGATGGTGATAAATTTACAAACTTGAATGAAATAAGTGATCTTGCGCGTGTTATGGTTAAAACGGGAACGCATAGTTCTTTTCCTTTAGCTTATCGGGTAGTGAAGCTAGCTTTGCTTTTACCGGTTGCAACCGCAACCGTTGAAAGATGTTTTTCAAAATTGAAGCTTGTCAAGACGGATTTACGCAATCGAATGGGCCCAAAATTTTTGAACAATGCTATGGTTTGTGCGGTCGAAAATGATTTTTTACGTGAAGTTAAATACGACGATGTGATGGAACGATTTCAAGCTATGAAAAAAAGAAGAGGACAAATCTATTAGATATTTGTTTTACTTTAGTTATTTATTGTCGTTTTTTTAATATTATACGATTGCACGATGAAAAAAAAAATTAGGATACCCCTGAGTTAATGTTCTAATTCAGCCACTGGTGATGGACGGTGGCGGGTGGTGGTTGGTGATGGGTGGTGGGTGGTGGACGGTGGTGGTGGCGGTGGCGGTGGTGATGGTGGGTGGACGGTGGTGGTGGTAGACGGTGGTGGTTGGTGGTGGACGGTGGTGGTGGGTGGTGGACGGTGGACGGTGGTGGTGGGTGGTGGACGGTTGTGGTGGGTGGTGGACGGTGGTGGTGGGTGGTGGACGGTGGACGGTGGTGGTGGAGGGTGGTGGTGGGTGCTGGTGGGTGGTGGGTGGTGGTGTTTAACTCTCTGCAGACCTTTGAAGATCTTAGAAGTGGTTGGACCAAGTCTGCACCAAGAAGACCTTGCGCAGACCATTTTTAATGAAACGTCTTCGGAAAAACAAACAGTCTGCGCGTGGTCTGCGCCGCGCAGACAGAAGAGCCTGCGCAGACGTTTTATCAAAAAACAAACAGCACCTTAATGTTGTGAAGAAGATGATATACATAGGGTTTTTTTCTGTAATTTAAGTTTGTTAAAAAAGGTCAACATCTATTTAGTAGTCAACATCAGTGTATGGTGGTTTCTCTCTTTATAAATGGTTTAATTCTTTTTCTTTTTAATGTAATAGTTAATGATAATAAATTTTTTTTGAACTGCCGTTAATGATAATAATTAATTATTTAACCTAAACCTTTCATTTATCAAAATTTTCCCTTTCTGTTAATTTTGTTAGCTTTTGTTGTTCGTGTATTTGATTTAGTTTATAAAAAGTGAAGATTATATTTTTTTATCACTTTTTTCTTTTTTTTTTTTCTAATCTTTTTACCTCACTAAAATAACAATTATTATACACCGACAAATACGTGTATGTATATTATTTTGATCCTCCGGTTAAAAGTTTCTGGTTCCGTCACTGCAAACGAACATGAAAAAGTTTATTTACTTAACAAACGAACACACAAATATTATCTCATTCGATATGTGTTCATGAACAGTTATTGAATAAATATATTTCTTAACAAATGAACACGAACAAGGTCTTGTTCGTGTTCGTTTACAGCCCTACCCGTATCCATATACACAATTCGTGTATTGTATGCTATCTCTCATAATAATTTTTAATAAAATATTAGTTTGTTTATTTACCATTCGTCAAATATGTAATATTTTGCCTTATTTGTAGTTATCAAAATCAGCTTATTCACGTTAACGTACCCATAAAGACTTATTACAAAACTTTTTTTATGCCATTTATGGATGCCGTTTAATTTCATACATTAAAGCTTATTTATAGAGTTGTCCTCGAGAACTCTCAAAAGCATTTAGGCCTCGGGAAACCAAAAAAGTTAGGTTAAAAATTGTGATTAAGGGGAAATGAATCACCGTTGTTTTCGGCTGGCCGTGTTTTAATAAAGTTCTCCTTTCAAAAAAAAAAAAAAAAATGGGGAAATGAATTAAAAAAATAAAATCTTAGTGGTGGAGTCAACACTTGACCATGGGGCCTTTAGATTATCTTAAAGATATTTTTTTCCACTACACCACCAACACTTTTTAGGATAATAAATAGACGCATGTACTATGTAATTTAAGATATGTATAAAAACTTATAAAACCTTTCGGGCCCTTTAAAAGTTTGGGCCTCGGGTGACGGCACGGATTAGCCGACCCAAGAGTCAGCCCTGCACATTTATATATTGTACTATTTTATATTTGGGAAAATGCCACGTAAATGTAACCAAGTTTACCGGTTGTTTCAATTAAGTCATCTAAACTTTTTTTGTCTCTTTAAAGTAACTAAACTTTAATCTAGTGTTCTAATGATGTATAATTACCAGGTCATCAGGTTACCATTTTTTTCTCTTATTTTTTTTTATTTCCATAGTGTTTATTAGGGCTGTAAACGAACCAAACGTTCGGCGAACAGTTCGTGAACCGTTCGGCGGAAAATTCGTTTGTGTTCGTTTGTTTATTAAACAAACGAACACAAACAAGAAATTTCGTTCATTTAGTTAAATGAACAAACACGAACAAAGGTCGTGTTTGTTCGTTTATGTTCGTGAACGTTCGGTAACGTGTTCGCTTGTGTTTGATAGTTCATTAGTGTTTTTAGTTTTTATATTTATTTAAATATATCAAAAGTCTAACAAATAAATATTTAATAAGTGTCAGTGTATTATATATTATGTTTATGAATGATTGTTTGGGTTCGTTTATTTACATTTGTGTTCATGAACGTTAGTTTGTGCTCATTTGTGTTCAAACGTTCGTTGCTTAAAATTAACAAACAAACACAAACGAACACGAACAAGTTCATTTCCTTAACAAACGGACACAAACATAAAATCCCGTTCGATAAGTGTTCGTGAACGGTTCGCGAACACATATATTTTTTAACAAACGAACATGAACAAGGTCTTGTTCGTGTTCATTCGGTTCGTTTACAGCCCTAGTGTTTATGTCTCTTCCAAGTCCCAACCCAAGAAGACATTTCATTGATCGATCTTTGTGTGAAGTTTTTCCTCTTAATCCTGGACAATGAGCAAACCCTTCGATGACAAACAATGATTCTCAGGTTTTTCTCTTATTTTTATTTTTTTATTTATATTGGGAATCCTCACGACCAGCAACTATTCATAATTTTTTTATTTTTTGGGATTTGATTTATTCGTTATGGGTTTGTGATGATTTTTGTTAATTTGTTTTGATTTTATCGAAGGTGTTAAAATTTATAATACATTTTGCTTTTCCCCCAAATTATGTGAATATATGCATTCGAATACATGGGTGTGATTTAATTTAGTTTAATTCATAATTATTCAGTTTTCGATATGTCCAATGTTCACTAATCTTTGATCACTAGGTTTCTTGATTACAATTGTTTAGTTTGATTACACATTTACACATCCGAAAGTGTGTGTTTATATGAAAACCTATCGTTCCATATACTTTTTGCTGAATATGTTTGATTTGGGAGGTTCTAGTACTGATCGTAGTATGTATAATTTTGGGAGATTTATAATTTAAAATAAATATATTTTTAAACTTATAACTTATTGTTTAAAAATATTTATAATAAAAATGTGGCTTTTAATATATTTTAATTGAAAAATCCGTGTCATTATCTATACTTTGTACATCATATAAAAGATAAAAAAAAAATAATGAAACCTAACACATCATCATTGGTAACCTATTACCCGATGATTACATAGTATTAGAACAACTAATGAAACTTTTGTCACTTTCGAGAGACAAAAAAAGTTTCACTAACTTAGTTGGAACAGTTGACAAACTTTATTACATTTCTATAAAGTTACCCCTTTATAGATTACTAAATTACGTATATGTTTTGTATCATATCAGTCGTAACAAATTCGCACAAAAGTAACAAGACATACTTCATTAGTTAATTAAGGTTACAAATGTTTCCGTTTTTAGAAAATAAAAAATAAAGGATAATAAATTTTTAAATGATAGTAATATACATAAAAATTTAAACACCTTTTACAAATATAAGTTTAATAATATATTTTGATTATCTTAACATAAAAAATACATGTTTATCTCAAATTTTATAACTAGTGTAGAAAATGGTAAATTAACACGAAACAAGAGATGTGGCAATAAAACAGTGACCAAAAACTTTATTGATTTACCCAAACCAAAAACACCCAACCAAACCCTACATCTCACAATTGTGAGATTTGTAACAATACAAAGACCAGCTTCAACAGATTATCATATTCTACCGAACGATCAGAAAGAAACTACAACAACTACTGAGATCACACGATCTCAAATACAAGAACAAGTAAGAGAATCAGAGAGAAACCCCTAATAACAACGCTAAAAAATCGAGACTGAACAACACTGTGCTTGTTTTATATCATCCCCAAACCTCAAAAATCGAGACTGAATAACACTATGCTTGTTTTATATCATTCCCAAACGAATCAGGGCCGGACCTATAGTATAAGTAGCACAGGCTTGGGCCTAGGGCCTCCATTTAAAAGAAAATTTATATGCTAACTATTAATATCAGTGCAAATTTTATTGTTTTAGATTTGTTTGATTTCTTATACAAGCAAACCACTCTATGTTATAGATGTGCTAGATTTTTACTAGGATCCAAACACGGATGAAGGAGAACCGTTTATAAAAATCAAAAACGAAAAAAGGGCCCTAAAATTTCATTTCGCCTCAGGCCTCTAAAAAGGTTAGAACGGCCCTAGAACGAACCTTTCACTCTAGTCCCTGAAATCTTCTTTCTCTTCAACACGACCCTTATTGTAACAATAAAAACAAAAACAAGGCTAAATTGCACTTTTCGTCCTTTATGTTTCAGGGTTTTTGCAGGCGCTGTCCTTTAAGTTTAAAAATTACACTCTATGTCCTTTATGTTTGCAACCTATAACAGGCGGTGTCCTTTCTCATATACTCTGAAAGGACAGCGCCTGCAAAAACCCTGAAACATAAAGGACAGCACCTGCAAAAACCCTGAAACATAAAGGACATAGAGTGTAATTTTTAAATTTAAAGGACAGCGCCTGCAAAAACCCTGAAACATAAAGGACGAAAAGTGCAATTTAGCCTAAAAACAACCTTATGACACGTTGCACAATTTTGCAATATGAATTATAACTGCATTATAACTTGATTTTTCTAAGGCTGGAGGGTGTGGGGCGCCACCCTTCCGCCACCTAGACTTGTATAGCGTCCCCATCCACTTTTAACCACACCCCGGGCGCTATAGGTGAGGCGTCATTGAAGCCCCGCCATCGTGATAACGAGCTTTAACGCGAATTCAGGTGGGACCTATTAGTTTTAAACCAATCAAAAAATTTTTTTTTTTTTAAATTTTGTTTAACAGGGGCTCCATCCACACCCTCCAAATTAAAGAGGGGCTCCATAGTACACTTGGATCCTACGTGTCACCTATAAAGCCCCATAGAGCCCCATCCACACCCCGTAGCCTAACAACTAGATAACACTCCGGATTTTAATTTTCTTTTAAAAATAATGGCATCTTTAGCGTGATATCAAATGACCATGGATTGTTGACCGAAATAGTAAAAAGTGTGGCATAAAGTGTTACCCAAAACGGTAAGCCAACACTCCATACAACGTCGTAGGCCACCACTAACGACCGAGCTTTTATATAAATCTAAAGAACGTTATGTAATTTTGTCTTAATATAATACTCTGAAACTTATTGACTGCCATTAGCCATTGATTTCTTAATAGTTTTCTTTTTTTATTGGACCGCAAATTTTTATTTTTACTTTGTGTGGAATTTGAACCTATAACCTCCTCAATTTAGGTACTTCAGGAAACTTTGCTTTTACCATTAGGCCACCAACCCTAAGCGGTGATTTATTTTCTTAGTAGTTAACAACTGAGATTGTTTCTGTAGTTGTCAAAATCAACAACTTGTTCATGTTTACGTGCTCATCTTTTATAACAATACATGATATCTAGATGTTTTATTCCAGTTCACACGTTAAGACTCACTTATATGTTGTACTTTTTTTAAAAAGATTAAATATGTATATTTTTTTCAGAGCAACATTAAAGTGTTGGCGACGCAGCTTGTTACCCGTCTACCTTCTATTTTGATGTAACTCATGAAAGATATCTAAGAAGAAACTTTAAATAAACAAAAAAAAAAAAAAAAAAAAAAAAAAAAAAAAAAAAAACCCTTTAATTGAGCAACATTAAATATGTATACCATTTCATTCAAATACTGTGAATTTTGAAAAAACAAAACCCATTTAGCAAGGTGACGACATGTTATAGGTAATATGTTTCGGTTTCTAGAAAGAAAAAAAGGGTTAAATAAAATGTATTTTGTAAAATATCCTTTTCCAAATATTCAAGTCTATTTTTATTCATTCCTATATGGTTTGGTAAAAAGTAAATTATCATTTTAGTCTCAGAGGTTTGATAGAAATGACCTTTTAGTCCAAATAGTTATTTTCTGTTATTTTATTTAAATAGTTTTTTCTGTCATTTTAGTCCTTGACTTTTGTCATTTTCATCAACCCACTAATTCCATTGAAAAAAGTTAGTTAACTTAAGCGCATTTTGGTCAAGCCACATTTTTCTTTCTTTTATTCTTGTGCTAAGGTATTGATGGATTTTCCAGTAGGAGAGCTAGTACTAAGTTAGGATATGTTGTTGAAAATTGAAGTCTCGAAGGTGTATGAATAGGCTATTTGCATTTGTTGGTTAGGTTGACTATGAATCGATCATGTTTATCAACTAATCGGGGTTGACGAAGCGACATTTATAAGTTTTATACGTATATGAGTGAATGTTTCATTGGTTCCCTATTGGGAACAAAACGACCTTAGTATAATAGTATAATGTGATTGTGTTTTATTGATTGGTTCGAATATGAAATTTGTGGGCAAGAGATTCATTAGACCGAATAGGTTGGTAGGTAGCATTTCGTAAGATTTTGAAAATTGGGTATTAAAACATTTAAGGTATGATTAGGGATTTCGTGCATGTGATTTACGTAAAATAGATTGTAGGGTAAGAAATACGTTTGATAAAACAATGAGATTCAAGATTTTTGCATAAGTAGAAGTTTTGAGAAAGGGATAAAAGATTTAAGTATAAAACTTGATCGTGTGGTTGGCATGATAAAGCTTCTTTGAAAAAAAAGAGAGAGTTGGTAATGATCACCGAGGTAAGGAAATTACCCCTAGCCCATTGGTAAGGTCGTTTAAGAAGGGAAGGAGCGGAGCTAATCGTCAAGGTAAGGGAATCACTCATATCCTGATGATATGCTCCTATTTTAGGGAATGTGAGTAGTGTACTCCTTGTTGGTGACGTTTTGAAATCATGCATATAAATAACATATATGTATATGAAAAGGATTAGTATGATGCGTGTGTAACCATCGTGAAAATAATTTGAATTTTGAAAAGGAAAAGTTTGGATCGTGTTAAGCATAAAATTGATACTAGTAAAACGGTGATTTGATTAAAACTTGGATTGTTCCGAAGAGAAACTTTGACTAAACTAAAGTGGTCGAAAGTTCTTTTGAGTTTGGGAAGCATGCTTTCGCCTAATAGGTAGAATACTCTCGCCGAAATTTCGGTAACGGTATTTACCCTTCCTGTTACTACATGTCCTTAGTCAATCGAAAGTTTGAGACCTTGGCGGGATTGAAAATCGAGGAATGGGACTAGTTGACAAGATGCGGGTTTTACCCCTAAGTTGACAACACCGTACCCTAAGTGTGGTTAGTACTCGTCGGGTCAAGAAAGTTAGTTCCGACATATTGACGAGGGTCCACTAAAGTTTGGAATTGGAAAATTTTCCATCAAGGTGAAGATTTCACTCCTAACTTGATGGCGACATTTCGTGCAAAAACGAATAAGCGGATTAAGAGTCGTTCACTAAATTGTGGGTTTCACGCCTATTTTGGTGAAGTCTTCTCGTTTGTATAATACGAATGTTTTCATGTTTTAACATGGTCGTGCAAAGTTGCCTTAGGAAAGGCATATATTTAGAAATAGGAAAATATATATGAGCACATAAAAGACGTTTTAAGAATTTAACATGTAAATCAAGTATGGTTAAGTATGGTGCTTAACTATAGACTAGGTCAAAAGCATGAAAATTTTCCTAATTCCCTATAGTTATGGCCCTGATACTAATCTGTCACACCCCAACCGATGGCGGAAACATCGGAGTGAGACGGAAACAAGATTGCTCAAGACTTCAGAACACTAAATGTGACAAGTATTTAATAAAAAATATCATTTCATTGCAAATATCAAGTACATTGTTTGAATATAAAATTACAACAAGTTTGAATCAAAATAAAATACAAGTATTAAATTTTAAAGTGCGTTTCTAGGCATCCTACTAGGTTCCGTGCATCATCATTGTAACGCCCAACGTTTGAATCTTTTATCTTTTGGCAAGTCTAACCCCTGTAATATTTAGTGTTGTCTATTTTGAACCTTAAACTATGTGAAGCTTTATGATATTTTGAATCTAGACTCTTTGATGCTTGAAACTTGACTCTTGATGCTTGATACTTAAACATTATGAATCTTGAATCTTGGTGAAACTTGATACTTGATGCCTAATACTTGATACTAGACTCTTAATACATGATTCTTGATACTTATGGAACGAGAAACTTTGAGACTTTGTTGAACGATAGACTTGAAACTTGACACTTACTAGCTAGCTCTTACGTAGACTTGAAACATGGAAACTTTTGTGTTAGTTATATAATTTTGTCATGTAATAATATTACACAATAATACGCAACGCAACGTTTAATCTAGCTCGCAAATCGAATCGAAATCGGAATTCTAGCAAACGGGTATTGGCTGTCTGAATGGACATCCGATCGGATGACCATCCGGTCCATGCCTTTTCCACTGCCTTAGCTCCCATACACTATAAATACCCCTGTCACATCACTTGATGTGACAGCCTCCTCCGACCAGCACGCTCCCTCTCGTTCTCAGGCACTTTTCTTCGATTTCCAAGCGATTCTTGTAAGTTTTCTCCGTAATTCTTGTACAACTTTCATCTCTACACACTTTCTCACTAGATTCTTCATCAAAATCATACTTTTCACCGTGAAATCACTAAGATTTGGGCACCTAGAGGATGACGTCATCATGGCTATCGTACAATCGGCTATGTGATGTCATTCCGTCAAGATCTAGTCCAGATCTAAGAGATTTCTACATGTTTAACACGAATCATTACAAAACCTAAGCATTTTAGTAGATTTCATACTTTTCATCTATTTCTTTCAACTCTTTTACACTCATCTACTCAACTCGGTGGAATCTGGAACCAAAACAGGCCTAGGACTTGTTCCTTTGTAGTGAGTCGGCTCGATAATGAATTCTCACCGGAGAGATGACCAAACTACGGATCAAACATGAACTCCATCAAGGAACAGTCATCCGATCGAACGAGGTGATTCCCATTCGATCAGACGAGCTTAACCTTGGTGGGTTTCCGTTGTCTGATGCGTTATCGCGTCGTTTCTGTTAAATTCAAGCTTAGGAATTTTACGAAGGTTTCAAAGGATTAAGATCACCACAACCAAATGGCCCTCCGATCGGACGTGTCACACCCAAACCAATAGCGGAATCATTGGAGTGGGACTAGTTCGAGATTGCAAGAGACTTCATAACACTATTTGTGACAATATTTAATTCAACCGATTTCATTTCATAACAAGATTGTCAAACATTGTTCATAACATAAACATAACAAAATTGATACAACACTTTAAACCTAAACGTCTAAGTGAGTATCTAGACATCATTGCTATTCCGTTTCATAGCATCATCAATCCTCAACCTGTAACATGTTTAAAATAAAGTTCAATGCAAAAGCAAAGGCGAGTATACATGTTTATGAATAAGTATAAGTATAAGTTTAAAAGTTTAAAACAAATCCACATGGCAACTATATAAGATTATCATACAAGGCATGCAACATTTCTAGTCAACCCTCTGTTTACACAAATATGATTTAATTCAACATGACCTCTCGTTCACGGGTGGTGCGTTACTCCTATAGCGCTATACATGTCAAATGGAGGCTAGTAATAAGTTAATGATTATTGTATCACATAAGAATCACCCAAGTATATGCATCAAATATCACAACATAGCATTCATGTATAAGGATTGTTTTCGTGCATTGCATAAAGAATAAGTTTAAGTGTGGTCTTTATAATTTAACATGTTACACCCCAAAAGTGGTAAACATAAAAAGGGGGTTGCGAGTATACTCACGGTTTTGCAAGTCTTCAACTTGTGAATCCGCGAGTGAGTTGTTGTGGGAGGTTGGAACACCAAGTCCTTCTACACGAAGAAGCAAAGTGTATGAGTATTGGGAATTAGGAAGATTCATGATTAGGAATTTAAACAACATGAACTTAGACATATGAAAATAATCATCTTTAACACATATGATGGTTTAGATGATGTAACCAACACTTTGACAAGTGAACATTAGTTCATCATCAAGGTTGATTACATAGATAATATATAGAGTATATAGTATATGAATATGTCCAATAGGTCAAGCATGAGGTAGGAGGATAAATCCTCCATTTAGGAACCTCTTTGAGTGTCATAGAAATTATGTAGGAGGTAGGAAGAGAAGTCTTCCATTTAGGCACCTCTAAGTGTTCACCACTACACTTGATGTTATGAACATTCAAGGAGGGTCATGAAGTTACAAGTAACACAAGAATATGAAACACTAATCTATGAGAAATCATCAAGCAATGTGTGGATTTTAGGTAGGACAACCCAAGTTAATCCTAAATCACACATACATCAAGTCTTGAACTTGAACATCACTTGTGGGTTAAACCCTTGAACAAAACAGAAAGTTTGTGAGGTTATACCTCTGATGTTGAATGTCTCAACCTTGTTTTTAAGCCTAACTAATCATAGAAGTGGTTATAAGTATAAGGACATAGGTTTGAGATGAGTTAGACTCAAGTTTAAACATGTTTAGTAAAGTTTGAATCAAAATAAGAACAAACAGTGAACTTTGGAGCCCTTTGGCAACGTTCCAGGGACTGGTTTTCTGTGAAAAACTCATGGAATCGAAGCTAAGGTTAATCCAAGCACATAGGAAAAAGAATGAGGTAAATCGGACAAGAATTGAGTGAGTTATGCTCACTTTAGTGAAGAGGTATGCTTCTGTCCGAACTTCTGCAATCTGCTGCGTTTTTGAATGATTTGGGAGTGTTGTGAGTGAGTTGAGAGTTCTAAGAAAAGTGGAAAAAGCTTGGGTAGTGCTTGGTATTTATAGGGGAAGGTTGTGGTTGGGTTAGGTGGTGTTTAAATGCAAGAAACACACCTTGGAAACTCAACAAAACCAACCAAACTCGCTAACCAGTGTGACAACCCTCACTAAACCAGGTATCCGTACGACTTAATTAATAATTAATTACTGCTTAATTACTGTGCTTGCTTGAACTTGTGGATAAACTGCTACTTGAATACTGATACATGTACTTACTTGCATCATACTTTACTTGCTGTCACTCCATGTTTTGCTTACAGCACCTTTGTGACAACCTTGATGCACCAAAAGCACAGTAGCACAATGAACGGATAACCTATTAAACGTGCTGTCATAACTAGCACCAGGCAGGTACTGCCTCTAAGGCCTGTAAGAGCCTGAGATAGTTTGCTACACTAGTGGTGAGTGTAGGGATACAAGGGTTGTAGAACTGCGTCTCTAGGAATAAGTTACAATGACTGGATGTGCCTAAAACGTGCTCTAAGCACAAAAACTCAGCACTTTAATAAACAATTCAGCATTTGGCTAACTAATAAAGTGCCAAAACATGAGGAAAATATTCCCGACACTTTGGAGGAATAAGTTGTGTCACTAAAAATAATAATAACGACACTTTAAAGCTTTGTTAAGCACTTTAACGGATCTCTATCCAACCGAACAACCGGACTTTACCCGGAACATGAAAATATTGTTAATAACATCACTTATCTTTTTCTGAGCCAGTTAGGGTCCCTGAATACCCTAACACCCGCAATAAAGCACAACACACTAGTAACCGAGTTAATCTCTAACTTATCTAACTAATACTTAGTGTTTGGTTGAAAACTAACTAGATTACCCCCCCCCCCCCTAACCAAACCGTCCCCAAGGGGACACCTCATGTCCTCCACATGATTATTTTATTTATACTTGTCCCATATCTAGAAAGCATAGTATCCATTGGTTAATGATCATGTAAATTGCCTATAAGATCAAGGCATAACACAACATAACATTTCCATCACACAACTCAACTTCACAACTCTCTCTCCCTCTCTAATAGCTCTCAGCCGAACACCCCTCTACCATCCATCCATTTTTCGACTTTGATCTTCTCATTTCAAGATCATACAAGTGTTAAGGATCGCGTATAAGGAGGCTTGGTGCACTCGGATTGCAAAGGACCTCGCTACATTGCTTTTACCCACTCATTTTGCGTCTAGATTCTTCCCTAGCCTCGAGCTAGTAGTAAGTTGCTTGAATCACACTCTCGAACTATTTTGAAGTGGTTAAAATGATTTGTAACGGTTAAAACTCGTAAACATACAAGTTGATACATAAAAGTCTACTAAAAATGCTAGTAATGGTGGTTAAAAGCTTGAATGTTGTGTAAATCTTGTAGTATTTGATTTGTGTGGTTATTTAGTCCCGATCTATGTTGTGGTAGCTCGGATCATCGTTTAACCCGGAATGGTCATGATCATGGATTATGACATAAAGCTTGTTTAAGTGTAACAAGGGTTAAGTGATGAAACTCTACCACTCATCAAACTTGAACTTGTGTAAAAATGATTTTACTTACGAAATAGTGTTTAAAACTAGTAGATCTACGGATCTACAAGCGGTATTTTCAAAGGACCGAGTGTCGAAGAAACCATATTTTTCTAAAAATGGATTTTACATGAGCAAGAATGATTTTTAGAACACACAAGTGTGTAAACACTTGTGTAGCACTAAGTTTCGACAAAATAACTATCTTGGTAAAAATTGATAAGAAGTTGTAAAGATGGAATTTCTTTAAAAACGGGGTTTTTACGAAACCGGATTGATTTATATAAAGATCCACTAAAAGTAATGGAATTTACTTTATATTCTTGGATAAAACGCAAGTTCATGTAATTTATGCGATATACATATTTATTTACTAGTTTGTTGTTTTGGACATTGTTTTGATCGAATGAAAAGAATGTTGGTTTGATTTATAAAAGAAAACGATACGCTTAAAAGCGTGGCCACCTCCAGTTACAGGGGAAACTCTGGCGAAATTTTTCCAAAAACCTAACACTTAGAAATATTTTCACTATAAGTGTTAGAAATACTTTTCGACTTGTTTTCAAATTATAGATTTCGCCACGACTTTATTTACAAAACATCGGAGGTGGGATTTCACAAAATAAAACTTGGTAAATATATATTTTTCATAAAGTCACTTGATATGTGTTTATGATTATTTTGTGAAAATACTAGTATTATTTTTAGGGTAAAAATAATACTATCGAATGTTAATGGATCCAAAATAATACGAACGTCTCTACGATAAATATATAAGTTACACCGGTAATTATTATTACCACTCGATCGTTAAAACGTAACTTACACATTTTAAGGAAATATTCACGAACGCGTATTTTGTTAAAGTATTATTTTGGGGAAAATTATGTGTAATAGAAAATATAATATTTTTTAGAAGAATAATTATATTTGGGATTAGAAATAAAATATATTTTAAGTGAGACTTAATAATATATTTCGAAATTATACGAACACACATGTATTAAATCCCCCATCCTTGGAAAGGAAAATGATTACCAAGTATCTACTGAATGTAAACACGAAATAGTTGTCTAACTATTTCCCGAAAACTTAAACCTTAAAGCTAAGGCACGGCCGTCCGTCTAATAGAATTAGTACGTGTAGGTCGTCACACAGCTGCTTGATCAGGAGACATACTTGGTAGAGACGCACCACTGTGAGTTCATGTCCCCCTTTTCTCTTAACTGTTTTCAGTTTTCTAAACTACGGGGGTGAAATACATGTTACTTTGGTTACAAGTACTTTATACATGGTATGGTTAGCGTAAGGAGGTTTACTACTTAGATCATGTGAGTGGGTAGGAGCAACATGAGGCCATTAGTCCTCATGGTAGGACCGAGGGACAGGAGCGGTAGATCTATCTGGGTGTAGCGAGCCCAGCCCCAGGCCAAACTAGAAACGGACCTTGGGGTGACTTTGTGCCCGACGCATAAATCTGCTAGGTTTGAGTCTCCCTACTTGCACTTCACACATATCAGTGGCCTTGCAAACCATTGGTGATCTCAATTCCCTTATGTGCTACATACCAGGATTTTTATACTTACAAAGGTTTATTTACTCACTTACACATGAACTCGCTCAACATTATTGTTGATTTTTCAACTTACATGTATTTCAGGGAATTAAAGGATCTGGCGCGGTATGACACGTTTTCCCGCTGCACTAGTTCGAGGTCATCCGGGTTTAGGGAATGTGACTCTTTCCTGGACAAGTCACAGTCCTTAAACTATGCTTATGTTATGTTGTGTTTGTTGAACAATGTTTATGTCGTTAGGATGTGTTTCCGTTAAGACAATGTTATTGTATTTGGTTTTTAAAACTTAATCGAATGGATGATCTTGCATGGTTTTATTTCATATAGCTTTGTTATGGTTAAGCTATGGTATTAAGAAGTCACACCAAAATAACCACGCTTCCGCAAAGCCAGGGTGTGACAGCTTGGTATCAGAGCTCTGATCATAGCGAACTAGGATTCCTTCTCGAGTCTAGACTATGATCACTAGGGCTCTCACAAAAACATTTTTACACTGCATACCATTTAAGTCCAGATCCAAAACTTTTTACAAACACATGTTGAGCACATTTATTTATTATTTATAGGCTCAGTCTGGGAGGCTGAGGCTCGGTCTGGGAGGCCGAGGTAGTTGGCTAGTGGGGCTAGGAGAATTGGCTAGTGGGACTAGGAAGAGCAGTCTGGGAGGCTGGGAGGCTAGTGGGACTAGGAGAATTATTTGATTGCTTACTTGGTGACTAATGTGCTTATCTGATTGTATGACTGATTATTTGTGCACATTTGTGTTTATGTTACAGACACATGGACTCGACCGGCACTGGTGATTCAGACACCACAGGCCCTAGACCTATAGTATCAGACGACCTAGAGTCTTCAGAGCGCGAGGTTCACACATCCGACGTTACTAGCACAGACGAGGATGACTTTCAGCCCTTTGCATTACCTGATGGTGCTGATGAGCTCGCTGATGGCCCTTTGGCCGGGGACCTACCACTTGTAGAGATCCCTGCTCCCATACCACTGGCTTCATATCCTGCTTATGATTTGCTTCCCGACGTCGATCTGTATGATGATGAGCCCTTAGAGGAGGATGTTCAGGGCGAGGCCCTTCTTGCTGCTGGAGATCTTTTGTTGATCGCAGATGCTCCCGCCGAGGAGTCACCCGCTCACTCTCCGGTCCCAGACTCTTTCGAGTCTGTGGCCTCCGCACCTTCACACACTCAGAGTGCGCAGCACTTTTCTCACGGTTCAGATCCAAATAGAGCATCCTCTATTGCCCCTACTTCTAGCTTTGCTTTCGACCACGATGTTGAGGAGGACTCCGATCCTGTCTTTCCCCCAGGATTCGACCCAGATGAGGATATAGAGTTTATACCCATGGATCAGCCTATGGAGGATCCAGTCGACCCAGTAGACCCAGTTGATCCCATCGATCCCGAGTTTGATTTTGGGATGGCCTTTGATGACCCCGAGCCTGCCATGGCCCCTGAGCAGGTAGCCGCTCTAGACCCTGCGTTTGAGCACGACCCAGTTCATGCTGACGCACCTATTATTGAGCCTGTCATTGCTGACCCACCTATTGATGATCACCCAGTGGATGCTCCGTTGTTGGAGGGCGATCATGTCATTGCTGCTGATCATGTTGATCCCCCACTTATTGCTGATGCACCAGTTGACCCTCTTGTTGCACCTCACCATGATCCTATGCCAGTTCAGTTTGATCGTGCACTTTTTGAGGCACAGATGGACCCACGAGATGAGCACGCCCAGCATGGGTGGGTTCCTGCTGATGACGAGGTCCCACCTATTCCCCCTCAGATCACTGATACCCGTCACATTGATACCTCCTTTTCATTTCCTCGGTTTACACCTCCAGCGCGACCTGGAGAGGGTTCTTCGGCTCACCCTTTTGGACAAGTACCGGTATCTATCCCTGCTATACCACCGTCTGCTACTTTTCCCCCTGTTTCTCCATTTCATGTGGCACCTTTTGATCCCACCAGTGAGCCGTTACTCTGGTCATCACCACCTGCCATGACACCGACCGACCCTTACCATCCTTTCCATATAGGATATTCCATTGAGGATGTTTTGATGTCTTTTGTCGCCCAGCAAGAGGCACACACGCGGCGCATTCAGGAGCTTGAGAGAGCCCAGCCGCCGCCGTGTCAGTGCCAGGGTCAGACCCACTCTCCTTTGCAGCCCTCTCGACCTTTACCACCAGACTATGCTGCACGCCTTTTTGCCCTAGAGCAACAGGTTGCTTCTTTCTTGCGTACCCAGAGAGCCATGGAGGAGGACTGGCTCCATTTGCGTCGCTTGTTTTACACTCACTTTCCCCCTCCTCCACCGCCATCCGTGTAGAGCTCTTCAGTACCGTATGGGTAGACGCTGGTGAGAAGACGGCGATTGCTTTTGACTGCACAACATTTTTGGAGACTACATTATGATTCTGACTCTTGTTGACATGTATTTGATGTACTGACACTGATTTGATATAGTTTTTGGACTAGGGTGATGTAGCCCTTAGTCGATGATGATGTATGACACTATTATGTACCTGTACACTTACTATGTGGTCTCGATATATGGCAATCGCAGTATTCTCATCATATGTGATGTTTTGATTGATTATCTATGTTTTATAACGTGGGATGTTGTGTGATTGATATGATTATAACATGAGATGTTATGTACTATTACTATCATAATAAAGCGTACGTATTATAACATGGGATCTTTATTATGTCATGACCGACGTAAACCCATCTTTTAGAAGATGCCGCCGAGACGTCAAACGCCGATGCCTACCAATGAGGCAGAACTCCAACAAGTCATCGCTGCTGCCATCGCGCAATACGCCGCCTCGCAAGGAGGACCCAGCGGAAGCAGCTCAAACAACAATGGTAACAACAATCCACCTCATGGTAATACTAAGTCATTTAGACATACCATGACCTAATTGGATATCTATAGCAAAGATGCTAATGCCGTTCACATGTTACAATGTGTGTGCAGGGTACACCTACAAGCAGTTTCTAGACTGCAAACCGGTCAACTTTGATGGCAGAGGAGGTGCTGTCGCCTTTGTTCGTTGGGCTGAGAAAACTGAATCTGTTCTTCGCATGAGCAAATGCGCACTAGATCAGCAAGTCACCTATATCTCGGGGCTATTCTTGGATGAAGCCCTCTCTTGGTGGAATTTGCAAGTACAGACACTTGGTGAAGCTGCTGCCTACGCGCTAACCTGGACCGAACTGAAGGAACTTATACGCAAAAAGTACTGCTCTCGCGCGGAAATCCAAAGATTGGAAACTGAGTTCTGGCATTTGAAAATGGAAGGTCCAAAGATCGCAGAATACGTTCAGAGGTTCCATGACTTATCGCATGTGGTACCCTACATGGTCACTCCGGAGTTCAAGCGGATTGAACGTTTCATTTGGGGATTAGCTCCTCAAATCATAAGCATGGTGACCTCATCCAAGCCTGCGACAATTACTGAAGCAATTGATCTGAGCGTGGCTCTCACAGAGGAGGCTATTCGCCTGAACAAGTTCGATGATGCTGAGCCTAAGAAGAAAGAGACTCACGTCGAGTCGTCAGGAGGTAACAAACGGAAGTTCTCGAACTTCAAGCAGGGCGCCAGTGTGGTGGTTAAGAAAGGAGGATCAGGCACGCCAGCTCAGGTTACAGCTGGTAGTTGAAAGAAAGGAAAAGGATATATGGGCACCCAGCCCAAGTGTGATACCTGCCAATGCCACCATTCTGGCCATTGTAGTGTGAAAGTATGCGAAGCATGTGGAAAGCCGGGCCACTTGAAGGACACTTGTTGGGCCACTGCTGGCCAGGGAGGCCAGGGAGGATTCGGAAACAGAAATAACAACCGGGGTGGGAATGGAAATCGCCCACAAGGAAACAATGGAGGTAATGGGAATCGAGGCAACAATGCTAATCAAGCGGGCGCCGTGAATCGTAACCAGAGGAATAATCAAGCTGGTGGAAACGGGCAGAGACCCGGATGCTTCAACTGTGGTGATCTTGGGCATTACAAGAGGAACTGCCCAGAATTAAACCAAGCCCGTGGAAGAGTGTTTAATATTGAAGCGAGGGAGGCGCGCCAGGATCCCAATGTTGTCACTGGTACGTTCCCTGTAAACCAACGCTATGCATCCGTTTTATTTGATACTGGCGCCGATTATAGCTTCGTGTCGTTAGAGTTTAAGAATATGCTTGGTTTAGCCGCTAGTAAATTAGATATTCCGTACTCAATCGAATTGGCTAATGGAAAGATAGTAGAAGCCAATGAAGTTATCAGAGGTTGTGTGATCGAATTGGGAGAGCGTGAGTTTGCTTTGGATCTACTACCAGTCCAGTTGGGAAGCTTCGACGTGGTGGTAGGAATGGATTGGTTATCAGGCAACAAGGCTGAAATAGTTTGTCACGAAAAGGTCGTTCGTATCCCAATCGAAGATGGCGAAACAATTGTGGTTCACGGGGAGAAGCGTGATACGCCGTTAAGAATTATCAGCTGCCTGAAAGCGCGAAAGTGTTTGCAGAAGGGATGTGTTGCCTTCCTGGCACACATTGTGGATAAGAAGGCTGCTGAGCCGAGAATAGAAGACATCCCTGTCGTGAGGGAATATCCAGAAGTCTTCCCAGAGGACTTACCTGGACTGCCACCTCAGAGACAAGTAGAGTTCCGCATTGACTTAGTTCCAGGCGCCGCGCCTGTGGCTAAGGCACCTTATAGACTTGCTCCGTCTGAGATGCAGGAACTGTCGACACAACTTCAAGAGTTGTTAGACAAGGGATTTATCCGACCAAGCTTCTCGCCTTGGGGAGCTCCAGTTTTGTTTGTCAAGAAGAAGGACGGTAGTTTTCGTATGTGTATTGACTACCGGGAGTTGAACAAGCTGACGATCAAGAATAGATACCCTCTGCCAAGGATTGATGATCTGTTTGACCAACTGCAAGGCTCAAACTTTTATTCAAAGATCGATCTTCGATCTGGATACCATCAGTTAAGGATACAAGAGGAGAGTATCCCAAAGACAGCCTTCAGAACTCGTTATGGGCACTACGAGTTCCTAGTTATGCCGTTTGGGTTAACAAACGCACCTGCAGTGTTCATGGATTTGATGAATAGAGTTTGCAAGCCGTACTTGGATAAGTTCGTGATAGTGTTTATAGACGACATCTTGATTTATTCAAGAACAAAGGCTGAGCACGAACAGCATTTAAGAGCTATTTTGGAGTTGCTGAAGAAGGAACAGTTGTATGCCAAGTTCTCTAAGTGCGAGTTTTGGCTACGTGAAGTACAATTCCTTGGGCACGTGGTAAATGGAGATGGAATCCACATGGATCCAACCAAGATCGAAGCGATCAAGAATTGGGAAACGCCAAAGACGCCAACCGAGATTCGACAATTCTTGGGTTTGGCTGGCTATTATCGAAGATTCATTGAGGATTTTTCAAAAATCGCTCAACCATTGACGCTCCTCACGCAGAAAGACAAGAAGTTTGATTGGGGAATCAAACAGGAAGAAGCGTTCCAGATATTGAAGGATAAGCTCTGCCATGCGCCAATCTTAGCACTACCGGAAGGTACAGATGATTTTGTGGTATACTGTGACGCCTCACGTCAAGGATTGGGTTGTGTGATGATGCAACGCCAAAAGGTTATTGCTTACGATCACGTCAATTGAAAGTGCACGAAAAGAACTATACCACACATGATTTGGAACTTGGCGCAGTGGTATTTGCATTAAAGATCTGGAGACACTACCTTTATGGTACAAAGTGTACAATTTTTACAGATCACAAGAGCCTACAACACATATTCAACCAGAAGGAGCTGAATATGAGGCAAAGACGTTGGGTTGAGTTGCTGAACGATTACGACTGCGAGATAAAGTATCATCCAGGGAAGGCGAATGTGGTCGCCGATGCCCTAAGTCGAAAGGAGAGGATCAAGCCCATAAGGGTTAGGGTTTTAGAAATGATTATCCGAACCGATCTTTCCTTGCGCATTCGTGCCGCGCAGAAAGAAGCTCTTAAGGAAAGAAATCTTGAAGAAGAATATCTCTGTGGGATGGAGAAGCTACTGGTACCAAACGAGGAAGGAACGTTATGTTTTGAGAAAAGGATTTGGGTTCCTTTGTTTGGAGGTTTAAGGAAGGTTATTTTCGATGAAGCTCACAAGTCGCGGTACTCTATCCACCCTGGAGCGGATAAGATGTACCAGGATCTCAAAGATTATTATTGGTGGCCTAGGATGAAAGGCGATGTTGCTGTTTATGTGAGCAAATGTTTAACATGCGCTAAGGTTAAAGCCGAATATCAGAAGCCTTCAGGACTTCTGTAACAACCTGAGATTCCCAAGTGGAAATGGGAACAAATCTCAATGGATTTTATTACAAAGTTGCCAAGAACGCCAAGAGGTCATGACACTATTTGGGTGATAGTTGACCGCCTAACAAAGTCCGCACACTTTCTGCCAATCAAAGAGAAGGATAACACCAGCAAACTGGCAGAAATATACATGCGAGAGATCGTCGCACGTCATGGAGTACCTCTCTCAATCATTTCCGATAGAGACGGAAGGTTCATATCAAGGATTTGGCAATCCTTCCAAGAAGCTTTTGGCTCGCAATTGAATATGAGCACCGCATTTCACCCGCAGACCGACGGGCAAAGCGAGCGGACGATACAGACTTTGGAAGACATGCTGAGAGCGTGTGTTATGGATTTGGGCGGTAGCTGGGATAAGCATTTGCCTTTGGTCGAATTTTCATACAACAACAGCTACCACACCAGTATTGGTGCCGCGCTATTCGAAGCTCTTTACGGACGCAAGTGTCGATCACCCCTATGTTGGGCTGACGCAGGTGATAGACAGCTTGTTGGTCCCGAAATCGTCCAAGAGACGACAGACAAGATTGCGCAGATTCGAAAACGCATCGAAGCAGCTCCCCACAGACAGAAAGCCTATGCAGATCCAAACCGGAAACATTTGGAATTCCAAGTTGGAGATATGGTTTTATTGAAAGTTTCACCCTGGAAGGGTGTGGCACGCTTCGGAAAGCGTGGAAAGTTAAATCCGCGCTACATTGGTCCTTTCAGAATTTTGGAAAGAATAGGGCTAGTAGCATACAAGCTGGACTTACCTGCCGAGATAAATGGAGTTCACGATACATTTCATGTATCCAACCTGAAGAAAAGTCCAACTCAAGATACCATTGCCATTCCCACCGACGAGATTCATGTTGACGACACGCTCCATTTCGTTGAAGAATCGGTTGAGGTTACGGATTGGAAAGTAAACAAAACCCGCCGGAGCAGTGTCAAGCTCGTCAAAGTTCGTTGGAATGCCAGACATGGTCCTGAATACACCTGGGAGCGTGAGGACCGGATGAAAGAGAAATACCCCCACCTATTTCCTAAGAACCCTGCATCTACAAGCAGAACTTAAAATTTCGGGACGAAATTTTTCTAACGGGGGGAGAATGTGACAACCCTCACTAAACCAGGTATCCGTACGACTTAATTAATAATTAATTACTGCTTAATTACTGTGCTTGCTTGAACTTGTGGATAAACTGCTACTTGAATACTGATACATGTACTTACTTGCATCATACTTTACTTGCTGTCACTCCATGTTTTGCTTACAGCACCTTTGTGACAACCTTGATGCACCAAAAGCACAGTAGCACAATGAACGGATAACCTATTAAACGTGCTGTCATAACTAGCACCAGGCAGGTACTGCCTCTAAGGCCTGTAAGAGCCTGAGATAGTTTGCTACACTAGTGGTGAGTGTAGGGATACAAGGGTTGTAGAACTGCGTCTCTAGGAATAAGTTACAATGACTGGATGTGCCTAAAACGTGCTCTAAGCACAAAAACTCAGCACTTTAATAAACAATTCAGCATTTGGCTAACTAATAAAGTGCCAAAACATGAGGAAAATATTCCCGACACTTTGGAGGAATAAGTTGTGTCACTAAAAATAATAATAACGACACTTTAAAGCTTTGTTAAGCACTTTAACGGATCTCTATCCAACCGAACAACCGGACTTTACCCGGAACATGAAAATATTGTTAATAACATCACTTATCTTTTTCTGAGCCAGTTAGGGTCCCTGAATACCCTAACACCCGCAATAAAGCACAACACACTAGTAACCGAGTTAATCTCTAACTTATCTAACTAATACTTAGTGTTTGGTTGAAAACTAACTAGATTACCCCCCCCCCCCCTAACCAAACCGTCCCCAAGGGGACACCTCATGTCCTCCACATGATTATTTTATTTATACTTGTCCCATATCTAGAAAGCATAGTATCCATTGGTTAATGATCATGTAAATTGCCTATAAGATCAAGGCATAACACAACATAACATTTCCATCACACAACTCAACTTCACAACTCTCTCTCCCTCTCTAATAGCTCTCGGCCGAACACCCCTCTACCATCCATCCATTTTTCGACTTTGATCTTCTCATTTCAAGATCATACAAGTGTTAAGGATCGCGTATAAGGAGGCTTGGTGCACTCGGATTGCAAAGGACCTCGCTACATTGCTTTTACCCACTCATTTTGCGTCTAGATTCTTCCCTAGCCTCGAGCTAGTAGTAAGTTGCTTGAATCACACTCTCGAACTATTTTGAAGTGGTTAAAATGATTTGTAACGGTTAAAACTCGTAAACATACAAGTTGATACATAAAAGTCTACTAAAAATGCTAGTAATGGTGGTTAAAAGCTTGAATGTTGTGTAAATCTTGTAGTATTTGATTTGTGTGGTTATTTAGTCCCGATCTATGTTGTGGTAGCTCGGATCATCGTTTAACCCGGAATGGTCATGATCATGGATTATGACATAAAGCTTGTTTAAGTGTAACAAGGGTTAAGTGATGAAACTCTACCACTCATCAAACTTGAACTTGTGTAAAAATGATTTTACTTACGAAATAGTGTTTAAAACTAGTAGATCTACGGATCTACAAGCGGTATTTTCAAAGGACCGAGTGTCGAAGAAACCATATTTTTCTAAAAATGGATTTTACATGAGCAAGAATGATTTTTAGAACACACAAGTGTGTAAACACTTGTGTAGCACTAAGTTTCGACAAAATAACTATCTTGGTAAAAATTGATAAGAAGTTGTAAAGATGGAATTTCTTTAAAAACGGGGTTTTTACGAAACCGGATTGATTTATATAAAGATCCACTAAAAGTAATGGAATTTACTTTATATTCTTGGATAAAACGCAAGTTCATGTAATTTATGCGATATACATATTTATTTACTAGTTTGTTGTTTTGGACATTGTTTTGATCGAATGAAAAGAATGTTGGTTTGATTTATAAAAGAAAACGATACGCTTAAAAGCGTGGCCACCTCCAGTTACAGGGGAAACTCTGGCGAAATTTTTCCAAAAACCTAACACTTAGAAATATTTTCACTATAAGTGTTAGAAATACTTTGCGACTTGTTTTCAAATTATAGATTTCACCACGACTTTATTTACAAAACATCAGAGGTGGGATTTCACAAAATAAAACTTGGTAAATATATATTTAGTATATATTTTTCATAAAGTCACTTGATATGTGTTTATGATTATTTTGTGAAAATACTAGTATTATTTTTAGGGTAAAAATAATACTATCGAATGTTAATGGATCCAAAATAATACGAACGTCTCTACGATAAATATATAAGTTACACCGGTAATTATTATTACCACTCGATCGTTAAAACGTAACTTACACATTTTAAGGAAATATTCACGAACGCGTATTTTGTTAAAGTATTATTTTGGGGAAAATTATGTGTAATAGAAAATATAATATTTTTGAGAAGAATAATTATATTTGGGATTAGAAATAAAATATATTTTAAGTGAGACTTAATAATATATTTCGAAATTATACGAACACACATGTATTAAATCCCCCATCCTTGGGAAGGAAAATGATTACCAAGTATCTACTGAATGTAAACACGAAATAGTTGTCTAACTATTTCCCGAAAACTTAAACCTTAAAGCTAAGGCACGGCCGTCCGTCTAATAGAATTAGTACGTGTAGGTCGTCACACAGCTGCTTGATCAGGAGACATACTTGGTAGAGACGCACCACTGTGAGTTCATGTCCCCCTTTTCTCTTAACTGTTTTCAGTTTTCTAAACTACGGGGGTGAAATACATGTTACTTTGGTTACAAGTACTTTATACATGGTATGGTTAGCGTAAGGAGGTTTACTACTTAGATCATGTGAGTGGGTAGGAGCAACATGAGGCCATTAGTCCTCATGGTAGGACCGAGGGACAGGAGCGGTAGATCTATCTGGGTGTAGCGAGCCCAGCCCCAGGCCAAACTAGAAACGGACCTCGGGGTGACTTTGTGTCCGACGCATAAATCTGCTAGGTTTGAGTCTCCCTACTTGCACTTGACACATATCAGTGGCCTTGCAAACCATTGGTGATCTCAATTCCCTTATCTGCTACATACCAGGATTTTTATACTTACAAAGGTTTATTTACTCACTTACACATGAACTCGCTCAACATTATTGTTGATTTTTCAACTTACATGTATTTCAGGGAATTAAAGGATCTGGCGCGGTATGACACGTTTTCCCGCTGCACTAGTTCGAGGTCATCCGGGTTTAGGGAATGTGACTCTTTCCTGGACAAGTCACAGTCCTTAAACTATGCTTATGTTATGTTGTGTTTGTTGAACAATGTTTATGTCGTTAGGATGTGTTTCCGTTAAGACAATGTTATTGTATTTGGTTTTTAAAACTTAATCGAATGGATGATCTTGCATGGTTTTATTTCATATAGCTTTGTTATGGTTAAGCTATGGTATTAAGAAGTCACACCAAAATAACCACGCTTCCGTAAAGCCAGGGTGTGACAACCAGCAAGCTGGCAAAGCAGGCTGCGGATTATGGTCTCTGGCGGGGCATGAGAGAAGACAAGGGGGCGGTCGCGAGGTGCCAGAGACTGGCTGGTTTGCAAATCAAGTTTCAAAAATGACATTTTGGCCCCTAGAGTTTCTTATTTAGGCTTTTTTGGTGTTTTAAGGGTCATTCATGCTATTTAGGCATTTTATAAGGACCAATCATGTATCATAAACATAAGACAAGTATAATTAAGCGTATAAGTGTCGTAATTAAGTACATAGTCGCTACAAAGACGTATTATGCATAAGTTTCACGTATTTGCACGATTAACACAAAGTTTCCAAGAATTACGAATAAGCATCAATTGTCTCACGAAATTAGATGTATGAGCATGTATAAAGTATGTATAACACGAAATTAAAGAAATACAAGTTTTATTTATGATCCAAGTCTCGGATTTTATAATGATTATCATGAAAAACGATTACAAGAACACAAGACTTCCAAAAATAGAAATAGAAACAAGACTTTCTAATTATGGAAAGTATGAAAGAGTAGGGCATTATAGGACGACCTTCCGATCGAACGACCATCCGAACGAACGACCTGTTCCCTGTAACCTTCAACACTTAAACTATTTTAACTCAGAATTTCGAACTATGAAACTTTCACTCGAACAGTCATCTGACCGAACGGTCATCCGACCGGATGACCATCCGATCGAATGACCATCCGATCGAATGACTTGATCTTATACTACAACAAAAACTTCAAAAGGTTGGAACATTTTGCAAAGCTCACTATTGATCGAACTGTCGTCCGACCGAATGGTCATCCGACCGGATGACCATCCGTCCGAATGACCATCCGATCAAGAAACCAATCGGACACTTTTACTTGATTTTTCGCACGATTCAACATTCTGTTCGACGCTTATCTATTATACTGTAATCAGGCTAACTCCAGCGCTCCCTTCAATCCAATCAATAGGTGTCGATACTTAGCACCACTGTGAGTATACTCGATCCTTTTTTTGTTTTAAACACTTTTGGGATGCAACATATATTTTATAAATGTGACACTTGACACTTGACACTTGAAACTTATTTGGAAACATACTCAATCCGCTGTGAACGTGAAACTTGAAACTTGTGATTCTTGAGAATTTTATGCTATGTGGACGTTTAATCCTTATGTGTAGTTCCGCCTTAACAATGGTAGCGCTATAGGGGTAATGCACCTCCCCGTTAGTCTTTAGAGTATTGTTAGGAGGTGACATTCTTACTTTCCTTGAGTCTTGAGAAAGTGGTTAACGCATTGGAAACTTGGGCTATCACTTGGACTGCGTAAACTAGCATGGTGAAACTTTTATGTGTTTACAAGATGGATATGAGTCTTTTAAACTATTATGCTATGACATACTCAAACTTGTATACTCGCCAACATTTTTGTTGATAGTATTTTAATACATGTTGCAGGTTGATAAGTTTGGATGCTCGAGGAAACAAGCTAGGATGATGCTTAGAAACTCATCTAGTTAAATCAAGAATTTTAGACAGTATTCGAATGTTATTTATTTGACGCTTTCGAGATTGTGATTGGTGAATTTATGTTTAGACAATTTTGCATGAAATTAATTAATTACTATTGAAACAATAAGTGTTATGGAATCTCCTGAACAATCTGAATCACTTAGTGTCACGCCCCGATGTTTCCGCCATCGGTTGGGGTGTGACAATCATCATCATCAAAATCCTATAAATACGTTTTAAAGTATAGTTCAATACAAAAGTATTGGCGAGCATACAAGTTTGGGTACTAGCATAAGTATAAAAGTTTGAACAATCCACATGACAAAAATAGTTAACTAGATTAATGTATCATGTCATGCAATTATACAAGTCAATCTTCTGATTACCGCTAGCGTAATCTTATCGTAGCAACGATAAGACCATTTTGTATTTAACTTAACATGACCTCAAAAATACGGGCGGTGCGTTACTCCTATAGTGTTATACATGTTAAGGGGAGGCTTTAAACAAAGTTAATGACTAGTAAATCACATAAGAATGTTCCAAGAATAGAAATCAAGTATCACGTATTTAAGCATGTATGATTGGATTGTTTGTGTTTGCATAAAAGTATAAATGATTGCGTGTGTTTAATAGTATAACGTATTGCACCCAAAAGTGTAAAAGAGAAAGGGGTCATGTATACTCACAATTTTGCAAAAGCTTTCCGATTATCCATGAGTGATGAGTTTTTTTTGAGAATGGGGAATCGAAGGTGTATGGTCAATCGGCGTTTATAGAGTGGTTGGATTTGGGATTTAGAATTCAAGTACAAAAGTATATATGCATAAAAGTATATCTTGTCTAAGTACTCGTTTTGACACTAAGTTGTATGTGATTTCATGGGTCCTAGTTTGCCTATTAGAATTAACAACGAGAGATTTAGAATCGTAGATAAAGTAGCCTAAGTTCATGACGAATAATCATAAACCGATTATCATCATAAGATCGGCCATGTTCATATATATATATATATATACATATATTTATATAGTTATATAATAATCCTAAGCTAAATCCATCAAGAGTATCATAGATTGTCATGTAAGTCAAGCATGAAGGATTAACCTCCTTGTATGATTCACCAATACACAAATCATCACAAGGATGATTCGGATGGTCATGAATGAAAAGGAAATATACAACTAACTAGTATACCATCAAGTAGCCAAGTAAGATCTAACTCGGGTGAGCCAACACAACATGGAAAGAATTAACTAAGTGTTGGAGCCTAGACGGGATTATGTTATTTTAATACTAACAAGCTACTTGAGTGTTCATACACAAGGTACACAAGTGAGATAGTGGAACTAGTTTGGAAAGCCAAAGCTCCCACGGTTCACAATTCTACCAAAACACAAGTTCATCCGTATAGAAGATGGTAAATCTTGGATGATTTCAACACTTGGAACATGTATGAACTTAAAGTAAAAGAGTTTTTGAACCCACTTCTTGGTGGAAATCAACCTCAAAACGAACCCACAATAATGGACTTAGTTGTCAGCTTGGTGGGTACAAGATTTCACCAAGCTTAGCCAAAGAAATATAAGGTACATGAACTTGAATAAAAGCGGAATTTTAATCTTATTTTGGACCACAAATGTGGTGAGGTTTCACCTTGGTTTGTCATGGCAAACTTGTGAAAACCTTCCTAGAGGTTGTCCAAGCAAAATGATTGAAGAAAATAGGAAGAAATAAGCAGAGAAGTGAGCTAGAACTCACTTAAAAGATTTGCAACTTTCTGCCCAAAATCAGAATTCTTGAGAATTTTTAGAGGATTTGAGAGTGGATTTGATGTTTGGAAAGTGAAAATAAGGGTTAGGGAGGTTGTATATATAGTGGGTGAGTTAGGTTGGGTGTTAAATGGGGTTTAAAGACAATTAGGAGGGAGGTGGTTGAGAAAATGGACCAATTTGCACACAAATAACATGCTGGCTGTGGATCGGTGTTCGTCGCGCATCGCGGAAGGGAGATGGTGGTCTGTCGAGTGCCGCGGCGGGCTTCTTCCGGGCAAACTTTCAATTTTCACAAAACAACCCCCTAGACTTTGGTAATTAATGTAATTTAAGCTACATGTTGTATATTTAACATATTATAGAGTATAAAACATGCACGAAACATAAATTGAGTATTGTTAACGCATGACTAAGGATATTATATGTATAAAGGGTATTAAAACACGTATTCACAATAGTTTGGATGTAAAATAAGTACGAGTTTGCGTGAAAGATGAATATTTATCAAGCATGTATGTAGGTCGAATGTAAAACAAATACGAATAATCAAAGTATAATTCATATAAAATGATTAAGTTTTATTACGATCAAAGTCTCGGATTACAATGGTTGGAAAAGAAATACGATTACAAGTGAAAACGAGTTTCCAAAAATAGAAAGAAGACAAACTTTCTAATTAAGGAGAGTTCCAAAAATCGAGGCGTTACAAGGTTATGATGGGGTGGGTGGTGACAGTGTAGGCAGGTGGGGGTAGATGTGCACAAACCAGATTTTTTTCTAATACCCGGGTTTTGAATTTTTGAGTATTGGCCATACCCGGGTCGGGTTCGGGTCTGAGTTTTGGCCAGAAAATCTATACCCTGTGTACCCGGGTTCGGGTTCGGGTTTTCAATACCCGGGTATTTGAATACCCTATTTCCAGGTTAGAGTAGGGTTCGGGTATTGGTCGGGTAGGGTTCGGGTATTGATTAGGTATGGTTTGGGTTTGGGTTTGGGTTTTGGTATAGATCGGGTTTTTCAATTCCTTTTTTTGGTATAAAACATAGAAATATATTATTTTTACATATTGTATGCCTTGAATTTGGCCCAAAAAAGACTTATACAAGCTCTAAACGTTCAAAAAAGTTGTTGTACACAACGGGTCTGGGTATTACGAAAACACGGGTTCAGGTCTTATGAAAACCAGGTTACGAGTATTACGAAAACCCGGGTTCGGGTATTGAACAGAATATGCATACTCAGTCCCTACCCTACGGGTAGGTTCGGGTTTGGGTTTAAAAAACCCAGTTTTTCTAATACCCAGGTTCGGGTTTTTTATGCACCTCTAGGTGGTGGCAATAATAGAAGGTTATGATGGGGTGGGTGGAGGGAGGTGGTGGATGAAAGTGGCTAAAAAATGACAAAACATGGAGTATAATGACAGAAAAAAAAACTTATTTGAACTAAAATGATAGAAAAAAAAACTATATGGGCTAAAGTGGCATTTTGGATCATACCTCAGAGACGAAAATAACAATTTACTCTTTTCAAGTAAAAGTTTACTCTTGGCAAGTAAAAGTGTAAAAGTACCACTTTAATCTATAGGTTTAAATCATTGCCTCAAACATATATCTTGTTATCTGAGACCACTTGACTAATAAGGTTACTTAGGGGAGGTGGGGTGGTAAACAGTTTGCACGTGATGGCACTATATAATGAGTGATGGAAATGAAGACACCACTCCACCTCTCAATTTCCACGCGTGGAACTTAAGTAGCGTGATAAACTTCACGCGTTATGGCCCATTCTGTGATAAATGGATGTGAGGGGGTGTGAGTGATGATCATTGCCATTAAAAAAGGTTGTGAGTGATGGAAAAATGGTTGATGACATAGTGGAACTTGATTGGGTGTTATGAGTAATGAGTGAGTGATGACCACCCCCACCCCCCTTAGGGGAGGGGGGGTGGTTCACTAGTGATAGAATTTATCACTCACAAGCACCAATCAAGTTCCGCCATGTCATCGACCATTTTTCCATCACTCACAACCTTTTTTAGGCGGGGTGGTCATCACTCACCACCACACCCAACAATTTCCCCCCAACCAACAATTACACACACAAAAAAAGTATCACGTCCGTGAAGAAAATAACGGAAATCAATTTTCGTGGAAGATTAACGCGTTGAACTTGTTGCCGGCGGTGGGATATAACGCGTGATGGAGGGTGGCCGTGATACTTTAACGCACCGCCCCGTCCTCTCTTAGGGGAGTGGGGGTGGTCACTGGTGATAGAATTCTATCACTCCCAATATCCAATCAACTCATGCCATGTCATCACCCACTATTCTATCACTAGTGATAGAATTGTAGTGGCGGTGGTCATCACTAGTGATAGAATTCCATCACTCACAAATTTTTTTAATTTTTTATTTTAAATTAGAAATTAACAATAAAACACTAAAATTATAAATTTCATTAAAATTAAAACATACTAGTTCAATTTAACATACTAGAAATATTTTAGGCTACAATTTAAAAAAAAAAAAAAAACCTACTCCTCGTCCGACTCATGAAACTCCAAACCTAGAGAACCTACTAGTTCGATTAAATCGTATCTCAACCGAAAGTGAGTTCTTCATTACGTAATTCTTGTTGGATATTTTGTGGAACTTGAACTTGTGTAGGAGGATCCGGCACCTAATCCGGGGATATTGCACGTCCGTCTTCTTTAATTATCATATTGTGCAATATGATACATGCATACAGTATGCTATGTATTGCTTTCTTGTTCATCGCACGAACCGGTCGGTGTAGTATACCCCATCTACCCTTTAAAACACCAAATTCCCACTCAACATCTTTTCTTGCCGATTCTTGCAATTTTTTGAACACGATTTCTTTAGCCTCGACAGGAAATGAGGGAGCTTTCACAAAAACAGACCATGACGGGTAGATACCATCCACAAGAAAAAGCCTCGTTTGTAATGTCGTCCCTTAACATAGAAAGGAGAGGAAGGTGCGGTACCATCCGTTACGGTTTGAAACAACGGCGAGGTGTGCAACACATTGATGTCGTTGTTTGAACCTAGAACACCGTAATACGAATGCCAAATCCATAAATCATTCGACGCCACCGCTTCTAGTATGATGGTTGGTCTTTTGATGTCACCCCTAACATACGCCCCTCGCAACTCTCTTGGACAGTTTTCCACTCGATATGTGTACAATCGATGCTACCGAGCATCCCGGGAAAATGCCATCTAGCCTCATGTGCGGCGTAAATACGTGAGATGTCGTGACTCGTCGGTTTACGTAAAAACTCTTTACCATACAACTTAATGACCGCGTTGCAAAAAAATTGCAAACATTCACGTGAAGTTCTGGCCGCCATGGCTAGGTATTCATCATATTGATCGGGAGGGTTACCTATCGCTAGTTGGCGAATGGCGGACCTGCATTTTTGTATCGGCGTGAAACTTGGTTTGCCCCTCGCATCGTAACGTTCTTGAAACAATTCCTCGCTTGCTTCGATGTCTCCAACAATCTTTAAAAATAATTCTTTGGGTAAACGAAACCGATCTCTAAACGTTTCGGCATTGCAGAGTGGATTTTCCACAAAATAATCGTTCATTAACACTTCGTTGGCACGTATACGATCACGGTCTACCATATTCTTCTTTGGGCGGGACGACTCAGTATCAAGTTCGTTATACACCGACATAAAATATTTTAGCGTCTCATTGTCGGAAGACGACTCGGTATCGCTATCGCTAGACATCGGAAACGTCGAATCCGTAGGGAACTTCATTTGAGAAAGATGTAGATTGTGTGAAATGGGTTTATGTTTTGGTGTGTGTAAAATGGTTTAAAATGGAGATATAAATAGATAAAGTGTTTAAAGGTTATTTTTTTTTTATTGAAGTTTACCGTTATTCAACAGTCAAATACAAGCTAATGTTCGAATTTTGCAAAGTTTCAACGCGTGATTGTTTCAACGCGTTACAAATATAACGCGTGAAACTATAGGCGACGTCGGTGTTCGTGATTATATCACGCTTGAAGGGACGGCCATCACGGACCGCCCCCACTCCCATTAGTACTTAATTGTCTTTTTTAATAGTAAAGAGCAATTTTCGCCAAACCACATAACAAAAGTTCAACTTTGACTCTTTTTTCAAATTTTAATTATATATAATCTCAAGTCTTAACATAAAAAAGTAGATGATTAATATCAAATTTCATATTATTGGGTTAAGAGGTAAGATAAGATCATATCCTCATGGGACGTTGTCTCTTTGAACTGCATGCATAAAAGTACAAAACAGTTATATAAAGTCCACCGTGTATTGTTGACCAAATTCAGGCGGCAAAAAAGGTGGCATTCTACACAATGCCAACCAAGCCAGTGATTTCACCCACACGATCAATGCTTTTATTTCAATACGACGTGGTGCTACACCACCACCTTTATAAAATCCCATCAAATTACAATTTTGTTAGGAATTTGTAGAGAGAATGAGAGGAACAACAAAGATATCTTTTGGGTCTGATGGGGTTGCTGTTATCACCATCATCAATCCACCTGTTAATTCACTTACTTCTCATGGTAATAAATAATCACTATCTTACTTACTTACTTCAGTTTTTGTTATGAATATTCTAACATATCATGATAATATGTGATCTTCTTGTTGGTTTGTGTGATCGGAAACTGTTTCATCACACGTTAACATGTGCGAGTAACTTGATATCACACCCTACATAGATTATAGTAGATTTTTTATTTAATTAACAAAGCTGGTAACTGATTTACAATAAAGTTATGTTAGTTTGCATTTAAAAGCAGCAAGTATTATGATATGAATGCTTTTGTATGTTGATAATCTAACTTGCAAATCACAGGTTTGAATATAAAAGAATTGAGAATAATAAACTTGCTTGTATTGAATGAAAAGTGATGATTACAACTAACATACATGAACCCTATATATACTATACGAATAGGTGCGATGAATGGTTGCGTCTCCTCATGAATCGACGTGTCTGATGATGAAGCATCGCGTCTTCTTGATGATTGCCGCCCTTTCTGAAGAGTCACGTCCGTAGGAGATGTCGATTCCTTTAGATGTAGGTTTCAATCTTTCACTTTGTCGCATCCGGTCCTCGCACTTACTAACTAATCTAATTATAACATAAACTAACTATCTACTAATTACAGAATGACCCCGATATTGTAATCGTATCTATACTCTATATTCTGCCTTTTTGGTGTTATTAGGGTTGAATTGAGGGAAAATCTTCTAATTTTTCTAATAATGTGTTATGGACCAACATCTTTGCAAGGTACGGGACTTGTTCCACACCGGTTGTATATATAGCCAACAGATACTTTCAAGTATCGATTTTGGGTTTAACATGTACCTTTGAATTTTTGAAGATATAATTATATGAATAAGCATCTAGAAGCATCAATCTTTGAATCTCTTTATGCAAATATGTATATTAAATGGGTAGAACTAAGTGGTGACAAGATCAGATAATAAAGACATGAAAAGCATATACTTTTGCCACATCAAAAGAGTACAAGGGGTCCCCCATGAGGTCAGACTAGGAATTTTGCCTTGAATATGATATTGATGGATTTGTAGGTATGCAAAAAGTTATAGTTTTCTCTTTTTGTGTCTTTCTTTTCATGGTATATCTACTAGTTACTAAATAGATTCATGGATCACCTAAATTTAAAGCACTCACTGGGAACATATATATGTTATTATATTGAAACTATCTGGATTTTCATTCCCAGTACTAGATAGCTTAAAAGAAAGTTTTGGTCAAGCCTTACAAAGGGACGATGTGAAGGCGATAGTCGTTATAGGTAATTTTAATGCTTACTTGAATAGTTTTTAATCATTAGTCGTCGTAACTTACTAACTCATATAAGGTTAATACTTAACATGATTGGAGCAGGTGAAAAAGGCAAATTTTGTGGTGGTTTTGACCTCAATGCATTATATCAGTTGCAGGAAGGCAACGGTATGACATACTATTACTATGGATGGATATCGTGCACATTTCGTTTTGTTTGTGTGTCAACTAGAGCTAGAAATTTAGGTGGCTTCACAGGTCAAAAAGGGTAGTTTATGTATGGATCGGGTTGTCCCGTAAGACAGAAACACCCTTTTTTCTGCTTTTTAAAGTGGGTATTGTGTCAGATATGTTTATAGAACTTAATAATATAGCTTTTGATTGAATGATTTAGGAGTTGTTGATGTTTTAGACATTTTAAGTTAGACTTCATGCGACTTTTGACCCGTTCAACCAGTTTGACTGGTTTTCACTTGAGCCAAATTTTATAATTCTTCCGGAGATAAAACATGACCCGAACCGACCCACTTGTTAACCCATTAATTTTGCTAAAATTTTATTATTTTTCTATGTTGATTTTTGTTTACAGCTGGACAGCGATTAGTTCACGATCTATCCGATATCATGGAAAGTATGTCTCTTTACTGTTCTAGTTCTTTTTTTTTTTAATTTTTTTGTTGATTTTTATGTTTAACAACTCATTATCAGAATTTCCTTTTAAAAATGTTGGCTGTGTTGGTTTCAGGCGCAAGAAAACCGATTGTTGCTGCTATTAACGGGCGTGCTTTTGGTGCAGGATTAGAGGTTGCAATGGTATGTGGCTATGTGCTATTTTTCCCTTCTTCTTTTCGGGCTAGTTTAACGTATCTGTATAATAATCTTGATAAATCGTGCTGATTCTGTTTTCAGGCTTGCAATGCTAGAGTAGCTACTTCTACGGCTCAGTTAAGCTTGCCTGAACTACAGTATGGTATTATTCCTGGAGGTGGAGGTATGTCATTCTTGTGAAATAAACAATAAAAATGATTTATCTTAATAAAAAATCGATGTGTAACTTATGATTTTGCGTAATTTTAGGAACTCAACGGCTTCCACGGCTTGTTGGTCTACGAAAGGCTCTTGAATTGTTGTTGGTATGCTGTTTACATGTCTCTTTCAAAAATCCTCACACTTCTAGTTTTTTTTATAGGTTCAAGTTACAATCATTATTCATATGTTTGAACTGCGTGATTCTTGTATTACAACCGACACTCAAATATTCTATAAGACGAAAAAATTTTGGACGAAAAGTATTTTGTCAGTTAGACCAAACCCCCCATCACAAACAATCTAGATTTGACCCAAACCCATTTTGACCCGTTACTAGTTAACCCTTTTTGACACCTAAAACATTGTTCGGCCAAACATTGTAGTTTTCTTGAAGTAGAGTCGATTCATAATACTCTATTCTTATTAGCTGATTGACCTCTTTATCTTTCTTAATCACACACTCTAGACATCAAAGCCGGTCGATGGAGACGAAGCTCATAAGTTTGGACTTGTGGATGCCGTTGTGTCAGAAGATGAATTACTAGAAAATGCTCGCCAAATGGCCTTAGATATATGTGCCTGTAACAAACCACCGGTTTCAAGTCTTTACAAAACAGATAAAATCGAGCCACTAGGCGAGGCCTGCGAAATATTAAAATTTGCTAGAGCTCAAGCCCGCAGACAAGCACCCAATTTACAACATCCACAAGTTTGCATTGATGTTATTGAAGAAGGCATTGTCTCAGGCCTGGATGCTGGATTATCAAAGGTTTGAACTTGTTGTAATAATTTAATTCCCTAAATTTACTGGCATTACTTGACAATGTAATTTTGTTTATATAATTTGCAGGAACGTAAAGCATTCCAAGATCTTTTGAAATCAGATACTTGCAAGAGCTTGGTTCATGTCTTCTTTGCCCGTCGTGGTGCTATGAAGGTACATCTGTTATTTATTTGAATTTTATTACTCCTTACTATCAGTTTACAATAAGTGTGAATTTCTAACAAAATCTTTATATTTACCAACTTCTCAGAAAAAAGTCAACATGGTCAAATGAGTATGATCAAGTCTTGTTTTTGTGTGTCAACAGGTACCTGGGGTCACTGATCTTGGTTTGAAACCAAGAGAAATAAGAAAGGTTGCTATTGTTGGCGGAGGTCCGATGGGCTCCAGAATAGCAACGGCTTTGATTCTAAATGGATATGAAGTTGTCTTGAAAGAAGTAACTCAAAAGTTTTTGGATGCTGGAATAGGCAGAGTCAAAGGTTTGACTTTTCACTCTCTTATAGACTTATAGTAATTGTAAATTGCTTTTGTATCACTATATTGACATATCTATTATCCAGCGAATTTGACAGGCAGTATTAAGAAAGGTAAGCTGACTCAAGAAAAGTTTGCGAAAACCACATCTCGTCTTAAGGGCGTTCTTGACTACGAATGGTTTAAGGATGTAGACATGGTGATTGAGGTACTTAACATTTTCCATTTTAGTTTATGGATTTTAAGAATTGAGAATAAACATGTTAATGAAAGTTCATGCGGAAACAGGCTGTTACCGAGAATGTCTCACTGAAACAACAAATATTTTCGGATTTGGAAAAGTACTGCTCTCCAAATTGTATATTTGCAAGTAACACATCAACAGTTGACTTGGATCTAATTGGTGAGAAGACAAAGTCTCATGATAGAATAATTGGCGCACACTTCTTCAGGTAATAATTTGTTACATTTTAACAGCGCTAATTGCCCAAAATAATTTGTTAACTTTTGCAGCCCGGCTCATGTGATGCCACTTTTGGAAATCGTCCGCACATCAAAAACATCACCTCAAACAGTGGTTGACTTGTTGGATGTGGCGAAAAAGATTAGAAAAACGCCAGTTGTGGTTGGGAACTGCACAGGGTTTGCTGTTAACAGGATGTTTTTCCCGTATACTCAAGCGGCTCTTTTGCTAGCAGAACGTGGGGCCGACGTATACAAAATTGATCGAGCGATTACAAAATTTGGAATGCCAATGGGCCCGTTCAGATTGTGCGATCTTGTTGGTTTTGATATTGCAGTGGCAACAGGGTCACAGTTTGTTTACAGTTTCCCCGAAAGGACGTATAAATCTAAGCTTATTCCACTCATGCAAGAGGATAAAAGAACTGGTAATTATTTTTTTGTTTTGAATGACATAAAAATGATTTTAGTTTTTGAGCATATTGTTTGTTTGTTAAAACTTGTGATTCTTGTTTAGGTGAAAACACTCGCAAAGGTTTTTATGTCTACGATGATAAACACAAAGCGAGTCCGGATCCTGAAATTGATAAATACATTGAGAAAGCAAGGGAAGTTTCTGGCATCTTAGTTGACCCTAAGGTCTCTCTCTCTCTCTCTCTCTCTCTCTCTCTCACACACACACACACTCTTCGTTGATCTTGAAATATATTTACTCCTATAGTCATATATTCATGTTAGGGGCACCACAAAAATATGCAATTTTTGTAGGTTTTTGTTGTCCTTCATGTGTAAAAGTGTTTGCATTAATATGCATGAATAAATAATAAATATGGATAATGTATTTAAAATTGATCCACCCAACTATTGAACCTACTATATTGGGCACCCATTCCATGATGGTGGATTCAATACAAATAGGGAAAAAAGGGCCCCCTACAGGCCCACAAACAATGGTTATACTTGTTGTTTTTCTATTAAACTTTAGCCCAATTATAAGTATACTGGGCCACTGGGAGTAGATGGGGGCCACAGGCCCACAGATGAGACTTGTTGCATTCGTTAGTTATTAACATTCGTGTAGTGATTTGTTTATCTAGTTTTAAACTTAACCGGTTAATTAGATAGTATAACTAAAAGTGTTGCATGTTATGACCCGACTCATTTTTACCCGATCTGTTTTCGTCCCCTGTCATCAGGGGCGGATGTAGCTTATACCAGGGGGCAACGCCCGCTACGGCTTGGCGCGGAAAAATTTGGAAAAATTAGTGTAAATTTCGGAAAAATTTGACGTTTTTTCGATTTCGTTACGGCTTATTTATAAAACGTTACGGCTACGATCCGTTTCTAGATCCGCCACTGCCTGTCATAAAAATCCATGAATCTGCCACTGCACCGGTATATGCATCAGGTCGTATATACAAAATACGGAAAAAAACAAGTTGGATAACAAATATAACCTTAAATTTAATTTAAAAAAACAAGCTGTATCAGGTTGTATATACAATTTGTCTTCATTCAAGAGGTGAGTTTGTGACAACTGGTTTCTTCAAACAATAGGAAATCTGAAGTTGGTAATCCTACATTTTCTTAAGTGTGTGAAAATCATAAAAGAAATGTATAAATTTAACTAAATTTGTCATAACCGGGTTTGATTTTGTTTCAGTTTGCGAAACTATCAGATAAGGATATAATAGGGATGGTATTATTTCCTGTTGTGAACGAGGCGTGTAGAGTATACGCTGAGGGTATTGCAGTAAAAGCAGCTGATTTGGATATCGCGGGTGTTATGGGAATGGGATTTCCACCTTACAGGTTTCATGCTTTTATATACATTTTTATTCAGAATTATATAAATATAATATATATTATAAGTTTTTAACATATGTTTTGTGTACAGGGGAGGGGTTATGTTCTGGGGAGATTCAGTTGGATCTAAGTACATATATGAGAGGTTGAATGAGTGGTCAAATCTGTATGGGGACTTCTTTAAGCCATGTGACTATTTGGCCCAAAGAGCTTCACTTGGGGCTCCTTTGGTTAGATTCTGTTTAATCATTTTCTTTTCATATATTGGCAATTTCAGGAAATATTAAATGTACTATATAATGTTTTGCAGAGTTCGCCATTGAATCAAGCAAAATCGCGGTTATGAGATGAAATGGACGTCGTCTACTGGTTTCATGACCCTTGAACTAACTATGCTTGCTTCCAAATGAAAGTTTGCATTGGCCGGCTCTACGTTGGTTCATTGAACGATTTGTTAGCTCAAATCAATGATAATGGTGGTTCTTGGTTTAAATGGTCATCAGCCCGGTTTACTTTTCGAAACATCATGTGTAATGGGGTGCATTGATGTGTAGCCCTGTTGATTGTCCCCAACGCATATAAAGCAACATAAATGTTTTTTAATGGAGTAGATCCTAGGCAAGTTGAGAATTATAGACTTATACTTATCATTGTTAGTAGCTTTAATACGTTATTATATGGACACATAGCTCTTAGGCAAGTTGAGAATTATAGACTTATACTTATCATTGTTAGTAGCTTTAATACGTTAAGATATGGACACATTCAAAATTTATACACCTTAAATTTTTAATTAACTGGTAAATTTTACTAATTAAAGCCATTTCTAACTTACATTATTATTTTCACATTCTTCATAAATGATAATTATATATCCATACACATATAAACACATGTGAGTAGTTAATCTTGTTCCAAATCATAAACTAAATGTTAGATTTTTATTTGAGGTTATGAATTCAAAGTTAGTTGTACTTGATTTAGATATGAGCTAATAAAGCTCTAATCCTTAAACCCAACAGTTTAACCTTTAAACTTTTTTTTTCTCATAGTAAGTCCATTTAATTTCATGAATAGTTAGACTACAAATTTTTAAAATTTGACTTTTTTCTTTTTTTATAATGCATTTGCATATTTGTGATCTTGATCACCTCTATGGGCTAGTATTGTAAAAGTATAAAAAATTGGGAAAAAAAAACAAAAAATTTGAGTAAGAAGGAGCATGTTTAGAACAAATATTTGTGTGACCCCAAAACAAAACAAAACAAAACAAAACATGGTTGTGTTTGGTTTTATGAGCAGTTGAGGACCACAACACAACTCATCAACAGCTTCACAAGGAACAAATAGTCAAAACTAATAACACGTGTGGAGATTCCTTCATGTGTTGGGGACTCAAGCTTTCATTATCACACACTAAAATCCCATGCATTCCCACTTATCTTCATGCACTTATTACTAAATTATTTAATATTTATTATGTATTAAAAACTATATATTGATAATATTCTTTTATTTTATAAGATATGATCAAAGTCATGTCATATTTTATAAACAAAACTTAATGTTATGTAACATGATCAACCTCAAGAAGTTAAATGACAATGACACTTGTTGAAATGCAACTCTTTCATAATTTTAAATTTTAATATTCAATAAAAACAATAAATTAAGATTTAGTTTGGGTGGTCTTATACATGGGCGGGGCAGGTGGATCCATGGTATAACCATGGCTCAACCACTCTCAATGAACAAAATAGTGTTATGTACACGCTAAACTTGCCAAACACCTCTATAACATTTACGACGCAATGATTTGATAGAACAAATAAAAAGTGTTACAAACTGAGAAATATAATTGTTTCCGAATTTGAATAATCATCATAACATATTGAAAGCATGGGATCACTATGGAGTATGGCAGAAGAAGGGGGATAAGTGCGGTAGAAAAATGTAGTGAGGCAAGAAAGGAGCAGATCCACAGAACGGATCGAAATAAAATATGAAACAATAGTTCAACAGATTTCAGGCATCTTAAGCTTGCGAGACTTCTAATGATGCTAAGGAGAAATCCCAGCCAATTTCGCTTAGTACCTGCATTTAATCTTTTTGGGAAAATACGTCAGTTTACACTGGTAAATACAATCAACTGACTCATTTTGGAAAATGATTGAAAATTGGTTTGGATGCACGTGGCATAAACATTTTATTTAACTTGGGAGAATTATTTAATATTATAATCTTGTGAACGAATTACATGTTCCTTGTGCGTTCAGTAGCCCGGATCTTGTCCGAGTTAAAGATCAATAGACACACCACAATGTTCTTTTGTGCACTGACGGGTGTACGCCTACACCCCGCGCTTAAGTCGTGGCCATTTCGTAAAATGATACCAAGGATATCCGGGACATGGTCATTAACCCCCCAAAGGCTTTAAGTAACAAGACTGTTTAAACGAGCCGATCAAATTTATTCAATTACCCACTCAACGGTGGAGAATTTGATGCCCGATCAAGCGGTATGCTATATACCGTAACCCAAGCCCGTATAGGGAAAATAAGTTAAAAGTATTTACCTGAGCAAAGTATAATTCACAATTAGCAAAATGCACGTAGCTTTTACTGGTCCTCCTAATCTGGAACGAAGGTTTTATAATAACCTATTAGAATCCTAACGGGTCTTTAATTAAGCTTAAGCTTAGACCGGCTAGTTTCAAAGATACGGTTCGTACGCACGATTAAGCGAAGACCGGATAGAATGTGATTTAGACCCAACAAGTTTGAAGACTTGTTTAATATGGGTTTATTATTCACATTCTGGATTTTGAGATAAAACCGTTAAGGTTAGACCCGTTTCGGTTAATTTATGTAAACTTGTTACATAAACCGAACCGTACGCGTAATAAGCGTGACGGGTATTCATGAGAGCTATAGACAGGTTTCCTAAGTTAATTATGCCTCAAATATGTTGTGACATCAGTAAGATGTCTTTCATTATGCCCGAAACGTGTTTAAACACAAACTAGGCCCCGTAGGGGTAGTTTGGTCATTTAAAAGTTTATAAAAGAGTTTAAGTAACAAGCTGAGTTACAGGTCTGATGTAATCAGCAAATATACCCAATTTACTAAGTTATATCAGTAGGATAAAATATATATTTGAAATTTATCAATTATAACCAAACTATGCCTCGTAGGGGTATTTTGGTAATTTCACATAAGCCGAAAAGCTCAAAACTGAAGTCTGAGTTAATCAACTTTTGCTTACTGTTAAAATATCATAATTTGCCTAAAATATCAGTAGGTATCAACCCGGGTATGTTCAATATAATTTTAATACATACTATGCGTTAAAAACGCTTAATAAGGCGATTAAAGGCCATTTCCGGGTTCGATACTTAAATCTGATATTTTTATATTTCCAGAAGGCTTAAAATACTTTATTTATCATATGTGATCAGTAGCAAAAGGTTTGGAGTCGTTTAGATATGTAAAACTCATTTTATTGCCCGTAAGGGCAAAACCGACGATTACCGGATTAAGCCTACGACTACTAGTTATGCTCAGCCTAAAATTAATTAAAAATCTTTAAAAATCCCAAAATAATATATTACATCAGTGGGTATTAAGTTTGATACCAAAAAGTAGGCTTAACTAGGCTATATGCTAATTACGCCATTTTATTAACATAAAGCTTTCAATTTGCGATAATGAGCATAACTCTCAATCTACACCTCAAACTGATCTCAAATTTTGCATAAAAGTTTATATATCCGTATGTAAGGTTTCTACTCTTTTACATTTCCAAAAATCACGTTTTAAGGTAATAAGGGCATAATGGTCAACATATGAGCAATTAACGGAATCATGCGTATTAATTGGATAACTAATGATCCGAGGTGTATAATCACAGAGGGTTATACTAGCATGTAACCTGGTCCAAATAAAGCTCTAAGGCATTTCTAAAACATGCCTAAACGGGTCAGAACTGAAAGTCAAAGTGAAAGTCAAACTATGTGACTTTCGGTTCCGAACCGGGTCTTTATAGTAAATTGTCGGGTTGAACATGTTTAGACATGTCCTTACACTAATTACCAAGTTATATTAATGATCAAACAGGTTATAAGTGTTCTACATTGTTAATCATACATAAATCGCATTTTAAACTTTCTGTTGACTTTTTAATTACACGTTTGACCCGACTTTTGACCTAGTTAGAGTGGGTGATCAGGGGGAACCCTCTTAAGGGTTTATTACCCACATAAATACCAACTTATAACTACTTTTGATTCGACTAATCACTGGACCATTTGTGATTAATCTTAAAGTCAACCGTTAATTACGACGGTTTGACTTTTAAGCTAAAATTAAGCTAAAACTTAATTAAGAAAGGTTAAGACAACTTACAAAGGTCCTATGCACGAAATGTTAACACTTGAGAGCAGACTTGAGCTCCAGAAATGACCAGATTGCTTGAATGAAGGTGTGAATGTCACACCCTGGCTTTGCGGAAGCGTGGTATATTTTGGTGTGACTTCTTAATACCGTAGCTTAATCATAACAAGCTATATGAATTTAAAAACCATGCAAGTCATCAATTAAGTTTGAAAATAACATACAATACCATTGTTTGATGCGAACATACTCCAACAACAATAACCTTGTTCAAAAGACATAACAACTATAACATAACATAAACGTGGTTTAAGGACTGTGTCTTGTCCAGGAAAGAGACACATCCCTTAAACCCTGATGACTCCATGACAAATGCAGCGGAAAAACGTTCCATACCGTGCCAGATCTCGTTTAATTTCCTGAAATACATGTGAGTTGAAAAATCAACAATAATGTTGAGCGAGTTCATGTGCAAGTGAGTAAGTAAAACACTTGTAAGTATAAAAGTTTCCTGGTATGTAGCAGTGTAAGAGGACTTGTGATCACCAATGGTTTGCAAGGCCATTAGCATGTCGTGAAATGCAAGTAAGTAAGACACAACCCTAGCCGATTTTGCGTTGGGTACCAAGTCACTCCGGATCCGTTCTGTTAGTCCTCCGAGAGGCCTGTTCTGTTGGACCGGGAGCTGGGCTCGCTACACCCAAATAGATCTACCGCTCGAGTCCCTCGGGGTTCTAACTACCCATTCACATGATCTAATCCTCCTTACGTTATTCATACCGTGTAAAAAGTACTTGTAAACAAAGTAACATGTATTTCACCCCCGCAGTTAAGAAAACTGAAAACAGTTAGAGAAAAGGGGGACATGAACTCACAGTGGATGCGTAAACTCTATCAAGCGTCTCTGAAGCAGTAAGCTGTGCAACGACCTACAAGTGCTAATTCTATTAGACGGACGGCCGTGCTTTAGCTTTACAGTTTATGTTTGCGGGAAATAGTTAGACAACTATTTCGTGTTACATTTTGTATATGCTTGATAGTTATTTTTCCTTCCCAAGGATGGGGGATACAATACATGTGCGTAAGTTACGTTTTATCATTCTTGTGGTAATGTAATTACCGGTGTAACTTATATGTTTGTGGAAGCGTTCGCAAAGTTTTGGAATCATTAACGCTTGTAAACATTATTTTCACCCTAAAATAATATTTATGTATTTCACAAAAATAATCATATACAGTGTTGTGACAAATATATTTATCACGTTAATCTTTGTGAAAATCCCACCTCCGAATGTTTAGTAAAATATAGTGCTGGCGAAATTTATGTTTTGAAAACATGTCCAAAGATAGTCCTAACACTTGTGGTGTAAAAAGTCTAAGTGTTAGGTTTTTAGAAAATTTCGCCAGAGTTTCCTCTGTAACTGGAGGTGGCCACGCTTTCAAGCGTATCATTTTCTTTTAACAAATCAATTCAACAATCTTCTTTATTCATTCAAACAATTTCCAACACATCAAACTAGTCAATAAATATGTAAATTTGCATAATCGCATGAACTTGTAGTTTTTCCGAATCTATATTATAAATCCCATTTATATATGTAGATCTTTATATAAAGTACTTCCAATCTTGTAAAAACCTCGTTTTTAGAGAATCCGTCTTTTACAACTTCTAGTTATTTTTCCCAAAAATAGTTATTTTGTCGAAACATGCGTCACACAAGTGTTTACACACTCGTGTGTTCTAAATATCATTCTTAACATTGTAAGATCCGTTTCTTTAAAAACATGATTTCTTTAAAGTGTGGTCCTTTGGAGATACCACTTGCGGATACGTAGATCCGCTAGTTTTAAACACCCTTTTACCGGTTAAAACACTTTTACACAAGTAAAATAATTCTTTACAAGTTCATGTCTCTAAAATGTGGTAGTGTTTCACTTTTAACCCTTGTATCTTTCAAAAACAAGCTTATGTGAAGATACATGATTTTACAATGTCGGGTTAAACGAAGGTTTGAGCTACCACATCATAGATCGGGTCTAGATAAACACAAATTTCAAGTCCTACGACTTTTACACAAGACATGTGCTATTAACCTCCATTTTTATAGTTTTAGTAAACTTTAAAGATTCAAAACGCGTGTTTACGATATTTAACCGACGAAAGTTCTTTTAACCACTTTAGATGAGTGTAAAAACAAGTTTTAAAGGTTATACCTCTAGCTCAAGGCTAGGGAAGATCTTTGACGAAAAACGCGTGGATAAAAGATAACGAGAGAGGTCCTTCGCGTTCCACTTGCACCAAAGCTCCTTATACGCAACTTGTGAGGCTTGTATGATCTTGGAATGCAAAGATCAAAGTTTGAAAATATGGTGGTGATGTGGGGTGAGTTCGGCCGTGAGCCACAAGGGAAGAAAGAGTGGGTTTTGTTGGGTGGAGTTTAGTGATAATCATCTCAAGGGTTAAGTGGTATTTATAGGGAAATTTTAAGTGTTATAATCCAATGGTCCATGTGCCTCAAATATACTAGACAATAATCCTTGATCAAATCAACTAGGTACTAGTGTGTCCCCCTTAGTTAGGGGACGGTTATGGTGGGGGGTGGGGTCGGTTTGATTGTAACTAGTAATTAGAAGCTTGGTTATGTTAAACCAAGTTAAGTTAAGCGTTAAACTTCGTTAGTAATATGTTACACGTTATGACGGGTGTTAGGGTAACCTGGGACCCTAACTGGCTCAGAAAAAGAGTAATAATAAAAATAGTAGTGTTTTCATGTTCCGGGTAAAGTCCGGGTGTCCGGTTGGATAGTAATTCGTTAAAGCGTTATAAAAGCTTTAAAGTGTCGTTATTACGTTTTTAGTGACACAGTTTGTTTTCCCGACACTTTAGAAAGTGTCTAGTAATATTTTATCATTTTCTGGCACTTTACTAGTCAGCTAGAAGCTGGTTAAGTTGCTAAAGTGCTGTGTTTGGTACTTAAAGTACGTTTTTGGCACATCCGAATCAGTGTATCTTATCCCTAGAGACGCGGTAACACAACCCTTATATCCCTACACTCACTACCAGTGTAGTCAAAATATTTGAGGCTCTTAACAGGCCTTAGAGGCAGTATCTGCCTGATGCTGGTTATATCAGCATGTTCACTGTGTATCCGTTTAGTGCTACTGTGCTTTTTGTGCATCAAGTTTGTCACTAGGGTTCAGTATGTAATCAATGTAGTGACAGCAAATAAAGTATGATGCAAGTAAGTGCATGTATCAGTATGCAGGTAGCAGTTTATCAGCTAGTTCATTCAAGCACAGTAATCAAGTAGTAATTAATCATTAATTAAGTTGTACGGATACCTGGTTTAGTGCGGGTTGTCACATTCTCCCCCCGTTAAATAAATTTCGTCCCGAAATTTAAGTTCTGCTTGTAGAAGCAGGGTTCTTAGGAAGGTATTTCTCTTTCATCCGGTCCTCACGTCCCCATGTGAATTCAGGACCATGTCTGGCATTCCAACGTACTTTGACGAGTTTGACACTGCTCCGGCGGGTCTTGTTAACTTTCCAATCCGTGACCTCAACAGGTTCTTCGACGAAGTGGAGCGTGTCGTCAATATGAATCTCGTCGATAGGAATGGCAACGTCAATTTGAGTTGGACTTTTCTTTAAATTGGATACATGAAATATATCGTGAACACCATTTAGTTCAGCGGGTAGGTCCAACTTGTATGCTACCGTCACAATTCTTTCTAGAATTCTAAAGGGACCAATGTAGCGTGGATTCAACTTTCCTCGCTTTCCAAAGCGCGCTACCCCTTTCCAGGGTGAAACCTTCAGTAAAACCATCTCTCCGACTTGGAAGTCCACATGCTTCCGGTTTGGATCCGCGTAGGCCCTTTTGTCTGTGGCGAGCGGCTTTGATGCGTTTAAGTATTTGCGCAATCTTGACTGTCGTCTCTTGGACGGTTTCGGGACCAGCAAGCTGCCTATCACCTGCGTCAGACCAACAGAGTGGTGATCGGCACTTGCGTCCGTATAGGGCCTCAAATGGCGCGACACCAATACTGGTGTGGTAGCTGTTGTTGTATGAAAAAAAATTCGACCAAAGGTAAGTGTTTATCCCAGCTACCGCTCAAATCCATAACACATGCCCTCAGTATGTCTTCCAAAGTTTGTATTGTTCGCTCGCTCTGGCCGTCAGTTTGCGGATGGAACGCAGTGCTCAGATTTAATTGTGAGCCAAAAGACTCTTGGAAAGATTGCCATATTCTTGACACAAATCTTCCGTCCCTATCAGAGATGATCGAGAGTGGTACTCCATGACGTGCTACGATCTCTCTCATGTATATTTCCGCAAGTTTACTAGTGCTGTCTTTCTCCTTGATTGGCAGAAAGTGTGCGGACTTTGTTAGGCGGTCAACAATCACCCAAATCATAACATGGCCTCTTGGCGTTCTTGGCAGTTTTGTAACAAAATCCATTGAGATTTGTTCCCATTTCCACTTGGGAATCTCAGGTTGTTGCAGAAGTCCCGAAGGCTTCTGGTATTCTGCCTTGACCTTAGCGCACGTTAAACATTTGCTCACGTAAACGGCAACGTCGCTTTTCATCCTAGGCCACCAATAGTAATCTTTTAGATCCTGGTACATCTTATCCGATCCAGGGTGGATAGAGTACCGTGACTTGTGCGCTTCGTCGAAAATAACTTCCCTTAATCCACCAAATAGAGGAACCCAAATCCTTTTCTCAAAACACAATGTTCCTTCCTCGTTTGGTACCAAAAGCTTCTCCATTCCACGGAGATATTCTTCCTCAAGGTTTCCCTCCTTGAGAGCTTCCTTTTGTGCAGCACGAATGCGCGAGGGAAGGTCGGTTCGTACAATCATTTCCAAAGCTCTAACCCTTATGGGCTTGATTCTTTCTTTACGACTTAGGGCATCGGCGACTACATTCGCCTTCCCTGGGTGATACTTGATCTCGCAGTCGTAGTCGTTTAGCAACTCAACCCATCGTCTTTGCCTCATATTTAACTCCTTCTGGTTAAATATATGTTGTAGGCTCTTGTGATCTGTGAAAATTGTGCACTTCGTACCGTACAGGTAGTGTCTCCAGATCTTTAGTGCAAAAACCACTGCGCCAAGCTCTAAATCATGTGTGGTATAATTCTTTTCGTGCACTTTCAGTTGGCGTGATGCGTAAGCAATGACCTTCTGGCGTTGCATCAACACACAACCCAATCCCTGACGCGATGCGTCGCAGTATACCACAAAGTCGTCAGTGCCTTCTGGTAGAGCTAAGATTGGCGCGTTGCAGAGCTTATCTTTCAATATCTGAAACGCTTCGTCCTGTTTGATTCCCCAATCAAACGTCTTATCCTTCTGGGTCAGGAGCGTCAACGGTTGAGCGATTTTTGAAAAATAATCCTCGATGAACCTTCGATAGTAACCAGCCAAACCCAAGAATTGTCGAATCTCGGTTGGCGTTGTAGGCGTTTCCCAATTCTTGATTGCCTCAGTCCTTGTGGGATCAACATGAATTCCATCCCCATTAACCATATGTCCGAGAAACTGGACTTCGCGCAGCCAAAACTCGCACTTGGAGAATTTGGCGTTCAGTTGTTCCTTCTTTAGCAGCTCCAATATGGTTCTATGATGTTGTTCGTGTTCAGCCTTCGTCTTTGAGCAAATCAGGATGTCGTCGATGAATACAATCACGAACTTATCTAAGTATGGCTTGCAAACTCTATTCATTAGATCCATGAATACCGCAGGTGCGTTTGTCAAACCAAATGGCATAACGAGGAACTCGTAGTGTCCATAGCGAGTTCGGAAGGCTGTTTTCGGGATACTTTCCTCCTGTATCCTTAGTTGATGGTATCCCGATCGAAGGTCGATCTTAGAGTAACAGCTTGAACCTTGAGGTTGGTCGAACAGATCATCGATTCTTGGCAGAGGATATCTATTCTTGATCGTCAGCTTGTTCAACTCTCTGTAGTCGATGCACATCCGAAAACTACCGTCCTTCTTCTTAACAAACAGGACTGGAGCTCCCCAAGGCGAGAAGCTTGGTCGAATAAAACCCTTGTCTAACAACTCTTGAAGTTGTGTCGACAGTTCCTGCATCTCAGATGGAGCAAGTCTGTAAGGTGCCTTAGCTACAGGCGCGGCGCCTGGAACTAAGTCGATGTGGAACTCGACTTGTCTCTGAGGTGGCAGTCCGGGTAAGTCTTCTGGAAAGACTTCTGGATACTCCCTCACGACAGGGATGTCTTCGATTCTCGGCTCAGCAGCCTTCTTATCCACAATGTGTGCCAGGAAGGCAACACATCCCTTTTGCAAACACTTCCTTGCCTTCAAACAGCTGATAATTCTCAATGGCGTCTCACGCTCCTCTCCATGAACCACAATGGTCTCACCATCATCAGTTGGAATACGAATCACTTTTTCGTGGCAAACTATCTCCGCTTTGTTGCCAGATAACCAATCCATTCCTACTACCACGTCGAAACTCCTCAATTGGACTGGTAGTAGATCCAAAGAGAACTCACGTTCTCCCAACTCAATCACACAACCTCTGATAACTTCATTTGCTTCTACTAATTTCCCATTGGCCAATTCAATCGAGTACGGAATATCTAACTTATTAGTGGCTAAACCAAGCATATCCTTAAATTCTAACGATACGAAGCTATAGTCGGCACCAGTATCAAATAAAACAGATGCATAGCGTTGATTTACAGGGAACATACCGGTAACAACGTTGGGATCCTGGCGTGCTTCCTTTGCTCCAATCTGAAATACCCTTCCACGGGCTTGGTTCAATCCCGGGCAATCCTTTTTGAAGTGCCCAATGTCACCGCAATTGAAACATCCAAGTCTTTTACCACTTCCCGCACCATCCATAACTGGCGGGTTGTTCTGGTTAGCATTTTCGGCTTGATTGGCATTGTAGCCTCGATTATTCCCTTGTGGGTGACTACCAGAACCACCACGGTTGTTATTCCTATTTCCATATCCTCCCTGGCCTCCCCGGCCAGTACCAACCCAACAGGTGTCCTTAGAGTGACCACGTTTCCCACATGCTTCACATACTTTTAGCCCACAATGACCAGAATGGTGACGCTGGCAGGCACTACACCTGGGATGGGTGCCCATATATCCTCTTCCTTTCCTTCCACTGCCAGTCGTACCCTGAGCTGGCGTGCTTGGTGCTCCTCTCTTGCCATCACCGCTAACACTTTGTTTGAAGTTTGAAAACTTTCTTTTGTTACTTCCTGACGACTCAACATGAGTCTCTTTCTCCTTTGCCTTGACATCACCAAACTTGTTCAGACGAATCGCCTCTTCTGTTAGAGCCACGCTCAAATCAATGGCTTCTGTGATAGTTGCTGGTTTGGAGGAGGTTACCATGCTAATGATTTGGGGAGCCAAACCCCAAATGAAGCGCTCGATTCGCTTGTATTCTGGCGTAACCATGTAAGGAACCACTTGAGATAGGTCATGAAACCTCTGAACGTACTCTGCTACCTTCGGACCGTCCATCTTTAGGTGCCAAAATTCAGTCTCCAACCTTTGAATTTCTGCGCGTGAACAGTACTTTTTGCGCATTAGTTCTTTCAATTCGGCCCAAGTCAGGGCGTAGGCGGCAGCTTCGCCTAAGGTTTGGACTTGTAAGTTCCACCAAGATAGGGCTCCGTCTAGAAACAGCCCTGTAATGTATGTGACTTGCTGATCCTCTGCACACTTGCTCGTGCGTAAGACAGAATCGGTTTTCTCAGCCCAGCGGGTAAAGGCAACTGCACCTCCTGTGCCATCGAAGTTAACTGGTTTGCAGTCTAAGAACTGCTTGTAGGTGCATCCTGCACGTATGTTAAAACATGTGTTTGGCATTAGCATCACCGCTAAAATCTCCAACTAGTTCATGGTAGGTTCGAATGGCGTGGTATTACCGTGAGGTGGATTGTTATTGCCTTGGTTAACACTTCCGCTCGCTCCTGGCTGAGATGCTGCGTACTGTGCTATGGCAGCGGCAATGATCTGTTGTAGTTCTGCCTCGTTAGTGGGCATGTTTGGTTTGCGTCTTGGCGGCATCTTCTAAAAGATGGTTTAAGTTGGTTAGGCCATAGCAAGTGAAGTGTACGTATGCATTCAACAATACCAACACATAACATCTCATGTTATCAACAAGTTGATCACATAACCTCTTATGCTATAGGACATATACAATTGATTGAACATCGCATGTGATGAGAATACTGCGATTGTATTGCCACAATTCGAGACCACAATGTAAAGCTCACAAGTACCCCACTATATCATACGACATCAATGACTTAGTAGGGGACGGCCCTAGACAAGTCGTGCGATCACTGGACATGTTCAGGAGTCTCTGGTTCGTCCATTCTCAAATTCCAGGACTCCACGTCAAGTTTCTGAGTTTCAGTCCTAAAACAACATTTCTTCTCAATCGTTTCCTTGAGCTCGTCCCAGCTCAGTGCATAAGCAGCGTCTGCGCCAAGGGTTTGAACCTAGAGGTTCCATAAGAGAGTGTGCCATCTAGCAACATTCCCGAGATATAGGTAACACTCTGTTGGGGCGAACAGTTACTCGTTCTTAGAATGGAGTTGGTCTCTTCGGACCAACGAACAAATGCAACGGTGCCTCCTCTTTTATCAGAGTTCAAAGGCTTGCAGTTCAGGAACTGTTTATAGGTGCAGCCAGTTGGATGGTTACTCCCAGTAATGCCATCGTTGTACTTAGAGCGGAGGGCTTCATGTCGTGCATTTATTGGTGAGATGCGTTCTTGCAGCTCGGCTTCTGTCCTTGGCAACGTACTGGTGTTTGTGTCACGTCTGGGTGACATTCCCTTTTGTCGAAGTGGTGTGAAGCGGGTTAGACAACGTTCCAATTGTCTATGAGGTATATAGCAACATAAGCCATCATGTAATCACCCATTTCACACGCAAATATATACTCACTGTATAAGTGGGGAAATAAATTCCTGAGCCTTCACATAGGCTTGTCAATTGGGCTTGTTGCTTGTAATAGAATGAACTCGAGGCTACATCGCCTAGGTCATTTGTGTTTAGGTTATTTCCTGCTGCATTGGTTATCATTAGCTTGGCCTGCAGAGTCCACCAGGATTCCTGTGCACTACAAATCGTTATTACGTGGGCCCCCGTAATAATAAATTGTCTTGCACAGTTACCCCAAATTTTCTCCCATCCAAGCAGATGATCAATCAACAGTCGGTGCATCGGCATGAACGGGGTCATACTCCAATGCGGGGTCAGGAGCAACGCCTGGCTCAGGGGCCACGGCTAGCTCTGAATCAAAAACTCCATCTCAAGATCAGTTGTATCAACACACAGGGGTCGACAGGGCTACAGGATCCCCCATGGGCTGGTCTAAGTGCATGAACTCAATGTCATGGTCTGGATCAACACCAGGCGGAAAAACAGGATTGTCCTCAATATCGCGATCAAACTCAAAACTGTGTGTGGGATCCGGTGCAGCCCATAATGCCCTATCAGGGTCAGCGTCGTGTAAGTAGTGCTGCATTCCCTGTATGTGCGAAGATGCGGATGTTAGAAACTCAAATGAGTCTGGAATAGGGGAATGGACAAGAGTTTCCCCTACGGAGCGTCCGCATGCAGTAGTCTAATACCAGCAGCAATAGGGCCTCGCCCTCAAGTGGGTCCTCCTCTTAGTAGTTCGACATCGTCTTCAGAGACAACGTCGGGGGCATATCAACAACGAGATAAGCGGCAGGGGGCAAATTCCCAACAAGGTAGCCATTAGTAGGCTCTGCTACGACTTTAGGCAGCGCACAGAGGGCTGAGAGTCGTCGTTGTCTGTGCCGGTAGTATCAGAAATGTACACCTCGTGCTTCGATGAAACTATGTCGTCTGATACTATGGTCATGGGATTTGTAGTGTCCGTCTTTCCAGTACTTGATGAAAGCATGACGTTTGTAACACAAACACATATACGTATAATAATCAATCATATAGTCATATAAACATGTAGTCACCACGTAACATTCAATTTATCCTTCTAGTCCCACTAGCCAACACTTCTAGTCCCACTAGCCAACACTTCTAGTCCCACTAGCCAACACTTCTAGTCCCACTAGCCAACACTTCTAGTCCCACTAGCCAACACTTCTAGTCCCACTAGCCAACACTTCTAGTCCCACTAGTCAACACTTCTAGTCCCACTAGCCAACACTTCTAGTCCCACTAGACCAACACTCCTAGTCCCACTAGTCAACACTCCTAGTCCCACTAGACCAACACTCCTAGTCCCACTAGACCAAGCCTCAGCCTCCCGACTGGGCCTAAAATAATGAATAAAATGTGCTCAACATTTGTTTGTAAAAAGTTTTGGATTCTGGACTTAAGTGGTATGCAGTAAAAATGTTTTCGTGAGAGCCCTAGTGATCATAGTCTAGACTCAAGAATGAATCCTAGTTCGCTATGATCAGAGCTCTGATACCAAGCTGTCACACCCTGGCTTTGCGGAAGCGTGGTATATTTTGGTGTGACTTCTTAATACCGTAGCTTAATCATAACAAGCTATATGAATTTAAAAACCATGCAAGTCATCAATTAAGTTTGAAAATAACATACAATACCATTGTTTGATGCGAACATACTCCAACAACAATAACCTTGTTCAAAAGACATAACAACTATAACATAACATAAACGTAGTTTAAGGACTGTGTCTTGTCCAGGAAAGAGACACATCCCTTAAACCCTGATGACTCCATGACAAATGCAGCGGAAAAACGTTCCATACCGTGCCAGATCTCGTTTAATTTCCTGAAATACATGTGAGTTGAAAAATCAACAATAATGTTGAGCGAGTTCATGTGCAAGTGAGTAAGTAAAACACTTGTAAGTATAAAAGTTTCCTGGTATGTAGCAGTGTAAGAGGACTTGTGATCACCAATGGTTTGCAAGGCCATTAGCATGTCGTGAAATGCAAGTAAGTAAGACACAACCCTAGCCGATTTTGCGTTGGGTACCAAGTCACTCCGGATCCGTTCTGTTAGTCCTCCGAGAGGCCTGTTCTGTTGGACCGGGAGCTGGGCTCGCTACACCCAAATAGATCTACCGCTCGAGTCCCTCGGGGTTCTAACTACCCATTCACATGATCTAAACCTCCTTACGTTATTCATACCGTGTAAAAAGTACTTGTAAACAAAGTAACATGTATTTCACCCCCGCAGTTAAGAAAACTGAAAACAGTTAGAGAAAAGGGGGACATGAACTCACAGTGGATGCGTAAACTCTATCAAGCGTCTCTGAAGCAGTAAGCTGTGCAACGACCTACAAGTGCTAATTCTATTAGACGGACGGCCGTGCTTTAGCTTTACAGTTTATGTTTGCGGGAAATAGTTAGACAACTATTTCGTGTTACATTTTGTATATGCTTGATAGTTATTTTTCCTTCCCAAGGATGGGGGATACAATACATGTGCGTAAGTTACGTTTTATCATTCTTGTGGTAATGTAATTACCGGTGTAACTTATATGTTTGTGGAAGCGTTCGCAAAGTTTTGGAATCATTAACGCTTGTAAACATTATTTTCACCCTAAAATAATATTTATGTATTTCACAAAAATAATCATATACAGTGTTGTGACAAATATATTTATCACGTTAATCTTTGTGAAAATCCCACCTCCGAATGTTTAGTAAAATATAGTGCTGGCGAAATTTATGTTTTGAAAACATGTCCAAAGATAGTCCTAACACTTGTGGTGTAAAAAGTCTAAGTGTTAGGTTTTTAGAAAATTTCGCCAGAGTTTCCTCTGTAACTGGAGGTGGCCACGCTTTCAAGCGTATCATTTTCTTTTAACAAATCAATTCAACAATCTTCTTTATTCATTCAAACAATTTCCAACACATCAAACTAGTCAATAAATATGTAAATTTGCATAATCGCATGAACTTGTAGTTTTTCCGAATCTATATTATAAATCCCATTTATATATGTAGATCTTTATATAAAGTACTTCCAATCTTGTAAAAACCTCGTTTTTAGAGAATCCGTCTTTTACAACTTCTAGTTATTTTTCCCAAAAATAGTTATTTTGTCGAAACATGCGTCACACAAGTGTTTACACACTCGTGTGTTCTAAATATCATTCTTAACATTGTAAGATCCGTTTCTTTAAAAACATGATTTCTTTAAAGTGTGGTCCTTTGGAGATACCACTTGCGGATACGTAGATCCGCTAGTTTTAAACACCCTTTTACCGGTTAAAACACTTTTACACAAGTAAAATAATTCTTTACAAGTTCATGTCTCTAAAATGTGGTAGTGTTTCACTTTTAACCCTTGTATCTTTCAAAAACAAGCTTATGTGAAGATACATGATTTTACAATGTCGGGTTAAACGAAGGTTTGAGCTACCACATCATAGATCGGGTCTAGATAAACACAAATTTCAAGTCCTACGACTTTTACACAAGACATGTGCTATTAACCTCCATTTTTATAGTTTTAGTAAACTTTAAAGATTCAAAACGCGTGTTTACGATATTTAACCGACGAAAGTTCTTTTAACCACTTTAGATGAGTGTAAAAACAAGTTTTAAAGGTTATACCTCTAGCTCAAGGCTAGGGAAGATCTTTGACGAAAAACGCGTGGATAAAAGATAACGAGAGAGGTCCTTCGCGTTCCACTTGCACCAAAGCTCCTTATACGCAACTTGTGAGGCTTGTATGATCTTGGAATGCAAAGATCAAAGTTTGAAAATATGGTGGTGATGTGGGGTGAGTTCGGCCGTGAGCCACAAGGGAAGAAAGAGTGGGTTTTGTTGGGTGGAGTTTAGTGATAATCATCTCAAGGGTTAAGTGGTATTTATAGGGAAATTTTAAGTGTTATAATCCAATGGTCCATGTGCCTCAAATATACTAGACAATAATCCTTGATCAAATCAACTAGGTACTAGTGTGTCCCCCTTAGTTAGGGGACGGTTATGGTGGGGGGTGGGGTCGGTTTGATTGTAACTAGTAATTAGAAGCTTGGTTATGTTAAACCAAGTTAAGTTAAGCGTTAAACTTCGTTAGTAATATGTTACACGTTATGACGGGTGTTAGGGTAACCTGGGACCCTAACTGGCTCAGAAAAAGAGTAATAATAAAAATAGTAGTGTTTTCATGTTCCGGGTAAAGTCCGGGTGTCCGGTTGGATAGTAATTCGTTAAAGCGTTATAAAAGCTTTAAAGTGTCGTTATTACGTTTTTAGTGACACAGTTTGTTTTCCCGACACTTTAGAAAGTGTCTAGTAATATTTTCTCATTTTCTGGCACTTTACTAGTCAGCTAGAAGCTGGTTAAGTTGCTAAAGTGCTGTGTTTGGTACTTAAAGTACGTTTTTGGCACATCCGAATCAGTGTATCTTATCCCTAGAGACGCGGTAACACAACCCTTATATCCCTACACTCACTACCAGTGTAGTCAAAATATTTGAGGCTCTTAACAGGCCTTAGAGGCAGTATCTGCCTGATGCTGGTTATATCAGCATGTTCACTGTGTATCCGTTTAGTGCTACTGTGCTTTTTGTGCATCAAGTTTGTCACTAGGGTTCAGTATGTAATCAATGTAGTGACAGCAAATAAAGTATGATGCAAGTAAGTGCATGTATCAGTATGCAGGTAGCAGTTTATCAGCTAGTTCATTCAAGCACAGTAATCAAGTAGTAATTAATCATTAATTAAGTTGTACGGATACCTGGTTTAGTGCGGGTTGTCACAGTGAAGACTTTGTTGCAAGTTCATGGGCTTTATATAGCATTTTAATCACCATAAAACCTTGACACATGAGTCTACAACCCACCACAACTGATCAACACTTGTTCCTAGTGCTTAGGGGGTGTCTAGGGGTCAAGAGAAATGTGGAAAATCGGATGAGATCGAGCAGAAAGGCAATGGCAGACAACAGCCCAAAGAAATCGGAGCTGGGCACCCCTCGCGTGACGCCACCCCCCTCGCGTCGCGCTAGGCCTAGTCTGATCAGAACTTTTGATTTTTGCGATTTGATCCTTGGCTCTTCAAAATTCGATTAGGCACTTGTTTTCTTGCATTGTTAACCCTCATAATTGATCTATAAAGGCTTTAAAACATATACCCACTTTGTTAAGTCCCCGGGTAACTTTATTGTTACCCGAAAAGTCCTAACTTTCAACGTTTACGCTTTAACCCTTCGCACGCGAATTTGATCATAACTTTCTCATACGAAAACGAAACTTTACGAAATTTAAATCGTGTATTCTAGTGAGCATAATTTACCGTTACAAAGCTTCGGGTTTGTCAGAAGGTCACTCAGAGGTATAACTTAAACATGTTGACACATTTAGCCCCTGTAGTTTGTAATCTCTCACTTTTAGCTTCGCATGATCCATGATTTATTCGTTTGATGTTATAAACATCATGTAGGGTTATTATGAAGTATATTTATTCACTGTTGACATTTAGAATACGTATATCCACATACTTTCCATGATTGTCAACTTTAGTCCTTCTATAATTTTCTTTCACACGTTTAAACATTTGACACGTGTCTACACATTATAGGACGTGAATTTTCGAGGTGTTACATCCTCACCCCCTTAAAATAAATCTCGACCCGAGATTTACTGAAATAAATAAGGTTACTTTTCTTTCATCGTGGATTCAACCTCCCACGTGTATTCGGGACCTCTACGGGCATCCCATTTGACCTTTACAATAGGTACATGCTTCCTTCGAAGCTTCTTTACCTGTCGATCTTCAATCGACAAAGTTTTTTCAACAAATTTTAAGCTCTCGTCTATATGCACATCTGTATGGGGTATTACCAGTGATTCATCAGCGAAACACTTCTTCATATTGCAGATGTGGAACACATTGTGAATTCCACTGAGCTCTTCCGGTAAGTTTAACTTATAGGCAACTGACCCGACACGTTCGATAACCTCGAAAGGTCCTATGTATCTCGGGCTTAGCTTGCCTTTCTTACCAAATCGCATCACCCCCTTCCAGGGTGATACTTTAAGCAACACTTTATCACCTGATTCGAAGTGAAAAGCTTTACGCTTCGGATCTGCGTAGCTCTTCTGCCTATCACGGGCAGCTTTGAGACGGTCACGAATCTGGACAATCTTGTCCGTCGTTTCGAAGACTATCTCTGGTCCTGATAATTGGACATCTCCAACTTCCGCCCAACACACAGGCGATCTACACTTTCTACCGTATAATGCCTCAAAAGGCGCAGCCTTTATGCTGGTATGGTAGCTATTGTTGTAGGAGAATTCGATTAATGGTAGGTTCTTATCCCAACTACCACCCAAATCGATCGCACATGCACGTAGCATGTCTTCCAACGTTTGAATAGTACGCTCACTCTGACCGTCAGTCTGAGGATGATAAGCCGTACTAAAATTCAAACGTGTGCCCAAGGGTTGTTGGAAATTCTTCCAAAAATGTGGCGTGTATCTAGTATCTCGGTCAGAGATAATAGACACAGGTATGCCATGTAAGGCTACAATCTTATCAACGTATAACTGGGCTAACATGTCGGAGCTATAGGTCTCCTTGATGGGTAAGAAATGTGCTGACTTAGTCAGTCTGTCAACTATAACCCATATTGTATCATTTCCTTTCCTGGTCTTGGGTAACTTGGTAATAAAATCCATAGTTACCATTTCCCACTTCCACGTAGGAAGTTCAGGCTGTTGTAGCAAGCCTGACGGCTTTTGATGCTCGGCTTTGACTTGCGCACATGTCAAGCATTTAGCTACATGGGTGGCTACAGACTTCTTCAAGCCTATCCACCAATAATTTTCCTTTAGATCCTGGTACATCTTATCAGCTCCAGGATGAACGGAGTATTTGGAACTATGGGTTTCTTGGAGGATGACATCTCGAAGTCCTCCATAAATTGGAACCCATATTCGTCCATTTAATCGTAAAATTCCGTCCTTGCTAAGAGTTAACTGCTCCTCAGTTACTCCTAGCTTTTCATTAGGATAATTAGCTTCCAACACAGCTTCCTTTTGTGCAGCTAACAACCTTTCAATCAAATTATTCTTTATCTCCATGCGCTTGGCATTGATTCGGATGGGTTTCACCCTCTCCTTTCGACTCAAGGCATCAGCGACTACATTCGCCTTGCCGGGATGGTATCTGATTTCACAATCATAATCATTTAAAGTCTCCATCCAACGGCGTTGCCTCATGTTTAATTCCTTCTGATTAAACAGATGCTGGAGGCTCTTGTGATCAGAATAGATCACACATTTGATTCCATAAAGATAATGCCTCCACAGTTTTAGTGCGAACACAACGGCACCCAACTCCAAGTCGTGGGTGGTGTAATTCTTTTCATGCACCTTTAACTGTCGTGATGCATAGGCAATAACCTTGCCTTTTTGCATAAGCACACACCCCATGCCAGTGTGCGACGTATCGCAGTAAACCACGAATTCTTCGATTCCATCCGGCAATGTCAGTATTGGGGCGTTGCTCAACTTTTGCTTCAGAATATCAAAGGACTCTTGCTGCTTAGGGCCCCAAACAAACTTAACCTTCTTCTTAGTTAAGGAGGTTAGGGGTGCAGCAATCCTTGAAAAATTTTCAATGAAACGCCTGTAATATCCTGCCAATCCCAGGAAGCTACGAATTTCTGTAGGCGTCTTTGGCTCTTGCCAGTTCATTACGGCTTCAACCTTAGCGGGATCCACCTGGATACCACGCTCGCTAACCACATGTACAAGGAATTGGACTTCACGAAGCCAAAATTCACATTTAGAGAATTTGGCATAGAGCTTCTCCTGTTGTAGAAGTTTGAGAATACAACGAAGATGTTTCTCATGGTCAGCTTGATTCTTAGAATAAATGAGAATGTCGTCGATGAAAACGATGACGAATTTATCTAAGTACGGCTTGCAGACGCGATTCATGAGATCCATGAATGCGGCTGGTGCATTAGTGAGCCCAAAAGGCATCACTAGGAACTCGTAGTGACCGTAACGAGTCCTAAATGCAGTCTTGTGCACGTCTTCATCCTTAACCTTCAACTGATGGTAGCCTGACCTCAAATCAATCTTCGAGAAATAACTTGCCCCTTGAAGCTGATCGAACAAATCGTCGATCCTGGGCAAAGGATACCTATTCTTGACTGTGACTTTATTAAGCTCGCGATAGTCGATGCACAGACGCATCGATCCATCCTTCTTCTATACAAACAGGACTGGCGCTCCCCAAGGAGACGAACTAGGTTTTATGAAACCCTTGGCTAGCAATTCGTCTAGCTGTGTCCTCAATTCTTTCATCTCCGTTGGAGCCAACCTATAGGGTGCTCTAGCAACTGGTGCTGCTTCGGGGATGATATCAATCCTGAATTCCACTTGCCTATCTGGTGGCAAACCAGGTAGTTCTTCCGAAAAAACTTCTGGGAATTCAGAGATGACAGGGATGTCTTCTATCTTCGGTTTAGGCTCATCAATAATCACTTGTGCCATGTAGATGACACAACCCTTCTTTAAACACTTGGAAGCCTTAAGCATAGTCACCTGCTCAGGCAATCCATACTGGGTATCCCCCCGAATGGTAAGTGGTTCACCAGACGGAGTCTTTATTACTACTTGCTTCATGTTACAGACAATTTAGGCCTGGTTATGAGATAACCAGTCCATACCCAGAACTATGTCAAAACCGGCCAACTTAAAGGGAAGTAGAGACAGAGGAAAAGAATGGTTCTTAATGGATATAACACATCCATCTAACACAGTTGAGACGGTTTCTATGGTACCATCTGCTAACTCTACCTCATAGTTTACACTTAAGGTTTTGACAGGTAAATTCAACAATTTACAAAACTTGTTATCTACGAAAGACTTATCTGCGCCTGAATCAAAAAGTACTCTTGCAAAGACATCATTTACAAGGAAAGTACATGTTATGACATTATCGTCTAGAACCGCTTCCTTTGCGTCCATTCTGAAGACTCTAGCATTAGTCTTCTTGGCCTCTTCAGGCTTCTTGTTGTATTTAGGGTAGTTGGTCTTAATGTGCCCATTTTCATTGCAACGGTAGCACGTTGCATCTTTTATCTTCTTGCAATCCAAGGTTTTGTGATCCGTGGACTTGCAAATACCACAAGCATAGGTTTTTGACTGAGTCTGTGAGTTCGACTCAAGTCTGCACTTTCCATAGTGCTGCTTCTTGCAAATTTTGCATTTGGGCTTCTCACCAGAATTATGCCCATCTTTCCTTGACTCCGATCCTTTCTTGTTGTCACCGCTCCCACGGTGCTTCTTGCTCGACCTTCGTGAACCATCATCTTCACGCTTTCTCTTCTCAGCCTCCTTATTCCTCAGCGATCTCTGCCTGACCGCATCCAGAGTGAGGGATAAGGAAATGTCAGCTACTGATCTAAAAGTAGCTGGCCGAGAAGCTTTTACGCTTGCCTTGATCTCGGGGGCTAAACCACCGATAAAACAAGCTATTCGTTTTGGTTCCGGGGTTACCAAATATGGAACGAACCGAGACATAGTGTTGAAGCTCGTCAGGTAAGCTTGGCAGTCGAGGTTTGTCATCACCAAGGATAGAAAGTCAGACTCTATCTTCTCCACCTCATGTTGAGGGCAGTAATTTTCCCTGATAAGGGCAACAAATTGTTCCCACGACATGTTGTACAATGGGATTTTTCCGGTGGCTTGAATCAGAGATCTCCACCATGCTAACGCTTCACCCTTAAAAGACTGTGACACAAACTTGACCACGTCTCTTTCAGCGCATCCGCTGATATCTACAACTGTATCCATCTCATCCAGCCATGTCATACAATCAATGGCTCCCTTCTCCCCAGTGAAATCCCGGGGTTTGCAGGAAACAAAATATTTATACGAGCAACCCTTGTCACGGGGTCCCTGATTTAGTATAACCTGCTGAGATGGAGCACTGTGGTTCGAGGAGCGTCGATCGTCATCTTTCTTCGAGTCGTCCTTCTTGGATGGTGGCTTTGAAGGCTGTGTAGATAGGGTCCTACTACGAGTCCCACTATACTCTTCGTACTGCCTTTCCAAAGCCTGTGTAACAGCGCCATCTATGATCGCTTTCAATTCCGCACCCGTTAGATTAATTCGGGGGTCATTATTAACCTCCACTGGATGGCTATTACCTTCGTCCGAGTTAGCCATTTTAATTGAACTGTTGCAGAAAACAAGGACAATAATTTATTTGGGAGTGTAATATGGAATTGCCCCGTAGGGAAAATTCATTAACCATGGTAAACAAAGACCCTATTTGGTTAATTTATTAATCATATTTATTTAGGATTTCTATAATAATTTATCCTAATTATAAAACAATAACAGTTTTATTTGTGGCATAAAGGCCTAGTCACATGGACATTTTTATTTAATCTATAATTTCAGAGAATCAAAACATTAAGGTATACTGGCACAATAGGCCTGGTCACAAGGACATTTATAAATTATAAGCTATGATTTCAGAGAGTCAAAGCATGTAGGTTTGCACCTAGTTCATTACCTTTATCTGACAGGGAGTCATTGCTACCACTGTCTTTTGGCTCATATGGAAATGAGCAGGGCCCGTAGGCACTATATTACCACGTATGGTAAAAATATGATCATCTTAATTGATGATTTAACCCATGATTCAGAGATCATATAATTGGGTTTGGAATCTTTGAAAGATCCTTATATAATAATAACGTGTGTGATTTCAAATGAATCACATCTGCCAGGAGTGTTAACATGTTTTTCAGATGTTAACAGTGATTTGAATCCTTTGAACAGGTCTTACCATCTTGGCCCGGCCTTGTAATGACCCGAAGGCTAGGTTTCACACTTTAAGATTCTTATTAAAAATTTACATAGGCAGATTATTTTAAAAAGGAATGACTTTAATTTATTTATTTCATTTATAATTTATATATGCACATAATGGCAAACATGAAATTTATAAAACAAACATTCCATTAATTTATTATAATATTACATGCTGCCCTAAACGAGTCTTTTCAATTTCAATTACCCACGTAGGGGTCAATCAACATACTAGTCCACGCAGGGACTTTAAACAAACATACTAGTCCACGCAGGGACCTTAAACAAACAAACAACATCATACCCTCGCAGGGGTTAGCGGAAAATAGACCCACGCAGGGGTCAAAACAACACACATACATACCCACGCAGGGGCTTAAACAAATACACCCACGCAGGGGATCATACAACAAGACTGGCCCACGCAGGGGCTCGACAATAATTGGAAGTATTCAATGATCCTTCTTGTTCTTCCCTTTGATCAAGCTTGTTAATCCTTGGAAGAAAGTCTGTCTCTCCCTGCGGTCCCTGTGGACTTCCCGTTCAACTTGATCCAACCTCTGAAGGAGTTCTTCATGCTCAGGTGGGGAGAACCTAGGCGGCTGCGATTGAGTCCGAATAATAAGCCTAAGAGGTATCTGGTACCCATGTGTTGGGTACCCTACTCCCCATGGATCTCCATAGGGTCCTTGGGTGTTGTAGTTCGCCGCTACCATGTAAGGGTCGGTCTCCGCGTAACCATAATTGTGGTGATTCGGCGGTTCAAACGGGTTATACGCCATGGAACCCGTGTATGCTGGAATTGGGTTGTTAAAACCCATCGGCGGTGGCTGCGGTACAGCGGGGTTAGAGGGTCCACCCATTTGTGGGTCATCCTGATGTGGCGGATAATGGCTGCCACTGGATTGACGTGGGGAACTGAAATGGAAATCCCCTGCTCGTGACGACATGCGCGCACCGGTTCTCCTTCGCCTCGGCGGTTGCGGAGGTGCCGGCTGCACTGGCGGCGGTGGAGGCGGTGGCGTGACTGCCACGAATCTGGAATCCTCAGAGGGATCCTGTTGTTGCTGCGGCTGCTGCTGCTGAGGCGACGAATGGTGAGGAGGTGTATAGTACCATTCGTGCAGGGTGAACATGGCTTGGAAGCTATCTGGACCAACATAGGGTGATCCGTGGAAAGAGGATCCGTCAGAGATCTCTATCGGGTGGTTTGGAGTACCACTGGCAGGCTCGACGGGGTCCGTATCCTCGTCCATGTCGTCCGCATGATCGCCAGAGAAATGATCCTCTGGCCCCAGTCGGTTAAAACCCACGGGTTCTTGTATGTAGCCTACCGGATTAAACTGGCCCCGAAAAACCGGTGTGGGGTCCCCGAAAGAATGATGCGATAAGGATCGCTGCAATGGTATATACGAAGGCTGAGGGTTGTCGGGCTCGTACTCCGGTTGTGGCCCATAAGGGTTTTAGACCGGAGGTGTAGAGCTGTGTGATACCGATCGTCTGGCTGGTTCAAACAAGTTCCTCCTGTTCTGCCGGGGATCATCACTATACGTTGTAGATGGAGCTCGCACATTTGAAGGTCCAGCTTCATTATCATTGGGGCGGTAATCGGCACCTTGCCTCGTCCTCTCCTCCAGAAGAATCTTGGCGGCATTTTCAAATCCTGTCATCATAATATGAGATAACAACAAAATATATAAAATCAAAGGACAAAACAAAAACCAAGCAAGGTAGAATTTGTCTTATGTTATATGTCTAGACTCGAAGGTTTAGAAATGTGCAATTGTGCTATTGAGATTAAACACAAAAGGCTAGTGTTTAATTCACTCAATGTTGGCTCTGATACCAACCTGTCACACCCCGATTTCCACGTGTCACAGGTGGGCCCGGTGGGGGATTATCGTGACGTGGTTGGCAACATAATAGTCAAACAACACAATATATAATATGCACAGCGGAAGCAATTTAAAAGATATAATACAACCGAATTTAATATTGTAATATCATATGTCACAATATTCGGATGTTTATCCACAGAACGGATCGAAATAAAATATGAAACAATAGTTCAACAGACTTCAGGCATCTTAAGCTTGCGAGACTTCTAATGATGCTAAGGAGAAATCCCAGCCAATTTCGCTTAGTACCTGCATTTAATCTTTTTGGGAAAATACGTCAGTTTACACTGGTAAATACAATCAACTGACTCATTTTGGAAAATGATTGAAATGTGGTTTGGATGCACGTGGCATAAACATTTTATTTAACTTGGGAGAATTATTTAATATTATAATCTTGTGAACGAATTACATGTTCCTTGTGCGTTCAGTAGCCCGGATCCTGTCCGGGTTAAAGATCAATAGACACACCACAATGTTCTTTTGTGCACTGACGGGTGTACGCCTACACCCCGCGCTTAAGTCGTGGCCATTTCGTAAAATGATACCAAGGATATCCGGGACATGGTCATTAACCCCCCAAAGGCTTTAAGTAACAAGACTGTTTAAACGAGCCGATCAAATTTATTCAATTACCCACTCAACGGTGGAGAATTTGATGCCCGATCAAGCGGTATGCTATATACCGTAACCCAAGCCCGTATAGGGAAAATAAGTTAAAAGTATTTACTTGAGCAAAGTATAATTCACAATTAGCAAAATGCACGTAGCTTTTACTGGTCCTCCTAATCTGGAACGAAGGTTTTATAATAACCTATTAGAATCCTAACGGGTCTTTAATTAAGCCTAAGCTTAGACCGGCTAGTTTCAAAGATACGGTTCGTACGCACGATTAAGCGAAGACCGGATAGAATGTGATTTAGACCCAACAAGTTTGAAGACTTGTTTAATATGGGTTTATTATTCACATTCTGGATTTTGAGATAAAACCGTTAAGGTTAGACCCGTTTCGGTTAATTTATGTAAACTTGTTACATAAACCGAACCGTACGCGTAATAAGCGTGACGGGTATTCATGAGAGCTATAGACAGGTTTCCTAAGTTAATTATGCCTCAAATATGTTGTGACATCAGTAAGATGTCTTTCATTATGCCCGAAACGTGTTTAAACACAAACTAGGCCCCGTAGGGGTAGTTTGGTCATTTAAAAGTTTATAAAAGAGTTTAAGTAACAAGCTGAGTTACAGGTCTGATGTAATCAGCAAATATACCCAATTTACTAATTTATATCAGTAGGATAAAATATATATGTGAAATTTATCAATTATAACCAAACTATGCCCCGTAGGGGTATTTTGGTAATTTCACATAAGCCGAAAAGCTCAAAACTGAAGTCTGAGTTAATCAACTTTCGCTTACTGTTAAAATATCATAATTTGCCTAAAATATCAGTAGGTATCAACCCGGGTATGTTCAATATAATTTTAATACATACTATGCGTTAAAAACGCTTAATAAGGCGATTAAAGGCCATTTCCGGGTTCGATACTTAAATCTGATATTTTTATATTTCCAGAAGTCTTAAAATACTTTATTTATCATATGTGATCAGTAGCAAAAGGTTTGGAGTCGTTTAGATATGTAAAACTCATTTTATGGCCCGTAAGGGCAAAACCGACGATTACCGGATTAAGCCTACGACTACTAGTTATGCTCAGCCTAAAATTAATTAAAAATCTTTAAAAATCCCAAAATAATATATTACATCAGTGGGTATTAAGTTTGATACCAAAAAGTAGGCTTAACTAGGCTATACGCTAATTACGCCATTTTATTAACATAAAGCTTTCAATTTGCGATAATGAGCATAACTCTCAATCTACACCTCAAACTGATCTCAAATTTAGCATACAAGTTTATATATCCGTATGTAAGGTTTCTACTCTTTTACATTTCCAAAAATCACGTTTTAAGGTAATAAGGGCATAATGGTCAACATATGAGCAATTAACGGAATCATGCGTATTAATTGGATAACTAATGATCCGAGGTGTATAATCACAGAGGGTTATACTAGCATGTAACCTGGTCCAAATAAAGCTCTAAGGCATTTCTAAAACATGCCTAAACGGGTCAGAACTGAAAGTCAAAGTGAAAGTCAAACTATGTGACTTTCGGTTCCGAACCGGGTCTTTATAGTAAATTGTCGGGTTGAACATGTTTAGACATGTCCTTACACTAATTACCAAGTTATATTAATGATCAAACAGGTTATAAGTTTTCTACATTGTTAATCATACATAAATCGCATTTTAAACTTTCTGTTGACTTTTTAATTACACGTTTGACCCGACTTTTGACCTAGTTAGAGTGGGTGATCAGGGGGAACCCTCTTAAGGGTTTATTACCCACATAAATACCAACTTATAACTACTTTTGATTCGACTAATCACTGGACCATTTGTGATTAATCTTAAAGTCAACCGTTAATTACGACGGTTTGACTTTTAAGCTAAAACTAAGCTAAAACTTAATTAAGAAAGGTTAAGACAACTTACAAAGGTCCTATGCACGAAATGTGAACACTTGAGAGCAGACTTGAGCTCCAGAAATGATCAGATTGCTTGAATGAAGGTGTGAAGACTTTGTTGCAAGTTCATGGGCTTTATATAGCATTTTAATCACCATAAAACCTTGACACATGAGTCTACAACCCACCACAACTGATCAACACTTGTTCCTAGTGCTTAGGGGGTGTCTAGGGGTCAAGAGAAATGTGGAAAATCGGATGAGATCGAGCAGAAAGGCAATGGCAGACAACAGCCCAAAGAAATCGGAGCTGGGCACCCCTCGCGTGACGCCACCCCCCCCCCCCTCGCGTCGCGCTAGGCCTAGTCTGATCAGAACTTTTGATTTTTGCGATTTGATCCTTGGCTCTTCAAAATTAGATTAGGCACTTGTTTTCTTGCATTGTTAACCCTCATAATTGATCTATAAAGGCTTTAAAACATATACCCACTTTGTTAAGTCCCCGGGTAACTTTATTGTTACCCGAAAAGTCCTAACTTTCAACGTTTACGCTTTAACCCTTCGCACGCGAATTTGATCATAACTTTCTCATACGATAACGAAACTTTACGAAATTTAAATCGTGTATTCTAGTGAGCATAATTTACCGTTACAAAGCTTCAGGTTTGTCAGAAGGTCACTCAGAGGTATAACTTAAACATGTTGACACATTTAGCCCCTGTAGTTTGTAATATCTCACTTTTAGCTTCGCATGATCCATGATTTATTCGTTTGATGTTATAAACATCATGTAGGGTTATTATGAAGTATATTTATTCACTGTTGACATTTAGAATACGTATATCCACATACTTTCCATGATTGTCAACTTTAGTCCTTCTATAATTTTCTTTCACACGTTTAAACATTTGACACGTGTCTACACATTATAGGACGTGAATTTTCGAGGTGTTACATCCTCACCCCCTTAAAATAAATCTCGCCCCGAGATTTACTTAATTAAATAAGGGTACTTTTCTTTCATCGTGGATTCAACCTCCCACGTGTATTCGGGACCTCTACGGGCATCCCATTTGACCTTTACAATAGGTACATGCTTCCTTCGAAGCTTCTTTACCTGTCGATCTTCAATCGACAAAGGTTTTTCAACAAATTTTAAGCTCTTGTCTATATGCACATCTGTATGGGGTATTACTAGTGATTCATCAGCGAAACACTTCTTCATATTGCAGATGTGGAACACATTGTGAATTCCACTGAGCTCTTCCGGTAAGTTTAACTTATAGGCAACTGACCCGACACGTTCGATAACCTCGAAAGGTCCTATGTATCTCGGGCTTAGCTTGCCTTTCTTTCCAAATCGCATCACCCCCTTCCAGGGTGATACTTTAAGCAACACTTTATCACCTGCTTCGAAGTGAAAAGCTTTACGCTTCGGATCTGCGTAGCTCTTTTGCCTATCACGGGCAGCTTTGAGACGGTCACGAATCTGGACAATCTTGTCCGTCGTTTCGAAGACTATCTCTGGTCCTGATAATTGGACATCTCCAACTTCCGCCCAACACACAGGCGATCTACACTTTCTACCGTATAATGCCTCAAAAGGCGCAGCCTTTATGCTGGTATGGTAGCTATTGTTGTAGGAGAATTCGATTAATGGGGGCCATTTAGCTTGCATTTGACTTATGTGGATTTAGCTTGCATTTGACTTATGTGGATTTAGCATTTAAGACCGGAGGGTATGGGGGCCGTCCCCATGCCCGTCCTCCTGCCGCCGCCCCAGCCCCGTCAACTTCGTCCTCCCCAAGCCGGATTCGACGGGCCTCCTTCCTCTCTCCTCACACACACACACACACACACACACACACACATATATATATATATATATATATATAAGGGTTATTGGATTTTAATAATCCTAAGTTTCACATGTTGGCCGATAATAATTCCAACTTTAAAATTTTCCTCTAATAATCTCAACTTGTAAAAGTTTGGCCACCATTGATCATTTTCAAACATATAAGAATTTGGTATCCTCAGTAGATTCAATTACATCTAGAGACTCCTTAATTGATTTAAGTGCACCTATGTTAGAAAATGATCAATGGCGGCCAAACTTTTACAAATTAGGATTATTGGAGGAAAATTTTAAAGTTAGGATTATTATCGGCCAACAGGTGAAACTTAGGATTATTAAAATCCAATAACCCTATATATAAAGGGGTTCATCCCCCACCCCCTAGGTCCATCCCCTTCAAGCCCCTCCTACGTGGCGGTGACGTGGCGGCCCATCCCCTTGGGGATGAGGCTCTCCATACCCACCAGTCTAAGGGGATTGCATTGGAGGAGTTTGCATTTTAGTGGAATGTGCCTAGGGAAGAATAGTGCATTTGGTGAGATGGTAGACCCCTAGGTTTGTTTTGTATTTGTTTTATTCTTTTCTTGTTTTAATTTATTTTGATATGCATAAATAAACATGATAAGCTTTAGTGACAAAATAACAAAAAAAAATAATGTTTTTTTTTTTTAAAACATAAGTTTATTAATGCTACTTTAATAAAAAAATAATACAAAAGTTTAAGAAACGTATATATTAATGTTCGTGTTTAGAAGTTTAATTTTTTTGTTTTTATAACTTTCAATATAAATAATAAGAAAATAAAAAAAATGTATAAAAAATGTATATTGATAGAAATAACTTAATTATTAAAATATATGTAAAAGTGATGACGATGTGGAAATATAAGTATTTGTAAAGATGTTAGTAGGATTGGAGAGAAAATATATATTTTTAGTATATTTGTGAAAATTTGATGTGATAGCCGACTAGGCACGTTTGTAAGTGTATTTATCATCTTGCATTGGTGATGATCTAAGGGTATTAAGCATTAGTATCGTTTCAAGTAATAATCTTTCACATAAGAGAGATTGTTACTTATCACAACAATAATACCCTTGGCCATAACGGATTTTGTGTTTGCTATTAAAAAAAAAACAAGCAATTAGGCAAAAGAGTCCTATTTGCTATTTGTGAAGCCATAAATGGTTAATATGTTTGGAAAAACAACGCAACATATTGTTTAACATTATATTCATTGGCGAAGCCATGCCCCCCCCCCCCCCCCCCAATTTTCCTGAAACCGGGGGCGACAACGTATATACCTATACGAAGGTACTATTCATAACACTACGCATCGAAAAGTTCGGGGGGACGGGCGCCCCCCAGACATACTCTATCCTGCGCCCCTGATTATATTGGGTCATGCTCGGTTTCTTCTTTTCTTAGTAGACCCTTTTTTATAAGCAAAATAATAGAATTGCATGTGTCAAACAAGTCAAAATGAAACTAATTGGGTGAGAATAGAATTCCTCATAAGGTACATGTTTAAAAGTTCAAATATTACAAGTGTGGAGGGTTCAAATGAGAAAAAAAAATTGTAAGAAGAAAAAAGAAGAAGTTTCAACCAATAAGAATCATTTATTTTACTTCATTTAATATTTGTATTTAATTTTAATATAAGGGTATATTGGTAAACTTACAAAAATCATTAATTTGTATTAATAACTATCTAAATTAAATTTGTAATTCCTTTTCAAAATATATACTTTTTCCAAATTAAAAATCAACTTAATTTAAAGTGTAGGATAAATTACGAGTTGTGTAGGATATATTTCGAGGTGTGTATGATAAATTTCGACTGTGTAGGATAAAATTCTATAATGTGTAGGGTATATGTAGGAAAATTTTGATATGTGTAGGTTTTATATATTATATGTAGGATAATTAATGATTAGTTGACTAATTAATTAAAGAGAGAAAAATTAATGATATGAGTTATAAATGAAATAGTAGTTTACTAATATGCCCTTTCTTCTTTTTGTTCTCATATTAAATTTCTTCTCAAATGAACATTCCCCTATTACAAGTTCCTTTTAAGTAAGGAAAAACATATAATTTTTAATAAAAAAACTTGTCTTTTTTAAAATAAAAACTTGTGATTTGAGATAATATTGAAAATCTTAAAAATTATTTGAGGAATTAAAAATCCTTAGAAAATATTAAAAAAAATTTGAAATAGCTAGCTAGAACCTTATATTAAAAAAAAGTATTGCCCAAACCCTTTTTAGTTTTGTAAACCAAGTTATATAAAGAGTAGGAATGATTTGCTTCATCTTACAAACCGGATTATATAATGATTGTATAAGTTAAGGCGTAATCAAGTTATATTACATTTTGAATCGAAACTTCCCAAAGTATAACTAAGTTGAAAAGGTTTTTTTTTTCTTTTTTTCTTTTTACAGCAACCTGGTGATGATGGGAGACAAGGCGAATAGGTGAAGATCACTAGTTCGATCCTTGAACTCATCGCACTGTCGTGCCTTCGGGCGAGTGTCACGGGCTTCGGCCCTAGGTGAGGGTTTTCCCGGTTAGGAGGCGAGTGTATCCCGATATGGTAAATTTCACAAGTAGCCCATTTGAAGTATTCATTAGCCGTTAAAAAAAACAGAGAGACTAGCATGGCGCTAGAAATTCCAATAAAATACAAGGAATTAAGTTATTACATTTCTCATATTAAAATCACCCCATTTCTCTCAATTAACAGGGGGAAGGGATGGGAGGAGAAGGAAAATTTTCTCTCCTAATCTCTTCAATTTGGGAGGATGAATATATGGTCATATTTGGTCATATTTTCTTCCCTTTTCCCTCATTTCCCCTCCCCCCCCCCCCCCCCCTGTTAAATGAGACTCGGGAACAGAGTGTTAAGATAACAAGACTTTGATATATTTTCAACCCAAATAAAACATCTTCTTTAAAGTATTTGTGATTCCGGCATGATTGTTGGATAAAATGTACATGATGAATTGACTTTTGTAGTTTGATTGGATGATGGGGATGAATGCTTCAACTTCATAATAAGGTGGGTCATCTTCTCCAATTTCCAGGAGGGTTATTGCAGATCTTTCGGTATAGTTGCAGATTTTTATCATTCACGGGTCTTATATCCCTTTGTTTTATTTTATGTATCATTGTATTATCAGGTGTTTTTATTGAACTCTGGTTTTCTTTCGTACCCTCTATTTTATAGTCATGATACCAACTTTTGTTGTGAAGTCCAATGTATATTTCAATATAGTTGATTCATGTGATCTCTATAAACAATCTAAGATTGATTTTTTTTTTTCATAAGTTAATGATATTATTTCATATCAACTAGTATTTTGACCCAACTCGTTTCCGAACAAAATTTACGTCAAAACGCAGACCGATTGAAAATGCACATAAAAATAACCACGAATACGTATTATATTTGATCTAATTCATTACCGAGAAAAACTTACGTCGAAACGTAAACCATCTTGGATTTATACGAAAACGTATTTAAAATTAAGCACGGAAGATAATAGTGTTTTTTAAGTTTTAAATTGGTATCGGGTGTTGGTGTGGCGTCGAAATGTAAAGTAACTCAAATTTATATCGCCTAGTGAACACATATTATATTTGACCCGACTCGTTTCCGAACAAAATTTATGCCAAAATGTTGGCCGACCGAACCTGTACCTAAAGATAAGTACGAAAACATATCTATATATATTATATATTTAACCTATGTACATAAATAGCACGTAAAACTTGAGGGGGTTAAAATAAAATTTAATAAAGTTTTTAAAAAGTTAAAAGGTGTAATTGTGAATCCTAAAAGTTAAAGGATTGAAATACACAAAGAGACAAAACCCAAAAAAAAAAGTAAAACATTGTAGCTATATTTGACCCCAACTACATGAATTTCATGATGTTGTTTAATATTATTTATAATATACATTTAAGTTATATTTTATTATAAACCAGATTTAAAGAATTAGCTATTTTTAATTGTATGAATAGTTATCACTTTATAGTTTTGTTATCCTATTAGAAACAATATATATGATAAATGGGTTGAAACCCGATTTATTACACATGTTAAATAAATGTAATTTTATATACTAAATAATAAAAGAGTTATATTTTTAAGAACCACGTGTATTGTACGGGTCGAATAAATGTAATTTTATATATCAAACAGTAACAAAATTATATATTTAAAAATCTGTATATTGCACGTGTTGAATAAATGTAATTATGAATAATAAATGTTGAAAAATATATCTTTAAAAAAATCTCGTGTATTGTACGAGCTAAATAAATATGATTTCATATACCAAATAATAAAAATGGTATATCTTTAAAAACTTCGTATATTACACTGGTTAAATAAATGTAATTTCGTATAGTAGATAATTAAAAAACTATATCTTTAAAAAAATTTTGTGTATTACACTATACAGGTTAAATAAAGCTAATTTTAAAATAATAAAAAAGTTATATCTTAAAAAATAGTATCTTAATTAATAATTTAACTTTTTTAACTTTGACTATAATGTTTTATTAGAAAAATAAAAAGATGCTATTCGATATTTAAAGTAAGATAAGATTTAATATTAATTTATAATTTATTTAATTAAAATAAAATAAGTATTAAATAAAGGTAGAAAATCAAAAGGTAAATAATTCTAACAAGTCATACGTGTCATATATTAATTTCTTTTATTATATAATAAAAGATATATAGATATAGATACGACACAATTTAGTTGCTTCTTTGTTTAAAATATAATAATTTAGTTACATTTCAGCTGTAACCGTATAATTTCTTTTATACAAATTAGGTTTTCCCTACTTCCAATTATTGCATATCAGTATAAATTCAGTATTTCGGTAACTAAGAAATTGCATCTAAAAAACATATTAACTTTAACTTGTTATTGAACTAGTGGAATTCCTCGCGCGTTGCGGCGGGAAGTTAGTTGGTAGTGGTTCGATTCAATAAAGTATTGATACATAATCGACACTTCGTATAGCGACCGGAAGATAAACCCCAAACAATAAAGTCATGATAAGACCAAAAACTTATCGACACATGTTTTAAATCGATCAAAAAATATAAAAATAAAGATCGATAAAGGTTACAAAAGTATAATATTGGTACCGATGTTCATTCAAAATTGACATGGTACCAGTGTTGTTCGGACAATATCAGTTTTGTTCATCACCGACACTCGCTATAGCTTATGATATAAAATTTACTCTATACTGCCACCAAAGGTGTTGAGATAGTTTCGATTCGGTCTGTCATAGTGATAAACAAAAAATTCAATTATAATTGACTCAATCAATTTCGAACAAGGCTTTTATCAAAACGCAGATAAAATAAGCATGTCACAACAGTATATTCAGGGAATTATAAAGCATTATACTATATTATTAGAATAAAGAAAGAAGGTAAACAACATTAATTTATAAAAGATCGTATCTTAAATGTTAGAGTAAATTACAAGTTTTGTCCTTTATCTTTGTCCCAAATTTCAGGCGCTGTCATTTATCTTTAAAATTGATGACTTTTGTACTTAATGTTTGAAAATGTTGCACGTTAGGTCCTTTAGGGCAAACCCAGTTATAATTTTCAGTTAAGTTATGTTATATGCACTGCACATGAGGGTATTATTGTCTTTCACATCCTAATTTATAAATGATTTTCAGAAAACAAATAAAACATAGCCTATCCTTCAATTTCTCTCTCTAAACACACCCATACACACTTTCTCTCTTTCCAACCACCACTTGCCGCCACCACCTCCCACCCTCACCTACCGCCGACCACCCACTATTTCCACCATCGCCTGTTCCACTATCACCACTCATTCCACCATCTCCAACATCACCATTAACATCCACCCCTTCGATCCACCATCACCAAAAACCAAAAACATTCATCAATTACTAAAAATCGGCATAAATTACACAATTGTTGAACCAGATTCAACATTAACATTCATCAGTTACTAAAAACCAACATATGCCCTCCTTTTCATATCTAAACAACATGTCTCTCTTCCCCCCTCTCAACCGCCACCACCTACGAAATCATCTGAACAAACAAAAAATCTCCAAATCTCCAATCTTTTATCCCCAATCGTTCAAACTATTTAGATTCCCATACATATCGATCTTATTAATCAAGTTCACTCGAATTCAAAATAAGTGACCTGTTTACCCAAATGGAATTAGTCATCTGATTCAGATTCCCATATCCTACCGGCGGTGCAAAGTCCGCTCATCAGAGGACAATGAAGAGCAACAATCAACCAGAAGCCTGTGGTCATGAGGAATCGCCGCCTTGAAGAAGATTCGCGAGTGGTTGAAGATCATCGCCGGTCTGAAATGGAAGACGTTCATACGCCGGTTCAATCAAAACAAGAGTGTTACTAGACAAACTTCAAAGTTTCAGTATGATCCTCTTAGTTACGCTCTCAATTTCGATCAAGGACCATTGCAGAACGGTGATCCGGAGTCGGAGAATGAGTATATGTTTCAGTATGTATTTTAGTTTATTTAAGTTTTTTTTAACTAATAGGGTGAAAAGACAATTATACCCTCATGTGTCTAGCACATGATCTGATTTAACATAAAAAACTAACCGGGCTAGGCCCAAAGGACATAACGTGCAGGATTTTGAAACGTTAAGGACAAAACTCATCAAATTTAAAGGTAAAGGACAACGCCTGAAATTTGAGACAAACATAAAGGACAAAACTTGTAATTTACTCTAAATGTTATAAAAAAAACAAAATATGTCTAAAATTAGAATAAAAAAATAAACAAATACTTAACAAAATTATATCAAATAAACATAGTCACGAAGTTAGATTTTAAAATAAGCTAACTATCACAACTTATCTAAAAAATCAAATTAAATAATGAATAAAATTTTATTAAAAAAGATTATTAAAAATATTAATGCTAAAAAATAAAATAAAAAATAAAAAATAAATATATGCTCAAATTTTAGAATAAAAAATAATTAAAAATCTATATCACTATTCACGATGACTTCATATTAATATATATAAACTAGCGAGATTTGCCCGCGCTATGCTGCGGGAAGTCATCTTTATTGGTTCGATTCGTTAAGCAGGGGATTCGGGGTGGTAAAGATTCGTATTGGTATATGATTTGCACTCGGTTTAAAGTCAAGATATGTCTGTACGCCTTTTAAATTAAGAACGAATACCGGTAGTTTACCACAATACTATTTTGAATAATTTTTTTTTTCAAGAAAGTTTATGCAACAATGGTGAAAAAAATATATTAAACTTAGTCATGTATTCAACTTTACAAAAAAGACAATGAACGCGAGTTATTGAAGGAAAATCAAATTAAATAAAAACTAATTGGGTTAAAGGTGTACTTTTAAAGTTTATACCAATACTGGTTCCTATAATACCGATATCGGTGTCGGTGTCGACCTTGTCAGTATTTGTTTTATTCATCATGGTACCATTATGACACCCACACTTGATCAAGCCTTTGATACCAAAAATATACTTGATTTCGAACACAACTCGTTTTCAGTAAAATTTATAAAAACAAACACAACTACATATTTAGTTTTTTTTTTAACTAACGAAGGCAAGTCATGAATAAAATACAAACTGATAAAAAAAATGGGTTGAAAACGTATTTCTTACATAGTAAACAGAATGAAAAAAAAACAATGATAACATTTCAAATATTATTAGAAAAATGGGTTGAAAACGTATTTCTTACATAGTAAACAGAATGAAAAAAAAAAACAATGATAACATTTCAAATATTATTAGAAAGAAAAAGAATTAAATATTATTTAAACAATTAATTATTAATTTATTATTATGAAAAAATAAGTTACTGTTCATCCTAAGTTCAAAATAATATGTATATATATATGTATAGTTTTTTATTCTCCGCGCTTCGCGGCGGAAGTTTAGTCGTTTCCCCTACGTTACATGACAGAAGCTTCGTCGTTACCGGTGTGGAAAACGATTGGGTTCGTTATGGTACCACAATGATAACATCTTGGCTATAACTTATAATAAAAAATAACTTCGTTTTCAAACTTACACAACACAAAAATATTTGATTCTCAGGGCCGTCTTCAAAAATCACAAAAATTTATTTGGCCCTGGTCGAGATAAAAAATTTGGGCTCTATTCGCAAATCTTCATATAATATAAACTAATCAATCATTCAATAAGTATATAAATACTAAAAACCCATAATACTACGATAATTGTTATGAAATACTACGACGTTTTGTTTCTTTTCCCTGATCTGGTAGGCCCTTATTTTTGCTTAGATTAGTTACTTCGGCTTGTTAATTGGGCCATTTTTTTTAAACTCTTAAACAGACCCTTATTTAAAAAACTTTGAGTCTTTTAGCAGGCCCTTATTTATTTTTTCGGGCCCTATATTGATTTGGACCCTGATCGCAGTCACCTCCTGCACCCCCTGATAAACGGTCCTGTTGATTCTAAATATAACTTAGTTTTCAAATAAAAAAAACTTTTGGACCCTGATCGCAGTCACCTTCTGCACCCCCTGATAAACGGTCCTGTTGATTCTAAATATAACTTAGTTTTCAAATATAAAAACTACTTTCATTTAATATATATAAATATAACTTAGTTTTCAAATTAAAAAAAACTACTGTTCATTTAATATATATAAATAATAATAATAATTATATAGTTAATTAGTTAGCATATTATAAAAATGATTTTAACATCAATCCTTAATGTAAATTTATATTATGAATTAAATAGTTCTTCCAAAATAATATTATTCACTGTAAACTTTTTTAAACTATACTTGTATCTACTTTTAATGAAGTTGAATAGTAAATAAGAAATTGCATCTAAAATAGTATTTAACTTTAACTTGTTACTGAATTATATAGTTAATTAGTTAGCGTATGATAAAAACTTTTTTAACATCAATCCTTAATGTACATTTATATTATTAATTACAAAAAAATGTTTTTAACATAATCCTTAATATATATTTACATTATTTTCAACTACAACAAAACTAAGTGTAGGCGGCAATAGTAGTTTAATTGTATTGGTTGACTTGGGCGGCCACATCACATGTCACACATAATTTTTTTTTTTTTGTAAAATTACGATTTTGTCCCGTTTATATTTATAGTCATGTATGACACTTCTATATTGGCCCAACAAATTTACGATTTTATCCCGTTTTAAAATTACGATTTTACCATCGGTTTAAAATTATGCTTTTACCCTCACTTAAAAATAAATCTAAGCTTTTGCTACCAGCTAAAAATTTATAATTTTGCCCTCGGTTCAACATTACGATTTTGCCCCGTTTAAATTTACAGTTTTGCCATTAGGTTTTTTTCCTTATAATAACGATTTTGCCATCTGTTCAAAATTATGTTTTTACGCTCATTAAAAAATAAATTTACGCTTTTGCTCCCAGCTAAAAATTTCAATTTTGCCCTCGGTTCAAAATTACGATTTTGCCCCCGGTTCAAAATTACGAATTTGCCCCATTTAAATTTACAGTTTTGCCATTAGTTTTTTTGTCACACAACCACGTTACGATTTTGCCCTCAACCCCATTGGTCTATTTAATTTATGATTTTATCCCTGGAAAAAAATTATGATTTCCCCCTCAGTTCAAAGTTACATTTTCCCCATCGTTTTAATTTTTCTAGCAAAAGTATAAAAGTTTTTTTTAATTGGTTGACTTGATTTAATTTTTTTTGTCTAAAGGAGCCGCCTAACACTCGCTTATTAGTACTGAAAAATTATAGTTTTGCCCTGAGCCCAAAATTACGGTCTTATCATCGTTTTAGTTTTTTTCCTAGGAAAATTATAGTAGTGTTTTTTTAATTGATTGAGAACTATTCGGCCATCGCCTTGCAACGCGGGCGGGAAGTATCACCCTGCCATTGGTTCAAATGGGCAGCGAGCAAAACCCATTGGACCAACCAGTTTATTATTTTGTATCCATTTTAAAATTACGTTTTTGCCCCCAGTTAAAAAATACGGTTTTGTCTCAACTTCAAAATACGTTTACCCTTTTGCCCCGAGCTAAAAAATACGTCGCCCTCGGTAAAAAAAATACGCTTTTACCCTCGGTTAAAAGGCTAAAACGCCCAAAACCCACGCCCACACTCACCGGTCTTAGCGCAAGAAGCATCAATCATTCACACACACCCTATACTTGTTTTCTTTAATTGAAAAAATAAAAATCACCTACACCATCATATTTCACCTTTTCATAACACATGTTCCGGGTGTAAAACTAAAACATGAAACCTCTACCAGGTAAATATTATGTAATTTATTAGATGAAAAAAAGGTAATTAAATTAAAGAGTGGTGTTTCTTGTTTAGCACATTGTTTGCACAAGGTTAATAGATTCTCTTTCTGATTATAAATTACACATCTCCCCCCACTACACTCCACCACCATCATAACCACCAGTCACTACCATCACCACTGCATACATAATTTGTCCTTATAGTCTGGTAGGGTTTCACTATCTTATAATAATCCAACTTACTCAGTCCTCCACATGCTCATGGGGACTCTCCCAACCCCTACTTCCTTCCCATACCCAACATATTCATTCTCACTTTGACTCAACCCCCCCCCCCCCCCCCCCCCCCCCCCCCCCTCACACACACACACACCATCTACCACAAATATCAAGAAAAGTTTCAAGAAACTTGAAACCAAAGTTTGGCTATGGAAGCTTTACAAGATGACACAGGAGATGGAAGCATGCAGTGCACAGAGCATCCATTCAAGAACAACACACCAGCTGGTGGTATTTGTGCCATTTGTCTTCAAGAAAAGCTAGGCAAGTTGGTTTCTTCTTCTTTTCCCATAGCTGTCTTCCCATCTTCTTCTTCCTCTTCTCCTTCTTTCAGATCTGACATCAATAACATCACCACCACCACCGCCACCACCACCAACAACAACAACAATAACAGCACAACCACCGTGGTTAACACTGCATTACCACCACGGTTACTTAATTCAAACACCCAAATCACCCAAACCAACACCACCACCACAACGAACTGTCATCATTATCAGCACCATACAAACCGGTCCAGAATACTGTATCTGATCGGTCAAAAGAAGAAGAAAAAGAAAGATCAGAACATTCTTATCACTGGCCAAACTAACCATGACCGAAACACCATTGTTTACAAACGAAGTAAGTCAACTGCTGATGGTTTACGCTACATGAATGCAGATAACACCAGCCCACATAATAAGCGTGGGTTCTGGTCATTCATCCACTCACAAAAACCCTCACACTCAACTTCATCCAGTAAGACAAAAACTCTCACAAGCATTTCATCGAACACCATGAGTGCATCCACAAGATCTCAACAAGAGAACAATGAAAATGAAACAACAATAGTTGAAAACAAAGAAAGCCCATGTCACCACACTTCTTTCGACCGCAAAGTATCCAGATCCAGATCCGTCGGGTGCGGTAGCCGGAGCTTCTCCGGCGACTTCTTCGAGCGGATCTCAACCGGGTTCGGCGACTGCACGTTACGGCGCGTGGAGTCTCACCGCGAACGGAAGTCTCAAGTCTCCGTTGTACGTAACAACGGCCAAGATTGCATTAAAGAAAGAGTCAGATGTGGTGGGTTGTTCAGTGGGTTCATGATTACGTCATCATCTTCTTCTTCATCGTCATCTTCTCACTGGGTAGTTTCAAATTCGAATACTAAAGAAACTAACAATGATAATGGTAGTACCGGAAAAGTGACGTCAGCGGTGGCCGGAAAAGAAAGAAGCTGGGGGTGGGCTTTAGCAAGCCCAATAAGAGCATTCAGTAAACCAGCCACAAGCAAAAGAGAAAATTCCAACAAGAATGTGACTCCAAATTTGGGTGCAATACCTTCATTGTTGTCTGTTAGAAGCTAAAGATATTATCATATTATTATATTATTATTATTATGTTTTTTGGTTTTCATTTTTCATTTGGTATAATTTTGGTTTTGTTTTTTATAAACTAGTTGGGGGTTACCAAAATGGCAAAAATGGTAGAATCCTACTATTTTATGGAAAATGGAATTGAAGAGAATAAGGTAAATGGAGGATGAAAATGTGTGAAGTGAGGTGTAATAAGAAGTTGCAAGGTAGTGGGTAGTGGAATCAACATTTATATACTCTTTTAAGTACACATATGTTGCTATGGATTGATGTTTAGTTTTGTTATTGTTTTTGTATGGGAGTTATATGGTATAAAAATGTTGAAGTGAATAGGGATGTTATTTGCTAAAAAGTCTTTCTTTTGTATTGTGTTTGGATTGTTATATATGGTTTATGATTTGAACCTTCATGTCAATATGAAAGTATAAATAAGAATATTTGTGTGTTGGTGATTAGATTTGATTACTTTTAGTTTTCATAAATATTAAAATTACTAAAGACAATTAAGAATCCATTTAGTAAAAAGATATTTATAAAGTGGATTAATTGGTATTTTTCTAATGTAATATGATAAATCACTAATTTATATAAATAAATATATTTAATAAATAATCATGTATGTGATGTTAGAAAAAGGAAATGGGGGGAACGCAGATATAGTGGTAAAGAATACTTTTTGAAGATTTGATGGGGTTTTAAAAAGGGTTACAAGTGTCCATTTTACCTTTTTTCTTATGCTACTAGGGTCTATTGTGGAATGGGATATATACTACAATTTTAATTTGAGCTATTTAAGTAACATTTCTTTTGACAATTTTTGTGTGTTCTTTTAAATAATTAATAATCAATTTGTTTAAATACTTCACTCATGTAAAAAATACAAATAATAAAAATAATGTAAATTTTAAATGGTTAACTAATACAAAAGTATCAATAAATTGGAAAGAAAATGACGGGATTTGATTTAAATTTTAAACTGATAAAGAGTGTGAGTATGTCGCAGGTATGAGGTACGTTATGTTTGACGCATTGAACAGTCCATTTCAAAACACTTATTATCATTTATGATTATCACTCACTCACCAATTTTCCCCTTTTCCTTTTCCCTTTTTCTTTTTAATAACCTATATCAAACAAAAACATATTAAAAAATTAATAATCTTTGAAAACTTAATTAGTAAGAAAAAATAAAATACAATGTGATTATCACTCACTCACCAATCTGTTTTGGTCATTATAATTTGGTGTCTGTATATGCATATGTTTAGTATTCAATTATTAATGGTATTTTAATTTAATTTATAAACCCATTTTAAAAATTACTAGCGAAAGAACCCGTGCTTGAGACTTAACAATTTTCTAACAAAATTAAAATAAAAAACATAAATACAAAAAACGTTTCTCAACAAAAACTTAACACGTGTGTTGCGTAATTGTTAAATCCACTTCTCAAAGAAAACTCTATATAAACAAAAGAGTTAATTTAAAAAAATGTACTTTATCTTTATACCCTTTTCAGGCGATGTCATTTGTGTTTAAAATTGATGAGTTTTATCCTTTATGTTTTAAAATCCATCACGTTATATCCTTTAAACTTAACCCAGTTTGTTTTTTCAGTTAAATGTGACCATGTGCAGGTTACGTGAGGGTAGATATGTCATTTAACATCAAACTCATAAATCCTCTCTCTAAACAAACACCATTCTCTTTGTACTCCATGTATCTCTCTGTACCTCCTCTTTCCACCTCTCTATTTCTCAACACTACATGACCCCCACAACTGCCCCCCCCCCCCACCACCAGATTGCACCACCCACCATTCCGATGGTGAAGACAAGAGACGAAGAGGATGGTTTGCGGTGAAGGAACAATGATGGCGGCGGCTAGGGATCCCAATAATAAACTCCAGTTGTGATCTTTGGCGGTCCAAATGTTCAAAACGAACATCAATCAAGGTCGAGCGGACAGGTTAGGGTTCATATACGAAAGAGAAGACACTAGAAGGAGAAGACTCTGTATCTTCGGTTAGACCCCTTGAAACCCCATATTGATTCAAGCTAGGTCTCCGGATATTAAGCTTCAACCGGATACTTGACAGGTTTCTTAAAACCCCCAGATAGAAAACCATCCAAAGTTGGGGTTTTGTTTTGTTCTTTGACACTTGATTAGTGATAATACTTATATCGATTGAAATATGGGTGTTTGAGGGACAATTTGTCACACCCCGATGTTTCCACATATTACCGGTGGGCCCGATGGGGAATATCGTGACGTAAGATTGATATCGTCATAGTCAAACATACACAGATTAGCACAACGGAAGTCTTGGAATATAAAATATTATTACAAACCCAATTGTTAGAAATACTGAAAAGATAATTACATTCGAGCTTGCAATATTAAATCCACAGGCGGATCATATTAAAATGTACAAAATGAAGTTTAGCAGACTTTAGGGCATCCTAAGGATTTGCAAGATCCTTCATTGACACCAAGGAGCTTCCAGTGTCACACCCCAACCGATGGCGGAAACATCGGGGTGCGAGCACTAAGTGTTCAGATTGCTCATGAGAAATTCCATAACACTATTGTTTTAATAAAGGACTAATTGATTTCATACAAATGTCTAACAATCGTCATCACAAGTATCACATTACAGACCAAATCATAAATTGTTCGAATTGTTCAAAAGACTATTATTATCTAGGCGACGTTTCTAGCATCTCCTAGCTGTATTCCATGCATTCCAAGCATCCTATCAGCCTGCAACATGTATTAAAATATCAATACAAAAGTATTGGCGGGTATACAAGTTTGATAATAGAATAATAGGTTAAAACAACTCATATCCAATAGTGTAACAATAAAATAGTATCAGCCGTGCTAGTGTTGCAGTCCACGTAGTGATAGCCCAAGTATCCCAAAGCTTTAGTGTCTACCCAAGACTCAAGGTAAACTAGAATCCTCCTAACAACACCCCCCGAGAATAATGGGAGAGGTGCATCTCCTATAGCGCTACTGTTGTTAAGGCGGAACTACACACTCTGGATTGAACGTCACATAGCACAAAGAGTCAAGAATCAAGAATCACAAATTTCACTTAGGATAGAGTATAAGTTTCAAAGATTCAAGTTTAAGTTTCATAGAATACATGTTACACCCCAAAAGTTTAAAGTAAAAGGGGATCGAGTATACTCACAGTGATTGCTTAACAATATAAACTGCTATTGGATCAAAGGGAGCTCTTTTTAGGATTAGCCTGATCAGATTTCAATAGGGTAAGAGTCGGGTAGAATAACGAGGTTGAATAAAGTGTCAAACCAATCACCGAATCGAATGGCTGTCCGATCGGGTAGCTATCCGTTCGGTTTGCCGGTCGTTCGGGTGGCTTAAGAGTGTGAAGGGCATCCGATCGGGTTGCCTCTTGAGTTCAGGTGTAGGGACAAGGTGGCTGCTCGATCGGACGACTGTCCGATCGGGTTGCCACTCGATCCGAGTGTACACAACCTGGTCCTCTTAGTCGAATGGATGCTCGATCGGACGGTTGTCCGATCGGGTTGTCATTCGACCAGACTTCCAAGTTTTGATTGTTTTCCATGTGTTTGATAATTCAGAACAAAAGGGCAAGTGTCACCTGATAGGGTGGTCGTCCGATCGGACGGCTGTCCGATCGGGTTGCCACTCGTTCGGCGACCCTTGTTTTTGTTTAACATTCTGTAAAATCTCTAAGTTTGAAAATTGATGGTGACGTCACGGTACAGACAGAGACAACAGTAACTTATCGTTTCACAGCCATTCTGATCGGTCGGGGATCACCCCCGTCCGACCCGTTTGTCTATTAGTGACGGGTTCATGCCGGAATCTATCCCGTGATTGTCTTAATCAGTGATCAATCCGTTCCTAAACCAACTCTAGACCACCGATCGAGTCTACAGCCCGTTCAGTCCCGTTTATCACCGAAGTAAGTCAAAAGTTTGAAGAAAAGGTGAAGGATAACCCTAGTTTTATATGAAAAGCATAGATTTAGCGTAGATTTAATGTAAAAACACATGAAATACCTTAGATCTGAGCTAGATCTTGCTCAGAATGACATCACATGATAGTTTGTACAACCCTCATGATGACATCACCCTCAAGAACTCAAATCCGAGAGATTTCACGGCGAAAAGTGTGATTTCAAGTGAGAATCACGTAAAGAATGAAGTGTAGATCAAGAAAGTACAAGAATCTAGCCAAAAACATACCGGAATCAGTGGGGGAATGAAGAAAAGGAGCGTGCGTGTGTCTTGGTCGAGCAGAGCTGTCACATTACTGAAAAGGTGATGTGACAGGTCTATTTATAGTGGGAAAGAGGAGAGAAGAGGAAAAAGGTGGTGCAAGGTGGGTGCCGGTCGATCGAGTGGTTGTTCGATCGAACGGCTGTCCGATCGGATGGCTGTCCGATCGGACGGCCACTCTTGGCCAATCCTTTCTTTCCACGTTCCGGACTTAGATTCGTTTAGCGAGTGAGATTAAGCGTTGCGTTGCGTATAGTTTGGATAAAGTATCTAGATTACATTATAAACCAAAAGTTTCCAAGTTTCATAGATTCCGCCAGTGACAAGGCTCCAGCCTCTCATTTAACCAAGAATCAAGTTTTTACGAGTCTAAGGAGTCATGCACCAAATAAGTTTCAAGAGTCACGAATCATAGTTTCTCAAGCATCAAGATTCAAGAGTCCAAGTATCAAGTATGAATAATTGTAAAGAATCTAGTTTCCATAGCATCAAGAATCAAGTGTTTAGATTAAGTATCAAAAGTCAAGTATCTATATTAAGCATCAAGCCTCCTAGTTTAAGTGTCAAGCATCATGCATCTAGAATAAAGAATCAAGAATCAAGCATCATCGTATCAAACATCAATATCAAGAAGATCCATGCCAAAAGTGTCAAAGTATCAACCTTTCATACTACAGGGACTAACACTGACAATTACTAGGAGTTCAGGGACTGATTTTGTCAAGAGTCTAAAGTTTAGGGGTGCTGGGCGTTACATCCAACCAATTACGTACCTGTCACTTAGTCTTTTGAAAATACGTCAGTTTACACTGGTAACTACAATTAACCGACTCATTTGAAAAGTGTTTATAAAATTGGTTTGGATTTTTAAAATAAACTGAGCCACAGATTCCCCGAACCCACCAATTTAACTAGGAATGTTTAACCTAGTTAATGAGTGGAAATATTGTTAGAAATAAGTAGGTTGTACCCTACTTAATAACTAACCAAACAAGAAGGACCAAATTTGGATAATTGAAAAAAATTATGTTATAAAAACAAAAGTCTAATTAAAACACAAACTAAGTGTGTGTTGAGGGTCTGGGATCGACATCAGGAAGCTCCCAGGAGCTTCAAAACCCTAGTTCAACATAATCATCAAATTGAAGGCTCAATCAAAGTCCAAATTCACAATTGAACGTTAATTAATGATCACCCAAGCTAGGGGATCATAAGGTATGTCAAAATTTGATGATTTGTGAAGTTGTGAAATTTAGATAATCATCATAATCGCAAATTATGAATGAAATATTGAAGCTATGATTGAATTAGTGATAGATACATGCTTAGGAGCCAAACCCTAAGTGAAAATAATACCTAGGATGATATAATTTGAATGATTTGATGATTTACCACACTAGGATAAGTGGGTATTAATCATAAGATGAATTTGATGATATAATTATGATTAGAATCATCATGCATGATAGTAATCAGTAAATACTTGAACAAATAGTGTGTTTGAGCGTATAATCATACTTACTATGATATGAGTTTAGTATGATATGCTAAAACTTAAGATATGTTTACGCTTAAAGATGTTTAATATCATAGTGTATTAATTCGGTGAATTATGATGACAAGAACTTGGTTAATAAGTGATTAAAATGGTAACATAAAGATGATGCTTACCGGGTAATTGTGTAAGTTCTTAAACGAGTAGTTAAGCTACTTAGTGGAATCAATTATGTCAATAGGCAGTTGACTTTAAAAAGTCAAACTGACCAATGATATGATCGAATGATAAATTTAACATAAGAAGTGTAGGATGGAATAGTCATGAATGATTATGACTAGTCTAACCATCTTGCAAATTACTATGATAGTTTGACGCTTGAAGAGCTAGGTGAAAGCTTGGGAAGGAATCGGGTCAAACGAATCAAGAATGACAGAAAAGCATAATCTGGATGATAGGTAAGTACAACTTACACTCTTTGTATTAAAAACCTATTGGTTTTATAGGTTATGAATAATATAAAGCCTTGATTTAATTATGATATTCTGACACGACATGTGCGGTTCGGAACAAAAGACAATGATATTAAACCATGTTTAATGGTTAAAAAGAGCTAATATAATTATTTAGTCATGCAATGGCTAATAAATAGCGAGTTTTGAATGATTACCTTATAAGGTAAATTAATGCAAATAATAAGAGTAAAACGGTAATTCGTCACTCGTTGACTAGAACCGTTAGTTTTGAATTACACTTTATGGCGTAAGTGATAATGGGTCAATAGAGTTAAGAAATTTGTTTGTAATAAAATTGACCGTACGGTGTAAACCGGTGCGAGTCCTGTAGACGAGATGATAATAAATCCATCTCGCAAAGATATTCTGTCATTTAGACCAAATGGGTCAAAAGGTGAAACTATCACCCTTTGACAATATCGACTAACGGTTTGTTGAGTTGTATGATTATAGGAATAAATATCGATTGGATATGTACATCGCTATTACTTAGCGGCTATTAAGGCAAGTTATCGAAACGGGTCAATATATTGATCCGAGCCAGGTATGTATAAGAGGTCAGCTCATCATTTAGAGCTTAAGGTTCTATTAGAGCTAGACAAGTTAACCAAATGGACATTTGGTTACCTAAATAGGTAAACCGAATAATTTAAATTATAATCATGGTGTTTTTAGAAATGTAATGGTTTCTAAACAAAATTATAGTTTTAAAAGTGGGATTTTGGTCGAACATGGCTTTAAAAGTCCTTCGTCGTAATAGGAGGGGTAATAGTGACCAAAATGCCCTTATAAGTGAAATTGAGCAAATGAGCCTTAAAGGTTGTTTAGAAATGAGTTTTGTGATCAAATAGATACTTGGAATAAGTATGAAAATCGAAATATGCGAATCTTTGGGTCAAATGACTCTATATGAGTCTTTGCCGTAAAATGATAGTCCGAGGGATTAAACTCGGAATATATAGATCTCCACATTAAATACACCACAAATATAGTTGTGGTGGAAGATTACTTGATAAGAAATGTGGAAATATGAAGCTAGATACGAATGAAAGCGAATCATGTTTAAAATATACTTAAATACCCTTAACGGGTCAAAATAAGCATACGAGCGAAAACGGGTTTAAATTATGTAAGAAACCTGTGATTAGAACCTAACCTGATAGATAATATTGAATTGAAGAGGTATATGTGAAATAAGGATCAAACAAATATGTTTGTTTGATAAATGCATAAACGGGTCAAAATTTTGTAAAAAGGTAATGAGCCGAAGGCTTAAAAGTCTCAAAATTTATTAAGCCGGATGTTGGATTTTAACTCCATGGAATGGAGAATTTAATTACGATCACGTAGGAAGAAACGTGACGCAAAACGGATCAAAAACGAGAACGTTATTTCCATTTTAGTGAGGTTCGGAATTGCTGAAAAATACTGCATTCAGCAACAACAATTCTGTACAAAAGGTGGCGCCGCGCCACGCGACAGCAAGACCCCTGGGCCGTCGCGCGACGCGACGGTATATAGGCCTTGCGAAAATTTTTTATTTTGTTTGTTTGGTCTTGCGAACTTGTTTAAACTACTTATAACTAATTCAATTCATGTTTTATGGATTGTAGGTGTAATTTAAGGTACCGGAGGACGATCAAGCTCGATAAAAAAACCGAACACAACCAAGAAATCAAGCTTCCACGAAATGATTCGTCGGCACTTTTTAAACTGCGAATTTATATACAAGATGTTATAATATTTTATGTCTTAAAAGGTTTTAACAAACTCGTATTTACAAGTGTATGTTTAGTCGTAATTACACTATTTAAACCGAAATTTATATGAAATTCATACAAATCAAGTAAGGGTCTTACAAGTTGGTATCAGAGCCCTGGTTTAAGAGATTAAAGTATAGTGGGGAAAAACTATGCTTGAACTTAAACCTTATGCTCTTGATAAAAATTGGTGTTCGGTTCGAGACTTGATCGCAAAATCCGGTAAGTTATTCAATACATTAACGGTCTAGCATGTAAAGTGTTGAAAACAACACATAGGGTTATCGTGTAAAACACGTTACCCCAAAGAAAACAATAAAAGACCAATATAGTTAAATGGATTACGTGTGTTAACGCGTGTATTTAAATGATGCCAAGGATATCCAGGACACGGTCATTAACCCCCAAATGCTTTGTATCAAACAAGACAGATTAAAACGGGTTATCTCAATGATTTAACCACTAATTGATCAAATATTCAATACCCGACCAAGCGGTAATAATTTACCGTATCCCAAGCCCGTATAAGGGAAAATAAGTTAAAAGTATTTACCTGAGCTTTTAAATGCAAGATTTATCTACTCAGCCGTATATTGTACTCAAACTAGTGCAGGTAGCTTTTACCGGGGCTCCTAATCTGGAACGAAGGTTTTTATAACCTATTTGATTCCTAACGGGTCTTATTTAAGTTGTAACTTAGACTGGTTAGTTTTAAAGAAAAGTTTACGGTACGAAACGCGAGATTAAGCGATGACCGGATTGAAATGTGATTTAGACCCAACAAGTATGAAGACTTGTATAAAATGGGTAAACTAAATACATTCTGAATTTTGAAATAAAAATGATAAGGTTTGACCCGTTTCGGCTAATTTATGCAAACTAGTTACATAAACCGTACCAAACGCGTATAAGCATAACGGATAACCAGATGAGTCATGTACAAGTTCCATAAGTTATTATTCTTAAAATATGTTGTGATATCAGTAGGATATCTTCAATTATGCCCAAAACGAATTTAAAACCAATTTAAGCCCCGAAAGGGTATTTTGGTCATTTTGAAGTTTATAAAAGAGGTTTAATATCAAGCTGAGGTTCTGGTCTAAAATATTCAGTAAAAATATTTATTTTATCAAGTTACATCAGTAAGATATCATACATATGTGAGGTTTATCAATTATGGCCAAACTATGCACCGTAGGGGCATTTTTGTCATTTCACATATGCTTTTAAGGTCAAATTTGGAAATCTGAGTTCAAGACTTATACTTACTGTTAAAGTATTAAAAATTATTTTTAAAATCAGCAGGTAACAAGTCTTAGGCGTTAAATATGGTTTTAAACCATACTATGCGCCTAATTAGCTTAAAAGTCGGTAATTGGCGATATTCAAGATGTTTATAAAATTCTGAAGTTTTGATCAATCTCAAATGCTTAAAATATTCTATTTAATATATATCATCAGTAGGAAAAGGTTTGACATGCAAATGATGTGTAAAACTCGTTTTATTAATGAAAAGGGCATTATCGTCAATTACTGAGCTCATGCAAGAACTCTATGTTATGGTCAGTATAAAATTTGACAAAATTTACAAAATTCCCTAAAAATTATATCAAAACATTAGGTAATGAGTTTGGTGCCAAATTTTGGGTTTAAATATGATTTATGCTAAAAATGCCGTTTAATTAACAAAAAGTTTCATTTTACGCTATCTTGCATAACTTTTGACTGGGACCAGAAACTGATGTCAAATTTTATGGACATACTTATATATCAGTAATAAAGCTTTTTGTCCTCTCACATTTTCAAAAATCTCGTTTTTATAATATAAGGGCATACTAGTCAACTTTTAAGCAAATAACGAAACATGCAATGTACTATGATTTCTAAGGGACCATGTAGTATGACCTCAGAGGGTCATACTAACATATAATATGGTCACAAAGGAACCCTAAGGAATAATTAAACTAAGCTAAATCGGGTCAGAACTGAAAAGTCAAAGCAAAAGTCTAGTTTTGCGACTTTCGGTTGCGAACCGAGCCTAAACTCAGAATTGTCGGGTTGAACATGCCTAGACATGTTCAATTAATATTTACCAAGTTATTAAAGTGGCAAAACTGATTTTATAGCTTCTCCATCATTAGTTATGGATTTTTATTTAAAAACTGACTCGTTTGACTTTTATTTTAATTACCTTGACCCGACAATTAACTAGGTTAACACGATAATTAGGAGGTGCTCTTTTGAGGGTTTAACACCTACCAAATTATGATCCCGTAGCCATGTTCGTTGCGAACAATGGCTTGACCATTTACAGTCTTACTGAAAGTCAAAGCGTTTATCGAAAACACTCGACTTTTCGGCTTTAAAAGCCAAATAGAATAAACTAGTCACGAAAGGACACTTACATAAGGTCCTATGGACTGAATATAACTCAAAGGAGGTTCCAAATGTTCAGGATCCTCATATTTGAGAGAGAGAGAGAGAGAGAGAGAGAGCAAGAACTCAAGAAATGGTGTGAATTTTTGAAATGAATTCAACCTCTATTTATAGTGTTTGGAATGAAAGAGGATCATGATAAGTGTTGGAATGGATTGTGATATGATTACAGGTGTAATACCAGGTTTTAATACCATCTAAGTGCCCAGAGATTCGAAATATGTGAGGAGAACAATCGGGGATTCAAAACAGCAGCTTATAAACTAACTTTCTGCTGTTGTTTGTGCTTTAGCGGCCCGCGAACAAGACAGGCCCAGGCCTACGCGGCCCGTGAGCCAGCCCATTTCAGCAAACAAGTTTCTGCATTGGCTGTTTCAGTCCCTGTCATCTTTTATGCTCAAATCAAGTTTCATTTTCGACATATAAGGTACCTTATGTTCTTGTTTCATATGTTTAATGCTAATATCAGGTATGAAACCTTATACGGCCAACCTTAGGCACACTCAGGAGTTTATCTGATCCTTACGAAGTTCCTGTTCCGTTCAAAAGATCACACTAAAGTGTAGTTTCGCGCGTTAACGCCTTTAACCCCTTAATTCACGAATTTGCGCGCATTATCGCGAAATGGCATAGAATTCTTACATGGCCAATATTAAATACTCCCGAGGGTATGAACGAACATCTCAGAGTTTCTGGTTTGTTCAAGAGATATCACAAAGGCGTAGTTTCGCTAGTCGTCGCTTTTAGTCCCTTTGTCGCATGAAGTAGCGCTTAATACCGTTTAACGATATCTAAGCTTTTCATGGCCCATATGGAGTATCTCCGAGCATACGCAAAAAAAATTACGACGCTACCGTTTGCTAAAAAGGTCACCTAAATGTGTAGTTTTAAAAGTTTACGCTTTTGGTCCCTCTAACGCGCAAACTTGCGCGTATTATCGTTTAATAGCATCAAAGCCCTATGTTATCCATATTAGGCATACTCAAGAGTATGATTGCACTTTATAATACTTCGGGGTCGTTAAAAGTTCATTCAGAGGTATAAGTAAACATATTGACGCTTTTAACCCTTCTAACTTGCAAACTTGCGCGCAACATCACTTTTTGGCTTAAAAGCATTATATGGCCGATATTAGGCATTCCCGAGAGTGTAATCAATCATCATGAAGCTCTTGGTTTATTATAAGGTCACTCAGAGGTAAGAATTAACAGGTTGACACTTTTAACCCTTCGACGCACAAACTTTCAAATAAATATGCAAATGGCTTCTCTCGGCCAGCGAGTGGCTTAATTCTAAATTTGAATACCGTATATTGTTATTCAGAGACTTAGTTTAAGCATGTAAACACTTTTAGTCCTTCTATATTCAAAGTTTTTGATTTTTCGCAAAATTAGTCCCTAATAGTCAACGTTTGACTTCATTAGAGTTTAGTACACGTGTCGATACATCATTGGACGTGGTTTTACGAGGTGTTACACAAATTTGGTAAAAACATGGGTTAAGTGATGGTTTTATGGTGATGTCGTGATGATGGTTGTTATGATATTGACGATCTAGTGATGTTTTTAAAGCGATGATGGTTGTGGTTAATATCGGTATTTGCTAAAGATGAATGGTTGTAGGGATATGGTCGGGTTTTGCAGGTTGGGGTGAGTGGCCGATGGCTATGGGTGGGTGACTGGTGGCTAAGGGTGGGTGGCTAGAGTTGATTTGGGGATAACCGGTGAACTAGGGTTTGGGTGGATATAAATTGGGGGGAAATGGGAAGGGTGGGAGAAATGACTTATTTGCCCTCACGTGACCTGCACATGGTCACCTTTAACTGAGAAAACAAACTAGGTTAGACCTAAATGACATAACGTGATGGATTTTAAAACATAAAGGATAAAACTCATCAATTTTAAACACAAAGGACAACGCCTGAAAAAAGGGTATTAAGATAAAGGACAATTCTTGAAATTCACTCTAAACAAAACGTAGCATGCGCTTTGCGTTGCTTTTTATTTTGTTAAAATCAAATTTAACTCGTCTTGGAACACCACCCCGGTTCCCAAGGTGGATTTTTCACTTAGATCCTTATATGAATAGTTAAACTACAAATAAATCCTCTTGATTTGATTTCTTTTCACTTAGGCCTTTATATTAATAGGTAAAATACAAATTAAACTATCATGTTTGTTTTAAAATAAATTTCACCCTAAAGTTGTAAAATCAAACTTATTTTATATAAATTTTTTATAAATAATTATTTGTTATTTTGTTTATTATTTGATGTTATTTAAGGTTTTTTTAAACTATTTAAAATATTTAAAATATATAAGTTTAAAATATATAAGTCAGATATTATTTGATGTCATTTTTGACTTTTAAAATTAATTAAAATATTTTAAATATATAAGTTTAGACTAGATTAAAATAATTTAGTTTTTGGGAATATGGGATGACACTATATCAAGGGTGTTTACAACTTATCCACTCTCAAGTGAACTTCTTTTAAGCGTGATTCAAGCCATTTGCTCTTACACAACAATGTCATTTTAAATTTACATTCAAATTGAAAATTTATTTTTAATGATCACTTTAATGTTTTAAGAAGAGATATTACAAGTCGTATATTGAAATATCAGTCTCTTATTAAAAAGTGTTTTACAGCAAGTCTCGTTTCGTTCTGAATAAGTTTAACCTTTTTATTTTGTTAACAAAATCTTTTATACACTTCTTAATGAAAACATAATATGAACGTTGTGTAGCATTCTTATTTTTTTAAGAGCGCTTTTCAATGAAAACGTTATATAATGTAACACACGCTTTGCGTAACTTTTTATTTTGCTAAAATCAATCTTACCCTATACGAGAACACCACCCCCTGATCCCACGGTGAATTTTTTCACTTAGTCCCTTATATTAGTAGTTAAAATATAAATTAAACTTCCTTAATTTGATTTCTTTTCATTTAGGGCTTTATATAAGTAGGTAAAATAAAAATTAAACTAATTCATATATTTTTATTATAATTGTTATTACTTTATTTATTTATTTATTTGATATTTTAAAATACCATATTTCAACTCTTAATTTATTTATTACTTGATATTATATTAGGGTTTTTTGTTAATTAATTAAAAATAAAAGGTTTACATGCTATTAATAAGGTTAAATGGAAAGAAGTCATTTTTCATACATTGATAAATTTTACTTTACATATTAAAACTTGTGTTGGGTGTCTTCGTTTTTTGTGAAATTACAAAGGAGGACAATGAGATCCTTTATATAGTAACTAGTAGGGAAGCCTGCGCTTTGCAGAGGGTTTGAAATATGACCACGTTGGTTTTGAGTTTAAAATTTTACAGTATTACAATCTAACTAAAATTAAGATGATTCGATTGATATCTAATGCATTAATCCCGACCACCTTTAATATTAGATTCAAAACTTTAAAGTTTTTGCTAAGTTTTGTTGGCTAACATTAAATTCACGATAGTGAATTTAGCTTGGGCCGACCTTTTATAAGACATTGGACACTTGAAATTTTGTTTAACTTGGTGATGCGGGATAGATCTCAACCGTCCCATAAGCACTTTTGATCATGCATTGAGTATACTAAAGCAAGCATGTAATTCATTTATATTACTCATCCTTGTTGCCATTTTTTATTCTCCACCGATGTGGAATAAATACATATGTCATGTGTTTTGTGGTACTATACGGACCAATGGGTCGATTAAGCAACAAAAATAAGTTAACTAAAAGCCTAATAGGTGTTCCCCTTAACCAAACAAAATATAGAATGGTAACCAAACAAGATATGGATTGGTAACGCTACATTCCATTACCTTGTTCAATCCATTACGTCGTACGAATCAGACCCAAAGAAATATTTTTGGAAGCAATTTTATTTTTCACTTATCTTTACATATACTTGAATGTAACATGTAATATTTTTTGTATGTGATTGATTGTAATCATAATATTATCAATTATATGCGTTAGATATTGAGGGTATATTGTTCTTTTAAACAATAATTATATTTTAGCCCCCCATCTTATTATATTTAAATCCCTGAATCTTAACACAATTATGGGTAATTAGTTACAGTTTTCTCCCTCCACAACAAACTTATAATTCTTTTACGTATTCTTGCCATATCTTATAAACTATAATGTTATAAAAAATCCTTAAGTACCGTGACGACCTACTTATTTTTGTCGACGTTTCGATAGTTGTCTTGGTCAGTATTGACGTGTGGATTAAAAGGTACAAGTAGATTATCCCTTAGTGTACAAGTGATTAACGCCCAATATACTTAATCATTATCCCAGAATATTTAATAATTATAGAATGTCAAGTGATTAAATACCGTCAATTTAATTCTCTCATCTAGATTACACTTTAATATCTCATCTTTAACAAAGTTATAGATAATTAGTTAGTAGTTACACTTTATCTTCTTATAAAAAACTAACCCCTCACGATTTATAAAAAGTAATAACTTTTTGGTACGTTAATATTTCTTTTTTAATTACACCATATAAACGAGTATTATATTCTCTTTAATTTGAGTATAGCATTGTTATAGTTTTTTTAATTAAACAAATTGATATGTTACGTGATTAACAGTGTCTAAGGGTGAGCAATAACTGAATCCTTAACCAACACTGAACCGAAATTAACCAAAAACTGAATTAACTGAAAACTTATTAACCGAAACCCCAATAAACAAAAACTTTTATCTATTTTTGTACCTTCATTTAACTGAAACAAATCATTCATATTTTCATATATTTCTAGCTTTTATACATTCAGTTCATGTATTTCATATTTATACCCCCATTTTATGTATTTATACTTCTATTTCAAGTACCTATACATCCATTTAATGTATTTATGCCTAAATTTCATGTATTTCTATTCAAAAGTTTTAGCCCAAGTTTGGTTTTGACTATTAACCAAAATTAAATGAATCAACCAAAAAATCGTCAATCTAACTGAATAAACCAAACCGATTAACAAAAAACGGACTGGTTAATAAAATAGACTAATCGATGACCTCGATTTCAATTGAGGATAATAATCTAACCAACCAAGCAATGCACACTATGGCAATGTCTGTATTTCCCGCCGCATAGCGCGTGCACCTATCGATTATTAACCAAAATCGGTTATCGGTGAGCAATAACTAAAGCGTTAACCTAAACTAAACCGAAAACAGACGAAACTGAACCGAAATCAACCGAAAACTGAATTAGCTGAAAACCGAATTAACCAAAAACCGGTTATCAACTTTTTTGTACTCTAGTTTAACCAAAATTAGCTGAACCGAACCGAATCATTCATATTTTCATATATTTCTAGGTTTTATACCTACAATTCATATATTTCATATTTATATCACAATTTCATATATCTATACCTCAATTTCATATATTTCTAAGCAAAAGTTTTAGCCCAAGTTGGGTTTTTGCTACTAACTGAAATTAAATGAACCAAACAAAAAACCGTCAATCTAACCGAATAAACCAAAGTGAGTAACTGAAAACCCATTGGTTAATAAAATAAACTAGCCGATAACTTTGGTTTCGGCTTCGGTTGAGGATAATAACCGAACCAACAGAACCATGCACAACACAATTATATGGATTACCCGATTACTTCGCTTTTTATTTGTATCTATCATAATGATTTTACAATAAATATTATATAAATAAGAAAACTACCAAAAATAAGTGTCGTAATATGATGTGTTGCTCTCGCCACATCGCTAGTACATTAAAATAGATAACTTATTGTGAAATTTTGTGTTGGGACAGTGATGTAAAAGCAATAGTACAATTAAATAGATAACGTATTGTGAAATTTAGTGTTGGGACAGGGATGTAAAAGCAAAAAAGAGAAAAAGGGTGACGTATACAAATGGTCCCTGTAGAATGAAACATCTGCATGTTCAATCCTTGAGCAAAATAATCGAGTATGTCAGTCGCTCATGAGAAAAATATTAAATGAAAAGTGGCACGAGGGTATGATTGGAAATAAGTGGACAGGGTTATTCTGATGTTTCACATGCCAGATTTTAGTAGTTTTAAAAAGTTTATTTATTCTGTAAACAATAAGCTTTCAAGCTTTAGAAGAAGATTATATCTCATCTCATCTTTTGATAAACTAAAAGAAATATGCTACCATTACTTTTTTTATAGAAAAATATATAAGTTTTTTAACGGCAAAACTTCTATTTAAAAATATAGAACTCCCAAGCAAGGGTGAGTTATTTGTAAATATAGTAGTTTGGGTGAGTAATGTTAGCCATTCAAAAAAAAAAAAAAAAAACTGCGCCAGCAAGGAGCTGAAAAACCCGAAGTTACATAACAACTTCACGAATATTGAAATCCCTCCATCTATCCCAATTCACATATTTATTACACGTGATATACAAGAAAGTGTTTTCCTTGATGGTATGGAGCGTAACATGAGGCGGAATGTGGTATCGGCTCAAGCGTTATGTGTGAGTGGGGGAGTAAGGGGCAAGGTGTGATAATTTTCGCGAGGATTCAAAATTCGGACCCCATAGCGCCGACTGTAATGGTTTTAGGGATGGTTAAATTTGGTTTCAAGAAATCTTTCCCCACCGTGCCTATATCTTTCCTAAGACCAGGACAATTACTCTTGAAATCAAAATTATTAACCTTCTTAGTATCAGCAGCATGATTTCCCCACCGCGCCTATATCTTTCCAAAGACACGTGAGCACACTTTTTTTCTACCCTCATGGCTAAGACCGGTGTTAAACACTGCTTCATGGGGTGTGATAGGCAACGTGACCGCTAGAACTAAAAAAAGTCAATTTTAATTACCTATGTATATTTACATTTTACCACACAACTCTCAAACCACATTTTCTAGTCTCTTCTATATATTTTTTTATAACTTTCTATAAAATGATCATGAATCCTTTGAGCCCCCACGACCCGAACAACCCGTATTGGCAAAACCAAAACAAGCCAAACACCGGAATAACTCTTACCTTTTCGCTCGAAACCTTTTGACCAATTGTTATCGGCCTCTACCACCTAATGTTGCTTCCCCTTGATCTAAACACAGCAGTTAGCCATTTGTTTCAACAAGTCTAACAATAAGCAATGCCCGAAACGCAACCTTACATCATTCAACCAACACCGGGCCCCTCAAAATCAAAGAGAAAGCATGAAAAAAGGATGTTGAAGTCGATCTCGTGGGGAAAAAAACTATATAGAGGTGGATGGGAGAAGAGGAACTAGCTTTGGCTCGTGGGTGGGTGGGTTGACATCTCGAAGGACCTCGACTACGAGTAGTTATTTATATAAAATATTTTATATCATATTTCGTTTTTTATTATTATCTCTAATAATGTGTATTATAATTTCTTTTAAATAAGAGATCAGCAAAGTGGAAACGACTTTCGAAAACATGCTCGTGATGTCTTTCATGCTCAGTTAGATGGATATACCTGAAACCGAAAACATCCGAGATGGGTATACCAAATACCCAACGGGTATGGGACCGTGCATGGCATTGGAAAAATAATATTTTTGCGGGTATGGGATTAGGTGAACCCTGATCCGATTATCTGAAACTATGTACTCATTTACCCGAACCATATACCCGAAATATATTTCCAAAAATTTTATAATTTTATTATTATTTTCCATTAGCCCTTGTTTAGGAATGCCTCATACTCATAGCTTTATTACTTGGAAGATAAATTTTTCTTATGTTATTTATATTTGTTTGTTACGAATATGAGTATATCATTTGAAAATTTTATTATCATGATAGCCACGTATTTGAGATAGGGCTGTTCAAATTGCTCGGCGCTTGACGCTCGTTCGATGCTCGCTCGGAAAATGCTCGAAATTTGCTCGTTCGATTCAGCTCGATTAAAAAAATACTCGGTTTGGATCGGCATGGTTTGTAAACGAACCGAGCACGAGCAAAGGTCCGCTCAGTTCGGTTCGGCTTGGTTGGCTCGATTTATCTTTTAATATATATATACATATATATATTTGTGTTTGTGTGTGTATCATTTTTAATGAAATGACTAGAAACCAACATTAATAATGTTTGGTCCAAGATCCAGATAGAGCTCATTTAAGTATTTAGAATTGAAATCCAATAACAATAGTCTATTATCCAATACTTAAATGTCCATTTGAGTAATTGAGTCAAAATTTCAAATACTAAAATGTGAAATGTCGATCAATACTCAAGTCTCAACCCGCCATTTGATTCAGAAGTGCAAGACCCTAATCAAAACCCCTATTGGCCATCGTTATTCGATTTCTCCATCGCCACTCGCCAAGACGCCAACTTGCAAGAGTTTAGCTTCAATCGATCCATTCAATTTCAAACTTCCGATAGAACAAGGGTATGTTTCAAGGTCGACGATTTATCTTCCCGCTTAGTTAATCTTGATAGAACTAGTTGAGTGTTTTTGTATTCCTTATTATTTGTTAAATTTTTTACTTGTGTTCAATTGGACGAAACATCAGGGACGAAAACTGCACTTTATTCTAACAACTAGCACTCCCATCGTCACTTTCCTTATTTATTCTGCAACGCTCGATACTCGCTCGACGTTCGTTCGAAAAATGCTCGGATTGAAAGACGCTCGCTCGACTTTGGCTTGGTTGAAAAAACGCTCGGTTCGGTTCAGATCGGTTTGTAAACAAACCGAGCACGAGCAAATGTCTGATCGGTTCGGTTCGGCTCGTGAACAACCCTAATTTGGGATGTGTCAAATATTATATGGTGCTAACGGTGTAATATATTATATTTATATTAGATTTTAAAAACATAAAATTTTAAATGAAAGAAAAAATATATCTAAAAATCCCAACGGGTATTTTTTTAAAACATTAATGGGTATACCCGATACCCGCGGGTATACCCATCACCCGAGGGTTAATTACCCTATGAATACCTGACACATTTTGGGTCGGGTATGGTACTTGGTTTTACAACCGGGTTTGGGTATGGGATAAGCTATACCTGATCTGTTGACATCCCTAACGAGAAACATATCAGAATGCATACAAAAAATTTGGCAAATGGAGAGAAATACAACAAAAGTGTAAGCGTTTAAATTATGGGATAAACTCTAATTTATCAAAAAACAAAACTCCTTTTTAGGTAACTTTTATAGCCACTTTTCCAAGCCTTCAGTGCTCTCCAGCTGCCTTCTAATAGCTTCACATTAAGTTACCTGAAACGCGTTTTAAAAAGTTTTATCAGCAAGAAATACTGGCGAGTGCATCCCAGTTTAATCAAAACAGTTTTATAACTTTACAGTATTGAGGGCATCCGCAATTACATTTGCTTATATATATATCCAATTACCCCTTTTCTGGTATTGTCAATCCTGACTTGTGGTCATGCTACTATTCCAATAGTAACGAGTTTCAAGTAATGTATACAAAACCCCAACATACCGGTAGTAATTGCAGAATCACAAATACTCAATTACTGTTAAGTGTAATTTAAAACATTTGAGGTTTTGGTAAAACATTTTGACTCACAAAAGTAATTTACAAAAGATGGCAAAAAGCAGATGTACTCACATTGTTTACTTAGGTAAAACTAAGGCTTCCTGTTGTATCTCCTGGTTATTATCTATTAAAATTAAACAATGCACACGTGTTAGTAAAATAACCCAAATCACATTAACCGTACAACTCGAGACAGAACTCCAATGACTGAGTCAGTCAGAGGCTTGACATGCATTACGGAGTCCTAGATCAATCGGGTGTAACACGAGACAAAACTCTAACGACTGAGTCAGGCAGAGCCTGGACATGCGTTACGGAGCCCTAGATCGACCGCGTAGGGTAACAAATAGGGTTATAATACTTACAACGAGGCAGAGCTTCGCTTTATATGGTATTATTCCAGAGTATAATTGCTAACAAAAAGTTGATAGAGAATTCAGAAAATGAACAAGGAACAAATGAGGCCTGAAGCCTCTATTTATAGGCTTGATGGACGGTGAGTCGCAGCCCGCCAGAACATATGTGTCAAACATAGCTTGGTCGAGTCAAGGTATAGGTCTGTCGAGTCACTGGACACGTGGCGAAATGCCTTGTCCGACAAACCAAGATCCTCGCGCCCCACGACAGACTCTGGTGTCTGAATCGCGGCCCGCGAGCGAAGGTGTTTTTTGGTTTTTATTTGATTTTTATAAATATAAAAAGGTATTTAGGGTCCGTTTCTCGCATACGGGGTTTATAAGGAACGTTTTAGGGTCACGTTAAGGGTTCTAGGAGGGTTGTTATAGCTTAGTTAAATATGTGTAAAATATCTTAACTAGCCTTTATACATATACTAAAGAACAAAAAATAACTAATAAATAGTGTGGGGCCCACACCGCCACTACCCAACCCCTCCTTCTCCACCTAAACCCACACCTACAAACAAACCCAACTCTGACCAACCACCACCCATTCCGTCACCCAACATCCTCTCATCACCACTGTATCACCACCTTCCACCTCCGATGCCAACACCTTCCACACACCTATGACCACCACCACTCCCATAACCTCCAGCCACCACCACTCCTATCACCACCCAACATCCTCCCATCACCGCCGTTCACACTACCACTCCCTCATCTGCTATCCACCATCTCCACACGTCCAGAATTTGGAAAACGACATGGGTTATCGGAGATCCATTCTCTGGCCACTTCTATTTTTCTGGCCACCTTACCGGCGACCACACCCCTCCACTACCCAACCCCTCATTCTCCACACTCCCATCCACTTCTGCTACCTCCTCCTCCACCTTCATATCACCACTTTGCCGAACTCTACGTCTTTAATCTTCCATCCGACAAAAGCTCAAACGAAAATAAATCGTTTGATAAAAAATATGATTATTATTCGTCTAATCGTTGTTTTCTCTCCCTCTTAGGTCACTAATTGAAAATAAATCGATCCCCGGAGGTTAATTGTTACCCGATTATGTTTATTGCTCCAAAGTTTACTGATTCACGTGCTTTTCATTGATCATTTAAAAGAATTAATTTAACTAGTGGGTTATACCCGCGCTTCGCGGCGGAGCCTTGAATTTTTAACAAATTTTTATTGGTATCAGTTCAGTTTGTTTCGGTATTGGAACTCGTTATAACAAACGAAAGAAAAAAAACAATCGATCTACAACAATAAAATCAAATTTCGATTGAAAAAAGAAAAGAATTCCGAACCAGTACCTATGTTGTTCGGTTGGTATCGATCTAGTTCATATGGTACCGACAATCGATATAATTAACGAACACAAGTTATATAAAGTATACGTGCATGACTAAGATTATATTAAAATAATCGAAGTTATATTATAATTGTAAAATGATTAATCAATATAATTTACCGTCTTTAATGGCCAACAAAGATTATAAATAATCAAAATTAGCATTTAACTTTTAAGAAAAAAATCACTATAAATTTCATGTTCTAAACGACAAATTTCATTTTATTGTAGCTAAGCATTTGCTTTATCTCATTTTACTTTTAAGAAAAATCATTATAATTTTCATGCACTAAAATACAAATTTCATTATGCTGTAGCTAAGCATTTTCTCTATTATATATATAATAATGTTCAATATCTCATTTTTATGATTCTGCTACGTATATGATGGTTCTGACGATAACATCGTTTCTGGAAAAAAAAATACGTGGATTAAATTTTAAGAGGTGAGTTCACGTACAAGAGAGAACAAGTGTACAAAGTGTAGGGAAAAAGAAGTGCCATTGATCTCTCAAGATCAAAGGTTCAAAATCAAGCGATAACATTTTGGTAAATACCATGTTCAAACAATTGAAAAAATAAATAAAGAATGGGTATTCTAGTCTTTTCTCACTTGACCTTTCCCCATTGATTTTCAAACGACTATAACTTTTTTCATACGTTAATAAAAAAATTTAAATTACGGCGTATTAATGTGCATTTCATTCTCTTTAATTCGAGCAGACTATTGTAATTTTCTTTAAAAAAAAATTACGTGATTTTGAATAACTAGTACGTGACTACGTGATTTTGAATAACCATTAGATGATTTCATTATAGTATTTTATGTGAAACCCCACTAAGTGATTACATAATTACGTAACAATAGTTGACTATGTATTATTACGTAACTACGCGATTTTGAAGACCTATTTCGTGATTACGTGATTTCATTATAATATTTATGTGAAACCCCACTGAGTGATTCCATAAAAAACAAAACATGTGATACAAACTATTTCATGGAATACCTAATATTTTAGGTCTAATCACGTATTAAGTATAAATGTTATACAAAACATTAGCCAATCAAGTTCTTAGGCTATAGGATGTGGTCATGACCCTCATGGTCTCCATGACCCTCCACATCAGCGTCATGTCACTAACTTTTATTCAATCATTGAAAACGACTACCCTAAGGGTGTGGTCATGATCCAAACCATTATTCTCTTATTTTAATTTATTTTTGTGAAAAAGGAAAATGAAATATTGAAGAAGGAAAGGAGGCCCATGGTTGTCATGGTTTAATCCACGCCAACCATGGTGGATGAGGCAAGGGGGTGGTGTAGCAATTCATTAATGGTCCTACATGACGATTGATGACCCAACCATGTCCCCCATACCTTTTAGCCTTATTATTTGACTATGCAATCATGTAATAACATAATTGTAATAACATCAATTATAACAAATCATATGGAATGCTTAATCATGAAATGGATTTATATTGAATGTGTAATCATGTAATGGTTTACATTAAATGTTTAATCACATATCCAGTATTTTTTTAAGAAAACTATAACAATTGTCTGCTCAAATTAAAGAAAATGAAATGCTCGTTAATATGATGTATTTTTTTTTTAAATATTAACATATGAAAAAGTTATAGTTGTTTGAAAATTAAGGGGGAAACTAGTTCAAGGAAGAAAAGACCATCATACCATTCTCTCGCTAATTGAGAAAAACACGTGTAGGATCATGATTTTCTCTTACACTTTGTAAGAAATTTCTCTATTGTACATGATCTCTTATCTAGATTTTAAAGGGTTGCTTATTTTAAGTGTGCCTATTTTGTTTGTTTATTTGTTATTTAATACTAACTAATTTAATATTTCCTTTTAAGGTTTTATTATTTTTTATGCTAAGGGTAATTTAGTTATTTCGCATATATTTAACTGGACTAACTAATCTCTATCTGGTCAGGGGACTATCTGAATAACAAGTGAGAATACCACATGAAACATAACTGTAATTTTAAAAAAATGAGAACTAAAAATTAAAAAAAAAGTCACAAACTACAGGGACCACCCGGGCAATTAACATCTATCTATTATAATAAAAGAAACCATCTTTTGAACACGTGTCATTTATTGAAGGTATCCTCAAATATGTATTTATCTTATATTAACTAAATAAATTATAAATTAATATTAAATCTTATCATACGTTAATAAAATATTATCCTCAAATCTAAATTGTTAATTTAATATTTTTAAAACAAATACCTCTTTTTCCTACTTATCTTATATTAAATATATAAATAATAAATTAATATTAAATGTTATCCTAATTTATTAAAAATATTTTTTTTTGTTATTTGGTATACAAAATTATATTTATTCAACTCGTGTAAAACGTGAGGTTTTTAACAATAATTTTTTTTTATTATTTACTATTTAAAGTTACATTTTTTTTGTTATTTGTTATATAAAAATTATATTTATTCAACTCGTGTAAAACGTGGGGTTTTTAACAATAATTTTTGGATTATTTACTATTCAAAGTTACATTTATATAATCCGTGTAATACACGAAGTTTTTAAATATATAACTTTTTTATCATTTGTTATGTAAATTAGATTTATTCAACACGTGTAATACACGGGGTTTTTTAAGAATATTTTTTTTAATATTTGGTAGATTTTTTAACCCGACTATACACGTGTTTTTTAAAGATACGATTTTTTAGTATTTAATATACAAAATTACATTTATTTAATCTGTATAATACACATGGTTTTTAAAGATATAACTCTTTTTATTATTTGATATATAAAATTACATTTATTTAACCCGTACAATATACGGGGTTCATAAAGATATAACTTTTTATTATTTAATATATAAAATTACATTTATTCAACCTGTGTAATACACGGGGTTCTAACCTAGTTTGAAATAAATAAAAGTAAGATAAGATTCGCAAAAAAATATTGGAAGAATAGACTTTTTTGAATGGCCAACGAATCCTCCAAATGGGGTACTGGCGAAATTCACAACATCATTATACACTCGCCTCCGAACCGAGGAAAACCCTCACCTAGGGCCGAAGCCCGTGAACACTCCCCCGAAGGCATAACGGTGCGGTGAGGTAAAACCCGCTCAGTTCAAGGATCGAACTAGCGATCTCCACCTATTCACCTAGTCTCCCATTATCACCAGGTGCCGCATAAAATAATAGGGAATGCAGGAATCAAACTAAACTCCCTCAGAACACCAAGTCTCCCCCTTATCACTCTATCACTACCTCATTGGCATTGGAAGAATAGTTGTTGGGTCGTATTAGCTTATTTTTTAGATGTAAACAACTCACAAAAATTTCTCCCTTTTCACGCAAAATTAATATTACCTATTTTTTTCTAAGTTTTTACATATAAAAGAAAAAGTTTAAAAATAGTTTTGAAAAAAGAGTAAATTTTTGATCAAAAATGAGTTTTATTATTTGAATAACTTCTACCTGCAGAAACTTCAAAAAAATACGTATAATTGATTTTTTATTTAAAAATAAGCTTTTAATGAGCTTTTTATATGTAAATTTAATAATTCCCCGATTTCTATTTTTTATAGTTTCCAAACGAACCTATCCCTATATGCGTGTGTGACAATTTGCTTCAACGTTTTAGTTAAATAATAATTCATTTATAATTTAGCTTGATTAAACTTTCATAACTCACATTTGTTAAAATTATATAAGAAACTAAACAGGTAGTTACGATTAGATATTTGGTCAACATTCCTTTATAATTATAAGTTACATTAAAAACAAAATTATATTCTAAAGATAGTATTTTTTAGGGTAGATTACACTTTTCGTCCTTTATGTTTGTATTAGATTGCAGTATATAACCTTTAACTTCAATAATTACAGTCACAATCCTTTATTTGAATAACTCATTAGGCTATGCGGTATGGTGACCATCCTTTCTTGGAGGATGATCCGCCACGTAGGCGCCACATCATAGCCCCATAGAGGATGATCCAACACACTAAAACAATGGAAATGGGAGGATGATCCTACCCCACCAAGTTTACTTTTTTTTAATTCATCTACTTTTTTTAACATTTATTAAATAAGATAGAAAAATAAATTCATTAATATTAAAAAAACATTACATAAGTTAAAAAAAAAACATAAACTTAAAAAAAAAAATCCTAAGAATCATTCCCGGCACCATCGGATCCGTAATCATCACCTTCTCTACCGACACTCTCTTTCTCGACACTTGTAATCGAATACTGCCATGAGAAGCAGGTTGAATCATGTCTTTCTCGACACTTGTAGTTTGCAGGGGCGATTATGAATTCCTGGCACCATCGGATCCGTAAGGAGTCGAGCAATCCACGAGACCCCTGCTTCGTGACCGTACAACTTGATTTTCGCAGCTTCGTCTTGATCCTGTGCGATATCATTTGCAGGGGCGATTATGAATTCTTCTATTGATGTTTCTCCCCCCGACTCCTAGCCCCTCAACTCGTAAAGCCATCTCACCTGTTCCATATGCCCTCTTTTTCATTGCAACACTCGAAGTAAGATTAAGAAAAATATAACCAATTAATCTTAATATACTACTACCTGATCTAAATTAATGTAAACTATTTGATTCAAATTAAATGCAACATATGTAGGCGTCATATGGACTAATCCGGAAAAAAAAGACATCACCAAGAAGAGATAATAAGTTGTTCACTCACGGTAAAAGCATTTGTTCATGCTTTTGAAGGTTGCAAAATGAACAGAAACCTGCTCACCAAATGTCTCATACATTTAACATACATTTACACGACTTAAGCGAAGACACTAGACCTCATATTGATCTTGTAACTAAAAATAAATTCACTCAATTCTTCATATGCACAGAAGAATCAACGAACTCACATGACACATTTTCAATTCAATGCAGGTTGGTTCTCAAGCTAAAGAAGTCAACAACATAGAGGCAAATAACACCTAGAACATAGTCACATATGAAACCGATGAATCGGCATGAGCTGCAAATCACAACACTCTTGATCTTCTAGAGAACACAAACAAATAAATAACAACATCATTGATCTTAACATTCACAATCCCTAATTCAGCCATAACATGATAAATCAAGCTTATACAAATTATCAGATTAAACTATTTTTTCAGTTAAATGAAAGATATAAACAACACTAAATCAGATTTATGAACAACGAACCGAATCAACTCATATACAACAAAAAATAAGCAACAAAAGTGAAGCAATCTGATAGCTAATCAACAAATTTCAGTACCTGATTAAGTAGCGAAGGTTTAGCCGCAGAAATCAGCTTCGACAGTGGACTAACACGCCTCAACATCTCTCGTATTAACACAATCCGTACGTAGTCCCTTAGAGGATGATCCGCCATGGTAAAACACCGGAAATGGGAGGATGATCCTACACCACCATCTTAACCAAACAACACAATCACAATCACATAGAATAAACTACCAAATTGAGAATCTTCATGCTTTATCTCAATTCCTTTAATAATTATAGACACAAAAAAACCCCATAACCAAATACTCAAACATCCGTCTGCAACATCAAAATTAAAGGGTAAAAGAGGATGAAATGAAAACCCAATTTCATTATCATCAGGTCAAGTGAATCACAAACTTAATATGACAGATTTATGTATGTGGGTGAAGAACTTCAAGGGTTTAAACAACTTACCCAGAAGTAAAAGGTGCAAACTTTCACCGATTGATTTGAAAGAAACACCACCACCTCCGTCAAGTTAGACACAAACCCTATCACATCGCCGCCGTTCAGGTCCACCACCGCCACCGGCCGTACCTACACCACCACCGACTTCCATCGCACCTTTCTTCACCGGAGAAATGTTTCAGTTACATGCTCAGCTTCACCGATTGTGGCTCCGGAAGAAGGGTTTGATTTTGGATTTGGGGGTTTATTGGTGTGTGAGAGAGGGGGAGGACCGTTCTTGGCGTCGAGAACCCGACGATGGCGACGATGGAGGAACGGCAACGGAGGGGTCGAAATGGAGAAGGGCGGCGTCTCAAGGTCGACGTTGCTGGACGGTCTCCATATCGTCCAGCCTTACACATTTCGTCCTTTAGCACTAAGCAGGTTAAAATTTTGAGCTAAGTCTAGTCACATGAGGGTATTGTGGTCATTTCACGCTTTTATTTTAATTGTTTTTAATAAATAAAACCAAAAGGTCATTTCACCCTTAACGCTTTCATCCCCATTAAACTCTCTCTCTAAAATAATACAACCTGCATAAGCCCACGACCACCGCCACCTGACACATAACCACCACCATCATCATCGAAGCTACACCACCGCCACTATCTCTCTCCCTCTCTAAACTCATAAACTCATAACATCACAGCCGTAGATCTGGTGGGATTTCGTCAAACCCTAGCCCCAAATTCCGAACAATCATGATAAACAGTTAAATCTGCATAATCTGATTCCAATTCCGTTTCCGAATTCGATAAACAACGATAACATGAATTCAAATTTACCTGTCGATCCAGATTATTCCGATACGAATTGTATAACAACCCTCCTAAAAATATTTACCGGCACCCCTAATATATTTATAACATCCCTATATGTCTTAAAATACACCTCGTATACGATAAACAACCCTAATTACCTTTAATTTTATTTAATTAAAATAAAAACAAAATTAGAAAGTCGCTCGCGGGCCGCGAAGACCTTGTCTTCGGGCTACGCGGGGCGCGACAACTAGGCTACGCAGCCTCACCCGGAGCTGCCACGTGTGGTATGCGTGTCGAAGCTAGGTCAATGACTGGTCCCAGCTAAATCCTAGGCAACCTACGTCGCGGGCCGCGAAGGATTACCCTTCGGCTTACGCGGGCCGCGAGAAAGCCGAGATCAGCCCCTATAAAATGGGGCATCGGCCTTCAGTCCAATCCGTTCATCACACACTTTTCTCTCTAAATTTCTGTAGTGTAAGCACTATACCCGGGCATTATACCCCCCTAATTAACGAAGTTCTGCCCCGTTGTAAGTATTATAACCCCCGGTTACGTATTAGATACGCTGCCCGATTGATCTAGTGCTCCGTAACGGTTGTCGGGGTTCTGCCCGACGTAGTCTTTGGAGTTCTGTCTCGGGGAGGGTATAACTAATGTAAATATTGGGTTATTATACTAACGCGTGTGCATTGTTTAAATTAATAGATTATAACCAGGAAAAACACTAGGAAAAGTCTAAACTAGCAATGTGAGTAATCCTTCTTTTAGTAAACCCTTTTTGTGAGTAATCTCCTTTTTGTAAACTGTTTTACAAAACCTCAATGCTTTACATTTAAATTTCACAGTGATTGAGTATTTGTAATTCTACAATTATCGTCGGTATGTTGGGGTTTTGTATACAAAATTTGTTACTACACTGTGAGTAGTAACATGACCACAAGTCGGGTCGACAGTACCGTGTGTGGTAATTAAGGTAGAATAAATAAACAAATGTAATTGATGATTGCCCTCAATATTGTACAAGGATAAAACCTCTCTTGATTAAACTGGGATTCACTCACCAGTGTTTCCCACTGACAAAATATTTTTAAACGCGTTCCAGGTAACAAAATGTGAAAGCCAAAATAGAAGCCAGCTGGAGAGCACTGAAGGCTTGGAAAAATGTGGCTATAAAAGTTACCTAATAAAGAAAGATGTTTTATTCAATAAAATAGGGTTTATCCCTATAAATATGTTTGTAACAGAAACTTGGGTTTTACCCATGTGTTTATTCATATAAAAGTGTGGTGTTTTACTCTGATAAAATATTTCATAATAACGGTCCTGATGAAATTCCGCTGCCAAATAATGATAAACACCGATACCACCATCTCTGAGTAGGCCGCGGCCGCCCGCCTCCCGAGGCAGGGGTCGGGGTTGCGACAGAAGGTGGTATCAGAGCTTAGCCACTTATTTCAGCCAAAGAGGTGTTCTGATGACATTGAAATTATAAATTTTGTTAGGAAATAATCAATGAAATTATGTGCATACATGTAGATTATTATTGTGTGTTATTTGACAATTTGTTAGTTTACAGTATGAGTGATCAAGGACCTTCGGACGCTTACCGTCAACTGTCCAACTCTCCTAGGAACGAAGGAACCTCTTCGCAGTCTACCCCCTCGGGGTATTCGGCTGATACCGAAGAAGGGATTTTCATGTTCAAAGCACAATCTGAAGAGCCATTCCCTCCCAAGAAGAGAGGATGGTTCAGCAGAGGAGCTCACGAACGTAGAAAGATGATGAAAAAGTTACAGCAGCAAAGGGCCTTAGTAGCAGCCAATAGAGAGATGGATGTTCAAACCCAGGACATACTTAATAGGAGATTAGCTAATTTTCACATATTAGCTACCACAAATGCCGACCCTAATCTAGAACAACTCATAGCACCCCAACCACTCCAGTTGTTTCCAACACAATCCATGGAAGTAGAGATTGACGCAGCCGACCAGAACCCACTACCTGACCTAGACCCAGCTGAAATCCCTAGAATTCCAGCACCCCATCCCCCAGACTATGACCCGTGGTTTGACAACCACGGGGCTTACCAGCAACGTTACCCAATCCCAATAGAGGAGCCCATGCAAGATCTAGTAGGACCCTACCCAGACCTTGACCCTCTAGACCCCTATTATGATAATGACCAATATATTAAGGAGATTCTAGAAAACCCGTACCCTCAGGAAGAACCCATGCCCTAGTTTCCTGACCTGATACCAGCCCCAACCCCACCAATGAGTACTGAGAACATACAGGAACTCCGCACCTTTGATGAGGAGATATTAGAAGGAAGTGAGAGGATGAGACAAATTGGGGAAAGACTCGTCTGGAAATACGACGAGCGCAACATGCAATATTGGATGAACCCCTATCAGTAGTGATAGTAATAATAATAATATATAAATATATATGTGTGTATGTTGAAAACAAATATCCAAACTAGGATAGATAATCCTATAATTATTGATGCATACTAGTATTGTAATTTCAATTCCAGTTGTATTTATAATAGATATAGATGCATAATATAAAATAGAGTAAAGGTCACAATGACGACGATTTTGGATCAATGTGTTGTCGTGTGATTATTTGCATTCAATATTATTTCGTTATATTAATCCTTGGTAAATGTTTAAAAATCCAGATGGCCGACAATGCAAATCGGGAAAATCAGAATAATGAAAACCAGATAAATAACAGTGCTATTCGACATATAGTTACCCAAGGGATTAGAGATGCTTTGCCATCTATTATGTGACATGTTAAAGAAGCGGATAATAATAACAGTAATAGTGGAAGTAAGCGAACACATACTGAACCAGAACACAGCGTAAACAATGGACCCATACTTCAAGTGCCCATTCCAAAAAGAAGAAGAACCATGTCTTATGGTTGTTCTTATAAAGAATTCTGGTCCTGTAAACCAATGGAATTCTTGGGCAATGAAGGAGCCATTGCAGCTCTACGCTGGTTAGAAAAGACTGAAGCAGTCTTAAAAATAAGCAAGTGTGCAGATGAGGATAAGATAATGTTTGCTTCCAACCTGTTTAAGAATGCAGCCCTGGAATGGTGGAACACTATCCTCCAGGCTAGGGGAAGTGATAGAACATATAGTATGGAATGGATTGAGTTTAAGAATATGGTGGAAAGAAAATTATGTCCTCCTAATGAAAAGGAGCAGATTGCTAATAAATTCTTAAACCTTAGAATGACTGAAGTAGACAGCAAGGGTTACACTACTACATTCTTTGAATATGCTAGAATAGTGCCAACCCTAGCATCACCAGAACCAGTGTTAATCTCCCGTTACATCTGTGGATTAATTGGTGAAATTAGGCATGTAGTCAGGGCAGCTAGACCACCAACCATAGAAGAAGCTGTAGAACTAGCAAACACCTTGACTGATGAATTGGTACGTACACAAGAAGAAAACCAGAGGAGGAACCTAGCTCAGAGGCTTACCCAGGAATTTCGCTACGGTAATTCCAACCATGGAAAAAATATAGGTTATACCTCTACACCTTACTGTAAAGCCTGTAAGAAGAAGCATTCAGGAAGATGCTCCACCTACTGCAACTACTGCAAGATACCCGGACACAAGGAAGAAGATTGTAGGAAGAAACCTAGTAATGGGGTATGCTTCAACTGTGGAGAAAAAGGACATATCAAGCCAAATTGTCCGAAACTAGCTCTAGGCACAAACAACAAGACTACTAAGAATGCTAGAGCATTTGTGTTAACTGCAGAAGAAGCAAAGATGATCCCGGACGTGATTGCCGATACGTTTTTAGTTAATGATGTTTTTGCTAAAGTATTATTTGACTCTGGTGCGAACCAAAGTTTTATTAATACTTCATTTTGCAAACTTCTCAACCAACCATTAACAAAACTCCAACAAGAATGTTTGGTAGAAACAGCAAATGGAGAAACCATTAAGATTTCTGAAACCTTGCAGGGAGCAAGAATTGAAATTTTAAATCAAAAGTTTATTGCAAACCTTTACCCAATGAATCTGGCAGGATTTGATATTGTATTAGGAATGGATTGTTTAATAGACGATAAAGCCAGTATTCTATGTGATCAAAAGTCAATACAAGTAAATTCACCAAAGGGTGAAAAGATCACAATTAAAGGAGATAAGCCAACTAGACACACAAAATTCATCTCTGTGATGAAAACTGCAACTTGTGCAAGAAAGGGATTTATAGTGTATATGATTTCCATAATCATTAACACTTAAGGAAAAGAATTAAAAGATATCCCTGTAGTATCTCAGTTTTCAGTTATATTTCCAGAAGAATTACCAGGACTACCACCAGACAGGGAAGTCGAATTCAGAATTCATTTGCTACCAGCAATAGCACCAATTGCCAAAGCACCATACCGTTTGGCACCAGCAGAAATGCAAGAGTTAAAGAAACAGTTAGACGAACTGTTGGAAAAAGGATTCATACAGCCAAGCTCATCGCCATGGGGAGCACCGATACTGTTTGTCAAAAAGAAAGACGGACCAATGCGTATGTGCATTGATTACCGTTAATTGAATAAGGTCACGATAAAAAATCGGTACCCATTACCGAGAATCGATGATCTGTTCGATCAACTACAAGGAGCTCGATTTTTCTCAAAGATCGATTTACGCTCAGGATATCATCAATTAAAGGTACAGGAAGAGGACATTCCCAAGACTGCTTTCAGAACAAGGTATGACCATTATGAATTTGCTGTCATGCCATTTGGTTTAACCAATGCCCCAGCCGCATTTATAGACATGATGAACCGAATATGTAAACCATATTTGGATAAATTCATAATTGTCTTTATAGATGATATTCTGATTTACTCTAAAAGTGAAAAGGAACATGCAGCGCATCTGCATACACTTTTAAATTTACTGAGAAAAAGAAAAGCTTTATGCTAAATTTTCGAAATGTGAATTTTGGTTAAAGAGGTGAAGTTTCTTGGACATTTAGTTAACCATGAAGGAATTCATGTGGATTCCACAAAGATAGAGGCAATTACTAAATGGAAAGTCCCTGAGTCACCAACCGAGGTTAGAAGTTTTCTAGGACTAGCCGGTTATTATAGAAGGTTTATCCGAGATTTTTCTAGAATAGCCATTCCCTTAACTAAGCTAACCTGCAAATCTATTAAGTTTGAATGAGGATCAAAACAAGAAGAAGCCTTTAGAATTCTTAAGCAAAGATTAACCAACGCACCCATACCAGCGTTACAAGAAGGAACTGAAGACTTTGAAGTCTATTATGACGCCTCTAAGTTAGGTTATGGATGTGTTTTAATGCAATGTCAAAAGGTTATAGCATACGCTTCTAGACAACTTAAGAATCATGAAGAAAATTATACAACACATGATTTAGAGTTAGGAGCTATAATTTTTGCCCTTAAGATTTTGAGACACTATTTGTATGGAAATAAATTTTTTGTCTTCACTGATCATAAGAGTTTAAGGTACATTTTTGGGCAAAAAGAATTGAATATGAGACAGAGACGCTGGATTGAATTTCTCAGTGATTATGATTGTAATATCCAGTATCATGAAGGAAAGGTTAACGTAGTAGCTGATTCTTTAAGTCGAAAGTATCACGAAAAGCCAAAAAGGGTACGTTCTCTCAAATTAAATCTACAAGTAGATTTAAATGATCAGATTAGAAAAGCACAAGAATCAGTAATCAAGGATGATACTGAGAAATTGAAAGGAATGATTAAAGAATTAGAACAAGGAATAGATGGAATTTGGAGATTCCATAAGAAAAGAATGTGGATACCTAAATTAGGAAACCTACGCCACTGTATACTAGAAGAAGCCCATAAGTCTAAGTATACGATACATCCTGGAAGTGATAAGATGTATCAAGACTTAAGAAAGAATTTCTGGTGGATAGGAATGAAAAAGGATATAGCAGCCTATGTTGCTAAGTGTCTAACCTGTTCACAGGTCAAAGTTGAACACCAGAAACCCTCAGGTTTGTTGCAGCAATTGGAAATGCCAGTATGGAAATGGGAATTGATAACAATGGACTTTGTTACCAAATTACCCAAAACACGAAAAGGTAATGATGCAATCTGGGTGATTGTAGATAGACTAACCAAGTCTGCTCATTTCCTACCAATGAAGGAAACATTCGGTATGGAACAGTTAGCCAAGTTATATGTAAATGAAATAGTTTCATTACGTGGTATTCCTTTATCAATTGTTTCTGATAGAGATAGCCGTTTTACTTCTCATTTTTGGACAAGTTTCCAAAAGGCAATGGGAACCAAGCTAAATCTAAGCACCGCTTATCATCCACAAACGGACAGACAAAGTGAAAGGACAATTCAGACAATGGAAGATATGCTTAGAGCTTGTGTAATTGATTTCGGAGGAAGTTGGGACGATCACTTACCATTAATAGAATTTTCTTACAATAACAGCTATCATACCAGTATCAATGTTGCACCATTTGAAGCACTTTATGGACGAAAGTGCCGAACTACAGTCTGTTGGGCAGAGATTGGAGAAAAGCAATTGTCTAGACCTGAAATAGTGCAATAAACCACAGACAAGATTATTCAAGTCAAGGAAAGACTAAAAACAGAACGCGATCGACAGAAAAGTTATGCTGATAACAGACGAAAGCCGTTGGAATTTCAAGTAGGTGACCAGGTGTTGTTAAAAGTTTCTCCTTGGAAAGGAGTGGTAAGATTCATCAAAAGGGGAAAACTAAGCCCCAGGTATATTGGACCCTTTGAGATTATTAGAAGAATAGGACCAGTAGCCTATCAGCTACAACTGCCAGAGGAAATGTCAGGAATACATGATATATTTCATTTATGTAATCTCAAAAAGTGTTTAGCCGATGAATCACTAGTGGTACCTCTTAAGGATATAGAGGTAAATGAAAAGCTTAAGTTTGTAGAAAAGCCTCTACAGATTGAAGACAAGAAAGTTAAGAATCTCAAACACAAGAGATTAGTTCTAGTCAAAGTGAAACGGGATTCCAAGAGAGGACCAGAGTACACTTGGGAGCTTGAATCAGAGATGCAAAGGAAATAACCACACCTGTTCCAGTAGACCTCAAGGACGAGTTCTAAAATAAGGTGGGGAGGATATAACAACCCTCCTAAAAATATTTACCGACACCCCTAATATATTTATAACATCCTTATATGTCTTAAAATACACCCCGTATACGATAAACAACCCTAATTACCTTTAATTTTATTTAATTAAAATAAAAACAAAATCAGAAGGTCGCTCGCGGGCCGCGAAGACCTTGACTTCGGGCTACGCGGGGCGCGACAACTAGGCTACGCAGCCTCACCCGGAGCTGCCACGTGTCGTGTGCGTGCCGAAGCTAGGTCAATGACTGGTCCCAGCTAAACCCTAGGCAACCTACATCATGGGCCGCGAAGGATTACCCTTCAGCTTACGCGGGCCGCGAGAAATCCGAGATCAGCTCCTATAAAATAGGAGCATCGGCCTTCAGTCCAATCCGTTCATCACACACTTTTCTCTCTAAATTTCTGTAGTGTAAGCACTATACCCGGGCATTATACCCCCCTAATTAACAAGTATTATAACCCCCGGTTACATATTAGATACGCTGCCCGATTGATCTAGTGCTCCGTAACGGCTGTCGGGGTTCTGCCCGACGTAGTCGTTGGAGTTCTGTCTCGGGGAGGGTATAGCTAATGTAAATATTGGGTTATTATACTAACGCGCGTGCATTGTTTAAATTAATAGATTATAACCAGGAAAAACACTAGGAAAAGTCTAAACTAGCAATGTGAGTAATCCTTCTTTTAGTAAACCCTTTTGCAAAATGTTTTACAAAACCTCAATGCTTTACATTTAAATTTCACAGTGATTGAGTATTTGTAATTCTACAATTATCATCGGTATGTTGGGGTTTTGTGTACAAAATTTGTTCCTACACTGTGAGTAGTAACATGACCACAAGTCGGGTCGACAGTACCGTGGGTGGTAATTAAGGTAGAATAAATAAACAAATGTAATTGCTGATTGCCCTCAATACTGTATAAGGATAAAACCTGTCTTGATTAAACTGGGATTCACTCACCAGTATTTCCCACTGACAAAATGTTTTTAAACGCGTTTCAGGTAACAAAATGTGAAAGACAAAATAGAAGCCAGCTGGAGAGCACTGAAGTCTTGGAAAATTGTGGCTATAAAAGTTACCTAATAGAGAAAGATGTTTTATTCAATAAAATAGGGTTTATCCCTATAAACATGTTTGTAACAGAAACTTGGGTTTTACCCATGTGTTTATTCATATAAAAGTGTGGTGTTTTACTCTGATAAAATATTTCCTAACTACGGTCCTGATGAAATTCATCTGCCAAATAATGATAAACACCGATACCATCATCTCTGAGTAGGCCGCGACCGCCCGCCTCCCGAGGTAGGGGTCAGGGGTTGCGACAAATTGGGTGACTCAAGAGGATAAAACAGATCTATGAAGAAGGTGTACGGTACTTCTGCATCGTCAACGTTGATGAGGTCATCTTCTTCGATAAAGCTAGAGGGGTTTGTATTGGACTTGTCTAGGGTTTGTGAAAGTAAAATTTGTTGATTTTGTTCGAGTGTGGTGTTGAGATGTGCTGGATTGTGGAGGACGAGACTGTGGATTTGGAATAAACGCCATTAGAGGAGCCTGATTTGGTTAAATTAGTAGTGGAAGATGGTGAAAGTGAACCCTAATTTGGATTGGGAATTAAGATTGAAGAGAGGAAGACTACTTCTGCTTGGTGGCACACGATATTTGACATATGTTCCCTTCTTTCATTTTGAGGATCCATTTCATCATTTGGGCTTGTGGGTCTGTTAAAATTTGATTTTTTTTGGTACCCATGTACTGGGCACTTTCTTTATGAAGTTTGGTGAAATTAGTAGAGATGACTGTTGAAGATTGTGGTATGAGTAGTAGTAGCATAAAGGGTCTTGGAGTGGTAACTTGTGCCCACATGAGGTCTAAAAGGTATCTACCAGATTTCTTTACACATGTTCTTTTATTTTAGCTTCTGGTATGTGATATTGATTTATTCTTTAACTGGAAATGGCTTCTGAAGTTGGTTAGAGACCAATATTTGATGTTTGAGTTTGGTTATTGACTTTTCACTTCCTGTTGACAAATAGAGTTTCCGGGTGTTTAGAAAGTGTGTGACTGGTGGACGGAGTGACGGTGATGAAGTGTTTAGGTTTTAGGGCTTTTTAGAGAGAGGGAGGGCTTTTTGGAGAAGAAGGACTAGAGTGAGAGTGATGGTGTTTATGTCTGTGTGTTTTGTTTACAAATATAAGTATAAATTACATTTTTCGTCCTTTAGACCAGTACAATTACTAACTTACCCCCATGTGCAAGTCACATGAATGGATTTAACTAAAAAATTTAACTAGGTTAGAGTCAAAGGACCAAAGATGTAATGAGTTTGTCAAATAAAGGGTTGTGACTGTAATTATTGAAGTTAAAGGCTATCCATTACAATTCGATACAAGCAAAAAGGAAGAAAAGTGTAATTTACCCATTTTTTTATTATATTCTAAAGATAGTATTTTTTTATAAAAGCTATATCAACCATCAGTAGTGTGTTTAATTAAAACCAGTCAAACAACATCAATAGCCTTATCGTACAAAACGTACAAAAGGCATGAAAAAGTAAAAAAAAACACGGTGACATTTTTTGTAGCTATCTACTCGTAGAGTAATTATCAAAATTACCCTACAAATGATCTTGTAGGGTAATTTTGATCTTGTAAGGTATCATAATTACTCTACAAATGATCTTGTAGGGTAATTTTGATCTTGTAGGGTAATTTTGTAAAGTATCATAATTAGTCTACAAATGATCTTGTAGGGTAATTTTGATCTTGTTGGCTAATTTTGACCGGATAATTTTGCATAGTATCATAATTACTCTACAAATGATCTTGTAGGGTAATTTTGATATTGTAATGTAATTTTGATCCTGTATGGTAATTACGGGTAAAAAAAATACGAAAATACCACCGCGTTTTTTTTTTTACTTTTTCATGTCTTTCGTACGTTTTGTACGAAAAGACTATTTGTACAGAAACCTTACCCTCAATATCAATACCATTATTAATTTTTATGGTTTACCATCTCATTATTATATATCAAACATTTGTGAAATCGCATGATCAGTAGCAGCACCTGCGTGGCAGGTGGTTGTTTCTTTTTTTTTTTGGTCCTTTTCTGCTTTATGTATATATTATAGTTATTATTGTGCCAAACTATTAAGAAAAACCTTCGCAATTCCGTTGGTTGCATGAACTATGAACATTCAAATATAGTGAGTGTCTCGGGTTCGAAACCCTTCATGGGAAATAAATTTTTTTATTAACTGCTGCCAAATAAAAGTTTGAGTGTTGTGAAACAACGACCTACTAGCAATGTATAGAGAAGAATGAGAGAATGGAAGATGGATTTCTTATTGATGTAAAATATGGATCACATATGCCTCTATTTATAGGCTTACAAGATGGGAGTTAAGTACATGGAGAGTCATAATATAATGATAAACCTAAGTGGTAGTCACACAATAAATAGATATTAATTCATAACACCCCCCCTTGACTATCCACTTGATAAAACTATCCACATGATGATATATCATTCTTTAATACGCTTGGTGATGCTGCCTCGTTAAAAACCTTGCTAGGAAAACCCAGTGGGATAAAACCTCAGCTAAGTAAAAAAGAGTGCAGCGCGCATTTTCTCCCCCTGATACTTTTGGGTCAAGTATGTTGCCTCATTAAAAACCTTACTAAGAAAACCCAACGGGACAAAAATTAGTCAAGGGAAAAAGAGTGCAACTTGAATAAGTCTCCCCCTCATTTTAACATGTATCCTTTAAGTGACGTCTTCCTTGAAAGTCGAATAAAGCTTTTGTAGCAAATGATTTGTTGCTTGATCCCTTAATGTGCAATCCTTTATGTTGAGCAATGTTGTAATATCTTCTAACGAGACTTTAGGTGACTCCTTCCAAAAATTATTATATGTCCACGACTGTGTTTCGTTACATTCCTGCATTTACAAGACTAACCAAACTTGTTTTGATGGGTTAGTAAAATATAATCAAATATCGTTTATACCTGAAATATTTCTTTGAACTCATTCCAATGTCTCTTCGCTTGACAAAGGTTATATCATGACAATAAGCTCAAGTGAAAGATATTATAACCATACATAGCTAGCAAAACATATTAATGCACTTATGCATTTAACAATAGTACTTCTAGAATGAGAATCTCTACTTTGGTAGGAGATGATAATAGGCATTTCTTATAACAAATGACTTAACAACCTTTAACATACTTTAAGGTTCAACTATGTCCATACTAAAATATCCAAACACCATCTTCTAGATGTACTTGATTATGTGACTTACTTAGTCACTCTATTTAGGTCAGTGAACTTGTCTGGTAATTTGTTCTTTAATATTGGTAAATGAATTATACTTTGAACTTCTAGTTCATAGTTTATAGTCTGAGGATCAAGATGACATGATAATTCATATCACTTTTCACTTTCCAACTACTTGTTATCTCCCCCTAATGTCGGGAACATTCATTCATTAAAGTGAAAACCAATGAGCCATAAACGAATTTCTCACTAATGGATTTAAGTATTTAATCATAGACGATTATTTATACCCAACATATTTTCAAACTTTTTAGAAGTCTCATCTTTGTGCGGTGTGGTGGTAAGTTTCAATATATGTTGCACAACCAAAATCTTTAATGAGACATCTTTGGTTCCTGACCAAAAACCAACTGTATGGGGAGAACTATAACTTATTGGCTTGATGTGAATTGATGGTACTAAATTTAAAATTACATGTACCTAAATGAACTTTTGCTCCTCTCCTGATTATTGGCTTTGTAACCAATAGTAGACGTTTAGTGATCACAATAACACTTATTCCAATGATCGTTAATAACTTGGGAATCAAATTCACTATTATCAAATAAATAAACTAATCTGGATTAATATGCTTGCTATCACATTAGCTAAGCCATAATCACACAAGCTTCAGGTTGTGGATTTGATAACCGTTTAGACGATGCATCGATTTAAAAAAAACTAAATGGTATCATGTTGGGATATGCATATCCTTTAATTGATTCCAGAATATTTAGGTATACACACCCTCATTTATTTTTGCAAATATATAATTTCCCTTGAGAGGAAACATTACATGCTAATTATTATCTTGAAGAATCTTCTAGTTCTTCATTATGTTTCACATCATCATTGACTTGGTGTGGTCTAACCAGTCATGCCAATTAAGTAAATAATCATAATACATAAACTTATAGTTTACGATCGTATGTATAGTAGTTGCATTATGCGAGAGAACAACGTGTTATCATTGCAAACTATTGTGTTATATAACTTTTATCCTTTTTCACATTTTGTTCTCGTATAATCACTACCATAATTTGCGACTTATAGTGGTCAATCTCATTATGACCATTATTACAATTCTGAACTTGCCTATCATATCATTCTGATATGGTCAATCTCATTATCAACTTGGCTATCATAACACTTCTGATGTCCGATCTCATTATTATTATGATCGTCATTACAAATTTCTCAATTATGTCCATGATCACGATATTTTCAATGATCGTTTTATAATCACATTCAATTCAGGGAATGAAATAGAACCAGAACAAGTCTTATAGCTTTTCATTCTTCATCGGAGGTTTTATGGATCATACATGTTTTAGTTGCACCCGTGTTTGTTTAAAACACGACATAAAATATGAGAGAACCGTATCTTATTATTTCAAACATTCATGTTATACATGTTTCATATATTATATTCTTGTATAATCACTTCCTTAGTGAGTCACTTCTTGTGGTTGCTTTCAGTATTAACATGGTTGATCTCACTATCAATATAGGATCATTACAGTTTTCTCATTTATCATGACCACGACCTTTATAACGATCATTGTATAATCACCACATGGTTGATCTCATTAATCACATGAGCATAATAACAAACTTTCATGGTGGCATCATTTTAATTTCCTTTGGGTCATGATCGTGACCTTTACACTGATCATCATCATATTCACTTTAAGCAATGGGATAAAATCCGAAAACATTCATGGATTCTCATTCTTTATTCAGTCACATGGGTATGAAATCATTTTAAACTCATACTTTGTTAATGGTATCGCTACTTCATGAGCATATCTCAGGTGTGACAAATAAATGTCTTTTATCCAGATTTTCATTAAAGACAATCTTCTTTTCATATATTATAATTTGAGAAATCGTTACATGACCAAGTCATGTAGTATTATCTGTCTATAAATCTCATGACCTTTTATAAATTAATAATCAGATTTAGAGAGTATGACAATTCTGATGTCATATTTAGCATATTTATATTTTTTTTATGATAACATATAAACCATAAATTTGGTTTTGTTGTTTTATTCAAGAATATTTACATGATGCATGATGCCATATAAAATCAAAGTATAATGTAGAGTCAATTTACATAATACACTACGTTATAACATATCGTAGTAGAAAACAAGTTATAGAAAAACTTTATAAAATAAAATATATATCTTTTCATCACTTGCAATAAAATGTATGTAATTTATGCATAAATATAATATGATATAGCCAATCACATGTATATCATATATACACATATTTGTTGTTGGGATTGAACCCTACCAGAGGAACAGATAATGTAAAGCCAAAACCTGATCACAACAGTGGATTCACAATAAGCAGCTGTTTACACTAAGTCTTCTCCCTTAAAAGTGATTCCAACAGCTGATGGACTCATATCCACTGCCCAGATACAACTGCTGCTTTGCATAACTACTGATGAAGCCTAGAAGACTGCTGGAAACTAAGCACTGCTGGAACAAACTGCTGATGACAAAGCACTGCCCAATCAAGGACTGATCAACCTTGAGGAAAGCACTGATGATTAGAGAGAGCAGTAGTTCAGTATATCATATGTCTTATGTATTGTCAGTTGTTAGGTTTAGCAGTGTTTGTATAAGAACAGTAGATACAGGTTGTTAGGCTGTTAGACGTCGCTTTCATGGTGACGTCAGCTGAGATGCATCAGCGGTTTGGTTTGTCTATAAATGGAGCAGTATCCTGTACTGTTACATTTGATTCGTTTTGAGAGAGTTCTTCTCCTCAATTCAATCCTTTCATCTTGTACAATCCAACCTTGGGGCATCTGGCTGAGGGGGAGCTTAGTATGTAAGCATATCTGTAATCATTTGATTCTTATTGTAAATCTTTTGACTAGATGAATTGCATATGCTTTATCAAAACTATTTTCTCTCTGATTGTGTTTACAAAGTTTGTTATTCATTTCCGCTGCACTTAAACTCTGTTCATCTCTATTGATTATACAATTTACACAAACAAACACTATCATGAGGGCCTCCGATCCTAACAATTGGTATCAGAGCATGGACAGTCAAATTAGATCTAACAATCAATTTGACATAACAGTTCGGCTCAAAATTCATTGATACTAAGGTTGGTTGTATCTAGTTGAAAAACAGAGTAACGAGTATACTATGAACAAAATGGTTATTCAAAAACTCTGTAAATCAATCAAGATGTCATATGACACACAAATTTCACACAACAAGTGAATTCATGTACACGACACTCATGGTTTCTAGATCTGAAAACAATATCTGTTAAACTATGAGATTATTTCTTATTTTCTAAATTGATTTCAATTGTTGATGTATAATCTGTGATGTTTTCATTAAATACTAAAGTATAAACCTCAGATTAACAAAACCTATGTTCATAAAAACATTAGTGTTTTTGGTTATCTATAAAGAGGGGATTTAAAACTTTAGTTATTTAGATCTTATGTGTTGAAAACAGGTTGAGATCCTCAAAAGGAGAAAATCAACTATGTTAAAATACATTAAGAAAATCTGGAGTAAAAATGTCCAGATCATAGGTAATGAGAAGGTTGGCATAAGCATGTGCTGAAATGACCAAATCTCTCAAAACATCACTGCAAAATGATTTTGGAACACGTATTCCTTCAATAAATGCCTCTCAGTAAGTATTTCATTACTTATGAATGAGAAGGGTAAAAAGGGAAGAAGAAAATTAACAAAAGCTCAGAAGTGTGTTTATCTCAAAACTTTTGAAGTCAAAAGAAAAGAGTATAAACTTAAAACACTCTCGAGTCAGAGTTTAGGGTAATAATGGTCATTAAGCAACTGTGTGCATTTATCTATTCACGAAAAGGTTTAGATAAAGATGGAATTTCCGGTGATTGAACTTACAAGAGGACTAGACAAACGTTCAAAAATCATCACATGGTTCTCAAAAACTCATGTGTACATGTATCCTCAATTCTGTTGACAATCAATCAACAAGAAAATGGTACTAAACAGTGGTCAAAATGTATTTAAAATTTTCATACGACTATTGTCAAACCACTGACCATTTTCATAAACTTGAAGATGATGTGATTACATATTTTATTGCAAAAATACCAGATCCTTTTTGATGCTGTTCTCAGAAAATCCTTTAACTTTTTTTTATATAAAGGATTTCCTCTAATAACCAGGATACATTATTCGTTTTTTCTAAGAATAATATATTTTGAACTTTTGCTTGTTTTTATTGGCAATAGGTTCAATTTCCTGTCAGGATATGGTACCTAATTTTTTATTGGTATTATTTTCCTTTTAAATGGGTCAAAAGGAAATGGTGCATATGTCAAGGTCATGTCATACTAAGGGTTGTTTTTAAACATTAATCAGAGGTTGATTGTTAAACAGTGCTTAAACTACTGGGGCACTCATGTTTTAATTTGGATATTAAACGAAAATGAGTTGCCTTAGCAAAAAGTTCTCATCATCCGGGGCAACAAAACCGCTGTCAGTAATTCGTAAGAATTTCAATAGAAAATTTGACATGTGGCAAAACCTTGAATGAAAATCTCTGCAAAAAGTTGCTGAATATGAACTTTCAAACCATTGCCCTTATTTTAACCCTAACCACTGTTTTGCTCAAACGTCTGTTTCCTAATTACTATCCACTGCTGAAAGTCAACCACTGATCCTCATTTTGCTTGGCAAGCACTGATGCTCAAAATCAGTGTCTTATCCACTGATATGCTATCCACTGATAGTAAAAATCTTCCACTGTCATCACATTATTACCGTTGTAACTACTGATGCTTGATACATCAGTGGTTCTTAAAACAACTGTCCTCCATTCCTCATCCATATCATCAGAGGTTGACACGTGGTCAGTTTTTAGCCTTCAGATCATAATAACCGCTGCCACATCAACGATCACTTTTTCTTAAATAAAACCCTGATCAAAACCCCCAAACAGGGTTTTACACTGTCGAATTGAATTCCAAAGTTCTCTTCTCAAAGCAGTTTCCAACCTTTCTTCCCAAATCACTCTCTGATTCTTCTTCATCAAAATGACGAAGTCAAAATCAAAATAAAAATTAAAACCAAAATCACCATCATCTTCAAAAGAGGTCGCTCAAACGGCCGAAGAAACCATTGAAATCCCATACAAATCACCGCACAACTACTTGGGTCTCCTCACAAAACCCTCAAACAATCGCACCTTCGATTCCGTCATCGACACACTCTCTGCATCAAAGTACAAAACTTTGTTGACAGTAGACGCTCCCATATACTTGCAAACCCAGAGAGAGTTCTGGAAAAATACTACGCTTGAAAAACAAGACGGAAAAGTAGTAGCCATTAACTCCTCGATACAGGGTAAAGTGATTCAAATCACTCCACAATCAATCTCAGAAGTCTTCAAACTCGATGATCAGAAAGGTAAAACTTCTTTTGATAAAAACGAGTTAAAAGCTGATTTTCTGAAAAGGGGATATGCGGAACAATCAAAGGTAGATACCTTACAAAAAGGTTATTTTCCGTCCGCACCCAGATTTTTATTCCACACACTTTTGTCGTGTGTTTCAAATAAAACAACAGCTTTTAACGAAATACCATTGAAGATTCAATGCCTGGGCTATGCTATTTTAAATAATAAAGATTACAATTATTCCCAGTAAATCTTCAATGACTTGGTAAAGAATGTTGATAGCAAAGCATTTTTACTCTTTCCAAGGTTTCTAAGCTATTATTTTCAACAAAAATTTGAAAAAGAAAATGAAAATGTGCCAAAACAAGGTGGTTATTTTAAAATAAAAAGTTTAACACCTGAAACATTCACTAGAATGTTGGCACCAATAAAAACAAAAGCAGAGGTGTCCGAGCAGAATTTAGCAGTTACCACTGCTCCTCAGACATCTGCTGCTGAGCCCACTGCTCCAGGTGATCAGAGCAGCACTGCCACTGCTTTGAAACCCACACCTGACATTACCAAAAAGACCAAAAGAAAAACATCCAGAAAACCCACCAAACCCAAAACAAAGGCAACTCTGGAAGATGAGATCCCAGAGCAACTGCCTGTGACAAAACAAATGTCACCACTGCTGCTACTTCCTCACAGCAGTTGGAAGAAAGATCTCAACCATTGCTTAAAACTCCTCCTGCATCCTCACAAAAGGATCAGGTTGTAACCACAGGGACCCCACAATATGAAGCTCTGGATTCACTCGGATCCATCTTCCTCAGTCCTGATCCCAAGGACATGTCTCTTTCAACCCCCATACCCTCACCAATGATATTACCTCAATCCATGCTACCTTTGTTGCATGCAGTTGTTATAGCTCAGACACAAACCAGTTCCTCTCTATCACTTTTCACTGAGAGTATACCCCCACAAGTGACTGGGTCTGATGCTTATACCTCTGCTATCCCAGCAACAACTGAGGAGGTTACACCCCCTGAGTTACAAGTAACTCTCGGTGGTAGTTCAAGTGGAGCATCAACTACAACTGATGGATCAACAGATCTTCAGTTGGACAGTTGTTTCATCAGTAAGACTCCCTTGAAGGCAATTTCTTCAATAGCACCATCGGTAACCACGAGTGAGTTGGTTCTAACCACTGGTACCATCAAAGGTCTATCAAGTGCTGAAGAAAGAAGTCCCTAGTACCAAGAACAAGGGGCATCAATGGGTGATTTTTGGGACTCAGTTCCTAAGTCACACATTGATACAACCACTGCTGGTGGGGATTCAGATGATCCCATTAAAGTGGGTGATGATTCAAAATATCAGGAATTGACGGGTAGAGTTGAAATACTGGAAATCTCAGTTGCTGAAATAAAGGAGATGGTGCAAGAGATTTTAAAAGCTCAAAAAGCACAATCCACTGCTGCCCCACCACAATCACCTGTTCCAACTCAAGCATCCGCTCCACCACAAGCAGTTGCTGCAAATGAGCTCTGGAATATCTTTCAACCCATGCTGGAGAAACAAAAACAGATGGCTGATCAACAGCATGAAATGCATGTAAAAATGCTGACAAACATGGTGGAGTCAAGATTCAAAGATACTCAAGCAGATATCAAGGCCATAAAGGCCAGCATACAAAAGACTGCCCATGGTGAAAAAGTTCCCTCCACTATCCTTTTTTATGGATAATCCCCTTGCAGATAATGCCAAAAGGGGGAGAATGTCAAGAAGATGAAGAAAAAGGGAATTGAAGATGGTCTGTATGTTGAACCAGAACAAGGAAAACAGACATCTAAAACAGCTGATACAGCAGTAGTTACAAAAACTGCTGTCAGTAGCCAAACAGCTGCCATCTCTTCAACACACACACCACTCCATCACACACCACTAAAACCACTGCCCTACCACCAATACCTCCTGTCATAAAACAGAAGACAACATATGTTAAAACATCTGTTGTAATGACAGCAGTGATTGAGACACCAGTTGTTTCAACCACTGTCAGTCAATCACAATCACAAACCACTGCCACTCATATTCAAACCACTGATCCACCAACGACATCATCAGCCTCTCCTACAATAAAAAGGAGAAGGATTCTCATATCTGATGATTCACCACCACCATCACCACCATCAAAAACTACCTCACCACTTCCATCCCCTGCTCAAAAGCAGAAGACATCTGCTGACATATCAGCAGATGTAATGACAACAGATGTTGAGACACCAGTTGCTTCAACAGCTGTTAGTCAGTCATCCACCACTGTTTCCACCAGTCTCACATCACAACCTCCAAAGCTTCACAAAAGAAAGAAAGACACAACACAGGCTACTGATGAAAAGTATGATCCTGTTGCTGCTAAATATCCACTGGAATTAGAAGCTGTGAAAAATGAGATGAAACAATTTTACACTGAGGATGATCCTTCAAAAAGGAAATTTCCTTCTCTCATAGGTTTCATAATTCCAAAAGACATGAATGAATATCTCGAAATGAAAGCAAGACAAGCAAGGATAAGAGCCAAAGTTGAATGCAAGAATCAGGGTGATGAAGCCATTTTGGAAAGAAGAGAATTCCTGCTCACCAAACTCAAACAAATGGAAGAATATGCAAGTGATCTGAACAAAGAAATGTCAAGCCTATCTCCTGAAGCAGATCAACGAAATGAATTGAGAAAAGAATACCTTACATACATAATGAAAGAAAAGTTCTATCCTGCTGAAGAAACAGAATTCAAAGAATGGCCAATAGTTGCATTAAAGCATGAGGCTAACAGAATTGAAAAGGTTAAAAATAATCCAAGAAAGAAGAAGACAGCTCCAAATTGGAACAAATACAGGAAGCTCATAGCTGATCTTACTTCTGAATATAAAAGAAAGAAGCAGGAGCTGGTGGATGCAAGGGTGGATACTGCAAATGCCATAGCAAAATGGACTAAGCAGCAAACAGATGAAGCTTATGAAAGACTTAAGAAAAGGATGATGACAGCCTCTGATACTCCTAAAAAGTCTAACTACAAAAAGCTAAAGGAGCATATCAAGACTCTTGAAACACAAATCAATGCAGCAGAAACCTCTGTCACAATGTTGAGAAAAGAAAAGAGGGAACAACTGACTGCTGGAGGAGAAAAAGAAAAAGAAACTGATTATCTTGAAGAAGCTATCAAGAAAATAGCTTCAGATAAAGAAAAATTGGCAAAGCTACAAGACCTTACCGTTTTGAACCAATCATCATCAGCAGATATCACAGACAGTGAGCTTGGTCAACAACAGAGACAAGAACTGATTGACAAAGAAGTTGCAGAAGACATAGTTGCTGCTAATAAAGTCATAGAAGAAGCTTTCAAAAGAATGTCTGAAGTTCAAGATACTGCTCTACATTTCTTTTCAAGGCCAACATCTTCCAACTCATCTGCAAATAAATCTCTCCCAAGAAACCCATTTGGTTTAAAAATACTAAAGTGGCTCTCTGATCAAAAGACCCACGTATTGACTCTGGTCAGAATCAATGGTGAAGTGAAGCATATATCAAGGAATCAAGCACTAGGCCTGGGTGTTGAAGAACAAGATCTCCTTGAGCTTACACTGTGCCGGGATGAAGATGACACAAGTTCCAAAGAATTTGAAGAAGAATTTAAAAGAAAAGCAAAGGAACTTTTGATGAGTAATAAAGATCCAGAATAATGACAGGTTTTGGCATTATCTGTTCCAGGGGGAGATTGTTGGGATTGAACCCTACCAGAGGAACAGATAATGTAAAGCCAAAACCTGATCACAACAGTGGATTCACAATAAGCAGCTGTTTACACTAAGTCTTCTCCCTTAAAAGTGATTACAACAGCTGATGGACTCATATCCACTGCCCAGATACAACTGCTGCTTTGCATAACTACTGATGAAGCCTAGAAGACTGCTGGAAACTAAGCACTGCTGGAACAAACTGCTGATGACAAAGCACTGCCCAATCAAGGACTGATCAACCTTGAGGAAAGCACTGATGATTAGAGAGAGCAGTAGTTCAGTATATCATATGTCTTATGTATTGTCAGTTGTTAGGTTTAGCAGTGTTTGTATAAGAACAGTAGATACAGGTTGTTAGGCTGTTAGACGTCGCTTTCATGGTGACGTCAGCTGAGATGCATCAGCGGTTTGGTTTGTCTATAAATGGAGCAGTATCCTGTACTGTTACATTTGATTCGTTTTGAGAGAGTTCTTCACCTCAATTCAATCATTTCATCTTGTACAATCCAACCTTGGGGCATCTGGCTGAGGGGGAGCTTAGTATGTAAGCATATCTGTAATCATTTGATTCTTATTGTAAATCTTTTGACTAGATGAATTGCATATGCTTTATCAAAACTATTTTCTCTCTGATTGTGTTTACAAAGTTTGTTATTCATTTCCGCTGCACTTAAACTCTGTTCATCTCTATTGATTATACAGTTTACACAAACAAACACTATCATGAGGGCCTCCGATCCTAACATTTGTCACTATAGTTTAAAACATAAACAAATGTTACTATCAACTTTCTCGATCATATAATAACATATGAATCTTTATTACTTGTAAATGAGCTCTCTTATACTAATAAATTTTGTTGCTCAAGAAAATATAACAGGCATCTTGAGAATTTTAGTGTCATGTTAATTTGCAAATAATATCTTTTACCACACAAATATTTCATAGAATCAAATCACATATTTAAATATCTGATAGTAACTAAAAGGCTTATACAATTGCAATAACAATGATATACAACAAAGTTAACTAAGTAGTTGACATATTATAACATATTATCATATAAACATGTGCATTATTATAAATTCATTAACTACTACTATTAGACATCACCTTTTAATACAAATTGTATTTTGGTAGTTCATCATAAATTGTATAAATACTAATAACAAAAACTAATTAGTGGACCAATCAAAACTCATAACCATAATAACAGTTACTTCCATTCACCAAATCAAAATTAAATTTATATATTAATATACAACGAATTACGTTGTTGGGGTTTCAAAGAGAGATTACAAATTCTAAATCATTATGTGCTTTTATTATTATGGTTATGACTTTTGATTGGTCCATTAATAAGTTTTTGTTAATAGTATTTATACAGTTTATGATGACAACCAAAATACAATTTGTATTAAAAGGTGATGTCTAATAGTTCTATTTGAAGATAATCATCAGTGCAATTCTGTTAATGAATTTACAATAATGCACATGTTTATATGATAATATGTTATAATATGACAACTACTTAGTTAACTGTATTGTATATCATTGTTATTGCAATTGTATAAGCCTTTTAGTTGCTATTTGATATTTAAATATGTGATTTGATTCTATGAAATATTTGTGTGGTAAAATATATTATTTTCAAATTAATATGACACTAAAATTCTCAAGATGCCTGTTATATTTCCTTGAGCAACAAAATTTATTAGTATAAGAAAGCTCATTTACAAGTAATAAAGATTCATATGTTATTTTATGATCGAGAAAGTTGATAGTGACATTTGTTTATGTTTTAAACTATAGTGACAAATATGTATATATATGATATACTTGTGATTGGCTATATCATGTTACATTTATTATGGATAACTTACATACATTTTCTTGCAAGTGATGAAAAAATCTTATTTCATAAGGTTGTATCATAACCTATTTATTTGGTGACATGTTATATAGTCATACATTGTATAATCTAATGTATATATTATATTCCATATGTTATAAATTTGGAAGGGGACATCAAAGTGACCAGGGTTGTGGTATATGATCACAAGCTATAAAAACGATTGAATTGTCGTCACGGTTTATACAAAAAGACACCTGGAGTATCTAACTTCTCAAAGCTTATTATGAGTTTATCGAAGCTTGTAAGATTTTAAACCGATAAGTATTGAGCAAAACAAGTTCCATTGTTAAACCTCAAATATGCTCTTGAAGAAACAAGTTTGTTAAAGAATATGTAAGGTTTGAAACGACCACCATGAAAGTTGTGTGTTCTAATCCATTCATGAAGTGAATGTGATGATATAATGACCAATGTAAAGGTCGCGATCATGTATATAATAACTAAGAAAATTGTAATGATGTCACCATGATTGTTGTTTGGTTATAATCCATTCCTTGAACTGAATGTGATGATATAATAATTGGTGTAAAGTTCGTAATAATGGTAATTGAGAAAATTGTTATGATGCTCATGTAATGAGATCAACTATGTTAATAATGAGATGACTATACAATGATCGTTATAAAGGTCGTAAGATATAAGATTGATAAATCTTATACGACTCAACTACTTCCAATTGATGGTAAGCAAAGAGAACACTATTTACAAGAAAAATCGATTAATTCTTTTCATTTGTCACACTTGAGACATATGCTCCTAAAGTAGCAATATCATTATAAGATTTATGAAAAAATGAAATGATTTTATACTCATGTGACCGAGTAAATAATGAAAAGCTACGAAGCATGTTTTGGTTCTACTCTATTCCCAAAAGTGAATGTGATTATATATTAATCATTCAAATGTAATGATGGACCTAATTGAGACATTTGTAATGATGAGATTGACTATAAGAATTGTAATGATGGCCATTTTAATAATGAGATGGACCACCAAAAGTGGCAAACTAAGGAGTGATTGCATAACGTGATGGTTTTAACTTTGAAGTTATAATATATTCTCTCGTATCATATGTTTTGTATTACATACGAGCAAGTAATACACATACGATCATAAACCAGAAGTTTATGGATCATAATTATTTAATTAGTTGGCATGACCGGTTAGACCACACCGAGACAATGATGATGTGAAACATAATGAAGAACTAGAAGATTCTTCAAGATAATAATTAGCATGTAATGTTTGCTCTCAAGGGAAATTATATATTTGCAAAATAAACGAGGGTGTGTATACCTGAATATTCTGGAAGCGATTAAAGGATATGCATATCCCAACATGATACCATTCAGTTTTTTTTAAATCGATGCATCGTCTAAATGGTTATCAAATTCACAACCTGAAGCTTGTGTGATTGTGGCTTAGCTAATGCGATAGCAAGCATATTAATCCAGATTAGTATATTTATTTGATAATAGTGAATTTGATTCCCAAGTTATTAACGGTCATTGGAATAAGTGTTATTGTTGAGATGATCACTAAACGTCTACTATTGGTTACAAAACTAGTAATCATGAGATGAGCAAAAGTTCATTTAGGTACATGTAATTTTATATATAGTACCATCAATTCACATCAAGCCAATAAGTTATAGTTCTCCCCATACAGTTGGTTTTTGGTCAGGAACCAAAGATGTCTCATCAAAGATTTTGGTTCTGCGACAAATATTGAAACTCATCCACCACACCGCACAAATATGAGACTTCTACAAAGCTTGAGAATATGTTGGGTATAAATAATCGTCTATGATTAAATATTTAAAGCCATTAGCGAGAAATTCGTTTATGACTCATTGGTTTTCACTTTAATGAATGAATGTTCCCAACATTAGGGGGAGATAACATGCAGTTGAAAAGTGAAAAGTGAAATGAATTATCATGTCATCTTGATCCTCAGACTATAAACTATGAACTAGAAGTTTAAAGTATAATTCATTTACCAATATTAAAGATTAAATTACCAGACAAGTTCACTAACCTAAATAGAGTGACCAAGTAAGTAACATAATCAACTGCTTATGCTCCAGTTATATTTGTGTCCCAAGAGGACAACCACATATTTTTGTAATGAGTCTATTGCACGCCTAAAGCGTGGTAGACTAGTTGATTGCAATAATAAAATTCCCCGAAAATTTGAGCAAGTAATTAAGATGGTCAAGTCGAGGTTATAGTAATAAGATATCCTGAAGAGACAATAGACATGATGGTTCAAGAAGAACCTCAGGTACCTGAAAATAAAGAGATCTCGATAAGTTGTATCATGTCTAAGATATGTATGGAATCGAAATAAAAATCGACGTTGTTATACTTTTGTATATAATGTAGCACTTAAAATAATTAAATGATGAGGATCAAGATTTAAGATCTGCCTATGAATGAATATTAAGAAATGATTGGCCAAAATAGAAAGACGTAAATAAGGCAGAGTTTAGTTCTCTAATGAAATGGAAAGTTTCTGGACCAACAGTCCATACAACTGAAGTTGTAAAATATGTTGGATACAAATGTGTCTTTTACGCAAATCATGTGAAAATCAAATTAAGTGATATAAGTCAGAATTGGTGGCACAATAATTTTCACAAAGACCTATGATTGATTATGAGGAAAAGTATTCTCTAGTGGTGGATGCATTGACTTTCCAATATTTTATTAGTCTAGTAATATAGAGAGAGAGAATTGATGTGCGTCTATGAATGTTATGTATCACTTGATACTAAAAGTGTACATGAAGGTCCCTAAAGGATTTGAATGATCAAAATCATGTAAGTTAAGTTCTTGAGAACAATATGATCGTTGTATATAGATTCATGTACGTTTACGATTGAACTCCTGATGAGTTTTCTAAAGCAATTGAGTTCCCTAAAGGTAAATCAAAACATCTTAATGATGTAATTCTTGTGCACCAACAAACATACATAGAAACTTGTACCCAGTGATTGTGATCATAACAAATAGTGTACACACATGGTACAATATGGATTTTTAGATAAAAGCAAGTGTTCATGATATTTTCGCATATTATATAGATATCTATGTCTTATATGGGTAAGTTTATGTAGCAAAACTCATGAAGAGTGAATGCACATGTATATTTGGATAAGATGGGTAGAATTCCTTCATGGATTGATAATGCTAGAAGCATTGATATAGAAACCTCAAGAACGTACTATATGAAGTTGACAAAATATGTATGGGCTAAATTAGTTGGGTCGAGTGTTGTACAACTCGAGATATTCGCATAAAGAGGGATATAAGTTTGATTAAATTAGCCAAGTTCTATGGGCATTCTACTTTTAAAAGTTCACTATAATCGCAATTTATAGTAATGATGTCTAGGCATCATCGAGAGAAATTGTCGAGCTTTTAGAGGGAGAATTTTTGAATGACCTTGGCACGGTCTAATTATTACTCAAACTGCGGTTCGAGTATATATGTAATTATATTTTACTAATCCGTCAAGTACATCTAGAAGATGATGTTTGGATATTTTAGTATGGACATAGCTGAACCTTAAAGTATGTTAAAGGTTGTTAAGTCATTTGTTATAAGAAATGTCTATTATCATCTCCTACCAAAGTAGAGATTCTCATTGTAGAAGTACCATCGTTAAATGCATAAGTGCACTAATATGTTTTTCTAGCTATGTATGGTTATAATATCTTTCACTTGAGCTTATTGTCATGATATAACCTTTGTCAAGCGAAGAGACATTGGAATGAGTTCAAAGAAATATTTCAGGTATAAACGATATTTAATTATATTTTACTAACCCATCAAAACAAGTTTGGTTAGTCTTGTAGATGCAGGAATGTAACAAAACACAGTCGTGCACATTAAGGGATCAAGCGACAAATCATTGGCTACAAAAGCTTTGTTCGACTTTCAAGGAAGATGGACACACGTCACTTAAAGGATGCATGTTAAAATGAGGGGGAGACATATTAAAGTTGCACTCTTTTTCCCTTGACTAAGTTTTGTCCCATTGGGTTTTCTTAGTAATTTTTTTAATGAGGTAACATACCTGATCCAGAAGTATTAGGGGGAGACAATACGCGCTGCACTCTTTTTCCCTTAGCTGAGGTTTTGTCCCACTGGGTTTTCCTAGCAAGGTTTTTAACGAGGCAGCATCACCAAGCGTATTAAAGAATAGTATATCATCATGTGGATAGTCAAGGGGGATTGTTATGAATACATCCATTATTAGTGACTATCCACATTTCTAACTCCCATGGCACATTTATGTTTATATTAATGTTATAGCCTATATATTGTCACGACCCCCGACCCCACCCTGGACGGAATCGGGAGCCGCGAACCAGTTCACTGGTACCGGTGGTTATTTAGAAAAGTAGTGCAGCGGAAATTTCATCAGGACCGTGAGTTAGGAAAAATATCAGAGTTTAGAATACACCGGATTTTATTTATTAAATAGATGGGATAAAACCATGTTTTGAAAGGTAGCTTTAATATGGGATAAACCCGAATACATAAAACAACTTTTCTTAATTTAATTTAATTGATAAATTAAGCCACTTCTGTAAGCCTTTTGGTGCCGTATCCAACTCGTATTCCGATCTACTGTAATTACCTGAAACACGTTTTAAAAAGGTTTGGTCAGCAGGAAATACTGGTGAGTTCATTCGTTTTATATAAAATGACACATTGTAATAAATTACAGCATAAGAGCGATTACAATGGCTACTATCTTATTTTTATCTGGCACCGTGTCACACCCTGGTGACGATGGTCATACCACTATTGGGTCCTTTCACCCAAGTAGTGATGATAATCACTGTTAGGTTGGTGAACCTAACCGTGAGAAATTAGTAATGTGCACAATACATCACTAGCCAGTGATTCAAGATAACCACGACTTAATCTCTGTAATTATAACTTTGAAAATAATTGGAGTATTGTCAAACATTATTGATAAAAAGAGAATAACTCACCTTGTTAGCATATAGTCTTGTTTAAACAAGCATCTTGATTCTAAGCATCTACTTTATGGTTCTGAATCTTCTGATGATTAGGCATCCATTTTGATTGTAAGAGTATGGTGTAGAGTTTTGGGTAGTTAAACATTTAGTTTAACAGAGTGGAATACGTATTAGTGTAAAACCACATCAAACCTAACGATGGTCACGAGATCAGAACCTTAACGAAGTTCACAAAGTATAGTCTTGTTTAGCACTTTGGATTCAATATAAATAAATAAATAATTAAATCCGTATATGATGTGTGCAAACGAGATTTGCGCAAGCTTCAATTTTGTGAAAACGTCACCACATGGTGATCGTGATCAAAGAAACAATTTGATGAAGTCGAAGACCAAACAAGCCTGTTATGGTTCAAAGTAATTGAAGGGCTTGTTGGGATTAATTCGAATATGATGACCTTAATCTATCATACGGGACCTTGAATTGAATACGTATTGCAAGCAAGTTCAAACAATGGAACTTGGTTTAAACACAACGAGTTCATGTATCAATAAGAAAGTTCTGACATGGTCACAACAAAACCATGTATACCATTCAAAAGAAAATCGAGTTTTTCAAGAAGTTCATCGATTCGATATCAAAGAGTCATCGTTTTGCAAAAAAAAAAAAATGCGGTTTACAATGCAAAGATCAAGTATAGCGGAACAAATTGGAATGAAGCCCTCCCATGGTCTTCATAATTCAAACTAACCACAAGCGCAACAAACAGTGCATGTGTGGATTTATCAAGAAATGAAACAACCAATTAAATATTCGCGATTATGAAAGAAATCCTCATGATGACCATTAGGAGAGTAGAAATGCAAAAGTCTATTTACTATGTGCAGAGGTCTAAATTTTAACAAAAGGAATTTAAGAATTTTATCTGGAAATTTTGTGTGATAACCGTTGTTAAGTGACATTACCAGGGAATGTCGAATAAAATGAAATAGGGAGATTGTAAAGGTATGTGACTTCCTTTGCAGCGTCGAGAATTGGATTAGACTATGCACCGATTGTTGTGAAATCTTGTTCTATCGTACCTCAGCAAGATTCATGTTGTTTGTAATATCACGTGGCCAAGTGCTGCTTTTTTATTAGTAGTTCTTCCACTGACGGGATTCGCATTGGTGTCGTCATGCCCAATTATATTTTCCAAAGGTCTTGCCTTGAAAGTCGTGTGTGATATACTTCGACGTCTGTGGACGTATAATTTAAGTTTCATGTGTTTTCTTGTGCACAAGCACAACTTTACATGCTTCTTACTTGCGTTAATAGTTTATGGTAACGCATTGGAAATTCTTATACTTTTGATGGTGTCCCAACTTAAAGGGTTTCCATTGTTTATATTGTCGCACGAGTTACGAGGTAGATGATCAAACGAAATAATGTTTGATATCGGAATTATAGATATATGCAAGAGATTCCTGATAAAGAAATCTAGAATTATTATTGACACTTATGTTCGTGATTTATTTTAAATTGTCAATCGTTATGGCTTATGGAATTCCTTATAGATATACATATCTATATAATCATACATACCATTCATAAGGTCAATGTATTTAACAGATTCATATTTCCAAAAACAAGTTAGATATCAGGTCATGATACTATTTAGGGAAATCTTGTCACTTGTTTGACATATTATACACCCCATCTTATCCAGTTCTTGCCGGAGAGGTAACCCCATTATATCCGGACAAGCTGGAGAGTCTGCTACACCATACCCAGTCTTGCCGGAGAAGAAATTTGTATTTCCCATAAATAGTATTTTTTTCAAGATTTTAAAAGTGCCTCTTTTATTAAGGCTTTCATCACGAATCAAGGAAATTTGTATTCCCATAACATATCTTATTCTAGACCAAGTAGTATCAATAAACAAGAATTTACAGCAATTAAGTGTTATTGCTTATTTATCGTACCTTGCAATGTTCTAATCATCATTCTTACGGCATACCAATATCTATCACATTATACTTATATAAGTAATTAGCTCATCTTGGAGCTCATATTAAGGCATCTTTCTTAAGTTCAAGTCTAAATACTATCCTGGGTTCTACCAGAAAATATCAAGTTCCTAACTCTTTGTTTAAACTTAGATATTTTATTACAACACCTAATTGCTTAAACAAGTGGCTCTGATACCACTTCTGTCACGACCCCCGACCCCACCCTGGACGGAATCGGGAGCCGCGAACCAGTTCAGTGGTACCGGTGGTTATTTAGAAAAGTAGTGCAGCGGAAATTTCATCAGGACCGTGAGTTAGGAAAATCATCAGAGTTTAGAAAACACCGGATTTTATTTATTAAATAGATGGGATAAAACCATGTTTTGAAAGGTAGCTTTAATATGGGATAAACCCGAATACATAAAACAATTTTTCTTAATTTTATTTAATTGATAAATTAAGCCACTTCTGTAAGCCTTTTGGTGCCGTATCCAACTCTTATTTCGATCTACTGTAATTACCTGAAACGCGTTTTAAAAAGGTTTGGTCAGCAGGAAATACTGGTGAGTTCATTCGTTTTATATAAAATGACACATTGTTATAAATTACAGCATAAGAGCGATTACAATGGCTACTATCTTATTTTTATCTGGCGCCGTGTCACACCCTGGTGACGATGGTCATACCACTATTGGGTCCTTTCACCAAAGTAGTGATGATTATCAATGTTAGGTTGGTGAACCTAACCATGAGAAATTAGTAATGTGCACAATACCCCACTAGCCAGTGATTCAAGATAACCACGACTTAATCCCTGTAATTATAACTTTGAAAATAATTGGAGTATTGTAAAACATTATTGATAAAAAGAGAATGACTCACCTTGTTAGCATATAGTCTTGTTTAAACAAGCATCTTGATTCTAAGCATCTACTTTATGGTTCTGAATCTTCTGATGATTAGGCATCCATTTTGATTGTAAGAGTATGGTGTAGAGTTTTGGGTAGTTAAACATTTAGTTTAACAGAGTGGAATACGTATTAGTGTAAAACCACATCAAACCTAACGATGGTCACGAGATCAGAACCTTAACGAAGTTCACAAAGTATAGTCTTGTTTAGCACTTTGGCATTCGTTTAACGAAATTCACAAAGTATAGTCTTGTTTAGACAGCACTTTGGCATTCGTTTAACGAAATTCACAAAGTACAGCACTTTGGCATTCGTTAGTTGGTTCCCGAATCGATCGGACATAATATCGCATCGGTGATTATTGGTTAGAACACCAACGTATAGAGAGAAGAATAGAAGAAATGAGCAAAGAAAAATGAATCCTAAGCTTCCTATTTATAGGTAGGAAATATGAAATTTCTAGGAAATTTCATATAGCTTTTCTAGGAAGTTACCTATACATTTTCTAGTAAGCTTCCTACCCATATATATATCTTCTTATACCTTCCTTGCACCTTCCTTTGATATTATCTATCATATATATTTATTTTCATGTATATCTATTTAGGTGTTTAATTTACTTACTTAATTAATCTTTGTTGGTGCACACATCTGTCGTCTTCGTCTTATGTCAAGTCTCGTGTTCGTTGCACTGCTGAACAAGAGTGATGTCATCATATATGATGATGACATCATATATGTGACATCATCATATGCATCATCAAGTGAAGACAAAACTATATTCTAGATGTAACGTTTGAAAGTAAAAGTTATATTTGTAGAGTTGACCGTTTGAATGTAAGGTTTGAAGGGTTACGTTTGAGGGTTCCGTTTGAAATAATCATGTTACTTTCAAACGGAAGGGTGTTCCCTATAAATAGCCTTCAAACGAGTTCATTTGTAAGGTTCTAGTTTCCGACGCCGAGGTGCTGTCGAGGTGTCTCCAAGTCTGTAATCGTTCAGAGATTAATATACGAGACAATTAATAGTGAATCCAAGCTAAACGAAGACCGAATCAATGAATTCCGCCTCTGATTCGGTCTGAGCACTCTTCTGATTGACTCGTTAGGTCGTTTCACGATCCTACAATCTTACTTAGCTTAATTAATCTCGCTTAGCTAATTAATCTCGCTTAGCTTAATTAATCTCGCTTAGCTAATTAATCTCGCTTAGCTTAATTAATCTTGCTTAACTGATTAATTAATCATACTTAACTTAATTAATCATACTTAACTGATTAATTAATCTTACTTAGCTGATTAAGTTTAACTTATCTATTAAGGTTTCTTAACCGCTAAGTTAACTTAACTGCTAAGTTTACTTAACCACTAAGTTTTCCTTAACTGTTAAGTTTACTTAATCGCTAAGTATTCTAGTTTAGTAGTTCCCTGGTTACAAGTTCTAATTTCTAGCTACAATGGAACTCGTATTAGTGTATTACTCAATTCAACTTTAACGATAATCACGAGATCAAAACTCACAACGAATGACAAAGTATAGCCGTATACAGGCAGCACTTAAACATCCGTTGGATTAGTTTCAATCAATCGGATATAGTACCGTGTCCGTGATTAGAGTTATTACCCTGATAACGAGCAGAGTTTCGGGTTTTAGAGTATAATACCTGAGCTATTACTTTGCTATAATAGAAGCTAAAAGAAGAAAAGAATTGAGCGACTTTCAACTGAACTCGAACTCCTTATTTATAGGGTGGGAAATGGGGCGTGTCGCGGCCCGCGTAAACTCGAAGGAACATCTACGCGGCCCGCGAGAAAGTCTAGGTCGGCTGAGTCATCAGAGGTTTCGACACGTGTCATGCCACGTGGCCTTGATCGTTATCCGGTAGTTGCATTGCTGTCGCGGACCGCGTAAGCTTGGCTTAACTCTTACGCGGCCCGCGAGCGAACCAAAAATCTTGTTTTTCTTGATTTCTCCAAGCACGAAGGTATTTCGGGTCCGTTTCTCACACTCGGGGTGTATTTAGGAGCGTTTAGGGTTACCTTAAGGGTCCTAGGAGAGTCGTTACATATATAGTGGTCATGTATTTTGCACATCAATAAGAAATTCATCTCCTATTCTCTCATTCTCTTCTATACATTGCTAATAGATTCTAGTTGTTACAAAACCTCAGCTAAGGGAAAAAGAGTGCAGCGCGTATTGTCTCCCCCTAATACTTCTGGATTAGGTATGTTGCCTCATTAAAAACTTTACTAAGAAAACCCAATGGGACAATTGTCATGATATAACCTTTGTCAAGCAAAGAGACATTGGAATGAGTTCAAAGAAATATTTCAGGTATAAACGATATTTGATTATATTTTACTAACCCATCAAAACAAGTTTGGTTAGTCTTGTAGATGCAGGAATGTCACAACACACAGTCGTGCACATTAAGGGATCAAGCGACAAATCATTGGCTACAAAAGCTTTGTTCGACTTTCAAGGAAGATGGACACACGTCACTTAAAGGATACATGTTAAAATGAGGGGGAGACTTATTCAAGTTGCACTCTTTTTCCCTTGACTAAGTTTTGTCCTATTGAGTTTTCTTTGTAAAGTTTTTAATGAGGCAACATACTTGATCCAGAAGTATTAGGGGGAGACAATACGCGCTGCACTCTTTTTCCCTTAGCTGAGGTTTTGTCCCACTGGGTTTTCCTAGCAAGGTTTTTAACGAGGCAGCATCACCAAGCGTATTAAAGAATAGTATATCATCATGTGGATAGTCAAGGGGGAGTGTTATGAATACATCCATTATTAGTGACTATCCACATTTCTAACTCCCATGCCACATTTATGTTTGTATTAATGTTATAACGTATATATAGTGGCTCATGTATTTTGCACGTCTGTAACAACCCGCACGTTCGTGCGTTGTTACTACTCGTTATACTCGTTACGCCTAGCACCGGAGATTCGGATCATAATGTAGCTATATCGAATACATCGCTACTTCGCAGTATTTTCGCATATTACACATACTTTATCGCTATAACACATCGCATCACACACACTAACGCTCACGATGATGTTGAGTGAGGACCTATTCTACCCTCCTTAATAGCCGTGATGCGTCGCAGAGAACGCATATTCGAAACGAAACCCGGTTATTGTATCGCAACTTTGAAATATGGATATTTATACGACCCTATGTGACTAGTTATACTAAATATATGAATGTGGGTATGAAAAGGTGTGACAAAACTATCGCAACGCTTAACGATCGAGACGAAACATCGAAACGTAATTCGCCGGAGACCACCGATCGAGTGACTGGTCGATCGGATGGCCACCCGATTGGATTGCCACCCGATCGGACAGCCACCCGATCGGACATCCATCCGATCCATTACACTTCTTTCACCTTTCTCCTCTTCACCTATAAATATCACTTGTCACATCACTTGAACAGTGATGTGACGGCTCTCACTCGACCAGCACGCTTTTGGGGCTTTTCCTCTCGATTCCTCGCGGTTCTTGTAAGTTTACAACTCAAACCTTGTACTTCTTTGATCTACACACACTTCTTCATCTTTTTCACCTTTGAATCTTAACTTTTAACCATGAAATCAATGGATTTGAGGTGTTCTAGGATGATGTCATCATGGAGTTCTTATGAACTTCAAATGTTGGCCTCATTCCACCAAGAATAACTCAGATCTGAAGGATTTCCACATGATTTTACTATGATTTCGCATAAACCTAGACACCTTCAATGATAAAAGGATTGAAAGAAACTTTTTCAACTTTCTTTCAACTCTTTTACACTCAATGCACTCAAAACCGATGGAATCAGAGCTCGTTCCGATCTTCTACTCATTCTAAGTGAAGTGTTGGTTCCAGATCTGATTCTGTCTAAAGAGACAACCGATTTCGGTTTAAGCATGAACAACCGTTACGGACAGTTAACTGATCGGACCCGGCTGATTCCTGTTCAATAGGATGACTTGGTTCATAATGGAGTTCTGTTGTTTAGCACGTTATCACATCATCTCGATCAAAACCACAAACTTTTGAAACAATCAAGTGTCAAGACGATCAAGGCAGTTGGAACGGAAAGTCGTCCGATCGGATTACCACCCGATCGGATTGCCACCCGATTGGACAGCCATCCGATCGGCTTGCACTTGGTTCCACACTTAAACTATTTAATTCAACTTTTCAAAGTTCTGAATGTCGAACGGATTGCCGTCCGATCGGATTGACACCCGATCGAATGAACACCCGACCCTGTGATGTTTTTAACTTCATCCCTTAAACAATTTTCAACATATTCAATACATAGCCAGTTCCAAACGGATTGCCACCCGATCAGATTGCAATCCGACCGAGTGACAAACTGTTGTGAACTTGTTCTCACTAAGTGTCCTACTAATCGGATCGTCACCCGATCGAGCCGCCGTTCGATCGACCGACCTGAAAGGTAGAGATACTTCTCTGTTTTTGAAATGCTACAACGAAAACTTCAAAAGGCAAGCCATCATACACAAACACATCCACACCAAATGAGGTGACAATCCAATCGAATGGCCATCCGATCGGATGACCATCCGAACGGATTGCCACCCGATCGACTGGCCATCCGAACTGATTGCCATCCGATCGGGTTGCCATTCGACGCTCAGTCACATCTCATCGTTTAACGCACTGTTCGACGCTTACGCCAACAATCTGTAATCAGGCTAACCTCAGACGCGCTCCCTTCAAACCAACCAAGTTGTGTTTACTTGCTGAACACCGACTGTGAGTATACTCGAACCCCTTTTTATCGCATTTTTGGGTGTAACATACGTTTCTATCAAAACAAACTAATCGAATGCTTAAACTATTTATCACTTGCGAATGACTGTTATGCATATTTACACGTGATGCTAGTTACATATGTGTTAGGACTTATACTCGCGAGGTCCCGCCTTAACTAGTATAGTACTATAGAACCCGACGGGGTCTAGTTAGGATGAATAGCAATCGCAGCTCGAGTGACTTAGCTGGTAGTATCTGTCTTATATGCATATATGTTAAGGTATCTCGTTTATGTATTTGGTAATTCGTAGCACTTTTAACTATTTACGTTACACTATAAAAACTTGTATACTCGCCAATACTTTTGTATTGACGTTGTTTTAACGTATGTTACAAGTTAGTCGCAGTCTACATCAAATCAAGCTAGGAAGTCTAGAAACTCAACTAAAATCTAGGTTATCGGATTTGTATTGTTCGAGAGAACATGTAATCTGTGACGACTTATGTGATTGTAATTGTTTATTAGTATGGGATAATGAACGCATTAATTATTGTCGCAAAATAGTTGTTATGGATTGTCACACCCCCAAAATCCACCATGCGGAGTATCACCGCTTGGAGGCGTGACATGACCAGGATCCAGCCACCAATCATATTGAACAACGTAATTAATTACATAAAACCAACCACAATATAATTGGTTTCCAAAAGAAAGTAACCAACTTTAAGTTAACAGCGGAAGCATAAAACGTAAAACTAAAACATAAGTTCAATAAGTTCATAAAGTTTAAAGGTTTAACATGGAACTCTACAGTCCATGTCCCACAACGATCACTCCTCCCTGTGCAAGCTCCATAAGCACCTAACGACCTGCAAGGCATGTAACAAGGAGTTAACAACAAAGTTGAGCGAGTTCACAGTTGGTTGTTTGGTTTTAGAAGTTTGTTTTGAAAACCATAAGTTGTTTCGTAAACCACGAGTTAACCAGTATCTTTGTTTTTCCCCAAACCATATCCATAACCAGTGGGGGCTTCCTCATGTGAACCACTAGACCGTTACCATATCGACAACTGACGAAAGTAAGTTGTGCCCTAAGTCAATGTCTATCATCATTGACTGAGTGCCCAGATCCATTAGTACACGCCCGTCCTACCGGCACGGTGTGAGGCTTGTCAACGCTAATAGCGCTAAAAACTAATGACCCGCTCGCCATTAGCATCGGCGATTAAGTCGATATAAAATGAGGGACTTAATGATAGAGTTTTGTCTAGTAAGTTAAGATTGTTGTCCTACCCAAGGAGAACGAACGTACGTATTCTACCCAAGGAGAATACGCAGGATTAATATTGGCATCCTACCCATGGAGGATGGCGGTACATATCCTACCCAAGGAAGATATGCAGGTTCCGTTTTAGTTCTTTAACCCATTCCCAACCACCGGGAATCCCATGCCTTAGAAGGAGTGTGAACTCACATTTGGTTGCTCGATTGAACTCTTAAAATAGCTAACGGTCAGGGTTGGTCAATCATGCCCTAATATGATTACCATTTAGTTTGTTAATAGTTTTAAATAAACACAAAATTCCTACACGCATCTATCACATAGTACGCACTCACGTTAACATTTCATGCCCATATAAACATCCCATCTATAACCATTCAAAAGCAAACATACGATATTGCACATAACACTTTCATTGACATATAATACGTTATATCATTATCGGATAACTTAACAGACATTTAGACATGCAAATCACTAGTTATGTTGTTTTAGCTTGAACATCCAAAACTGGACTGTTTTCGAGTATATTAATAAAATAGTTAACTTACTCCAAAAATTCCCAAACTTATACAGAATATTTTAAACAATCCAAATATTACTGTGTAAAAATATCGGGATCCAATTCATTACCAATATTTTATAAAAAATCATTTACCAGACTGTAATCAGATTCGTCACTTTCTGACTGCAGTCCACGGAATAATTCATTTAAAATTCATCTTAAGTCCGATTGATGAAATTCCAGTTGGAGCATTACAACAACATCAGTGGTCATCTTCAATACAAATTTCATGAGCTAATTCTACACAGATTTCAAGTTATGATGAAAAACATAACACACATTTTCTGCAGTAAAAACGCAACTTTTGCTGCTGTGAAAAACGATCCTTTAAAAATAGCAAACGAAGTCCAAAAATTATGATTCCAGTGCCATTAGAACCGTATTTCGAAATAACACGTTATAGACTCAAGAAAATCAATTTTTCGTTAAGTTACGACCTGGATACAGCTGACTGAAAGCGGCTGTAACAGTTTGACAGCTTCCTGTTTTCAGCTTATAGCGCTCTAACGCAAGTTCTATTTGTTCCGTTAACATGTTTAGTGATCAACAACGACATTTAACATCACTCGCAGCAGGTTATTGTTTATTTAACTCAGATTTATCATGTCAAGTTCCATTGTTCATAACAGATTTCTAGAGTACAAGTTTTCATCAAGTAACCATCATCAACATAAACAAGACAACATCATACTAGCATTATTTCATCCTATTATATCTTTTAACCATTAAAGTAGAAGTAAACAAGGTTAATCAAGAACTTACAACTAGCTTTAAGCTAGGGAAGAACACAAGGGAAAATGATGATGAAGAATGATGGATGAAAGCTAAGGATGAAGGTTCTTCAAGATCTTCAAGCTCCAAGCTCCATGAAACACCTTCTAGTACTTGGAATGATCTTAAAAATGGGTGTATGGTGGTGACAAGGTGGTGGTGGTGGCGGTTCTAAGTAGAGCCGAGAGAGAGAGAGAGAGAGATAGAGTATGAGTGAATGGAGTGAGTTTGTGAAGTGTTGAAATGAATATGATCTTGTAAGATCACACCGTACTTATAAGATCTTTCTCACAATATTATAGCAAGTAAATCAAGCAACAATATTCTCAAATCTTATAGGATCTTAGCAAGATCACACAAGATCATGGGTGATCTATGGTGGGGTCCTCATGACCGATTACTAGTATGGGGGGGGGGGGGGTAAATGTAATTTTTGAATGGTAATTAGTTAGTTATAATTCAAATTCAAGTTTACAAGTGTTAGTTACTAGATATTCTAGCGGGTGTTAGGGTGTTCGGGGATCATGTCTAGCTTAGAAAAATAAAAACAATGCTTCTTGCAATATTTTAGTGTTTCGGGAAATGTCCGGTTGTTCGGTTAGATACCGTTCCGTTAAAGTGCTAAGTTATATCGTAAAGTGTCCTTTATGTTACTATTTGTAACACTTTTAATTCCCAACACTTAGGAAAACATTCAGGACCATTTAGTCAATTTTCTGCACAATCATTAAGCACAATTTAATATTAATTAATCGTACGGATACATGTAATTATGAGGGTTGTCACATGGATTCTCCTGAGCAATCTGATTCGCCTAGTGCCGCGCCCCGATGATTCCGCCATCGGTTGGGGTGTGAAAGATTGGTATCAGAGCCATAACTATAGGGAATTAAGCCAGACTTGACCTAGTCTGGGTCATTGTCTTAGAAACGACCTAGTCTATAGTCTAGGTACGAACAGGCCGACTCGTGCGAACCCAATAGGATTTGCACGGGCCTACTTGATACTCTCGTTCGAATCCGCTAAAACTACAACTTCGCGTGAACACCGCATATTACAACTTCACGCGAAGAGGCTTTCCTAAGGCTGGAATATTACTTAGCCTTCCCTAAGGCCAACCCAATACACACGTTTTCGAAAATATTCGCGTAACACAACCGAGTGGTCCAGTCGAGATCTGTAACGCCCCAAAATCTGAATGTTAATATTTGTCGTATGTTCTTACGTGATCGTTTCCGTGAAACGGGATCGTGCTGGGAATGTGCAGCAAGTTGCTGCACCTGTTCTGCCAAAACAGGGGCCTAGCGTGACGCCAAGGCCCTAGGCGTCACGCGAGCCCCCCCTGGTTGGCGAAAGTTGCTCGTTTGCTCCGTTTTGGCTTGGGAACTCGTTTAAACGCGTTTTAAGTTGCGTATGACTAGTTTAACCAATGTTTTGTGACCAATAGGGTAAACGCACGTGTGGATAGGTATGTATGGATGTTGTATATCTCTATACACGTATGTAGAAGTGTATGTAAGCGTGTATGCGCGAATGTATGAAAGATTATAGTGTGTAAGCAAGTACATAAGGATATATGAAGACGTATATGAACAGGTAAGTATGAGTTGGGTATGTTGAAACAGGTGATTATAAATATATATGTAAGTAAGTATGTAGGCATGTACGTATGTATGTTTTATAACCCTAAGTGTATGTATGTAGGGGTGTATGTAGGTAGTATGTATATGTACGCAAGTGAGTATGTGTGAATGTATGCACGTATGTAGGTTTGTGTGAAGGCATGTAATAAGGTGTATGTATGTATGTATGTACGTATGTATGTATGTGTGAATGTATATATGTGGGATGACATGACAGTACGTGACGATGTAGGTATGTATATATGTAGATACATATAGAATGATTGATATGTATTTATATGTAAGTTTGCATGTAGGTTGACATGTATGTGTGTACGTATGTATGTATGGAGATAGTGTGTATGAAGTTTAGGTATGTATGTAAGTCTTTTGGTACGATCAAGTGTTTACATTGTTTATTCGTGTACCTGGAGTTATAAGTGAAATGCAGGAATGGCAAAGAAGTCTCACCACGGATGGTATGACTGGATGGAAAAGCTGGAATGTAAAGAGTTAATGAAACGAGAAGTAAACGTGAACAAACCTTGTATGTTTATAATGCGTACTAATGTGTGAATTTTATGTGGTGAGCACAGGTAGTACCAGTCATGAGGATATCCAAGGATTGGAGATCGAGGATCGAGTCACAAGATAGATTGTACGGAAGTGTTGAGTACGTATTTAAGTGAAGCTAGTTTATGGTTTCTTAATGAAAATAAGTATAATAAATGTGTTTATTGTGAAAGAATTTATCTTAAAAATGAATTTAAGTGCGTCAAGGTGTTTGTAACGAAAGAAATTTTCATGGTACGATTTTCCGCTGCGACTTTTGTCATGTACGAATTAGGGTCTTACAAGATCAGGCGTGAAAACCAAGAACTCTCGACAAGATCGCTCACCCAGCGCATTTTCTAGCACGAGAACTTTCCGTTGAGCTAGGAGTGACATCCATATATCAACGAAAGCCTCCATTTCAAAATCTAGTGGAACTCCCGAATTTATTCGAAGGGCACAACCACACTTAGGAGCAAAGTTATTTAAGTCAGGGGTGAAACCCATACCTTAATAAACCGTTTCGCTCTCTATAATGGTTTTCAAAAGCTCTCACCAAGGACTCGGCTATAACGATAACTCGAGCCACGCGATGACAAGGAAGACGAGTGCCATGAGCTGCATCCCAGTGGAAGCATAAGTCTTCTAGGGCAACGCTCGTGCACGAACTTGTTGGGTATAGTTGGGTTACCATGGGTAGTCGACGCCTAAACACCCGAGGCACTCTATCAATTTTTTCTAGCATACAACTCGTCGATTTTTTGCTTTATGGAACCTATTTACGCTTATGGTTTACGATTTAAAACTTTACGCTTTGCCGACTTCTCGATTTATCGATTTTCGCTCCCTGTTCTATAAACGCACAACTCGCACAGCCATCGCAATCTAAAACGAAAACCGAATGTTCGCAACAAAACTAATGTCTAATTACTCGCTTTTGCTCTCGCTCTCTCCCTCTTTATCGCGTCCTCGCGTATTCTACACTGACATGTATATGTGTAAGTATAAACTACAACTAACTATATGTACAAAATGAATCACTTAGGAATCTCGTGTCTCCTATGTGGCTCCTATGTGACATCTATTATACTACTCGCAACAAGTTTTGATCGCACTCAATTGCATCGCAAAACTCAAAAATCATTATGATCGAATCTCACTCCAAATCTCTCTCTGTCTAGATGTCTTCAAACGACTCTACCTCGAGACGAACAGCTAGGAGAAGAGCCAAACGAAGCGCCGAAAAGAGGATTGCCTCGCTTGTGGCCAAGGTCATTCCTCAAATTGTCGCTCAAGTGCACTCTCTCAGCAACTCTCGAGCCCCGGAAGACATTAAGACGGAAGCGCCGTAATCCGCTTTCCTCTACAAACACTTCAAAGCCTGTGGCCCGATGGAGTTCACAGGTGAAGGAGGTGTGTCCCAACTACTCCAGTGGTTCGATTCTATCGAAGTTACCCTTCGTCAGAGTGGGTGTCCCGATGGTTTTCGTACTACTTGCGCTACCGGAGTATTTCAATCACAAGCACTCGACTAGTGGACAACCGAACGTAACAAACGTGGGATCTTCGCAGCTTACGCTCTCTCTTGGGATGAGCTGAAAGAGCTCATGAAGAAAGAATATTGCCCTCCCCACGAAGTCCAGAAGCTAGAAAACGAATTTTGGGAAATCAAGCAAGTCGAAGGTGACAATACTGGCTACACCGCAAGGTTCAAACAGCTTAGCATAATCTGCTCAAGTCAAGTCAACACTTCAGAAAAAGCCATCACGAAGTATGTTCGCGGCTTGCCGGAGTGTGTGGGCGATTTTGTTGAAGCTGCAAGACCTGCTACCATCGAAGAGACCTACCGCTTGGCCGCAGAAATCAACGACAAACGAGTCTTGGACGGATCTTTCTCCAAGAATTCCATCAAGCAAGCTCATCAAGCAATCGTCATCTATTCTTCTGACGATTCCTCCGACGATTCTACCGACGATTCTTCAGGTGAGTCCTCTGACGAATCCTCTGACGACAACGTACCACTTCAAAAAGCTCAGCACAGCCGCAAGCGAAAGACCATGAGCCCAAACTCTTCAACAACTGAACAATCGCAACCAGAACCTCTTCTGGCAGTTCCAGTTCACTCGAAGCGCGACTACAACGGAACTCATCCCCTGTGTCTCATGTGTACGTATCATCACCCGCCAAAAGCTAGTTGTCGCTTTTGCGCAAATTGCAACTGGTATGGTCATCTTACCCAGCACTGCCGCACGGGGCCGCAGACTTGAGGAATTCCAGCAACAATCGCACTCTCCGTAGAAGTCCTCCACAGCAACATTAGTTATGCTTCAAATGTTGTTGTAATGATACGATTTTTCGCCGTTAATTTCCTTTGCATATTGAACTTGTTCTATTTCTCGACGCAATGTGGACTCTATTTATCTCTCACTCTCTCGCACTCGCGCACGGACTATATGCTAGCACTATGTACTATATAATGTGTTTTCCCCTACTATGCGTTCTAGAAGCGAGTTACGATAAACCTGCAAGGGACAACTTAATCACGGGTGCACACGGGCTTATGTTGGTCAGTGCACGGGGATCGTAATAAGTTTCAATAATGCCATAACGTTAAAAGCATGGTTAAGTGTGGTGGATACGCCGCTGGTACTTCCTATATATAAGCGTCTTGACCATGTCGACACAGTGTGACACCAATTCACGGGGCAGAGGCGGGTGGTTGAAGCGTGGTGGATACGCCGCTGGTACTTCCTATATATAAGTGTTTCGCCATGCCAACCGATGTCTTGTGAAGAAAGTGCCATACAAGTTGAACGTTATTAGACCAAGTATACTATTGGATCTGTTTTCGACACACTACACTACATCGCAAGGCGTAACAATCTCAATCGCAACTCAAAGCGTGTAATCGCCAGACTTTTCGTAAGTCAACACGCTCGCAATCGCATTATCGCTAGAATCTACCTCGCAATCGCTATCGCTTATTATGGGTATTTCGCAATCTCAATCGCTTATTGTGTGTTCGCTCAATCGCTTATTATGTGCATCGCGCTATCACTCTATTGCTTGTGTATTGCTCCATCGCTCATCGTGTAACGCTTAACGTAATCGCTATCGCTTACCAATATCTGTGCTGTCTGTGTTAAGTTAGCACACATGACCTCGCTTCACGGGACGAAACTCATATGGTTAAAGCATGGCGGATACGCCGCTGGTACTTCCTATATATAAGTGTTTTAGCCATATCAGCAGACTTTCGTGGAAAAAGGTCGTGTGGGGTCTAATGTTAGTTAAATTTTGTGGTGTTAATCAATTCAATCGAATCGCATTCATCATGCACATTTCCCATCGCTTGCAACGCATCGATCGTCGCCTATCGCTCGACGGTTGTCGCTATCACTCGTCGCTTATCGCTCATCGCTTTTCGCCGTCGTCTTCGCTTATTATGTTTGTTTTGTGCTATCAATTATCGCATGCTGCTTATCGCTTGTCGCACTCGCTCGTGTCACTAAACTGAGTTCGTAAACGACTTCATCGCTCAGTTTGCCCAATCCTTCTCTTACACTTGGTCCGACCATCTTTCGCCTGGACCGAGGGAATCGAAATCTATCAGTACTATGTCGACACACATGACACCGCTTCACGGGACGGAAAGCCATATGGCTAAAACATGGTGGATACGTCGATGGTACTTCCTATATATAAGTGTTTTAGCCATATTGTCGAACTTTCGTGGGAAAGTGCCATGCGGGGCCGACTTTGAATTTAAAACTTTTTGATATTATTAAAACCTTTGTGTAAACAAAGCTCTTCTTACAAAACTTTTTCTAAAAAATGATCAAAACCTTTGTACAAAACGAGATTTTCTTGTAACGATGGAGTGACAATCGACTCAAGTTACTGCCGCGTGACGAGAAAATTTCGTAAAACGAGTTTTAAACACCCTAAAACCTTTTAGTAATCTAATAAAACCCCACTCATAGCGCTGGTGTGAACATCGAAATAGTTTAACGCCGCACTGTGGAAAGATTTTTCTTAACAAGTTTCTTCAAACCCTTTTCGAATTAATCAACTTTTTGAGAATTCAAAACACTTTTGGATCGCTTTTTGTGTGTTGCCATCTTTTGTGTACGAATCGTCTTACTCGCTGCCATCGCCAGTCATCGCAACACTCTCGCTCGTCGAATTTCAATCGATCGCTCGCTTAATTTTTTTTTGACGCTTTTAATCGCTACTCCCATTCGCATCAATCCTCGCAACCCTTCTTATGGATTAATTTCGGGACGAAATTTCCTAAAGCAGGGGAGACTGTAACAACCCGCACGTTCGTGCGTTGTTACTACTCGTTATACTCGTTACGCCTAGCACCAGAGATTCGGATCATAATGTAGCTATATTGAATACATCGCTACTTCGCAGTATTTTCGCATATTACGCATACTTTATCGCTATAACACATCGCGTCACACACACTAACGCTCACGATGATGTTGAGTGAGGACCTATTCTACCCTCCTCAATAGCCGTGATGCGTCGCAGAGAACGCATATTCGAAACGAACCCCGGTTATTGTATCGCAACTTTGAAATATGGATATTTATACGACCCTATGTGACTAGTTATACTAAATATATGAATGTGGGTATGAAAAGGTGTGACCAAACTATGGCAACGCTTAACGATCGAGATGAAACATCGAAACGCAATTCGCCGGAGACCACCGATCGAGTGACTGGTCGATCGGACTGCCACCCAATCGGACAGCCACCCTATCAGACAGCCACCCGATCGGACAACCATCTGATCCGTTGCACTTCTTTCACCTTTCTCCTCTTCACCTATAAATAGCACTTGTCACATCACTTGAACAGTGATGTGACGGCTCTCACCCGACCAGCACGCTTTTGGGGCTTTTCCTCTCGATTCCTCGTGATCCTTGTAAGTTTACAACTCAAACCTTGTACTTCTTTGATCTACACACACTTTTTCATCTTTTTCACCTTTGAATCTTAACTTTTAACCATGAAATCAATGGATTTGAGGTGTTCTAGGATGATGTCATCATGGAGTTCTTATGAACTTCAAATGTTGGCCTCATTCCACCAAGAATAACTCAGATCTGAAGGATTTCCACATGATTTCACTACGATTTCACATAAACCTAGACACCTTCAATGATAAAAGGATTGAAAGAAACTTTTTCAACTTTCTTTCAACTCTTTTACACTCAATGCACTCAAAACCGATGGAATCAGAGCTCGTTCCGATCTTCTACTCATTCTAAGTGAAGTGTTGGTTCCAGATCTGATTCTTTCTAAAGGGACAACCGATTTCGGGTTAAGCATGAACAACCGTTACGGACAGTTAACTGATCGGACCCGGGTGATTCCTGTTCAATCGGCTGACTTGGTTCATAATGGAGTTATGTTGTTTAGCACGTTATCACATCGTCTCGATCAAAACCACAAGCTTTCGAAACAATCAAGTGTCAAGACGATCAAGGCAGTTGGAACGGAAAGCCGTCCGATCGGATTACCACCCGATCGGATTGCCACCCGATCGGACAGCCGTCCGATCGGCTTGCACTTGGTTCCACACTTAAACTATTTAATTCAACTTTTCAAAGTTCTGAATGTCGAATGGATTGACGTCCGATCGGATTGACACCCGATCGATCGACCACCCGACCCTGTGATGTTTTGAACTTCATCCCTTAAACAATTTTCAACATATTCAATACATAGCCAGTTCCAAACGGATTGCCACCCGATCGGATTGAAATCCGACCGAGTGAAAAACTGCTGTGAACTTGTTCTCACTAAGTGTCCTACTAATCGGATCGTCACCCGATCGAGCCGCCGTTCGATCGACCGACCTGAAAGGTAGAGATACTTCTCTGTTTTTGAAATACTACAACGAAAACTTCAAAAGGCAAGCCATCATACACAAACACATCCATACCAAACGAGGTGACAATCCAATCGAATGGCCATCTGATCGGATGACCATCCGAACGGATTGCCACCCGATCGATTGGCCATCCGAACGGATTGCCATCCGATCGGGTTGCCATTCGACGCTCAGTCACATCTCATCGTTTAACGCACTGTTCGATGCTTACGCCAACAATCTGTAATCAGGCTAACCTCAGACACGCTCCCTTCAAACCAACCAAGTTATGTTTACTTGCTGAACACCGACTGTGAGTATACTCGAACCCCTTTTTATCGCATTTTTTGGTGTAACATACGTTTCTATCAAAACAAACTAATCGAATGCTTAAACTATTTATCACTTGCGAATGACTGTTATGCATATTTACACGTGATGCTAGTTACATATGTGTTAGGTCTTATACTCGCGAGGTCCCGCCTTAACTAGTATAGTACTATAGAACCCGACGGGATCTAGTTAGGATGAATAGCAATCGCAATCGCAGCTCGAGTGACTTAGCTGGTAGTATCTGTCTTATATGCATATATGTTGAGGTATCTCGTTTATGTATTTGGTAATTCGCAGCACTTTTAACTATTTACGCTACACTATCAAAACTTGTATACTCGCCAATGATTTTGTATTGACGTTGTTTTAACGTATGTTGCAGGTTAGTCGCAGTCTACATCAAATCAAGCTAGGAAGTCTAGAAACTCAACTAAAATCTAGGTTGTCGGATTTGTATTGTTCGAGAGAACATGTAATCTGTGACGACTTATGTGATTGTAATTGTTTATTAGTATGGGATAATGAACGCATTAATTATTATCGCAAAATAGTTGTTATGGATTCTCCTGAGCAATCTGATTCGCCAGGTGCCGCGCCCCGATGATTCCGCCGTCGATTGGGGTGTGACAACAGCAATAAGAAATTCATCTCCCATTCTCTCATTCTCTTCTATACATTGCTAATAGGTTCTAGTTGTTACAAAACCTCAGCTAAGGGAAAAAGAGTGCAGCGCGTATTGTCTCCCCCTAATACTTCTGGATTAGGTATGTTGCCTCATTAAAAACTTTACTAAGAAAACCCAATGGGACAATTGTCATGATATAACCTTTTTTCAAGCGAAGAGACATTGCAATGAGTTCAAAGAAATATTTCAGGTATAAACGATATTTGATTATATTTTACTAACTCATCAAAACAAGTTTGGTTAGTCTTGTAGATGCAGGAATGTAACAAAACACAGTCGTGCACATTAAGGGATCAAGCGACAAATCATTGGCTACAAAAGCTTTGTTCGACTTTCAAGGAAGACGGACACACGTCACTTAAAGGATACATGTTAAAATGAGGGGGAGACTTATTCAAGTTGCACTCTTTTTCCCTTGACTAAGTTTTATCCCATTGGGTTTTCTTAGTAAAGTTTTTAATGAGGCAACATACTTGATCCAGAAGTATTAGGGGAAGACAATACGCGCTGCACTCTTTTTCCCTTAGCTGAGGTTTTGTCTCACTGGGTTTTCCTAGCAAGGTTTTTAACGAGGCAGCATCACCAAGCGTATTAAAGAATAGTATATCATCATGTGGATAGTCAAGTGGGAGTGTTATGAATACATCCATTATTAGTGACTATCCATATTTCTAACTCACATGCCACATTTATGTTTGTATTAATGTTATAGCCTATATATAGTGGCTCATGTATTTTGCACATCAATAAGAAATTCATCTCTCATTCTCTCATTCTCTTATATACATTGCTAATAAGTTCTAGTTGTTACAAAACCTCAGCTAAGGGAAAAAGAGTGCAGCGCGTATTGTCTCCCCCTAATACTTCTGGATCAAGTATGTTGCCTCTTTGAAACCCCAACAACGTAATTCGTCGTATAAAGTTTAGAATTTGGGATGATGTTTTGTGAAATTGATGTAATGATGGATCACATATGCCTCTATTTATAGGCTTACAAGATGGGAGTTAAGTACATGAAGAGTTGGGAGTTAAGTACATGGAGAGTCATAATATAATGATAAACCCAAGTGGTAGTCACACAATAAATAGATATTAATTCATAACATTGAGTAAATTGTTTCATTTATTATTTTTCTGTCTTTGTCTATTATTCTTAATAATATTTTCCATGATTTATTTCTTCTTATTTTTTTACTTTTATGTTGTTTTCTCTGCTTCTAAATTTGTAATTTTTATAACCAAATCTTTTAAAACAAATACCTTTTTAACATACCTTATTCTTCCTACAATGTAGCGCAGATTAAGGATGAGCATTTGGTACCAGTTACCGAATCGGTACCGAACCGGTACCGTACCGGGTATATTCGGTACCGGTTTCCATTTTCCCTGTTTTTCTGTACCGGTATTTACGGGTAAAACACCGGTAAGTACCGGTACCGAACTGGTGTATTTGATACCGGTACCACTTTTCCCCATTTTTTCGGTATCAGTACTTTCGGTACCGAACGGGTACCGTGCTCATTCCTAGCGCAGATTGAACCTTACTAGACATAATGTATTTTTTTTATGTGTAGATATTGTTTTTGTCATGGCACGGCATTTTTTAGTTTTTTCTTTCGGTCGTTATACCAAGTTTTAGGCTATAGGTTGTGGTTGGAGCCCCCAAGGGGCTTTATTAGTCCACCTCAGCTCCACGTCAGCGCCATGTCACCCTTGGGGCTTTATCACATCCCTCTTTAACTTGCATGGTGTGGATGGAGCCCCCTATTAATAAAAATTAAAAAAATAAAAAGATTTCATTGGGTGAATTTACATGGGCCCCACCTGATAAAGCCCTTTGAGCTCGTGACCATGGTGGCGAGCCTTCAATGGCGCCCCGCCATAGCGCCTGGGGTGTGGTTCGATAGCGCCTTGGGGCGCTATAGGTGTCCAGCTGGCGAGGGTGGCGCCCCCACACCCTCCAGCCTTAGTATCGTATTAACCCTGTTACAAAACAAAACGAAACGATAACGTTTAAATTTCCCGGTGTATAGTGCAGGAAATTTCACTAGCTACTATTCAATTTCAGTATTTTCCGATATTTTTACATTACCCATACTTATCCTCAATTTCAGTAATTTCCACCCAAATCCAAATCAAAAGCCGTAGAATTACCGACACCAAACAAATCAATTCGTCACTAAAATTGCCTATAGAATTGAACCAAAAACCACCATCTCACAAGATAATATTCATCAAAATCCCACAAATCTTTAACGTAAAATTATAGAGGCTGATGGAGTACAGTGTTGATGGGGTAGTTCTCACATATATATATATTCGCTAAAATCATGGTAGGGTGGGGCTGTTCTCAACTCTCTCAGTGGCGGATCTTGCCCGTTGAACGTGCCAGGGCCGAAAGACACGGGCACTAAAAAAAGCCCGGGCAAGCCCTGCCATAGCCCTATTAAGATCCGCACATGAACTCTCTGCTTCTGTACAACGTGGGTGGGGTAATCTGATGGAGTCTTAGCTAGACTGACTGCGACGGTAAAAGGTTAACAATGGCGGATGCTTTGGTCCTACGGAGGTCACACGATCGACTGGGATACGCAAGGGGACAGCGTGTGTGTTTGGATTTGAGGCTAGGACATGCTAGGATTTGGATTGTCATGGAAAACAAACCCGAAACTTGAATATTTGGAACGGGTATTTGGCCTTGGGTGTCTGTGGCGTTAAAGGTGACATAACATGTTAACCGGATGTTAAGAGATTATATTAGTTTGTTTTTCTTTTTCAAACAAAAAATGACGAAAAAAATAAGGTTAGGTGAAATTAACGAGATTAAACCATTTTCTTGTGGTAAGATGGAGTGAAATGAGGAAAAGTTGGTGATGTGGTAGGTGGAGTTAAGAAGGGTTAAAGTATGCCCTAAAGATTGGGATTAACTAAATGGTATAGTGTTTTTTAAAACTTAGATGAAATTTGTTACATTTTTATTTGAAACGTCGGCTATTTAACAAGAAACTGGAAGTTCCTAAAAAACAACAAAAAACGACTAACAACATTACATGATCACATCCTAATATCAAAATCTCCCCCATTCTCCCACCTAATGTTCGAATATGGGGATCTATACTTGATCCATATAAACGCGTCCTCCTTTATTCCTTCCATAATGTTTCCTGCTTTCCAAATTCGCCACCAAGTCGTCAACAAAGCCATCTCCACCGTCCTTTTCCACCTTTTTGCAACCCTTCAGCTTTGAAAGCCTTTCCAGCACATCTTGGACCGAGGAAATGTTCACATTAACTCTGGAACCTCCAGCCACACCATAACATGCCACCAAACGTCTTGGACAATTACACACGAAGCCACAAGATGGTTAGTTGGAGAGACGCATCTCTATAATGGAATGGTCGTTACATCTTCATAAATCGTTAAGGACCCATCACATTCATTCCCCCTCGCGTATGACTGTGGTCGACTCCTTTCATCCTTTCTTGGACTTACTAGAGGAATGGTCACATATTTCCTTAATAATTAAGCCCCCCACCCCCCCCCCCCCCCCCCCCCCCCAAAATAAAATTTAGAAACCCACCGATTTAAGCACACCTCGAATAGGCACGATCCCAAAACATCTCCCTGTCATATGAATGTGGTCATTTAAAAAGGTTGGACAAACGAAAAGGGTAGTAACTGATAATCATTTCATGAAAGAACCCTAATTTTAAAGTTGGTTTCAGGTCTACAAAAGGATTGAGAAGCTTGTTCACATGCAAAGTAAACTAATTTTGCCATGAGTTGTACGCATGTGAAAATATATATCTAATATCTTCATGGATTGGACCACTCAACGCCTGATGCATGAATCAGTGGATTTTTCAACTCCAAATAGACCATTCACCATATATAGAATCACACAACAAACTTTATGAAACGTGTGGTTTACATAATTTTTAAGTGCCCTCACCACTTCTGATTATGTTGTTGGAGACCCCATCCCACAAGCCCATTGACCAGCTTCAGAACTTGCAACTTCCCAACCAATTACATGTTTATTTATTTATTTATTTATTTTTTTAATCACCCACATTGATCCATTTGAACACTTTAATTTACATTTTGTACATGACAGTTACAACTATAAAATGTGTAATACATATTATATAAAGGTAAAGAAGAACATAAACTATCTTAGTTAGATTTGGGTAATACCATTTAACACGGTTTTCTTAAAGCAAATTTCTAGTATTCACTCAGATTACACGCCTGTTGCTAGTATATTGTACCTAAGCTGTAGTTTAATGTCGGAGATGAATTAACGAGTCAAGAGTAACACCTAGGTTTCAGTGTTTAATCGTTTGTTGAAAAGAAACATGTTGAGTAGTGTAAGCTAACAAACTAAAGACCTTAGTTTGTTTGTGAAATGGAACTAACATAGAGTCTTGTATTGTTTTATGTGTTATGCCTTGTCACTAACAACTAACAGAGTAATAGTTAAAACCAAAAGAAAACTACTCAACACTTTTTATTTGCAATTAAATAAATTTTAATATGCAATTAAACTATTTTAAAGACATCAAACGAAACCAACATTTCTGTAATGAAAACAATTCCAACAAATCAAAACGCGTCGACCCAAAATGTGATAGGGTCAGGGAGAAAACCATCCAGGTCAGCGACAAATTCGATTTCAATCACCCTACCTTGAGTGTCGATATCTAATTTACGTTAACTTCATTCCACACATAACTTTGCTCATTGCAAGGTGCTAGACACATGAGGAGAAGAATACGAGATTTCTTATAAAAGCAAGAACACCCTCAACTTATTTGCATGAATCTTGTCAAGGCCGGCTTAAATACGAATCAAATGAAGCAATTGCTTGGGCCCCACCTCGAAGGCCCCTCATGTTTTTTTTTTTTTTTTTTTTTTTTTAAAGTGAACTTCATTAAAAATCGACCAACGACCTGTGAAACGGGGCGGCCCAAACAACAAAAACCAACTACATATTCACAAAATTACACTAATTGATCCAAGAAACGGATCTAGATTTACTCCTACTACTAATCCATAAAAAACCTAACGATTTAATCTCGCTGACGATGTCATTCGCCTTTACATGTTTGCTTTCAAACCTTAATTTGTTACGCGCCCTCCAAATGCACCAGCACTCCACCCTCAAAATACCGATGAAAACTTCCTTGGCTTTACCTGAGAGACCCACCGAATTATGCATTTCCAGAATCTCCCTGAACGAACTGCAGGGGGAGACCCACCGAATTATGCACTTCCTTGGCTTTACCCGAGAGACCCACCAGCCCGCGAACACGACCCGTTTAGCACCCCTACTCGAAACCGCGTACCAGACTTGGGCTGCCACAGAACATTTGGCAAGCAAATGATCGGCGTTCTCTTCACCGGCATCACATAATTGAAAAGTTGTATTTCTTTGATGGTTTTTGAGTTTTGATGATATTTGTGTTAAGAAAGGGGAAATAAATTTGGTAAGACATTGATGGGTTCTCTATATTGTATCACTAGAACAACTATTTTCATATAATATCCAAGTACGTTTAGTTAATACTGAAAGACATAATATTACAAACATATAATATCCAAGTACGTTTAGTTAATATTGAAAGACATATTGTTACAAACATTTAAAATGGAAAGATGTGACTACAGTCAACATCTTCCTTTATTCATACATTATATATATATAGAGGCAATCTGAAATCATCAAGTCCCGATGAGTTGGAATGTGCCCGGAATAATATTCACAATGCTCAAAAGCCCACGAACCACAGTCCCCACTAGCTGTAGTGGTGCTTGTAGAATTCCGGTTGATGGTAGGTTTGCGTTACAGCTCGAGAGTGGTGAAGCAACAACCACGTTGCAGTTTGATAAGAGGTTAGTGAGAAGAAATTGAAGCGGGTTCAGAACGATGCTGAATACTCCCGCTGCATTAGTTAAGGCCGAGGATATCACATTTCCGCCACATGATACTTGGACTAGGGCATCTGTAAATAAAGAAATTATGTAACACGTTCGTTTTGGTCATATAAGTATATAATTTTAGTACTTGTATATTTGTAAACTTGATAGCATAAATATATATATTTTAAAACAATCATAAAAACCTTACTGTCTATTTGAAAATTCATTCGCTGGATAAAGTTGGTGGTTAATACTTAATAATAGCATTTTCTGATTTAAAATGTACTTAAAAAAGCATATTTAATATTAATTCATGGAAATATGAAAAAAAAGAAAAAAAAATTGTTCAAATTGACAGGAGTGGGATGGTTCTAACATAAGTATACTAAAAGGGATTTAATTTATGAAGAGTTTTAATTTGGTAATATGTAGAAGAGGGATGTTTAATGCAGATTTGATCATTCTAAGTAGAAATTGTAAAAACCAAATAAATATATGTAGTATATGTTGATTAATTGTGATACATATTATGGTTATTTTAATCTTCTCTTTGTCTTAGGGATTGTTTGTTTACCTCTTAATGATTACTTTTTCAACATTTAACCATTTAAATATTACCAAACAGCCCCTTACTCTTACTACGTGTGATCATTTTCATATATTACTCACAAGTGTTTATATAATTTTACAGTTTTCTATTTAAAGTTGATATGTCCTAGACGTGTTTAATGATAGATACAATAATATGTTTAATGAATGAGAGATCCTTGTATGAACAAGTGGATTTTGGAAAAAACTAATTATTAAGACAATAAATTAAAAATAAATAGATAACTATGCATTGGATTTGTATGGCGATTGATATGATTGCAGAATATCTTATTTTGTCATGATAAATCTTCCTGAAATTCAAGTGAAAAAACAAAGGAGTTCCAATTATTAATTTGACTATTTTCATTTTGTGCCCAATGAAGATAAAGCTAAAAAAGAGGTTTGTACTCTATGTATTACATGCTGATATCATATTTTCATCTGATATTTATTTTCAACTAATTAATCTTTTATTACTTTTTGTGTCTTGTTGTCATGTGTGTAACTAAATAAGTTTTATATTCAAATGGCTGTTTCTATACGCACCCCCCCCCCCTCCTGATATACCCCCCTTGTGAGAGGAAAACTGTCGGTCACATGCGGGCCCCACCTGTAAGTATGTGAGAGGATGGGGGTGTAAAAACAGTGGCGAAGCTTGAATTTTTCGGCCGGGAGGGCGAAAACGTATATACCAAAAAAATTCTATAGAACCGGTGGGGCGAAAACGTATATACCCACAAATTTCTATACAAAAACTATATATATAACACTACTGAGCGAAAAATTCGGGGGGGGGGGGGGGGGGGGGGGCGGGCGCCCCTCCCCGCCCCTCTTATCCTTCGCCCCTGTGTAAAAAGTAACTAGGGGGTGTAGGAAGTAGCACCCATTCAAATAACTCAAGCTTTGATTCTATTTACCCATTGTTAGTTATGTAGTGTTGTGTAAAAAACAAACTTGAAGATGACCTGTAGCAAACATACTAGATATGATCCGCCATGAAAATAAGATTGAAGTGAGTTGTTTGGTTGTTAGTTAGATATCTATTTTTATAAAATTTCAATAAAGAGATCAATGACATTCATGTCATAATACATATGATCAAACGTGTATTAAGAAGGGATATGGTCTTACTTGCAAATGGAGGGGTTGCGGTTGTAGCGTTTGTGATAGCATTGCCATTTGCGGAACAAAATATTGTTCCACCAATGTTTAACAAACCAAGGAGACCAGCAAGTTGAGCTTCAGCTTGTGATGCTACTAAAACAACCACCAAAAGAGTAACTAACAATGTAGATTTCATTGCCATTGATGTTAAAAAGCTAACTTTCTTACAATCAAGGACCTGATGCATGGCGAAGTATGAAAGTTGCCTATTTATAAGGGAAGTTAAGGTACAATGTCACTTTCATATGTGTGAAAACTAGAACTGAGTATTAGCGGTTATCAACGAACTTAATGTTGCTTTAGTACAAGAAGTCCTCAATTGAGACTTTCGGATCGTGCCATGCAAGTTGTAGTATGAACTAACGCACACCTACACTTGTTGAGGGGGTTTGCCCTTCGCTATGTAAAATAGTTTATGCGCAAGTTGTACTTACATATGGCATTGGCGATTTTGTCGTGTTATATTTGTTTTTCATATAGACATCGTATTCTTTTTGTAAAAGGTTATGGTTACATAGAAATTTATGATAACCTTTATTTCTTTTAAAACCCTTCTAGGTAAGCTGAAGCTCATAAATGAGTGAACAATTCGATGGGAATGTCGTTTATTTGTCAAAAAGACTGATGGATAAGATTTTATGTTCGTTTGGCTAAATGAATCATACGAACAATCCTTGAACGTTCGATAAATTGTTCATGTGTGTATATAAGGTACACCCGAGCTATGCAACGAGAAAAAGCATTTTGTTACGCTGTAATTGGTTGTCTTTGAACAAATTTATGACCTTTTTAAAACATTAAGGATTCTTATAATAAATTCTATCGTTTAGAGTGACCATTGTAAATGCATTAGGTTTTTAATGTTTTCTTAAATACACCAAAGGGGTAAAATTGTAAATGACGAGTTGTTTATGAATCAACACTTGTACCACCTGCAACAACATTATTCTTAAGTGTTTTAAAAATGAATTGAAATTACATTTTTTCCCTCAAATCTTGATATAGTAGTTCTAATAATATATTTACACATAAACGAACAGAAATAACAGTTATATAATATGTTTTAAATAATTTGTATTTTCTCGTGTATGCTTGTTCGTTTCTATACTAAATGAATGAACATGGACGAATATATTTTCTTAATGTTGGACACGAATAAGAAAATTTGTTCATTTAATGTTCATGCCCATTCATTTCTTCAATTAAACACCACCAAACCAATTACCAAAAACCCTAACCACACACATGTATCAATTTTCGGGTTTAATTGCTATCTTGAATCCCTAGAAACTGTAACATTAAGCACACCCGAAACACTAAGCACTAGATCTTGGATGCTACGATTTTCATTTTTCGTTTCTTCATCTTCGACATTCCACGCAAGAAAACCAATGTCAAATGAATGCAAATTCAATGTAGCACAAATCCTAAACATACAATGAAATGAAACCCCGAAAATCATAAGTACAAACAAATAAACAATTTAGTCATGGTTTTTAGCTGAAGCGATAGTATGTGGTTGAGGTCTGACAACTTAGAGGAGACTATGATTGTTTTTAAAGATAAGAGTAACGTGACTGTTAATTAATGCATGTTGAAGAGGTATGGTCCCAATTCCTTGCCCACATGGCAAGGACCACACCACTTTTCCATCTTATGTGGCGTTGACATCAACGAGACCATCCAGAAGCTTCCAGAAGCTTCTGGAAAATACGAAGGTGGCACCAAAGATGCTCCATCCGACATATAGGACAACACGTGTCACCAATCATCAGGCGCCAGGTAAGCCTGCAACGGATCAAGGAGCAGTCCGACAACACCAGTACGACGTCTCCAAAATAGGAAAATGTAGGCGCGCCACGTGTACCACTACACTGACCACAGCAGAGGAGACCAAAGGGATATTCCCCCTGGTCGGACAGTTGGCGCGCAACCACAGCTGGCACTACTGCTCCTCCCTCTTTCACCCTCCGGCTATAAATAGGACCCTTCATCATCCAGGTTGAATCATCTTGTTCTCTATACTCTCACACTCAACACACACTGTTTATTCTCCCTCAGAGCAGTACTTATTCTCACGCCGGAGTCTGGTTAAGAGGGAAACCCCCATATTCCCCTCTTAACGAGACTAACGGTGTTGCTGTTTTGCAGGATCCAAGTCATTTCACGAGTAAGAAAAGAGATTGAACCCATAGAAGGAATAACCCCACAGATTAACCCTGGTGTTAGCCTGTGTTTCATCATTGGCGCCATCCGCTTTTAGCATAAACCACTCTCATCTCTTTTCTTTTCGAAAAAACACTCGTCAAAATGGCTGAACAAAACCCTTCTCACCCGGTAGATGGAGACGTTTCTTCTTTTGAACTCGTTTCGGACAACGTACACGTCCAAAGGAGTCAAAGGAACGAAATTATCCAAGAAGGGCCGATGAACAACGATCTTCCTAGTATCTTTGGGAGTACATCCAGGGTTGTTACCCAAAACACAACTGGTGCTACGTTCCAAACTCCACCTAGGATCATCACTCAAACTACAAACGGAACTACTTTCCAACCTCCGTCGGACGTAGTCCAACAAACACCTCCACCAGTGCAAACACAGAGCCTCGGACCAAACACAACTAAACTTCTCTGCACTACTAGGGCTACCCGAAGGAAAAACTCTGGCTTCCTGGTATGCCGAACAAGTGGCGTCTATAAACCTTGTTTACACACAGCTCAGTGCGCAGCAAGCTCTGCTTCAAGCACAAGCCAACCAGCCCGCATTTGTTACCCCATTGCAAAGGCCTTTGAGCGCTCCCATGCCTCAACAGACCAATGCATTCAATTTACGCCCTGAATCAGTACCTCCACCACACATCAGAAGGCTGAGCGCGCACGACACGCGCAATACTTACGGTGAAACAGAAAGCAATTATGTGCAGTACTCTCACCAGCCAAAGAAGCCAATACAAAGTCGTTTAGGTCCACGCAACATAAACGATGAACTTGAAGATGACGAAGAGACATATACAGAAAGCACAGTGTTCAGCAGGTTGCCACCAGAACATGAAGCATACAAACCTCGCAAGCGCGCAGGTTATAACCCAAAAGCAGAGCACGATTACACCTTGAGCTATCATCCAGACGACATGGCTGAGAATTCAAAATTCATTAGAGAGATCGCCACAGCTGCTATCGACAAAACGAAATTGCCACACAATGTGGGCAAATACAACGGGTTGACAGACCCAGACGATCACCTTCAAGTTTTTAACGGTGCAGGAGCTACAGGCGGATGGAACTTACCAACTTGGTGTCATCTCTTCGCTCAAACCTTCGTCGGCGCAGCGCGCGTCTGGTTTGACAGCCTACCAGCAGGAAAAATCAAATCATGGGTCGATTTCCGAGAGAAGTTCCTTGCACACTTCTCCCAACAACGTAGACACACCAGAGACCCAGCTGATTGTTTAAACATATGGCGCAGAGACCACGAGAGCGTGGAAGATTTCATTACAAGATATAACAAAGAATGCTTGGAAATTGGCGATGTGGGCGAGAAGATGATGCGCGCACACTTCATGAGGGCAGTCAAGTGCGATGATCTAATCAAACGTGTAAATGGAAGAGACGGAGGACCAAAAGATTGGGAAACCTTCATTGAAGCAGCCAAAACCATTGCGCAGTCTGACAGACAGTTGACGTGTGGTTTACATAACTTTTAAGTGCCCTCACCACTTCTGATTATGTTGTTGGAGACCCCATCCCACAAGCCCATTGACCAGCTTCACAACTTGCAACTTCCCAACCAATTATATGTTTATTTATTTCTTTTTTTAATCACCCACATTGATCCATTTGAACACTTTAATTTACTTTTTGTACATGACATTTACAACTATAAAATGTATAATACATATTATATAAAGGTAAAGAAGAACATAAACTATCTTAGTTAGATTTGGGTAACACCATTTAACACGGTTTTCTTAAAGCAAATTTCTAGTATTCACAAAGATTACATGTCTGTTGCTAGTATATTGTACCTAAGCCATAGTTTAATGTCGGAGATGAATTAACGAGTCAAGAGTAACACTTAGGTTTCACTGTTTAATCGTTTGTTGAAAAGAAACATATTGAGTAGTGTAAGCTAACAAACTAATGACCTTAGTTTGTTTCGTGAAATGGAACAACATGAGTCTTGTATTGTTTTATGTGTTATGCCTTGCCACTAATAGTTAAAACCAAAAGAAAACTACACAACACTTTTTTGTTGCAATTAAATAAATTTTAATATGCAGTTAAACTACTTTAAAGACATCAAACGAAACCAACATTTCTGTAATGATAACAATTCCAACAAATCAAAACGCGTCGACCCAAAATGTGATAGGGTCACGGAGAAAGCCATCTAGATCAGCGACAAATTCGATTTCAATCACCCTACCTTGAGTGTCAATATCTAATTTACGTTAACTTCATTCCGCACATAACTTTGCTCATTGCAAGGTGCTAGACACATAAGGAGAAGAATACGAGATTTCTTAAAAAAGTAAGAACACCCTCAACTTATTTGCATGAATCTTGTCAAGGCCGGCTTAAATACGAATCAAATGAAGCAATTGCTTGGGCCCCCACCTCGAAGGCCCCTCATGTTTTTTTTTGTTTTTTTAAGTGAACTTCATTAAAAAAACGACCAACGACCCATGAAACGGGAAGGCCCAAACAACAAAAACCAACTACATATTCACAACCATCTTTTTCTCAACAATGCCTTTGTCATTTGATCCAATAGTGTTCCGTTAGATAGGAACAGATTTGATAAATACTGATAACTCTCGGATAGAGTATTAGAACGGAAAGATCCATTAGATAATGAACGATTGGTTCTAAGCCATCTCTGGCGATTAATCAACAATTCGAAGTGCTTTTCTTACGTCTTCTTGAGTTACACCAACCGATTCAAGGAACGGATCTAGATTTACTCCTACTAATCCATAAAAAAACCTAACAATTTAATCTCGTTGACGATGTCATTCACCTTTACATGTTCGCTTTCAAACCTTAATTTGTTACGTGCCCTCCAAATGCACCAGCACCCCACCCTCAAAATACCGATGAAAACTTCCTTGGCTTTACCCGAGAGACCCACTGAATTATGCATTTCCAGAATCTCCCTGAACGAACTGCAGGGGGAGACCCACCGAATTATGCACTTCCTTGGCTTTACCCGAGAGACCCACCAGCCCGCGAACACGACCCGTTTAGCACCCCTACTCGAAACCGCGTACCAGACTTGGGCTGCCACAGAACATTTGGCGAGCAAATGATCGGCGTTCTCTTCACCGGCATCACATAATTGATAAGTTGTATTTCTTTGATGGTTTTTGAGTTTTGGTGATATTTGTGTTAAGAAAGGGGAAATAAATTTGGTAAGACATTGATGGGTTCTCTATATTGTATCACTAGAACAACTATTTTCATATAGTATCCAAGTACGTTTAGTTAATACTGAAAGACATAATATTACAAACATATAATATCCAAGTACGTTTAGTTAATATTGAAAGACATATTGTTACAAACATTTAAAATGGAAAGATGTGACTACAGTCAACATCTTCCTTTATTCATACATTATATATATATAGAGGCAATCTGAAATCATCAAGTCCCGATGAGTTGGAATGTGCCCGGAATAATATTCACAATGCTCAAAAGCCCACGAACCACAGTCCCCACTAGCTGTAGTGGTGCTTGTAGAATTCCGGTTGATGGTAGGTTTGCGTTACAGCTCGAGAGTGGTGAAGCAACAACCACGTTGCAGTTTGATAAGAGGTTAGTGAGAAGAAATTGAAGCGGGTTCAGAACGATGCTGAATACTCCCGCTGCATTAGTTAAGGCCGAGGATATCACATTTCCGCCACATGATACTTGGACTAGGGCATCTGTAAATAAAGAAATTATGTAACACGTTCGTTTTGGTCATATAAGTATATAATTTTAGTACTTGTATATTTGTAAACTTGATAGCATAAATATATATATTTTAAAACAATCATAAAAACCTTACTGTCTATTTGAAAATTCATTCGCTGGATAAAGTTGGTGGTTAATACTTAATAATAGCATTTTCTGATTTAAAATGTACTTAAAAAAGCATATTTAATATTAATTCATGGAAATATGAAAAAAAAGAAAAAAAAAATTGTTCAAAGTGACAGGAGTGGGATGGTTCTAACATAAGTATACTAAAAGGGATTTAATTTATGAAGAGTTTTAATTTGGTAATATGTAGAAGAGGGATGTTTAATGCAGATTCTATCAATTCTAAATTGTAAAAACCAAATAAATATATGTAGTATATATGTTGATTAATTGTGATACATATTATGGTTATTTTAATCTTCTCTTTGTCTTAGGGATTGTTTGTTTACCTCTTAATGATTACTTGTTCAACATTTAACCATTTAAATATTACCAAACATCCCCTTACTCTTACTACGTGTGATCATTTTCATATATTACTCACAAGTGTTTATATAATTTTACAGTTTTCTATTTAAAGTTGATATGTCCTAGACGTGTTTAATGATAGATACAATAATATGTTTAATGAATGAGAGATCCTTGTATGAACAAGTGGATTTTGGAAAAACTAATTATTAAGACAATAAATTAAAAATAAATAGATAACTATGCATTGGATTTGTATGGCGATTGATATGATTGCAGAATATCTTATTTTGTCATGATAAATCTTCCTGAAATTCAAGTGAAAAAACAAAGGAGTTCCAATTATTAATTTGACTATTTTCATTTTGTGCCCAATGAAGATAAAGCTAAAAAAGAGGTTTGTACTCTATGTATTACATGCTGATATCATATTTTCATCTGATATTTTATTTTCAACTAATTAATCTTTTATTACTTTTTGTGTCTTGTTGTCATGTGTGTAACTAATATAAGTTTTATATTCAAATAACTCAAGCTTTGATTCTATTTACCCGTTGTTAGTTATGTAGTGTTGTGTAAAAAACATACTTGAAGATGACCTGTAGCAAACATACTAGATATGATCCGCCATGAAAATAAGATTGAAGTGAGTTGTTTGGTTGTTAGTTAGATGTCTGTTTTTATAAAATTTCAATAAAGAGATCAATGACATTCATGTCATAATACATATGATCAAACGTGTATTATGAAGGGATATGGTCTTACTTGCAAATGGAGGGGTTGCGGTTGTAGCGTTTGTGATAGCATTGCCATTTGCGGAACAAAATATTGTTCCACCAATGTTTAACAAACCAAGGAGACCAGCAAGTTGAGCTTCAGCTTGTGATGCTACTAAAACAACCACCAAAAGAGTAACTAACAATGTAGATTTCATTGCCATTGATGTTAAAAAGCTAACTTTCTTACAATCAAGGACTTGATGCATGGCGAAGTATGAAAGTTGCCTATTTATAAGGGAAGTTAAGGTACAATGTCACTTTCATATGTGTGAAAACTAGAACTGAGTATTAGCGGTTACCAACGAACTTAATGTTTCTTTAGTACAAGAAGTCCTCAATTGAGACTTTCGGATCGTGCCATGCAAGTTGTAGTATGAACTAACGCACGCCTACACTTGTTGAGGGGGTTTGCCCTTCGCTAAGTAAAATAGTTTATGCGCAAGTTGTACTTACATATGGCGTTGGCGATTTTGTCGTGTTATATTTGGTTTTCATATAGACATCGTATTCTTTTTGTTAAAGGTTATGGTTACATAGAAATTTATGACAACCTTTAATTCTTTTAAAACCCTTCTAGGTAAGCTGAAGCACATAAATGACAAATGAGTGAACAATTCGATGGGAATGTCGTTTATTTGTCAAAAAGACTGATGAACAAGATTTTATGTTCGTTTGGCTAAATGAATCATACGAACAATCCTTGAACGTTCGGTAAATTGTTCATGTGTGTTTGTATATTTACATATCTACACACACATATATGTGTGTGTATAAGGTACACCCGAGCTATGCAACGAGAAAACGCATTTTGTTACACTGTAGTTGGTTGTTTTTGAACAAATTTATGACTTTTTAAAAACATTAAGGATTCTTATAATAAATTTTATCGTTTAGAGTGACCATTGTAAATGTATTAGGTTTTTAACGTTTGCACCAAAGGGGCAAAATGTGAATGACGAGTTGTTTATGAATCAACACTTGTACCACATGCAACAACATTGTTCTTAAGTGTTTTAAAATTGAATTGAAATTACATTTTTGCCCTCAAATCTTTATATAGTAGTTCTAATAATATATTTACACATAAACGTACAGAAAGAACAGTTATATAATATGTTGTTTTAAATAATTTGTATTTTCTCGTGTATGCTTGTTCATTTCTATACTAAATGAATGAACATGAACGAATAGATTTTCTTAATGTTGGACAAGAATAGGAAAATTTGGTCATTTAATGTTCATGCCTATTCATTTCTTCAATTAAACACCACCAAACCAATTACGAAAAACCCTAACCACACACATGTATCAATTTTCGGGTTTAATTGCCATCTTGAAGCCCTAGAAACCGTAACATTAAGCACACCCGAAACACTAAGCTCTAGATCTTGGATGCTACGATTTCCATTTTTCGTTTCTTCATCTTCATCATTCCACGCAAGAAAACCAATGTCAAATGTGCAAATTAAATGTAGCACAAATCCTAAACATACAAATGAAATGAAACCCCGAAAATCATAAGTACAAACAAATAAACAGTTTAGTCATGGTTTTCAGCTTAAGCGATAGTATGTGGTTGAGGTCTGACGACTGAGAGGAGACTATGGTTGTTTTTAAAGATAAGAGTAGTATGACTCTTAAATAGTGCATGTCGTGAAGTAAATAATAAAATCCATCGTGTAAATAAGAAGAATATTTGAGTTCTCACTAGTTGATTGCTCATAATATAACAATACTAAAAAGTGTAACGCTGACATATGTAATAAAATAGTATGTTGATAATTTAAAAAGTATGTTGTTTATATGACTTTTTGTATGGCGAGATCACCTAGTAAGGACATTGTTTTATATCACCCAAGTCCCGGGTAGGAATCTAGGGATTGCCACAACAATTCAGGGCAGGAATTACTCCCCCCCCCCCCCCCCCCCCCAGCAGATGGATTCAACCTCAGGACCTCCCGAATAACAACCCCACATAAGTGGGTAAACCTTCCTACCTCCGACCATCATTGGTTGTTATTATTATATGACTTAACTGTAGAAATTAGGTTCACCTTTTGTAAAATATAGTTACAAAATATATAATAACGAGACTCTCGTTATTCGTAGGAAATATCATAGTACAATATCGGTTGCAATAACTAAATAAAAAGAATATATAATATAATTATATATACCAATCTTGATTCAAGCCGCATCTCTGGTGGGTCCTTCACGCGCACTTGATAGCATCCTAGACTCGAGTATTCATCATCTTGAGTCTTGAAAAATACTCCTTGACTGCAACAAAAAGAACACTAAAATGTTGACGATTTTGGTTGAGGCACGTGTTCAACACGCTTCCCTTAAAACAGATTTCGCGCCTCTACTAAAGACGACGCGTCTGTCTCCCAGGGTACAACAGCCGAAGCAGTCTGTACTGCCGGAAATGGCCACACGCCCGAGGTTACACTGAATAGAATTATAGTGTTTGAACTTGTGGAAAATAATGATATGAAGGTGATGGAATCGAGTAGAGAAAACTTATCTCTCTATAATTCCCAACATATGGATGTTCAAGTCTTCACCGCTTCTCCAAGAATTCTTCATACATATTATCTTTCTCTTGTAGTTTTCTCATAATTCCAATGAGTCACATGGCCTCCCATTTTTTTACAAGAGTTGTGTGTTATGAAGAGTTTCTCTTAAGTGGTGATTTTATTAGAGATATAAAACTCTAATAAAAGTTTCACTTAATTAGTGATTTAATTAGAGCCATAAAAACTCTAATAAAAGCTAATCAAGTGATATAAAACTCTACTCAAGAGTTTCACCATATGAAGGAGTTTAATTAGTAATTATAATTTCACTAAATTATAAATTAACTAAATATCCATTCACAAATTTTCCCAACAATCCCACACATGAATGGACATTGTTCAAAACACATAAAATTTCCAATGGAACCTCGACAGTTGAGTTTTGCATACGATAGGTAGGTGTTACCCTTTGAACCTTCGCTTATGAAATGCACTTAGCCCACTAGCTCTGAGTAGATCTCGATATCTTTGAACTCGTCTGCCGTTTGTGTAGACGACAATACACTTTACACAAGACTCTCCCTAGCCGGGTCATCTCCTCATAGTCGTGTCCAATAATGGTCGTGGAACACTTTCCTGGTTCTGCGAGAGCTCTAGGAATTGTGCCCTCAATTCCATTCGAAGCGACCCCACTTCTCTCTAACATAGGTGATTCTCCTTAGATCATTAAAAGCATTGTGGTTATCGTGATCTATCCAAATCATTTACCACATATTATGCTTAGCCTCACACTTGTCACTTTTAGGAATGGACTAGGAAGTTTATTAATCTTTATAATAAACTACCTTATTAAATGCGTAGGGTTATTCCCCCACAGTGACCTCGCTTATTCATACAATTAGGTTTTCCTATTGAACTCAATTCTTGGGATCTCCAGTCTACTGAGTTAGGTTTCCATCATATGAACTTCATTTTTCAAGGGCTTCAGTCCCATTCCACAACTTGATCTCTAATAAACCCTCAGGTTATTGGATCCATAACATTAGCAAATAACTTTGCGTATTTTAGATCAGTTGTCATGATGTGTTCTTAACTCGTAAGTTAATTTTGCCTATCGTCAACTTCTAAGACTATAACCTCAGTGGCCATCTGAATCTGGTTATAACATATGTCTTCGTAAAATACGTGTATCATTTAAGGCAAACACATCTCTATTATGCACTACGACCTTTGTGTCCTCCACTTAGTCGTCTATTTGCAATGTTAGATTGGATTACAAAATCCTTATTGCTAAAAACAAATGCAAGACACCCCCACATTTAAGTGTTATTGGATAACATTTAGATGTGTTAATGAGAACCATTTCTACATACCCTTATAGGGTTGTTTCTTAAATGGTTCCTCCCCCACATTTCTTGCCATTTCAACATTTCCGTAACACCACTTATGGCGACATTTATACACATATGATTGAACAAGACCAACCTTATTGTATCAGTGAATTCAACTCATATTGCATTAGCTTACACAAGCTTCCGAGCTGACCAAAGCAACACATGCCATTGTCATAAGTTTGTCACCAACTTAGAATAATTCTAATTTAACATCTAGAATAAGCTTAGACAATGAGTTCTCCTCATTAGCTTTTCGAACAAACTTTTAAAAGTTGCATGTCATTTCCTTATAATGAATGAAAATTCTCTCTCAACTTTGTCCATACACAAATTCTTTTTGTGTTCATACACATTTGAATGTTTAGAGTTAATTAGTCTCCGTCAAGACCCATAATTAACCAAGTACTAGTCTAGCATGCTTTAGACTACAATACTTTAGCTTGTGAACAGAAGATGCATCATTCTGATTCTTCACAGCCCTAAGGATATCATAATATCACTTTGCAACATTCATCCATTGTTAAGACAAAATAATAAGACTTATTCATAATCCTAAAACATCAATATTTAGGAAGGTCTCACAAATTATTGTATATAGCACAAAGCTAAATTTCATCATTCATTTAAGGAACATAACTTGTTTACCTTTGATCTCCAACGATCTACCATTGACTCATAAGTACTTAAACATAAGTCTTAATCCAAGTCACTTGGTGAACACATTCATCACCAACAAGATAAATGTTTCTCGTCTACAATCACTATTATGTGTGAGATAGAGTCAACTAGATCGACACTCAACAACATGGCATTCATAATTTTGCCATAAGTGATTTGCATACATGTATTGTTATTCATTAGGAGATATGTATATTTAGGTTGCTCTCCCAAATGAAGGTAAAATCTCCATATAGATCTAACAATAATCAAGTGGTAGATGCATCTACTTATAAATCTCGCAAAATTTATTAAAGGTATACAATAACATATAGTACTTTTACTTTCATATGTTAGAATTCACACTTGTGAATTTTCCAATGACTTCTAATGAAGTATGTCGACATGAATGTCGTTAGTGTATTTCATCTCAATACACTCACTACGTTCTTTCCTTACTCACTCATGATGTGGTTATACATTTGATGTTTCGTTTTTTACTTTTAGTCAATGTAACAACTCTCAAGTTGTTTATGTCCAAGTATTTTCATGTACTATCCATTTAAAACCATATTCTTTTAAACAATGTATAACCGACGTTATAATTATTTTCCACAAAAATAATTTATATGTCACAACCATTATTGATTTATTTCTTTGTAAAAAACTGTATGTGTTATCCGAAGATATTAAACACAAAACAATAAAATACATTAGAAACTAAATCATAAGTGTCAATCACTTTTGAAATTTAAACGGAAACATAGACAATATGTAGACATCAAATAGCAAAGTGTTTTTATCTTCAACACTTTATAATCTGACCGAAATCTACTCAACAATATCGTCCCATAGCATGTCTTGAGGTACTCCCTCAATAAGACTCCATGCACTTGTAAGTACAAGTTCCCATTTCATCTTTAAACTTTAAACTAGGACAATTATGCTCAAAACAACACCAAGTTGTTACAAATACTACGTTTTAGTAGTAAACTTGAACAATTAAATTTGTTCACAACAACACCAAGTTGTTTTTCACCAGATAACATTTTCTAACACGCATGTTATAAAAAAAATGTTATAACAAGCACACTATAGAATCGAACGTTTACATAAAACGTTTTTCTAAGATATAGTTTATAAAATAAACCATTTCTCATCATCTTTAATGCACACATAGACAATTAAATGTTTACATAAAACATTTCTATTCATTATGAACAATCTCTAACCTCGTATTCATGATACACATTTTCTAACACACGTGTTAGAAAATTTAAGTCATTTTATATATACAAAACATGACCAAATTAGAGCATTAAATGTCATCAATAAAACTCATCAAATGTCATCATTAAAACTCTACTCAAGAGTTTCACATATGAAGAGTTAAGAGTCTTACTAATTATATATTTAAACTCTAATAAAACTCATCAAATGTCACCATTAAAACTCTACTCAAGAGTTTCACATATGAAGAGTTAAGAGTCTCAATAACTATATATTTAAACTCTAATAAAACTCATCAAATGTCACCATTAAAACTCTACTCAAGAGTTTCACATATGAAGAGTTAAGAGTCTCAATAACTATATATTTAAACTCTAATAAAACTCATCAAATGTCACCATTAAAACTCTACTCAAGAGTTTCACATATGAAGAGTTAAGAGTCTCAATAACTATATATTTAAACTCTAATAAAACTCATCAAATGTCACTATTAAAACTCTACTCAAGAGTTTCACATATGAAGAGTTAAGAGTCATCTATATATATTAATAAAGGAGATGATTTGGGCTATGTGTCCTTGAATGGTAAAGCCATTTTGCTGATGTGGCATCCATTTGTTTAGTGAAGTTTGATTTTGGGAGGGAATTGATGTAATTCTCTATAAACAATCCAACTTTCACAAAACACAAACCAAAAAATATGTGGGACGCGGGATCCGGAATAATTCGGGTCAGAATACGGGTCAAGCATGACGGATAGTTTATATGCGTTTTTTTCTCAATCTTCTTTCACACACTTCTAAACAAACAGACGAAAACCCTAACTCATTCTTCATTGTTAACCCTACTGGTGTTTCAAATCCCCAACGATTCAGCAATCCTGCAATACTGATGTGTTCTTTTGTCGTATAATTGTGGCATCATCTTCATCCTTCTTCATTGTATAACACCAAGGTAACTTCCTTTGTTCTGATTTGTTTTTTTGATGTTCGTAAGATTTTGATTTACATTTTCTTTCTTCATCGGTTCATCTATAATCACTTGAAGATCACCCATGATCTCAATTTAAGCGATCGGGTAGAGTCTTCTAAATGGGCGCCATAAGTTTCCTTCACTATTATATAGAAAGAAACGGAAAGGAAGTGCCGTCTGTGAACATTATTAGGGTTTGTTGTCTTTGGTTTTAGAGAGAGAGAGAGAGTCAAAAGGGAATACCAACAAGTTTAATTTTGTGTTCATCTTTTCTCAATTTCTCATGGTTGCCTCACTTGATACGTGAATCTTGGAGCGTCGGTTACTTTACCATGTTCTTGTGGTCTCTGATGATATACTTTGAGTACATTAATATCCCTGTTTTTTGCGTTTGGAGATTTCCAGATCCTAATTGGGTATTGTTTTAATTGGTGATTTTTACATGTAATTTGGTTTATTGTGCTTAATTTTCTTCTGGTTTTTGTGTTTATTCATTCCGATTATGATGTGTTACATGTTCAATCGTTAAAGATTACATTGAACTGATTTGTCTAATTGTTCAATTTTGGTAATTGTTTTTCGAATGTTTTTATACTATTTTCGGATGCTTTGTAGGCGAATTAAGTTACTAAGATCTATCATTTGAATCCTGGTTCTATCTTTTTGTCGAAGGGCTGAAAAAGATTGATAAAAAAAGACGCAGTTATTCACTTCCAGCACTCTGTTGATTCTTAAATTTAGGTATTTAGTTAATCGTTAATCGTATGAAGTTTTTTGTGTTGGTTGATATCATAGATCTAGGGTTTGTTCTTCATAGATATATTATAGTAAAGAAGTTCAATTTGGATACGGTTTGTTCTTTTTGTCGATTAAAATGATTATATGTTTAATTTTCTAACCTAATGCCACTCGATTTTAATCAGACTCGCAATTTGCTGAGCTTGGAATATATAATCGCTTATTCGAATTGTTCTCTCAGTTGTTGCCACACTCCATTGAGTAATGATATGCTGCAACAATTATGGGATGGTTTTACCATTGAGTAAAGGTAATCTCATCTGTTTTATTTTGATTAAATCATACTTTTGTGACATTTAAACTCTGAGACCCTATTTGATTTGGGTTGTTGTATTGTTTTCCAGTTTATAATATGTATAATATTTCAATTGAAATGGGGAAATGGCTTAAAGGTTTCAACTTTCTTACTTCTTCCTTCTTTTTATTATTGATTTTTACAAACAGAGAGCATTCTTAGGGTTTTAATTTTATTTAAATATTACTTATAACTGTTATATTTTTGTGAATAGTCAGATACACAGGAAGAACTCAAGCCTTTGTTAAATCACAACCTGCTGGAGGAATTGGTTAGCATCTCGCATAGAAGGAAGAGTGGTTTTTACTACCAATGTTCGTGAAGTAAGTAGACTTACATCTTTGGTCATTTCATTTGCAATCTCCACAACATTAATACCACTTTTCTAAAATGGATCAGGCTGGCCTTTCAATGGTACCTGGAGCTTTTCTTGCTGCTTTGCTACTTGCGGAAACTGAATTTTGTTTACAAGTCTAATCAGATTTTGCTCCATAGCGTGGCCTTCTATTAGGCCTCTTCTTCATGACGGCGTTCCTCTTATCCTTCTATTACTTGATTCTCATATTCCATTAAACTTTTTTCGGACATATGATTTGCAAGATCATATCATTATATGTGAGTTCGGACGTGTTGGTCAGGTTTAGCCCCATTGTCAATTACATTCGTTATAAATTTAATGTTCTTTTCTGAATTTTTGTTGACTTTTTTGTTCTTTCAGATCATCGCCCAGCACCTTCCTTAAGCTCTTGACGTGAATAGGTATGAAGTCATTTAATTCTTGCATGAGTTAAGTATATAATAGTCATACTGACATCTAAATAATTTCATAATGTAAGTGATCGAGTATCAGTGGGACGTGCACTTGATCTACCTGTGCATTTTGGTGATGCTGTTAATCGAGAGGTGAAGCTATACGCAACTTTAAGTAAAAATGTGACATTTAAACTCAAATTCTAAACCAATTTTCTTTCCATGAACTTATCGGTGTTGCATAAAGTTGTTGCTCATATAGCTTGGGTTGCAGCTATAGCATCAGATTCACCGGGTGCAAATTATATAATCGTTTTGGGCTCTCAACAAGTATTTCTCTAATGTCAAGACATTTGTGCGTGCTTATGATGATGATCATCATCATCATCATCATGTGCTCAATTTGGAAAAGGTTGGGGCTACATCGGTATATTTACTGTTACCAACGTACCATTATTAAAAAGGTACAAAAATGTTGAAAAACAAGGATCAAGGTCTCCAATCACCATTGTTATATCTCCTTTATTTGAAGCATTTTACACACCGTATATAATGCCTTTCACTTTTAGTTAAATAATGTTCCAGGTTGCGCCTGAGACCTTAGAAACAAGCTTATAGTTAGCATCTGCCGTTCTTGCGCAAGTAAGTGATCAGTTGAGTGACCAAATATGTTCGGTTGGTATCACTTGAATACAAAAATAGCCAATCGGGGTTTTTTTATCAACCAATTGATACTTTTTAGTTCCTTAAATTGGGTTTTTAGGATTGTAGATGAAAGAGCATTGTTTTTTTCATTCAAATTTGAATAACTTAGAGATAAATTAAAGGTGCCAAACACTTCTGGGTTAGCTAATTTATCATTACTTTGGTATGTTGGATCATCTCACCTTGACTCATCCGTTTTGACCCATTTTTATGGATCTGAATTTGGTAGTAGACCAAATTGGATGGGTTCGGTGCCTAAATGGGATGGGTTAGGTTTAAAATGTACATGAAGTGTCCACCAACTGAATTTTCGTTGGTAGAAACGATCTAATCTGATGAAAAATCATCCTTTGAAAATTCGAATGAAATAAGTTATTTTGAGTATGCTTTTTGAAGTTCAGGTTGTTTGTATAAAAAAATAATAAGCAAATAATCAGTTTCTAAAGCACTCCGAAGTAATTATTGATATGAGTGTTTTATATGTAGTGCATTGGTTGCAAAGTTCAGGCAGCATAAGCGCTCGAAGAAATGTGGAGTTTGGTAGGACATATGTGGTGAGGTTAAAAAGTAAGCGCCAAGCAACTGTGGTTTAGTTGCATGGTCTTGGTGATAATGGCTCCAGGTAGATTACACGATTATCGATTTTTTAGTGTTGATATACTTTTTATTCATTTATTCTTTATCTTGCTTTTCTAACACATATCCTTATAGCATTATAACTAGAGGTGGCAGCTTTGGGTTTTGTCCCATTTACTTTTGAATGGGTCGACCTAGGTTTTCTTTTAACTACGGGTCAAGCCAAAAAAAATTAGTTAAAAGGTGAAGTGGTCACGTGCATTGATTTTTAATCCATGTGATCTTTTAATCACTCTGGTTCAAGTCTTTGGAAAGTTACCATATGTATTAAACTTTGTTTCGATGTTCAATTCGAGTTAAAAACCCGACAACTTAAGTGATGAACCTGTAAATGTATGGACATTGTTTCAATTCCTTTTGCCATCAGATGAAATTTTATTGTTTGAATGCAGGAGCCTCTTAGTTGGGTATTAGTGATTTTTCATGATATGGGTCAACAGTCAACATTTGAAGAAAGAAAGATAGTTAATAGTGAAACTCAGAGTCAAAAAACAGGTTTGAATGTTTTCATTCATTTATGTTGTTCTCAATAAGAGTTTGCATTCCTTTGTTTAAGCACGTGTGGTTACATACATGCTAATTAATTTACTTAAAAAATGAACTATAATATTCACCGAAAACATATTGACCAGGTGGTAGCACATTGATGGTGGCAAGCAGCTGACCCACAATAGGAAGTTTCTACATGTCGCTTTGTGTAGCGTTGTAAGCTCTCTTAGTTTAAGTTTATTCCATGACTACTATCTTTTGATATCATTGCATTTTAAGTTCATTAGAATGTATATTGTTCTATGTATAATTAGAAGTTATAACATCTATGTCTCTCCTGGAAAATTAGCTATAGAAATAAATCTGGACCAAAATTTGTCAATAAAAAAAATGCTCAAAATAACCTTGATGCAGGATTGTTCATTATAAGATGGTAGATTTGGGTGTATGTATATCTAGCAAAATAAGTGGGGTAAAACGGGTTAGAATGGGTTCCGGGTTTGGGTCAAACCTATACGAAACTTGATTTCCAATCGATTTGAATATTATCTTCATCGATTTTGACCTATATGTTTTCCGATGTTTATGGAAACTTGATTTCCGATCGATTTGAATATTGTTAATCGCTTATTGTTTTGTTATTAACTGTATGTTAATTTTCGTCGATCGTTGTCGCTGATTAATACTTATTGTTCGGTTTCCAACTTACAAGTTTCAGCTGGTATTATCTCACACTGTTCAACTAAAGTATAGCCAAATGAGAATGAGTTGATTTTGTCATAAATGGTTAGGCAGGTTGAAGGTGCCAGTATTATAATGCATATGAAGACTACCTCCTAAATTGTTTTATTGAAAGATTTAGATTTATCATCGTACAAATTTTGTTTTTTGTTTGTTATTTTTTTTGCATTCATAAATAGAATATTAATAATAATAATAATAATAATAATAATAAGTTTTAATAAATTGACAAAAAGTATGTTAGGGTTAACCTGTCGAGTACTAAAACTTTACTACTTAATTAGCTTTCTACTTTCATTCATGATTTATTTTGCAAAAGAGCTTATCTAAAAGGTTACATAATAATAACCTGTCGATTACTAAAACTTTACTACTTAATTAGCTTACTACTTACAACAACCACCTTTTAAAAAGTTTCTAAAATGTTGAGGGGCTATAAGTTTCTAAACGTAAACCAATTTGTATAGCCGACCCTGTTAATTGTGGGTTGTTTCCTTCGTTTCTTCGCACACGTCTCTTCTTATCTGATAAGCGTGTCTATTTTAATTCAATTTGAATGTTGGTTCTTTAGCGCTTTCGCTGCCTCTAGGGCTCTCGAAGATATCTCCTTTCTTGCTATTTCTAATTGCATTCACTTATTGTGTATTGTTTTCTACGTTTTTGAAAGTTTTTTCTTATTGTTTAAACTATTTTTTTAGAGAATGGTTGTTCTATCCGAACTAAGATGAGATTCAGTTTCATCTAAACAATCAGGTACAACCAGGTTTCACACATTGTTTGCCGATTTATATACTGACTAAACTCAGTTATGGTTTTGGCGCACTTCAAATTTGTCATCAGATGATGGTCACCGTCTCTCTTTCTAATCAAGTTATGGTTTTGGTGCACTTCAAATTTGTCATCGGATGATGGTCACCGTCTCTCTCTCTCTGATAGCGTGATGAACCAAGTTAAATAGATACTGAGATCGCTATCAGTATTGTTATAATCGGAACCTATATCGGTATTTGTTTTTTTGATTAGTATTGTTATTGTTATTTCATTTATACATTTATGATTAGTTTAAATTAAATTTTCCTGTCCGGGAAGTTCCCAGGTTATAACCTATCCTTTATATATACAAAAAAAAAACATTACATATACTCATCTTGCTTTTGAATGTTTTTATAGTTCTTTACAACTAGAAAAACTTTAAGAAATCGAATTAAAAATTTGTGGTGGAGATAAGGGAAAGAGAATACTTTAGAGATTAAAAATGTTATTTATATACTTTTATTTATTGTAATTAAATTTTCCTACCCGGAAAGTTTTCGGGTTATAACCTAGTACTAATTATATATTTAAACTCTAATAAAACTCATCAAATGTCACCATTAAAACTCTACTCAAGAGTTTTTAACGTTTACAAAAAACGTATGGTTTACACCAATAATTCCGGTCTAACACACATGTTAGAGAATTTAACGTTTACAAAAAACGTATGGTTTACACTAATAAACCTGATCTAACACAAAAGTTAGAAAAATTAACGATTTTCAAAATCGTTTCAAAACCAAATGTTGGAACCAAAACTATTCGTTTTGTACCAAGGTATAGGATTTAAGATTGTATCTTAATCTCAAAAATCCAAACACAACAAGTTGTACTACATTCATTTCCCAAAAAAAAATATTTATAAGATCATAATCTCTAAACTATTTTTTTTATTCTATTATAAATCCTTTCATAAACCCAAAATCCTTATAAATAAGGTTTTAAGATTGTACCAACAATCTCACGAAATCTGTTTTAAGTTTGTAGGAATTAGGTTCACCTTTTGTAAAATATAGTTACAAAATATATAATAACGAGACTCTCGTTATTCGTAGGAAATATCATAGTACAATATCGGTTGCAATAACTAAATAAAAAGAATATATAATATAATTATATATACCAATCTTGATTCAAGCCGCATCTCTGGTGGGTCCTTCACGCGCACTTGATAGCATCCTAGACTCGAGTATTCATCATATTGAGTCTTGAAAAATACTCCTTGACTGCAACAAAAAGAACACTAAAATGTTGACGATTTTGGTTGAGGCACGTGTTCAACACGCTTCCCTTAAAACAGATTTCGCGCCTCTACTAAAGACGACGCGTCTGTCTCCCACGGTACAACAGCCGAAGCAGTCTGTACTGCCGGAAATGGCCACACGCCCGAGGTTACACTGAATAGAATTATAGTGTTTGAACTTGTGGAAAATAATGATATGAAGGTGATGGAATCGAGTAGAGAAAACTTACCTCTCTATAATTCCCAACATATGGATGTTCAAGTCTTCACCGCTTCTCCAAGAATTCTTCATACATATTATCTTTCTCTTGTAGTTTTCTCATAATTCCAATGAGTCACATGACCTCCCATTTTTTTACAAGAGTTGTGTGTTATGAAGAGTTTCTCTTAAGTGGTGATTTTATTAGAGACATAAAACTCTAATAAAAGTTTCAATTAATTAGTGATTTAATTAGAGCCATAAAAACTCTAATAAAAGCTAATCAAGTGATATAAAACTCTACTCAAGAGTTTCACCATATGAAGGAGTTTAATTAGTAATTATAATTTCACTAAATTATAAATTAACTAAATATTCATTCACAAATTTTCCCAACATTAACCGTGTCTTTTACATTATACATTGACGTTTGTTTTGGGTCTTACTAACACCTTTTAAGAAACAAATTGTCAACAACAACAATTACATTTTTTTCCCGGAAATTTCAGTAAAATTAATACTAAGAAGCGAAAAAACAAGGAGAGGGGGCACCCCTGGCCCCTTTCACTGAAGGATTGATCTGTTGGTTATCCATCGATGATGATCTAAACTTATATGTTAATATATAATAAAACATTAATTCAACAGTAGAATATGCATGGTGAGAAGATTTTTATTGTAAAATTTAATATAAAGTCAAGAAGACAATTAAGTTGATAGGTTTATAGCATGCACGTCTTGGATCTTGTGGGCATGGATCTAGTTCGTTTTTTTCTCTCTGGTCCAAAAGGAATAATTTGTCCAAGTCAAATTCAGTTATCAGCAAACTCTTGTAAATCAATAAAGAAAAATATGGTGTAAAATACATATCTATATATTATATATGAGAAAAATCAAATAGGAAGATTAATTTCGCTAGGAATGATAGGAAGAAATAAGATGATGACATGTGGCAACATTTAAAATAAAGAAAAAGGGTATTTTAGTCAATCCAACCCTTTCTTCTTCCTTTTTCAAAACCCAGTAACTTCAAAACCCATCATCTTCAACCATTTCTTCACTTTCTATCTCAATAATCACTACATTATAGTGCGATTTTCATCACCAATCAATGATTCAAACCCCCGATCAACGTGTTCTTCAGTTTTTTTTTGAAGAAAACCCAGTTTAATTTCATACAAAATCTCGTTTTTTCCGGTGATTTTGAAGATAATCACTCGATTTGTTCGATTCAATCGCTGATAAGTGTTTCTATCATTTCAAATTTGTCAATTGATGAAGAAACCGGCTTCGATCCATGTAATAAATTCTTTAATTTCATTTTCACGATCTGGGTTTTTATTTAGTCATTGCGTTTTACGATCTTTGCGGGGTCCCAGGGGCGGCAGCCCCTGGCGGGGTCCAAGGGGCAGAGCCCCTGGCTGGGGTTGAGCTGCACTAAAAACGCATCAGAAAAATTAATTTTCCAGAAATTGACTCATTTCGAAGACAGTAATTCGTAGACAATTCAGACAGTTCACAGACAATTCACAAACAGTTCAGAAACAGTTTTATGTGTCCATTGCGTTTTAGAAATAAGAGAGTTTTATGTGTTTTCTGGCTATTGCGTTTTAGAAAAAACACATTTTTAAGTATCTTTAGTCATTGCGTTTTAGGTAAAACACATTTTTGAAGTGTTTTTAGTCATTGCGTTTTAGGTAAAACACATTTTTAGGTGTTTTCAGTCCATTGCGTTTTACTGAGAACACTTTCTTTTGTTTTTTTAGGTCATTGCGTTTTAGAAATGAGACATTTTTAAGTGTTTTCTGGCCATTGCGTTTTACAAATAAAACATTTCTTTGTGTTTTCAGTCTATTGCGTTTTACAAATAAGACATTTCTTTGTGTTTTCTGGCCATTGCATTTTACAAATAAGTCATTTCTTTGTGTTTTTTGGTGCATTGCGTTTTAGAAAAATGTCATTTTTTAGGTTTTTTTTTCATTGCGTTTTACGTAACTGGTGGTTTTTCTATTGCGTTTTACACAACTGGGTTAAATTTGTTTTTTAAATATAGCAATAGTATACTCGTTTTAAAGATAAAAAAACGCTCGTTTTTTTGGTGCAATTTTTATAAAAAAAATAATATCGTATGAAAGAGTTATTAACGTTTAAAAAATGGGGGGAATTGGAAGAGAGGGAAACTATTGGCTTGGATTGACTAGAATGCCCTTGAACAAACTCACGCGCCTCTTTTCTTCTTTTCAATTTCCCTGATTTAATCTTAACCCTTGATTAACTAAATGGATAGTCAATATCACTTCCTAGCCTTCCTAGCCAAATTAACTTCCTATTATATCTCCACCCATCTATATATTTACATATACATTACTAAAAATCATGTATAGATCATTTTGTGAGCTACTCAGGAAGAAATAGTATATAAGTATTTAACGTCGTCTCGGTTCAAGTTGAACTAAGAAGCAAGAACCCATAAAAATAACAAGAGAATCTAAAAGATTTTTGCCTATAAATATATGTTCTTACGTTATTTCATATTGTATGTTTTGTATATATGTACTAGAGTAAACTGCAATTTTACCCCCTGAGGTTAGGGGTGATTGGCACTCTTACCCCTCCTAAGGAAATAATTGCAATTTTACCCCCCACTGTTTGCTGTTATGTTGCAACCTTACCCCCGGCCTCAAATTTGTTGACTATAACTTGAAATGACTATAATGCACTTTCATATTACCCCCTGTGTTTTGTGCACGCCTGTGATATTACCCTCTGCCACCACTGCCACCGCCATTCACCACCACTACCACTGCCAGCCACCACCACAACCACCACTGCCACCGCCATTCCCCACCACAACCACCACCCTCCAACAGATAAAGTTTTTGGTTTCTTGATTTCCACTTCATCAACAAAATATTAAACCGAAATCAAACCCATTTTAGTAACCGATTCAACTTCAAATAGTTCAAAAATGGAGATTTTCAGATCATCAAGAAACAAGAAAGAAATATATTTAAAGATGAAGCTTTCAAGAACCAAAAATGGAAAAACAGAGCACCCATTTTGCATCAAACACTTCAAATGGTAAAACAGAGCACCCATTAATTTGATTTTGCACTCTTTATGCACCGTTTATTGATTTCGAATAAGTGATTTTCTGTCAGATTACAACCAAGGAAACACTCGAGAATCCACTTCTAATGGCATTGAAGCAAAGATTATTAGAACACGTTGAAAATTTCGAACATTTCGTTCTAAAATGTGTTCCAAAGACTTCGATTGACTCTGTTACCTAATCAAATAAGGTCGTGGAGTCGGTAAATGCAAATACCCTTTTGATGTCATTTCGTGCAGCTTCGGTAATCCCGTCCATCAAAGCTAAATAATCAGCAACCGATTCAACTACGTAAAATAGTTTGTGGTGGTTGGTGGTGGTGGCTGGATGTCACACCCCGACCACGTAGAACATACAAAACGTGGCGGAAACATCGGGGAGTGTTGTAACAGAATTAATTGTTTCAAATCCATGGCAATTGAAGTTTCGTTTTATTAATCAAAAGTGTTACAATGTCTTAACAAACAAAGAAGTACAACATAATTAACTCGTCTTGTCTCATTTTAAATCACTAAGGCACAGGTCCGCCTAAGTATGTCTTGATAAGTCCTATGCATCATCTCCTGAAAACACATGTGAAAATAGGTACGTCAGCATAAAAATGTCTGTGAGATACATAGGTTTTGTGAAAATAGGATTCATGACTTATGTTTGTGAAAATGTTTAGTCATGAACCTTGTAATTTGCTTTGTCTTGTAAATCATTTGAAAGACGATAAGATCAGATGATATGTATAAATAAGTGAATAATGTATGGTTAAATGAATAACCATATAAAATGAGTTTGTATAAGATAAGTTGTTTATAAATCAATGTTTTGTGAAAAGTATGTTATTTGTATAAAATGTTCTATGTCTCAACTGAAATGATTCAAATAACGCTACGATATATAATACCATACAAACACTTATATATAGGAAGTACCAGCGGCGTATCCACCATGCTTGTATCATATTACACACGCCTCGTTACTTAATCACTTAATCAAACCAAACCACCAAAATGTAATGTTTTAACAATTGTAGAAATGTTTATGTATTGTAAGTAATGTAAGGTTAAACGAATAACCTTATAGTAGCATATCAAAAGTATACTTTGGATTTGTAAGTAACATATTAAACTATGTTTTGGTTTCATAAGTAACATATTAAAATATGCTTTGGATGTGATAAATATATGTTGGTTTGTACATTACAACACATGAGAGTATATCAAACTATACTTTAATAGTGTGATTTAAGAATTCATTCAGACCTGGTGCATCAAAATACACCTTTGAGACTATAGAAATACCACAAAGGCAATCCCTATTTGGATGGAGCAACAAATTGGTTTCAGACATTCCATGACAACAGGAATGGGGTGTCAAATCCTATAGCGCTATATCATACTAACAATCGGTCTGGAGAACATAAAATAAGTACAATTCAACATTTTATTTTATGTTCATTGAGAAATCAGTATTTAAATCATAGATAGTCATTTAGTTTGTCAAAAGATAAGTAATAACATGTATAAACAAATGTCAAAATGTAAGCATGTGATGAAATCAGTTGTACTAAGTAATGCACACAATGGGCACACGTAGCATAAAATGTAATGAAATCATGTACTATAATGTACTAACAAACATAGTCGGTATATGATGTGAAAACAGGAAAGCATGAAAGTAACAAGTAGGCACATGTGTTCCACCCCAAAATGTTTGGAAAACAGTAAAAGAGGGGTCTATGTACTCACTTGAGATTGCTCAGAAGTCCTAAGATAACCACCAAGCAATGCTAGAGATCTCGGAATATCAAACGGCACCTAATATAGGTAACTGCATTAATAAACCGGACCTAAATCGGAAGATCGGATAGCATGAGGGTTTGTAAACCAAACGAGTGTGGAGACTCGTGTGATATGGTTTAACAAAGCCTACATACTAAATGAAACCTAACCTGAGTGCTTTCGACCCATTACGACCCGTTTAGGTAGCTTATGCTACTTTAACGCGTCGTGCGCGTGAAACGCGTTCGGACCGTCTAACTAGTCCTATGACAAGTGTTATATGCCTAAACATGTTACATAATCAGTTATGTGACAAAGGTTTAGGTTACATATGCTTAATTACCAATTATACATGAAAAGGGTATTCTGGTAATTTACCTAAGGCATATAAACTACCTATCATACAACTACTTAAACGATGTGACCATAGGGTATAACCTCGGAAGGTTATTCCCTACCTACTATGGTCACCTAAAGTGTTTGGTCGGATCCTAATGATCGACCAAATAGGTCGGGTTCGAAGGTATAGGCGATTTATCAGATCGCCTACCCTACGACCCTAGGCAACGTGGTAATCAGTGGGCATAGTCCCAAGGGACTATAACCAACGTGATTACACTCACGTTGCGAAGTTCAAACGAACTTCGCATTGACCATTACTGGTCAACGCTGAAAGTCAAACAAAGTTTGACTTTCTGACTCGAAAAGCAATAAAATAAGGAAAAGAACGAAAGAATACTTACGAAGGTCCCCGAATGCTAATCTCGATCCAAGAATCTCAGGTATGAAACAATGGTTTCAACTTAGAGTTCCTAAGATCAAGATTCTAGTGATTTTAGCAATGGGGGTGGATGGGTATTTATAGGAATACCCGAACCGTTAAGATCGTTTGTCGAATATCGTGCCTTAATCATATCCGTACAAGTGTCGGAAGGTTATGGTGCCAAAATTCCATCCTTATCAGCTGACTAAGCATGTTAGAATGTGTGGTTGTGAATTAAACAGCTGCTAATACGTCGAATCTGGTCCCGAAAGTGAAAAACTGATGTTTCTGCATGTTTTCTGTCCAGAATAGGCAGTCGCGTAGCGCTACTGCCAAGGCATTAGGCAGTCGCGCTACGCTAGCACCCCCTGTTTCAGAAATCTTTCAAAAGTGGCAGGAATGGTCCCTGCACGTGTTTAAGGCCTTTTTCGATGCGTTTGAACCCCGTTAACCTCATTTTAAGGCTCTAAAATGAAGTTAAAGTATAGGGAACTCAAAACATGCTCAAAAATATGCCGGAGGTTGGTTCGTTTGGCCGTACGAACGCGATGTTCGCTTAATTACGACGGAATGCGCATAAGCGCGAAAAACGATCCAAATGACGCGACGAATGGATTTTTCTTATGGCGAACACTAAAATATAATATAGTCATGCTTACATAAATTTTTGGATGTCCGGATATATTCAGAACGTAAGTTATGCGCGAAAATGCAAACTTGTGCACTTTTTGACACTTTTAGTCCCTGAATGACCCAAAAGTTTATTTTAGCACACCGAACCCCTCAAAGCCTATTTCTAAGCTATGTAAAGGATATTTAAGGTGTGTTTAACTTATGGCCATGTTCCGGAATGTCTGTTACAGTTCAAATTGGCATACTTTCGCAGTTTGTCAAATTTAGTCCCTGTAAGCGAATAAACATTGATTTCACCATACCAAACCTTCCAAAACTTATATCTAAGTTATGTAAAGGTTATTTAAGGTATGTTAAGCCTATTTCACTATTCCGGAGTGTTCGTTGCATTAAACTGGTTATATCTACGCATTAGTGCGCGTATAACCTTCCAGAAAGCGATTTAGAGCTTGAAATCGAACAAGAGTTGATATGTGCAAAAGATACACATATTTATACAAGTCCAAAGTTTGAAATACAATATTTCATTGGTTTGGCATTTGTTTGATGGTTGAAATGACACAGGTGTTACAGTCTCCCCTACTTTAGCAAATTTCGTCCCGAAATTTAGTTTTAGAGGAAACTTGTGGAGACAGTTGTGACGATTTCGCCTTCTAATAGATCCATTGAACCCTTAAGTAAAAACTTTGGGCCATTTTAGAACTCTTAGCGAATTTGTTAACCCTTAAAGTGAATTCCTTGTAGTAGTAAAACATGGAATTTTTGAACTACGGACAGAAGAACGTTTCTTATGAATACTTATCATAGGAAACTTAGTGTGTGCTTGAAATCAGAATTGGGGAGTGTGAGAATGAATGACATTGGTTAAGGTCCAAGACTTCTCCCGTATCATTATTCTCGTCACTATAGATCTTAACACATGACAAAACTTCTTGTGGTTTCTGTGCACTGAATTCCATAATTATGTAGGCCTCCATAATTACGTAATTCCTTGCACAGTCCGCACAGTTCATTTCGTAATGCGTAGAAAGGAAAATCATTTGAATAAACATGAAACGACTCGACTAGACCACCAAAGGGTCCTTTTAGTTAGATCAACGAACGATCCTTTTAACTAGATCAACGCATGATCTTCTTAACTAGATCGTCGTATGATCTTTTTAAATAGACCACTTAAGGGATCTTTTCATTTATATCATCACATGATATTTCTAACCAGATTTTCAAATCAATCTGTTTAACTAGACCATGCAAGAGGTCCAATTATAGAATAGTACTTTAAAACCCAAAGGACTTGACTACAACGTAGAAGCCTATTAAGGATTTAAGATAGTAACTTTGGATATCCTACTATGAACCCCTCATATAAGATATGAAAGATTTTACGAGGATTTGGATGGATAAAAAACAACCACAAAACATAAAAGAAAACACATAAGCACATAATTAGTTAACTTGATTCTTTAATTCGTTCTCTTTAGGTATAGATAATTAAAGCACACTAGGAATCCAATCTATGGATTTCATTTGGCACTTTAACCATTTCCAAGGATCCATTTATAAAGATAGAAGGATTCTTAGTAAGAGTTTGGCTTTGTTTCTTAAAAGAAACAAGTGTTTATGGTTCTAGGGGAGATCATAAGTGATCATAAAATGAAAGAACCACACAAGTAGTTTGTATTTGGGTTGACATCATAAGGTTGTATCAAACATTCACACAATCGTATCAGTTTTGCAATAATAAAAACGACGAATTTTTTTTATTTATATAACAACTGACTTGTCTTTAAACGTCAAAGATAACAACCAAGGGAAATAACAAAACACTAGTTGTTCACCGTTGCATCATTGTTCATGTTTGCCTCATTGATGTTAAATGCTCATCCTCGCGCTAGAGGTATGTTAACAAGTCTTGGGAAATTGTTCCTGTAGTGGGTAAGGTCACCACAGTTATAACATGACCCCGGAGGGAACCGTGCTTGAACAGCAGCAGGGTTTGCAGCAGCTTGATTTGCATATCGACATACATTGATCAAATGTCCCAACCGCCCACAGTGGGTACATTTGTGACACTGCTCTTGCTCTAGATGATGACGGTTGCACTTGTTGCACAAAGGTGCGGTACCAACATAGTTTTGCCTTTTGCGAGGTTGTGCTGGCTGGTTTGGTGCAACTTGTTTGTCTTAAGCAGTTACTGCGTAGTTTTGAGAGGCTTTGCGTTTCTTCTTCTTGGACACCTCAGCATGTTCTTCCTTTGGTTCCACTTGAGTAGTCTTGTCAGATGGTCTTGGGTCACCCTTCCGAAACAGCTTTTTCTTTATGATGTGGGATTCAGTTAGGGTGGCAGACAGTTCAATGGCTTGTCTGACAGTAGTAGGGTTGCTGCCAGTAACAATATCCTGAACTAAGTCAGGAAGACCATCAGTATATTTCTCGATCGCCTTATCCACAGGAGTAACCATAGCAGGACACAACAGGCTCAATTCTTCAAAACGGTCAGTATAGGCTCGATGTTCACCACTGTCTTGCTTCAAATCATCAAACTCCCTCTCCAAAGCTCGTAGTTCATGACGAGGGCAAAACTCCTTCATCATAAGAGCCCTAAGCTCAGCCCAAGTCTGTGCTAATGCAACCTCAGCACCGCGGTCTCTCATCACCCCGTTCCACCACGTAAGAGCCCTCTTCTGAAACACACTTGAAGAAAACTCGACCTTGCGATTTTCAGGACACTAAACGTGACGGAAGGTATTCTCAATGCTTTCAAACCATTGAAGAAGCCCAGTCGCTCCCTCAGAACCACTAAATTTGAGTGGTTTAGCCGAGTTAAAAGTTTTGAAATTGCATGGGGCATTGTTGTTGTTGATGGCTTGCATCATTTGAGCATAAAGATTTGGGAAGGCAACAGCCATTTGCTGTGCGATGATTCCCGCCAGTTCGTCATTTGCCATCTGATTGTCGCGTCGAGGAGGCATTCTAAAAGAGGAAACAATAAAGGAAACGAGTGAGAGATTTAGACGAAAAAAATGAGAGGAATCAAATCTGATGAAAGCAAGGATAGTGGTCATTTGTTTGTTACTACAAAGCAACAAACGACACACAATGACTAATCAAAGTAAATGGATTAAAATAATGTATCGCGAAGACATGCTCGCCTATAAGTGAACACTCATCCCAAGAATTCCCAGGTAAGCACAACTGGTCTCGCGTCTGATGAGATGTGTACGAAGTGCTTGCCTAGACAGAAAACCCAGAATACAGGCATTCACCCTTCCAGTTTGCACGTGTTCTCATTATTTAAAACCCAAAACCTTGACGAGATTTTTGAAAATTCAAAGGGGTTCAAAACCATATAACAGAGGGTTCAAAACCTTACAATAGAGGGTTCAAAACCTAGTAATCAATCATCCTAGAACAGATGATTAGTTTTCAAAGCGGTTTTGAAATTTATGTTCTTGTTGTGGTCATCGCCTAAGGATAGGTGACGGTATTGTTTTATGACTAAACGCAAGTAAACTCGCGTTAGGGTCCTAAGAAGGTTATAGACTAGGTCAAAGCATTACTAATAACCTAATTCCCTATAACCATTGGCTCTGATAACATCTTTTCTGTCACACCCCGACCACGTAGAACATACAAAACGTGGCGGAAACATCGGGGAGTGTTGTAACAGAATTAATTGTTTCAAATCCATGGCAATTGAAGTTTCGTTTTATTAATCAAAAGTGTTACAATGTCTTAACAAACAAAGAAGTACAACATAATTAACTCGTCTTGTCTCATTTTAAATCACTAAGGCACAGGTCCGCCTAAGTATGTCTTGATAAGTCCTATGCATCATCTCCTGAAAACACATGTGAAAATAGGTACGTCAGCATAAAAATGCCTGTGAGATACATAGGTTTTGTGAAAATAGGATTCATGACTTATGTTTGTGAAAATGTTTAGTCATGAACCTTGTAATTTGCTTTGTCTTGTAAATCATTTGAAAGACGATAAGATCAGATGATATGTATAAATAAGTGAATAATGTATGGTTAAATGAATAACCATATAAAATGAGTTTGTATAAGATAAGTTGTTTATAAATCAATGTTTTGTGAAAAGTATGTTATTTGTATAAAATGTTCTATGTCTCAACTGAAATGATTCAAATAACGCTACGATATATAATACCATACAAACACTTATATATAGGAAGTACCAGCGGCGTATCCACCATGCTTGTATCATATTACACACGCCTCGTTACTTAATCACTTAATCAAACCAAACCACCAAAATGTAATGTTTTAACAATTGTAGAAATGTTTATGTATTGTAAGTAATGTAAGGTTAAACGAATAACCTTATAGTAGCATATCAAAAGTATACTTTGGATTTGTAAGTAACATATTAAACTATGTTTTGGTTTCATAAGTAACATATTAAAATATGCTTTGGATGTGATAAATATATGTTGGTTTGTACATTACCACACATGAGAGTATATCAAACTATACTTTAATAGTGTGATTTAAGAATTCATTCAGACCTGGTGCATCAAAATACACCTTTGAGACTATAGAAATACCACAAAGGCAATCCCTATTTGGATGGAGCAACAAATTGGTTTCAGACATTCCATGACAACAGGAATGGGGTGTCAAATCCTATAGCGCTATATCATACTAACAATCGGTCTGGAGAACATAAAATAAGTATAATTCAACATTTTATTTTATGTTCATTGAGAAATCAGTATTTAAATCATAGATAGTCATTTAGTTTGTCAAAAGATAAGTAATAACATGTATAAACAAATGTCAAAATGTAAGCATGTGATGAAATCAGCTGTACTAAGTAATGCACACAATGGGCACACGTAGCATAAAATGTAATGAAATCATGTACTATAATGTACTAACAAACATAGTCGATATATGATGTGAAAGCAGGAAAGCATGAAAGTAACAAGTAGGCACATGTGTTCCACCCCAAAATGTTTGGAAAACAGTAAAAGAGGGGTCTATGTACTCACTTGAGATTGCTCAGAAGTCCTAAGATAACCACCAAGCAATGCTAGAGATCGCGGAATATCAAACGGCACCTAATATAGGTAACTGCATTAATAAACCGGACCTAAATCGGAAGATCGGATAACATGAGGGTTTGTAAACCAAACGAGTGTGGAGACTCGTGTGATATGGTTTAACAAAGCCTACATACTAAATGAAACCTAACTTGAGTGCTTTCGACCCATTACGACCCGTTTAGGTAGCTTATGCTACTTTAACGCGTCGTGCGCGTGAAACGCGTTCGGACCGTCTAACTAGTCCTATGACAAGTGTTATATGCCTAAACATGTTACATAATCAGTTATGTGACAAAGGTTTAGGTTACATATGCTTAATTACCAATTATACATGAAAAGGGTATTCTGGTAATTTACCTAAGGCATATAAGCTACCTATCATACAACTACTTAAACGATGTGACCATAGGGTATAACCTCGGAAGGTTATTCCCTACCTACTATGGTCACCTAAAGTGTTTGGTCGGATCCTAATGATCGACCAAATGGGTCGGGTTCGAAGGTATAGGCGATTTATCAGATCGCCTACCCTACGACCCTAGGCAACGTGGTAATCAGTGGGCATAGTCCCAAGGGACTATAACCAACGTGATTACACTCACGTTGCGAAGTTCAAACGAACTTCGCATTGACCATTACTGGTCAACGCTGAAAGTCAAACAAAGTTTGACTTTCTGACTCGAAAAGCAATTAAATAAGGAAAAGAACGAAAGAATACTTACGAAGGGTCCCCGAATGCTAATCTCGATCCAAGAATCTCAGGTATGAAACAATGGTTTCAACTTAGAGTTCCTAAGATCAAGATTCTAGTGATTTTAGCAATGGGGGTGGATGGGTATTTATAGGAATACCCGAACCGTTAAGATCGTTTGTCGAATATCGTGCCTTAATCATATCCGTACAAGTGTCGGAAGGTTATGGTGCCTAAATTCCATCCTTATCAGCTGACTAAGCATGTTAGAATGTGTGGTTGTGAATTAAACAGCTGCTAATACGTCGAATCTGGTCCCGAAAGTGAAAAACTGATGTTTCTGCAAGTTTTCTGTCCAGAATAGGCAGTCGCGTAGCGCTACTGCCAAGGCATTAGGCAGTCGCGCTACGCTAGCACCCCCTGTTTCAGAAATCTTTCAAAAGTGGCAGGAATGGTCCCTGCACGTGTTTAAGGCCTTTTTCGATGCGTTTGAACCCCGTTAACCTCATTTTAAGGCTCTAAAATGAAGTTAAAGTATAGGGAACTCAAAACATGCTCAAAAATATGCCGGAGGTTGGTTCGTTTGGCCGTACGAACGCGATGTTCGCTTAATTACGACGGAATGCGCATAAGCGCGAAAAACGATCCAAATGACGCGACGAATGGATTTTTCTTATGGCGAACACTAAAATATAATATAGTCATGCTTACATAAATTTTTGGATGTCCGGATATATTCAGAACGTAAGTTATGCGCGAAAATGCAAACTTGTGCACTTTTTGACACTTTTAGTCCCTGAATGACCCAAAAGTTTATTTTAGCACACCGAACCCCTCAAAGCCTATTTCTAAGCTATGTAAAGGATATTTAAGGTGTGTTTAACTTATGGCCATGTTCCGGAATGTCTGTTACAGTTCAAATTGGCATACTTTCGCAGTTTGTCAAATTTAGTCCCTGTAAGCGAATAAACATTGATTTCACCATACCAAACCTTCCAAAACTTATATCTAAGTTATGTAAAGGTTATTTAAGGTATGTTAAGACTATTTCACTATTCCGGAGTGTTCGTTGCATTAAACTGGTTATATCTACGCATTAGTGCGCGTATAACCTTCCAGAAAGCGATTTAGAGCTTGAAATCGAACAAGAGTTGATATGTGCAAAAGATACACATATTTATACAAGTCCAAAGTATGAAATACAATATTTCATTGGTTTGGCATTTGTTTGATGGTTGAAATGACACAGGTGTTACACTGGAGGTGGCAGTGCTTGTTCTGATTTTCTTGTTTGGTACGTTTGCTTTTCTTTGACATAAGGAAGGTTATGATCATAGATTTGGATAGTGCCAGGCGTGTTATTGAACTTGCTTGCAAACACCAATTTTTTGATAAATTTAGGATGATAAGTAGATGTATAGGCAGAGACGAATTATGTCGCGTAGTTGTAGTCTGCCATGAAAAAATTGAATCCAATTTGATAATTTTGTTATTGTAATAAAGAGACAAATGACTAGTGTGTTATTATTAGCTCATATATCTTTTTTTTTTGCAGCAGTAATTACGGTGCTTGTGATCTGAACCGGAGCTCTGGTCTAACCATAAAAACCATAATTTGCAGGCGAATTGAGCCAATGTATCCAGCTCTATTCAGCTGCAGATTCATATTCTTCTAAAAGTATTGTTATGTAAATGTAAACTGTAGATCTTTAGGGTGAACAGTGGTGGTTGTGGTGGTGGCTGGAGGTTGCAGTGGTAGTTGTGGTGGTGAATGGCGGTGGCAGTGACAGTGGTGGCAGGGGTAATATCACATAGTGCACAAAACACATGGGGTAATATGAAAGGGCATTATAGTCATTTCAGGTGATAGTCAACAGATTAGTCAACAAATTTGAGGCCAGGGGGTAATGTTACAACATAACAGCAAACAGTGGGGGGTAAAATTGCAATTATTTCCTTATGGGGGTAAGGGTGCCAATCACCCCTAACCACAGGGTGTAAAATTACAATTTACTCTATGTACTATAAGGCATAATATCAAACGGTACTTTTTTATAATAAATTAAAATAAGATATATAGTTGTTGTCCTTGATATTTTAGAGTCATATGCAACAAGTAAAAATAGGCCCTTTAAAATAGAAACTTATATACCATAATCGGAGATTGAAGATTGCAACAATCAACGATTGACACAATTCCAATTACAACAGTCGGCGATTGGCGATTAGAAGGGTATTTGGGTTATTATTTTTAAGTTATGATAATGATTTTTTTAAGTGTTTAAATGGGCCAAAAGGGAGTTGTGTATTTTGGTTAAATGATTAGTTGATATTTACTTATTGGATCCCCTACAGAACATGTAATGCCCACTAACTTTATATTTTTTTCTTATATATGTTAATCGACTTACACTACTTACGACAAAAATAATTAAGCCCTCTATAGAGGGACTTGTGCGATCGCCCATAATGCACATGCTCTTGGCAGGCATGAAGATATAAATGAGACCTAAATATATAATGAAACAACATATACGAGCTCATAACTTAAATATTTCCATTTTAAGTTGAAATGTTTGCTTAATTTTCAATCTTTAAAGCCTATTTGTATTGTTATCTTAGTTTTCAATATTTAAAGTGCAACATTATTTGCAGTAATGAATCAATAATTATAAGTAGAAGTGGGAATATATACGACTATTATTTATTATTGGATCATATTATTATTATTAGACATTTTAACCTCTTTCTAAAACATCATCATCAACTCCACCAATGGACAACAATCACCCTCATCCATCGTCCATCATTTATCATCACCTCCTCCGACCATTGTAATGTCACATCCCTCTTATCTATAACATCCTACCTTAATTATACTATTGGTATTATTATCAATAATTTTAATTTTAATGATTTCAATTGCTTATACTTTTTAATTTATTATTTGTATTCAAATTTGTTTCTTAACGAATTTTGGTGCGTTCAAAGCGTTTTGTCTTTTACCAACGCGCAACAACCACCCTCGTCCATCGTCAACCCTTGATCATCACCCCCCTTAACCATTGTCAACTTCCTCTATCTATATCATACTAGGTTTTGCTGCTACAACTACCACCATCATTGTTATTAGAGTTAAATGACATTTTAGTCCCTGTGGTTTGTGTCATTTTGACAGTTTAGTCTAAAGGTTTCATTTTCCCCTGTGAGTCCAAAAAGGCTTCAGCGTTGCCATTTTAGTTCACTGGGTTAACTTCATCCATTATTTCTGTTAACGGGAAGGGCAATTCGGTCATTTTATATGGTCGAATTGTCATTCTAGTTAACATAATTACATATAAAATGGCCGAATTGCCCTTTTCCGTTAACAGAAAACATGGATGAAATTAACCCAGTGGACTAAAATGACAACGGTAAAACCTTTTTGGACCCACGAGCAAAAAATGAAATATTTGAACTAAACTGGCAAAATGGCTCAAACCACAGGAACTAAAATGACATTTAACTCTTGTTATTATTATTGGAATAGTAAACTTAACAACAAATATTAAAAGAGTGAGAATACTAAATACACAATAAAATTATTATAATCAAATATCATAATAACCATATACGATCGATCATTGCCTCGTTTCTCCAAGTTTCTTATTATGTGAAAGTTTTGGAAAATGGAGATGAATTGTGTTGAGATATATGAATGCCGTATGCAATTCATGTGCATCATTGTTGTTGTTGTTATTCAAATAGTGAATTTAACTGCCTACATATAGTAAAAGAGTGGAGAACACTAAATACACATAAAAATAATATATTATCAAATATCATAATAACCATATACAATCGATCATTGCCTCGTTTCTCCAAGTTTCTTATTACGTGAAAGTTTTGGAAAATGGCAATGAATTGTGTTGAAATATATGAATGCCGTATGCAACTCATGATGCCATGAGCATCATTGTTGTTATTATCATTATTCGAATAGTAAACTTAACTATATAGTAAAAGAGTGGAGCATACTAAATACACATAAAAATAATATATTATCATTCATAGGATTACGATCAAATACAAAGGATCCTAATTGTAAGAAGTGTAAGAAGGATTTATAGAGTGACAAGTGTCCAATAACCTAAAAAAACCCACTACAAATTTCCAACGTTTTTGCATTAGGCTGTTAAGTGGTACTAAAGAGCGTCGTTTCCGGTGACAGGTGAAAATATTTTTTGTCTAATAAAGAGATTTAAAACTATAGAAGATGATGGTGGGATTGAAAGCTATGATTTTCCAAATTGTAAACTTTATTTTTGTGAATTTTCCCTTATTTGATGCATGGGTTGTTGATAGTGGTTGTCGTCGTATGGTGGTTGGTGGTCACACATAGCCTTTTCATTTTTGAACGAGAGGTAGATGAAGGGGTTTCGACATTCGCTTTTGGTCATGAAGCTATGCTTTTTTGGTATACAGCCTTTGAAGAAGTGGTTGATAATTGGTCGTTTGTATCAGGTTAGATGTTTATTATTGTCATTGCTTTGTTGTTATGCTGGTTGTTGTTAGCTGTAGTATTTTTTTTTGTTTTTCAAAATAACATGTATTATTTGTTATTTACAGTGACTTGAACGAGCCTAACAAAATAACAGAACAACTATAATTGTTTTTTTTTCATCGGAACCCTGTATATATTTGCGTTGGTTTTATTAAAAATTGGTATGCCACGCCGTTAAAAATTGGTTTGCCACGCCGCGAAGCGCGTGTGGATAACACTAGTTATCATAATAATCGATCATTTCTTTGTTTCTCTAAGTTTCTTATTATGTGAAAGTTTTGGAAAATGGAGATGATCATTGTGTTGAGATATATGATTGATATGCAACTCATGTATTTTTTTTTAACGGTAAGGAATGACGTGTCAACCACCGTGACATTGGGCGTCGTGGCTAAGGTCGACTACTCGATTGCCGCCAGCTCCTTGGCTCTCTCAGATGCGGAAACCCGACCTCCACCCGCCCGAAGGCACGACAGTGGAATAATCGGTAAAACCTCGCCTCTCATCCAAGACGAACCGGCGCCATCCGTATTCACCTTTCACTTGTATGCCACAGAAAATAATGAGGAGAGTGAGAGTTGAACCTGGGTCACAAGGAACACCAAAATTTTCCCCAACCACTCCACCAGTACTTCATTGGCTCATGTACTTTATTATGCACATCACTTTATAGTCTAGTAGAATCAAGTAGTTCGTCACTGATCCAAATTTACCGTTAAAAATTGTAGATTATCATTATCACTACAACTACTATAGCAAAGTTGACTACAAATACTAAAAGAGTGAGAATACTAAATAGTAAATACACATAAAAAAAAAGTAAATTGTCATTTTAGTGCCTGAGATTTGACCAAAATTGTCACTTTAGTCCAAATAGTTTTTTTCTCGTCATTTTAGTCCAAATAGTTTTGTTTTATGCTATTTTAGTCCCTGACTTTTGTCATTTTTTACCATTTTCATCCAACCCACTAGCTCCATTAAAAAATTTAGTTAACTTAGTTGAATTTTGGTCAAATCACATTTTTCTTTCTTTTTTTGCAGGTGCATTTAGTTAACTTAGGTGAATTTTGGTCAAACCACACTGAGGTTTCACCAAAGTTGTCACTTTAGTTCAAATAGTTTTTTCTCGCCATTTTAGTCTAAATAGTTTTGTTTTATGCCATTTTAGTCCCCGACTTTTGTCATTTTTTACCATTTTCATCCAACCCACTAACTTCATTAAAAAATTTAGTTAACTTAGGTGAATTTTGGTTAAACCACATTTTTCTTTCTTTTTTTTTTTGCAGGTGAGACGGTATGGGATGGTGTTGTGCCGGTTTACAGTGAAGATGATGGCGGTGATTGTTGGTTTTACAATGATGGCGGTGGTGTTGCTTGATGACGTGGGTGGCGGAAAAGTGGCCGGTGGTGGTGGAAATGGTGGGTGGTGATGGTGGTGGGGTGGGTGGTGACGATGCAGGCAGGTGGTGACGATGATAGAAGGTTGTGATAGGGTGTAAGGTGGTGGTGGTCGATGAAAATGTCAAAAATGACAAAAGTCAGGGACTAAAATGACATAAAACAAAACTATTTGAACTAAAATGGCAAGAAAAAAAACTATTTGGATTAAAGTGACAATTTTTTGTCAAATCTCAGGAACTAGAGCATTCTCATCCAATCCATCAAATTATACATACATTCCACTAAAAAACAACTTCTATATCAATATATTTCCACTAAAAACAAATACTTTTTATCTCTCATTTTCAATTAAATAATATTATCATCACATTTTTCTCTTTCCTTCACTCACAACCACTTTCAATATATATTAAAAAAAATATACTGGGTGAACAGTGTCCCCCCAAATATACAGATGAACAGTAACATTTTCTCTCTCCTCCACTCACAACCACTTTTTATACCCTTTACAATATAAAAACTCACCCTCACAAGTTTTGATGGATTGGATAAGAATGCTCTAAAATGGCAATTTACTCCACATAAAAATATAGAAGTTCCACCGTTAAAAAATACATACAAATATATATTATTATCAATTGTGTTAATAACCAAATACAATCGATCACTTCCTCGCTTCTCCAAGTTTCTTTTATGTGAAAGTTTTTGAAAGCGGAGATGAATTGTGTTGAGATATATGATTGTCGTATGCAACTCATGTACATTATATATGTGCAGCCCAATTTTCCTTTTATATATTTACGGCATGATATATGTACTCAACCATAGCATAGCATCGCATCCCATAGCATATCAAAGCGGAATCCAACCCTGATAACCATGAAAATTGGAAGTGTAAGAACACCTTTAAATCATAAAATTGTGAAGGGCAAATTGCATTTTAATGCATTACTACTATTCATGTTCCTTCGAAAACTATATATATAAAATGCCGTTAGCCATTCTTGTTTAAGGTCATCATAAGTTCTCTTCTCTATCGATTACACCTAAAAAGTCAAACTCATGTTTTCCTTTAAAAGAAATAGATTTTACAACAAGGTCAACAGACCCTTCCAAAAAAAACAGATTTTACAATGTTAGAAAATTCATCATGGCCAGTCAACTTTAATATGATCTCCCTTTTTAACCAATTTACATTGTAGTCTCTACTCTTTAATAAAATTAATTACACGCTTTTAACCCGTTTAATTTTCTAATAATTTTGTTTTTCGTAACAACCTTTGTTCGTTAACTAAAAAAAAAAGAAATGTGTTGCTGGTTTTTTCTTTAAACGTTCCGGTGTAGATTTTTTTGAAAACAACATTGTATTCAAAATCGGGTATTTGTTGGTATCGAAGGTTGTAACGAGTTACTTTACTGTTGCAGTACCGTGACACCCATCCTCTTATGAGCGAACAACATTGTTTCCAGTACGGTATCGGTGTTCGCTTTTATGTTTTTCGACAAGCCAAACCGACCACGTTGCATGGGGAAAAACGACCACACTCCCGCTACGAAGCGAGGGGAAAAACCTAGTTCCTTAAATAAAACAACTACCCAATTAAACAAGCAAATATCACCTTGATTAACCCTGATTCAGTACCACATAAAATCATGTCATTGGCTGTAAGCATGCTTGTTATCTTGCTGCCTGCTGATAACCTTCCAACTTTATGTTGTGTCCCTCTTAACCAAATCTGCTTATTTGTAAATGCATTTAGAGGTAACCTTTGTCACATATATAAGGGATAAAAGGTTTTTAAAAGTTGGCATAACATACAAAAGTTACCATAAGTCCATAATTATTTAAAAAAAGAAAACAGTAACGGGTAAATCACGAACCTCTACGTTGCTTGATGAACAACTCGTGTTTAAGTATATAAAGTCTTCTACTGCGCTCATCGCGACAACATTTGATCCTTTCTCTAGCACTATAGACACTTGAGCCTTGCTCTGTCTTCTCCAGTCCTGCATTAACGACTTAATTAGTAACATGTTTACGATAAGTTTATTAACTAAATAATCATATTATCGTCAATTTAAACCTTAATTCTTGATCCATCTATACATATACTTGCACTATATAACCAGTCTTTGTGAAGACATATCGAACTGATAGGCTTGTTTTGCATTCTCCAACTCTTAGACGGAGCTTTGATTTCTTGTTGTCGGTTGTTTCCAGTAACTAACTCCTATAAAACGTAATAATAACTTAATTAGTATTTTAAGTATGACACTTTTTATTAATATATATATATATTAAAAAAAAAGACCTGAATGCTTGAGTCCATGCACCCTATATAAACTTTCCCTTGGCTAGCCCTTATGCATTTCACATTCTTGTTCTTGAATATATCTTTCGCCTTTCTAGATGAATCAAAGACCTGTATAAAATTACCTAATTACCCACAGAATTTGAAATATTTTTACTCTCGTCTAACAAGAGGTGCCTCGTTTTTTAGTCACTTTATGTATTATTATTTTTTAAATAATCAGAATTACCAGACACTTACCGGCTGCTTTTGATTATCTGAGTATTACAACTTCAAAAAGTGAAAACACATACAAACATTATCTTATCCTGGTTATGCGAAATCACATAATCGGTTTCAAAACACGTGTTTGTTAATTACCTTCAGTTTATGGTTGTGTGTAACTGCAAAAATCATTTCACCACAAGTTTGCAGACTTTGAATGGAGTCTTTGGTTGTTATTACTTCAACACATTCAACTTTCCTTTCAAACATTTGCCATACCTGCAATCGAGAAAACATATAAATAACATATCCATGATTTAACCAATATAGTGCCATTAAATCTTGATTACCCTTATTGTTTTATCAGCAGATCCACTCAAAAGGCAATTTCCCGGTTCCAAAAGCGCAAAACATGTCACCGCCTTCTTGTGCTGCTTAAAATCGGCTATAAGAGTCATTGTCTGCCCCTTGATGTCCCAAGCCTATCACAACATAAAAACTTAGTTTTATGGTTATATGTTTATCTCCATAGTTTTTGTTATGACAGACAACTAATCAAGAAAGAACTTTTTGTTGAATTTGGTTGAGTATATATATGTAACCTTAATTGACCCATTTGAGTATCCACTAAAAAGATGTCCCCTATAGTAAATGAGAGAATTCACAGCTCCGCTGCCATTGTACTTTGCCTCCAAAAGTTGTGTGTGGACACAAGATATTCGCTGTTAATCAAATGATCAGTTGATGAGTTAATTAAGAATAATCTACAACTTACTTATCTATATATTAATATTATATCAAATGTCAGATCAGATTCTTTGTGGCATGCATACATACATATAGATTCACACACTAAAGAACAAATAAGATGTTATGGCGGATTTTCAAAGAATAGCAAGAAAATAACTTGCTAATAAACTGTAACTTGGTTGCTAAAATCGATAACGGAATGTAAGTTGTATATATATTTTGCCTTTAATTTAAAGTTGGTTGCTAAAAGCAACAGTTTTGTTTGTTTAATAGAGTTAACTCACCCATTTATTGGGCATATAATAATCTGCAACTTTCAACAATTCTTCTGCCATCCATGTTATACTTGAAAGGCGTCTGAGTGACTCTCTTACACCCTCTGAAAGTTGAGTCAGTTTCTGCATGCCTGCATTGCAAAATACATTACCAAATCTACATATAGAATACTTGGTTGAATTAGAGTAAAATACACCGATGGTCCCTGTGGTTTACCAAAATTTTGGATTTAGTCCCTAGCTTTCCAAAAGTACACAGATGGTCTATGTTGTTTGCACTTTGTAACGCATTTAGTCCCCATCCTTTTCCAAAAGTACATGGATGGTCCATGTGGTTTGCACTGTGTAATGCGTTTGGTCCCTAACATAAACATACTAAAACCTTTAGATTTGTTGGTTGGGGACTAGATGCGTTACAAAGTGCAAATGACCATCCGTAAACTTTTGAAAAGCTAGGGACCAAATCCAGAATTTTGATAAACCACAAGGACCATCCGTTTACTCTACTCTATAATTTATAATAAAAAAAAAATAGAAGGGTACCAATTACCTCTACCAAAAGTGTAGTTGTATATGCACAAACATGCTAAAAGTCTTTCTTCAAGTTCCATTCCCGGATGCACATATTGCTCAATTGCACTTAACAAAATGTCACAAGCGGAACATCTCAAATCATCAGGACCCTTAACGATTTCACACCCAATCCATGCAATTGTTGTGAGGCAGTCTCTTGAGGTTCTTTTGTTTTTGCTTTTTAATCCCTTTTTTAACGCATCAAAAACAGGATTCCCGAGTTTTATTATGTGTCGTGCAACCTTCCCGGACCATACTTCTGTCCCATTTTCCTGCATTTTCATAAAGATGCTCATATTACCTATATGTTTCTAAAGGTAATATGCGGTAACTTTGACCATGTTGACTTTTTGTAGCTAGGTGTCTCAAAATAAGTCAATGTAGAAGATTACGTTAAATCAAATATTTTAAAACCTCGATAGCTTTTTCTGGGTTAAAAAATATTTCATTACTCGTCAATTATCATACGATGTGCCCTTTAGGTAAACTTTGATTTTTGCAGTCAAACAAACTACTTTTCGACTCAAAAGTAATATAGATATATCTAAGTATAGGGTCAAGTTATTCTACAAAGACTTCTAATTGTAAGAAGTGTAAGAAGGATTTATAGAGTGACAAGTGTCCAATAACATAAAACTAAACCCACTACATCACCATCAAAAACCTAAACACCCACCCCCACCCCACCCCACCACCACCCAAAAACCTAACCCCCCCCCCCCCCCAACCCAAAAACCTAAACCCCCCCACCCCCACCCCCACCCCCCCCCCCCCCCCCCCCCCCCCCGCAAAAAAACAAAAAAACAAAAAAAAAAACTATACCTCACCAAAAAAACCCCCAAAAAACCTAACCCCCCCCCCCCCCCACCTCCACCCCCCAAAAACCTAAAAAAACCTAACCCCCCCCCCCCCCCCCCACCCCAAAAAACCTAAAAAAACCTAACCCCCCCCACCCCCAAAAAACCTAAAAAAAAAATATAAAAAAAACTAAACACCCACCCCCACCACCACCCAAAAACCTAAACCCCCACCCCCTCGGCAAAAAAAAAAAAAAAAAAAAAAAAAATTTTTTTTTTTTTTTTTTTTTTTTTTTTTTTTTGTGGGTGAGGTGGTGGGGGGGGGGGGGGGGCGGGGTGGGTGGGGGGGGGGGGGTTGGTGGTGGTGGATGTTTAAGGTTTTTTTTTTTTTTTTTTTAGTGGGTTTTTTTGTGTAGTGGGTTTTTTAGGTTATTGGACACTTGTCACTCTATAAATCCTTCTTACACTTCTTACAATTAGGATCCTTTGTATTTGATCCTAATCCTCTAAGTATATATAACCACCTCTTATCTTTCTGTAATGTTTCTTAAAGAGCTTTGACAATACTATTAAACAAATTTGAAATACTTGAAAGATCAATATTAGATTTGATGACGAAAAGTAGTAAGTTTGACCACAAAAGTCAAAGTTTACATCTTGAAGTTAAACTGAGGGACTTCTTTATAATATTACCTGGAGTGTATCATCTGACCAATCAATGTTTTTGACAATATTCTTGTGTAACATTGAACTCAAGCCAGCCTTCTTTACCAACCAAGCTATTGTGTATGGTTCTCCTGTCCATGCATACGTTCCTCCAATATTCGATAATATGAATGCTGCCAATTGCTGTAAATCTGAATCTTCTTCACATTTTAGTGACTCTAGAAGGGTCTGAATCGCAACTTCCCGGTTCAAAATCTTATCGACTGATTCTTCCTGAAATTGTTTTTTTCACAAAACTGATAACTAATACATATTTCGAAACCAAGAGAAAATCGTATGGACTTTTTGTCGAAATTTTAAATTAAATTATCTGACTATGGACTTCCATTGAATTCATACATATGTCTCTAGAATTTATTTTTGCTTGATTTAATTCTTTATTACATAATACAATAAAAATGGCCTCTTTTCAACCCTTTTTCGTCGAGCATCTGTAATTTAAATCGTTCAAAAATAAAGTCCAGGAACTTATGTACGGATTCAATGAAAGTCAATTATTTTAAGTTTAAATTTTAAGTTCAAAATACAATATATAGATAGTACCATAAAAAGCTTACCAGAACATCCAATTGAAGCAACAAACTAGCTGCTAAAAGCTTATATTCTTGTTGTGTTTGTTGGATAGCAAGCAATAAAACACACATAATGTCGATACCACCTTTTTCCCGTAGTTGTTGTAGTAGATTTACCGACGATGATCTGATAAATTTAATTGATTAATTACCATAACAAAAGGTTTGCATTTTGAGAACATATGAATTGTTAGAATGTAATCTAGACTTCGGTTATGTTTATCATGTATTTATTAGATAAATGATCACAAGGCAGAAAACAAAAGTCAATGGCCGTTATTTAGCGGTTATGACAGTTTTATAAGCAAAAGCAGATAATAAACTTCCTGAAAATAGCAATCTCAAGCTGCTTATTGAGAACAATATTAAATAAGCACTTTCTTCAACTAAGCACTAAAAATGTTTATGTGCTTATAGAAAGTGTAATAATCTGTTTAAATAAGCAGTCGTAATTTGTAAACACCCTCTTAAAAATGCATAAAACCCATCAAAAGAACGCGATATTCAATTAGTTAAGAACATACCGCGGCATTCTTAGTAGTTAATGGTAGAATTCAAGTCCTACAACTATGGCATCCTTGTGGTTGCTTAATATGAGAGAAATGAATGGAGAAACGGGTGTAAGCTGTGAAATATGGTATCTACATTGTCCATCAAATCGCATACACTTCACAAGAATCGCAGCCAAAGACGCACCTTCATCTAAATTACCACTTCTCGGAACACTAACAAGACATGAAATCACTTTCGGTGAAGTAATCGCCGCCAAATGAGTGGCGTTCGTAGAGTTATCAAAAGCAGTCACCAACGCTTGAATAATCATTAGTGACGCCGAATGAGGTGTCACAAAAAGTGACTTTACGCTACTCGTGAAACAGATCGAAGAACAAATGATCTTAACTAACGTCGGCATGAGTTCAAGATTCTTGATCTCGTTTGGCGATGGGTTTATTAAATAAATCAATACCACTGCTTCGTAAACGTCTCTTTTCAAAGCGTTTGCAAGATCATGAAGTTTTAACCCTTTTTTCTTTATGTCATTGATCACTAACCGATTCGATGAAATAATACTTGAAAGTATGGAAACTGATGCTCTTGTCACCCCTTGTTCCTTTGAAGTTGATAACGCCATTAGTAACTGATCTAATATTACGTCTTTTAGTAACGAGTATTTCAACCCTGGTTTGTTTGCTAACATTTCGTAAACAGCTGTAATTTCAGCTGTCGTCGAATCATCATCATCGTCGTTGTTGTCATCATCGAAATCATCGTTAAAAGGTTGTCCCAGTTTTTCGGAGAAACATAGTTTTGAAATTACTTTCTGAACAATCTCAGCTTGTTCAACCCTGTAGCTATTTTCGCCGCTAAATATAAATTCGTCTCTCGTGTTTGATTTTTCTTGGGTGTGTTTCCATTGGGAGATTTGAAAGTTTTCCCATGTTGGTTTTTCGTCGTCGTCTTCTAAACAGTTCCAAAATTCTGATGATTTCGACGTTGTGATTGTTGTTTCCAGTTGTTGTTCTGCAGCTATATGTAAGGTTCTTAATGATCTATCGAATTCATCTGCGTATTCCTGATTTAATCAACAGCAGTTAGAAACCACAGTAATATTGTTTTGGTGACTGACACACTAATGTTCCTAAATCATTTAATAACCTGCACAAAAATGACCCGTTTGACCTGTTCGGCTGTTACCCAACACGTTTGATCCACCCATTTTCCACCTCTAATTATGTTATATATGTAGACAAAGGGGCAAAACACACAAAACTGAAATGAAGTTACATTATTCCTGTTTATACAAACAACTTTAAACCGGTCCCAAATTGGAAGCCAACTTATAGTTGAGTAATGCTTTAGTAATTAAACTTATTTTAACTGATTTACATGTAGATTGTTAGATTGTTAATGTATGTATTAGTAGATGTCATAGAGGCCATATATCCAAAATAGCTTATATGAAAAAAGTTGAAAAGAAAACTTTATCTACCAAAGTGGTGCGGGTTCGAGTCCCACAAAGTGGACAGATGATGGATTTTTTGAGCAGATTTTAGGGGGGTTGTGTGTACGCCGTTAAAAATGATTTTTTTTTTTAAGTTTATATTGAAAAATAAGTATTCAACTCACACTGGATTCCATGTGACATGTTCATTCATATACAAAAAAAATAAAAAATACAAATAAGATGTCATGTCATCAGTTTTAAAAAAAAGGTCAAAAAATGGCTATAATCTGTAATAAGTTACAAGTTAATTTTTCTTTTATGCCTAAACTTAAGCTAAAGTCAAGAAAAGTGTAAAAGTGGTTTCTTTTTAGTGCAGCTACATAAGAAAAATGTGAAGTTTTTTGAGAATTACCTCAAAATCATCATCACCAAAACCACTAGTGCCTGAATATATAGATTCAGCCTCTGACTGATCTTCCATGAGAAGATCCTGAAGACGTTTGAGACTCGAGTTTTCGAAAACTCTCTTTGAAACAGAACTTTCTACAATTGCAGCATGTGTTTTCTGTTGAAGATCAATAGGATGCACCTTTACATACTACATTAAAATATACATTTTAATATTTATATCATAATAAGTTGTGTTGTCTTTGTAAGCTTAAAGATTAAAAAAAAAATCAAAGACTGGTATATGTACTCACATTTTGATGATTATGCTGATACAAATTTGAGGATGAAGTACTGCAGGCCTTTGTATTTCTGCAAGAAACTAGCAAAACTATGATGAGATATCATCATTACTTATTCTATAAATGCTGTCATAAGCAACCAAAATTGTTAAAATGTTGTTCAAACAAGAAACCTTAAATTTTTGGACCAAACATAATACTTTTGAGAATGACATTTGAAATGACTTTTCCCAAATTTAGTGCCAAAGTTGTGCAAATTCTCTATACTTTCTGTTAGATTTAACATTCTTGAGAAAAGTTTGTGGAATTCATACTAATTATGAAGCCTAAATTGGTATGTTTGACCAATGATACTCAAACGCCTTGTTTGATTTAAATTTTTTTTTTTTTTTGAACGACGAAACTCTATATAAAAATATAGAAACGGGCTAGCAGGAAACTGAAACCCAGGAATTACAGAATTACATCTCTAACATTAAAGTCTTTCCACCTAACCCGGGAATTACTTAAACCCTTGTTTGATTAATTGTTTTGCTTGGAACAGTAAACATGAATTTTAATGTTGCATAATTAATAATTTATAGGTTTGTTTTTTTGCTTTGTTGAGATTTTTTTTTAACAATTTTTTTACAACTAATACCATCTAAGACCCACATCATTTATACTGACATAGATTTTTGCATTGTTGAGATATGTCCAAAACAAAGCCACGATAAATGTGATATATATGCTTAAAGTATTAAATTATATATCCTAACAAATGCAAAGGACATGTACAGTAAATTATAATTAATTAAACATAAAGTATAATATGAAATATATTACTTATAAGTGTTAAAAGGAAAAGGTTTTAAAAATGTTTTTTTATTGTGGCTTTTATTTTACTATTTCAAAGGAAAATGTTTTAGAATTTTTTTTATTGTGGCTTTTATTTTACTATTTTAAAATAAATCTTTTTATAATAATTTTCATACTAAAATTACTTTAAACATATTATATTTTTTTTCTTATAACTAGTAATATATTTTAATAAAATTCTAAATATGTCATTATGATATACTTAAAATTGAGTTGTGGATAATAATTTACAAGTGCTCAAAACACATGCGTACATGTCATCAACGTTATGTTGCAATTTAGTTTTTTTTTTAAGTGACGAATTTACATTCTTTGTTATTTTAGCAAAATAATATAATGTTTTATAAATTTCGAATATTTGTTACGGCGTGCTTATTTTTATCCGGGATAAGATAAAATTATTTGAACGTATCAAATATAGTTATTTTTTGTTCTTTCCTTGAAAACTAAAGCAATACGAATCAAATAACATTGGTACCGGTACCATATGCATTTTTTATGATTTTTTTAATGTGCCAAACAACATAATTACCGGTACTTTATAGTAACGAACTAAACCGATACGGACTGAAAGCCCGCAGCAAAGCGCGGGAATTCCACTAGTTCAATATAATTCTTAACAAATAAATAGAACTTGTCTTAGCTGGATTAAAAAAGAAAACCATTAAGCGGTTTATATATATTTAAAAAAACATTCTTTTACTTATTTATTTGGTTTTTTAAGTGGTAGCTAAATACTTATAAGCATTTAGATGTAAAAGTGTTTATTTTTTCAATTTTATTGTAGTGTTAGGTAAGTTATTTTTAATAAGAAAACAAAATAAAAGTTTGAAGTTATTTATTTTTCTTTTTTGATAAATATATATTAGAATAATAGGCTAAATTAAAAGAAATCAAACAAAAATCACACTTACCTCATCTCATGAGATTTATGCTTCATCAACAAAGGAGACCCTCCATACCCAACAACCTGATAATACATCAACCATGCCTTAAACCTTATCGCACCCTCTCTCACACCCTCAAACCCATCCCTATCTTCATCCCCATCCCTATCCCCAATATCCAATCCCAACTCCCCAATACACTCCTCAACCACCACCCTATACATCTCCGGTGCCACCTCCGCCCTAACCAGCCACGGTGCCACCACCATCGCTTGCAAAACATTCACTGCTACTTGCATCGCATCCCCCTGGACCATTCTCAACATACCTAAATAAAAAATACAACAATAACAATCAAGGGGAAGATTCATTTGAGAAAAAAAATTAAATTAAGAAAGAAAAAGAACAAAGAGTACAAATGTAAAACATTAAATAGTTTTTCTCTCAACTCATTTATTATTATCTTTGACTAATTAAATTAGTCATAAACACTATCATCCTCCACACTTAAATTTTTGCTTACACACATCAAAATTTATTTTACACATATTGAAATTTATCCTACACACCTCGTAATTTATGCTACACTTTAAATTATATATGTTTTTTTTTTTTTTTGAAAAAATATGTTTTTTTGAAAATAAGTTACAAATTTAATGTAGTTAGCTATTAAAAAGAAAGACTACCAATTAATGATCCATCTAAGTTTATCAATATACTCTTACGATAATATTAAATACAAAAATTAAATAAAGTATAATGAAGCATTCTTATTCGTTGAAATTTTTTTCTTTTTTATTCTTACAAAAAAAATTCTTCTCATTTGAACTCTCCACTAACAATCAACCCAGTAAATTCCTCAAACAGCAAAGCTATTATAATGGTTTGGGTGAAGGTCGAATGTAGGCAAACATTACCCTCTATCCTTACAGGTAGAGAGTATGGATGAGCATTTTAGTACCAGTACCAAACATTTTTGATACCAGCAGCCACATTTGGCAATACGGGTACGGGCACCAGTACTGTGCACATCCCTAATAGAAGAAAGGTTGCTTTCAAAGAGACCCCTTTACTCCAAAACCCAAACTAGACCAATAAATAGAACAAACCTAGATAAAAATACGAGTAACAAATCAAATAACCGTTGGATATTCCAACGGTTACTCCGTTGTCGCTCAATGACGCTGGCGCCTGGAGCATATGCTCGGCTGCTTCAACAAGCTTAGGATTTGCCGAGTCGATTGCGTGTTCAGCTTTCATTATTCCATAAACAAAATTCGATAAAACGGATTGTTCGGAGAAGTCAAACGAATTGTGTGTCTGATTATTGGTAATATTTGACGTGCATTTTGTTTGTAGGAGTTTACGTGTTTTGTGGTCGGATATTAGTGAGTTAATGTGGTGGGTTATTGAAGTAATGAGGTGGATTAAGAGGTGAGGGTGTATGGATTTGTGGTTGTGGGGGTGGAGTGTTGAGGTGGAGGAGGAGGAGGATGAAGATGAGGTGGAAGCCATTGATGTGGTCAAGAATGAAGATGAAGATGATGAAGAAGAAGAAGGTGGAGGAGGAGCATGTGTTGAGTATGTGAAATTACAAAAGTTTTATTGGTCCCCCTGTGGTTTATACAGAGGATATGATAATGACAAATTCAGATATGAGTATGCATGACAGATTTATGCCAAATTCCCGCACAGTTTTTGTTAAATTAATATGACTTTTAAAGGAATAATTTTATAATTAAAAATTAAAATCATAATAATAAATATACCATCTCAATATATATATAGGAGTAAGATCAAATACAAATCACATTTTATATACAAATTATAAGAACCATTTACAAAGTGTAATCTCTCAATATATATATAGGAGTAAGATCAAGTACAAATCACATTTTATATACAAATTATAAGAACCATTTACAAAGTGTAATCTGACATCCAACCAATTATAGAGAAATGGTAAAATGATAATCTAAATAATATCAATTATCTTGAACTCCTTATTATTATGCTAACAAGCAATTGATTCTTTATTTGGATCTTCATTTTGTTTTCAATGTGCTTATAAAGAAAAGTGCTGATATCATTTCACATATGTACTAAAACCAATTATCTTGATTAATTTTCATATGCTAATATAATTCAAAAGTGCTACTTTTATGTATGTATTGTTTTGGTATGTGCTAATTTAACTTTTTTTAAGTGCTAGGATCTGTTCTTACAGTTTGTAGGATAAATATGATTTGTATATATAAGATTATAAGGCACCAACTGGCTAGAAAAATACATGGAACAAGAAATTACATAATAAAGAAAAGGTTTTTTTTTTAACTAACCAACATAATTAACACTTTCTTTCCTCGTTTGGTCGTTCCTAAGAACACGGTTGTTTTGATATTTTTGTAACATCTACCATAAGATCTAAAAATAGTGTCAACCAGAACTTTCTTTGGGGCGGACATTGAAACTGAGTCCAACCATATGTGTGACTCACTCGGGACTTTAGAAATCGGTAGCTCCAAACCATTGAGCTAAGGCATACGAAATGTGAACCGCTGCTTGGCACTCCCCAAACAAAAGATCGCTTGTTTCTAAATAGTTCCCACAAATCGGACATAACAAAAAGGGAATGTCTATATATTTGTTACTCAAAGTCCAAAACGTAGGAATCCGATCACAAAGCAACTCCCAAATAAAACTATTCACTTTCCTAAACACGAAGTGATTCCATCTTGTTTAAAAAAAAGGAACTATATGAGAGGGTAAGGTTGTCTACATGAGACATTTAATATACGTATTCTTCGAATTATTCTACAAGGGTCGAGGGTATACGAAGCCTAAGAATCGATATAGATGAAATGAACGAATATGAAATTACAGTCTTTTAAAGAGTATATTTAATTTTGTCTTTGTTATTAAATATGAAATATGATTGTGAGATTAAATATATAAATGTAATATTTAATCTTGTAGCCTTTATAATCATTTATATTATATTAGATCAAAATATATTAATAACCTATTAATAATTAGTTGGTAATTGTTGATGGACCATATTACCCTTATTAACTAATTAGGTTTCCTCTTGGATGTATAAATAAGGGGCTTATTAGAGAGTTAAAGGGTTAGACACATTACACAATTACAAACCCTCATAACATCAATTTTCGTCTCTCTCCCCATAACCGAAATCAACCCTACTTTCGGTTTCATCACCATCATCACTTTACACCCTAAGGAGGAACCGGATCATCCTGACAACTATGTCGAACTCAATGGCTGGATCTCTGACTGGATTCTCCACTGCTTTGAATGCTATAACAGGTATGTGTTTCATGTTTTCCATCATGTTTAAACAGAACTGATCAACATGTGGTATCAGAGCATATGTTGATAAATCAGTTCTGTTTTTCGTATCCATTATTCCGGGATCATTATAAGGAAAACAGAAATTTTAAAGCCTTAATATCATGGCTGTTTTCGTTTTTTAAATGTGCCGAAATCACTGTTTTTCGGAATATGTTGATTAATATATTGTTTCGAAATCATAATGGGCAAATCTTAATATCCGAAATCTGTTAATAAAAGTATAAAATTTAAGGTTTCGGATCCCATATTGTGTTTTAACTTTTTTAGGGTTCATCATTATGTTCTAAGAAAATTCGAAAATTCCATAAATTTTGGAATCTAATTTGGATTAGTGGGTGTTTTAATGATTTTGATCTTAATTTTATCTATTAAATTTTCGAAAACTGTTAATGGATTTTCAGTTATTATTTTCGAAATCTTTTGATAAGATTAGATCAGAAATAAAATAGGAAACACTATCCCACAATCCCTCAAATTTCGATTTTCAGTTAATTATCACAATAAACAGCATTAACAGTGGTTTCGAAATTATAATCGCACAAGTCCCTTTTCAGTCGCACAAGATTAGATCACAAAAAAAAAATGATCTGATCGCACAAGGGAAATCGCACAAGAACTTATGGATCGCACAAGACCTGTGGATCGCACAAGATAGTGCTGATCGCACAAAACTTGGGCCTGACTAATCGCACAAGTTTTGGGCCTCACTGATCGCACAAATTTTGGGCCTCACTGATCGCACAAGACTTGGGCTTTATTTACATCGCACAAGTTTTGGGCCTTATCGATCGCACAAGGCATTACCGATCGCACAAGGCATTACTGAACGCACAAGTTCGATCCGCGCTAACAGGTGGTTTGCTATTAAATACTTGGTTTTGTTAATACTTAATTTATTAATCAGAATCAGATAATTTTTACAAAACCAAAATAGCTTAACTTGAATGAGCTTCTGATGTATTAATTCTGGCCAAAGCTGATTTAATACATCTATTTATTGTTCAAGTGTTATAAAAGCTATGTTAAGTATGCATTACAAACGTGAAATGTTTTAATTCTGGCCAAAGCTGATTTAATTCATTTATATTTAGCATGCTTGACAAGTGCATAACTAAAGTGATTGTTTCATTTCTGGCCAAAGCTGATTTGTCACAATTACTTTGCACACATATTTAAATGATTACACTTCTGGCCAAAGCTGATTTGTCTTCGTTTAAATAGAATTTTACTAAGTCTATTATTTTGATGTTAGTAATAGACATTATCACAGCTTCATAATTAAAATGGTCATTACTTATGCCTGCCTTAGTATAACTTGCCCTTAGATCACATTAAGACTTCTTTCTTAGTATCATAACTTGCTCACCTTATTTCCACTATCAGCACCCAATCAGGGGATTCCACCTTTGACTGGTGATAACTTTGCTGCATGAAAGGATGCCCTCATGCTTACACTTGGACTGCTGGACTTTGATTATGCTCTAAGAGAGAATAAACCAGCGGACCTTACTGCTACAAGTACTGCTGCTGAGCAGTTACTTCATGATAAATGGACTAGGTGTAACCGCATGTCTCTCATGTTCATGAAGCAGTCCATTCATAACTCAATCAGAGGAGCTATTCCTGATTCTGAAGATGCTAAAACCTACTTGGCTTCTGTGGAGGGTCAATTCAAGGGAACATCAAAAGCACACGCTAGCACTCTTATCCTCAAGCTGGTGACGACTAAGTATGATGGGAGGAGCGGCATTCGCGAACACATCATGATGATGCATGACATGGCCAATAAGCTGAAGGGCCTAGAGATGGAGATCAGTGATGGTTTTCTTGTTCACTTCATCATCACTTCGCTTCCTTCGTCCTATGAAGCTTTCAAGATCAATTACAACACTCAGAAGGACAAATGGACGATGAGTGAGCTGATCGCTATGTGCGTGCAGGAGGAAGAGCGTATGAAGATGGATCGCACTACTGATGTTGCTAACTTCACCACCTCCAGCTCTAAGAAGAGGAACAACAATTATCCAAGAAAGGATGCTTCTAAGGTTCAAAAGCCAAATCCAAATCCTCATACAAGTGCACCTTCCAGCTCTAAGAACTCCTTAGGCAAACCCTATTGCAAGTTCTGTAAGAAAACAGGACATAAGCAAAAGGAATGCCCTGACTTCAAGGAGTGGCTGGCTAAGAAAGGTAACGATTTTTTCATGATACTTGAGTCCTTTAATTTAAATGTTCCTGCTAATTCTTGGTGGTTTGATTCTGGTTCTATGGTTCATGTTAGCAATTCACTTCAGGGATTCCTTACAATCCGGAAGCTGGGAAGAAACCAAAGAACACTTAAAGTTGGAGATGATCGAGAATTAGAAGTGAAGGCCATAGGAACATTACAATTATTTTTGAAAACTGGTTTATGTATTAAACTTTATGATACCTTATATGTTCCTGAGGTAACTCGGAACCTTGTATAAGGACCAAAGTTAGACATGGACGGTTTTGTCGTTTCTCATGGTCATCGCAAACTCTCTATTCTCTATGATTCCATTGTTTATGGTACTGGCATTCTGGATGGTGGTCTCTATAGATTAGAACTAGATGATAATTTTTCCAAATCTTTGTTGTCATATAATATTAATGAATCACTCACAAAGATGAAACAGGTTCGAGACTTAGAGACTTCATCTATGTTGTGGCATCAACGTTTAGGCCACATCCCAAGAGAACGATTAAATCGTCTCGTAAAGGATGAAGTCTTACCTCCTCTCGATTTTACTGATTTTGGAACATGTGTCAAATGTCTTAAAGGCAAAATGACATTAGCGAATAAGAAAGGTGCCACTAGGAGCTCTAATTTATTAGAACTCATTCACACTGACATTAGTGGTCCTTATCAAATCGCTGGTATAACAGGACATACTTCATTTATCACTTTCATTGATGATTATTCTCGTTACATGTACTTGTATCTTATAAAGGAAAAGTCTGAATCTCTTACAACTTTTAAAGATTATAAAGCTGAAGTTGAAAAGCAATTAGATCGTCAGATTAAAGTTGTGAGATCAGATAGAGGCGGTGAATATTATGGAAGACATACTGATGTGGGTCAAGCTCCTGGTCCATTTTACGAGTTTTGTAAGGGCCAGGGGATTGTGAACCAATACACCATGCCTGGTACACCTCAGCAGAATGGTGTCGCTGAACGAAGAAATCGTACCCTTATGAACATGGTGCACAGTATGTTAGCCAACACTAATTTACCATTATTCCTCTGGACTGAAGCGTTAAAAGCAGCTGTTCATATACTCAATAGAGTTCCTTCTAAGTCTGTCCCTAAAACTCCTTATGAACTTTGGACAGGAAGGAAACCGAGTCTTAAATATATGAAAGTATGGGGCTGCATTGCTGAAGCAAAACTTTACAATCCTTTCCTAAGGAAACTTGACCCTAAAACAGTTACCTGCTTCTTTATCGGGTATCCTGATCATTCAAAGGGTTATCGTTTCTATTGTCCTTCCCATGTCACCCGTATTGTTGAAACCAAGCGTGCTGCGTTCTTGGAGGATTTCAAGGTCAGTGGGAGCAGTACCGACCCTTACGAAGAATTGCAAGAAGTACAAGACGCGGGGGGGGGGGGAGACTCGTCGCTTATCATTACTCCGTTTACTCCTCTTGTACCCCATGCAACTGCACCTGAAGTCAGTGCACAAATTCCATCTCCACAATCAGAACCCATTATACCTCATAATGAAGGCACATCAAACGCTCAAAACCAAGACAACGCTGAACCCGATAATCAACTCAGGAGGTCATCTAGGCAAAGAAGGCCTACTAATTGGGATGATTATGTTACCTACCTGACTGAAATGGATGCTGGAAAGCTCAATGATCCTGTCTCTTATAACGAAGCCATTAGCAGTGATCAGTCTTCTAAATGGAACAAAGCAATGATTGATGAGCTTGAGTCCATGAAGAAAAATGACGTTTGGGATTTAGTCGAATTACCCAATGGTGCCAAACCTGTAGGTTGTAAATGGGTGTTCAAAACAAAACTGGATCCGAATGGGAACGTTGAACGCTACAAAGCAAGATTGGTTGCAAAGGGCTACACTCAGAAAGAGGGAATTGATTATCAAGAGACGTTTTCACCTGTCTCTCGTAAAGATTCATTAAGGATCGTTATGGCCCTAGTAGCTCATTTTGATTTAGAGCTGCATCAGATGGACGTTAAAACTGCTTTCCTTAACGGAGACTTAGACGAAGATGTTTACATGAAACAACCTGAAGGCTTTAAACCTGAAGGTCAGGAGCATCTAGTCTGTAAGTTGAAGAAATCCATTTATGGGTTAAAACAAGCATCACGTCAATGGTACCTCAAGTTTGATGAAGTCATGAAGAGGCAAGGTTTTATGAAGAATCAAGTGGATCAATGCACCTACCTCAAGATGAGTGGGAGTAACTTTACTATACTTGTCCTTTACGTAGATGATATTCTATTGGCAAGTAATAGTTTAGATATGTTGCATGAGTCGAAGCGTTTACTCTCGCATAACTTCGACATGAAGGATCTCGGAGATGCTTCTTACGTCATTGGCATCGAAATTCACCGAGATAGACACAAAGGGATCTTAGGATTGTCTCAAAAGACTTACATAGATCGTGTCCTTACACGTTACAACATGCAACAGTGCAAACCCTTCGTCGCTCCAGTAGTTAAGGGAGATGTATTCGGTTCATTCCAGTGTCCGACAACAGAGGTTGAAAAGGAGCAAATGAGCCAGATACCTTACGCGTCAGTAGTCGGGAGCCTAATGTATGCTCAAGTCTGTACTCGCCCAGATATCGCTTATATTGCTGGAATGCTAGGTCGTTATCAGACTAATCCTGGCCTAGATCACTGGAAAGCAGCTAAGAAGGTCCTCAGATATCTGCAAGGGACGAAAGACTATAAACTGACATATAGAAGGAGTGATCATTTAGAAGTGGTAGGTTATTCTGATTCTGACTTTGCTAAATGCAAAGATGACAAGAAATCCACTTCGGGCTACATCTTTATGTTAGCAGACGGACCTATCTCATGGAAGAGTCATAAACAACAGTTAACTACAACTTCCACAATGATGGCAGAATACATTGCTGTTTATAACGCAACCTGTCATGGAATGTTGCTTAGAAATCTGATCACTGGACTCAAAATCGTTAATTCCATTTCTAGACCATTGAAGCTTTACTGTGATAATTCAGCTGCCGTTAGTTTCTCGAACAGTAACAGTTCGACTGGAGCTGGTTTATATCTCGATACAAAATATTTGTTCGTACGTGAACGAGTTGAGGAAAATAATCTTTGTATTGAGTAAATTAGTACTAAAGATATGCTTGCGGATCCGATGACTAAAGGTCTCCCACCTAAAGTTTTTGAAGAACATGTATCGAATATGAGACTTATTAAAGACCTTATTTAATGGCATATTGTACTAGCTTATGTTTTAATTAATAAAATTTCCTCAGTTTGATTTTGTATGTCTCTAACATATGTTCTGCCGGTGTAATGACATATAGACAAATATAAATACAAATCAGACGCTAAAGGGCTTATACATATTTTGATCGTAACTATTAGGTTTTAAATTGAGACTATAGTATGACTAATGGGGGTCCTGAGTCGAATGATGATTCAACGGCTGTATTTCTCTGCTATAGTTCTTGGTTTAAGGCTAAAATGAGTGTTAACTCCTGGCCAGGCTTACCTAATACTCATGATAAATGATTACTTGGCTAAGTGGGAGAATGTAAGATTAAATATATAAATGTAATATTTAATCTTGTAGCCTTTATAATCATTTATATTATATTAGATCAAAATATATTAATAACCTATTAATAATTAGTTGGTAATTGTTGATGGACCATATTACCCTTATTAACTAATTAGGTTTCCTCTTGGATGTATAAATAAGGGGCTTATTAGAGAGTTAAAGGGTTAGACACATTACACAATTACAAACCCTCATAACATCAATTTTCGTCTCTCTCCCCATAACCGAAATCAACCCTACTTTCGGTTTCATCACCATCATCACTTTACACCCTAAGGAGGAACCGGATCATCCTGACAACTATGTCGAACTCAATGGCTGGATCTCTGACTGGATTCTCCACTGCTTTGAATGCTATAACAGGTATGTGTTTCATGTTTTCCATCATGTTTAAACAGAACTGATCAACAATGATATCATACAAGTTTTCAAATGTATATATGAAATTTCCCCTTCTTTTAGTTGTAACCATAGCTAAGAACATAAACTGCCATAAGAAACTTTTGATTATATACACATTTTTATTAAGTAAATAAGAGAATCACATTATCAATAATCTAGTTTTAAACTGATTATCTAAGAATTCATTATCTGATTCTACAATAATAAATTTACAAGAACTTTTTTTTTTACATTTAAAATTAAGATTTCATTCTAATCATCAGAGTACTTTACATAAAAATAGCAGGTAGACGAGCAACAAACTGCGTCACCATCCCCTTCTAAATAGCAATTTGTTTTTACCCAAACGCTCAAAAGTGTCTGATTCTCGCATAAGAAGAGTATAAAGTTTGTTTTTTAGTATAATTTTATAAAGGGAAAATTTCACAGAATAGTAACCAAGTTTTAAAAGTGTTCTAATTAGGTCACTGATGTCGTTTTTGTCACAATTAGACAACTTAACATTCAAATCGAGCCATGTCTTTTTTTTCCACGTGTCAAGAAAAAAATGGAGCATAAGATGCTGGGGTCGAATTATTTTAATATATGAAATTATATTTGTTAAAAATAAAAACCATTTAATTACATTAAAAATTAAAAAAACAAGTTACAGTCCACGTCATCACTCGACGTTAGCATCAAATAAAAGAGAAAAAAGAAACAAAAATCCACATCACCACGATTACCTATGAAATGAATGAAAAAACCCTTAATTTTAATGAAAAATGAATGTTCAGTGACCTGATTGAAACACTTTTGAAACTTGAGTGGCCTAATTGGAACACTTTTAAAACTTGGTTACTATTCAACAAAGTTACCCCTTTTATAAACTATAATAACTAATATTATCCACTTAAATAAAATAACATAAGCCTATAGGTTTATTCCTCTAAAGTTTAGAGTGGACTTCATGTTACAAGAAAAGTTACGGCGCATGTGTTGTTTTGTTATGGAACGATCCACACTGGATTTGCACTTAAGACTTTATTAGTATTATTAATCATTACTAAATGGAAAAATGATAATGTACTTCTACTGCAGACGAATTTTTATATTAAAGACACCCCACCTCTCTCGTATTTTTTATATTAAAGACGAATTTTTTTAACTAAAAATATAAGAAAAATAGATAAATCCAAATAATAAAATCAATAAGATAAGTTTATGCAGTAAAAAATTTATACAAAGAAAGTTTACGTTTCAATTATGATTTATATGTTTTTTTTATTTATACAAATAATATGTTATAATGGTAATAATTTTCTTGCATTCTTTTATAGATAATATATCACTTACTAGTGGTGCACAAATCGGGTTTTTTTAAAAACCGGGTTTCGGGTAGGATCGGGTTCGGGTAGGATCGGGTTTTACAAAATCGGGTTTTTTTTAAAACCGGGTCGGGTCCGGGTCCGGGTCCGGGTTTTCTACCAAAAATGTATACCCTATATACCCGGGTTCGGGTATTCATCGGGTAGGGTTCGGGTATGCATCGGGTTGGGAAAAAACCCGCACCGGGTATTAAAAAAACCCGACCGGAACTATGCTTATAAAATGTATCAAACATAACTCTCACACATAGACATCAAATCTATTGATAAACAGAGGCACAATTTATAGTTCTTCATGTGGTTATTCTTGAACTTTATAAACAGAGGCACAATTTATTAAATACAAAAACTAATAATGATATTAAACAAACAAAGAAAATAGAAGGGCCAACATATATTGGCATATTTGTTTCCACTTGTAATGAAATATACTAAATAATTAAGTAGCGGTGGCAAATATCATTAGAAACCTAATAATTAAACAAGATTACATCAAAGTGCATACATAATTTTGTTAAATCATAAGAACTAGAAGTCTTAATGCATACATAATTAAACAAGATTACATCAAAATCGGGTTTTTTTAAAAACCGGTTCCGGGTATTTATAAAACCGGTTCCGGGTTCGGGTATTTATAAAACCCGGTTTCGGGTATAAACCGGGTATAAAAAAACCGGTTCCGGGTTCGGGTTTTAGATCAAATATGCATACCCGGTCCCTACCCTACGGGTAGGGTCGGGTTCGGGTTCGGGTATAAAAAACCCGGGTTTTATAATACCCGGTTCCGGGTTTTTTTTTTCGGGTCCGGGTTCGGGTTTTTTGTGCACCACTATCACTTACCAGTCATCTCCTTTAGAAGTGATCAAGTGAACATGTTTGTCGTTTTAGAGTATGTGTTTTGGTTTGTATGTGAGGCATTAAAACCAGCCACGCTGGACAGTAAAATGGTCGCTAACTACTACAACCCTTTGGTGAAAGAGGTGTTGCCTTGGTTTCAGGGGCGGATCTACAGTCAAAGAAAGGGGTTCCCAGGAACCTGTTCGGTTTGTAATTTATAGTGTTAAGGGCATGTTTGGCTAAGCTTTTCAAAACAACTTGTTGGCTTATTTATTTATTTTTATTTTATTTATTTATTTATTTTTAATTAAAATAGTAAAATTTCATTCCAATCATCAGGGCAAATTACATAAGGATAGCAGGTAGACGAGCAACAAACTGCGCCGCCATCCCTTTTTGAATAGAAAACCCTAATCTACTAAAGTCAATAAGTTGTTTTTGTGTTTGGCTAAGCCAAAAGTCCTTTTAGAAATGACTTTTTGCAAAGAAGAAAAAGGAGGTTTCAAGAAGTCACAATATTGTGACTTCTTGGCCAGCTTTTAACTTTTCAAACTACAAATTACCAATATACCCCTTCTTTACCCCCCTTATATCTAAAAGAATGCCCATTTTAGTCATTTTACATCAATAAGCTAATCCAAACACTTTTTTTAAAAACTCCTTTTCAAAAACTCCTTTTCCAAAAGTCATTTTTAACTATAATAAGCTTAGCCAAACATGCCCTAAGTTAAATACAAAATACTGAAGGAACCCTTTAATATTTTATAAGGGAACCCATAAACAAATCTGTGTGGTGGTCTGTTGGTAAAGCGCGTCCTCTAGAAAGTTGAGGTCCCGAGTTTGAGTCCCTTTAGTAGCTTTTTTTTTTGTGTGTTCTTGGGAGATGGAAAGATTAAAAGACAATCAATCACATTTACTGCTAATAGTAGACACCATTTATTATTCTTGGTGGAATATTACACACTATTGTTTGATCATCATTCTTGTCTTCTTTATCATCAAAGAGGTTTGAATATCTCAGTTTGAAACTCAAACTATCTTTGGTTAATTAGATTGTATCAGTAGGAAATTTAAATTCTATTTCTTCGGTTATTTTCCTAAAGTTAATAGGAATTCACAAAAGTCAGTATGGTCAAATTTGAAATTCGCCTAAAATATAAACTAATTTGGTTCATACTAACTTAGTTAATTTTTTAAATGGTAGTAACAGGACCCCACAAAATAAAAATGCTCATATTTTGCCATGGAATATTTGCACTGTTGCATTGGACAACAATCAACATAGTGCACGTATCACCTTAGATTTTTGATGGTGATCTGGACCCTAAAATAATGAAGAAACATTAGCTGAAGCCATTTTGCAGCTGATGATGGTAGGCAAGAAAAAAAGGGGACAACTTTGGGAAGAGAAAGTCAAATTGGTTTAATTTTTTTTTTTCATTTTTGTACTTTATTTGATATTATACAAATATTGTGGTATCGTCACGACCATATGGCTTTTGTCAAGGGTGAAGTTGTGTGCCGAATCATTATAGGTATGAACCTCTTGAAAGAGAGGATGCATACTAATATTGGTTTCTCATTCAAGGGTATTAAATTGAATCAATATATAGAGACTGTTCTTCGGCAGCTAGATGATCAAAGCTTGATAGGGATTTCTTACAGCAAGTTTGATCGAGAATGTAATGCAACGTTTTCAAAAGATGAAACCTCGTTGGGAACAAGTGTAGGTATGTTTTTTATTCGTAAAGACCATCTTATTTATAGTACGTGTTTCTAAATTTGTTATGACCATGGTTTTTTCATTATTGTATCGTATTTTTATCGAGTGATGAACCGTACCCGACCCGACGACCCGATTTTTTTTTATGTTCGGACATATAAAATTGGAACATTAAAAGTGAACCCTTTGGAAAAAATTCCTGGATCCGCCACTGCTTGGTTTTCATGGTATCCTTCGTAGGTGTGAGGGCAGCTCACCTAGATTCAAGTAAATATGGATCAATCGGATTAAGATAAAACTGGCGTTTAATTTTTTGAAAAATTACAAGTTTTGTCTTTTATCTTTATACCACTTTTCAGGCGGTGTCCTTTTTAACGAATGTTGACAGGCGATGTCCTTTACTAGGTATTTTGTTGCAAGTTTAGTCCTTTACACCCAACGCAGTTAAAAAACCTGTTAATTATTGAGTGTAAAAGACTAAACTTGCAACAAAATACCTAGGTAAAGGACTAAACTTGCAACAAAATACCTAGTAAAGGACACCGCATGTCAACAATTAACAGAGTTTTTTAACTAGGTTGGGTGTAAAGGACTAAACTTGCAACAAAATAACTAGTAAAGGACACCGCCTGTCAACATTCGTTAAAAATGACACCGCCTGAAAAGTGGTATAAAGATAAAAGACAAAACTTTTAATTTTTCGTTAATTTTTGATTTTATGTTTTATTTCACTCCATCACATTTTATAATTCACATTACCATTTTAGTCTATATGTTACCGTTTCACAAGTTTTCACAGCCACATCATATAGTAATTATCACATCAACATCAGTCTCTCGCTCACTTGTTTTAACTAGACTATGTAATGGATTCTATTTTTCTTAGTTTTCACTATAGTTGCAAAAGTCGTTAGGCGCTTCCTAATCAGATTTGAGAGTATTCTGGAAGTACTCGGCTTAAGCGGAGAGTACTCGGGGAGTATGTGGCCTATATGAAGAGTAGTCGGGTATCGGCAGTCTACCTTGTAGCGAGTACTCGGGGTGTACTTTGCCTTTGAGACCTTGTTTTACAACCATGACTTGTCACTATCCAACACCTCATCGAACTCTACGATCGTAGATTTTAGGCTTTTCCTTTTGGATTTTTAGCTAGCAGGTTGTAAAAAAATCAGATCATTGTGTCTTTATATTTGGCATTGTGTCTTTTTTTGCGATTTATGAAGTTTTTTTTCCTCGACATTGTGTATTTATGTTATATTTTGTTCGACGTATATCTTTGTACCGTACTACCCTTTCAATATTGAGGATACTGTGTAGAATAACTCGACTCATATATATATATATATAGTGGAGGGTTCAAATGTGAAGAATTTTTTTGTAAGAAGAAAAAAAGAAGAAGTTTCAACCAATAAGAATGCTTCATTTTACTTCATTTAATATTTGTATTTAATTTTAATATAAGGGTATATTTGTAAACTTACATAAATCATTAATTTGTCTTCTTCCCCTTTAATAACTAGCTAAATTAAATTTGTAACTCCTTTTCAAAATATATACTTTTTCCAAATTAAAAAAAAAACAACTTAATTTAAAGTGTAGAATAAATTACTAGTTGTGTAGATAAATTACGAGTTGTGTAGGATATATTTCGAGGTGTGTAGGATAAATTTCGACTGTGTAGTATAAAATTCTATAATGTGTAGGGTATATGTATGAAAATTTTGATATGTGTAGGTTTTGTAGATTATATGTAGGATAATTAATGATTAGTTAACTAATTAATTAAAGAGAGAAAAATTAATGATATGAGTTATAAATGATATAGCATTTTACTAATATGTCATTTCTTCTTTTTCTTCTCACATTAAATTTTTTCATAAATGAACCTTCCCCTATATATATATATATATATATATATATATATATATATATATATATATATATATAAAATGGGGGGTTGGTTTCGGTACAAACTATATTTATCTTACAAACCGTAAGAGCAGATCCTAACACTTAAAAAAAAGCTAAATTAGCACATACCAAAACAATACATACATAAAAGTAGTACTTTTGAATTATATTAGCACATGAAAATTAATTGATTTTAGCACATATTTGAATGATATCAGCACTTTTCTTAATTAGCACATTGAAAACAAAAAGAATATTCAAATAAAGAATTAATTGTTTGTTAACATATTTATAGGGAATTCAATATAATTGTTATTATTTAGGATATCATTTTATCATTTCTCTATAATTGGTTGGATGCCACGTGACATTTTTTAAATGGTTCTTACAGTTTGTATGTGAAATGTGGTTTGTATTTGATCCTACTCCTATAAGATGGTGCATATTGCATACCCAATTTTAGTACTTAATGTTTTAAAAGTGATAACGGTTATGTAACCAATTTATCACGTCAATTTCGTCTCCATCATATCTCATCATCACTATATGTACAAGTGATTCTTTTATATAAAAATAAGTTGATTTATATAGAACACATGTATCAATATCTTTCTTTTGAAAGGAAAACTTCATTAAAAACAACCTCTCATGCAAGTGGGTAAAAGACCAATACAAAACAGAATCTCCAACCTAAATGGGACAAAGGACCAAATTACACCATATACATAGGATATTTACACCACTCCTTCCAGTATAAATATTTAAAAGATGATCTATTTTTAGCCACCAAAAACCTCTCGCTTTAATATCTATCACAATCTCTTGCGAGCTTCTCCTGGTCTGATTGAATACCAAATAATTTCTGACCTTCCATATACACCAACACGAGATAATAACCAATCCCCGTAGAATCTTCTTCTTTTTTTTTACCATCTTGATTGGAATTATGAAGATCCATCCAATCTTTGAATTCGAAAGCGAAAATTGGGGGGATGTTGCACCAATCGCTTATAGCCGCCCAAACACGAATCGCCACCGAGCATGCCGTAAATAAATGATCCACCGACTCTTCATACTCATCGCAGAAAGGACACATAACCGATGTTCTAGTCACGTTCCTTCTTCTTAGGTTGATTCTAGTAGCAAGACGATCCAAGTTCTCTCTCCAAGCCATAATATTGCATTTGATAGGCACCCATTTGCTCCATTCGTAATTAGGAAGATGACTAATTCCCCTATCCGAAATTAACGCCTTTTTTACTGAGTTTACCGAAAATCCGTCTTTTCTGTCAATGCTCCAAATCCAAGAATCCTTCTCATTTAACAATCTTACCATATTAATCTCTTCGTGACATTCCTGCCATTCCTTACGTTCAACATCAGACTCGGGCCATCTAGTCCAATTCCAATAATATCCACCATTTTCTTGACCCGCTCCTATTCTCTCCGAGATCCTGCAAGATTTTTTTGATTCCAAAACAAACAAATGTGGCCATCTTTCCAGGAAAGGAAGATCTCCCACCCAGGTGTCTGACCAAAAACGAATATCCCTCTCGTTAACCGCTTTTCCCCGAATCACCCGATTAATTCCATTACCATTTAATTTCAATTTGGAAATCATTTTTGCAATATTATTCCAGCACGTCGTATACTTTCCGTTTAAAGGCGGAAACCTTCTTTGGTTGTTTTTCTTATGACAAGCATCCACCCCTTTCCTCCAAAGGTTTTGGTTATGAACTCTATATCTCCAACCCCACTTAAAAAGAAGCGCTTCATTAACTTCTTTTAATCTATTTATACCTAAACTCCCTTTTTTCTTTGGCCACGTAATCCAATCCCAAGCCACTCAGTTCATTTTGTTTTTATCAATCGGCCCCGCCCAAAGAAATTTTCGCATCTTAGCTTCAAGATTTTTAATAACACCGGCTGGGGCTTTATATAAAGAAAAGTAATAAATGGGCAGACTCTCCAAAACAGAGTTAATCAGAGTAAGTCTCCCCCTATAGATAAAGTTTTTGCTTTCCAAACCGATAATGTTTTATCAAAAATCGGATCCTGATATTCACAAAAATACGCATACTTTATTCCCCCATTTTACCCCCATTTTATGCGTTTTCGGCCGTAAAACCATGAATCAGATACTTAATTAGGTATACTTTTGTTTACAGGCCTAAAACAGCATGCCAAACAAAAAGATGATGAAAACGAGGATTTTCCGGGCAAAACGACAAAGCTGCAAAGATTCTGTGAACATTCTGATCTGGGCAATTGGCACGGCCGTGCAATGAATGGCACGACCGTGCGGATCCGACAACAGAGCTCTGCCCAGCAATGCACGCCAGTGCGATCAGGAGTGCAAGCCTATCTCGGAGTGGAACGACCGTTCATCTCGAGGCACTCCCGTGCACTTCCGACAGAAAGCCCCAGCTCGGAAATGCACGCCAGTTCAGAAACTCGTGCCATCCAAACATCGGAGATGCACGCTCGTGCGACGCGTGGAACGGTCGTGCGGCTACGAAGATCGGTCAAGATCTGCTGATGTCACACAGTATGGTGAACAGGATTTTAAAAGTGAACGGTCGTGCACTTTAATGGCACGACCCTGCGAGATGAAAAAGTTATAAAAAACAGACAGCAGCCTTCATTTCGGAATTCTGGACTTTTGGGACCTCATTTGGCGAATTCACAGGTTCTGGAGGCTCATGCTTTCACCCGGATTCAAGCCATATTGTGCCGATTAGCTCCGTTACTATCCGGATACTCAATATTGTGCTTGTTTATGGTTTGATTCTTGAATCTTTCCATGTTTTTGTTATAATTCAAGCATTTAGATTGGAGATTATGTATTATTGAAAGCCTTTGGGCAAAAACACTAGTATACCTTGCTTAATTACAACCTTTAGTATGTTAATTATGTTTGTAATGACACTTTGAAGCATTTTCTATGTTAATCTCTGATGATTAGTTTGCAACCTTGTTTATTGATGTTGAATTCTTGATTATAAGCAATTATCTTGGATGATTGGTATATGGGTAGTTGAGATATTTGCAAGAAGATGCTTAATTAATCATATATTAGTAGACTTCGAATTTGTTTAACTAGATTAACTTGTTTTATTTGTTTGCTCCATGATACTAGAAATGGTTAGTGGGTTAATAAGGGGTAATTATTGTTAATCAAGAAGGCTTTCCCTCACGGAAGGACCTTAACGGGTTAAATGGTGTTGTTATGAATTCTTGAAATGAATTGTTAGCTTAGTTAATAGTTTAGGCCAAAATTGCTATATTGGTGAATTTATGTTCAAGATTTGTAAAATGAACTCGGTTGTGATTTAATCTAGTTTATGCTTGTCTCGGTGGTTGCATTGTGTTTATCGGTGTCACTTTCCTTGATTAAGTGAGGTTAGAAAACTCCTAACGGATGACTAACTTATCTTTAGGAGATTATCATAGACATTTATCAATTGCATGTTAAAGAACAATTTTAGGTGGTTAAAGTGTGTTTATCGCTTTCGCTTTCCAAATGATTGTCATGTTAGGATTCCCAAAAGGGATACTAATTGTCTTGAAAATGAAGAATTGACCAAATGTTTTAAGTGACAAAACGGACTTAGTTCACATGCTTAGGTTGTGTATAAAGCAAGGCTATATATCTATTTTCTTATTTGGAGTCTATTATATTTTTATAAATATTTGTTTATGTTTATTTTAGTTTTTAGAAAATCACACAACTTATCTTCCTGCCGGTAATTTAATGACAAAGGTTTAGTATTATTCCTCTGCCCACTTCCTTGGATCGACACTTGGTTCTTACCGATACTTTACTACATATATGACGGGGTACACTTGCCCTTTCGTGTGTGTTTTGATGTTGAAGTATAAATCACTTTTATAAATTTAAAACCGAATCGTGTGTAAATTCATTATAAAAATATGTATATACGCGCACACGTCAAGTTTTTGGCGCCGCTGCCGGGGAGATTGGCGAGCTTTAGGAACGACCCGAGTCATTATTTTATCGGTGTACATACTTGTTAATATTTGTGAATATTCTCCGATTTATTTATTCATTTATTTATTTGTTAATATTTCTTGTTTTAATTTAATTTATTCGTTTTCCATGTCTATTTTAAACACTTGTGAAATTTTTATTCCATTTATTTATTCGAATTCAAACTCATTATTCATTTATTCTTTGAGTTTAAATTTTTATTCCATTTATTTGTTCGAATTCAAACTCATTATTCATTTATTCTTTGATTTTTCGGCTCCGAAAAATCATTTTTATACTAGCCGATTCGATTATTTGATTCGTTATGATTTTTATAAAATTTTGGGTCCATTTTCTAATTTTTATAAAATTTTTCAGCCCTATTTACATAAATTCTGTTTTATTTCAGCTGAAAAAAAAACAGCATTATTATAATAATAAAATATTTATTGTGTCAATTTTTTGTTTGCAGGTTGATGTCCTCAACCCCCGCTCCCGACACTGTTGAGCCTTCAGACGAGCCCGAGCGTGATCTGAGGAGGCGTATTCGTGATAGATCCCGCGCGGTAGCGCTGCTACTCGCAGCTGGTGAGCCGGAGCAGGTGGTACCCGCTGAAGCCGAGGGCTCAGGGGCAGCAGGAAACGCAATCATGGCGGACGACGAGCGACCTTTGAATGAGTCAAATCATCCCGGAGGAGCAGGCCTGGAGCCGAGCATCTTGCAGCCGACTATAGATGCACCTACTTTTGAAATTAAATCTAGTATTATTAATATGGTGCAGAATTCGGTGCAGTTTGACGGGCGTGAGCACGAGGATCCCGAAAGACATATCGCTGCTTTTCTCGCAGTTTGTTCGACGTTCAGGATTAGGGGTGTTTCTGAGGATGCAGTTCGGTTGTGGTTGTTTCTATTCTCATTGCGTGACAAAGCTAGAGCTTGGCTTATGTCACTTCCAGCTGGGTCCATCAGGACCTAGAATGAGCTGGCGGAGTTGTTCATGTAGAAATACTTTCCACCTGAGAAAACAACCAAGCTACGAAACCGGATTGTGACCTTTCGCCAAGATGAGGGAGAGTCGTTGCACGCAGCCTGGGAGGTGAACTGATCAGTCGTTGCACGTACAAATCTTTCACCAGCCGTTCCAGACCGAGTTTTCCCCAAAATAGCACCATTTTTTCGCACGGTTTCTCAGATCCTTACGCACTGTATGTTTTTTCTCTTCGATTTTTAGTTTCATCCTTGTTCTAGGGTAGATTTGTACGATTTCTTCAAGACTTTTTAGGGTTCTCTTCATAAACACAATTGAAACCCTAGCCCTTGCAAGAATCATGTGTCTCGTGAACATCCGGTCGGATTTCCAACCCCCTGTCTGCCAAAAATTTGATAAATTTCGTAAAAATCTGGCTGTTCTGGTTCAGGGGTTCGAATTCTGTAAAATTTGGTCGCACGGTCGTTCCTCAGGTGGAACGGTCGTTCAGTTCCGGATGTTCACGTGGTTTTGCTATGATCTAAGAGTCGCACGGTCGTTCAATATTAGCATTGTCCGTGCATTGCCGACAGACTCCGATCGCATGCACTGGTCTTGGTGACGCACGTCCGTGCTTCTGGTCGCACGCCGGTGCGTCAGGCCCAAATCAGCAAGACAAAACCTTCATAACTGTGTGTTTAGGCTGTTTTGTTTGTAATTTTTCCTACTCCTCTTATTCTAACAACTTTCCTCATGCAGATGGACCATCCCTTTTTACAATTCAACCCCAACAGTGAGCGGGAAAATCTCTGCATCCCGAAACTCAACGCATTGTGGCAAAGGCGGGGCTAGTTTGGCATCCCTAGAAGGTTGGACTGGGAAGTAATGACAGAATTAAACCAACGTGAATGGCTTGAAGACATGCTGACACTTCCGTTCTCGCGTCTGGTCAATATCGACCGTCCGATTTATTTGGAGCCCACGCTTGAATTCTTCGCTTCCTACTCGTATGACAAGCCAAAAGCGAGTAGAGATCCTAACTTCCGCTACAAGAAACAGATAAATTTCAGATTAGGCGGTCGTTGGCATAGTTGGACAGTGGGAAGGTTGGGTCGAAGACTCGGTATCTACACCGATGCAGAAATGGATTCCGAGTTCTTTACTGATCAGTTCACCTTCCCCGGCGAAGACGAGCAGGGCGAGTTTGGTGACCCATATGATCCTCGGATGTCCAAGGCTTCAAGATTATGAGACCCTTTACTTCGGGTTATGCACCACATATTCAGCCACACTATCGCCGGTCGCATGGACAGTTTGGGAAACTGTCCCACACCGGATCTTATATTTCTTTATGCGCTCAAGGAGGGGGTCCACATCAACCTCGCTGCGAGGATGGCTGATTACTTTGTGCATAGTTTCGGTAGAACCGCCAACAGTCAAATACATGGTGGTCAATATGTGACCCAAATCGCTTACAACATGGGTATAATGACTGATGAGGTGGTTCAGGGACTTATGTTGGTTACCGAGGGTACATATGTCGACATCCGCTCCTTGAAAGCGATGGGGGATTATTGCAGAGACAGATCACGGGGATCGGTTGAAGGGATTGGACAACGAGGTCTGGGACCCGTTGCCTCCACTCCCAGGCAAGAATGAGGATGAGGTTATGGAGGAGCAGCATGTGCTGCATGAGGATCCGCCACACACGCCACCACACTCACCACAGCAGCACCACTCCCCGTAGTATCAGCACTGGCCCCCCGGCATCCCTTCATATCCAGAGTTCTATGGCCAATTCCAGCAGATACAGGTCAGTCAGGAGCAGCAGCGGGTCAATATAGAGCAACTGCGAGTTGGCCAGGACCAGCTGAGGGCGAACCAGGAGTTCATGCGCCAGGAGGTGCAGGCCGGGTTTTCATACCTTTTTGGGGGGTCTTCATAATGCATTCCCTAACTACTTTGCGGAGCCCCCACAGTTCCCATTCGGGAACCCAGGCGGTTATCGAGGGGCAGGCCCATCCGGCACGGGAGGAGATGCGGATGACGACGACGAGCAGTAGTGGGAGTTGTGAGTTAGTGGTTATGATATTTTAGTAGTTTATTTCTTGGGTGTTCATTTTGGTCTTCATTTCAAACACCCGTGGCTATTTACTTTATTTTTCAGACATTTTCGTTTCTTTGCTTTGTTTCATGTTTGGATATTTAGCACTCCTTTTATGTATGTAAATTATGGTTTGTTTGAGTTTAGATTGTCGCTGCCTTCTGTTTTGTTTTGTTTTGCTTTGCTTTGTGACATCCGTACAGATTTTTGAAGCAAGTCTTGGACCGGAGCACATCACAGAATCAGCTTTGAAGTCTCGTTTCATCTAAATCATCTTCAGGGGAGTGTTATTCTCCTTTTTCTCTATATTTCGGGTTTCGCATTGGGGACAATGCGAAGTTCAAGTGTGGGGAGGGGGTTTAACATGTTGACTTTATTTGTCCTAAAAAATAAATAAATAAATAAATAAATCAGAAAAATCAGAAAAATCAATCAAAAATATTAGAAAATTGTATACATTTTTGGTAAATAAACAGGTTAGTTGTGTTTTAGAAAGCTTCAGATATGATAAAAACCCGACAAGTCAAATAAATTTTGAAAAATATAACTAGAAAGCGTGACAAACAAAGAAAGACTTGCATGATAATTTTCACACTTTTACCCATTCCTTCCGTTATGTGAGCATATTTGAGCCTTAAACTTGTTATATATTTGTTCATTTCAGAGTAGGAGTGAGCCGGATGTCACGGGTAGTTTAGAACTTGTCACTAGCATGCTTGTTAAGACCATAAACATGTGAGATTGTGTAGAAGTGATAGAGGCACCTAGAAAACCACTTTGTTGTTATCCTTGTTCTTTATGTTGTGTTTCCCTTAAACCCTACTTACCCCATAGGATTAACCATGTTGAGCCTTCCTCGTGTTTCCCTTTGTTTACCCAACAAAATCACCCACTTAGCCAAATTCAGCCTTTTTATATTTTAATCCTTTTGTGTTAAAACTCGGTCAAAAGCATCGTTTAACCAGCGCTTCTTGTAGTTAATTGTTCATTGTACAAATCCATTAGATTATATATAAAAAAAACAGAAAATAAAACACCCTAAAATAGGGTGAAGTCGACAAAATTCGAGCAATTTTGAATGCTAAAATGATGAAATCTCGTTGATGAGCTCGATATCACAAAAGTCGCCTTTTTAAGGCATAAGTAAGTAGAGTTTTATTGTTTTACGCTTGTTAAACGTAACTACCGAGTTTTAACCATTTTGTCACTTTAAAATTCCCATTCCATACCCTTCACCCAAGCCTATCATTATAACCCGTAAAGACCTCTTGATTTGCACTTTTTGCATGTTAGTTGGTGGAGATGAGATCTTGTGACAAGCTTATGATATTACACGTTTCATTGACGAGGCATTGAGTGTTTGCACATACACATTTTATGTATGTTTCACAAATAAACCGAGTGTGTGTGAACATTGTGAGGTGTGTGAAGATTAGCGTGTTAAGTCAATTGAAAGTGAAGTCACGGCTTTTTGGTTATCTATACATATTTGCATGTGCTTGTTTGGTTTGAATCAATTGACGTTGTGTTTTGAAAAACCGGCTAACCGTTTGTTGCTGCATTAGTAGATAGTTTGTAAATCAACGAAAAATTTCCGACTGAGTCCCTGGAAATGGTGGAATATAAGGAAGAGCCATGGTACGCCGACTATGCTAACTACCTAGCTAGCGGTATAGTCACAAAAGGATTGTCACATTATCAAAGAAAAAAATTCTTTGCTCATGTGAAACACTATTTTTGGGAAGATCCATATCTTTTCAAAATGTGTGCCGACCAACTCGTCCGACGATGCGTACATGGTAGCGAAGCACGAAGAATTCTCCGCCATTGTCATGAAGGTCCATACGGAGGGCATCATGGTGCCGCTAGTACCGCACGAAAGGTATTTGATTCAGGATTTTATTGGCCCACCATTTACAAAGACGCCCAAAATCTTGTCAAGACATGTGATGCTTGCCAAAGAACAGGTAATATTTCTCCCAAAAATGAGATGCCACAAAATGGCATTCTTGTTTGTGAAATTTTTGATGTGTGGGGACTCGACTTTATGGGACCTTTCCCACCGTCGAAAGGAAACAAATATATACTTGTGGGAGTAGACTACTTGTCTAAATGGGCCGAGGCCGAGGCACTTCCAACAAATGATGGAAGAGTCGTGGTAAGATTTCTGAAAAAACTATTCTCTCGTTTTGGCACACCTAAAGCATTAATAAGTGATAGAGGTACCCATTTTTGCAACCATCAACTCGAAAAAATTTTAACAAGATATGGGGTCTATCACCGGGTCTCAACAGCCTATCACCCTCAAACAAACGGGCAAGCCGAAGTGACTAATAGAGGTTTAAAACGAATACTCGAAAAAACCGTAGGGTTAAATAAAAAGGAATGGGCAGATAAATTAGATGATGCTTTATGGGCTTTTCGAACTGCTTATAAAACAACAATAGGTACAACCCCATATAAGCTAGTCTATGGAAAAAGTTGTCATTTGCCAGTAGAAATTGCACACAAAGCCTACTGGGCAATCAAAAATGTAAACCTAGATTTAGAATTTGCTGGTAAAAATCGATTTTGTCAATTAAATGAATTAGACGAGCTTAGGAATTATGCATACTCAAACTCTGAAATTTATAAGGAAAGAATGAAAAATTTGCATGACAAACACATTAAACCTAATGAATTTCGGGTGGGGGATCTAGTTCTTTTGTTTAACTCACGACTTCGATTGTTTCCTGGTAAGTTAAAGTCTAGGTGGTCAGGACCTTTTTCCGTCACCCATGTTTTCCCACACGGTGCAGTAGAAATTAAATCTCGAAATGGGCCTCCATTTAAAGTCAATGGCCAACGGCTGAAACTCTATCAAGGATTTATTGAGGATGAAGAAGAAGAGATCTTGCTTCAAACGGTGGAAGAATAAAACATCATGCCTGGTAAGTTACGAACGATAGAGACGACAAACAAAGTGGTAAGTTTTCTAACCAAAGCCTATGGGAAACAAGGGCACTCACACGAGCACTAAAAAAAATATATATATATATTTTAATACTTTGCTCGGCACGAGGCCGTGTCCGCTGGACACGGGGCCGTGTCCGCGCTGCAGTCGGGATAAATCCCCTTTTTCAAAACAGTTACTTCAGTCCACACGCCCCGTTTCCCCGAAAAAGCTCTGGTTCTAGGCGATTTTTCGCAGAAATTCAACGTCTCCTATCGTTCTAACAACATCAAGGTATGATTCTATCACTCTTAGTAGTTAGATTAGTAACTTGCATGTAGTTAAAACACCAAAAATTTGGGGAAAAATCTAGGGTTCTTGAAGTTCATACGGATCGAACCTCAAATTTTTGTTTAGATCTGTTTGCATTTAGTTAGATTAGTGTTATGGGAAGTAAATACACTTGTATTGTTCATAGATTCACCCGATTTCTCACAAAAACCCCAAACCCTTGTTCTTGAACCGAAAAAGATAAAATTGATAGGGTAAACGGGTTATTTTGGGAAAAACGGCACTTAGGGTTTCATTTTCGGGGGAAACCGCACCCATTGGACCAAAAATTTTCAAGTTTTCGAAACCGGGTCGAAAAATGGGATTTTTGAGTAACAGACCCCTGGACACGGGGCCGTGTCCGCTGAACACGGGGTCGTGTCCAGCCCACTGTTTGCAGTTTCGTCCGAAAATATTTCTGTCTCGTGCTAACTTTTGGTGTATTCTTTCAGATGGCTAGGAAGTTCACAAGATTCAACGCCAATGAGCTCGATGCTAGAGCTCGATACGAGATACTTCAAACAAGGCCAGAGGGATACCCGAGGCAAGCATGCACGGACTTGCTAACCTTGGTGAATCAAATAGACCGTTTCAACAACATTGTCACGGGACCACTCAGAGTCGCCCTAACAACTCGACTCCGTTCCGTCCACGAATGCACTTTGGAGTTCTATAGCACCTTCACATTCAACCCGAGGTGCGACCCGTTCGACAATAACGGGGTAGAATTCCGATGTGACGGAACGAGGTATTCGATCTCTATGGCACAATTTGGGTCGATTGTCGGGTTGTATGCGGAAGAGGATGCGGGAGACGAAGAAAACACTGGAGGAATGAGAGAGATAGGTGAGAACGAACGCCAAGCCATTTGGGCTCAGATTGGTGAAGGGTACTACAATCCGAGCAGCACTAAGAGTACAAAGTTGAGGGATC